>CM038671.1:551914400-553243921 GCA_021605145.1 Aegilops bicornis | reverse complement strand
TTTATTTGGGATATCGCGAGGTTCGAATCCCTGCGCACCTCTAGGCGTTGAATGCCCATGGAGACTGCCATCCGGAGACCATGTAGAAGGGCCTCGTATCCGGCTGTGTTGTTGGAGTTCGTATACATTATCTGGAGTACGTATTGAACTGTATCTCCTGTTGGGGACGTCAGAATGACGCCTGCCCCCAGACCAACCAACATTTTGGAGCCGTCGAAGTGCATGATCCAGTTGGAATATGTGCCGTACTCTTTAGGGAGTTCGACTTCAGTCCATTTGGCGACGAAGTCAGCCAAAACTTGCGACTTAATAGCTCGTCGTGGCTTATAGGTTATGTCGAACGGGTGGAGCTCAATGGCCCATTTGGCAATTCGGCCCGTCGCGTCGCAGTTGTTTATAATGTCGTCAAGAGGTACTTCAGAGGCTACTGTTATCGAACACTCTTGAAAGTAGTGTCGCAGCTTCGAGGATGCCATAAACACCGCGTACGCTATCTTTTGATAATGCGGATACCGTGACTTGCATGGAGTGAGGACAGTGGACACGTAGTAAACTGGTTTTTGAAGGGGGAACTTGTGTCGGTCCGTTTCTCGTTCGACAACGAGCACCGCGCTTACAACATGATGAGCTGCCGCGATGTATAATAGCATTGGTTCGCCCATGTTAGGCGCGGCCAGGACTGTGTTTGTTGCTAATATGGCTTTTCTTTCTTCGAGTCCGGCCGTGGCGACATGCGTCCACTCGAAGTGTTCGGTGTGCCGGAGGAGGCGATAAAGGGGTAATGCATTTTCTCCCAAGCGGGAGATAAAGCGGCTTAGAGCCGCCACGCATCGATAGAATTTTTGTATTTGTTTGAGGTCCTTTGGGATATCCAATTGCGACAGAGCTCGGATCTTGGCTGGGTTTGCTTCAATTCCTCTACCGGATACAATGAAGCCCAAGAGCTTTCCGGCTGGTACACCGAAAACACATTTTTCCGTGTTAAGCTTGATGTCATATGTTCGGAGGTTATCGAATGTGAGCCTCAAGTCGTCTACTAGAGTTTCGAGGTGCTTGGTTTTGACGACCACATCATCTACGTATGACTCCACTGTTTTGCCGATCTGGTTTGCCAGACATGTCTGAATCATGTGCTGATATGTTGCGCCGGTGTTTTTGAGCCCGAAGGGCATTGTGTTGAAGCAGAATGGGCCGTATGGGGTGATGAATGCCGTTGCGGCTTGGTTAGGCTCTGCCATCTTAATTTGATGGATGCCGGAGTATGCGTCGAGGAAACACAATGAATCGTGTCCTGCGGTAGCGTCGATAATTTGATCGATGCGGGGGAGGGGGAAGGGATCCTTTGGGCAAGCCTTGTTGAGGTCCTTGAAATCGACGCATAGGCGCCAGCATTTGTCCTTCTTTGGTACCATCACCAGGTTTGCTAGCCGGTCCGGATGTTTTATATCTCTGATGAATCCGGCCTCCAATAGTTTGGCTAGCTCCTCTCCCATGGCTTGTCTCTTAGGTTCGGAGAAATGCCGAAGAGCACCTTGGTAGCTTGAATCCTTTTAGGATGTTTAGCCTTGTGCTCGGCCAGCCGACGTGGGATTCCTGGCATGTCTGAAGGGTGCCAGGCAAAAATGTCCCAATTTTCACGTAGGAATTCTCGTTGTGCGGCGTCTACATCAGGGTTTAATTGCGCCCCGATGGAGGCCATTTTTGTAGGGTCCGTTGGATGGACTTGGAATTTGACTATTTCGTCCGCCGGTTTAAAGGAGGTGGACTTGGATCTTTTATCGAGTATCACATCGTCCCTGTTCACCGTGGAGCGCAGCGCAGCCAGTTCTCGGGCCGCTAGGGCTTGGATAGTGCCTCAAGGGCTAGTGCGGCTGTCTTATTTTCGTGCGGAGTGGTATGTCCGGGTCACTAGCAAGAGTGATGATTCCGTTGGGCGGGCATTTTGAGCTTCATGTACCCGTAATGGGGTATAGCTTGAAAAATTGTGAATGCCTCTCGCCCTAATAGAGTGTGGTATCCATTGCTGAGCAGGGGCCACTTGGAACATGACCTCCTTGGACCTGTAATTATCCGGCGTGCGAACACCACATCCAAAGGTGATTTTTCCTCAGACAAAGACACTTCCCGACCGGGATTATTCTTCTAAAGGTTGTGCTGCTTCGCTCAATGCGGCTCCAGTCTATTTCCATTTTTGAAGGGTTTCCTCGTAAATGAGGTTCAATCCGCTGCCACCGTCCATGAGTACCTTGGTAAGGCGAAAGCCGTCCACTATTGGACTGAGGACCAATGCGGCTCGTGCTCGGGCTGTTCGGAATTTAGGTTCATCACTGGCATTAAAGGTAATAGCCATGTCACTCCATGGGTTTATCGTTGCTACTTGGTAGACTTCGGCAAGGCTGCGGAGTGTTCGTTTCCGCATATTATTTGATGCGAAAGTCTCGAAGACTGTTAATACCGTACTGGTATCCCTGGGCTGGTGCTCTGTGGATTCTGGGGTTAGAAGCTCTTCGCCACTTTTGGCCACCTGCCGGAGTATCCAACATGCTCTAAGGCTATGAGTTGGTGTGGCGCCCTCTGTACTATGAATTTTACAGGGTCCATTGAGCCATCCCTCCAGTACGGTTACCTGCCCTGTAGTTTTTTTTTTGTTTTTTGGTGTTTAACCCGGGTGACTGGCGATGATGCACCCTTTTATTTTGGACTGGGTTTGTATTCAGGGCCGGATTGTCCCAAAATCTTACTTTGGTTTTCCAGGCGCTTTCCATGGCACAGTACTTTCGTACTATGGATGCCAAGTCAGCAAAGCGTGTAATTTCACGGTGACCTATGGCGTTGAGGATTCCCTTGTCCGTGCAATTATTGCAGAAGAATGAAATTGCGTCTTCCTCGCGGCAGTCCTTTATCCTGTTCATAACCAGGAGGAATCGGCCCGATAATGATGTACTGTTTCCTCGGGCTCTTGCCTAATTTTGGATAGATCGCATATGTTCAGGTGCGTGGGTGGAATTAAATCTGAAACCTCACCCAATCTGAGACACAAGGGCCAAGGAGCGAACTCGGAAGTTTAGATTCTTGGATGTTGTTCAATGAATCTAGCCCGTTGCCTGACTCTAAGTTCAGGTCTTGAGTGACGTCCTCCCCTCCGCGGGTATCCGGCTTGGAGGGATCGGGAATCCGGACATAGCTAGTCCTTAAGATAGATGAAGGGTCGCCGCATTGTTCCTCCACAACAGCAACGTGATGGGTGACCTGGGGAGAGTTAATCTCTCTCAAATCGGGTTTAGGCCCAATCTGATCGTAGTCTGTAGCGACTCCCAGGACGGTGATGCGATCCAGGAGCTCGTTTCAGGAAGAGAGCTCCGTGGGATCTAACTGTTCAGCGAGTTTCGAGTTGACGTGAAAATTGCTTTCGATGACCCGAGAAGTCATTGTTGGGGAACGTAGCAGAAATTCAAAATTTTCCTACGTGTCACCAAGATCTATCTATGGAGAAACTAGCAACGAGGGAAGGAGAGTGCATCTACATACCCTTGTAGATCGCTAAGCGGAAGCGTTCATGAGAACGGGGTTGAAGGAGTCGTACTCGTCGTGATCCAAATCACCGGAGATCCTAGTGCCGAACGGACAGCACCTCCGCGTTCAACACACGTACAGCCCGGTGACGTCTCCCACGCCTAGATCCAGCAAGGAGAGAGGGAGAGGTTGAGGAAGACTCCATCCATCAGCAGCACAACGGCGTGGTGGTGGTGGAGGCGTGGCAATCCAGTGAGGCTTCGCCAAGCACCACGGGAGAGGAGGAGGAGGAGAGGCAGGGGCTGCACCAAGAGGAGAAGTTCTCATGTATTGGGCAGCCCCAAGCCTCAAGTATTTATAGGGGAGGGAGGGGCTGCGCCTCGAGGGTTCCCTCCCCAAGGGGGGCGGCAGCCCCAGATTCCATCTGGGAGGCGGCCAGACGGGGAGAGAGGGGAGGCGCGCCTAGGGTGGGCCTTAGGGCCCATCTGCCCTAGGGTTTGCCCCCTCCCACTCTTCCTGCGCCTTGGGCCCCTTGTGGGGGGGTGCACCAGCCCACCTGGGGCTGGTCCCCTCCCACTCTTGGCCCAAGCAGCCCTTCGGGGTTGGTGGCCCCACTTGGTGGACCCCCGGGACCCTCCCGGTGGTCCCGGTACATTACCGATAAAACCCGAAACTTTTCCGGTGACCAAAACAGGACTTCCCATATATAAATCTTTACCTCCGGACCATTCCGGAACTCCTCGTGACGTCCGGGATCTCATCCGGGACTCCGAACAACATTCGGTAACCACATACAAACTTCCTTTATAACCCTAGCGCCATCGAACCTTAAGTGTGTAGACCCTACGGGTTCGGGAGACATGTAGACATGACCGAGACGTTCTCCGGTCAATAACCAACAGCGGGATCTGGATACCCATGTTGGCTCCCACATGTTCCACGATGATCTCATCGGATGAACCATGATGTCAAGGACTCAATCGATCCCGTATACAATTCCCTTTGTCTAGCGGTATTGTACTTGCCCGAGATTCGATCGTCGGTATCCCGATACCTTGTTCAATCTCGTTACGGCAAGTCTCTTTACTCGTTCCATAACACATCATCCCGTGATCAACTCCTTGATCACATTGTGCACATTATGATGATGTCCTACCGAGTGGGTCCAGAGATACCTCTCCGTCACACGGAGTGACAAATCCCAGTCTCGATCCGTGCCAACCCAACAGACACTTTCGGAGATACCTGTAGTGCACCTTTATAGCCACCCGATTCGTTGTGACGTTTGGTACACCCAAAGCATTCCTACGGTATCCGGGAGTTGCACAATCTCATGGTCTAAGGAAAAGATACTTGACAATAGAAAAGCTTTAGCATACGAACTACACGATCTTTGTGCTAGGCTTAGGATTGGGTCTTGTCCATCACATCATTCTCCAAATGATGTGACCCGTTATCAACGACATCCAATGTCCATGGTCGTGAAACCATAACCATCTGTTGATCAACGAGCTAGTCAACTAGAGGCTTACTAGGGACATGGTGTTGTCTATGTATCCACACATGTATCCGAAGTTTCCTATCAATACAATTATAGCATGGATAATAAACAATTATCATGAACAAGGAAATATAATAATAACCAATTTATTATTGCCTCTAGGGCATATGTCCAACAGTCTCCCACTTGCACTAGAGTCAATAATCTAGTTCACATAGCTATGTGATCAACACTCATAGGTCACATCTCCATGTGACCAACATCCAAGAGTTTACTAGTGTCACTAAACTAGTTCACATGATCATGTGATTAAGACTCAATGAGTTACGGGGTTTGATCATGTTTTGCTTGTGAGAGAGGTTTCACCAACGGGTCTGCAACATTCAGATCCGTATGTACTTCACAAATCTCTATGTCATATTGTAAATGCTGCTTGCACGCTCCACTTGGAGCTATTCCAAATGGTTGCTCCACTATACGTATCCGGTTTGCTACTCAGAGTCACTCGGATAGGTGTTAAAGCTTGCATTGACGTAACCCTTTACGCCGAACTCTTTATCACCTCCATAATCGAGAAACATGTCCTTATTTACTCCAAGGACAATTTTGATCGCTGTCCAATGATCCATTCCTGGATCACTCTTGTACCCCCTTGCCAGACTCATGGCAAGGCACACTTCCAGTGCGGTACACAGCATAGCATACTCTGAGCCTATGTACGAAGCATAGGGGCGACCTTCGTCCTTTCTCTCTCTTATGCCGTGGTCGAGCTTTAACTCTTAACTTCATGCCTTACAACTCGTGCAAGAACTCCTTCTTTGATCGATCCATCTTGAACACCTTCAAGATCATGTCAAGGTATATGCTCATTTGAAAGTACCATTAAGCGGTTTTGATCTATCCTCATAGATCTTGATGCTCAATGTTTAAGTAGCTTAATCCAGGTTTTCACTTGAAAAACACCTTTCAAATAACCCTATATGCTTTACAGAAAATTCTACATCATTTCTGATCATCAATATGTCAACAACATACACTCATCAGAAATTCTATAGTGCTCCCACTCACTTCTTTGGAAATACAAGTTTCTCATAAACTTTGTATAAACCCAAAATCTTTGATCATCCTATCAAAGTGCATATTCCAACTCCGAGATGCTTACTCCGGTCCTTAGAAGGATCATTGGAGCTAGCATACCTTTTAGCATCCTTAGGATCGACAAAACTTTTACGATTGTATCACATACAACCTTTCCTTACGTAAACTGGTAAGGAAACTCGTCTTGACATCCATCTCGCCAGATTTCATAAATGCAGCTAATGCTAACATGATTCCGACGGACTTAAGCATTGCTACGGATGAGAAAATCTCATCGTAGTCAACTCCTTGAACTTGTGAAAAACTCTTCGCCACAAGTCGAGCTTCATAGACGGTGACATTACCGTCCACGCCTGCCTTATTCTTAAAGATCCATTTATTTCAATGGCTTGACGTCATCGGGCAAGTCCACCAAAGTCCATGCTTTGTTATGATACATGGATCCTATCTCGGATTTTATGGCTTCCAACCATTTGTCGGAATTTGGGCCCACCATCGCTTCTCCATAGCTCGTAGGTTCATTGATATCTAGCAACATGACCTTCAAGACAGGATCACCGTACCACTCTGAAGCAGTATGCATCCTTGTCACCCTACGAGGTACGGTAGTGACTTGATCCAAAACTTCATGATCAACGAGCTAGTCAACTAGAGGCTTACTAGGGACATGGTGTTGTCTATGTATCCACACATGTATCTGAGTTTCCTATCAATACAATTATAGCATGGATAATAAACAATTATCATGAACAAGGAAATATAATAATAACCAATTTATTATTGCCTCTAGGGCATATGTCCAACAGTCTCCCACTTGCACTAGAGTCAATAATCTAGTTCACATAGCTATGTGATCAACACTCATAGGTCACATCTCCATGTGACCAACATCCAAGAGTTTACTAGTGTCACTAAACTAGTTCACATGATCATGTGATTAAGACTCAATGAGTTCTAGGGTTTGATCATGTTTTGCTTGTGAGAGAGGTTTCAGTCAACGGGTCTGCAACATTCAGATCCGTATGTACTTCACAAATCTCTATGTCATATTGTAAATGCTGCTTCCACGCTCCACTTGGAGCTATTCCAAATGGTTGCTCCACTATACGTATCCGGTTTGCTACTCAGAGTCACTCGGATAGGTGTTAAAGCTTGCATTGACGTAACCCTTTACGCCGAACTCTTTATCACCTCCATAATCGAGAAACATGTCCTTATTTACTCCAAGGACAATTTTGACTGCTGTCCAATGATCCATTCCTGGATCACTCTTGTACCCCCTTGCGGACTCATGGCAAGGCACACTTCCAAAGGCGGTACACAAAGATAGCATACTCTGTAGCCTATGTCTGAAGCATAGGGGACGACCTTCGTCCTTTCTCTCTCTTCTGTCATGGTCGAGCTTTAACTCTTAACTTCATACCTTACAACTCAGGCAAGAACTCCTTCTTTGACTGATCCATCTTGAACACCTTCAAGATCATGTCAAGGTATATGCTCATTTGAAAGTACCATTAAGCGGTTTTGATCTATCCTCATAGATCTTGATGCTCAATGTTTAAGTAGCTTAATCCAGGTTTTCACTTGAAAAACACCTTTCAAATAACCCTATATGCTTTACAGAAAATTCTACATCATTTCTGATCATCAATATGTCAACAACATACACTCATCAGAAATTCTGTAGTGCTCCCACTCACTTCTTTGGAAATACAAGTTTCTCATAAACTTTGTATAAACCCAAAATCTTTGATCATCCTATCAAAGTGCATATTCCAACTCCGAGATGCTTACTCCTGTCCTTATAAGTATCGCTGGAGCTTTCATACCTTTTAGCATCCTTAGGATCGACAAAACTTTTACGATTGTATCACATACAACCTTTCCTTACGTAAACCGGTAAGGAAACTTCGTCTTGACATACATCTGCCAGATTTCATAAATGCAGCTAATGCTAACATGATTCCGACGGACTTAAGCATTGCTACGGATGAGAAAATCTCATCGTAGTCAACTCCTTGAACTTGTGAAAAAACTCTTCGCCACAAGTCGAGCTTCATAGACGGTGACATTACCGTCCACGCCCGTCTTATTCTTAAAGATCCATTTATTTCAATGGCTTGACGTCATCGGGCAAGTCCACCAAAGTCCATGCTTTGTTATGATACATGGATCCTATCTCGGATTTTATGGCTTCCAACCATTTGTCGGAATTTGGGCCCACCATCGCTTCTCCATAGCTCGTAGGTTCATTGATGTCTAGCAACATGACCTTCAAGACAGGATCACCGTACCACTCACAAAGCGGTATGCATCCTTGTCACCCTACGAGGTACGGTAGTGACTTGATCCAAACTTCATGATCACTATCATAAGCTTCGACTTCAATTGGTGTAGGTGCCACAGGAACAACTTCCTGTGCCCTTGATACACACTTGTTGAAGTGACGGTTCAATAACCTCATCAAGTCTCCACCATCCTCCCACTCAACTTTCCGAGACAAACTTTTCCTCGAGAAAGGACCCGATTCAAGAAACAATCCCTATTGCTTTAGGATCTGAATTAGGAGGTATACCCAACTGTTTTGGGTGTCCTATGAAGATGCATTTTATCCGCTTTGGGTTCGAGCTTATCAACCTGAAACTTTTTCACATAAGCGTCAGCCCCAAACTTTCAAGAAAGCGACAACTTAGGTTTCTCCAAGCGGTGTCGTCTCAACGGAATTACGTGGTGCCCCATTAAAGTGAGTGCGGTTGTCTCTAATGCCTAACCCATGAGCGATAGTGGTAATTCGATAAGAGATATCATGGTACGCACCATATCCAATAGAGTGCAACTATGATGTTCGGACACAACATCACACTATGTTGTTCCTGGAGGTATTAATTGTGAAACAATTTGCACAATGTCTTAATTGTGTGCCAAAACTCGTAACTCAGATATTCATCTCTATGATCATATCATAGACATTCTATACTCTTGTCACGAAGATCTTAAACTTCACTCTGAAATTACTTGAACCATTCAATAATTCAGACTTGTGTTTCATCAAGTAAATATACTCAACATCTACTCGAATCATCTGTGAAGTAAGAACATAACGATATTCCTTTGCATGCCTCAAGACTCATTGGACTGCACACATCAAAATGTGTTACTTCCAACAAGTTGCTATCTAGTTCCATCTTCTTTGAAACCGAGGCTTTTCGGTCATCTTGTCCATGTGGTATGATTTGCATATCTCAAGTGATTCAAAATCATGTGAGTCTAAACGATCCATCTGCATGGAGTTTCTTCATGCGTATGCACCAATAGACATGGTTCGCATGTCTCAAACTTTTCAAAAACGAGTGAGTCCAAAGATCCATCAACATGGAGCTTCTTCATACGTTTTATACCAATATGACTTACATGGCAGTGCCACAAGCAAGTGGTACTATCATTACTATATTATATCTTTTGGCATGAAAATGTGTATCACTACGATCGAGATTCAATAAACCATTCCTTTTAGGTGCAAGACCATTGAAGGTATTATTCAAATAAACAGAGTAACCATTATTCTCCTTAAATGAATAACCGTATTGAGATAGACATAATCCAATCGTGTCTATGCTCAACGCATAAACACCAAATAACCATTATTTAGGTTTCACACCAATCTCGATGGTAGAGGGAGCGTGCGATGCTTGATCACATCAACCTTGGAAACACTTCCAACATATATCGTCACTCACCTTTAGCTAGTCTCCGTTTATTCCGTAGCTTTTATTTCGAGTTACTAACACTTAGCAACCGAACGGTATCTAATATCCTGGTGCTACTAGGAGTACTAGTAAAGTACACAATAACTTAATGTATATCCAATATACTTCTATCGACCTTGCCAGCCTTCTCATCTACCAAGTATCTAGGGTAATGCTGCTCCGATGGCTGTTCCCCTTATTACGAAGCACTTAGTCTCGGGTTTGGGTTCAACCTTGGGTTTCTTCACTAGAGCAGCAACCGATTTGCCGTTTCATGAAGTATCCCTTCTTGCCCGTGCCCTTCTTGAAACTAGTGGTTTCACCAACGATCAACAATTGATCCTCCTTCTTGATTCCTACTTTCGCGGTGTCAAACATTGCGAATATCTCAAGGATCATCATATTTATCCCTGATTTGTTATAGTTCATCACGAAGTTCTAGCAGCTTGGTGGCAATGACTTTGGAGAAACATCACTATCTCTAGAAGATCAACTCCCACTCGATTCAAGTGATTGTTGCACTCAGACAATCTGAGCACAAGCTCAACGATTGATCTTTTCTCCCTTAGTTTGCAGGCTAAGAAAATCATCGGAGGTCTTTATACCTCTTGACGTGGGCACGAGCCTGAAAACCCAATTTCAGCCCTCGAAACATCTCATATGTTCTGCGACGTTTCCAAAAAAAAATGTCTTTGGTGCCTCAACTCTAAACCGTTTAACTGAACTATCACGTAGTTATCAAAACGTGTATGTCCGATGTTCGCAACATCCACAAACGACGTTTGGGGTTCAGCACACTGAGCGGTGCATTAAGGACATAAGCCTTCTACTGTCCGCATGATCGCCATCGTCAACTTTCAACTATATTTTCTCTAGGAACATATCTAAAGCGGTGGAACTAAAGCGCGAGCTTCGACATAATTTGCAAAGATCTTTTGACTATGTTCAGGATAATTAAGTTCATCTTATGAACTCCCACTCGAATAGACATCCCTCTAGTCATCTAAGTGATTACATGATCCGAGTCAACTAGGCCGTGTCCGATCATCACGTGAGACGGACTAGTCATCATCGGTGAACATCTTCATGTTGATCGTATCTACTATACGACTCATGCTCGACCTTTTCGGTCTACGTGTTCCGAGGCCATGTGCGTACATGCTAGGCTCGTCAAGTTAACCCTAAGTGTTTGGCGTGTGTAATTACATCTTACACCCGTTGTATGTGAACGTAAGAATCCATCACACCCGATCATCATGTGGTGCTTAGAAGCGGCGAACTTTAACTTAGCGGTGCACGCAGTTAGGGGAGAACACTTCTTGAAATTTTAATGAGGATCATCTTATTTACTACCGTCGTTCTAAGTAAATAAGATGCATAAACATGATAAACATCACATGCAATCAAATAGTGACATGATATGGCCAATATCATTTTGCTCCTTTTGATCTCCATCTTCGAGGCTCCATGATCATCATCGTCACCGGCATGACACCATGATCTCCATCATCATGATCTCCATCATCGTGTCTCCATGAAGTTGTCTCGCCAACTTATTACTTCTACTACTATGGCTACCGGTTAGCAATATAGTAAAGTAATCACATGGCGTTGTTTAATGACACGCAGGTCATACAATAAATTAAGACAACTCCTATGGCTCCTGCCGGTTGTCATACTCATCGACATGCAAGTCGTGAATCCTATTACAAGAACATGATCAATCTCATACATCACATATCATTCATCACATTCTACTTGGCCATATCACATCACATAGCATACCACCGCAAAAACAATTTAGACGTCCTCTAATTGTTGTTTGCATGTTTTACGTGGCTGCTATGGGTTTCTAGCAAGAACGTTTCTTACCTACATAAAACCACAACGTGATATGCCAATTGCTATTTACCCTTCATAAGGACCCTTTTCATCGAATCCGTTCCGACTAAAGTGGGAGAGGCGGCACCGCTAGCCACCTTATGCACCAAGTGCATGTCGGTCGGTGGAACACATCTCACGAAGATGCGTGTAAGGTCGGTCCGGCCGCTTCATCCCACAATACCGTCGAAACAAGATTGGACTAGTAACGGTAAGCATATTGAACATCATCAACGCCCACAACTACTTTGTGTTCTACTCGTGCAAAGAATCTACGCAATAGACCTAGCTCATGATGCCACTGTTGGGGAACGTAGCCACCCAGTTACGTTGTGACGTTTGGTACACCCAAAGCATTCCTACGGTATCTGGGAGTTGCACAATCTCATGGTCTAAGGAAAAGATACTTGACAATAGAAAAGCTTTAGCATACGAACTACACGATCTTTGTGCTAGGCTTAGGATTGGGTCTTGTCCATCACATCATTCTCCAAATGATGTGACCCCGTTATCAACGACATCCAATGTCCATGGTCAGGAAACCGTAACCATCTGTTGATCAACGAGCTAGTCAACTAGAGGCTTACTAGGGACATGGTGTTGTCTATGTATCCACACATGTATATGAGTTTCCTATCAATACAATTATAGCATGGATAATAAACAATTATCATGAACAAGGAAATATAATAATAACCAATTTATTATTGCCTCTAGGGCATATGTCCAACAGTCTCCCACTTGCACTAGAGTCAATAATCTAGTTCACATAGCTATGTGATCAACACTCATAGGTCACATCTCCATGTGACCAACATCCAAGAGTTTACTAGTGTCACTAAACTAGTTCACATGATCATGTGATTAAGACTCAATGAGTTCTGGGGTTTGATCATGTTTTACTTGTGAGAGAGGTTTTAGTCAACGGGTCTGCAACATTCAGATCCGTATGTACTTTGCAAATCTCTATGTCATATTGTAAATGCTGCTTCCACGCTCCACTTGGAGCTATTCCAAATGGTTGCTCCACTATACGTATCCGGTTTGCTACTCAGAGTCACTCGGATAGGTGTTAAAGCTTGCATTGACGTAACCCTTTACGCCGAACTCTTTATCACCTCCATAATCGAGAAACATGTCCTTATTTACTCCAAGGACAATTTTGACCGCTGTCCGATGATCCATTCCTGGATCACTCTTGTACCCCCTTGCCAGACTCATGGCAAGGCACACTTCCAGTGCGGTACATAGCATAGCATACTACAGAGCCTATGTCTGAAGCATAGGGGATGACCTTCGTCCTTTCTCTCTCTGCCGTGGTCGAGCTTTAACTCTTAACTTCATACCTTACAACTCAGGCAAGAACTCCTTCTTTGACTGATCCATCTTGAACACCTTCAAGATCATGTCAAGGTATATGCTCATTTGAAAGTACCATTAAGCGATTTTGATCTATCCTCATAGATCTTGATGCTCAATGTTTAAGTAGCTTAATCCAGGTTTTCACTTGAAAAACACCTATCAAATAACCCTATATGCTTTACAGAAAATTCTACATCATTTCTGATCATCAATATGTCAACAACATACACTCATCAGAAATTCTATAGTGCTCCCACTCACTTCTTTGGAAATACAAGTTTCTCATAAACTTTGTATAAACCCAAAATCTTTGATCATCCTATCAAAGTGCATATTCCAACTCCGAGATGCTTACTCCGGTCCTTAGAAGGATCGCTGGAGCTAGCATACCTTTTAGCATCCTTAGGATCGACAAAATTTTTCTCGATTGTATCACATACAACCTTTCCTTACGTAAACTGGTAAGGAAACTCGTCTTGACATCCATCTGCCAGATTTCATAAATGCAGCTAATGCTAACATGATTCCGATGGACTTAAGCATTGCTACGGATGAGAAAATCTCATCGTAGTCAACTCCTTGAACTTGTGAAAAACTCTTCGCCACAAGTCGAGCTTCATAGACGGTGACATTACCGTCCACGCCCGTCTTCTTCTTAAAGATCCATTTATTTCAATGGCTTGCCGATCATCGGGCAAGTCCACCAAAGTCCATGCTTTGTTATGATACATGGATCCTATCTCGGATTTTATGGCTTCCAACCATTTGTCGGAATTTGGGCCCACCATCGCTTCTCCATAGCTCGTAGGTTCATTGATGTCTAGCAACATGACCTTCAAGACAGGATCACCGTACCACTCTGAAGCAGTATGCATCCTTGTCACCCTACGAGGTACGATAGTGACTTGATCCAAAACTTCATGATCACTATCATAAGCTTCGACTTCAATTGGTGTAGGTGCCACAGGAACAACTTCCTGTGCCCTTGATACACACTTGTTGAAGTGACGGTTCAATAACCTCATCAAGTCTCCACCATCCTCCCACTCAACTTTCCGAGACAAACTTTTCCTCGAGAAAGGACCCGATTCAAGAAACAATCCCTATTGCTTTCGGATCTGAATTAGGAGGTATACCCAACTGTTTTGGGTGTCCTATGAAGATGCATTTTATCCGCTTTGGGTTCGAGCTTATCAACCTGAAACTTTTTCACATAAGCGTCGCAGCCCCAAACTTTCAAGAAACGACAACTTAGGTTTCTCCAAACGGTGTCGTCTCAACGGAATTACGTGGTGCCCCATTAAAGTGAGTGCGGTTGTCTCTAATGCCTAACCCATGAGCGATAGTGGTAATTCGATAAGAGATATCATGGTACGCACCATATCCAATAGAGTGCAACTATGATGTTCGGACACACCATCACACTATGGTGTTCCAGCGGTATTAATTGTGAAACAATTTGCACAATGTCTTAATTGTGTGCCAAAACTTCGTAACTCAGATATTCATCTCTATGATCATATCATAGACATTCTATCCTCTTGTCACGAAGATCTTAAACTTCACTCTGAAATTACTTGAACCATTCAATAATTCAGACTTGTGTTTCATCAAGTAAATATACTCAACATCTACTCGAATCATCTGTGAAGTAAGAACATAACGATATTCACTTGCATGCCTCAAGATTACTCATTTGACTGCACACATCAAAATGTGTTACTTCCAACAAGTTGCTATCTAGTTCCATCTTCTTTGAAACCGAGGCTTTTCAGTCATCTTGTCCATGTGGTATGATTTGCATATCTCAAGTGATTCAAAATCATGCGAGTCTAAACGATCCATCTGCATGGAGTTTCTTCATGCGTATGCACCAATAGACATGGTTCGCATGTCTCAAACTTTTCAAAAACGAGTGAGTCCAAAGATCCATCAACATGGAGCTTCTTCATACGTTTTATACCAATATGACTTACATGGCAGTGCCACAAGCAAGTGGTACTATCATTACTATATTATATCTTTTGGCATGAAAATGTGTATCACTACGATCGAGATTCAATAAACCATTCCTTTTAGGTGCAAGACCATTGAAGGTATTATTCAAATAAACAGAGTAACCATTATTCTCCTTAAATGAATAACCGTATTGAGATAGACATAATCCAATCGTGTCTATGCTCAACGCAAACACCAAATAACCATTATTTAGGTTTCACACCAATCTCGATGGTAGAGGGAGCGTGCGATGCTTGATCACATCAACCTTGGAAACACTTCCAACATATATCGTCAGCTCACCTTTAGCTAGTCTCCGTTTATTCCGTAGCTTTTATTTCGAGTTACTAACACTTAGCAACCGAACCGGTATCTAATACCCTGGTGCTACTAGGAGTACTAGT
This sequence comes from Aegilops bicornis, assembly GCA_021605145.1. Taxonomy (NCBI): domain Eukaryota; kingdom Viridiplantae; phylum Streptophyta; class Magnoliopsida; order Poales; family Poaceae; genus Aegilops; species Aegilops bicornis. Next base: position 553,228,418 of record CM038671.1, on the reverse strand, counting down.
AAAGTACACAATAACTTAATGTATATCCAATATACTTCTATCGACCTTGCCAGCCTTCTCATCTACCAAGTATCTAGGGTAATGCTGCTCCAGTGGCTGTTCCCCTTATTACAGAAGCACTTAGTCTCGGGTTTGGGTTCAACCTTGGGTTTCTTCACTAGAGCAGCAACCGATTTGCCGTTTCATGAAGTATCCCTTCTTGCCCGTGCCCTTCTTGAAACTAGTGGTTTCACCAACCATCAACAATTAATGCTCCTTCTTGATTCCTACTTTCGCGGTGTCAAACATTGCGAATATCTCAAGGATCATCATATTTATCCCTGATTTGTTATAGTTCATCACGAAGCTCTAGCAGCTTGGTGGCAATGACTTTGGAGAAACATCACTATCTCTAGAAGATCAACTCCCACTCGATTCAAGTGATTGTTGCACTCAGACAATCTGAGCACAAGCTCAACGATTGATCTTTTCTCCCTTAGTTTGCAGGCTAAGAAAATCATCGGAGGTCTTTATACCTCTTGACGAGGGCACGAGCCTGAAAACCCAATTTCAGCCCTCGAAACATCTCATATGTTCCGCGACGTTTAAAAAAAAACGTCTTTGGTGCCTCAACTCTAAACCGTTTAACTGAACTATCACGTAGTTATCAAAACGTGTATGTCCGATGTTCGCAACATCCACAAACGACGCTTTGGGGTTCAAAGACATCGAAAGCGGTGCATTAAGGACATAAGCTTTCTATTGTCCGCATGATCGCCATCTTGTCAACTTTCAACTATATTTTCTCTAGGAACATATCTAAAGCGGTGGAACTAAAGCGCGAGCTTACGACATAATTTGCAAAGATCTTTTGACTATGTTCAGGATAATTAAGTTCATCTTATGAACTCCCACTCGAGATAGACATCCCTCTAGTCATCTAAGTGATTACATGATCCGAGTCAACTAGGCCGTGTCCGATCATCACGTGAGACGGACTAGTCATCATCGATGAACATCTTCATGTTGATCGTATCTACTATACGACTCATGCTCGACCTTCGGTCTACGTGTTCGAGGCCATGTCTACGTACATGCTAGGCTCGTCAAGTTAACCCTAAGTGTTTCGCGTGTGTAATTCTGTCTTACACCCGTTGTATGTGAACGTAAGAATCCATCACACCCGATCATCACGTGGTGCTTAGAAGCGACGAAGTTTAGCAACGGTGCACAGTTAGGGGAGAACACTTCTTGAAATTTTAATGAGGGATCATCTTATTTACTACCGTCGTTCTAAGTAAATAAGATGCATAAACATGATAAACATCACATGCAATCAAATAGTGACATGATATGGCCAATATCATTTTGCTCCTTTGATCTCCATCTTCGTGGCTCCATGATCATCATCGTCACCGGCATGACACCATGATCTCCATCATCATGATCTCCATCATCGTGTCTCCATGAAGTTGTCTCGCCAACTTATTACTTCTACTACTATGGCTACCGGTTAGAAATAAAGTAAAGTAATCACATGGCGTTGTTTAATGACACGCAGGTCATACAATAAATTAAGACAACTCCTATGGCTCCTGCCGGTTGTCATACTCATCGACATGCAAGTCGTGAATCCTATTACAAGAACATGATCAATCTCATACATCACATATCATTCATCACATTCTACTTGGCCATATCACATCACATAGCATACCCTGCAAAAACAAGTTAGACGTCCTCTAATTGTTGTTTGCATGTTTTACGTGGCTGCTATGGGTTTCTAGCAAGAACGTTTCTTACCTACGCAAAACCACAACCTGATATGCCAATTGCTATTTACCCTTCATAAGGACCCTTTTCATCGAATCCGTTCCGACTAAAGTGGGAGGCGGCACCCGCTAGCCACCTTATGCACCAAGTGCATGTCGCCGGTGGAACCTGTCTCACGTAAGAATGCGTGTAAGGTCGGTTCGGGCCGCTTCATCCCATAATACCTTCGAAACAAGATTGGACTAGTAACGGTAAGCATATTGAACATCATCAACGCCCACAACTACTTTGTGTTCTACTCGTGCAAAGAATCTACGCAATAGACCTAGCTCATGATGCCACTGTTGGGGAACGTAGCCACCCAGTTACGTTGTGACGTTTGGTACACCCAAAGCATTCCTACGGTGTCGGGAGTTGCACAATCTCATGGTCTAAGGAAAAGATACTTGACAATAGAAAAGCTTTAGCATACGAACTACACGATCTTTGTGCTAGGCTTAGGATTGGGTCTTGTCCATCACATCATTCTCCAAATGATGTGACCCCGTTATCAACGACATCCAATGTCCATGGTCAGGAAACCGTAACCATCTGTTGATCAACGAGCTAGTCAATTAGAGGCTTACTAGGGACATGGTGTTGTCTATGTATCCACACATGTATCTGAGTTTCCTATCAATACAATTATAGCATGGATAATAAACAATTATCATGAACAAGGAAATATAATAATAACCAATTTATTATTGCCTCAAGGGCATATTTCCAACAGTCATCGTCGGCGTGGCGGCCGAACAGGCGGTCATAAGAAAACCGCCTAGCCAGAGACAAGTAGACCGACTCCTGCCTGCATCTAATACTATTACTCCACTCATCGACCGCTATCCAGCATGCATCTAGAGTATTAAGTTAATGAAAACAGAGTAACGCCTTAAGCAAGATGGCATGATGTAGAGGGATAAATTCATGCAATATGATAAAAACCCCATCTTGTTATCCTCGATGGCAACAATACAATACGTGCCTTGCTGCCCTCATCCTTTGGGAAAGGACACCGCAAGATTGAACCCAAAGCTAAGCACTTCTCCCATTGCAAGAACTACCAATCTAGTTGGCCAAACCAAATGGATAATTCGAAGAGACTTGCAAAGATAACCAATCATACATAAAAGAATCCAGAGAAGATTCAAATATTGCTCATAGATAATCTTGATCATAAACCCACAAGTCATCGATCTCAACAAACACACCGCAAAAAGAAGATTACATCGAATAGATGTAACATCCCAAATTTTCAATTTGGAATATTATACACTAGATCATCATTGCATATCATATTTTGTTTGCTTTTGGTTTCGATCCTAGAAATTCTACGCAACTCATGGACCCCGGAGAGAGTTGGGGATTTCGTTATTTTCATATTTGAGTTTTCTCAAATTTTGAGAATAGGATCATTTGATTTTAATTATTTTTATCTTCAATTATTTCTATTACAAAAAAAATGAGAGAGGGAATAAAATGACTTTCCCAAAATAAAGAAATATTGAGTATTTAATAATAAAATCAAACAAGATTTTATTTCGGAGCTTTTCGCTATTTTATTTGAATTTAGGAAAAAATATGCGTTTCTCAAATTAGCATTTAGGCCCCAAATAAATGTTCACTTTGTCCGGCTTGATTTTAGAAGTCGGGAAAAATTTATTTTGGTATTTTTGGAGTCGGTTTAGTATTTCTATCGTTAGTCGGGGAATTAATTTTATTTTACTTTTTTTAAGAAAAAAAAGTCCGAACCGACCTTGGGCCGTAACAGCCCAGGACTCCGCCTGGCCGGGGCTTTATAAGCCGCCGCCCGGGACCCCGAGCCAGCCCACCAACTCGCAGCCGCCTGCGCCCCAAACCCTAGCACGCCGCACTGCCCGCCCTTCATGCCGCCCGCCGCCGCCCGCCTTGCTTCGCGAACCGCCGCCGCACCGTTGCTGCCGCCTCGCCCGGACCCGCCCGAGGTAGCCGCCGTCACCGGCGGTTTTCCTGAGAAAACCGCCCGGTTTTCCTGAGAAAACCGCCCGGTTTTTTTTATTTAACCGCGGTTTTTTTTAGTTTCCTTTCTTTATAGATCGTTTTTTTTTCGATTTATTTATTTAGTAAGTGTTCGCTTGTTCGTTCATTTTAACAAACGTGTTCATCGTTTAAATCCAGATAACGAACGTTCGTTCGTTAATCTGTTCGTCGTTTTTTTTCTCGGATTTTCCGCGATTATTTCTGATCGCGATTTCTGATCCGATTTTCGTTTTAGTATAACTTTTCGCTCGTTTATCGGAATCAGGCGATTCAAGCGCCTGGAGTTTCGTCTTGAAACCCTCTTTCTGTTTAACCAACTTAAACAAGTTTTTGCTTTTGTAAGATTTTACTTAAGTCCAGATTAGTAAAATAAAGTTGTTTTCTTTCGCCGTTTGACTTTCGTTGCTTCGTTTGATTTGATTCTTTTTGCAAACCGGAGTTCTTAAGTTGAAATTTCTGGTTAGATCTCTTATTTGAGTTTTACCTGTGCATTATATGAGTACTTATTGTATGCTTGTTTGTTTGTTTGCGATAGAGTACCTTAAATGCTTTGTTACTTCGAATCTCTAGGTTTCGCGGATCATCAGCAAGGCAAGTAACACTTTGATCATACCTTTCTACTGCCCAGTTTTTATTGCATTAGATCAATCGTCAAACATTGCATGATTAGGATCTAATTAAATTGTGGGATGGGAAGTAGATGAGGTAGTACCTATTACCCGTCTTACTATTAAACCTTTGGGAGTTACTTCTACGTTTGCTTCTTATGCCATGCTATGCTAGTAGACGTGCATTGGGTGAGTGATATCCATGACAGATGTGAGATGGTTAATAAATGGTTTATCTAAGGTGGCAACTTAAACACACATCTGGGTGGATTGAGGTACCTGGGTATTCCAGGATTGCCTGTTTCTTTTGGACCGCCACCCAGGCTCAAAGGGATCATGAGACTATTCATACTAGAAACTTCCGTGTGCAGCCACAAGCTACTATGGGCTCTAGCATAGTTGACTAAGTCGTGCAAACTCTTACAGTGGTAGACTAGCTGATGTAGGGGATGTAGGTTGGTACGGTCTACCCGATCGTAAGGTGCTAGCGCTTCTGAAAGACTATGTCTCGGTCATCCGTTTCTCAAACACCATGTAGTGCGAGAAATCCAACGGAGGAGATAGAGTCTTGTGGGAAAAAGTGCGCAAACCTCTGCAGAGTGTACAAACAAATCATGATTAGCCGTGTCCCCGGTTATGGACGTTTTGAGTATCTAGTACTTGGATTATCATGTGAATCTCATCATGTTACTTTAATTAATTTTGTTGGGTTTTAATGATGATGCTTAATTGGGATTGAGGATACTGTCAACCATTCTCAATGTTTAACAACCACCATGATAGTTAAATAAAAATTTATTCCTTTGTAGTAGGGAAAAATTGGCTTCACGCAAAACTGTAACCATAGAGCTTTCCACCAGCCATATATGCATGTAGTATAGCTTATTCTTTCATTACTCTCTATGTGTTACAATGCCAGCATATTCCATGTGCTGACCGGTTTTATGTTACATTTTATGTTGCAGACTTTTCAGACGATGAGTAAGGTGCCTTTAGGTCGTGGTTCTATACTCAGTGATGCCGTTGGAGTTGATGGACTCGCTTATCTTCTAAGCCTTCCGCTGTTATCGTTTTTAGATGGCCTTAAGCCATTTATATTGTAATAAGTTCTCTCTGGAGACATTCGATGTAATAAGTGTGTGATTGCTACTCTGTTATAAGTCCTTCAAGTACTGTGTGGTGTCGACATTCTTGATCCGTGGATGACACACGAGCACGAGATCGACTGTTTGAGGTCCGGTCGCTACAAGATGGTATCGAGCACACGCCGACCGTAGAGGACACGGCCACTAAGCTAAAGCCCTAGATCACTACTCTCTTCTCATTTCGACTCCTCATCTTTTCTACTCTTTTAGGATGACGGAAGCGAGGATCAAGTTCACGCAGACGGATGAAGATACACCCTTTGGACGACACCTGAAGGAAGTCACTAAGTACCTGAACATCGGAATACCGAGCTTCACCGGGACCTACAACGCCACTTTACCCGAAGAGAAGCATTGTAAGATTTAAGCTCAAGTTCCAGGAAGAACGTCCGCGCCAGTCAAGGAGCCCATAGAATGTACTTTTAATGCACCAACCTGGAGTCTGGGAAAGAGCATGGCAGCTCACATCACCATGGGACGCATTGGAGAAGTCTACCAAGATGACCTCAAGGATACTATCTACCAGATTTGCGGACGCCGAGATGGACAATGGGAGATAGTTAGCACCAAGAAGGATAGATCCATTGCAGCCTTCATCCAGGAGTTAAACCAGCACATTCGACGCCAAGAGAACCAGATGTGCGCAGACATGATGGAGTTGAAGAAAGCAAAGGCTAGAATTATCGAGCTAGAAGGAGAAGGCGAAGGCCACTCGCAAGGATTACATGGAGGTAATCGTCGCTCTAGTGAGACAAAACGGCGACCTTAAGGAGAAGATTGAAGAACTCATGGGGAATTCAGCACCCGGAGGAGAAGATGACGATTGCACTTGTCCAGACAACTACATCATCATCAACGACACCGATTCTGATCCTAGTGATGATGACTTCGAAGACGAAGCCGGAGCAGATATCATGGAGTCTTCATCGGAGCAGTTTTTCTAGTAGACCACCGTAACAGTAGTAGTGTTCCACCATGTACATAGCATAGTCCAAGCACTTTTACGATAGTTCTAGACCGGTTGTATGCCTTGTTTGATTGAATGAAGTGATTTTGTGTGCATTTGCCTCATGTGCATCTGGGTAGTGTTTTCTCTTTAGACCTCATTCTATTCTTAATTCTCATCTTTTCTAAACCCTCAAATGCCTCCGAGACGTGACAATGGATTTGCTTTCCCACCGGAGCTCACTCAATTGATCCAGCAGTAGAATGCTTTGATGCAGTTGCTAGTCCAGAACCAGAACCAGGGGAACAACAACAACAACAACAACAACAACCCACCAGCACCACCACCTGTTGATCACTTAACCCGTTTGCTTAGGCTGAATCCGTCGGTGTTCTCCAGTAGCACCGAGCCGATAATGGCAGATGATTGGCTCCGTAAGACAGGGAGGGAGTTGACCACTGCAGGATGTACAAATGGGGAAAAGGTGAAATTTGCCGCTCACCAGCTTGAAGGACCCGCAGCCGCATGGTGGGAGAATTTCACAGCCACTTACCCTGTGGATACTGTCACATGGGATCAGTTTCAGCAAGCTTTCCGTACTGCCCATGTTTCAGCAGGAGCTATGGCCATGAAGAAGCGTGAGTTTCGCAACTTGCGCCAAGGAGGACGGACAGTTGGCCAGTATGTGGATGACTTCAGTAAGCTAGCACGTTATGCCCCGGATGACGTTGCTACGTATGCAGCTAAGCAGGAGAAGTTTCTGGAAGGACTGAATGATGAGCTAAGCATGCAGTTGATGGTAGCAAGCTTCAACAACTACCAGAGTTGGTAGATCGTGCCCTTTTGATTGAAGGAAGCAGTGACAAATTGAAAACCGCAAGAGGAAGTATGGACATGGGAAGTACAATTGGAGCTCGTGAAACCCGCCTTATCCCTAAACCGGGATTTCATTTTCAGCATATCCATGGAGGAGGTAGCTAGCACAACCATAATGGCCCCAAGAATGGTAATGGGAATGGAGGAAGCAACGGCCAGAACCGTACCACCCCATCAACCCCAGCCAAGAGAGACCTAAGCCAAGTCATCTGTTTTAAGTGTCAGAAGACCAGACATTATGCCAATGAATGTCCTGAAGGCCAAAATGGCAATGGAAGCCCTGGGAAGAAGCCGAACCCTTTCAATAGGGGACAGGTGAACCACGTTAACTTGGAGGAGGTTGAAGCTCAACCTGATGTAGTAATAGGTAAGTTTTTGGTTAAGTCATTTAATGCACTCGTTCTTTTTGATACTGGTGCATCGCATTCATACATCTCAAGGGGATTTGTGGATAAGTATAACCTACCAACCCAAGCCCTTAGGTCGCCCATGTTAGTAACCTCGCCTGGAGCAGAGTATATGGCTGGACGATGGTGTGATCGATTACCATTAAGGATTGGTAACTATGTGTTTCCCTCGGACCTAATAGTATTGGAATCTCAAGGATTGGATGTGATATTAGGCAAGGATTGGTTATCAAAGTATGAAGGGAACATTGAATGCGCTAGTAAGACAATCTTGCTTACGACGCTAGAAGGAAGAAGGATCAAGTATGTATCACGGCATGTGCCGAAAAGGACTCAAGTAAATTCCTTACCAGGAGTTGTGAAGGAGGAACTACTAGTAGTAAAGGATTTTCCGGATGTATTTCCAGAAGAGTTGCCAGGCATGCCACCGGATAGAGACATCGAGTTTTCGATTGAGCTTTTGCTAGGCACATGACCAATATCTAAGAGACCATACAGGATGCCCGCAAAAGATTTGGAGGAGATTAAGAAGCAGATTAAGGAGTTATTGGATAAAGGGTATATTCGCCCAAGTTCTTCGCCTTGGGGACCGCCAGTACTTCTAGTGGAGAAGAAAGATGGAACATTAAGGATGGTTGTTGATTATCGTGGGTTGAACGAAGTAACAATCAAGAACAAGTACCCACTACCGATGATCAATGATCTGTTTCATTGGTTGCAAGGGGCTAAAGTGTTTTCCAAGATCGATTTGCGATCAGGGTACCATCAGTTGAAGATTCGAGAGCAGGACATACCTAAGACGGCTTTTACCACCAGGTATGGGCTGTATGAGTGTACCGTTATGTCATTTGGTCTGACTAACGCACCTGCCTATTTTATGAACATGATGAACAAAGTATTTATGGAGTTTTTGGATAAGTTCGTCGTAGTGTTCGTTGATGATATTCTGGTTTACTCGAAGAATGAAGAGGAGCATAAAGAACATTTGCGATTGGTACTTGAGAAGCTCAGAGAACATCAGTTGTATGCCAAGTTCAGCAAATGTGAGTTTTGGTTGAAGGAAGTGGGATTCCTCGGACATGTTATATCCGGAGAAGGAATAGCAGTTGATCCCACAAAGGTTATCACTGTAACAAATTGGGAAGCACCAACAACAGTTGGAGAGATCCGGAGTTTCCTTGGACTCGCAGGATACTACTGAAGATTTATTGAGAACTTCTCAAGGATTGCAAAGCCTATGACGGAGTTGTTGAAGAAGGATACAAAGTTCATATGGACTGAGGAGTGTGAGGCTAGTTTCTAGGAGTTGAAGAAACGTTTGGTTAGCTCACCAGTGTAGATTCTGCCAGATCGGAACAAGGATTATGAGGTGTATTGCGAGGCTTCACGTCGAGGACTTGGAGCCGTGCTTATGCAAGAGGGAAGAGTTGTTTCGTATGCTTCACGACAACTGAAACCTCACGAATTGAATTATGCCACGCATGATTTGGAGTTAGCAGTCGTAGTGCATGCATTGAAAACATGGAGACATTTCCTCATTGGAAACCATTGTGAGGTGTACACGGATCACCAGAGTTTGAAGTACATTTTCACTCAGAAGGAGTTAAACCTCGAGACAAAGGAGATGGTTGGAACTCATCAAGGATTATGATATGAGATTGCATTATCATCCGGAAAGGCTAATGTAGTAGCCGACGCATTGACCCGTAAGAGCCATGTCAATACACTAATGACGGAGAGTTGCCAAAGGAGTTAGCCGAGGATCTTCGTGAGCTATGTTTGGAGATAGTTCGAGAGGCTATGTAGCAACATTGGAGATTGATCGACTTTGATGGATAAAATCAGAGAAGCTCAGAAGACTGACAAGGAGATTGCCTCTATAAAGGAGAAAATGAGCAAAGGAAAGGCTAAGGGATTTCGTGAGGATGAACATGATACCCTATGGTTTTAGGACCGAGTTTATGTGCCAAATGACCCAGAGATCAGGAAGTTAATTCTTCAACAGGCCCATGATTCACCATATTCGATTCACCCAGGAAATACCAAGATGTATTTGGATTTGAAGGATACTTTCTGGTGGACCGGAATGAAGAAATATATTGTGGAGTATGTAGCAGTATGTGGTGTATGCCAGAGAGTAAAGGCAGAGCATCAGAAGCCAGCAGGATTGTTACAACCATTGCTGATACCCGAATGGAAATGGGATAAGTTAGGCATGGATTTTATCACGGGATTACCCAGGACTCGTTCAGGCTATGACTCAATTTGGGTTGTAGTTGATCGATTGACAAAGGTAGCTCATTTCATCCCGTTAAAGACCACTTACACCAGTGCTAAGTTGGCGAAGATATACATGACCAGAATCGTATGCTTGCATGGAGTTCCGAGGAGCATCGTATCAGATAGAGGAACCCAGTTTACCTCAAAGTTCTGGAATCAGTTGCACGAAACTTTGGGTACCAGGCTAGAGTTCAGCACAACTTTTCATCCACAGACAGATGGACAGACCGAGAGAGTCAATCAGATTTTGGAGGATATGCTAAGAGCCTGTGCGCTAGATTATGGATCAAGTTGGGATGACAACTTGCCATATGCAGAGTTCTCTTGCAACAATAGCTATCAATCCAGTTTGAAGATGGCCCCTTTTGAAGCCTTGTACGGAAGGAGGTGCAGGACACCGTTGTCGTGGGACGAAGTTTGAGACCGCCAGTTGTTTGGACCGGATTTGATTAAGGAGTATGAACGGAAGGTGAAGTTGATTCGCGATAGGCTCAAGGTAGCCCAATCCAGGCAGAAGAGCTACGCAGATTCTAAACGCAAGGAGACAGTTCTGAAGTCGGAGACCGAGTTTATCTTCGAGTATCTCCACTTCGGGGAATTAAGCGTTTTGGTGTTAAGGGAAAGTTAGTGCCACGTTTTGTAGGACCATACCAAGTTGTGGAACGTATGGGAGAAGTGGCCTACAAGTTGGAATTGCCCAAAGGATCGTCAGGAGTTCATGATGTGTTCCGTGTTTCTCAGCTGAAGAAGTGCCACGCGGAGATGGCTGATATACCGTTGAGGGATACCGTGCCATTGGAGGCAATTCAGTTGGATAAGATTTGACCTATGAGGAGAAACCAGTTAAGATTCTTGAGTTTGCCCGCCGAGTCACCCGCAGCAAGGTTATCAAGTTTTGCAAAGTTCAGTAGAGCCACCACACAGAGGATGAAGCCACCTGGGAACGAGAGGAAGATTTGCTGAAAGACCACCCTCACCTATTTTCTAGCCAACCCGAATCTCGAGGGCGAGATTCATCTTTAGGGGGGGGGGGGTAGGTTTGTATCATCCCAAATTTTCAATTTGGAATGTTATACACTAGATCATCATTGCATATCATATTTTGTTTGCTTTTGGTTTTGATCCTATAAATTCTACGCAACTCAAGGAACCCGGAGAGAGTTGGGGATTTCGTTATTTTCATATTTGAGTTTTCTCAAATTTTGAGAATAGGATCATATGATTTTAATTATTTTATCTTCAATTATTTCTATTACAAAAAAATATGAGAGAGGGAATAAAATGACTTTCCCAAAATAAGAAATATTGAGGATTTAATAATAAAATCAAATAAGATTTTATTTCGGAGTTTTTCGCTATTTTATTTGAATTTAGGAAAAATATGCATTTTTCAAAATTGCATTTAGGCCCTAAATAAATGTTTACTTTGTCCGGATTGATTTTAGATGTCGGGGAAAATTTATTTCGGGATTTTTGGAGTCCGTTTAGTATTTCTTTCGTTAGTTTTTCTGCGCGGAATTAATTTTATTTTATTTTTAAGAAAAAAAGTCCGAACCGACCTTGGGCCGTAACCGGCCAGGACTCCGACTGGCCAGGGCTTTATAAGCCGCCGCCGGGGAGTCGACCCACCAGCCCGCCGCCGCACAAAACCCTAGTCTTGTGCGCGTCGCCGCCTCCTTGTTGCCCGCCGCCTCGCCGCCGCCCGTCCGCTTCGCCCGGAGCTGCATCGCCGCCGCCTCGCTGGACCCGCCGCCCGAGTAAGTGGCCCGTCGCCGTGGTTTTCCTCAAAAAACCGCCCGGTTTTTTTATTTAACCGCGGTTTATTTTTTAAGTTTCATTTTTTTATAGATCGGTTTTTTTTCTGGTTTATTTATTTAGTGAGCGTTCGCTCGTTCGTTCTTTTTAACGAATGCGTTCATTGTTTAGATCCAGATAACTGACGTTCGTTCGTTAATCTGTTCGTCGTTTTTTCTCGGATTTTCCGCGATTATTTTTTATCGTGATTTCTGATCCGATTTTCGTTTTAGTATAACTTTTCGCTCGTTTATCAGAATCAGACGATTCAAGCGTCTGGAGTTTCGTCTCGAAACCCTCTTTCCGTTTCACAAACTTAAACAAGTTTTTGCTTCTGTAAAATTTTACTTAAGTCCAGATTAGTAAAACAAAGTTGTTTTCTTTCGCCGTTTGACTTTCGTTGCTTCGTTTGATTTGATTCTTTTTGCAAACCGGAGTTCTTAAGTTGAACTTTCTGGTTAGATCTCTTATTTGAGTTTTACCTATGTATTAGATGAGTACTTATTGTATGCTTCTTTGTTTGTTGGCGATAGAGTACCCGGAGTGCGCCGCCTGTTACTTCGAATCTCTAGGTTTCGCGGATCATCAGCAAGGCAAGTAACACTTTGATCATACCTTTCTACTGCCCAGTTTTTTTTTGCATTAGATCAATCCTCAAACATTGCATGATTAGGATCTAATTAAATTGTGGGATGGGAAGTAGATGAGGTAGTACCTATTACCCATTTTACTATTAAACCTTTGGGAGTTACTTCTACGTTTGCTTCTTATGCCATGCTATGCTAGTAGGCGTGGATTGGGTGAGTGATATCCATGATGATGTGAGATGGTTAATAAATGGTTTATCTAAGGTGTCAACTTAAACACACATCTAGGTGGATTGAGGTACACAGGTATTCGGGGACTGCTGTTTCTTTTGGACCGCCGCCCAGCTCAAAGGGATCATGAGACTATTCATACTAGAAACTTCCGTGTGCAGCCACAAGCTACTATGGGCTCTAGCATAGTTGACTAAGTCGTGCGAACTCTTACAGTGGTAGACTAGCTGATGTAGGGGATGTAGGTTGGTACGGTCTACCCGATCGTAAGGTGCTAGCACTTCTGAAATACTATGTCTCGGTCATCCGTTTCTCAAACACCATGTAGTGCGAGAAATCCAACGGAGGAGATCGAGTCTTGTGGGGAAAAGTGAGCAAACCTCTATAGAGTGTACAAACTAATCATGATTAGCTGTGTCCCCGGTTATGGACGTTTTGAGTATCTAGTACTTGGATTATCATGTGAATCTCATCATGTTACTTTAATTAATTTTGTAGGGTTTTAATGATGATGCTTAATTGGGATTGAGGATGCTGTCAACCATTCTCAATGTTTAACAACCACCATGCTAGTTAAATAAAAATTTATTCCTTTCAAGTAGGGAAAAATTGGCTTTACGCAAAACTGCAACCATAGAGCTTTCCATCAGCCGTATATGCATGTAGTATAGCTTATTCTTTAATTACTCTCTATGTGTTACATTGCCAGCATATTCCATGTGCTGACCCGTTTTCGGGCTGCAACGTTTCATGTTGCAGACTTTTCACACGACGAGTAAGGTGCCTTTAGGTCGTGGTTCTATACTCAGTGATGCCGTTGGAGTTGATGGACTCGTTTATCTTCCAAGCCTTCCGCTGTTATCATTTTTAGATGGCCTTAAGCCATTTCTATTGTAATAAGTTCTCTCTGGAGACATCCGATGTAATAAGTGTGTGATTGCTACTCTGTTACAAATCCTTCAAGTACTGTGTGGTGTCAGCATTACTGATCCAGGGATGACACCTGAGCACAGAGATCAGACTGTTTGAGGTCTGGTCGCTACAATAGATCTCCACGAGAGAGGGGGAGAACATTGTATTGAGATCCAAAAAGAGAGAAGAAGCCATCTAGCTACTAACTATGGACCCGAAGGTCTGAAGTAAACTACTCACACTTCATCGGAGAGCCTATGATGATGTAGAAGCCCTCCATGGTGGATTCCCCTTTAGTGAGCTCGGAATAGGCCCCAAGATGGGATCTCGTGGATCTGAGAAAGTTGCGGCGGTGAAATTAGGTTTTGGCTCCGTGTCGATCGCTCGAGAATGCGTACATATATATAGGAGGAAGAAGTACGTCGGTGGAGCAAAGGGAGCCCACGAGGCGAGGAGGCGCCACAGGCGCCCTCCACCCTCGTGGCCGCCTCCTTTCTTTCTTGACGGGGTCCAAGTCTCTGGATCATATTCGGTGAGAAAATCACGTTCGAAGGTTTCATTCCGTTTGGACTCCGTTTGATATTCTGTTTCTTGAACCTTTGAAATAGCCAAAAAACAACAAATCTGGGCTGGGCCTCCGGTTAATAGGTTAGTCCCAAAAGTAATATAAAAGTGGAAAATAAAGCCCAATATGGTCCAAAACAGTAGATAATGTAGCATGGAGCAATAAAAAATTATAGATACGTTGGAGACGTATCAGTAGGCGTGGCCGTTGTGGCTTTTGTGCGGCCGGTGAGCTGCGGATGAGCTCGAGCAGTTGGCAATTAAGGCCAGGCGGTTCAAGCGGAGAGGTGGACGAGCGGGATTCGGTGTCCGGCGGCTCTGGTCGGCGTGGACGGCGGTGGCCGGTGCTAGGAGCCAAAGGAAGGTGTTGGCGAGCTCCTGGGTGGTCGGGCTGATCCAGAGGAAGACAGGACATGAGGGGGAGGTAGTAGAGCGACGGCAGTAGCTCGGTGCTGATGCGTGCAAAACACGCTCTGGATGTGCACGTAGCATGTACGACAAAATGCCTCGGTGGTCTAGGAGCCTCTGATTCTAGTGCCACTTTCCAGAGTATTGATTTAGGGTATAATAGAGCTAATAGACATGGTGGTTTGGTCAAATGGGCAGGTGCCCAATGCAGGTTTATGAACTTACAGATTTCTTTCATGCACACAAGGTGTTCGACGGAATGCTAGGGCAAGCTAGAGAATTTTGTTGATGATGAAAATTGGTAGGATGAGGTCTCTCTAGAGATAGAGATAATGGTGGAGTTAGTTTGGCAAAACTAGAAACTTGTTAGTGCAAGTTTTACAAAACTTCAGTACTGGATAGAAACTACAGAGGTATATTTGGTGGACTTGCAAGTTGAAATTTGGGCTACCCTTCTGGACTTAAGGTTTTAGTTGGAAGTATTACAAGATGGAAAAGTGTCAGAATTATTGGAGCTAGGAAAATTAGGGTTGCTGTTGTAACTCAAGAATGGGACAGAATTGAGAAGAGGATGTTTCACTCAAATTTTTCAAAACCAAGTTAGGTTTTTGCATAATAGTGATCTATGGGCATCACGTGACCTCTCATAATTTTGATGGAATTTTAGGAGAATTATTTATAATAGTTGTAGTGCAACAGAAACATTTCAGAGATTGAAAACGCTATTAAAAGAATTGTTTTGGGCAATTTTTGTTATAAAAATATTCCCTACTGTTATTTAAAATATAATTGAAATGACTTAAGAAAACAACCAAAGACCACAATATTTAAAAGGAATTATGTATGAAGGGAAGAATTTTGGAAAGCAGAGAACAAAAAATGCTCTGAAACTAATAAATGACCTAGTATAATTCAAAATTTTATTTCTAGCCAAATTTTACTTAATAAAATTATGGTTAAATTTTTTGGGGTGTTACAAACTCTACCCCCCTTTAGAAAATCTCGTCCTCGAGACTTGTTATGGGCGGAAGAACCGAATGCATACCACAACAAATGATCATATGCGGAATGGAATCATAGCAATGCACTTATGACATACACCCTAGAATACAGTACAAAGGTTGCATTATGTAAACTAATGTGAGATACTGCAACAAACATACTTATGGTTGTCTATCGAATGAAGGTGAGATCTAAAGGGTCTTGTGGAATGGTTCCCGGTGCTGGAGCACATTCTTCTTCTTCCGGGGGAAGTGGAGGAAGCAAACGAAGAACACGCCCTTTGGGAGTTGGCAAGGGTGGTCCACCAATGGCGATATGGGGATTCAGGACAACAAGATAATAGAGATAATCCATTAGTTGCTGGGTTAGATGCTCATGGGCCATCACATACTGAATGGGATTGGCCAGAGCAGGATCTCTTTATATACGTTCGCAACAGAACGTGGCTTCTACTCCAGGAGCCGCGCGGCTCAGGAAATAGTAGTATTTCCTTTCACTAGCAGCGGGTATCGCCAATCGAAGATGGGTAACTGCACTATAAAAAAACACTTCCGTGATGATACATGTTTGTCACAGTAGGTCACGTTTTCTGTCATGCATGTACATCCATGACGATTTTATGAAATAATCAAGATAGTAATACCTCTGCTGTCGTAGAAGTGTTCCATGACAATACCAAAGTTATCATCACAAAAGTGTCCACTTCCATGACGATAAATGGCGTGTCATGGAAGTGCTTCCATCAAGGGTAACCGACACGTAAAAACCACCATAACGGGTCACTGTTATGCTATCAGGTCCAGTTTTGGATCCGATAACTGATACGTCTCCAACGTACCTATATTTTTTAATTGTTCCATGCTGTTATATTATCAATCTTGGATGTTTTATAATCATTTTACATTCATTTTATAACATTTTTTGGTACTAACCTATTGCCATAGTGCCAAGTGCCAGTTGCTGTTTTCTGCATGTTTTTAACATCGCAGGAAATCAATATCAGACGGAGTCCAAACGCAACGAAACTCCACGGAGAATTTTTATGGACCAGAAGGAACATAATGGGCCATGGCTGCGCCTGGGGGGTGCCCCGAGGGGGGCACAACCCACCAGGGCGCGCCTTGGTGGGTTGTGCCCACCTCGGGTGCCCCCCGGACCGCCTCTTTGCTCTATAAATACCTCAATATCCCCAAAACCCTAGGGGAGTCGACGAAATATTCATCCAGCCGCTGCAGATTCCAGAACCACCAGATCCAATCTAGACACCATCTCGGATGGGGTTCACCACCTCCATTGGTGCCTCTCCGATGATGCGTGAGTAGTTCTTTGTAGACCTTCGGGTCCGTAGTTAGTAGCTGGATGGCTTCCTCTCTCTCACTGAATTCTCAATACATCGGTCTCTTGGAGATCCATATGATGTAACTCTTTTTTGGTGTGTTTGTTGGGATTGATGAACTTTGAGTTTATGATCAGATCTATCTTTTTATATCCATGAAAGTTATTTGAGTTCTTTGAACTCTTATATTCATGATTTCTTATAGCCTCGTATTTCTTCTCCGATATTTGGGTTTTGTTTGGCCAACTTGATCTATTTATCTTGCAATGGGAAGATGTTCTTTGTAGTGGATTCAATTTTACAGTGCTTGATCCCAGTGACAGAAGGGGAACCAACACGTATGTATGGTTGCTACTAAGGATAAAACAATGGGGTCTATTTCTACATAAATAGATCTTGTCTACATCATGTCATCGTTCTTACTGCATTACTCCGTTTTTCCATGAACTTAATACACTAGATGCATGCTGGATAGGGTTGATGTGTGGAGTAATAGTAGTAGATGCAGGAAGGAGTCGGTCTACTAATCTTGGACGTGATGCCTATATAATGATCATTGCCTGGATATCGTCATGATTATTCTAAGTTCTATCAATTGCCCAACAGTAATTTGTTTATCCACCGTTTGCTATTTTTCTCGAGAGAAGCCACTAGTGAAACCTACGGCCCCGGGTCTTCCTTCTCATATATTTGCCTTTGCGATCTACTTTTTCCTTGCATTTATTTTCAGATCTATTAAACCAAAAACACCTTGGTGCATTTTATTTCTATTTATTTTATTTGGCGTTTGATCTATCAATCTACTACAATTTACCTCACGTCCGTTTGCCTATCTTGAGACGTCGTACCTCGGAAGGGATTGACAACCCCTTTAACACGTCGGGTTGCGAGGATTTGCTATCTGTGTGCAGGGGCTGTTTACGTTGTGTTTCTTGGTTCTCCTACTGGTTCGATAACCTTGTTTTCATATCTGAGGGAAATACCAATCGCCGCTCTGCTGCATCATCCCTTCCTCTTTGGGGAAATACCAACGTAGCTTCAAGCGACATCAAAAGGAATTTCTGGCGCCGTTGCCGTGGAGGATCTTTAACATATACAAGGTTCCTATTCACAATCTCATCTCCTCGCAATTTACATTATTTGCCATTTGCTTCTCATTGTCCTCTCCCCCACTTCACAAAAATTTGCCGTTTTATTCGCCCTTTTTTCGTTTGCCTTTTTCTCGTCAGATCTCATGTTTGCTTGTGTTGCCATGTGCCTTCTATTTGCTTGCATCTTTGCTTGCTAAAAATATATTGTTATGGATCCTCATCCACTTGCTAATATTTTCAAAAGATCCAATTATGACGAACCAATTGCTAGTGAATTGAGTGCACTAGATTATCTTTATGAAGTTTTGCTTGAGATTCGTGAATCTGGAAATTGTGATGAAGAAATTTATGAAGTGATTCATGATAGCTCCTTGAACGAAAAGCATGATTGCAATGATTTTAGTATAAATTATATTAATGTCAATTGTGCTAATAATATGCAAAACCCCAAGCTTGGGATGCTAATCTTGATATGTTCACCACTTGTTGCAATGATCATGATTGGGGTGATTCTTCTGATGATCTTGAAAATTTATTTAAGCCTCATGATGAATATGTTTGCGATAATATTGAAAGTGGGTTTGGAAGAGTGTCAACTCTAGGTAATAATGGTCCCACTACTTTGGAGAATGATCAATCTTATAAATTTTTTGATAAAAGTGGGCTTGGATAGGTCATGACTTTATTTGATGATCCCACTATTTTGGAAGAGTGTCAACTTTGCATGCATGTGGATCATAATAAGAAAATTTTATTTGATAGCTATATAGTTGAATTTTATTATGATCCTACATGTAATTATTATGAGAGAGGAAAATATGGTTGTAGAAATTTTCGTGTTACTAGTTTACCGCTCGTTATGTTGAGATTGCTATTGTTTCTTTCTTCTTCCTTGCATATGCTTGATATTTCTTGTCTTGATAATTTGGTTGATCATAAAATTCCTATGCATAGGAAGTATGTTAGACTTAAATGTGTTTGTTACATGTTTCATGATGCTCTCTTTGTGTTTCAGTTATCATCTATCGTGTGAGCATCATTGAAATCTTATGCCTAGCTAAGGGCGTAAAACTATAATGCTTGTTGGGAGGCAACCCAATGAATAAAATTTATTTTTGCCTTTTGCTTTCTGTTCTTGAGTGTTAGCATAATTATGCTACTGTTATGATTGTGTTTTTTTAGTTTAATTAGTGTTTGTGCCAAGTAGAACTAATAGGATCTTCTTGGGTGGTAGTTGTTTGATCTTGCTGAAAAAGACAGAAACTTTGCACTCACGAAAACAATTCTCATTTTTTATCAGAAAGAGATTTTGCCCTGATTCTTTTTGCAGAAGATTAATATACAAATTACCCAGGCCGTCCTAGTTTTTCAGAATTTTTGGAGTTCTAGAAGTTTTTGAAATAGTCAGATTTCTACAGACTGTTCTGTTTTGACAAATTCTGTTTTCTTTGCGTTGTGTGCTTATTTTGATGGCTCTATGGTTTTCTTTGATGAGTTTTTGCCATATAAAAGTTGGAATACAGTAGATATAATGCAAAATAATATGAATTGGTTTGGTACAGTACTTATAGTAGTGGTTTGCTTTCTTATACTAACGGATCTCACGAAGGTTTTGTTGAGTTTTGTGTGATTGAAGTTTTCAAGTTTTGGGTTATCTTACGGTGGATGAAGGAAGGATAGAAGAGGCTAAGCTTGGGGATGCCCCGGCATCCCAAGCTATTATCCAAAAATGAGCAACCAACTAAGCTTGGGGATGTCCCCGAGTGGCATCCTCTCTTTCTTCTAACGACCATCGGTATTTTACTCGAAGCTATATTTTTATTCATCACATGATATGTGTTTTGCTTGGTGCGTATTTTATGATATGAGTCTTTGCTTCGTTTTATTTTGTGCTTGAAGTCATCAATCCTTGCTGGACACACCTATTTGGGAGAGCCAAAATTATGTCATGACTTGTTAGAATTGCTCTCTTGCTTCACTTAGATGTATTTGGGAGTTAGTAAAATTTTCAAGAAATTCTCTCTTGCTTCACTTAAATTATTTTGAGAGAAAGAAATAAAAAAATAATTATGCGCATGATGTTCACTTATATTTGTTTGAGCTTATGAAAAGCAACACATGAAAATTAGTCCGAAAGTGATAGATATCCAAGAAGGATATAACAAAAACTTTCGTGAAGATCATTGGACAAAATAAACTTGATTCTTAGTAATAGTTTTGAGATATGATGATGTGATATGTGAGTTATGTTGATGAGTAATTATGCTTTAGTAAGAATATTGGTGTTAAGGTTTGTGATTCCCTATTCAAGCACGAAAGTCAATAGTCATGCAATGAAATTATATCCTACTTGTGGTGCATTATTCGATGTTAATTATGCTTAATGCTTGCTTATGAGATTATTCGTTTCTTGGTTGGTCGCTTCTCAATCTTTTGCTAGCCTTCATTTTGCACCAAGTTTGATCTCTACTTGTGCATCCAAAATCCTTTAAACCAGTTTTGCCACATGAGTCCACTATATCTACCTATATGTAGTATTCTTTCGCCGTTCTAAGCAAATTTGCATGTGCCATCTCTAATTTTCAAAATAAACTTCTCTTTTGTGTATTTGTTTCGCTCACGGAGCGGTGAGGAGTAGCTAATATTTTCCATGCTGGATGTGTTATTCTCACGATGAGTGTTTATTCACCTGTCATTGCACGAGAGTAAGGCAAAGGTTTTTGGAATGCCCAGTCCCGAAATGCAAAAATGAATTTACTTTATGTTGTCAAATAATAAATTCCTTGGAAAGTGTTGGTATGGAGGGCAACAGTGGATACGGTTAGCCATGGAAAGTGAAAGTATGGTGGAAAAAGGAATAAACTTTATTTTCTATTTGGGAACTGCCTATGATATATCTAGCATGGAAAGTGTTGGGAACTCTAAGTTATTTTCGTTGGTGGGATGGATACACCTCCCAAAATGTTTTTATCCCTAATTTTTTTGCTCTGAGCTCTGGCACCTCTACAAATCCCTACTTCCCTCTGCGAAGGGCCTTTATTTTACTTTTTGCAATTTTTATTTTGAATTTCAGTCTCCATCTTCTCTCATAAAAGCACCAACTAGGAGGCATATCATCGTACTTAAGTATTGGGTGTAGCTAATATTCGAGTGTGTTTCATGAATGGATAAATGGTTGAGCATGACTGGCTAGGGATAACTTATTTTAGCGTTAATATTTTGAAAGACATGGTTTCTTGTTGATATGCTTGAGTATGTAAATTATTATGTCAAAACTAGACTATTGCTCTGAATCACATAAAAGTCCAATTGTCCATGCTATAAAGAAAAGATTATGATATGACATGTTAGGCAGCATTCCACATCAAAATTTCTGTTTTTATCACTTACCTACTCGAGGACGAGTAGGAGTTAAGCTTGGGGATGCTAATACGTCTCCAACGTATCTATAATTTTTGATTGTTCCATGCTGTTATATTATCAATCTTGGATGTTTTATAATAATTTTATAGTCATTTTATATCATTTTTTGGTACTAACCTATTGACATAGTGCCAAGTGCCAGTTGTTGTTTTCTGCATGTTTTTTACATCGCAGGAAATCAATATCAGACGGAGTCCAAACGCAATGAAACTGCACGGAGAATTTTAATGGACCAGAAGGAACGTAATGGGCTCTGGCTGCGCCTGGGGGTGCGCCGAGGGGGCACAACCCACCAGGGCGCGCCAGGAGGCCTAGGCGCGCCCTGGTGGGTTGTGCCCACCTTGGGTGCCCCCGGACCGCCTCTTTGCTCTATAAATACCTCAATATTCCCAAAACCCCGGGGGGAGTCGACGAAATATTCATCCAGCCGCCGCAGAGTCCAGAACCACCAGATCCAATCTAGACACCATCTCGGATGGGGTTCACCACCTCCATTGGTGCCTCTCTGATGATGCGTGAGTAGTTCTTTGTAGACCTACGGGTCCGTAGTTAGTATCTAGATGGCTTCCTCTCTCTCGCTGAATTCTCAATACAATGATCTCTTGGAGATCCATATGATGTAACTCTTTTACGGTGTGTTTGTTGGGATCGATGAACTTTGAGTTTATGATCAGATCTATCTTTTTATGTCCATGAAAGTTATTTGAGTTTCTTTGATCGCTTATATGCATGATTTCTTATAGCCTCATATTTCTTCTCTGATATTTGGGTTTTGTTTGGCCAACTTGATCTATTTTTCTTGCAATTGGAAGAGGTTCTTTGTAGTGTGTTCGATCTTATGGCGCTTGATCCCAGTGACAGAAGGGGAACCGACACATATGTATGGTTGCTACTAAGGATAAAACGATGGGGTCTATTTCTACATAAATAGATCTTGTCTACATCATGTCATCGTTCTTATTGCATTACTCCGTTTTTCCATGAACTTAATACACTAGATGCATGCTGGATAGTGGTCGATGTGTGGAGTAATAGTAGTAGATGTAGGCAGGAGTCGGTCTACTAATCTTGGACGTGATGCCTATATAATGATCATTGCCTGGATATCGTCATGATTATTCGAAGTTTTATCAATTTCCCAACAGTAATTTGTTTACCCACCGTTTGCTATTTTTCTCGAGAGAAGCCACCAGTGGAACCTACGGCCCCCAGGTCTTCCTTCTCATATATTTGCCTTTGCGATCTACTTTTTCCTTGCATTTATTTTTAGATATATTAAACCAAACATACAAAAATAACTTGCATCATTTTATTTCTATTTATTTTATTCGGCGTTCGATCTATCAATGCACTACAATTTACCTCACGTCCGTTTGCCTATCTTGAGGCGCCGTACCACGGAAGGGATTGACAACCCCTTTAACATGTCGGGTTGCGAGGATTTGGTATCTGTGTGCAGGGGTTGTTTATGTTGTGTTGCTTGGTTCCCCTACTGGTTCGATAACCTTGGTTTCATATCTGAGGGAAATACCTACCGCCGTTGTGCTGCATCATCCCTTACTCTTTGGGGAAATACCGACGTAGCTTCAAGCGACATCAATAACCCGTTAACAGTCCGGACCAATGGGGATTTTCCACGTGTAAAATTCTCATTGGCCGTAGCAACCACGTGTCAGCTCCGTGTTGAGACAGAGGTCAACCGCCCAATGGACATGAGGAGCCTATGATACATCGACACGTGGCAAGGACCAACCGTGGCCTATTTAGGTTAAAAAGGCCAGTCCAGTCAAAATTAGCGGGGTGGCCCATTAACGACCTACTTGCAGATGGCCCATTCAGAGTTAAGGCCCGTAGGAATAGTGTCAAATTGGCCTGTCATCGGCCCATTCTAGATTTATCATCATTGTAGTCCATGGTCACCTATGACCCGTTAATAGTTCGCTAAGTATTTGGACCGAATTACGACCCGATGTGTCAGGCCTGCTACATTTGGGACATTTATTGCCCAATGAAACTTTTGGCCCATAAAAGTTCGTGAAGGAATTGGGTCATATTCAGTCATGTCTGACATTCGTCCTGTTAGCGGCCCACTTAGCGGCCCACTATAGATTTGGGCCACTTCCAGCCTGTTGTGTTTTCGGCCTGTTAATGTCAGACGAAATCCATGGTTCATATGTGGCCCAATGTCACATCGGGCCAATTAACAGCCCATATAATCGCTGATACAAATCAAGCCCGACCGCACTTCTGGCCTGGTAAAGGCCCGTGTAGTAGGTCGGCGCATTTACGACCCGTCTGAATTTTGGCCTGTGAACGATCCGCATGGTAAATGGGCCACCATGAGCTGAGATACATTTCGGCCTGCTAATGACCAGTGGGTTATTTGGCACATTTTAGGCCCAATCATCTTTCGGCCTCCTAAAAGCAATGGGCATAATCTGTCCCAATTAGGGCCCAATTTGATTTCGGCCTACTAAAGGCCCATCTTATTTGTGGGCCATATTAGGCCTACGAGATATTTACACATGTTAACGGCCTGTTGTTACTACGGCCACAAGTTCTATTTAGGCCTGTTCAAGGCCCACTCTGGGCACAGTCCTATCAAAAATAAGAAAGCTTTTTCTGATTTAGGCCTAGACATTTTTAGTGGGCTACATGCCCATAAAGGCCCATAATCATTTTTAGCCAAATTGGAATTGTGGGCCTGACGAATGTTGGCCCGTTGGGCTCCTACGATGCTTTTGTCCGAAAGGAGATCCATGATTCCGAATACATTACTAAGATAAATCTACACTATACAAAAATAGCGTCGTAATTTCAGCGGCCTTTGGTAACACGATAAATGATCAACAAAATAAATTACAGCCATACAACAAAAGGCATGTTGGCATAAAATTTTATAGTCCTTCCGGACAAATGCAACATTAGATGTATAGAAGCACAAATCATTTGACCTGAGTACTAATGTTTCAGGCCGTGGAATCTGATGGAACAACATGACCTTCCCCTTTTTTCCGCCATTGCTCTTGAACAACGAAGAAAATGTCTGATAGTATGGTTTCAAAACCATTCATATCTTGACGACATTTGTCAAACAGTATTCTTGTTTCAGAAACGACCTCTATTAGGGATCGGACTTGTGTCTGGAGCACAGATATATCACTCTATCTAGCCGGAAGATTTTGTTTAGTAGGCGATTTGGCCGCGTTACCTTGACAACCAACCCAGAATTACGGAGGAAGGTGCTTTTTGAACTGTTAGTGGAGAGATACGGATGCATTGCAGCAAGAGGTGACATTGTGCCTGTGGTAGCCTCGTCACCTTCAGGTGATTGTGGTTGTTCAATCATTTGTTTCATAGCTTTCTGAAAGTTTGAATTTGTAGATTAGTACACCAGATAAGTTACTAACGAGACAAAAAAAACAAAATAGGTTTCATGTTTATACATAACTTATTTTGGTGAACTACTGTAATACATTAGCATGTATTGTAGTGCCAACTACATAAAAAAATCACTTTTGGAACATATGTCCATGTAGCATGCCTACTGTATTGTCTATTTCCTCACATTCATTGACATCTAAGGACAAAGAGACATGGTTTAAAGTAGGATGAACATACTATGACATCATTAATATCACGGGCAAACATATATCAAACAAACATGCTATTGTATCATTGTGTGGGCACGTGAACAACACAACTAGATTACAGATCAAGACCAAAAGAATATCATTCATCTCTTTTAAATCATGTAAGATGAAATTATATGTTAAGAAAACTGTGTATAAAAGTGAACAGAGTAACTGACATTGGCTGCAAACCAAGCAGTTAAATGAACACGTCAGAGTAACAAGCAGTTCAAAAGCATGAGGAGTAAGGACTTACAACATCGGCTTGAACTGGTGTGCTCATGCCCTTCATCTTACTGGTGTGGCAATCCATGGAGATTTGCACTGCATTTTGTTCAGGTTCTTTTTGGTCCACATGGGCTTTCCCCTGTATTTGGAACAAGTCAATATAGATACGATAATATGGCACAGAAAATAGAAGGAACTAGCAGCTATTTACAAGACAGTGTGCAATATAGCTACGAGATCATGTTGTATGTTGGAATTTCAGTTTAGAACGGTTGGTCTTGTTCTTAAAATAGTTAGCCTAGAAGAAGATAGACTTGCAAGGCACATACATAAATACGAGTTCAATATGTGATCTGATCAAATACATATACCCTACCTGATACTTTGAATCAGACCAGTGTTTAACAAGGGATGTCCTGTCTTCATCTGTAATATATTCCACTGGAGATGTTTGGGTGATTTCGTTGTTAGCCTTGCCTTCAAAATGAGTTTTTCTAAGGTGATACCAATACTGTGGCAGAGCAGACTGGAAAACATGAGTGCATGCTTGTTTAGTTGCATCATCTTCTGGATCCAACTTGAACCTCATGTGTTGAAAAAAGAATGTGAGTCTAATTAGGAAGAAGCTAGAAAGTATGGGACAGAGCAAGACAATATTACAAGCGATGAATAACATTACTTACAGATAAATGGTCAAGGAAGGTGTTAAAGTGGGTATCGTCTTGCAACGGCTGCCTCTGATACTAACTTGGCTGACTCTATAGCATCACGTGGCCTTTTTAAACCTGCCTCAAAATGGATCTCCATTCTTCCTCCTTTAGATTTTGTTAATCTATCAAGCATTATCCTCGATGTACTGCTTTCGCTTGCATACGGTGCTATTTCAACAATGAATATGGAAAGTGTTAGTGCACATCAAACTGTGAGAGTACATATAAAGAAGCAGGCAGTTGCAACTTGACTCGGTCAGGTACCGTCTTGGTGTTGATGCTCATGAGGTTCATCTGATCTTGCCAAATCCTGTTGTGTCAGTAATACTTTGGAAGTAGTGTTAGGTGTCAAGGTAGCTTGGGAACATGCCACTTGTGGAGCAAACAAATGAGTAACTCATTGAGGTACAGTTTAAGGAGGTGTTGCAGCTGGCGGAGCAGGTGGTACTGTGTTTGCAGATTTAGCGGGTGGACTTGGACCTTCTACTGCACTATAAGTTTCAGCAGAATCTCGAGAGAAGATCCTTTTTCCGTTGCACCCGACGTGTAACACCATTCCCTACTATATTCTTTTCCTTGCACTTTTTTGACTTTGCCATGTCAAGTCGTACCCACAACACAAAAGAATAAAACCGCTCTTCAAAACTCATTGGTGCATGATACAGACGAGCAAAACTTTGATGTAAGACAACCGTATGAGAAGGACGGAATATGTAAGAAAAATAGGACGACATGACATATTCACACCTACGATGTGTAAACTAAGCAGAAGGATTTTCAAGAAATTAGAAATAATGTAAGCTAGACACCATATGGAAGATGCAACCAATATCACTCTGCCAAGTTAAAAGTGTCTTGTCATAAGTGGAATTTCGAAAAATTAGAAGCCGTACAACCTAGAAATCAATGCAAGATGCAACCACTATCACACTGCCAAGTTAAAAGCGTCCAATCATAAGCGATTGATGTGGGATACACAATAGCAGTACTTTGATGTACGGACATGGTATAATATATAGATGCAATGTATTCTAGACATAAAAGGGCATGTCATATGCACATGTATAACGTATAAACTCAGCAGGTGCAATTTAATCAAATTAGAAGAAATACAAGCTAGACAACATATGCAACATGAAACCAATTATCACACTATCAACTTGGAGCAAGCACATGCGATGGTGGAGTAGGGGAGATGAACTCATCATATAGACATGGGACTTAAACTGTAGTAGCAGTAGCAGTGGCAAATCTAGAATGCGTCCATTTGCGTCGGTCCGGAGGACCACCAACATCCCCTAACTTACTCTTTTCCTTCCTATTTTTTGATATTTCCTTCTGAAGTCAAAACCACAAGAGGAATAAAATTAGCTCTACATAACTGGTTGACGCATGATACAGACGAACACTACTTTAATGTAAGGCAAGCGCATGATAGGAGGATGGAATATATACAAAAAAGACAGCATTGCATATTCACACCTATGATAGGAGGATGGAATATGTATGAATAATGGTAAGCAGAGACATTTCAAGAAAATTAGAAGAAGTGAAAGCTAGGCACCATATGATCATGCAACCAATATCACTCTACCAAGTAAAAAGTGTCGCTTCATAAGTGCCATTTCAACAAATTATAAGCAGTACAAGCTAGAAGACAATGCAAGATGCAACCTACATCACACTCCAAAGTTAAATGTGTCTTATGGGTAAGTGGTTGTTGCAAGACACACAACAGTACTTTGATGTAATAACATGGTGTGATAGAAAGATTTACTATGTTCTAGAAACAGGAACACGTGTCATATTGACAGGTATAAGTTGTAAGCTACGCAGATGCAATTCAACAAAATTAGAAGCAATACAAACTAGACATCATACGGGACACACAACCACATATAATAGTGCCAAGTTAGAGCAAGCACCTCTGATGGTGGAGTAGGGAGATGTGCTCATCATCTACACAGCTATGTTGACTGTCCAGCCTTGTGTTGTCTTACGAATCTTGTTGGGAGGATGGCGGAGTAGAATCTGTAGAGACCCTCTGTTTGACTTGCTCCGAAGGACCACCATCATCCACTGCTTTACTAATTTCCTTCCGCTGTATTGACTTTTCATTGCAAAGTCAAACCTATAAGAAATAGGAAATTCGCTCTTCAGAACTCATTCATGCATTATACTGTCAAACACTACTCGGATGAAAGGCAAACACAAGATACGAGGATGGAATATGTACGAAAAAAGGATGGCATGAAATATTCACACCTATGATGTGGTAACTAAGCAGAAGGCATTTCAACAAATTAGAAGCATTGGAAGCTAGACACCATATAAAAAATGCAACCAATATCACTCTGCCAAGTTCAAACTGTCTGGCGTTTCAACAAATTAGAAGAAGTACATGCTAGAAATCATATGCAAGATGTAACCAATATCATAGTGGCGACTTAAATAAAGGTGCCTCATCATAAGTGACCGATGCGGGATACGCAAGAACAGTAGTCTGATGTAAGAATATGGTGTGATCAGATATAGTATGTTCTAGAAACAGGAACATGTGTCATATTCACAGGTATGATGCGTAAAGTAAGAAAATGAGATACAACAAAGTTAGAAGCAATACAAGCTAGACATCATATGCAACATGCAACCACATATAATAGTGCCAAGTTAGAGCAAACACCTGTGATGGTGGAGTAGGGGAGATGTGCTCATAATCTACACAACTACGTTGCCTGTTTAGCCTTACGTTATCTTGCGAATCTTGTTGGGAGGATGGCGGAGTAGAATCTGTAGAGACCCTCCGTTTCAGTTGCTCAGAAGGACTACCATTATCCAATGCCTTACCAATTTCCTTCCGCTTTATTAATTATGCATTGTGAGGTCAATCCGACAAGAAAAAGGAATAAAATTCGCTCTTCAGAACTCATTCATGCATGATACTGACGAACACTACTCTGATGGAAGGCAAACTCATGATGCAAGGATGAAATATGTACGAAAAACTGGACGGCATGACATATTCGCACATATGATGTGGAAACTAAGCAGAAGGCACTTCAACAAATTATAGGCAATGCAAGCTAGATGCCATATGGAAGGTGCAACCAATATCACTCTGCCAAGTTAAAACTGTCTCGTCATAGGTGGCGTTCATCAAATTAGAAGCACTACATGCTAGAAATCATATTCAAGACGCAACCAATATCGCACTGCCAACTTAAAGGTGTCTCATCATAAGTGACTGATGTAGGATACATAAGAACAGTAGTTTCATGTAAGAACATGGAGTGATAGACAGATATAGTATGTACCAAAAACAGGAAGGCGTGTCATATTCACACCTATAATGTGTAAGCTAAGCAGATGTAGTTTACACTAATTAGAAGCAATACAAGCTAGGCGTCATATGCAACATGCAACCAGATATCGCACTGCCAAATTAGAGCAAGCACCTGGGATGGAGTAGGGGAGCAGAGACTTGGAACTTGTAATGCACTAGCAGTACAAGGAGAATCCGTACAGATGCTCCGTTTACGTTGCTGCAGAGGACCACCATCATCGCCTTCCTTACTCTTTTCCTTCCTGTTTTTTGATTTTTGCCTTGTCAAGTCTAACCCATAAGAAAAAGGAATAAAATTTGCTCGTCAGGACTCATTGATGCATGATACTGATGAACACTACTTTCATGTAAGGTAACCCCATGATAGGAGGATGGAATATGTATGAAAAACAAGAAGTGTAAACTAAGCACAAGGTGTTTGAACTAATTAGCAGCAATGCAAGCTAGACACCATATGAAGGACGAAACCAATATCACCCTGCCAAATTAAAAGGGTGGCCTCATAAATGTATTTGAACAAATTAGAAGAAATACATGGCAACAGGCTAGAAATCATATGCAATATGCAACGAATAAAGGTGTCTCATCGTAAGTGATTGATGCAGGATACACAAGAGTAGTAGTTTCATGTAAGAACATGGTTAACAGATAGATGTAGTATGTACCACAAATAGGAAGGAATGTCATATTCACAGGTATAATGTGTAAACTAAGCAGATGCAATTTACTCTAATTAGAAGCATTAAAAGCTAGATACCATATGCAACATGCAACCACATATCACACTGCGAAGTTAGAGCAAGCACCTGCGATGGTGGTGTAGGGGAAATGCGGTCTTCAAGTACAGAGCTATGTTGAATATCTTCATTTAGATTTGATGTTTCTTGAGAATCTTGTGGGCAGGATGAAACTGCACTCTTTATAAGAGTAGCGCGTCTCATACTAACCCACGGGCGTGACTATCTCATCATTAGTGATTGATATAGGATACACAAGAACAGTAGTTTGATGTAAGAACATGGTGTGATAGGCAGATGTAGTATGTACCAAAAACAGGAAGGTGTATCATATTCACATGTCTAATGTGTAAGCTAAGGAGATGCAATTTCATAAATTAGAAGCAATAGAAGCTGCCGCACCATATGCAACCTGCAACCAGATATCACACTGCCATGTTAGAGCAAGCACCTGCGGTTGTGGAGTAAGGGAGATGAGATTTGCAACTTGCACTGCAGTAGGAGTAGCAGGAGAATCTGCAGAGATCATCTGTTTTGGTTGCTCCAGAGGACCACCATCATCCCGTGCACTCATCCTCTTAGATTTTGCCTTGTCAAGTCAAACACACAAGAAAAAGGAATGAAATTCACTCTTCCAAATTCATTGATGCATGATACTAATAAAGACAACTTTGATCTAAGGCAACCACATTGTAGGAGGATGCAATATGTATGAAAAACGCTAAGCAGAAGGCATTTTCAACAAATTGGAAGCAATGCAAGCTAGACACCGTACCATATGAAATATCCAACAAAAATCACTCTGCCAAGTTAGAAGTGTCTCATCATAAGTGGCATTTTAACAAATTAGAGGCAGTACATGCTTGAAATGATATGCAAGATACAACCAATATCAAACTGTCAATTTGAAGGTGTCTCATCAGAAGTGATTGATGAGGGATACATAAGAAAATTAGTTTGATGTAAGAACATGGTTAATAGAAAGACATAGTATGTACCAAAAACAGGAAGGCATGTCATATTCACAGGTATAATGTGTTAACTAAGCAGATGCAATTTACCCTAATTAGAAGCAATACAAGGTAGACACCATATGCAACATGCAACCACATATCACATTTCCAAGTAAGAGCAAGCACATGCGATGGTGGTGTAGGGGAATTGCGATCATCAACTACAGAGCTATGTTGACTATCTTCATTTAGCCTTATTGTTTCTTGAGAATCATGTGGGGAGGATGACACTGCACTCTTTAAAAGAGTACCGCGTCTCACAGTAACCCACTGGCATGACTGTCTCATCATAAGTGATTGCTGAGGGATACACAAGAGCATTAGTTTGATGTAACAACATGGTTAGTAGACATATGTAGTATGTATCCCAAACAGGAAGGCATGTCATTATCAAAGGTATAATGTGTAAAGTAAGCAGATGCAATTTAACCAAATTGCATGCAATACAAGCTAGACACCTATGCAACATGCAACCACATTTGACAGCGCGAAGTTAAAGCAAGCACCTGGGATGGCTGTATGTGGCAATTGAGAACATCAACCACATATCTACATTTATTGTCTCCATCTGCTGACACTGCACCCTTTAGAGCGCTGAAACGCTTAGTGCTTATCCTCGAATTAGACCGGAGTGACTTCTGTCTTTTCTTTTGTGAATTTATCAACAGTGCATCAGTGCAAAACACCCATGCATAAAAAAACAATAGTGTGAGCATGGATGAAGTGTGTGCACAAGTAGTACACTGTAAAAGTAGCAAATAGCTTGTGGGTGAGAAATAAATGACGAGAGACATATGATAACTCTACAACATGCATGGCACACGAAATTAGATTCTAGAATTTCTGAGATATGAGCACATGGATGGCTGGGAAATGCAGATACACCTCCATCACACCACAAGTTGTGGTCCTATGCAAATAACAGTTGACTGAAAAAATAGGTCAGTCCATTTTTTCTGCACCGTCCGATGTACAAAGAACGGGCGGATTACCTTCATCTACCTCCAGCCAGTTAGTGTTGATGATCTTCCTCGAAACGCCAGCGACCACCGGCCCAGTTCCCAGCCTCCGCCCTCCCCTCGAACTCACCGCACCACCGTTCTAGGCACCGCACCCTGACCATCCCTTTAAGCCCCGCCGACCTCCAGATCCGGCGAAAGTAGCTCCTGCGCCCCACACCCCTATGATAGACAATGGCGCTTTGCTTTCCCGGTGAACAGGCGGACTAGGTCCTCCTTGCGCCTAAGCGGGTGCTGCTTCTTTTAATTGCAAATCAACTGACCCTAAATTGAAATCCAGGCGGGCGACTGACCTCTAGCTAAGGTGAAATAGTTAATGGGGGGGGGGGACTTTGTGAATTTAGTATCACGAAGAAGGTGCAGTAAGAAGCGCTCGACTAGTTTCTTTGTGGGATGAACACGGTGTGAGCAGAGACATAAGATTTGCAGGAATAAGGGAAGAGGAGTACCTCTTTCTGATGGCAGTGCTGTTTCCTCCTTCTGTTTTTCAACGATCTTCTTCTGGTTCGCAGGAAACAAGATGTTGTGCAGGACAGTGGAGCCTTGGACGAACCCATGGCCAAGTTGTTGAGTGTGGTGCGGTGGTCGTCTGTCGGCGGCGGGGAAGCAGATCCGAGGCGGCGAACGACGGCGTAGCGGGAACAACTCCGGTGCGGTGGACGGTTGCGATAGTGGAGCGGCAGCTGTGAGGCACAAGATAGGGTGGTCGAAGTGGTTCCAGTATGGCGCACATCAGCATCGGTGTCGTGGAGGCAGCTCAGCCTCGGCTTTAGCTACTAAGTATTTGAGGGTGTTGCAGTTGCGTTGGACGACGACGTCGGGGTACCAGCTCCGGCATGATGGACGAGGGCGACGGTGGACTAGGCGCAATGGGGTGGAGGACGGAGGAGGCTGGGGTTTCACGACTGCTAGAGAGGGTGTTTTGGTGCCCACGAAGTATGAATGGGGTAACGGAGGGAGGGGAGCTAAGGGGGACAATGTATCGGCTTGGGGCGTGCTAGTTTGAAATTTGGGCAAAGTTACAATCTTTTCCTCAATCTAAAATTTTGGACATATTGCGGGTCGGGGGTAGGACGGTAATCTCAGGTGTCCCAAATAGTGGGAGGGATAAATTTCGGCCGAGTGCATGGGTGTTTAGGCTCCCACGGTGTATGAATGCTTCTCGGAGGCAGTTGACTAGCATCTTGGTGAAGTTTCAAACCTACCCTGGTTTAGACCTTTGGACATTGGGCCGATAGGCTACACAGGTCAGAGTCAGGATAGTAATTTCCTACCACCAAACACTGGTCTCGCGCGGCTTCGGGCGACCAGAGGCATATTTGGCGCTTCGTTCATTATTTGGGAGCAGAAGCATTAACATTTACTGTTCTCTTGAATTGAACTTTCAGGATTTGTCAAACTTCAAAATCTTGACTCTTGAAAATTCTAAAACTACGATTATTTTGGAATGGTGCGGGTACATTTGAATCTACATTGTACACGAGTATATATTAAAAAAATGCAGCTTAGCTCAATTCATGCATGGTTCCAGATATAATCTCCTTGGTTGCAAAAAAAAAGTTAGACATGCGTATGAATATGTAGCACGTTCAAACACACAGCAAAGATTGATGCCCCATTTAGATCTTATTTACAAATGCCATTATCTCAAATTCAAATAGCTGAATGCACTTCCTATGAATTCGAATCTTTGAAACCACTTTTATGTTGAATTCAACATGTATTCTATTTCGTAGCTAGCAATTCGGAATGTATCCATGTATGTGACAAATGTATAAAGTGCTTGACACTGACAACA
Organism: Aegilops bicornis; assembly: GCA_021605145.1. Classification (NCBI taxonomy): domain Eukaryota; kingdom Viridiplantae; phylum Streptophyta; class Magnoliopsida; order Poales; family Poaceae; genus Aegilops; species Aegilops bicornis. The sequence continues at coordinate 553,194,518 of CM038671.1, read as the reverse complement.
CAGAGTGCACTCATGTTTATATATGAATTGCAGAAGCCATGCATTTTCTGGATTTCAAACCACTCTCTCTCTATGGATCAATAATGTGAAATAAACCTATACACATGCTCGAATTCAATAAAGTATGGGTGTTTGATAGACCAATGTCCGTTCATACGCAAATTACAAAATTCATGACCCCATCCAAAAAAATGAATGAAATATATATTTTAATTTAATGCGTAAAACCGCCTTTTTACGTGTTGATGCACTATGCCTCAGCCCCTCCTCACACACGCGCTATAAATTTATCTATCAAACGCATAAGTGCACAAACTTTATATACATCGACATATCTCTCTCACACATGCTCACACTCTCTCCCGTGGTGTCTCACGCACACACTCTCTATATATCTCCCTCTCTCTGTTACTACTATGTACGACTCTTTTCACTAATCTCGGCTGGAAAACACTATTTATCTCACGTGCATATATACACATGCACGTCTCTGCTGGCCCTCTATATGCACATATATCTGCCTACGTGTCTCCCGCACGCACACTATCTTTAGGCCTCTCTCGCACATATTGCCCCCAACCTTTCTCTTACTAGTTGGCGGATATGATTCCATCAAATCATTCAGTACGATATCCCTAACGGTTAGGCTCGAGGGTAATAAGAGGCAAAGTTTTACCCAAGTCCGGGCCATTGGAGTTGAGGAAAAAGCCTACTCCTGGTACTGTATATTTGTGACTGGGGTGTGTATAAAGTACACGTGAATACCAGCCATTGTGTCTGTGTGTATATACTATCGATGAACTAGCCCCCGGGCTTATATAACATACTCAGGGACTAGGGTTATAAATCATACTTGGCACTTCATCAGTGAGGATAGAGTCCTCCACGACTCTGGTAGCTTTGTCTTGTACGCCGAGTCCTCAATGGGTCTTCGTATAACGCGTCTCGGTTCGACCTATGTGGCGCAGGACGAAAACGACCTATGAGTTCCCACGTCGATCGTCCACAACTAGAAATGATGTGCCCACCATACCCACACACCATCGGCCACTAAGAAAATAAGCATATACAATAGTACAAAGTTATACATGAAAGTTCATTGCATGGTGCATCCAATGATATTTGTTCCGTATTGTGAATGTTTATATGTTATCCTCAAAAAATAGTCATGGGAAAGAGAAACGAAGGGCATATCTCTCTTTGTCTCCACCGCGCACCCCCTCTCTCTACACCACTTTCACGTACACACACAAACTATCCCTCGGCCCTCTAAAAGTATGCCCCTGAAACATTCATGTGTGACGGTCACCGCATTTCAAGCGATAGCACTATACGGTCACTGAACTTCAGAATATGCTCATTATGATCACCGTATACAGTCTTGTGGTGATCATACGGTATCTAGCTCACCGTGTGTCTCCGTATTTTGTTGATGACACAGACTGTCATTGTATTTAAAGCGTGCTCCATATTTTGTCGATGACACTTACGGTCATTGTATCTAAAGCGACAACACGATACGGTCACTAGACTTCAGAATAAGCTCATTACGGTCACCATATACATTTTGTGGTGCGAACCAGTCTGTGGTTGGATGGTTAGGAGGACAGTGGTATCCCCATCCCACCAAGGTTAAAGTCTTGGTGCTCGCATTTATCCTGGACTAATTTTAGTATTTCCGGCGATGTGCGTTCAGTGGGAGGAGACGTTCCCCTCGACTATGAGGCGCCTAAGGCGACTTCATAAAATCTCAAGATGATATGCCGACTCATTCTCTCGAAGGTGCTCATAGGGGATAAGGTGTGCATGTGTGCATTCGTAGGGGCGAGTGTATGCGTGTATATATGAGAACTTGCGTATGTACTGTGTTAAAAAAATACATGTGGTACGGTCACTGGCTCACCGTACAGCTCCGTAATTTTTCGATGACACGATCAATTCACGAGTCAAACGATGCATGTGGCGCAACTAGTGTTTCACCATCAGCGCACGTTACCATGGGGCCCACCTGTCAGGGTGTATATGAAAGAAAGAAACGGTAGAAGGCGTATGTACTGTGTTCATGAAATATATTTTGTGGTGATCATACGGTCACTGGTCACCGTACAGCTCCGTAATTTGTTGATGACACGATCAATTGACCAGTCAAACGGTCCACGTTCGTCAGCGCACATTACCGTAGGGCCCACCTGTCAGCGCGTATATAAAAGGCAGAAATGGTAACAAAACTAGTGGTCGATGGGGATTCGAAGTCGTGAGACCTGAGCTTGGCAGTCCGCGCGCCCTAACCAAAGCGGACAAGGTCGGCTTATGATGATATGCTGAGCCGGCCGTTTTAATTGCACGCGCGCACGCATGAGCTACTACTATGGTGAATACAAACACATCACACATGCGCGCAAACACGCTCGCAACGCCCACATGCATGCATGCAATACTCACAGAGTCACACGTACACATGCACGCATGCAACACTCGCACGAACACAGGCACACATGCAGGCATGCAACACAGACACGTACACATGCACGCACGAACACACGCGCACACGCATGCAACACTAAAACGTACACATGCATGCAACACTCACTCGTACACATGCACGCACGCAATAATGACACGCCTGAAATGCCCGCTTCTCACCGCCCTGGCCCACCAAAAACCCCTCCCCCTCCCGCGAGTGATTCCCGCCCGGTGCCAGGTGCCCGCATTCATGTGGAACCAGCTCCTCTACCGTGCGCTGCCTTCGTTGGGTGACCTACATGCAGGCGAGGTACCCAACGGGCCCGCACGTCAGTGTAAGAAAGGCACGGTGTCGTACTTCAGACAATCTGGTCGAGGGTGCCGCCCGCTGCACACCTGGCTAAAAACGAATAATCGGTGTCCGCGGTCTTCTGCTGGGACACGGTTGGATGGCCTCAAGTAGTAGTAAGTAGTAGTATAGAGTAGTAGTAGTAGTACAGTGGTAGGAGTAGTAAAGTGTAGAGTAGCACGAGTCTCATCTGACACCAATTTCCTCGGAGTTCGTGTTATAACATGCTACCCTAGGCTATGTTACTAGTAGTAGTACCTCCATAGTGGGTACGTAGTAACTCCGTAAAATCAGTACTCAACACTATGCGCGCTTTTCAATTAAATCTTTGGTCAAAATTTAGCGCAAATTACAAAGGGACCAATAAACCAGTACTCAACACCATGCGCGCTAGTCGTAGTGATCTGAAAGGGCCCACTTGAAAAAACAAAGAAAGAAAGAAAGGGCCCAGTACACATTCACGCCTCCTTTGGTTCATAGAGTAGAAATATTATAGGAATAGGAGTAGGAAATGAGATGGCATGCATATCAAATCCTATAATAGGAATAAGAAAAGAGATGTCCTTTGGTTCACATCATAGGAATTTTTCCATTGAGTCTAGGCTAGTGTTTATTTTCCTATGAATTGTGGAGGATAGGAAGAATTCCTCCATAGGAATAGGAAGCCATTCCTAAAAACCAAAGGACTCCAAAGGAATTTTTCCTATAGAAATCCTATCTGAATTCCTCCATAAATCCTCCAAACCAAAGGAGGCCTCAAGAATTTCATCACATGTTTCTCTCGCTCTATTTGTCGAACAGACTATGCCAAACTCCCCTGCCTACCACATGGGAAAAGACCCACCCTCACCTTTTTTAGTCGGGGTTTGTATCGACGGATCGCACTAAGCAGCCAAAACCAAGATGTATCTTGTACTCCTCCATCGTATTAAGAGTAGAGACGGTCGCTTTCATAAATGTTCTACTTCCTCTCGCCGACATGTGGGACATATAGCAGCCGGGTCCACGTGTCATGCACCAAATGACAATGCAGAACAACAGGGGGGGGGGGGGACGAAAACCAGTTGTAGCGCCACAGTAGTAGTAATGAGCAATGAGACGTCAAATCAGAAAACCGCACCTTTCCCGCAGATTGAAGAAAACCACGTACGTATTGCTTCTGCCATTGTTCTGCCTCAAAAGGGACGCGCATCGGCTTGGTACATCATGACATGTGGGACCGGATGACATGCCATGCTCCCTCCACTACAAAAAATACACTTCCGTGATGATACGTGTTTCTCACAGTAGGTCGCGTTTTTTGTCATGCATCTACATCCATGACAAATTTATGACAGAGTCAAGATAGTCATACCTCTTCCATGACATTACCAAAATTATCATCACGGAAGTGTCCTCTTCTATGACGATAAATCACGCGTCACAGAAGTGCTTTCGTCAAGGGTGACCGACACGTGGCATCCACCGTAATGGAACGCCGTTAAGCTATCGGGTCGGGTTTTGGATCCGATAACCCGTTAACAGCCCCGACCAATGGGGATTTTCCACGTGTAAAATCATCATTGGCTGGAGGAAACACGTGTCGGCTCATTGTTGGGATAGATGTCATCCACTCATTGGACAGAAGGCACCTATGATACGTCAACACATGGCACGGCCCAACAGAGGCCTATTCCTGTGAAAAGGCCGGCCCGTTTGGCTTGGTCAAAAGGTGACGGGCCGGCCCATGGAAAGCCTGTTAATGGCTTGTTCACATATAGCCCATTTACCGCCCGCTAACCCAAGGCCCGTTACGCCCTATCCAAATTAGGCCCAGTACCGTCATCTGGGCCATCCAATATGATTCCAGCCCGTTTTCACTTATGGCCCATGACGTCTTTCGGCCCATATGAGGCCCTATGTAACTCTTGGCCTATTAACGACCCGTGGTGAAATCGGCCCGCAATGAACAAAGGTATCACTTTAGACCCATTAACAGCCCGTGGTGAACCGGCCCGTAATGAACAAAGGCATCACCTTATACCCATTAAGGGCTCGTTATTCGATTGGGCTGCTTTCCCCATGTTATCTTTTCGCCTTCTCGTGAGCCCATTTATTCTTGGGCTCATTTCGAGCATTCATTTACTTACGTCTACATCGCTATTTTTCGCTTGTGGGCCTAATTCAGCCCGTGGTTACAGTCGGCCCGTTTGTGGTCCGTTAATACATTGGGCCGTTTTCATAGCATCATCAAATACAGCCTATTAACGATGGCCTGTTATGGTTAGCCCATGAACAGACGATTCCAACTCTAGCCCGTTTACGCCATAATGCGGCCTGTTATTGGCCCATGTTTGGCCAATCGATGATACGGCCCGTATAAGGCCCATTGATGATACGGCCCATAGAAGGCCTAATGTTTCTACGACCCGTAGAAGGCCCACTGTTTCTACGGCCCATAGGAGGCCCACTGTCACTACAGTAAATATTAGCCCATGGTTATTGTGCCCTAGTTTTAAAAAATAGGTTATTGCAGCCACTAGCAAACCGCGGAAAAAGAACTGCACTGACTACAAGCAAACAAATAAACAAGACAACAAGGAAATAAATAAGCAAGCAACTTATGCTAGGCTATCACGGCTATTACACATATTACATCCACTGGGCATCAAAGTTCACCACCAGTGCAAATATAGGGAACACAACAGCATATAAACGCCGCAACAAAACAAATCCAGAGCTGAAACCACTTCAGAAGAGTTCAAGAAACAATATCCTGGGTACCCATAATGCTGGCAAGATGCTTAGCAAGCTTATTAACTTTCTCTTCTTTGGGGCTTAAATCCTCCAGCGCTTGCTGTTGCACAAGAAAGTACGCATCTTTATTCTGCAGGGACTTCCTCAGTCCTTCAGATTCTTGCCGCAAAGACAAATGGTGACCGATGCCTTTCAGCTTGTATCCGAGATCAAGAAGTCAAGTGATTCAGCGAGTTCGAAGAGCTTGTGCCGGTGATCGCCAAGAACTCGAACACTACATCAGTGCAGGACTGTGGGGTTTTCTCACTGTCTACAAGATCGTTTTTATCACCTTTCTTGGAGACCAACAGTTTTGTCTCACTATCTTGAACCTTATCTGCATTACTTTCTCTACCATTGCATAGTGGGGTGCTCTTCTCCAATATTCTGTTTGCATACTACAAGAGAAACAAGTAGACACATCACAGGTTTAGCTTGTAGTATACCAAACTCATTTTGGTAAACCGATTCAGTAGTAAGGTGGACAGGATAACAACATGAAACAAACATATATCTATGTACCATGGTCACTGTATTGTCCATATCATTCTAGTTTATGTTCCCTAATCAAGATAGAGACACAGTTCAACTCATATATTTTTAAGACACAACAAAGATAGATGTAATATAAGTGTGAGAAACTACACAGCAGTGGCAACACTTGTAATGTGCATCACATGAGAACATAACTGTTTATACAACTTAAACTAAAATCAACATAGAGCAAGAAGTTAGAACAACAATCCAGTTAAAGAAATAGGTCTAAAACATACTTGTTGCACCATTGGAGTTTCAATTGGATCCTTCGAATTCGAAAGTAGTTGGTATGAGTAAATACAGTGATGCAACAGCAAAGGAGTATGGACCATAGCTACGGAATCTGACCTGAGAACAGTTGCTCTTCTGCTTTAAACGTGGAGTTTGGGTTAGCTGTGGTGGTCTTCGTGCTTTGGGCACTTCAGTAGCTTTACAATCTACTCGTGTGGGGGTACTCTGTGGTGGACATGGTGCTTTGTCAACTATAAGTGGGTTACTATCCGCTGGGATTGCGGTTAGATGGGTTGTAGCTGGTTCTCTGGCCAACGGTGTAAGTGTGCAATCTGGAAGAGTCTCGATTATGTGTGGTGGGGCTAGTTTGTGGTCCAGTACAACCATGGTTCTATCTGCATCGACGGGTAGCACTGTCTTTTGTGAAGAACGGGTTTTTGCTCCCTTAGATACTGCCATCACCCTCTCCAATTCAAATGGCTGATAAACAAGAAAAGAAATTGAACGTACAAACATTGTATGATAGCAGATGTGGTAATTCACATATATGTTGTCTAACCAAACAGGACAAAGACATGACACAATTTCACATATATGATGCCTAACTAAACAGGATAGCATGACACAGTTTCAGATATATGATGGATAACTTAACAGGATATAATGGCATAATTCAACATATGATGAGTAACTAAACAGGATGACATGACAAAACTATATGATGTCTTTTAAAATAGGTTGGGATGAAATAATTCACATACATGTTGTCTAAGTATACTAAGCAGCCGGCACTCGCATGTATGATCTCTAAACTAAGCAGATATAATTCAATATTGCGCATATGATGTCTAAACTAAGCAATGCAAGACACCATATGCATCATATGAGAAATATAAACATTGCAACTTAGAGCATACACCTCAGGTGGGATATAGGACTGGTCATCTGTCTCTGAATCCTCCTCCGAGGAGCTCCAGAACCATCGAGATATATGATTCAACAGGTACCATTGCCTGCTCTGAAGACCTTGTTTTCACTCCAGATTTTTCCATAACCGGCTCAAATGGCTGATACACATGAAGAGTAGTTCAATATACACAGATTGCATGAGATGGAATACGTAATGAAAAAAAAGATGGCATGAGATAATTCACATATATGATGCACGGCTCCATGGCGGTGCATAATTCACATATATGATAACCGGCTGAAAAACATGGCATTGCATAATTCACATATCGATATAGAAAGAAAAGCAGGAGGCATTCACACAAAGCATGTCTAATCTAAGCAGACGGCATGGCAATGCAAGACACCATATGCATGATATGAGCAATATAACCCAGCCAAGTTAGAGCATACACCTCGGGAATCTGTTGGTCATCTCTCTGAATCCTCCTCTGAGGAGCTATCTCGTAACCAGCAAAGAAATCTACATCGACGGTAGCTTGTTGCTCGAGAAGACTTTGTTTTCACTCCAGATTTTCCCATGACCGACTCAAATGGCTGATGCACAGGAAGAGTAGATGAATGTATAAACATTGTTGACAAAAGGAATACATTATGGAAAAAAATGGCACGATACAATTCACATATACGATGACTGGCTAAACAGGATGGCATTGCTTGATTCACGTATATGATGCCTGGCTAAAGAAGATGGCATTGCATAATTCCCATATACTCCCTCCGTTCCTAAATATTTGACTTTTTGGAGATTTCAAATGGACTACCACATACGGATGTATATAGACAAATTTTAGAGTGTAGATTCACTCATTTTGTTCCGTATGTAGTCACTTGTTGAAATCTCTAAAAAGACAAATATTTAGGAATGGTGGGAGTATGATATAGAAACCAAACAGGTGGCATTCACACAAAGCAAATCTAAACTAAGCTGATTACATATAAGATGTATAATGTAAGCAATGCAAGGCGCCATATGCATGATATGACCAACATCAGCATGCCAGGTTAGAGCAAACACCTCAGGTGGTAAACATGCATGGTCGGCTCCTTCTGAATCTCCATTAACAGTTATCTTCCTCTGGAATACAATCTGGAAATGCAGGAGAGGGGGGGGGCACTTCGCCCACCATGGAGCAGCGTCTGCATGACATTATATTTGCATAGCGATCTTCTCTTTTCTCTACATGTTCAAGATGATTGTGTACAATATCCGACATGCATAATAAAAAATAGTTAAATTTTGTAAGGCCTAAGGGTGCATGCAAAATAAAGACTGATGGTAGCAAGCAGTGGATGGATCCAAAACTAATGATAGCGGGTAGATTATAGCTTCGGTTTAAAAACATAGACAATGGATCATCTATTGTTTGTTGCCCACCCAACATGAACCACATAGAAGACCCCAGATGAACCATATAGTAGACAGATACTATTCGTTGCTGGCTCGATATGAGACCCATGGGAAATTCAAAACTCAAGATTGAATGATAAAGTAGCAGGTAATAATAACCGATGTATAACGTAAGCAAACACGAAAGACTGCAACCTCTCTTCCGAAACTGTCTAGTCCTCAGGTTCATCTGCTCAGTCGATGGTGGTAATGTAGTTGGCGTGGCTGCCGGCAACGTGGAAGATGATCTGAGGCGGCGAAAGAAAGTCTGCAGGGGGGATCTCTGCTGCAGTGAACGCTTCTGTCGATGGTGCACCTCGGGTGGGGTGGATGACGGCACGGCAGGAGCAGGACATAACACACGTAGTTTTCTTTGAGGCCAATCTGAAAATGAAGTAAATCTGTAAGGGCTCCTTAGAATTGGAGGATTCTATAAGCGAGGGACAGGAAAAACACAGGAATAGGATAGGAATGCACGTGCAAAACAGAGCATTTGGAAACATAGGATTTCAGTCAACCTGGGTGTTTGGCTCACATGAATTGGGAGAACAGAGGAATGAAGAAACAAAGTGATGCGACGAGTGTACAACCTCTTTGGCATAGCCTTGTGGACCTCAGCATCGTTGCGTTGGACGTGGAGGATGGTGATGACGCTGGTGTGACTGTCGGAGGTGGGGAAGAAGATCCGAGGCCTCTGGAAACGGCGCCGAGGGTACTGCTCCGCTGTGATGCACGGTTCCATCGTTGGAGCAGCTCCGCTAAGGTGTACAGCGACGAGGCTGAAGCATGACAAGACAGACAACTTTAATCTGAAGTGGGACCCTAATATCATCTGCAATAGATGATGTAAAATACATCACCAAAAAGTGCTAGATGTAAAATGCATCAGCCGCGCCACGGCCGCTCCGATAGATGCTGTAAGTACTGTTCACTCTGAACTTAACTGAAGAAAATGAACTTCACAGTCGAAACTGAATTTTACTATCGAAACTGATTGAACTAGTAACAGAGCATTGCAATAGATGTTTAGGGCGTTCGAGCACTAGTAGCAGAGAAGCAGTGATCTAAATCAGCAGACCCTCGAGCAGGGAACGCACTAGCAGAGGAAGTCGTGCAGTAGCACCGCCAGCGAGTGCTAAAGCAGCAACTCCTGTAGCTGCCGGAGATCGTGCAGCAGCAGCAGCAGCGCAAGCCAGAGGAAGAGGAGAGCAGCGAAGACGAACAAAAGGTGAGCAAAGGCACCGGTAGCGACCGACAACAAGAACGAGCCGCAACACGGCGAGAGCCGAGCAGCCGCAATTTAGTGCCGTTGTGGAAGTTGCCGCCGAGGAAGCAACGACATGGGGAGAGACGCCGTGGATGATGTGGCGGCGACGGGCGCCGTCGATGGAGACGCCATATACGCTTTCGATATCGAGCACCGGCATCCCCGTGAGATCGAATAAAATATAAAATGCAGCGGTGAGTGCAGAACCTCCTTGGTGGCGCCGAGTTGGCCTCGGCTTCATCGGAGGAATTGGTGAGGGTGCTACGGTTCCGCTGGGGAAGGTCAAGACGACGCTGTGGGGATTGAGGTGGCGCGATAGACGAGGCGAACGTTGGGGCAGCTCCTTGGAGGTCGAGGACGGGGCGGCTGATCCGGCGGGACGACGAGATCGACAACGGATCCTCATCCAGTGTGGTGGATGAGGGACGACGAGCTGTTGCGGTGGACAACGTAGTCGGGGAAGAGTCTCCGGCTGGGCGGCGGTCGGGAGGCCGGCGGAGGAGCATGGGGTTTCGCGGGTTTTGGCGTCCTCGGTGTATGAATGGGGGGCGAAGGGGGATGGGGAGCCAAGCTTAGGGACGCGCTTGTCCGAAATGTAGGGTAAGTTACTAGCGTACCCCCACCGGTTTTGACACCGCGACGTGGAGCTTCATTTCCGGCTGAGGGATAGAAGGGGGATTTCACGTGTCCGGGCTGCGGAGCGATTTCGGATGAGGAGGGAGTTCTGTGGCGTCAAATTTCGGGATAACAAGGCGCAACGCGGGTTGAAGAAGCGGGAGTTTCAAAGCAGGTGAGACAAAAGATACTCGAGCTTGAAAATTTCTAGATAACAAGGTGCGGATTCCTTGTTCGGAAGGACAAACTTAACGTGTAAAAAAAATCATACAAGACACAAGAGAGTCATGTCCCCTTTTACTATATTGCTATAGATGCCATTGAAAAAACTACAAGAAAAATGTAAAAAAATCGGGAGAACAAGATTACCCTGCACAATACCAAATTGATTCGCACTTCCCTCAACAACAACAAAAAACAATTTGTCAGATTTCGGGTTCCGGCACACCCTCTAGGTTCGAACTCTGGGGTGCACGCGGAGATCTCACCCCCTACCTACCTGCACTTCGCCGTCTCGCTGGGATCTAAACTATGAAAGGAACGACACAAGAGACACAGGGTTTATACTGGTTCGGGCCACCATTGTGGTGTAACACCCTACTCCAGTGTGTGGTCTGGTGGATTGCCTCTTGGGATGATAATGAACAATACAAGGAAGAACAGGCTCACGAGGGTCTGTTCTTGGCTGGTGCGATGAACTGCTAGGGGGAGTTCAGTCGCTTCTCTCTCTTTCTCTGCGATTGGTCTCTCGATCCGATCAAGCTGCCTCTACCCTGTGGGTGGCTAGTCCTATTTATAGGCGGAGGCCTGGGCCTCTTCCCAAATATTGAGCGGGAAGGGCGCCAACAATTGGCCATTTTGAAGGGGAACATCTAGTACACTTATCCTGACTAAAGTTGGTCCTCGCCTGTCAAAGGCTTTGGTGGTGACGCCGGCTTGGGCTCCACGATGACTTCCTTCCTGCCGTTGCGATGGTCTTGGTCTTGTTGCACCCAAACGGGTGCCTTTGCTTGATGCTCTCGCCTGCGCTTGCCCCCTTTGTACCAAAGAGGAAATGAGGACATCGCGGCCGGGCGCTCACCGGGCGCCCTTGGTCGTCATGGCTTGCGTCATGGGCACCTCCTGAGGTACCCCGCCTTGATCTCTCCGCCTCCTCGCGAGCCAGCCTGACAAGGCCGTGCCTGAGGAAGTTTCTTGTCGTTCGCCCCGCGAGGCTTGGCCCCTCGCGAGGGTCTTGAGCTTGTGCTGACGAAGAATGGCCGTGCTGGGCCACCCCTCGAGCCATGCCGCAGGCTGCAGGCAGGCAAGTCTGGGTACCCTCGTTCCCAGAACGCTGACAGTAGCCCCGGGCCCAATGCGCGCCTGGACTTGGCTGAGCAGATAAGCGAAGGGGCAAGTGCGAAGCGCCGCGGGACCTAACAGCCTCGACAACTGCATGAATTGACAAGTCCCTGCATGCAAAGCGGGTCATGATTACCTGTATCGTGGAGGTCGCCGGTTGGCCTTCCCCGACTATAAGTACTGAACGGCGCGTGCCCTTCCAGTCCATCTCTTCTTGCTCCTTCTTCTTCATGGCTCCGCCAAAGAGGTTCTCGGCCGCGGAGAAAGGAAAGGCTCGCCAGGTGGAGACTGACTCTCCCCCGGCCAAGCGCGGTCGAGGCCGTCCTCGCAAGCACCTTGTTGCTCCCGTAGCGGCTCCCCACGGCCATGGAGGCGATCTCCTGCGCGGCGACGAGCGTCAGGCTGCTGATGCGGGGCGTGCTATGGCCGCGTGACCCCCTAGGCCACGCTTCCGCTCGGCGGAGGTGCTGCCGGAGTTTGTCGTGTGGTCGGTGGAGCCGACCAGCACCAACTCCGGCTTCCCGCTTCTTCTTAGGTGAACTTCCGGCGGCGCCCGGCGGCCTCTCGCTCCAAAGTGACGGTTGCTGCAGCCGGGCCTCTTGGCTTTGCTGGAGGTCTCCACAGCCGGGAGTGTGGCCCTGACCCGCGGCTGGCAAACGTTTGCCCGCGCGCGTGGTCTGAGCCGGCAGTGCACCCTGCACTTCAAGTTCGATGGCGATGCCTCCCTCTACGTGAGGGTGTTCGGGGAAGATAGTCGCCGCGCTGGGTGCTGCCCCGAGGACGACGACCGCGGCCGTGAGCCTAGCCCCGGTGACGATGAAGACTGCAGCGCGCGCATGATTGGCGGCGCCCGGGGTTCGTCGAGCTTTGGCGTCTCTTCTTCGGACAGCGGATCCTCAAGCGGTGGCCGCGACCAGCCCCCGTGCCGCCGCGCTCGCCTAGAGGGAGGTAGCGGGTCTGCCCGCCGTCGCGCCTCGGTGAAGCGCGAGAGGGAGTAAGCCTGAGCTCCCGAGGCAGTCCGAGCTCTCGCCGCGAGTTGGTGTCGGGCGAGTCACGTCTGTTTTGTTCTTTTTCCTTTTCCTGCACAAGGAGACAGTAGTGTAGGGCCCCGCGGGGGCGTGCTTGGACTATTGCTGTTAATTATCGTACTGTTTCCGCTATTTCGGTATTATGCCTTTGTGCCACACGCCTGCGCGTAGAAATTACTTAGCTCGGGGGGGGGGGCCTGTCGTGGCCCTTGCTTCCCGAGGCCGAGGCCTCGTCGAACGCTTCAAATCCTGCACAGGTTAGACTGGAGAGGTAGCTCCCGGCCTCAGCTGCGGAGGCGACCGACCCAGGTCATGTGTTCGTGTCGTGGTGCCCATGGGGCACCGACTGGAGGGGTGCTCCGGTAGTGGACCCGGGTAGGGAAGCCTCAAACGATAAGGGCAGAAAACACTCGCGAGGGTGCCCGCGCTGCTCCCTCGCGATACTTGCGCGAGAGAAGTAGAGGCAGGAGAGCGAAAAGGCAAAGAGTCACAAGCCAAAGACGGCAACAACTTCAATAAAACTTCAAATGGGAATGAACAAGCCAACTGCAGAAAGCAAATGAGAAAAGCCGCGTCCGGCACCTAATCTAGTCTTCGACGTCTTCTCACCAGCACGGAGCTAAGTGCTGCCACTGGGCGTGGAAGGGAGCCCTGTGGCCCGAGGCCGGGCGCCTCGAGACTCCGGGACATGTACAGCCCCAACTCATTATTACGTGAGAGTGTCACGGGCGGCGAGCTTCACAGGCATTGGCCTTCTTCACCGGCTCCGGGCCTTTCTCAGAAAGATAAACTTCACATGCATTTGCCTTCTTCACAGGCACCGGGCCTTTTCCAAAACGCAACAGCTTCACAGGCATTCGCCTTCTTCACAGGCTCTGGGCCTTTTGGCAAACGCATCAGCTTCACAGGCATTCGCCTTCTTCACAGGCACCGGGCCTTTTCCAAAACGCGACAGCTTCACAGGCATTCGCCTTCTTCACAGGCTCTGGGCCTTTTTCGAAATGCATCAGCTTCACAGGCATTCGCCTTCTTCACAGGAACCGGGCCCTTTCCAAAACGCGATAGCTTCACAGGCATTCGCCTTCTTCACAGGCTCTGGGAATTTTTCGAAACGCATCAGCTTCACAGGCATTCGCCTTCTTCACAGGCACCGGGCCTTTTTTCCAAAAAGCAGCGCTTGTTGGTATCTTGCCGCTCGTAGCGCGGCTTCCTAACGATGCTCCTTCGCCAACACGAGGTCCGTCCCCCGCATGGCGTCCTGCTGCGCCTCGTCGAACGCCAGGACCCATGCGGAACGACGTCTGACCTCGTGAGGGAGGACTGCTTCTGCTCCATAGACCGGGAAGAACGGGGTCTCGCCAGTCGGCTTGGTCGCGGTTGTCCGGATGGACCACAATACAGACTGAAGCTCATCGTACCAGCCTCTGCCGCAGGCCTCCAGCTTCTTCTTAAATGTCCTGGTTTTGAGACCCCTCAGAACCTCTGCATTGGCCCGCTCGGCCTGACCGTTGCTTCGCGGGTGTGCTACCGAGGCGTAGCATATCTGCGTCCCAAGGTTAGCACAATATGTTTTGAAGAGGTTACTGGTGAACTACAAACCGTTGTCGGTGATGATGCGGTTCGGCACCACGAACCGGCTCACGATGCCCTTGATGAACTTGTCCGCAGAACCTGCGGGGATGGTGCGGACAGCTTCCACTTCAGCCTACTTGGTGAACTTGTCCACGACGACGTAGAGGTAGCGATAGCCCCCTGGTGCCCGAGGAAACGGGCCCAGGATATCCAGCCCTCAGACTGCGAACGGCCACGAGAGGGGTATAGTTTGCAGACCTCCCGCCGGCTGATGGATCTGCTTGGCATGGAATTGGCAAGCCTCGCAAGCCTTCACCAGTTCGACGGCGTCATTGAGCGCAGTGGGCCAATAGAACCCACTGCGAAACGCCTTGCCAACGAGGGTACGTGATGATGAATGATGCCCACAGTCTCCACCGTGTATATCTACCAGCAGTTCCTTCCCTTGCTCCCTGGAGATGCAGCGCAAGGACACATCATTTGGTCGCTTCCGGTAGAGCTCTCCATCCCTGATGCAGTAGGCTGTGGCTTGCCGTGCCACACGCTCCGCTTCCTCCTCCTTCTCCGGCAAGGTCCCTTGCGTCAGGTAGCTCCGGAGCTCTGTGATCCAGCACCCCTCCTGAGGCTCCAGCATCAAGAGCAGGCGCGCTCCTGAGGCCGGGCCACAGACCGGGGCTCCCGAGGCTGGTGGCTGGGGGAGCTCCTCCCGAGGCTGCACCGTGCTTGATAGCGATGGCGTGGCCGAGGTCTTGAAGAGCCGCTCCTCGAGGACGCCAGAATCCTGAGGTAGCCGCCTGGATGCCCGTTTGGCGATGTTGTCGGCCTCTTGATTGGTGCCACGGGGCACATGCTGCAACTCCAGCCCCCAGAACTGCTTCTCCATCCCGCGGACCTCTACGAGGTAGTCTTCCATGTGCTCATCCCTCGGCTCGTATACCTTGTTGGAGAAGTTGACGAGGAGTTGTGAATCACCCTTGATGGTAAGGCGCTTCACTCCTAGGGCAGCTGCGGCCTCCAGGCCTGCTATCAGGCCTTCATATTCTTCTATGTTGTTGGAGACCTTTTCTCCGTGCTGGAAACAGAGCTGCACGGCGTAGTAGAGCTTGTCTTGAGTAGGAGATATAAGCACTGCTCTAGCCCCCGCGCCGTGCCTGGAGAATGCCCAGTCAAAGTACATGACCCAACTGTCCGGTGCCTCGCTTCCCGGGGAAAGGGATCGGTCCTCATCAGCCTTGAGGCCCGGCGCCTCCGTCCATTCTGCCTACGAAATCCACCAATGCGGCCCTCTTGATGACTCTGGTTGTGCTGAATTCAAGCTGAAACGCTTGCAGTTCGATGTTCCACTCAGCGACTCTTCCAGCTGAGTCGGGGCTCCTGAGCACCCTTTCCAAGGGGTACGCTGAGACAACCTTGATGGAGTGGCCCTGAAAATAATGCCGCAGCTTGCGCGAGGCCACCAGTAACGCGAGGAGGAGTTTCTGAGGCATGGGGTACCGCGCCCTCGCGTCCCGCAACACTGTGATGACGAAGTACACAAGGTGTTCAACGAGGTTGGGAGTGCTGGTGTCGATGGCGCCCTCCGGAGATCGTGGCGCCTCCTGAGACAGTGGAGTCTCCAGCGGCCGGTCGCCAGGGGGAGGGGTCTCTTTTGTACCGAGTGTGTTTCCCTGCGGCAGCTGATCCTTCTCGGCTGTGGTAGTGGTCTCTGTGAGTCTTCCTTGATCCTGCTTCGCCTTGACCCGGGCAGCTGCCGCGGCTTTGGTCCGACGCTCCTCCCTAACCGCCACCAGGGCTGCGCTGGCGGAGTAGGGAGTGGCTGCAAGGTAGAGCACCAGGGGTTCTTGAGCGGGGCCACCATTACCGGAGGGCTGGTTAGGTACCTCTTGAGATCTTGGAACGCCTTGTCGGCCTCTTCAGTCCATTCAAAGGGCCCCTTTTTCTTCATCAGCTGGAAGAAAGGCAGCGCCCGCTCCCCCAACTTGGAGATGAAGCGTCCTAGTGCTGTCAAGCGCCCAGTGAGCTTTTGCATTTCTCTGAGGGTCTTTGGCGGGCTCATGTCCTCGACCGCCTTGACCTTTTCTGGGTTAGCCTCGATCCCTCGGTGGGACACGAGGAAGCCCAAGAGCTTGCCTGAGGGGACCCCAAGCACACACTTCTCCGGGTTGAGCCGCAGGTTCACTGCGTTGAGGCTCGCGAAGGTTTCCTCCAGGTCTTGTATCAGGGTTTTGGCCTCACGAGACTTCACCACAATGTCATCGACGTAAACCTCAACATTCTGCCCGAGCTGCGGGCCCAAGGTGATGCGCATCAGCCACTGAAAGGTCGCTCCCGCGTTGCGCAGCCCGAACGGCATGCATGTGTAGCAGTACACTCCACACGGGGTCAAGAAGGCCGTCTTTTCCACGTCTTCTACCGCCATCTTGATCTGGTGATAGCCAGAGAAGGCATCCAGAAAGCATAACAGGTCGCACTCGGTGATGGAATCGACGATCTGATCGATACGGGGGAGCGGGAATGGATCCTGCGGGCAGGCTTTGTTGAGGTTGGTGAAGTCGACACACATGCGTTCCTTCCCCCCTTTCTTTGGCACGACCACCGGGTTAGCCAATCAATCCGGGTATCGGACCTCGCGAATGACCCCTGCAGCTTCTAGCTTGCGGGTCTCTTGGACGATGAAAGCCTGCTTTCGTGGATCGCCGCCTTGCCTTCTGCTTCACGGGGCGTACATTGGGTCACACGTTGAGGTGGTGCTCGATTACGCCTCTAGGGATCCCCGCCAGCTGATCAGGCTCCCATGCAAACACCTTCTTGTTTGCACGTAGGAACTTGATCAGGGCCTCCTCCTTCTCGGGCTCGAGGTTGGCGCCTATGGTGAAGGTGGCGTTAGTGGATCCGTCCTCGTCGACCAGTATCTGCTTGGTTTCTGCCTTGTCTTGGGTGAACAACTGCTTCTTCTTGGCCGGCGCAGCCCCCTTGGGCTCAGGGGCGTCTGAATCGGCGGGCTGCGCCGATGCCGCCGTCCTGAAGACGAGCTTGAGCACTTGCAACGCATAACCGGTGTCTCCAGACACGGTGAGGACGCCGTTGCTCCTGGGCATCTTCATGAGGTTGTACGCTGGGTGAGTCGCGACCATGAATCTGGCTAGTGCTGGGTAGCCGAGGATGGCGTTGTATGGGAGGCCGATGGGGGCAATGTCGAAGTCGATCAGCTCCGTGCGGAAGTTGTCGTAGGTGCCGAAGGTTACCGGGAGATGGATCTACCCCAGGGAGCTGGATGAACCGCCCCAGACGCCCAAGAAGGGTCGGCTGGCCTGAAGCCGCTCCGGCGGTATGTGGAGGAGGCTGAAGGCTTCAACCGAGAGCACGCTAAGGCCCGCGCCACCGTCGATGAGAGTCCTGGTGACGGCCACCTGGCAGATGGTGGGGGTGCACAGCATTGGGAGCGCGCCCGAGCAGGCTGGGTTGGAGGGGTGATCCTTCGAGCTGAAGGCCAGATCGGCCTTGGGCGCCGACTGACCCGGAGGAGCCCCATGCTGCGCAGAGGCAGCGCCGACCTGGCGAGCGAACAACTTGATGTGGAGGTCTGAAGGTGGCGCCTGCGAGCCGCCCAGGTGAGCTGCGACGACCGGGGGCGCCGGCGCAGCGTGCCTGGCGAGGAAAAGGCCGCGCAGCTCCTCCCAAGAGGCCACAGAAGCTGCCGGCAGGTGGAGCAGCCACACGCGTGGGGCATCGGAGAGGGCCATGGGAAGCCAGTTAGCCATGGCCCTATTGTCGCCCCCTGCTTTGAGGACGGCCTCCTCATACGCCAGCAGGAAGGCCAGCGGATCGGTCGTGCCGTTGTAGCGCGGTGGCGTCTCCGGCTTGAACTTGTTCGGCCACCGCACTTTTGTCGCAAAGGCCGGGGCCAAGGCTCGGAGCCTTCGCCCGCTACCGGGCGCCGGCGGTCGGAGTGGGCGGCGCGCTGCTCATCGTAGGGCGAGTCGCGATGTCGGCGGAGAGCGGGTCGACGGAAGGGAAATCTCCGGTGCACCCCTACCTGGCGCGCCAAATGTCGGATTTTGGGTTCCGGCAGACCCTCTAGGTTCGAACTCTGGGGTGCACGCGGAGATCTCACCCCCTACCTACCTGCACTTCGCCGCCTCGCAGGGATCTAAACTATGAAAGGAACAACACAAGAGACACAGGGTTTATACTGGTTCGGGCCACCATTGTGGTGTAACACCCTACTCCAGTGTGTGGTGTGGTGGATTGCCTCTTGGGCTGATGATGAACAATACAAGGAAGAACATCATCGCGAGGGTCTGTTCTTGGCTGGTGTGATGAACTTCTCGGGGGAGTTCAGTCGCTTCTCTCTCTTTCTCTGCGATTGGTCTCTCGATCCGATCAAGCTGCCTCTACCCTGTGGGTGGCTAGTCCTATTTATAGGCGGAGGCCCTGGGCCTCTTCCCAAATATTGAGCGGGAAGGGCGCCAACAATTGGCCATTTTGAAGGGGAACATCTAGTACACTTATCCTGACTAAAGTTGGTCCTCGCTTGTCAAAGGCTTTGGTGGTGATGCGGCTTGGGCTCCTGACGACTTCCTTCCTGCCGTTCGCGGCGATCTTGGTCTTGTTGCATCGAAGCGGGTGCCTTTGCTTGATGCTCTCACTGCGCTTGCCCCTTTGCACCAAAGAGAAAATGAGGACCTGCTGGTCGGGCTGGCGCCCTCCTGGCGCCCTCGGTCGTCACGGCTTGTGTCATGGGCACCTCGTGAGGTACCCCGCCTTGATCTCTCCACCTCCTCGTGAGCCAGCCTGACGAGGCCGTGCCTGAGGAAGTTTCCTGTCGTTCGCCCCGCGAGGCTTGGCCCATGCGAGGGTCTTGAGCTTGTGCTGACAAATATGGGCCATGCTAGGCCACCCCTTGAGCCACGCCGCAGGCAGGCAAGTCTGGGTACCCCCGTTCCCAGAACGCCGACACAAATCAATTCCCACCAAAGAAAGAGTAATGCCCCTTTTTATATGATTAGAGATGCCATGATCTCGAATTTCAATTTTTGAATCCACGTTATGTTGAATTCGAATATATCATTAGGTGACCTTGCGGTTTATAATTGATGTATTAGTACATTTTGATCTTCCATCATATATGAACATTTTACTCCACCATGTGAACAGATATATTGTCGTCTACCATATGGACTAAATTTTAATCAATTTTCCTTATTTGAATACGATTGTTGCCAAGTTATACAATAATTTAAATATTATCTTGATAACAAAAAGACATGCATATAGCAGTAATCATATTTCACTATGAACTACATGTACCATACATTCTCCAATTCAAATATCTGTATCCATTTTATGTTGAATTCAAATCATAGTACATTATTGGTCTAGGTAGCGAGATGTTCGGGATAATCTAAACCCTGTTTTCATACGTATAATTTTTGGCTGAATTGGGACAAGTTTTGGTATAAGCCTCTTGCAAAACCGGAGATTCTCTCAACAAGCTCGTGGTTCCGAGAGGGAACGTGTCACCTTTGTGTGCGAAACGATATATGTTGCCTCCCCCCTGATTTTATTTACAGAGGCAACATAGAACTATATGAGTGCCCTGTTAAATTTTGGAATTATTTCGCGTTCATTTGGCCTTTTTATACATTAATTGAGTTTCTGGACTTTTAATGTGCATAATCTAAATATGAATTTCATGCACATGCTCCGGTGCACCAAAGTGGCTTGAAAAATCACATGTGTGTCCTTGGTTGAATTTCTAGGTCCCATGGAAGAAATGAGAATGAAATTCAAACATCTGGGCGTCATGACTCTGACGAGAACATCAAGAAAATTAGATTTTAAATTCATGTGAATCCAAAACTCGGCAGCAAATCATGAAACTTGGCATGGTGTCATGTCATGGCACTAACATGTTGTGGTAAAAAATTGGGCCGATTTGGAAGCTCGTGGTTCTAAGAGGGAACGTGCCACCTTTGAGTGTTAAACGATATACGCTGCCCCCCCCCCCCCGCCCTTGAGTTTCTTAACAAAGGAAACATAGAACTACATTAGTGTCATGTTAAATTTTGGAATTATTCCGGTTTAGTTTGTCGTTTTTATACATTAATTGAGTTTCTGGTCATTTAATGTGCATAAGTCAAATTTGAACTACAAGCACATGCTCTCGTGCACCAAAGTTGGCTGAAAAATCACATTTGTGTCCTCGGGTGAATTTCTAGGTCCCATGCAAGAAATGAGAATAAAATTAAAACATCTGGGCATCGTGGCTCGGCCGAGAACATTGAGAAACTTGGTTTTAAAATTCTTGTAAATCCAAAACACGTATGAAAATCATGAAACTTGGCATGGATGTCATGTCATGGCACTACCATGTTGTGGTAAAAAATGGCCGAATAGGAATAGATTTTGGGATAAGCTTCTTGCAAACCGAAGCTTCTCTCAAGAAGGCTCGTGGTTCTGAGAGGGAACTTGTTACCTTTGAGTGCGAAACGATATACGTTGTCCTCCTTGAGTTTATTTACAAAGGCAACATAGAACTACATGAGTGCCTTGTTAAATTTTGGAATTATTCCGGCTTCGTTTGGCCTTATTTACACATTAATTGAGTTTTTGGTCATTTAATGTGCATAATTCAAATTTTAACTACAAGCACGTGCTCCCGTGCACCAAAGTTGGTTGAAAAATCACATTTGTGTCCTCGGGTGAATTTCTACTCCCATGCAAAAAATGAGAATAAGATTCAAACATCTAGGCATCGTGGCTCGGTCGAGAACATTGAGAAACTTGGTTTTAAAATCATGAAACTTGGCATGGTGTCATGTCATGGTAGTACCATGCCGTGGTAAAAAAAATTGGCCGAATAGGAACAAATTTTGGTATAAGCTTCTTGCAAATCGGAGCTTCTCTCAAGAAGGCTCGTGGTTCTCGGAGGGAACCTGTCACCTTTGTGTGCATAATTCAAATTTGAAATACAAGCACATGTCCAGTGCACCAAAGTTGGTTGAAAAATCACATGTGTGTCCTCGGGTAAATTTCTAGGTTCCATGCAAGAAATGGGAATGAAATTCAAAATTTTGGGCGTCGTGGCTGGGTTGGAAACATTGAGAAACTTAGTTTTTTAATTCCTGTAAATGCAAAACACGCATGAAAATAATGAAACTTGGCTTGGTGCCATGACAAGGCACCATCATGCTGTGGTAAATTTGCAGTCCGATTTGCGAAGGCGCACACATTAACAATCAGCAAAGTCATTTTGGAACAAGTGCTGTCACGTTACAATCTGAAACACAAGTATTATTGAAACCGTGGGCGTTCTACTTACTAGTACCATTTACATGCCGCCGCGCGTCCCCATTTTTTATTAGCTAGGAGGCGCCGTGCGGGGTAGTTATTTGAGTACGAGAGGCATGCGATCAGACCCCTGCATGTGCTTATCGGGAGGAGAGCCCTTTGACCTCCATCTGCTATCCATCTCTCTCCCAAGGTCTCCATTAATGGCGCCCGAGCCTCTGTTTAATGGCGTGGCTATGTCTCACTCGACTGAGATTTAAGAGAGAGAAAAGAAAATCTGAAAGCACGGATCTTGATGTAAGATCCGACGGACCTATATAGCATCTATTGCGACTTATAGCAAGTTTGATGAATATATAAGGACGATTTTTATTTTTTTGGTCAAATAAGGGCTTGCCCCTTCCGATTTTCATTACTGAAAGCCACCAGAATTCACAAGAAGTTCAGCACAACTCCAGCCTAACACGAAGGACTAAAAGCTACGTACCAGATTGAAATCGCAACATCCCGAGAGGCCAACAAAGGCCAAACATCCGCGCTAGAACCCAACATTTCACAACCGACGACACAATCCACATCCTAAACCGATTATTACATAAAAAGAAACCAGGAAACTAAAGGAAGCCCAAAGACAACTAGAAGAACAAAGAACGCCGGGTCGCCACAACAAGAGTTTTCTTCATTCCAGCTCGCAACATTGATCTTCCACGTAAAGATAAGGACGATTAATTGTCTTACATAATTAGAAAGATAATTAAAAAAAGCCACATGCGGCTACGCCCGAAATACACAAGGGCAAAAGAAGAAGGAAGACAAGGATCTGGCTCGCTGATCTCTACTTTCTTGATGCGTTGCTGCAGGCCGCGGGAACTAGTCTCCGCGGCGAGCGGCGATGAGCTCTTTCGTGTCCTCAAAACGCTGCTTGAGAACATCCACGTATTCCTCCACCAGCCTTTGGCGCTCATTGCGGAGCATGTCATTCTCGTCCATAAGTTTCTTAACGATGACACCGGTCCTCTTCAACAAGGCACTGGTCTCCTCCTGCTGGTCTGCACTTCGGATGATCTTCTCCCTCAGCAGGTCGCGCTCGGCCCGGAGCCTCTCATTGCCCTCCCTTAGTTGCCGGATAACGCCGGTAGCCTGTTCAAACGAGGCTTTCACGTTGTCCTGTAACCTCGCCAAGCAGCGCGGCGGGACATCTCTGCTGCATTTGTGGCGCGGCGGGACATCTCTGCTGCTTCCGCGGCGCGGCCGGACCAGGCTGCTGCATTGACGGTGCGGCGGGACCTCCGTGTTGCTTCAGTGGCGGGATCTCTGTGCCGATACTTCAGCGCGGTGGGACATGTCGGCTGCTCTCGCAGCGAGGCCGAACATCTCTCGTGCTTCCGCTTCCATGCTCGCCTCTCCTGGTGGCAATCTGGACTCCGGAACTCACGCTGGCCATGGCGACGCATAAGGGAAGGATGCTGAATGACTTGTTTGTTTTTGTGGATGAGGAGTTGAGGAGGAATGTGCAGTCATCTTGGCATACTAGTATTTATAACCGAGTACTAATACACTCCTGAGTGGGAAACCGTTTAGGTTGTGATTGGTGTGAATAGGTTTGGAATTCAATATAGCGTTGTACTAATACGCTCCTAAGTGGGAAAGCGTTTAGGTTGTGATCGTTGTGAATAGGTTTGCAATTCAATATAGCGTGGAGTAATTTGGAATGTGACGAGACGCAAGCTCAAAATTTATTGACGGTTCTAGTTTCGAAGTGCGGCACTATTCCCAGATGGAGTACTTCTTTTTCTACTCCCTCCTTTTCGGTTTAATAGGGCTTATCTCAAAACTTTAGTTTTTCCATTTTATATGGCTCAATTTGGTTGTTCCCCAACACATGTTCAGATTCCAAGGTGCATTAAATCATTGCATGCAAGTATTAAGAGAAAATTGACCAATGCATGTACTTTATGCATGCATGCATTGCAATTAATGCATTGACAAACATATTTTTTTGAGAAAAACAAGAGCATTAATTAGGTTCTTTTGCAAACTACAAAAAATATTCCACCACTCACCATAAACCGGAAAGGAGGGAGTACTGCTATGTACGTGCAATAACTAGCACCGTCGTATACGTATCTTACGGTTAATGGGGCTTTCGACAGGAATAGCTGCGTGGCGAGCTCTAGGCTAGTCCTTTTTTCAGACGCATTAAACCTATCTCTCGGGACTTCTCGCACGCACCATCGTGCCACCCACAAAAACTGGTACTCTGAGTTTAGTAGTACGTTATACAGGAAGAGAAGAGGTGCACGCATGCACTCGTCCTCTCACACACGCGTCTGTTTTTTCTTGAAAAGGAGGATGATGACCCCTGGCCTCTGCATCTCGGAGTCACACACGCATATGTAGCTACGAATTGTTGTGTTCTCAACCATCCGATTGGCTCTATCATGGATGTACCTATATACTAAAACATGTTTAGATACATCTATATTTTGACAAATAGAAGGCATGTATTGTGCAACGGAGGGAGTGCTTGTCATCAAAATGGATAAAAATGGACGTATCTAGAACTAAAATATGTCTACATACATCTCATTTTATCCATTTTGATGACAAGTAGTACTTCTTACCCAAAGGAACTTTATATTCAACAGACACAAAATATCCGTTCGATTGTTGGAAATTACTAATCTGATGTCGAAGTAATTGCTGCATCGCCACCAAAACCCACCATTTCTTAAGCTAAAGTAGACCAAGGTAATCCCTATATTAACATATTACTAAGATAAACAGAAGGCACTGTCGAAACATTTAGGACGTGAGCTTTTCAATCTAAATGTGGAGGGACACAAGCTTAGCCCCGGCCAGCAGCTTCGGCGGAACTGTCAAGAAGGTCAACTCCTGCACGTCGACGTCGCCGGGATCCTTGCTGCTTGTCACCTCCATTTCCAGCTTGATGGCGTCGATCGTGCCTTTGGGCTCCCCCGGCGGGCCGTTCGCCCACATCTTGGCCAAGTAGTACAGAAGTGGGGACGCCCCCGCTCTGATGCAGACGACCGACACGGCGACAGGCGCGCCGATGTCGAGCACGCCGCCGACCAAGAAAAACGCGCGGCGGTCCTCCTCCGCGAACAGCAAGACACGTGGGTTCGGCAAAGGGCACTTGTAGCTGGAGCACCTTGCCGTCTTGGATCCTGTGCACGGGCATGGGATGCTGTGCTGATGTGGTGGTAGGCGCGGCAGCCGGGCAGCCGTAGCCCTTGAGACGCAGACGCACGGGCATTTGCGGCGAGGCGGCGGACGCCCGGTGAACGGCGAGCTTGTGGTAAGTGACATAGAGGCCACAGCCTTCGTGTGGGCACTCCACCATCACCGACGAAAGGACGGAGTCCACCGCCGTGTTCCGCACGTCGAAGCCACCGCCGCGCTCGCACTTCTGGCACTGCTGCTGGTTCCCGAGGCGCTCGACGCGGCAGTCCGTGCAGGCCAGGTGCCCTCCCTTGCACTGCAGAAATCAATCCAATAGCACATCAATCAAGAAACCTGCACCTTGCTCAATCAGCCGAACGGACGAGGTGTATTCGAACCTCATACACTGGAGGCGTCAAGGGGCGGAGGCACAAGGGGCAGCGGAGCATGGTGAGGTCCATCGAGACCTTAGAGAGATCCATCGTCGGGTCTTGTTCCTGTTCGATCTGCATGATCTCGCCCTCCTCGTGCACAACCATCTCTCGACTTGGGCCGGGGTATTACAAAGTTTACCGTCACATATTTTATACTCCCTCTGTTCCTAAATGTACTCCCTCCGTTCAGAATTACTTGTCTCGGAAATGGATGTAGCTAGAACTAAAATACGTCTAGATACATCCATTTTCGCGACAAGTAAGGCTGGCCATAGTGGGAGTAACATAAGTTGTATCATGCACTTGGGACTCGCAAACATGCTTATGTGGCAGGCAATTAAAGAAGAGAGAGATGGTTATAGTAACATAGGTAGATACCGTAACATAATAAATATGGTGCTACTATGTGTCATGCATGGCAATAAATGGGACCATCTATGATACTACTAATCTATGATACTATGCACTATAGAGGTACTCCCTCCGTCCCATAATGTAAGACGTTTTTGACACTACACTAGTAACGTATGCATGTTACTAGTCTAAGTTACTCCCCACTATGACCAGCCTAATTCCGAACGGAGGGAGTAAGTCTTTATAGTGATTCCACTAGGTGGACTATATACGGAGAAAAATGAATGAATCCACACTTAAAATGCATCTATATACATCCGTATGTAATTCATAATGGAATCCCTACAAAGACTTATAATTTAGGAACGGAGGGAGTACTACTTCAAGGTGCATTAAATCAACACATGCAAGTACTATCAAAAGAAGAGTCACGGCATGCATGCATGCGTTGTAATTAATGCATCGGTAAACGCAAATTATTGAAATATATCGAGTGCAGTGCTTTGATGTGTCGCGTAAACTCGTACATCAACGAGAAGTTTGATTATCCTCTCCCTCGCGGACTTAACTTCACCTGCCTTTGGCTGTATGACAGGTTGGCCACACACCTGTCGGGCCCACCTGTCATACACGCAAAGACAGGAGCGTCCCTCCCTCGCCCATGAGCTTGGTGGCTGGCAAGAATAGGAGAAGCTTTCGCTACACGCTCTCCCTCCCGCACGCGGTGGACATGCAGCAGTTCAATCGGTGTCAAATGGCCAGAAGCGTACTATAGTACTCCTCCAGTGCAGTAGTACACCATCATTGTTCGACTTCCTGAAGAGGCGAAGAGCCAAGCGCAGCCCGGACGCACGTGTGGCAGTTTCATGTGTATAGTAGTCTAGATAGGGTGTACCGTGCATGTAAGCTTAAAATCGTTGGGGTCGGCTCCATGCTATGTGGCCGTCTCGAAGTTTTTTTTAAATTAAAATAGTCTTATGGCCCTACCTGTCACCCTGGTGATTGTAGTTTGCACGCTCATCTGGTCAACACAGGAATATATATTTTAATTTGTTTTTTTTTTCGAAAAGGGGGAACTCCCCGGCCTCTGCATCAGAATGATGCATACGGCCACATATATTTTAATTTGTGGTGGGTAAATGTTAGAGGTTGCAGCAAATATATTGTACAATGTGGGTCTTTCAGCCAAGTTTAGAGGCAAGCATGTGGGGCCAGTGCTATGATGTGTCGCGTCAACTCGTAGAACGAGGAGAAGCTTTATTTTACTACACGCCTTCTCCCTCGCCCATGCGCGCTGTTGCTCGCAAACGAGGACATGCTTTTGCTTAGTAGTACTTCTACAACAAGCTATCTATCACGCTCGCGGTGGACGGACATGGAGCAGTGGATTCGACACTGTAGAAGCAGTAGTAGTAACATCATTGTTCGTCTTCTCGAAGAGACGAAGAACCAAGCGCAAACCGAACGTTGCAGTTGCGAACATTGGAGCACGCATATAGCCAAGCTCTTGCATGAGACAAAATTGCTATGTGATCCCACTATTGTACTAGTACGTACAACTAATTGCTAGTATAGCCCTGTAAACCAGAAAGGAGTATTTGCCCTTCTAGAGATTTCAACAAGTGACTAGACTACACCGAGACGGAGTACATATGGAGCAAAATGAGTGAATCTGCACCGTATATAAATACATACTAGTTCTATTGTTTTCCTCTTCGAGGTGCACAATATTGAGTATACTGACTAGTCTCTTTTTGACACACATTTACGTTGTTTTTTTTGACACAGTACAGACGCAAGTGCTCATATACACGCACATACACTCACCCCTATGAACGCACACACGCACGGCACTATCATCTTGAAATTTATGAAGTCACCATAGGCATCTCGTTGTCGACGGGTCCATAGGTGCTTGAATGCCAAGGAGGAAGAGGGTAGCGGTTCCCGAGACGTTGAACGGTCAATGATGCATCCTCAATAACATGCAGAGGGAATTAATTAGAGAAGCACACTAGAGCCAGCACGATGTGAATGCAACAGAGTTTGGACTCTCATATAATAAAGGCGCCCCACCACTCCAATCCATCTACTTCCAAGTCTCTGCGCAACACTGCTCACTCCAATCCAAGACCAAGTGACCAGAAGCCACAAGCACCTATGGAGGCAATGGACGCGAGCGGCAGTTGGCTGTGCCAAATCATCCAAGGCGCCCGGCCTGCCCGCGACCACAAGCATTTCCAGACGGTGCTGGCGACCGCAGGCATCGTAGCCCTCGCCGACGCCGACTTCGCCTCTCGCATGGAAGACATGATGGTCAACTCCATTCGCAAGTTCACCGCCGTCAAGAAGCGCGCGGACGACCTTGCCGTACTGCTCCAGCCCGCGCGCCCAGGCTCCTCGTTGCCTACCACCCTCATCGGCCTACATGGTGACGAACTCTTTCAAGCCCTGGTGGCCCTGCAGGTACCGGAGGTCGCGACGAAGAATGTGCACCTTGAGGCCGCACTCGTCGTGCAGCGCCTCGACATGCAAGAAACCGTCGACCTGCACATCCACGTCTACGAGGAAATTGTCTACATAGGCCACTACAAGGCAAGCGAGGACAGAAAGACATTGGCCTTCTTCCAGTGGCTGGAATCTTTGGAAGGCATTGTTCAGAAGCACGTCGACTTGGCCACGAAAGCCACTGCTACTTAGGCGCCGTTCGGTGGGCCGGCGCCCTGAGTCGAGGAGGTGGACGTTGTCGATGGATGCATCTCTTCTTCTTGCCTCCTGTAATCAGCACTGCATCGCCTCGTGGCCTTAATGTTTTATTAGTATAGTACTCCCTCCGTTCCCAAATATAAGTCTTTCTAAAGATTCCAGCAAGTGACTACTACATACGGAGCAAAATGAGTGAATCTACACTCCAAACTATGTCTTCATACATCTGTATGTTGTATTCCATTTGAACTAGTATCTAAACAGGCTTATATTTATGAACGGAGGGAGTATATGGCATTTTTTATTCTAGTCGTAATGTTTTCACTGTGAGGTGGGGCCGCAGTTGAGCAAACCCACCCCACCCACCGAGCATCGGCCGAGTTTAGAATTAGAAGAGAGAAACGAGGGAGGAGATCTAGTATGTACAGAACGTTGTCGAGATGGGACTCGTGTTTATAGAATTGGTGTACCGAGCACTCGTGCCTCTTTTTTTTGAGGGAAAAATTAGTCGTATGTCTAGTACCACTAGTTGGGTGCGTGCGACCTATTGCTGTCATCACTTTAGGTCTCCTTTTCGAACCGCGGCTACGCTTCACAGTACATATTTTTTCACGCATTTAACCTCCTATATGTACTCCTAGGATATTTCCACGTGCTCCCATTCGCCGACATGTGGGACATAGAGCATCTGGGTCGTAGTGCATGCACGAATCGGAGCATATGCCGGGGTACTTTACATTTCAGACCTCGCAAATTACATGCAAACCCCCCACAGAAGAATAAATAAATCAACGAATTACTACATGAAACCGGATTATTTTCGTGGAAACCGGAGCACGTTCATTAAATATTGGACATGACACGTTTATAGAAAAATGACCGGACCTAAACCAGTCTAAGGGCCTCTTTGATTTTTCCCAAAAAAGGGCATCTTTGATTCGCAGGATACTGAAAACACAGGAATGGGGAAAGTATGATGGCGATGAACCGAGACGAGGAGAACTCTAGCTCATTTAGAGGTTAGAGTTAGATTCTAACCTTGAACTAACTCTAAACCAAAAAGGTGTATGGATGGCAGGGTTAGATTGACAATAAATGCTCTATCTCAATCATTTGACTACTTTGGACCCTATTTTTAGTCAGACTAAAATAAGTCCCTTGGATCCAAGCACCCTCTTGGTGTGGCCGGTTCTTCTGTGGCCTCCTCCCGTCACAATTGACATAAACGAACCATCTATACAAATCAAGCATGCAAAACATGATAATTTTTACTTTGTCCATACAAATGAGATATCCCACTTAAACATACAAGTCGTCAATCAAGCTTCACAAAATAAAAAAAACACTTCATGAAACAAAGAATGAGCTCTCATCACGGAAGTCGTTCACGATAGGGAGGGAGCCCGGAGCCCCTCACACACCAAGGGAGGAGCTCGCCATCGTCGCTCTGGAGGAAGGCTCTGTAGAGCCCAAGCCCCGAGAACCCCTCTGACGCCGGCCCTTGCGAGTTGAGGTCGACACCGGCATGGGTAGTGGGCCGCTGTCACCGATCGGGAACTTAAACTTTAGGCCTCTAGAAATAATGAAAGCATGTAACTAAAATACCTAGAAAGGTGAACTGAATCTTTGGGCCTCTAGAAATAATGCAAGCTCGAAATCAAATACCTAGAAAGGTGAACTGAATCTTTGGGCCTCTAGAAAGCACAAACTTAAATACCAAGAAAGGTGAACTGAATCTTTGGGCCTCTAGAAATAATGCAAGCACAAACTGAAATACCTAGAAAGGTGAACTGAATCTTTGGGCCTCTAGAAATAATGCAAGCCTGAAACTTAAATACCTAGAAAGGTGAATTGAATCTTTGGGCATCTATAAATAATGCAAGCCTGAAACTGAAATACCTAGAAAGGTGAACTGAATCTTTGGGCCTCTAGAAACAATGCAAGCCTGAAATTGAAATACCTAGAAAGGTGAACTAAACCTTTGGGCCTCTACAAATAATGCAAGCCTGAAATTGAAATACCTAGAAAGGTGAGTTGAATCTTTGGGCCTCTATGTCGTGGAATTTTCACGGCAGATGTCCTCTTGCGAGGACTTAATCGTGGAGCCATAGCAACTAGGAAGCTTAAAGGGGTTAATCGGGACAAAGGACACGAGAGGGTTTATACTAGTTCGGCTCCTTATGGTGAAGGTAAGCCTACGTCTAGTTGGGTTGGTATTGCTTGAGGTTTCGATGACCAGGGAGCGAGATACGCTATGCCCGGTTCTCGAAAGGTTGTTTCTTGCCCTAAGCCGTCGTCGGGTCGTCCTCTTATATACACGGGTTGACGCCCTGCGGCTTATAGAGTCTCGGCCGGCTCATAAACAGTGTCCGGCTCGGTGACTAGTTAAGTCTACCTTATGATACAAGTCATGCCATTATGGCGGTTTACTACAACGGTCCTTAAGTCGCCTGTGGGCCTTAGGCCCCTTGTTGAGATGCCATATTCATGCTTGGACTTGGGCTTCTGTCTGGTAACTCTTTACGTAACCCGGCCCCTCTTGGGTGGCTTACACAAATAGTTATATCCCCAACATTAGGCCCCAGATTGATTTGAACCTGCTCATGTCAATCTTAAAATAACTTAAAACATAAATCTTCGCCTTGGACTGCATAAAAAAAGACTTTCTTTAACCCGGCGTGATGTCACTCTTCGGATCCGTGTTAACCCGTCATGACGTCATCTTTCATTTTATCCCGTCGAATCGGCCCAACGGATCTCTGTCTTTATTGCCCGTTCCAAGAATCGAGGCGTCGGGTCCGTTGGATAATAATTCTTATCTCCTCATCCCGCGCCGTCTCAGTTATGCTTCTCCCTATAAATAGGCGCGACTTCAGGTCTTTCATTCTTCTCCTTCCAGTCGTCTTCTTCCTCTCTTCTCTGTCATTCAAGCTCCGCCGCCGCCGCCGTCGAACCACTCGTCTTATCGACTCAGGCCGCTGCATCAGCCTGACTCGGACCAGAAATCGACGGCGAACCTCCGCAGCTCGAGTTCATCCGTGAGTTCCTCTCCTTTCCTTTCTTTAGATCTGTATCGGAACTTTCCTGAGTTCGTCGGCGTTCATCACCGCCCGACACAAACCTTTGCTAGCTTGCACCTCCACAACCTGCTTAGATCGTAAAAACTGTGCAGAACTGCTGCGGTAGTTGTTTGTGTTGATCTTGCATAAAAACAGATCTCATCTCCCTTGTTTGGGAACTTTCTTCGAAAAGTCGTGAACTTCTCTCGCCTGTTTTAGGTCTAGAAAAATTTCTTTCGAACAATAATTTGATCCAAAATAATAGCTGTCATCTGTGAAACTTGTTTCTATCACCGGAAAGCTTCTTACGGTAAATGCCCTTAAACACAACCGTCCGGTGTGGGTTTAAATAAGTGATCTTGAGCTGTAATCCTTGCCGTCTTCTCATGACTTTAAATTTTTTGAATCGCTCTTGATGTTTGTAGCGGCTTAAATATTGTTTCACAATCACCCTTATATCATTAGGCCCCTTCGTAAGTCGCTACCTTCAGTAATTTTGATATTTTCCTCCCGGGTTAAAATTTGAACCGGAACTTCTTATTTTGTAATAGGCCAACTGTTGTCATGGCACCTAAGGCGGCAAAAGTTCGTGTAACCTGCAACTGGGTCCCATCCACAGTCACTAAGAGTAAACTGGCCGAATTTGTGAAGTCGGCCATCTGCCAAAAAAGGAGGTCATGTCTTATCGTGTTCCTGACCCATCCGAAGAAAAGCCTCAACCAAAAGACGGGGAAGTGATAGTTTTCACGGATCACATGAACCGGGGATTTGCCCCTCCCGGCTCAAAATTTTTCAGAGAAGTTCTGAATTTATTTGACCTTAGACCTCAAGATATCGGGCCCAATTCCGTGTCAAATCTCTGCAATTTTCAAGTTTTCTGGGAAGTGTACCTGGGAGAAGAACCAAATCTGCTTTTGTTCAGAGAACTTTTTTATTTGAACCGGCAAAACGAACGTGCCAACGGGCCTAGTCTTGAACTTGGTGGAATCTCCATCCAGCGGCGAAGAGATTGTCTTTTCCCTTATGCTGAGCTGCCAAGTCACCCGAAAGACTGGAACCAGACGTGGTTCTACTGCTAAGATACATCACCGGCTGATGAGAAGCCACTGCCCGGCATTCGCGCCCTACGTCTCGAATCCAATCATCCATTTGGCAGATAAGTTATCCGCTATTGAACGCCTGCCTCTCAACCCCACCATCAAGAAGATCAAAGCTCTTCTAGGGAACGGTTTAAATGGCATCGATCTGGTTCGAGTCTGGGTCACCTGGCGGATACTACCATTAAGCCACCGCTCCGGCTTAATGTGTAATTATACAGGCGAAAAAGATGACTCGATGCGTCATAGCTCTGATGATTTATCAGACGATGCGGTAGATGCTACATTCCAATCTCTGTTGAAGGAAGGCATTGTAACCAGTAATGCCTTCGGCTTACTTCCCTTCTGTAAGAACCCGGCTCCTGCGGTAAGTTAGTAGTCTTCACAAATACTCTTTTATATGTTACCTTCTTATACTTATGATTCTTTATCTGTTTCCACAGGTCGGTGATGATTTCTGGAAGGTCAAGTATGACCATGAGGCTGCTAAACAGTTGTATGCCAAGAAAATCGAAAAAAATGCCGCCAGGACGGGCACCTCTAAGAAGAAGAAACCCAGCGCCTCTGACATGTTTAAATTGGATGACTCTTCTTCGGATAAGGAAGAGGCAATCTTTTTCAATTTTCTTTAACTCCTTTTCCATTACTTTACTGACATTTGATCCTTTCAGAGGATATCGGAAACAAATCAAGCGGTGGCGAAGAGGTAACTATAATTTCCTCCGACTCAGAGCCTTTGCCAACACAAAAAATCCGAAGGGTGACCTGGAAAGTAAGGTTTTCGAACCCTCTAGCTTACCAAGATCCTCAATTTCTTTTGAAGCAACAACAACTTGAGAACCAGAGACAAACTCGGGCCACTCAAGACGCAGAACTCTCCTCCGGCTTACCCGATATAATCAGGAAGCGCCGGACCGAGGTTATCTCCAATTTACATTCTGCTTTTCCTTTGACGGGTCTAATTCACGACCCCTCAATTCATCTCGATTCCAATTATCGGGATACCTCTCCGTCTTCCCATGAAGTCGATGCAATCAAACATGCCAGCTTTTAAAACAGCTCCCGAGTAATGCCACCTTTCTTACTTTAAGTTTTTCCATACTTATTCGTTGGTACTCATCCTTCCACTTTGACTGACAGCCTGCAAGTGAAGCCTAGCAAGAGGGCCAAAAAGAATAATTTGTCCCGAGACCTCGTGGTCACCGAACCGCAATTGAGTCATCCGTTCTCGATAGCTCCACTCATCACCACCGCCTGAACCGGCTTTTGATATTCCGGTGTCAACCTCTGACCCGCCTGCAGAAGACGTTGTCCACGATTCTGATAAGCCGGAAATTCCTAGCCCGGTCAAGACGACTGAACCAGAAGTTGAATTTCTGAAAAGCCAATATGTTGAACCAGGCCGGCCTACTGTCATTGCTCGATGCACTGCCAAGGAGGAGTTTGCCCAATGTCGGAAAACCAAACAGGACATCACTGATTATACTCACCTAAGCATTGGTGATATAGTCTCGGCTATCTGAACCAAGTGCACAATAGCCGTGACTGAAATTGACATGGTGAAGCAAATACAACATAAATCTGAGGTATAACTTTAACTTTTTCCTGAACCTCACTTATTGTATCAGCCCCCAAGTCTATTGCTTATGAATGAATATGCTGTAGACTTAGAAATCTACTTACTGTTAGTTTTGTCCAGCTTAAATTGAACATATTTAACTCACTTTGAATTTGGGTTACACATTAGCCCCCAAGTGTCAAGTGCCTTTACTTGTAAAGTGCTTGAGACTTAATATACATGACCCGGTAAAATAGGTTAAGAAATTCTTTAAGCATACATTAGCCCCCAAGTGCCAATTATCTTTACTTGTAAAGTGTTTGGGACTTGAATGTAATCTTACCGTGATTCTTACCAAGACCTGATGTCGGCGCAGCCACCATAAGTCAATTTGAGGCGGAGATTGCTGATCCAAGAGTCGATTGAAAACCCAAGAGCTTGAAGTTCAGAAAGCCAACTCCAAGTTTGAATTCAGTGTCTCCGAACTAGAGAAACTGAAGAAAATTTTTGAATCACAGAAGAAAACTTGGGCTGAGGAGAGGGCTTCACTGGTGACTCGGGCTGAAACAGCAGAGGCATCACTTGCCGAGGCAAATCACGAGCTGTCCGCTTAAAGCGCCAGATATCTCAAATGGTCTCGGCAATCTTGATGAAGTTACTATGTATAACTCTGAATATCACAATGGTTCCTTTGATGTCTATTTTAATTGTTAACTCCGGCTCACCTTATATGTATAAACGCAGGTCCCAGGAGTACCAACCTGAAGCAGAATATGTTGATCAAGCTTAAGGCGGTGTACACTCTAGTGGAACAACAGACACCGGTCACAACATGCTTTGGCTGCTAGGGTTTATCAAATGACACTCCTTATCTCCTGCAAGATGTACTCAGCGGCTTGCCGTGTTACCTCAACGGATTCAGGAGTTAAGGCGAGCATCTGGTAGAGCCGGGGCCATAGCCGCCTTAAGCCGGGCCAAAGCATTGGCTCCAGAGCTAGACTTAAGCGATGTTGCTCTTGGATACCCCAGCTTAAAGGAGGACGGCTCTGCATTCAGTCAATCAGACTTCACCATCTGTGAGAGTCGTGACGTCCTGTGGCCACCATCATCGGCAACGATATTGATCTTACAAAGTACCACCGGGTTATGACAACGAGAACCGGAGGATTCCAACTCCGCATTATGATGATGTCACCGATCCCTCCAACTCGTAAGCATACCTTTGCTCTGAAGTTGACCCGCCAGTTTAATAGATGATGAAGCTGAATTTGAAGCCTTAAGCGGCATTGATCGGACCTCGTCAACCTTCCAGGACAAAGCAGCGTATTTAAGAGGCGGAGAAGGATAACCCGAGTCGTCAAGTCCACCAAAGGAGTAATCCGCCGGCACTTACGTCTTTTAAAGAAAATAATACTTCATTATTCAGACTCATGGAGTCTTGTAATAGGGTAGAAAAACTTCTTAACTTTGTCATGCCTTGGCGCATGTTTTGCGGTGCTTAACAATGTCTCAAGCCGCCAAAGAATGTGCACTGCCGGCTTGCTTGAATCATCCAAAAGCTTTCTGCTTTACTCTGTGTATAAAACAAAAAACTTCCTTTGGCATCTCACCACATCCGGGGTCATGTAAGATAACGTTAATCCGGAGTAGGAATCAAAACATCATAAGTATCAGCCGGTTTAAGGCGTACCTTACCGGCTTACTTGATCCCAAAAAAGCAGACAGTTATACTTAACTTCTGAAAATTGGCACATATAATGTTTACCTGGCCCTTAGTATTATTTACTCTTATAGAATAAAGTAAACCTGATTTTCAAAGGCCTCTGATTCGAATACGATCAGTAGAACCGTTCCAGAGGGGTTAAGCTAAGATTCGGATACGATCATATAGCCCCCCATGGCTTTGGCGATGCCGATCAAATGGGTATCGACAGCTATGCTCTCTTTGGTTCGAATACGACCTATGTTTGAACAGGAAGCCCCCAAGTGAACATGAGAGTTGTTTAATGACGTTGATTCAAATAAGATCCACGTCAGGCCCAAAGAGGTTAAGATATGATTCAAATATGATCAAGAAGCCCCCAAGTGGGTTCGGCAGTGTGACAATCAATTGGGTATCGACAGCTATGTTCTCTTTGGTTCGAATACGACCTATGTTTGAACAGGAAGCCCCCAAGTGACCATGGCTTGATTCAGATATGATCATAAGCCGGACCAAAGGGAAAACCGGATTCAGATATGATCCGCTTCCTCGTTAGTCGCTTTCCATCACCCGGTAAAGAAGACACATAAACCTTGTAGGATGGAAAAGAAAGAGGTCCCGCTTTATTGCTTTATATAATATATACATTGCTAAAAAGAAAAGATAAATTTACTCACGAAAGCCAGCGGCTTAAGTATAGTAGGGCCGAGATGCGCTATGTTCCACGGCGGCGTGGTCTCCCTCCGACTTACGCCGCCTTTTGTGCTCTCGAACATCGATGAGGTAATATGACCCGTTGTTGAGATTCTTACTGACCACGAAAGGTCCTTCCCAAGGAGGGGACAACTTGTGTTGGAAATATGCCCTAGAGGCAATAATAAAAGCATTATTATTATATTTCCTTATTCATGATAATTGTCTTTATTCGTGCTATAATTGTGTTAACCGGAAATCGTAATACATGTGTGAATAACAGACAACAACATGTCCCTAGTGAGCCTCTAGTTGACTAGCTCGTTGATCGACAGATAGTCATGGTTTCACGACTATGGACATTGGATGTCATCGATAACGGGATCACATCATTAGGAGGATGATGTGATGGACAAGACCCAATCCTAAACATAGCATAAGATCGCATAGTTCGCTTGCTAGAGTTTTCCAATGTCAAGTATCCTTTCCTTAGACCATGAGATCGTGTAACTCCCGGATACCGTAGGAGTGCTTTGGGTGTGCCAAACGTCACAACGAATCGGGTGACTATAAAGGTATACTACGGGTATCTCACGAAAGTGTCTGTTGGGTTACATGGATCGAGGCTGGATTTGTCACTCCGCTTGACGGAGAGGTATCACCGGCCCTCTCGGTAATGCATCATCACAATGAGCTCAATGTGATCGAAGTGTTTGATCACGGGATCATGCATTACGGTAACGAGAAAAGTGACTTGCCGATAACGAGATTGAACGAGGTATTGGTATACCGACGATCGAATCTCGGCAAGTAAAATACCGATTGACAAAGGGAATCGTATCACGGGATTAATTGAATCCTTGACATCGTGGTTCATCCGATGAGATCATCGTGGAGCATGTGGGAGCCAACATGGGTATCCAGATCCCGCTGTTGGTTATTGCCCGAGAGCCGCCTCGGTCATGTTCCGCATGTCTCCGAACCCGTAGGGTCTACACATAAGGTTCGATAACGCTAGGGTTGTAGGAATATGTATGTGCAGTAACCCGAATGTTGTTCGGAGTCCCGGATGAGATCACGGACGTCACGAGGAGTTCCGGAATGGTCCGGAGGTAAAGAATTATATATAGGAAGTGCTGTTTCGGCCATCGGGACAAGTTTCGGTGATATCGGTATTGTACCGGGACCACCGGAGGGGTCCCGGGGGTCCACCAAGGGGCCACATGGGCCCTAGGTGGTGCGCCTAGGCCCACATGGGCCAAGGGGAACCAGCCCCAAGGGGCCCATGCGCCTAGGGTTTAAGGAGGGAAGAGTCCATGAGGGGGAAGGCACCTCCGAGGTGCCTTGGGAGGTGGACACCTCCCCTCTTGGCCGCACCCCTCCCTTGGAGGAGGGGCAAGGCTGCGCCTCCCCCTCCTTGGCACCTATATAAAGGGGAGGGAGGGAGGCAGCAACACCTTGCCCTGGACGCCTCCCTCTCCCTCTCCAACACATCCTCCTCCTCCGTAGTGCACGGGCGAAGCCCCGCCGAGTATCTGCAAGTTCCACCATCACCACGCCTGCCGTCCGCTGCTGGAGCCATCTTCCTCAACCTCTCCTTCACCTTGCTGGATCAAGAAGAAGGAGACGTTACGCTGACCGCACGTGTGTTGAACGCGGAGGTGCCGTCTGCTCGGCACTAGATCATCGGTGAATTGGATCGCGGCAAGTACGACTACCTCATCCACGCTCACTCCGACGCCTGCTATGCGATCTACAAAGTGGTATGTAGATGCTAACCAATCTGAATACTCGTTGCTAGATGAACTCATAGATGGATCTTGGTGAAACCGTAGGGAAAAATTTTAATTTTCTCGCAAACGTTCCCCAACGGTGGCATCATGAGCTAGGTCTATGCGTAGTTCTTCTTGGCGTGAGTAGAACACAATTTGTTGTGGGCGTAGATGTTGTCAATTCTTCTTGCCGTTACTAGTCAATCTTGATTCAGCGGTATTGTGGGATGAAGCGGCCCGACCAACCTTACACGACGCTTACGTGAGACCGGTTCCACCGACTAACATGCACTAGTTGCATAAGGTGGCTGGCGGGTGTCATCTCTCCTACTTTAGTTGGATCGGATTCGATGAACAGGGTCCTTATGAAGGGTAAATAGAGATTGACAAATCACGTTGTGGTTTGAACGTAGGTAAGAAAACGTTCTTGCTAGAACCCTAATTCAGCCACGTAAAACTTGCAACAACAATTAGAGGACGTCTAACTAGT
This sequence comes from Aegilops bicornis, assembly GCA_021605145.1. Classification (NCBI taxonomy): domain Eukaryota; kingdom Viridiplantae; phylum Streptophyta; class Magnoliopsida; order Poales; family Poaceae; genus Aegilops; species Aegilops bicornis. The sequence goes on along the minus strand of CM038671.1, from coordinate 553,155,640 downwards.
TTTTGGCAAAGAAGTGCTTTGTGATATGATATGGCCGAAGTTGTGATGAATGATGAATGATCTATATGTGATGTATGAGATGTTCATGCTATTGTAATAGGAATCACGACTTGCATGTCGATGAGTATGACAACCGGCAGGAGCCATAGGAGTTGTCTTTATTTTTTGTATGACCTGCGTGTCATTGAAGAACGCCATGTAAACTACTTTACTTTATTGCTAAACACGTTAGTCATAGAAGTAGAAGTAGTCGTTGGCGTGACAACTTCATGAAGACACGATGATGGAGATCATGATGATGGAGATCATGGTGTCATGCCGGTGACAAGATGATCATGGAGCCCTGAAGATGAAGATCAAAGGAGCTATATGATATTGGCCATATCATGTCACTACTTTATATAATTGCATGTGATGTTTATTATGTTTTATGCATCTTGTTTACTTAGAACGACGGTAGTAAATAAGATGATCCCTCATAATAATTTCAAGAAATTGTTCACCCTAACTGCACTGCTGTTAAGGTTCGTCGTTCAAGCACCACGTGATGATCGGGTGTGGTAGGTCCTTACGTTCGCATACAACGGGTGTAAGACAGATTTACACACGCAAAACACTTAGGGTTGACTTGACGAGCCTAGCATGTATGCAGACATGGCCTCGAACACGTAAGACCGAAAGGTCGAGCATGAGTCGTATAGAAGATACGATCAACATGAAGATGTTCACCGATGTTGACTAGTCCGTCTCACGTGATGATGGGACACGGCCTAGTTGACTCGGATCATGTAATACTTAGATGACTAGTAGAGGATGTCTATCTAAGTGGGAGTTCATTAAATTTGATTAAATGAACTTTATTATCATGAACTTAGTCTAAATATTTACAATATGTCTTGTAGATCAAATGGCCAACGTAGTCCTCAACTTCAACGCTGCTCCTAGAGAAAACCAAGCTGAAAGACGATGGTAGCAACTATACGGACTGGGTCCGGAACACGAGGATTATCCTCATAGCTGCCAAGAAAGAATATGTCCTAAGAGCACCCATTTGGGTGACGCACCTATTCTCCTGCAGAACAAGACGTTATGAACGCTTGGCGATCACGCATGCGATGATTACTCCCTCGCTCAAGGCGGCATGCTTTACAGCTTAGAGCCGGACTCCAAAAAGCGCTTTTGAGAGACATGGAGCATATGAGATGTTCAAGAGCTGAAAATAGTTTTCCAAGCTCATGCCCGGTCGAGATATGAAGTCTCCGACAAATTCTTTAGCTGTAAGATGGAGGAAAATGGCTCACAAGGAACACATACTCAAAATGTCCGGGTTGCACAACCGCTTGACTCAACTGGAAGTTAATCTCCCGGATGAAGCGGTCATTGACAGAATCCTCGATCCGCTTCCACCTAGCTACAAGAGCTTTGGGATGAACTACAATATGCAGGGGATGGTAAAGACCATTCCTGAAGTATATGCTATGCTGAAATCAGCAGAGGTAGAAATCAAGAAGGAGCATCAAGTGTTGATGGTGAATAAAACCACTAAGTTCAAGAAGGGCAAGGGTAAAAGAACTTCAAGAAGGACGGCAAGGAAGTTGTCATACCGCAAGCAAGTTTCCGGAAGAAGCCAAAGAATGGACCCAAGCCCAAACCGAGTGCTTTTCTTGCAAGGGAAGTGGTCACTGGAAGCAGAACTGCCCCAAATACTTAGCGGACAAGAAGGCCGGCAATACCAAAGGTATATGTGATAGACATGTAATTGATGTGTACCTTACCAAGACTCGTAGTAGCTCTTGGGTATTTGATACCGTGCGATTGCTCATATTTGTAACTCAAAGCAGGAGCTGCGGAATAAACGGAGATCGGCGAAGGACGAGGTGACGATGCGTGTCGGGAATGGTTCCAAGGTCGATGTGATCGCCCGCATTAATCGCCTCTGCATTTACCTCACGGGATTAGTTTTAAACCTCAATAATTGTTATTTAGTGCCAAGTTTGAGCATGAACATTGTATCCGGATCTCGTTTAATTCGAGGTGGCTACTCATTTAAATCCGAGAATAATGGTTGTTCTATTTATATGAGAGATATGTTTTATGGTCATGCTCCGATGGTTAATGGTTTATTCTTAATGAATCTCAGACGTGATGATACACATATTCATAGTGTGAGTACCAAAAGAGTTAAAGTTGATAACAATAGTCCCACATATTTGTGGCAATCGCCGCCTTTGGTCACATAGGTGTCAAACGCATGAAGAAGCTCCATGCAGATGGACTTTTAGAGTCTCTTGATTATGAATCATTTGACACGTCGCGTAACCATGCCTCATGGGTAAAATGACCAAGACTCCATTCTCAGAACAATGGAGCGAGCAACCAACTTATTGGAAATCATACATACCGATGTGTGCGGTCCAATGAGTGTTGAGGCTCATGGTGGCTATCGTTATGTTCTCACCCTCACCGATGACTTGAGTAGATATGGGTATGTCTACTTAATGAAACACAAGTCTGAGACCTTTGAAAAGTTCAAGGAATTTCAGAGTGAGGTTGAAAATCAACGTGATAGAAAGATCAAGTTTCTACGATCGATCGTGGAGGAGAATACTTGAGTCACGAATTTGGCACACACTTAAGAAAATGTGGAATAGTTTCACAACTCACGCTACCGAACACCTCAGCGTAATGGTGTGTCCGAACGTCGTAATCGCACTCTATTAGATATGGTGCGATCTATGATGTCTCTTACCGATTTACCGCTATCTTTTGGGGCTATGCTTTAGAGGCGCCGCATTCACTTTAAATAGGGCTCCGTCGAAATCCGTTGAGACGACACCGTATGAATTATGGTTTGGGAAGAAACCTAAGCTGTCGCTTTCTAAAAGTTTGGGGATGCGATGCTTATGTCAAGAAACTTCAACCTGAGAAGCTCGAACCCAAGTCGGAAAAATGCGTCTTCATAGGATACCCGAAAGAAACTGTTGGGTATACCTTCTACCTCAGATCCGAAGGCAAGATCTTTGTTGCCAAGAATGGATTCTTCGGAGAAAGAGTTTCTCTCGAAAGAAGTAAGTGGGAGGAAAGTAGAACTTGATGAAGTGTTATCTCTTGAACGGTAAATGGCGAAACTCAAGAAAACGCTTTCGTGAGCCCGCACCGACTAGAGAGGAAATTAATGATGATGATCAAGATGCTTCGATCAAGCTCCTACTGAAATTCGAAGGTCCACAAGGACACGTTCCGCACTGCAGTGGTACGGCAACCCTGTCTTGGAAATCATGTTGTTAGACAACGGTGAACCTTGAACTATGAGGAAGCAATGGCGGCCCGGATTAGACAAATGGTCGGAAGCCATGAACCGAGATAGGATCCATGTATGAAAACGAAGTATGGACTTTGACAGACTTGCCCGATGATCGGCGAGCCATAGAAAATAAATGGATCTTTAAGAAGAAGACAGACGCGGATGGTAATGTGACCATCTATAAAGCTCGGCTTGTCGCTAAGGGTTATCGACAAGTTCAAGGGGTTGACTACGATGAGACTTTCTCACCGGTAGCGAAGTCAAGTCCGTCGTAATCATGTTAGCAATTGCCGCATACTATGATTATGAGATATGGCAAATGGACGCCAAAACGGCATTCCTTAATGGTTTTCTTAAGGAAGAATTGTATATGATGCAGCGGAAGGTTTTGTCGATCCTAAGAATGTCGACAAGGTATGCAAGCTCCAACGCCGATTTATGGGCTGGTGCAAGCATCTCGGAGTTGGAACATTCGCTTTGATGAGATGATCAAAGCGTTTAGTTTACAGACTTATGGAGAAGCCTGTGTTTACAAGAAAGTGAGTGGGAGCTCAGTAGCATTTCTCATATTATATGTAGACGACATACTTTTGATGGGAAATGATATAGAACTCTTGGACAGCATTAAGGCCTATTTGAATAAAAGTTTTTCAATGAAGGACCTTGGAGAAGCTGCTTATATATTAGGCATCAAGATCTATAGAGATAGATCGAGACGCCTCATAGGTCTTTCACAAAGCACATACCTTGATAAGATATTGAAGAAGTTCAATATGGATCAATCTAAGAAGGGTTCTTACCTGTGTTACAAGGTGTGAAATTGAGCTCAGCTCAATGTCCCACCACGGCAGAAGATATAGAAGAGATGAGTGTCATCCCCTATGCCTCACCATAGGTTCTATTATGTATGCCATGCTGTGTACCAGACCTGATGTAAACCTTGCCGTAAGTTTGGTAGGACGGTACCAAAGTAATCCCGGCAAGGAACACTGGACAGCGTCAAGAATATCTGAAGTACACGAAAAGGACTAAGGAAATGTTTCTCGTTTATGGAGGTGACGAAGAGCTCGTCAGAAAGGTTACGCCGACGCTTAGCTTCGATACAGATCTGGATGACTCTAAGTCACGCATCGGATACGTGTATATTTTGAATGGTGGGGCGATGGCTGGTGCAGTTGCAAGCAAAGCGTCGTGGCGGGATCTACATGTGAAGCGGAGTACATGGCAGCCTCGGAGGCAGCACATGAAGCAATTTGGGTGAAGGAGTTCATCACCGACCTCGAGTCATACCCAATGCGTCGGGGCCAATCAAGCTCTTCCGTGACAACACCGGAGCTATTGCACTTGCAAAGGAGCCCAGGTTTCACAAGAAGACTAGGCACATCAAGTTGCCGCTTCAACTCCATTCGTGAAAATGTTCAAGATGGAGACATAGAAATTTGTAAAGTGCACACGGATCTGAATGTCGCAGATCCGTTGACTAAACCTCTCCCTAAGGCAAAACATGATCAGCACTGTAACTCTATGGGTGTTCGATTCATCACAATGTAACTAGATTATTGACTCTAGTGCAAGTGGGAGACTGTTGGAAATATGCCCTAGAGGCAATAATAAAAGCATTATTATTATATTTCCTTATTCATGATAATTGTCTTTATTCGTGCTATAATTGTGTTAACCGGAAATCGTAATACATGTGTGAATAATGACAACAACATGTCCCTAGTGAGCCTCTAGTTGACTAGCTCGTTGATCGACAGATAGTCATGGTTTCTCGACTATGGACATTGGATGTCATCGATAACGGGATCACATCATTAGGAGGATGATGTGATGGACAAGACCCAATCCTAAACATAGCATAAGATCGCATAGTTCGCTTGCTAGAGTTTTCCAATGTCAAGTATCCTTTCCTTAGACCATGAGATCGTGTAACTCCGGGATACCGTAGGGAGTGCTTTGGGTGTGCCAAACGTCACAACGTAATCGGGTGACTATAAAGGTATACTACGGGTATCTCCGAAAGTGTCTGTTGGGTTACATGGATCGAGATCTGGATTTGTCACTCCGCTTGACGGAGAGGTATCACCGGCCCTCTCGGTAATGCATCATCACAATGAGCTCAATGTGATCAAGTGTTTGATCACGAGATCATGCATTACGGTAACGAGAAAAGTGATTTGCCGATAACGAGATTGAACGAGGTATTGGTATACCGACGATCGAATCTCGCAAGTAAAATACCGATTGACAAAGGGAATCGATACGGGATTAATTGAATCCTTGACATCGTGGTTCATCCGATGAGATCATCGTGGAGCATGTGGGAGCCAACATGGGTATCCAGATCCGCTGTTGGTTATTGCCCGAGAGCCGTCTCGGTCATGTTCAGATGTCTCCCGAACCCGTAGGGTCTACACACTTAAGGTCTGATAACGCTTAGGGTTGTAGGAATATGTATGTGCAGTAACCCGAATGTTGTTCGGAGTCCGGATGAGATCCTGGACGTCACGAGGAGTTCCGGAATGGTCCGGAGGTAAAGAATTATATATAGGAAGTGCTGTTTCGCCATCGGGACAAGTTTCGGTGATATCGGTATTGTCTGGGACCACGGAGGGGTCCCGGGGGTCCACCAAGGGGCCACATGGGCCCTAGGTGGTGCGCCTAGGCCCACATGGGCCAAGGGGAACCAGCCCCAAGGGGCCCATGCGCCTAGGGTTTAAGGAGGGAAGAGTCCATGAGGGGGAAGGCACCTCCGAGGTGCCTTGGGAGGGTGGACACCTCCCCCCCTCTTCGCCGCACCCCCCCCTGGGAGGAGGGGGCAAGGCTGCGCCCTCCCCCCCTCCTTGGCACCTATATAAAGGGGGGAGGGGAGGGGGGCAGCAACACCTTTGCCCTGGACGCCTCCCTCTCCCTCTCCAACACATCCTCCTCCTCCGTAGTGCACGGCGAAGCCCTGCCGGAGTACTGCAAGTTCCACCATCACCACGCCGTCAGGTCAGCTGCTGGAGCCATCTTCCTCAACCTCTCCTTCACCTTGCTGGATCAAGAAGAAGGAGACTTTACGCTGACCGCACGTGTGTTGAACAGCGGAGGTGCCGTCTGCTCGGCACTAGATCATCGGTGAATTGGATCGCGGCAAGTACGACTACCTCATCCACGCTCACTCCGACGCCTGCTATGCGATCTACAAAGTGGTATGTAGATGCTAACCAATCTGAATACTCGTTGCTAGATGAACTCATAGATGGATCTTGGTGAAACCGTAGGAAAAATTTTAATTTTCTGCAAACGTTCCCCAACAACTTGTGCATATCAGTTTGATCCTGGATGAGTCGGAGCACTAAATAGCCTTCCTGGAAAGTTCTGCTTCTAACCCGGCGGCTGTGATAACGGCGCAGGTCTTGCTGGTAAATCGCCGAGCGGGCTATGGCCAAGTCTCACTCTTCATCCGACAAGTCAAGTGCATCCTGCCGAGCTTTTGGTTATCAGCCTCAACGTAAGCCGCCACCCGGGGTGAATCATGCCGGATGTCACTTGGCAGAACCGCCTCTGCTCCGTACACCATGAAGAAAGGTGTATAACCAGTAGACCTGTTAGGCATTGTGTTGATGCTCCATAGCACAGAAGGTAATTCCTCCACCCAAGAACCCGTAGTTCGCTGTAAAGGAACTAAGAGCCGGGGTTTGATACCTTTCAAGATCTCTTGATTAGCTCTTTTCGCACGACCATTAGATCGGGGTGAGCAACGGCCAAACATCAAGCCGGATGTGCTCTTGTTGACAGAACTCTTCCATGGCACCCTTGGAGAGATTAGTGCCATTATCAGTTATAATACTGTGTGGAAAACCAAAACGAAAGATCACCTTTTTGATGAACTGAACCGCCGTGGCTGAATCACACTTACTGACCGGCTCTACTTCAACCCACTTGCTGAATTTATCCACTGCCACCAACAGGTGTGTATGTTGGGGAACGTAGTAATTTCAAAAAATTTCCTATGCACACGCAAGATCATGGTGATGGAATAGCAACGAGAGGGGAGAGTATTGTCCACGTACCCTCGTAGAACGTAAGCGGAAGCGTTATGACAACGCGGTTGATGTAGTCGTACGTCTTCACGATCCGACCGATCCAAGTACCGAACGTACGGCACCTCCGGGTTCAGACACGCTCAGCTCGATGACGATCCCGGACTCCGATCCAGCAAAGTGTCGGGGATGAGTTCCACAAGACGACGGCATGGTGACGATGATGATGCTCTACCGGTGCAGGGCTTCGCCTAAACTCCGCGACGATATGACCGAGGTGGAATATGGTGGAGGGGGGCACCGCACACGGCTAAGGGACGATCACGAAGATCAACTTGTGTGTCATGGGGTGCCCCTTGCCCCGTGATATAAAGGAGGGAGGGGAGGTGCGGCCGCCCCCAAGGGGTGCGCCGAGGAGTCCTACTCCCACCGGGAGTAGGACTCCCCCCTCTTGCCTTGTTGGAGAAGGAAAGGGGGAAGGGGAAAGAGGAAAGGGGGCGCCGCCCCCCCTCTCCTTGTCCTATTCGGACTAGGGGGGAGGGGGCGTGCGGCCTGCCCTGGCCGGCCCTCCTCTTCTCACTCATGGCCCACTAAGGCCCATTATCCCCCGGGAGGGTTCCGGTAACCCCCCGGTGTTCCGGTAAAATCCCGATTTCACCCGAAACCATTCCGATATCCAAATGTAGGCTTCCAATATATCAATCTTTATGTCTCGACCATTTCGAGACTCCTCGTCATGTCCGTGGATCACATCCGGACTCAACAATCTTCGGTACATCAAAACTTATAAACTCATAATAAAACTGCCATCGTAACGTTAAGCGTCACGGACCCTACGGGTTCGAGAACTATGTAGACATGACCTAGAACTATTCTCGGTCAATAACCAATAGCGGTACTGGATGCCCATATTGGTTCCTACATAGTTCACGAAGATCTTTATCGGTCAAACCGCATAACGACATACGTTGTTCCCTTTGTCATCGGTATGTTACTTGCCCGAGATTCGATCGTCGGTATCCAATACCTAGTTCAATCTCGTTACTGGCAAGTCTCTTTACTCGTTCTGTAATACATCATCTCACAACTTACTTATTAGTTGCAATGCTTGCAAGGATTGTGTGATGTGTATTACCGAGAGGGCCCAGAGATACCTCTCCGACAATCGGAGTGACAAAACCTAATCTCGAAATACGCCAACCCGACATGTACCTTTGGAGACACCTGTAGTACTCCTTTATAATCACCCAGTTACGTTGTGACGTTTGGTAGCACCCAAAGTGTTCCTCCTGTAAACGGGAGTTGCATAATCTCATAGTTACAGGAACATGTATAGGTCATGAAGAAAGCAATAGCAATATACTAAACGATCAAGTGCTAGGCTAACGGAATGGGTCATGTCAATCACATCATTCTCCTAATGATGTGATCCCATTAATCAAATAACAACACATGTCTATGGTTAGGAAACATAACCATCTTTGATTAATGAGCTAGTCAAGTAGAGGCATACTAGTGACTATATGTTTGTCTATGTATTCACACATGTATCATGTTTCGGTTAATACAATTCTAGCATGAATAATAAACATTTATCATGATATGAGAAAATAAATAATAACTTTATTATTGCCTCTAGGGCGTATTTCCTTCAGTCTCCCACTTGCACTAGAGTCAATAATCTAGATTACACAGTAATGATTCTAACACCCATGGAGTCTTGGTGTTGATCATGTTTTGCTCGTGGAAGAGGCTTAGTCAACAGGTTCCGCAACATTCAGATCCGTATGTATCTTGCAAATCTCTATGTCTCCCACCGGACTTGGTCCCGGATGGAATTGAAGTATCTCTTGATATGCTTGGTCCTCTTGTGAAATCTGGATTCCTTTGCCAAGGCAATTGCACCAAGATTGTCACGAAGATCTTCATTGGTCCCGACGCACTAGGTATGACACCTAGATCGAAATGAACTCTTTCATCCAGACTCCTTGATTTGATGCTTCCAAGCAGCTATGTACTCCGCTTCACATGTAGATCCCGCCACGACGCTTTGTTTAGAACTGCACCAACCGACAGCTCCACCGCTTAATAAAAACACGATCCGGTTTGCGATTTTGAATCTTCCGTATCTTTGTAAAACCTTGCATCGACGTAACCATTTACGAATATCTCTTTGTCACCTCCATATACGAGAAACATATCCTTAGTCCTTTTCGTGTATTTCAGGATGTTCTTGACCGTTGTCCGATGATCCACTCCTGGATTACTTTGGTACCTTCCTGCCAAGCTTATTGCTAAGCATACGCCAGGTCTGGTACACAGCATTGCATACATGATAGAGCCTATGGCTGAAGCATAGGGAACATCTTTCATTTTCTCTCTATCTTCTGTTGTGGTCGGGCATTGAGTCTGACTCAATTTCACACCTTGTAACAGAGGTAAAAATCCTTTCTTTGCCTGATCCATTTTGAACTTTTTCAAAACTTTATCAAGGTATGTGCTTTGTGAAAGTCCAATCAAGCGTCTTGATCTATCTCTATAGATCTTGATGCCCAATATGTAAGCAGCTTCACCGAGGTCTTTCATAGAAAAACTTTTATTCAAGTATCCTTTTATGCTATCCAGAAATTCTATATCATTTACAATTAATAATATGTCGTCAACATATAATATCGTAAATGCTACAGAGCTCCCACTCACTTTCTTGTAAATACAAAGCTTCTCCAAAAGTCTCAGATAAAACCATATGCTTTGATCACACTATCAAAGCGCTTATTCCAACTCCGAGAGGCTTGCACTGCACCATAAATTGATCATTGGAGCTTGCATACTTTGTTAGCACCTTTTGGATCAACAAAACCTTCTGGTTGCATCATATACAACTCTTCTTCTAGAAATCTATTCAAGAATGCAGTTTTGACATCCATTTGCCAAATTTCATAATCATAAAATGCAGCAATTGCTAACATGATTCGGACAGACTTAAGCATCGCTACGGGTGAGAAATTCTCATCGCAGTCAACTCCTTGAACTTGTCGAAAACCTTTCACAACAAGTCGAGCTTTATAGACAGTTACATTACCATCGGCCGGGCCTTATTCTTAAAGATCCATTTATTCTCAGTGGCTTGCCGATCATCGGGCAAGTCAACCAAAGTCCATACTTTGTTCTCATACATGGATCCCATCTCAGATTTCATGGCTTCCAGCCATTTTGCGGAATCTAGGCTCACCATAGCTTCTTCATAGTTTGTAGGTTCGCCATGGTCAACTAACATGACTTCCAGAATAGGGTTACCGTACCACTCTGGTGCGGATCTTACTCTAGTTGACCTACTTAGTTCAGTAGAAACTTGATCTGAAGTTTCATGATCAATATCATTAGCTTCCTCACTAATTGGTGCAGTTGTCACATGAACCGGTTCTTCTGATGAACTAATGTCCAATAAGGGAGCAGATACAGTTATCTCATCAAGTTCTACTTTTCTCCCACTCACTTCTTTCAAGAGAAACTCCTTTTCTAGAAAGGATCCGAATTTAGCAACAAAAATCTTGCCTTCAGATCTGTGATAGAAGGTGTACCCAATAGTCTCTTTTGGGTATCCTATGAAGACACATTTCTCCGATTTAGGTTCAAGCTTATCTGGTTGAAGTTTCTTCACATAAGCATCGCAGCCCCAAATTTTAAGATACGACAACTTTGGTTTCTTGCCAAACCATAGTTCATAAGGTGTCGTTTCAACGGATTTTGATGGTGCCCTATTTAACGTGAATGCGGCCGTCTCTAAAGCATAACCCCAAAACGATAGCGGTAAATCAGTAAGAGACATCATAGATCGCACCATATCTAGTAAAGTACGACACGACGCTCGGACACACCATTTCATTGTGGTGTTCCGTGGCGTGAGTTTTGAAACTATTCCGCATTGTTTCAAATGTAAACCAAACCCAGAACTCAAATATTCTCCTCCACGATCAGATCAGAGAAATTTTATTTTCTTGTTACGATGATTTTCCAGTTCACTCTAAAATTCTTTGAACTTTTCAAATGTTTCAGACTTATGTTTCATCAAGTAGATATACCCATATCTGCTCAAATCATCTGTGAAGGTGAGAAAATAACGATACCCGCCGCGTGCTTCAACATTCATTGGAACACAAGTATGTATGATTTCCAACAAATCAGTTGCTCGCTCCATAGTTCCGGAGAACGGCGTCTTAGTCATCTTGCCCATGAGGCACGGTTCGCAAGTACCAAGTGATTCATAATCAAGTGATTCCAAAAGCCCATCAGTATGGAGTTTCTTCATGCGTTTTACACCGATATGACCCAAACGGCAGTGCCACAAATAAGTTACACTATCGTTATCAACTCTGTATCTTTTGGTTTCAACACTATGAATATGTGTATTACTACTATCGAGATTCAATAAAAATAGACCACTCTTCAAGGGTGCATGACCATAAAAGATATTATTCATATAAATAGAACAACCATTATTCTCTCGACTTAAATGAATAACCGCCTCGCATCAAACAAGATCCAAATATAATGTTCATGCTTAACGCCGCACCAAATAACAATTATTTAGGTCTAAAACTAATCCCGATGGTAGATGTAGAGGTAGCGTGCCGACCGCGATCACATCGACTTTGGAACCATTTCCCACGCCGCATCGTCACCTCGCCCTTAGCCAATCTTTGCTTAATCCGTAGTTCCTGCTTCGAGTTGCAAATATTAGCAATAGAACCAAAGATCAAATACCTGTGTACTATCATGAGTATTAGTAAGGTACACATCAATAACATGTATATCACATATACCTTTGTTCACTTTGCCATCCTTCTTATCCGCCAAATACTTGGGGCAGTTCCGCTTCAAAGGTCCACCGCTTGCAAAGAAAAGCACTCGGCCTCGTGCTTAGGTCCGCATTTGGGTTTCTTCTCTTGAGCAACAACTTGTTTGTTGTTCTTCTTGAAGTTCCCCTTCTTCTTCCCTTTGCCCTTTTTCTTGAAACCGGTGGTCTTGTTGACCATCAACACTTGATGCTCCTTTTTGATTTCTACCTCCGCGGCTTTTAGCATTGCGTAAGAGCTTGGGAATAGACTTGTCCATCCCTTGCATATTATAGTTCATCACGAAGCTCTTGTAGCTTGGTGGCGTTGATTGAAGAATTTCATCAATGACACTATCATCGTGAAGATTAACTCCCAGCTTGAATCAAGTGATTATTATACCCGCACATTTTGAGTATGTGTTCACCGACGTAACTATTCTCCTCCATCTTGCAGCTATAGAACTTATTGGAGACTTCATATCTCTCAATCCGGCATTTGCTTGAAATATTAACTTCAACTCCTGGAACATCTCATATGCTCCATGACGCTCAAAACATCGTTGAAGGCCCGGTTCTAAGCCGTAAAGCATGGCACATCGAACTATCGAGTAGTCATCAGCTTTGCTCGCCAGACGTTCTAACGCCGCTGGGCCAGATCAAGAAGAAGTTCGGCACCTAGCGGTGCTTCCAGGACGTAATTCTTCGTGGCAGCAATGAGGATAATCTCGTGTTACGGACCCAGTCCGTGTAATTGCTACCATCATCTTTCAACTTTGCTTTCTCAAGGAACGCATTAAAATTCAACGGAACAACAGCCCGAGCCATCTATCTACAGTAAACATAGACAAGCAAAATACTATCAGGTACTAAGTTCATGATAAATTTAAGTTCAATTAATCATATTACTTAAGAACTCCCACTTAGATAGACATCTCTCTAATCATCTAAGTGATTACGTGATCCAAATCAACTAAACCATGTCCGATCATCACATAAGATGGAGTAGTTTCAATGGTGAACATCACTATGTTGATCATATCTACTACATGATTCACGTTCGACCTTTCGGTCTCCGTGTTCCGAGGCCATATCTGTATATGCTAGGCTCGTCAAGTTTGACCTGCGTATTCCGCGTGTGCAACTGTTTTGCACCCGTTGTATTTGAACGTAGAGCCTATCACACCGGATCATCACGTGGTGTCTCAGCACGAAGAACTTTCGCAACGGTGCATGCTCAGGGAGAACACTTCTTGATAGTTAGTGAGAGATCATCTTATAATGCTACCGTCAATCAAAGCAAGATAAGATGCATAAAGGATAAACATCACATGCAATCAATATAAGTGATATGATATGGCCATCATCATCTTGTGCTTGTGATCTCCATCTCCGGGCACCGCCGTCGTGATCACCATCGTCACCGGGCGTGACACCTTGATCTCCATCATAGCATCGTTGTCGCCTCGCCAACTATTGCTTCTACGACTATCGCTACCGTGATAGTGATAAAGTAAAGCAATTACATGGCGCTTGCATTTCATACAATAAAGCGACAACCATATGGCTCTCGCCAGTTGCCGATAACTCGGTTACAAAACATGATCATCTCATACAATAAAATATAGCATCACGTCTTGACCATATCTCATCACAACATGCCCTGCAAAAACAAGTTAGACGTCCTCTACTTTGTTGTTGCAAGTTTTACGTGGCTGCTACGGGCTGAGCAAGAACCGTTCTTACCTACGCATCAAAACCACAACGATAGTTTGTCAAGTTGGTGCTGTTTTAACCTTCGCAAGGACCGGGCGTAGCCATACTCGGTTCAACTAAAGTGAGAGAGACAGACACCCGCCACCACCTTTAAGCAACGAGTGCTGAGCGGTGAAACCAGTCTCGCAGAAGCTGCACGCTGTAATGTCGGTCCGGGCCGCTTCATCTCACAATACCGCCGAACCAAAGTATGACATGCCGGTAAGCAAGATGACTTGTATCGCCCACAACTCACTTGTGTTCTACTCGTGCATATAACATAACCAAGCATAAAACCAGGCTCGGATGCCTTGTTGGGGAACGTAGTAATTTCAAAAAGTTTAAATGACGACACGCAAAGATCATGGTGATGGCATAGCAACGAGAGGGGAGAGTATTGTCCACGTACCCTCATAGACCGTAAGCGGAAGCGTTATGACAGCGCGGTTGATGTAGTCGTACGTCTTCACGATCCGACCCATCCAAGTACCGAATGTACGGCACCTCCGAGTTCAGCACACGTTCAGCTCGATGACGATCCCCGGACTCCGATCCGGCAAAGTGTCGGGATGAGTTCCACAAGACGACGGGCAGGACGATGATGATGTTTCATCGGCGCAGGCTTCGCTTAAACTCCGCGACGATATGACCGAGGTGGAATATGGTGGAGGGGGCACCAGACACGGCTAAGGAACGATCACGAAGATCAACTTGTGTGTCACGGGTGCCCCTTGCCCCGTGATATAAAGGAGGAGGGGGGAGGTGCGTATGGCCCCAAGGAGTGCGCTGGAGGAGTCCTACTCCCACCGGAGTAGGACTCCCTCTTGCCTTGTTGGAGAAGGAAAGGGGAAGGGAAAGAGGAAAGCGGGCGCCGCCTCTCTCCTTGTCCTATTCGGACTAGGGGAGGGGGCGACGGCCTGCCCTGGCCGGCCCTCCTCTTTCTCCCTCATGGCCCACTAAGGCCCATTATCCCCGGGAGGGTTCGGTAACCTCGGTGTTCCAGAAAATCCCGATTTCACCCGAACCATTCCAATATCCAAATGTAGGCTTCCAATATATCAATCTTTATGTCTCGACCATTTCGAGACTCCTCATCATGTCCGTGATCACATCCGGACTCAACAATCTTCGGTACATCAAAACTTATAAACTCATAATAAAACTGCCATCGTAACGTTAAGTTGTAAGGACCCTACGGGTTCGAGAACTATGTAGACATCACCTAGAACTATTCTCGTTCAATAACCAATAGCGGAACCTAGATGCCCATATTGGTTCCTACATATTCTACGAAGATCTTTATCGGTCAAACCACATAACGACATACGTTGTTCCCTTTGTCATCGGTATGTTACTTGCCCGAGATTCAATCGTCGGTATCCAATACCTAGTTCAATCTCGTTATCGGCAAGTCTCTTTACTGCTCCGTAATACATCATCTCGCAACTAACTTATTAGTTGCAATGCTTGCAAGGCTTATGTGATGTGTATTACCGAGAGGGCCCAGAGATACCTCTCCGACAATCGGAGTGACGAAAACCTAATCTCAAATACGCCAACCCAACATGTACCTTTGGAGACACCTGTAGTACTCCTTTATAATCACCCGATTACGTTGCCAGACGCTTTGGTAGCACCCAAAGTGTTCCTCCCGTAAACGGGAGTTGCATAATCTCATAGTTACGGTGAACATGTATAGGTCATGAAGAAAGCAATAGCAATATACTAAACGATCAAGTGCTAGGCTAACGGAATGGGTCATGTCAATCACATCATTCTCCTAATGATGTGATCCCATTAATCAAATAACAACACATGTCTATGGTTAGGAAACATAACCATCTTTGATTAATGAGCTAGTCAAGTAGAGGCATACTAGTGACTATATGTTTGTCTATGTATTCACACATGTATCATGTTTCCGGTTAATACAATTCTAGCATGAATAATAAACATTTATCATGACATGAGGAAATAAATAATAACTTTATTATTGCCTCTAGGGCATATTTCCTTCAGTGTATTCTTATCTTTAGACCTTTTGAAAGGTCCAACCATATCAAGCCCCCAGACTGCAAACGGCCAAGTAATTGGAATCATCCTCAATTCTTGAGCCGGCACATGAGCTCGTCTTGAGAATTTTTGACATCCGTCACATTTGTTGACCAGATCCTCCGTGATCGCGATGAGCCGTCACCAATAAAAACCGTGGACGAAAAGCCTTGGCCACCGTGAGACTTTGAACCGACATGATGACCGCAATCACCTTCATGAATCTCACGGCATCTCCCGACCCTCCGTAGGTGATACACAACGTTGAAACGCCCAAAGGACGCCGCTGGCTCGATGCAACTCGCCATGAACAATTGTCATGGATTTGGACCGCTCGACGATTTGTCTTGCCAAGGTCTCGCCCTCGTGCAATTCTCCCGGTCATATAGGCTAAGTATGGGACCGGCCAGTCCGGGTGGCATGGAGAGCCGCCACCACCAAGGCCGCGCCTCCGGGTCCGGTATCGCAAGCTCTTCCTTCCTCTGTAGGCACTCGATAGAAGGGTTATGCAAAATGTCAAGAAAGGTATTAGGTGGCACCGCTTACGCTGAGACCCCACCGCTTAAAGCATCAGCCGCCTCATTCTTCCTTCGATCAATGTGCTCTACTTGATAACCTTTGAAGTGCCCAGCCACCGCATCAACCTCACGATGATAAGCCGCCATGAGGGGATCCTTAGAATCCCATGTGCCTGACACCTGTTGAGCGACGAGGTCTGAATCGCCCAAACATCTTACCCGGCTCAAATTCATCTCTTTGGCCATCCGGAGGCCATGGAGTAAAGCCTCATATTCAGCTGCATTGTTAGTACAGGGAAACATAAGTCGGAGCACATAACAAAATATGTCACCTCGAGGGAAGTTAAAAACCCCAGCCCCGAGCCTCCAACTTCCTGGACCCATCAAGTGAATAGTCCAATACGTGTTATCCGGCTTCTCCTCCGGTGCCCGCAACTCCGGCCCAATCATTAATAAAGTCCACTAGGGCTTGAGACTTGATAGTCGTGGCGCAAAGATATACTTCAAACCGTGAGGCCCAAGATCGATGGCCCACTTGGCAACTCGTCCCTATGGCTTCCTGCTCGATGATGTCTCCCAAGGGGCTGAACTTACCACCATTATAGGATGACCCAGAAGTATCGCTTAGCTTCCGGCTCGCCATGAACACCCCATAAACCAGTTTCGCCAATGCGGATACCTTTGCTTGGATTCTATGAGCACCTCATCGATGCAATAAACCGTCACGAACCGGATGCTCCTTGCCAGACTCCTTACGCTCCACCACAATGGCCACACTAACAACACGTAAGTTAGCCGCAACATACAATAGCAATGGCTCTTTGTCAATCGGAGCTGTGAGAACTGGCGGCTCAGCCAACTGTCTCTTTAATTCTTCAAAGGCAGCATCAGCAGCCTCACCTGCATAAAGGTGTCTATTTTCTTCATCATCCGATACAGTAGAGCCTTCTCCCCAACCGCTTATGAATCGGCTTAGCAAAGAACGCGACTCGCCGCCAAATTGAACATCATTGATGCACGCCTGCTTTAGCCAGAGAGGTAATCGCCTTTGATCTTCTCCAGTTAGCTTCAATGCCCCTGCTTTGAGACCAGGAATCCCAAAAGTTTGCTCACAGCACGCCAAATACGCACTTGTCCGGTTAAGCATCATCTTGTAGACCCGAGATTATCAAAGGTTTCCTTTAAATCGGAGATCAAGGTTTCCTTCTCTATTGACTTCACCACAATGTCATCCACATAAGCATGAACATTGCGCCTAATCTGACCGTGGAGACAATTTCGCACACACCGGCCGATAAGTCGCCTGGCACTCTTGAGCCCAAACGGCATAGACACATAGCGTAAGGCTCCAAATGGAGTAATGAAAGCCGTCTTCTCCTGGTCCTTAATCGCCATCTTGATCCGATGATAACCAGAGTAAGCATCCAAAAACTCAACCGCCGCAAGAACCCGCAGCGGCATCGATGATTTGATCAATGCGGGCAGGGCAAAGGGATCACCGGACAAGCTTTATTTAGGCCCGTAATCCACACACATCCGCCAGTGCCGTTCTTCTTGAGCACAAGCACCGGGTTAGCCAACCATTCCGGTGAAAAACTTCCACAATGAACCCGCCGCTAAGAGCCGAAAGCGACCTTCTTCCCTATAGCCTTTCGCCTTTCCTCATTGAATCATTGGAGAAACCGCTCGACCGGCTTATACTTTGGATCAATATTAAGAGTGTGCTCAGCGAGTTCTCTCGACACCCGACATGTCGAAGGTTTCCATGCAAAGATGTCCGGTTCTCACGGATGAACTCGATGAGCGTGCTTTCCTATTTGGGATCCAAATTGGTACCGGCGTTGAATCGCTTGGAAGAGTCACCGAGTCAAGTCAACCAGTTTTGTCTCGGCGTCGACTTAAATTTCAGAGCCGAGTCTTGCTCGTGGGTTGGCTTATTCAAAGAGGTCATATCTGCCGGGTCAACATTAGTTTGATAAAACTTCAGCTCCTCCTCAGCACAAACGGATTCAGCATAAGCCGCATTGCCTTCCTCGCACTCCAAGGCCACCTTGCGACTCCCATGCACAGTGATGGTGCCCTTGTAACCCGGCATCTTGAGCTGCAGATAAAGATAACACGGCCGTGCCATAAACTTGGCATAAGCCGGCCGGCCAAACAGAGCATGATATGGGCTTCTGATTTTGACTACCTCAAACATCAGCTTCTCAGCCCTGGAATCGTATTCGTCTCCAAAAGCCACTTCCAGCTCAATCTTTCCAACAGGATACGCCGATTTACCGGGTACCACCCCATGGAAAACAATGTTAGACGTCCTCAAGTCCTTACCAGTCAGACCCATACGGTGAAAGGTCTCATAATAGAGAATATTGATGCTGCTTCCGCCGTCCATGAGCACCTTAGTGAATTTATATCCACCAACCTGAGGGGCCACCACCAAGGCTAACTGACCCTGGTTATCAATCCGGAGAGGGTGATCCTCCCTACTCCAAATGATAGGCTGCTCTGACCACCTCAGATAATCGGGAACCGCCGTTCAACCAATTCACCGCCTTTTATGAACCTTCCGGTCACGTTTACAAGTTAGTGGTAAACACATGGTATTTCCCACCGCCTAACTGTTTTGGATGGCTCGATAACCTGACCGCTGCCGCTGTCCTCCTTGACCAGATCGTCACGATTATAGCCCGCTTGACCACCTTGAAAATCGGAACTTGAGCCACCACCGGGCCATGGAAACCACCTACTCTGAACCGCTACCGATCCGTGGATTGCCATCAAACATGTTTGAATTCTTGAAAGCCTTCATGATCGCGTAGTCCTTCCATAAGTGGGTGGCAGGATTTCTCGAGTACCGTGTCTTGGACAAGGCTCATTCAGAAGCTGCTCAAGAGATGGACCCGAGCCACCAGATCGAGGAGGGCCTCTCCTTACGCTTCTTGTTATTACCTGGGCATTAGCATTGGCCACAAACGTCGGGTTACCGTCCGGCTTACGCTTGTTGCCGCCTTGACTTACCGGCTGTTGCTGCTGACCCTTTCCGTTGCGTTCTTGTTTCCCTTGCGTGTCTTTTCCTCCTCAGACACGGGATCATCAGTAGTATCAGAATCGGCATATTTAACCAAAGCCGCCATCAACGTATCCATGTCATTGCAATCACGCTTAAGGCGCCCCAACTTCTACTTTAGTGGCACAAAACGATAATTCTGATGGAGCATAATCACCGCAGAGCCAGCATCCATCTTATCAGATGAATGTATTATTTCCTTGACCCGACGCACCCAATGAGTAGTGGACTCACCCTCGTCCTGCTTACAGTTGGTCAAGTCCACAATAGACATAGATTGCTTGCAAGTATCTTTAAAGTTTTGGATAAACCGGGCCTTTAACTCGGCCCATGAACTGATGGAATTAGGAGGCAAACTTTTCAACCAAGTCCCGCCGCTCCATCTAGCATCATGGTGAAATACTTAGCCATTGTCGCGTCAGCCGACTTCCAAAGAACTCCATGGCCATCTCGTAGCTTTCAATCCATGCCCCGGTTGTAAGTCGGCCGTAATTCGCACCTTTCGAGGACCTTTGAAATCCTTAGGTAGACGCACATCTCGCAGAGCCGCACTGTGCAAGGGACACCACCGGTTCTAGTGGCCACCCCTCGCCCAATGTGGTTATTGGATACTCTGGGAGACCGTCATACACCGTCTGCTGAGCCACTAATTGAGCCGCCTATTCATCCTCCTGATGCAATCGATCCTGCACCGGGTTATAGCCGCCGGGTTGGTTGCGACGCTGGGCATTGCTTGATAAAGCCTCTGACTCCACGTGTCTGCTGTAACTCGGACTCCGGTTTGGACGAGGTGCTACCCAAGGCTGAGGAGTGGAATGAATCATGACCCCGTCAGAAGAATAGGTCTCTTGTTGTGCCAAGGTCGTCAAGAAGCTCCCTAACCCTCCGGTTTCCACCGCCGCTGGTCGTCACCATCCACCGGAAGAGCCGCCAGACGCGCCGATGCCGCTATCGTGTTCTCCATGGGGTTGGAAAAGTGGCTCGGAGGTGTTGGTATGTATCGGGGCGGGGCCATACTCCCGTGAAGAGGTGCCGTCTCTCGAGGCTGAACCAGCCCTCCTGCTCCGGGTGTCATAAATTGATTGGCTTCGGGCGGATTGATAGGGCCAGCTCCGGATGTCATGAAAAGATTCCGAGTATCGTAAACCGGAGGCGGACGGGACTGGGTTTTCTGATGTCTCATTCTCATCACCTCATTGGATGCATTCGGACTCATGTTAAGCTGGAAAGCCTCTGACTGGAGTCGCTGCGCCCGTGCATCCAAAGCCGCCCGCTCTGCAGCTAGCCTGGTGTCTCACCGCCAAGGCCTCCTTGGCCTGGGCTATCTCCTCACGCACCTTTGCTACCTCCGCGTTATGCTCATCTGGATTTGCAGGAATAACCGTGGAGGTTAACAAGGCCGTCAAATTGTCCATAAGAACTATCAGCACCTGAGCCGGCGGACGCGCGGGGCCTCCTGCCCCGGCCACTTCTAACCCGAACGTCATTGCTATCGCAGCCGTCGAGTTTTGGCCGGGTTTGGTACCAGCCATGAAGACTCATGCCCAGCTTGGCGGCTCATAGCAATCTCGAACGCTAGAGCCGTCCGAACAGCCCCCTAGCATGCCTTCTTGGACCTGATACAGAGAATCTGTTGAGCCAGAGGACGAATCATCATTTGATGGGACGACCGTCTCTTCGCCATCTTTAGATCCTTAAGAAAGTGCCTCTCCATGAACACAGCCCACAAAGGCACGCTTTATGAGAGGTTGAATCGTATGGTCTCGCATTAATCGAGCCGCCTCTCAATGAGGTCGGTGCAGCTGTCCGGCTCGGGCCCGGCCACCAATCCGGCCGATGAAGACGTGGATTCCGCCAAAGGGGACCCGTACCCATACTCAATTGAGTCGGCGTCGGGGCCCCACCTTCATTGTCGATGTAGATCTTGCCGCTGACGAATCTTGGTCATCCGCCCATCGCGTATCCCTTGAGCCCTTCAAGCTGCCCTTCAAGAACTCAATTCCACTGCGGCGCCGCCCCACGGTGGGTGCCAACCGTCGTGGAATTGTCACGGCAGATGTCCTCTTGCAAGGACTTAATCGTGGAGCCATCGCAACTAGGAAGCTTAAAGGGGTTAATCGGGACAAAGGACACGAGAGGGTTTATACTAGTTCGTCTCCTTACGGTGAAGGTAAGCCTACGTCTAGTTGGGTTGGTATTGCTTGAGGTTTCGATGACCAGGGAGCGAGATACGCTATGCCCGGTTCTCGAAAGGTTGTTTCTTGCCCTAAGCCGCCGTCGGGTCGTCCCCTTATATACACGGGTTGACGCCCTGCGGCTTACAGAGTCCCGGCCGGCTCATAAACAGTGTCCGGCTCGGTGACTAGTCAAGTCTACCTTATGATACAAGTCATGCCATTATGGCGGTTTACTACAACGGGCCTTAAGTCGCCTGTGGGCCTTAGGCCCCTTGTTGAGACGCCATCTTCATGCTTGGACTTGGGATTCTATCTGGTAACTCTTTACGTAACCCGGCCCCTCCTGGGCGGCTTACATAAATAGTTATATCCCCAACACTCTAGAAAGATGTATTACCTCCTCAAGCAGCATCAAACAATTCCATGCGTGCACCACAAATCTATAGCAAGTTTGATCAGGATCTACTTTTCCAAATCAGAATTAGCGCTAGAGCAAGCAAGATCAATGATATGGCCGTGAGACAGAGAAGGAACGAACAAACTCACCCCTCTCGCGGCCTCCCTGGTAGATGCACCGCCGCCGCGCACGACAGAGGGAGAAAAATGACTGGTGAAGGGGGAGCGGGGCGACCTTCGAAGGTCGGAGGGAGAGGGCGGCCGGGGTAGGGCGGCGGAGGCCGGAAGGAGAGGGCGGCCGGAGGAGAGAGAGGGTGAGCGGCGCTTGGGCGGGCGGCCCTATGGGGAACAGAGATGAGTCGTGCGAGAGGGGGGGAGAGCGATCTGGTGCGGGCAGGTGAGATTTTTTTAGGGGAGCGATCTGGTGCGGGCAAGTGAGATTTTTTTAGTTCTCTTTTAGTGGGCCTGAGGATAACTAACCCAATTAGAACCTCTCCACCGGCTATTTTTTTAGCTGGGTTAGAGCAAACTAGCTCAAACTAACCACTCTTGTTTCGATAATTTGAGGCTATTTCAACCCAAACTAGCTCTAACTCGTGGATCCAAACAAAGAGGAGTGTTATCAGACATGCTACAAAGGTGGACCGTAGCACATTGTATTTTGTGGCCATATCACCACATTGTTTTCTACTGCTGGTTCACTGAGCTACCGTGGTTCACACGGCTGGTTCACTGGGCTGCCGTGGTTCGCACTCCTCCGACCTGAGTAGTACTCCTTCCGTTCCTAAATATAAGTCTTCGTAGATATTTCACTGTGGACCACATACGGATGTATATAGATGCATTTTATGTGTAGATTCACTCATTTTTCTCCGTATGTGGTCCATAGTGAAATCTCTCCAAAGACTTATATTTAGGAACGGAGGGAGTAGTACATATACCGCATAATTCTTTGCTCCTTCTTACTACTCCGACATGTGGGAGAGTTAGCATCTGGGTCGACGTGTCATGCACCAGATTAGAGCGCGGAACGGAAGGGGGGCATCACTCCGGTCGGAGCGCCAGTAATTCATGACTATAGTGAGTGGTCATATCACAAGTCTTTCCAGCAGTAACCGCCGTCAAATCGCACAGCCCCACTCGCCACCCTCCTCGCCTCTCACAAACCGCTTACTTAAAATCGCCACAAGATATCGCCTGGGAAAAGCCCCGCCTCAACTTTTAACTACGCTAAAATAGTTCGAGCTTGTTCGTTTCTATATAAATACAGTACTTACTGTATGTTTATTCACCCGTGGGGTTGTTCAATGAATGGAGGGGTGGGGAGCACAAGTGAACAATACTACCTTTGTCCGGGTTTATTGGTCCCCATTGTATTTCGTGCCAAATTTTGACAATAGATTAAACTAAGAAAATGTTCACGCATGTCACCAAACAATATATTTTTCAAAACTATGTTCAAATACAAATCCAATGAGATAATTTTTCTTGACATGCATTAACATTTTGTTAGTTAAATCTTTAGTCAAAATTTGGCACAAACTAAAAAAGAAACCTATAAACCAGGACGGAGGTAGTACTGTAGTAGTAAGTAGGAGTCGTAGAGTAGTCACCTTAAATAGAGAGTTTCTTTTCTTTAATGCGACGTACACAAATTGAAACACTTGTTGTGGAGAGAAAAATGATAATCACTCCACTATATATGGACGCAGGGGCCTGAGCGCTTGCTTTACTAGGGTTGCTCTCTTCATTCTCTCATCCTCTCCAGATATAAACAAGACAGCGGTAGCGACATTTTCTCTCTGCTCACCGCTGGTCACAGATCCGGCCGGATCCCTTCGGCCGGTCTGTGTAGAGGACTAAAAGGTGCGTCGTTCACGCGGTCATCTCCACCGAGGGAGGAAACCCACAGCTGCTGGAGGGGCCCGATTCTCTACCCGTGTCGTTCTCTCCGACACAAGGTTGGCTCGGAGGTCCTCCGACCCTTCTTCCTCCCCGCCTATTGTCCGCAGATCCGACCGCCACGCCGACATCCCGGTGACCCTCAGTATAAGTTCTTTGAAAGCGGCCTTGTTTCTACCGCCTCAGCCTCCCAATGGTTCTGCATGTGCATCTTTTTCTACTCCCATCGCCTCTTCCAAAGCCACCTAAATTTTTAGTATTATTAGAGGTAAAGCTACTTCATGCATTCGAATCTAGGGCTTTGTTCAAACAATGAAGAAAGGGGAAAGTTGTAGCATGAATCTAGGACTTGATTCAAAGAGGAAATAATATGGTGAAAGTAGTAGAGACCTGATACCCAACCGGTCTCTTGGTTGAAAGGGAAATAATGGGAAAACACAAAGACAAACCGGATAAGGAACAGATCTATTATTGGTTGAAAAAGGATAGAAAGTGGCGGCCGGTGGACAAGTCAATGTAGTATGTCCAGATTAGATTTGCTGCCATCACATAGTAAAAGGTCTCGAGGATTAGATTTGCTGCCCTCACATAGTAAAAGGTCTCGTGGATTAGATTTGCTGCCCTCGCATAGTAAAAGGTCTCAAGATTAGATTTGATGCCCTCACATAGTAAAAGGTCTTAGGATTAGATTTATGCCCTCACATAGTAAAAGGTCTCTGTGATTAGATTTTCTCGCCTCACATAGTAAAAGGTCTCTGTGATTAGGTTTGTCGCCTCACATAGCGTGAACAAGCTCAGCATCACCACTTTATGCCTCCTTGTAGGTACATTGTGCTGATGCGTCCACTGTCGCATGTCCTTATACCAACCCTTTGCCCTTGTTAATGTAAGGGCGCATGTAAAATGAAGTGATCACACTGTTACCTTAGGGACATGTCTAACCAGTGTTATTGTTAATATAATGCCTCCAGTGATAAGATGCAATTAAACTGTGTTACAAATGGCACTCCCGCTGTTTTTCCCCACTATGATAAGTAAGTTGCTCCTTTACGCCGCCGAGTGTCCCGTGTCCCCACGGTCCCATGCCCTTAAACCAACTCTTTAGCTGATGTTGATTTATCGTGGTTCCGTAAACAAGCAATGCCACCATTAAAGTAATCCCATATCCGAGGAATCTCATTGTTGATCGTAATGCTTCGGTAACATGAAGCATTGCCGACGCTTTAAAACTTCTACCGCCCTTCCGTGATTGCCATGAACATAATTAAGATGCTTCTTTTCATTTTGTATATGTTTCAGATATTCTTATTGACCAAAGAATCGCTTACTTTCTATCATTTTGTGTAGACAGGGATATCCATTTCACCTTGTTGCTATTGTGACCTTTTGGTGAACTGCACAAAATACTTTTGTTGGAATGAGTGTCTTGTGCAGTTCAACTAAAATGTCACGTGGGCAACATCTCTCAATTTTGGTGGAACTGCACAAAATGGGGATTGGAGTTTCCAAAATCTCCGTCAAGTTCTGCTGGTAATCTCGTGCAACATTTTATTAGCCTTTACAAGATGGAGCCATCACTGTCACCACAATGGCACTTTATTTTAGTGGAACTGCACAAAAGGATAAGAAAATTATAGTTGCACCTTACATGAGCCGACAGCCAACCTTAATGTTCCTCAATTTTAGTGCAACTACTAAAGAAGAACACCTTGCCACTCACAAGAGCAAGTACTTCTTGCTAGCTGAATGATGCAATATTTGCTTCATTTCGTGAACCGCAGAAAAGGCGCATGAATTGAATCATGGAACTCCAGTGCAGACCTCATCCTAGTGGAGCTGGAGGTTGAGTTCAAGGAGGCCGCTATTAAAGCGAAATCATGCTCTCCTGTCTCCTTGTTTGTGTTGTGCAAACATCTGTGCAAACGGGAATACTCAACTACGAGATGTTGTGACGGTCAAGAGCATTCGCCAAGTTCTTCGATTGTATGACATGGCTAGCCAAGATGGATTTAATCCCGATATTCACTTTATCAAAACGCTACGATGGGTTGGTTCTGAATTTTGCAAGTCGGGAATCAATGAGATGTGTAGGCATCTTTGTTGTACTTATTATTTGAATCTTATTTGTTGGTTCTGAATCTTGCAAGCTGGGAATCAATGAGATGTGTAGGCATCTTTGTTGTACTTATTATTTGGATTTTATTTGTTGTTTCTGAATCTTGCAAGCTGGGAATCAATGAGATGTGTAGGCATCTTTGTTGTACATATGATTTGGATCTTATTTGTTGGTTCTGAATCTTGCAAGCTGGGAAACACGACATGATGATGCAGAGGACAACAACCATAACAAACAGTTCAAACTTGGTAGTATTATCTTTGTGAAAGTGCGACAAATGTGTTGATCGTAATGCGTCCCTAAGAATAATAATTCTAATTATTGTGCATGTTGATCCCGTGGCAATCGATAGAACGAGCCAATGCATTGCTTGTTTTAAGTATAAATTTCTATTAAAGCTAATTAAATTTAAGTAAAGCGACCACTAACTCCTGTTATTACAAGATTAATACTGAGACCCGCTCGTGAACCGACGTGTGGCCAGAGTAGGTTTCTTAATGGAGGCGTTTGAATGCGCCGAGGGTGTATCTTCTGCCGGGCGTGCAACGGACGAGGGAGGGATAGTAACTGTTGTCGCCTATACACACTCAGCTTACTGTTGAATCTAGTTCCCCAAGAGCTGAAAAACGAACTACTGCCGCCACCTACACACTCATTCACTCGAAGAGACTCCAATGGCGATCCGAGGGGTGAGCTCACCGGATATGGACTTCAAAGAAGGAGTTAGTTCGCTGCTCACCCTATGGCTGCACCAAGTTGAATGTGATGTACACCAACGATATGGACTCGGTGAAGCTCGCCGCCTCGGTCCTATGGCTGCACCAGTTCGGAGCATTCACCCATTTCATCGGCAACGCGGATCGCACCTTCGCTACGGTGGAGAGAAGGAAGAACGCGATGATTCGCCATCCGTGCAACAAGCTTGCTCGGCATCCGTAAGCAATACAAGATCATTAGCAACGGCGGAGAAGGACTCCGTGGTTGACCTTGCCGAGACCATCATCGACCCCGACACGCCAACATGAAAGAAGACGACCAACACGTGGGAGGTACCTCCGAATCTAGCCTACATAACCTACGCTGCCACGCATGCTACGACATGTACAGCAGATCTTGGACAGAGGGCGTGTCCGCTTCCGTAACCGATTTAGTACACGGACAATGGCAGCGCCATGATCAAGCGTGCTGTGAAGGTCTAGATGTTGTACTTTATCTGCTTATAAGCACCTTTATCATCCGAGTGTTTCATGCATTAGCCTATGTGTCGTAATTATCTGTTTTGTCCGAAATATTTCTTTTAAGAACCCATTAACCTGATTGCTTTTTTTAGTGGCTATTTGCTTATGTATGTAAACTAGTTCACTTGTCCATAAAAAAACTAGTTCACTCGGCTGCTGTGCTTTGAATATCCTTCCTCCCAACATATTCCTCTCCTCAGGTGGACCCAAAGGTCTCCGAATTTTCTCCCACTTTCTTTTTCATGTAAACTGAGTTTTCTCCCAAGATTTTCCCTAGAACCAACTCAACTGTCCCACGTCTAGCCTAAAAAATAATAATACACCACGTACTATTAACTCATCAAATTAAAATGATATTTATTTCGTAAGTTGAAAGTTTTTACAAAGTAATAATAATAATTGTTTATATATAACTTGCCAAGTTAACTCCTAGTGATTGCGTACATAAGCTTGCAAAGATTTTACTGACGTGCAATCATGTGTTTATGTTTTTATAACATTTCTCCATCTAGCCCAACATGATGTTTTCACCCAAATTTCAAAGAAGTCCACGGATTTGAGAAAAATGCAAATGGGATTTAAACGGGCTGCATAGATGCTATATCATTGTTTCACCCAGCCCACCAAATGGACTAAAAACAAATGGAGTGATCGACATGTGGGCCAAGAGGTCAAAGTTTAAGAAGGCGTTGTATTTACATCCAACGGCCGCCATTCTTCTTCAACCTCTCGTTTTCTTCCCCGGCGCCGCCGGAAGTCATTTAGCCTTTCAAGGCGTCCGGCGTTGTTTTGCGCTCCTCAACAAACGCTACCCCGCCAACGGCCGTGCCATCCCTCCACTCCGCACCTCCTGTTATTCTCTGCCGAGTCTAGGCCCACCCAGCAACCAAATAAGTTTCCCACTCCTTCCGTCATGCGACTCCATCGACGCTGCGTCTTCCCCATCTCCCGTCGCTCCAGCCTGGGCCTTGCCGCCGTCCATCGCTTTGGTGCGCTCGGCGCGGCGTGGTCAATATACGAGAGTCATCGGAAGATGATCAGATGGAGAGCTCGACTACCGGGACCCACGAGGTCCATGGTCGCACGCAAGGAAAGTTCCTCCTTATTACGCACCGTATGTGGGAAGGGCTTCTATATTTCGCGAAAAACGCCTCACGATGTCGGACCCACCGCCTATATCTTCGCACGCACAAGTGCCTCCTTATTACTCACCAAAAATGAATACCCTCGCTAGCCGGGATCCACCATAGTGGGTGGTCGACTTAGGGCCTACTAAGTTGACGAGGACGGAGGGCTTTGTCAACTTAGTCAATATGAACGGTTCTAGCTCCAGTGACCGTACGATGTCCATCTTATGGCCATAGCGCTTCTTCAACCTCCGGTCTTCTTGCTCCAGCCGCCCAAAGCAGCGCCGGTCGTGCCGCGTGCTCCTGCCTCTCACTACTGGAATCTGGCACTTTGCCATCTGCCATGGCAGATGGCAAAGGCATGGTCGGCGGATGGCAAAGCCTCTTAACGGGGTTAGCCCCGTTAGAAGGCTAACGACATACTTTGCCGCCGCCAAATAGATGGCAAAGGCTTCTGTGCTCTTTGCCGCCCGCCAACAGATGGCAAAGGTTGCATGCTTTCCGCCCCGCCAAATAGATGGCAAAGAGCTTTGCCATATCCGGCAGATGGCAAAGGGCCCAAATAGGCCAGCCCAAATTTTACATGTAGATGACACGTGGCCTCTTTGCCATCTCGCCACCGATGGCAAAGCTCTTTGCCATCTGCCAAATGGATGGCAAAGTGCCTATATTGCCCCATTTAATTTTGTTTTTCTTATATCAATTCATATTCACGTAAAATCAAACACAAATATATTTATATGACCAATATAGCATATTCAACACATATTACCAATAGTCATGAACACATATATATCGAACACATATCCAACACATGTTACCAATAGTAGCAAGTTTCATCCATACATAGACATAGTTTCATCAATATTACACAGTTTCATCATGGGTAGCAAGTTTCACAAAGTCAAAAAAAAAACTAAAGACAAGCACTCCATCAACCCAAGCTTCCGTGATCTGAAGCAAATCTACAAAATGGGAAAGAAGAAAGTTAGAAGAAGAAGACTAGAAGAAGAAGATTATTATTATGATGCAACTAAAATGTGAAGATTATTATGGTGCAACTTATATCTGTAAAATAGGTCATTTTGGAGCTAAGTATGATTATTATGTCATCTTTGAGCTAACTAAGCATACTAAGTCATTTTGGTGTAAAAAATGCTAAGTTATGTTGCACCAAATTAAAGATCATTTGCAATGTAAGCGCATATATACTCTAATTCTGTATATTGTTACCATGCGCGGTACCGATCGGAGATCCTAGTGCTAAACTGGTATTGAGCTCAAATAGCTATGCTCGTACACTGAACCCTGAACATTACACTATTTTTATGGATACTGAACCAGAGTGCTCTTTTCCCCAGAAACTTTATTCAAAATAATCCAAATTTATGGTGATTTCTGTGAGTACAGTTATGTTTACAATTAGTAAAAAGGTAGTGACATGCCAAATTGAGCCAAAAGCAAAATGCGTTCGATTTTTTTTGTCAAAATTCCTCAAAATGATTGAATTTCTGTGAAATCCAGAAAACAAAACTTAAGAGCCCTGGGCTTAAAACAGGTTATATCGCGAATGGCATTAGTGTTTAATCATATCTCTAACCTGAATATGGCTCTTATTGCTTAAACTGAAGCTGCAGTTGTTCGAACATTAGGAAAAGAGATCAATTACTTGTTGGCTCTCGCCTCTTTATCCACCACAAATTTCTGTCCTGTAGAAAGAACTTCCCTATGCTGCAAAATAAACAACATGAGATCAATATTTCATACTGACAGTGAGAAACAACAAATCATTGGATTGATCAAACTTGTCCTGAATCAAAAAAAATATCATTGAAACCAGACAGTAAAACCTTGGAATTTTATATGAAAAGAAATAAAAATAAAAAACACAAAGTTTAACCAATTTAACACACCGCGAACTATGCATCCATGCATCCATCCAAGAAAGTATGTCTAGATCGAAGCCTGAAGCAAGTATCTGCAAAAATAAAAATGAAGTTAACGATCCCAAGAATATGGTGGGTACATCATACTTAAATCAGAATGCATCAGATTCTTGTGGTTAAAAAAAGTAATAATGTAGGTGAGATTTTGAACTAATGGTCATTTTTGCTATCTCAGGCAACTTCGGAGCAGAGTAAAGATTGTAATAATTTACTACGCAGGAGCTAAATTCTGATGTGAGCAGAGATTTCCTACTACATAGGATGCATGTGCTAATCAAAATCATATGCTGCCATAGATAAGATCTTTAGAGCGTGCCAAACAGCACAAGAAATTTTTGCTAGACTCAAGTACACCTGAAATCACTGAGACTACAACGAAACTATACTGGTATAATGTGCTGAATGCCATGCAAATCATACCCTCCTGCTCCCTCTACCGCAGCCATGGTACTTGTAGTACCACAGCAGTTTCAACATCTTTCCATGCCCGTCTGGATTGACGATCAATCAGGAGATCGCCTAGCAATGGCACAGATGCTATATGCCTGCAAAGGGAGTGGCTTGAAAGCTGTCCTATAATTCAGAGTGCCACACAGTCCTGGAGAACTGGAGAAGCAGATCTCAGCTCCAAATAGAATAATTTCTGAAAATAGGTTACTGCAAAGTTCCAGATTCCAATTCAGTATGCTACACCTTTAATCGATATACGAATTCTATTTGAGGTTTCTCTTTCTTTTCTTTCAGCGGCTCACTTTCTATCACCAGGAATAATAAGGAACTGAAAAAAACCCAACTAACTTGTTTTAAATGCTTGATGATACATGGTAGTAAAAACATGTTTACAACAGAACAGAGGTTACCACAATGCCGTGTCAAGAGTTTTTTCCTCGGATGGCATCTGTCAAGAAAAAAAGACAGTATTTGAAAACACTTCATGGATAGAAGAGTAAGAAATATGGTTGAATGTAGGGCTGCTTACTTGCACCTAAGCTCTTGAAAACAAATAATGAACCCCTTTGTTTCCATAGGTCAAAGAC
Organism: Aegilops bicornis; assembly: GCA_021605145.1. NCBI lineage: Eukaryota > Viridiplantae > Streptophyta > Magnoliopsida > Poales > Poaceae > Aegilops > Aegilops bicornis. Next base: position 553,124,140 of record CM038671.1, on the reverse strand, counting down.
ATATTCTAGCATATAAAAATCATGCCTAGAAACTTAACATTTTGCCCCCAGAGTGCTATAAATATTTTGTCGATTTTCTTGGCATAAGCAAAAAGCTATGCAAAATTAATTTTGAAGTTACTAATACAATATTTTATATAGGTTGTGAACAAAGCATCATGATTGTACAGTCCAGTCGTACAAAGTACGGACCAAAATGATGTGGCATCAGTGAATTCAAGATATAATTCCTCTCCTCTACCAGGCTGATAATTATTTATCTGCACATGTATGATGCAGACCCATATAATGGATATGCAAATGTAAAAAGTAGCTGCTAACTCCACTATTTAGGGATAGAGAAACTGCCATCTCTAGAGTAAAATCAAGCTGTCGGATCCTCATAAACGTCTTTCTGAACATCAACCCTTTTCTTCACTTCCTCCTCTCTTACTAGTACATTCTAAATATATGTAAGGGTAGAAGGAGATATAAGTCATCCCTGTTTAGGCTGCTTCTAAAGGCATCTCTTCTTGTGTCATACATTTTTCTCCTCCCTATCTTCTCTTCTTAATTGGCTGGACCATTAGGAGAAGCGATAAGAAATTTTAATCAGAATGAAGAGAAGATCAAACAAATCAATTTTAAAGATTGGAAGGAGCAGAAGGAGGGATTTCACAATTTCACTAAATCACTGTCGAATTCATGAACAACATCTTGCGCTTCCGGGTAGCTATCATCCTGTCCTTCATGCGAGAAAGAAGACCATTAACCTTAAGATAAGAAAAAGGATTGGTGGTGAAAGGAGAAGGTTAGATTTGTCCTTAGAGCAAGATCAGGAAGCACACCTGAGATGTATTTGTTTCAGCACTTCATGAACTGAATATAGCCTCGATCTGATTTCCTGATAGTCATGAAAACAATCATCCTGGGAATAAATGATGCAAAATCCAGGAGAGAAAACTTCTACAGAAATAAACATAGCACCTGCAAGACATCTTAAAGCAAACATGCCATGAAGTTGTAAGATGGATAAGTAATATCTAAATGAAGATGAAAATTTGCTAAGTTGAATAACAAATAGAGATATTGTACGATAGACTTTGATATCACCAACCATAGTGACCCTGGAATGGGGTTCAGAGCTGTCCAGCCTAACAATACTGCTAATCTATCTGGAGAGGACTCATTTCTCGATTCTGTATCTCTCCGTGTCCTCCTAATCTGGAGAGGACACACAGAGAGTTTCCTATCAATTTATTTCTCGTTTCTTTATCGAAAATATCAATTTATTTCTCCTGTCATGTCTACCATGTAACTCGATGCTAATAAACACTGAGTGTACCTTAAAAAACAGTAGCATATACCCCCAGAATGACCAACCAATTAGTCCGTGCACAACATGCAATTGCCATCTTCTGTGTTCCAGATTTCTTTGCACAAATAAATCTAGTGGCAACATCAGCAATCCAACTGAAGCTCCCATGGAAGGTAAGCGGGCAATCCCATCAAAAAATCTTCTAGTTTCCCGTTTGCAACATACACAGAATGACATGATACACCAGCAGTCTACTAAAAACACATGCATTAGAAAAGCAGGCAGTCAATTACCTGTGTTGCGACAGTATGGGACCGCGTAGGGAAGAACTTCAGAGCTCACACTTCAGAACCTTCACCTACAGAAACTAAACAAAGACATCAAGCAATATGCTTCATTCCATCGTGTTAGTGGCAGAGAACGTGCAGAACTGTGTATGTGAGAGAGGAAAAGTATATCAGAGAAAGAAAGAGATGTACCTGCAGGTTTCATTCATCAACGACGAAAGGGTGTGGAGCTAGGGTCCCTCACCATCGGATGCAGGCACACCCCTTCAGAGAGGAGACACGCGGTCGACATCTGCCTCCCCGCCGCGCACAACAGGGCCACCTCCCTCGCCCATGTCCTCACCGACGCCTACGCGGCGCTCGCCGACTGGGAGTTGCCTCACCGTGGGGAATCACCGGCTGCGGCAGCAGGGAGTGGGCGGCGACGGCGGGGAGCAGGGTGTAGTGCAAGCTGCGAGAAATCCATGAACGGTGGCTCAGATCCCGCGCCAGCCCGACCAGCCCCTCGAGCGGAACGCATCAAGGGCCCCGCCTCTCGGTCCACAGCCCGCGCCGCCGCGGACATCCCGAGCCCCGTGGAGTGCGCCGCCGGCCGCAGGCGCCGCGACGGCGGTGGTCCCGCTCATGGAGTCGTCCATGGCCGCCGCCGCGTGCATCTCCTCGTTGACCCCGACTATCGACCACCGGAACGCGAAGAGGAGGGAGGGGCTCGCGACGCAGCAGGGCTGGCCGGTGGAGGAGTAGCAGCAGGGCGGCGGCGGGGCTCCTAGGGCGCAGAAGGAGGAGGAGGAGGTGGGAGGGAGCGGCGGCGGGTGAGGAAGGAAGGAGCGAGGGGCGTACGTGGGGCTGTGGATTGGGGCTGTGGATGGGTGGGGAGAGAGGGAGGGGATAACCCCATAGTTTTTTTTTCCTGGAAAAAATAACCCCATCTCTTTGCCATCTGCCAGATGGTAAAGAATCTTCGCCGCCCTACTTGTAAGCGAAAGAGCGTAGACGCCGTTACACTTTCGACGGCCACAGATTTGTTAACCTCTTTGCCATCTCGGCAGATGGCAAGAAGATTATTTGCCATCCACTAGCAGATGGCAAAGAATTGGTGATGGCAACCATGTTCTTTCGTCTGTCACGCTTCTTCGCCATCTGCTTTTTATAAGTAGATGGCAAAGACATTCTTTGCCATCAATGCCGATGGCAAAGAGTGGTGATGGCAAATTCCTGCTTCAAAGAGGTGTCTCGTGGTCGTGTGATGCCATGGAGGCCTCACCGCCCCTACTACTCCCACCGCTAGCCTGTGGTATCCTCTACTCACCCACACCCCCGTTATTCTCATGCATGACAAGCAGCCTCACGCCGTAGAGTCAACCAAAGGAACCTCAGATTCTTCTCCGCGTGGGCATCCATCGCCACGTCTTCCCGGCCCGCCGTCCCCTTCCTAGGACTCGCCGCCCACCGCTTGGTGCTCTCGAGGCGTGGTCAATTTGGTCAATGACCGACTTCCAATGGAAGAGTAATCAGACGTGGAGAGGGTGATAGTGGGTCCAAGGCCACCAGCTTTTTTTGTGATTTGCCAAGTAAGTCGCTTGTCAGCCTGTTGGTGCAAATCTTTCAAGACGAGGAGAGCTTCATTCTATTGGCCGAGAAAATGGCCTATCAAGAATGAGAAATAGGTTGTACATTTTAAAACACATCAAACCGGCAATTAGTTTCAAATATCTTTTTGCATTTCGAGATTTTAAATTACATTAATTTTTATGCATGGAGAATTTGTTGGATTTTATATTGATATACATTTATTTTTAAAATCAGTTTGAATGTGAGTCGAAATTTCGTGATTAAAAACAGTTCGGACCGCACCGAAATATGCAAAATTTCGTATAATTTTTTAACCGTGGCCATAATATAATGTAATGCTAACAAAAGAATATGGGCTCCAAAAAACCTTAAGAATTAGCAAATGGGCTGTAAATTATTAGAAATAATGGCAGATGGATTATCTTTGTTTTCCATGATTTGAGGCTTTCCTAAAAAAGGTCGACGACAAGCAAAGGATCGTTAGATGTCCATCCAATGGCCGTCAGGCATCATCAATCTCTGCTCTTCCTCGCCCAAATGGCCAAACAAGCGCCGGCGGATCGCTCGCCTCCTCCTCCTGTGGCCGATCAGGCCGCCAAGCAGCCTCACCGCCCAATCAGATTCCCATCGGGCCTAGCCATCCTCTACTCACCCACACTGTTGTTATTCTCATGACGGCAGACGAACCAAGAAACCCTCAGACAACAGATTCCTCCGCATTGTAAACAAGCTGAAGTCTTTCACGCCTCCGTGTCGTTCCTTCCTAGGCCTCGCCGTCGTCCACCGCTTCGGTGCTCTCGTGACGGGTCGGCGTAACGATCGACATGCATCTGAAGTGGGTTGTACGTGGAGAGGCCGACAATTGGGTCCACTACGCACGCTTAGGAAATGCCTCCTTATTACGCTGCAAAATAATGATTCCTCCACCGACATCGATGACCCACCGAATGGGCGTCAGATTTCGCGAAGAAGCGTTACATTGGCGGCAACAACCCACCGACCTATATCTTCGCACGCAAGGAAGTGCCTCCTTATTACGCACACAAAAATGAATACTCTCCACATTTGGGACCCAAAGTATAGTGGAAGGCTGACTTGTGGGCCTACTAAGTCGACGGGACGGAGGGCTTTGTCAACTTAGTCAATATGCACGATTCTAGCTCCAAAGGACCGTGACGATGTCCATCCAATGTAGTAGTGCTTCTTCAACCTCTGGTCTTCTTGCTCCGCCGCCCAAACCCGGCGTCGGTCGTGCCTCGTGCTCCTGCCTCCGTGGCGGGCTGCGATGCGGCGGAGGCCTCACCGCCCGTACTCCTCCCACCGCCGGCTACCCATCCCTCTACTCACCCACACCCCCGTTATTCTGCGGCGATGGCAATTTCACACCACAAACGGTGAACCTCAGATTTCTACGCTGGGCATCCACTATCTGCGTCTTCCCGGCTCCGTCGTCCCCTTCCTAGGCCTCGCCGTCGTCCACCGCCCCTAGTGCTCTCGGCGGCGGCATGGTCAACATGGTCAAGGAATGGCTTCCATCGGACGTGGATCGTGACGTGGAGAGGGCCGATACCGGGTCCACTACCGCAGCAGAAGGAAGTGCCTCCTTATTACACGCAAAATAATTATTCTTCCACCGATAGCGAGAACCCACCGGACGGGCCACCGATTTCGTGAAGAAAAATGTTTCCCACATTGCGGGACCCACGGCTACATCTTCGCACGCAAGGAAGTGCGTCCGGCAAAAAAGCGATTAAGCCCTCGGCTGCTTTGGGATCCACCATTTAAATCTTCGCAGCAAGGAAGTGCTCGACCGGTCAGACCCACCGTCAAGTATAAGTAGGGTTGTCATTCTGGTCGCGAACGTATACGTACATAATGGTCATTGTAGAGGTGCGCACATGTCGTAGTAGAGGCGCGCACATAGCATGTACATGTACGTACAGCGGCGAGGGTGCAAGAAAGAAAATACGGCCACGTATGTACATACGGGCAAGGTCTCGAATGCCTACTCGCGCATATGTACATGGCTGGGTCGGAACGGAGAAACAACGTCGTCGTCGTGTTCATGGGGAGCCAACCGGCTAGGTCAGAACGGAATGCGTGGTCGTGTTCATCGGGAGGGCTTGGACGGAACAGGCGATGGAAACGAGGCCTGGCGTACCGCACAACGGAGGAAACGACCTTGTGTTCTACCGGCCACGTTCGAAACGGGATCCTATTGATCGGAAGGTGCCTCGCGTACCACACAACGAGGAAACAGACCTCCTACGGTCGAAACGGGGGTCCTGTTGATAGGGAGGGGTGTGGCGTACCGCAAAACGGAGGAAACGGACCTCCTACGGTCGAAACGGGTGTCCTGTTCATCGGGAGGGATGTGGCGTACCGCAAAACAGACGAAACGGACTTGTGTTGGAGCGCTACGGTCAAAACGGGGGTCCTGTTCATCGTCAGGGGTGTGGCGTACCGCAAAACGGGACTCCACGGGATACTATTCATCTCCATCCTCGACCGCCTCCAGCCTCCACGGGCTACCGTCGACCTCCTCCAGCCTCCACGGGCTCCTGTTCATCCAGCCTCCACCGCGTGCTACTCCACCGCCATCGCTCAACCACCCTCCACGGGCACCCCTCCACCGTCTATTGTTCATCCAGCCCTCCACACCACGGGGTCTGTTCAACCACCCCTCCACGGCCACCCCTCCATCGCTCATCGCTCATCGACCCTCCACACCACGGGTCCTGTTCATCCAGAGGCAACGCCACCGCCAATCGCTCATCCACCCCCACAACAATCACTGTTCATCCAATCGATCGACTTGATTTAGCGTGATGAGCGAAGAATCGCTCCATCGGAGTTCGATTAATGACCATCGATAGATCGCTCGGGTTCGATAACGCGTAACCTGCGGTCTGTCGCCGGAGTTCGATTAGAGCCCAACGCCTCGCCGGGTTCAGTTAGAGCCAACGCCTCACACACACGCCAGACGCACGAGAAACGCGCATCACTCGGCCCCGACCTCCCACCGTGAACCGCAACTCCTCAAATTTTCCTCCCCCTCGCTTCTACCACGGTTTTTTCCGTCATGGACAGCCCAAAGAATGTCATGCAACTGCGTCTCCGGCCCTCCCAGGACGGAAAGCCCATTTTCTGTCATGATTTTTTGTCATAGAAGTAGGAGCCCACCACATCTATGATGATACCGGGTTTTGTCACAATTATCGTCATAGAAGTGTCATACGTATCACAGAAAAAATTTCATTCGGCCTACAATGTCACGGATGTGTCTTTTTTTTGTAGTACTCGCCTACCGCTCGGTAAAATCACCTCATTTCTACTAATATGGATACTATCTTTAGATCAATATAGTCGGGATTCACCAAGGAGCAAAACCAAGTGGGTCATCCACTGTGTTGTTCCACGTGCGATGCACCAAATTACATTTCGGAGCAGCTGTTGGACTTGGAGGCACCCCGGTCATAATGCCGTAGTAGTAGTAAATGAGCGATGAGAGGTCAAATCACAAAGCTGGACGGATGAGGCAACCATCATTTCACTCTAGGGCCCATGAGCACAAAGAAAAAATAAAACCAATGATGCGGCAGTGACTACCTAGGGCTCCCTAGGTAGGAGCCTCCACTACAAATCTGCCTCTCCCTCGTCCTCTTGAAGAAAACTGATGATGTGTGCGACGGGTAGGGTTTCTAGGAGTACTATGGCATGCGGGGCCCACGCCATAGTAAAAGGGAGAGGGATTGAGTTGGAGTCGACGCCTTAGTACGGGTGGGCTGCTCAGTTTTACAGGAACGAGGCAGAATTTTGGGCTCGGGGAGCAGCGGAGATATACGTACAGAAAATTATGGACGTAGGTTCGACCAAAAGGCAATGATGCATGGGCCCCGCATTTTGATATACCGGCGGCCGCGTGAAATTTGCTACTCAAAATAATGCATAAAAAGTTCCTCCAAAAACATCTATAACTAATGGGAAGTGAATGTATGCTTAAAATTAAAATAAAATAAAAAGATGATAAAAAGAGAAAAAAATAAATTGCAGTTAAAAGAATGACATTTCTAACAAAAATGTGAATGTGAACTACATATGTGTGCACGTGACCAACATATATATTGTCAATACAAAATCTAATGCAAAAATAAACTTATGAGTAACATGCATGAATTGATGATGTGGTGCTTGCATGCATAGAGTACAAAAACAATGTGACTTATGACTTGCATGCATGACATTTCATGTGCCATAGTTGCATGTCCAGGAAAAATGCTAGTGGGTTATACTAGCTATTTAGGAATAGAAGATGTATATATGGAAGTTGTAGGGAAAGAGATGACATGTATCTCAATTCCTATGAGTAGGGATTGGAAAAGATATGTCATTTTGTTCACATCATAGGAACTTTTCTATTGAATCTTAGCTAATGTTTATTTTCCTTTGAAATTGTGGGAGTATAGGAATCCATTCATATGAACCAAGTGGCTCTAAAGCTATAAAAATCATACCATGTTTAGTTTTTTTTGAAATGTGGAGTATATGAATCTATTCATATGAACCAATTGGCTCTAAAGGAAAAATCCTATAAAGATCATATTATATAGAGTTCCTATGATATTCCTCCACACCAAAGGATGGCTGAAATTGTTGTAGGTGATACGACGGTCTTTCTTTGTCCACTCCTACCCCATCTATATAGTTACCTCTCAAAAATGAATGAAATGATAAAGACTAGGTATTCTATATTGGCATTTTGGTATACGAAAACTCGGTAAAAGTTTGTGAGTTATGAATTTTCAATAAAGCTATATGCACTATACTTTGGAATGGAGGGAGGAGCATACGGCAGTTGCTAACACTCACGTAGAAGATTTGTGTGTTGGAGGAGTAGTTGTTCTGTTAAATGCCATGGCAAAACTAACACTACCGGATGCCGATCTATTGGTTGTTTTGTCGTTCGTCGGGCAACGACTTGTGGCGAACATTTTTCAAATATGATTTACGGACACATGCATTGCATTAATACGTGCCCCCTCTCTCTCACGCACACACGCACCCTCATGAGTCACGACTCTCCCGAGTCCTCTCACACCCACCGTCTATCTGTAGGTAGACGTCACACACATATGTGCTCTTCACACCCTACCCTCAGAATTTCTAAAAAATAAAAGACGTCGCGCACCTCTTATTTCAACTCACACGTCACACACTTATACTATTACTCTTGTGGCGAACATTCTTCGGGTGTAGTATATTGTACTCCGACGAAGAGAACCGGTGCACGCACGCACTAGTTCTCTCACACCCACTCGCGGGTACATGTAGGAGCGCATTTTTTAAGCAGGAGCCTCGACGCTTGCTTTACTGGGGTTCCTCTCTTTCCACTCTCTCATGCTCTCCAGATCTAAACAAGACATAGGTGGCCACACTCTCTCTCTGCTCGCCGCTGGTCACAAATCCGACCGGACCACCTCGGCCGGTGTAGTATCGAATGTATGTCTAGAGGGGGGGGGGTGATTAGACTACTTGACCAAATAAAAACTTATCCTTTTCCCAATTTTAGTCTTTGGCAGATTTTAGCTATATTAGCACAAGTCAAGCAATCCTAACACAATTCAAGCAAGCATGCAAAGAGTATATGAGAAACGGAAAGTAAAGCATGCTACTTGCAAGAATATAAAGGGAAGGGTTTGGAGAATTCAAACGCAATTGGAGACACGGATGTTTTTGTCGTGGTTCCGATAGGTGGTGCTAACGTACATCATGTTGATGGAGACTTCAACCCACGAAGGGTAACGGTTGCGCGAGTCCTCGGAGGGCTCCACCCACGAAGGATCCACGAAGAAGCAACCTTGTCTATCCCACCATGGCCGTCGCCCACGAAGGACTTGCCTCACTAGCGGTAGATCTTCACGAAGTAGGCGATCTCCCTAACCTTACAAACTCCTTGGTTCAACTCCACAATCTTGTCGGAGGCTCCCAAGTGACACCTAGCCAATCTAGGAGACACCACTCTCCAAGAAGTAACAAATGGTGTGTTGATGATGAACTCCTTGCTCTTGTTCTTTAAATGATAGTCTCCCCAACACTCAACGTTCTCTCACAGGATTTGGATTTGATGGAAAGAAGATTTGAGTGGAAAGCAACTTGGGGAAAGCTAGAGATCAATATTCATATGGTAGGAATGGAATATCTTGGCCTCAACACATAAGTAGGTGGTTCCTTCTCAGAAACAGCAAGTTGGAAGTGTAGGTTTGTTCTAATGGCTCTCTCCACGAATGAAGAGGAGGTGGAGGGGTATATATAGCCTCCACACAAAATCTAACCGTTACACACAACATGCCAAACTCGGTGGGACCGAATTGATAAACTTCGTTGGACCGATTGAGCAAATCTAGTGACCGTCAGGATTTTTGGTGGGACCGACATGCAACTCGGTAGGACCGATATGGTTAGGCTCAGGGCATAATGTAATCTCGTTGAGACCGATTACACAAACTCGGTGAGACCGATTTTGGTAATAAGCTAACCAGAGAGTTGGTCAGTTAAACTCGGTGGGACCGATTCGCTCTTTTCGGTGAGACCGAAATGTTACGAAAGGGAAACAGAGAGTTTACATTGCAATCTCGGTGGGACCGATCGCTCATCTCGGTGGTACCGAAATGTTACGAAGGGAAACAGAGAGATTACAATCCCATCTCGGTGAGACCGAGATCCCTATCGGTGAGACCGATTTGCCTAGGGTTTGTGGCAGTGGCTATGACATCTGAACGCGGTGGCATCGGGTAGAAAGAATCGGTAGGGCCGAGTTTGGCTTTTGGTTTAGGTCATATGTGGATATGAGCAAGTAGCTGAGGGTTTTGGAGCATATCACTAAGCATTGTAGAGCAAGAAACTCATTAAGCAACACCTCATCCCTCCTTGATAGTATTGGCTTTTCCTATAGACTCAATGTGATCTTGGATCACTAAAATATAAAATGTAGAGTCTTGAGCTTTTGAGCTTGAGCCAATCCTTTTATCCTTAGCATTTTGAGGATCCACTTTTCTCATCCATGCCATGCCATCCATTGAGCTTTTCCTGAAATATTCATCTTGGAATGATGTTAGCTCAATGAGCTATATGTTGTTAGGAATTATCAAAACCACCTAGGGATAGTTGCATTTTCAATCTCCCCCTTTTTGGTAATTGATGACAACATATAGATCAAAGCTCGACAAATGATAATAAGAGTGAAAAACATTGTCGCTTTGAGAAGTATGTGATAAGCAAGAGCTCCCCCTAAATTTGTGCATAGTTTAAGATTTGCTTTGGACTGCAAATGCACAAGGAGTTAGGCTCATGGGTAACTCTTCCATGTCACATACATCTTGGTGGAGCGCTAAAAAATGATAATGATTAAATACATGCACTCATCACCAAGCAAAGTGAACGATCATATAGAGATAAACTGGATAATTTCATCCAACAAGCATAAATGTAGCATATGACCAAACACATGATCATCCAGGTATCACACAGACATAATGTATCTCAAACAAGCAAATAAAGTTCAACCACCAAAGCAAGAGAGAATAAAAAAGCAACACTCTCTCTCGAAGCCTATGATCTATACATTTTTCTCCCCCTTTGGCAACAAGTTACCAAAAAGTTCATAGAAAATGCATAGCACTAGATCGACTCTCAGGCTTGATCTTCGTGGTGGTGTAGACAACGCCAAGGACGAAAGCATCAGTTGATGTAGATGGAGCGGGAGGTGTAGGTGCCGGAGCTGGTGGCACTTGAAGGCATGGTGAGTGCAGTTGAAGTGGCTCGTGTTCACTGCACCGCTTGGTGATCTGTGAGCTCTAGGCACTCTGGCAAATGCCTTAGTGGTTGACTTCCCTTCCTCTCCTGCATATCGCCCTGAAGCTGCTCAACAACGAACTGGATGTCTGTGACCTTCACATCCATGTCATATAACTTCTGCTCCATGATCCTTTCCAAGCTCTCCTGGTTTCGAGTCAAGGTGGCCAGCCCCTTCTCAATCCTCAGAGTTGATGCAATAAAGTAGCCAAGTTGATCTTCTTTGCTCTTCAAAAGGTACTGAGATGCCTCTTCCATTGTTGGCATCTTGGCAGCCTTCTCTGTCCTTGCCTTCTCCCTTTTAGCTTGTGCTTGCACTGAAGATGGTTCATCTTCATCCATAACCACTTGGTTGTCCTTGAAGTCTGGATAGATAGGCATGTGCTCCTTATCCAACAGGTATGTGCATGTGCCCATCTTGGAGTTTATCACTCTCGGATCGTGGGGCATATCCACAACTTCTTTTCTGGTCAGTTGTTGTCCTCTTGATAGTCTCTGCTATAAGGCTCATGACCTTGAACTTCTGTGGCGCATCAAATATGTGTAGCAAGTTTATTGCATGGCCTCTGATCATTCTGTGATCACCAGACTTGGGCAAGAGAGTGTGCCTGAGGATCCAATTGATTGTAGGCGCACTGCAGCAAGTGTTTCACCGATCCAAACCGGTGAGTCTCAAGATCTGCTTCAGGAATCTCTTTGTACATACGTGCCATAGAGTTGTGATCCATCTTTTTCTTGGCATAGACATCCAAGTCATCCTCTTCCTCCTTAGGTGCATTGATCAGATTGGCCCATTCCTCAATAGTTTATTGGTACCTTGTACCTTCAGACATCCATACTATCCTGCCACCTGGATAGAAGTGTGATGTGGAGTAGAATTGCATTATGAGCTCCTCATTCCACCTTGTGAGCTTCTGCCCAACAAAGTCTGCAACTCCACAAGCACTAAAACTGTCATACACACCAGGATAGTGTTCCTCATTCTCCTTTATGTAGGTCCAGTCAGTCGACCCACCTCATGTCACACACTATAGGCTTCTTGTCCAACAAGATTGTCTCATAGAAGTCCTGTTGTTCCTTTGTGTGGAACCTGTAGTCCACAGTAGTCCTCCTTCTGGTGGCATATGGATCTGACTCTCTCCATAGCCTCAACCCCGAGTCTCTCCTGATCTTCATGTTCTCACCATGTGGATGAGCATCATTGTGGTCCTGGAATGTTTGGCTTCAACTTTCTCGGGATATGCTCTTCATCATCTTCTTCTTGACCAGTCTCGTGCACCTTTGGGGCCTTGTTCTTCTCAGCAGCAGATATGTTTCTGGTATTCCTCTTTGGTGCAATCTTTGGTTTGGAGGCAGCTTTGGGTGCTTCTTTGGGCTTTGATGAAGCAGCCCATGACCTAATAGCATCACCCATAAGCTTTTGAGCCTTTGGTGCTGGTGCAGCAACCTCTTCTTCTTCCTCCTCTTCCATCATGGAAGGCTTTCCAATAACTCAGGCCATGGTCTTCTTGAACCTTTCCTTTCTCTTCTTCCCTTCTGCAGCAGCCTCTTTGGGTTCAGATTCCAAAGATGCTTGAGTGGAGGCTCTGGCTTTAGACATGGGTTGTCTTCCTGCTGGCCTTTTGGTCTTCGGACACGGCTTGGTGGCGGCGGTGTGCTATACTCCTTCTTTAGCACCTTTTTCTTAGAAATGGCCTCATCCTCTACTGCCACATAGTCTTCATCCTCAGATTCTGAGGTTCTCTTCTTCCTTGTCCTGGTGGCTGCTTTGGGTAAGTTGCTTGGGGTGCTTCTGCTACCCTCATCTGAGCTGCTAGAGGGACTAGTGCCCTCACTCATCTGAATCTGCTCCTCTGACTAGTTCATTTGTCACTCTGATCGGACATATTGCAAACACCGATCGCAGACCACGTGAATAGATATAGATGAGATGGAGTGGATGAGCATCACAAAATCTGAGAGGTTTTTGCAAAGAATGAGTCAAAAACTTAGTGTTAGTTTTCCACAAAAGCATTTCGGATCAACTGATTTGCAAACTCGGTGATACCGGCAAATTATTGGAACCTAAACTAGTGAACTCGGTCAGACTGAGTCACAGTTCGGTGGCACCGAGACTGCTAGGGTTTCACAAAGTCCTGAACTCGGTCACACCGATTTGCAATTCTCGGTCAAACAGAGAATCACTTGTGCAATGGCCTTAGCCGAATCGGTGGAACCGAGTTCTGCAACTCGGTGGCTCCGAGATGGTTTCGGCGGAAACCTAACCCTAAATTTTCGATTCATCTCTAATCTACGGATTGTTTTGACTGGATAGAATAGTTTCAATCGTGGCAAGAATCATGATGAACACAATGTGCTAGGAATCGGACGGGGATAGCACTGTGGTCGAGTCCATATCCTAGTTCGGCGATGAACTCGCTACGGCGGCAACGGCGGGGTTGAATTCCGTTGACGGCAAGTGAGACCGGAGGCGGTGGCGATGAGGAGGACGATCCGAGACCACGGAGGCGGAAGCGAGCTATCTTGTGAGCGAAGAGGTTTGGATAAAGTTTCCAAATTTTTGCCCGTGAGTATATATAGCCCGACCATGTCGGTGTGGATCGAGTGGAACAACTTCGGTGGCATCGAGATGCATAACTCTTGATACATAAAGCAACTCGGTGTGACCGAAAAGTTCAAATCGGTTGCCCCGAGATTGAAAACCTAGATCGACTTAGTGATCTCGGTATGACCGAAATGGAGGAATCGGTCAGACTAAACCGCACAAAGAAGTTTAGGAAGTTTAAGTCTATGACGAATCGGGGACTCCGATTGCTCCTCACACAGAGTGGTTCGAATCTGACTTGTTCAAATTTTTTGATGTAGCATGAATAGAGTTTGAGATGAGAAGAGCATAGATAGCTAGAGAAGGTTCTTAGGCATTCTTGTCCATCCACTTGGCCAAAGAAAAAGAAACCAATCAATCAAAACAACAAGTGGATGTCCTCGAATGAGTAAAATATGCAACCAACATGCTCACACAATAAAATGACAACTGAAATATGTGGCAAAGCATGCACAACCAATTCTAGCATCTATCAAGCAATTGGCGATGACTAGGTCATCTATATATGAGTATACTGACTTAGGAGTCAAATGAGAACATTTGATCACAGGTCATACTCATCGTTTAAGCTCAAGTGGGGTTACCACTTTTACATAATGCATTGATGTGTTCACACCATTAGAGTTTCTTTAGCTCAATTATTTAGAGTAAAGCTCCCCCTAGATGTGAGATCCCCCCTTAGAAGTATGAACTAACCTTGGGTTTTGTCGATGATGACTTCATGTAGGTGTTGAAGATGTGGATGCTCAATGTTGATGAAGATCATTTGGAGCAATCCTTTGGAGTGAGTTGCACTTTCAATACCTACACGGGTTAGTCCCACAAGGAACAAACAAGGATATCCATAGACATAGAGTGATGCACACACAAGATGATGTCTATGAAAGCATTAAATTACCTTGTCCCTTGTCTTACCAACAAGAGGGTTTGTGACTCCTTGAACTAGTGCAAGATGTGGAAGTTGATTGCACTTGTTGTTGCCAAAATGATATGAGTGAAATATGTTGGCGGTGTCACCCTCAAGAACTCTCTAGTTCTTCTTCTTCAGGATCCACATCATCTTGATGGGAATCCTTGGAGTTGTAGTCGTACTTGATGAAGTAGAACTTGATGTAGTCTTGGGAACCCACTTGACCAAGGTCTTAGGAGCTTCTTCAAATGCATCAATCTCCTCTTGAAGCTTGTCCTTGCCTTTTTGCTTGTGGTATTGTGGTGGAAGATCATCTTGAGCTTGTGTCCCCTTGAAGGAAGTAGGATCATACTTCTCTTGTTGAGGAACAAACTTCGTCTTGGGATATTGATCTTCTTCCCACTCAACTCCATTGGCATTGAACTTTTGTTCAAAACCAACACCTTGGTTCTTCCGGTGCCTTCCTTGCTTGCGTACAATGTCCTCAAATTGCTTACTCCCGGCAAGGCTCTTGTAAACATCTTTCTCTATAATTCCCTTCAATAAGCTATTTTCTTTCTCAAGTGTAACTTGGCTAAGAGAATCATTAGTGGAATCAAGAGAACTACTAGAAGCAACAACATTTGATTTAGCATGATTGTTGTTACTACTAGAGGAAGAATCTTTCTTGTTATTGTTACTAGACTTGACTTGAGGCATGTAAGTAGATAAGAGTAAACACTTGGCAATGTAATAAGAACTTTTCTTACGAAGATCATCATTGTTTGCCTTTAAGAACTCATGCTCTTGCTCAAGGTTGAGCTTTTCAAAGCGTAACTTCTCATGAGTCCTTAAAAGTTCTCGATGATCTTCTAAGATAGTTTCATGAGCTAACTTAAGAGTGTTTAGTTCTTTAGTTAGAAGCTCAATCTTCTCCTTATCATTGTCATTCGTTTTATCTTGACTAGCATGATTAATTGACGTTTCATCATAGTATTCATCACTAGAGTTGTCAACAAGTAAATCATCATCACCTAGCAAGTCATGTTCATCACTATTGAAATCAACATACTCGGGGCGTGTTACCTTTGGGCCTTTAGCCATGAAGCATCTTCCGATTCCTTCATTAGGTGAATCAAATATGTCATAGGAGTTGGTTAACACAAGTGCTAGACCGGCAACGCCTTCATCTTGAGTATATTCGGAGTCGGAGTGATAGCTTCTCTCGGAGTGATTGTCGAAGTCGGAGCCGGATACCCATTCACTAACATGAGCTTGATGTCTTCATTTTTTGTAGCTCCTTGATGACTTGTCCTTCCTTTACGAATCCTTGCTTCTCCGTGAGGGTCTTCGTTCATAACGATCATCTCTACTTCTCCTCTCTCTTGGTGGTGATTCCTCTCTTCTACTTCTTCTTTTTGGAGAATCTTCTCTTCTTTTGTAGGGTGCCATGCACTCATTGGAATAGTGTCCGGGTCTTCCACAATTGTAGCAATTACGCTCCCGACTAGAAGATCTTTTGTCATTGTAGGACCTTGACTTGGAGCTTCTCTCTTTGCTTCTACTCTTGTAGAATTTGTTGAAGTTCTTCACCATTAAGCTCAATTCTTCATTGAAGGTTTGTTTCTCACTTGATGATGTGGGGGCTTCACATGAGGCATTGTAAGCACCACTTGAATTGTTGTGAAGTTCCTCCTTATCCTTGAGTAACATCTCATGAGCAACAATTCTTCCAATGACTTCCGTTGGCTTGAGATCTTTGTAATTGGGCATCATTTGGATCAATGTGCACACGGTATCATATTTTCCATCCAAAGCTCTTAGGATCTTCTTGATGATGAATTTGTTGGTCATCTCTTCACTTCCTAAGCCCGCAATCTCATTTGTGATAAGAGCACGCCTAGTGTACATTTCAGCGACACATTCACCATCCTTCATTTTGAACTTGTCAAGTTGACTTTGGAGCACATCCAACTTGGATTCCTTGACGGAGTCGGTACCTTCATGCATATCAATCAAAGTGTCCCAAATTTCCTTTGCATTCTCAAGACGGCTGATTTTGTTGAATTCTTGAGGCACAATCCGTTGAAGAGGATATCACAAGCTTGAGCGTTGTATTGCAGCATCTTCAACTCTTCCGCACTAGCTTCACGATTTGGTTCTCTCCCATCAAAGAATTCACCTTGCAAGCCTATACACACAATAGCCCAAACGGCGGGGTTATGTCCAAGAATATGCCTTTTCATCTGATGCTTCCAACTAGCAAAATTAGTACCATCAAAGTAAGGACCTCTACGGTGATAATTTCCCTCGCTAGACGCCATACTCTCCTAGGTTGTGAAACCAAGGCTATGACCACCAAAAGCTATGGAAATCAAAGCAAATGGAGACAATAGTTCTGATACCACTCGTAGGATCGAAAGTATGTCTAGAGGGGGGTGATTAGACTACTTGACCAAATAAAAACTTATCATTTTCCCAATTTTAGTCTTTGGCAGATTTTAGCTATCTTAGCACAAGTCATGCAATCCTAACTCAATTCAAGCAAGCATGCAAAGAGTATATGAGCAGCGGAAAGTAAAGCATGCAACTTGCAAGAATGCAAAGGGAAGGGTTTGGAGAATTCAAATGCAATTGGAGACAGAGATGGTTTTGTCGTGGTTCCGATAGGTGGTGCTATCGTACATCCACGTTGATGGAGACTTCAACCCACGAAGGGTAATGGTTGCGCGAGTCCATGGAGGGCTCCACCCACGAAGAATCAACCTTGTCTATCCCACCATGGCCGTCGCCCACGAAGGACTTGCCTCACTAGCGGTAGATCTTCACGAAGTAGGCGATCTCCTTGCCCTTACAAACTCCTTGGTTCAACTCCACAATCTTGTAGGAGGCTCCCAAGTGACACCTAGCCAATCTAGGAGACACCACTCTCCAAGAAGTAACAAATGGTGTGTTGATGATGAACTCCTTAGTCTTGTGCTTCAAATGATAGTCTCCCCAACACTCAACTCTCTCTCACAGGATTTGGATTTGATGGAAAGAAGATTTGAGTGGAAAGCAACTTGGGGAAGGCTAGAGATCAAGATTCATATGGTAGGAATGGAATATCTTTGCCTCAACACATGAGTAGGTGGTTCCTTCTCGAAAGCGACAAGTTGGAAGTGTAGGTTTGTTCTGTTGGCTCTCTCCACGAATGAAGAGGAGGTGGAGGGGTATATATAGCCTCCACACAAAATCTAACCGTTACACACAACATGCCAAACCCGGTGGGACCGAATTGATAAACTCGGTCGGACCGATTTAGCAAATCTAGTGACCGTTAGGATTTTCGGTGGGACCAACATGCAACTCGGTAGGACCGATATGGTTAGGGTTAGGGCATAATGTAATCTCGCTGAGACCGATTACACAAACTCGGTGAGACCAATTTTGGTAATAAGCTAACTAGAGAGTTGGTCAGGTCAACTCGATGGGACCGATTCGCTCTTTTCGGTGAGACCGAAATGTTACGGAAGGGAAACAGAGAGTTTACATTGCAATCTCGGTGGGACCGATCGCTCATCTCGGTGGTACCGAAATGTTCTGAAGGAAACAGAGAGATTACAATCCCATCTCGGTGAGACCGAGATCCCTATCAGTGAGACCGATTTGCCTAGGGTTTGTGGCAGTGGCTATGACATCTGAACGCGGTGGCATCGGGTAGAAAGAATCGGTAGGGCCGAGTTTGGCTTTTGGTTTAGGTCATATGTGGATATGAGCAAGTAGCTGAGGGTTTTGGAGCATATCACTAAGCCTTTGTAGAGCAAGAAACTCATTAAGCAACACCTCATCCCTCCTTGATAGTATTGGCTTTTCCTATAGACTCAATGTGATCTTGGATCACTAAAATATAAAATGTAGATTCTTGAGCTTTTGAGCTTGAGCCAATCCTTTTATCCTTAGCATTTTGAGGGATCCACTTTTCTCATCCATGCCATGCCATCCATTGAGCTTTTCCTGAAATATTCATCTTGGAATGATGTTAGCTCAATGAGCTATATGTTGTTAGGAATTACCAAAACCACATAGGGATAGTTGCACTTTCAGCCGGGGCAGGGGTGTAGGTCCATCATTCATGCGGTCGTCGGCGGCGAGGGAGGAGACCAACAGCTCCCCGCGTGTCCTGATCGGCGGCCGTGTCGTTCTCTCCGAGACAGCGCCGACTTGGGAGGGCCTCCGACCCCTTCTTCCTCCCTGCGGTATTGTGGCCAAGATGCGGCCTCCCGACGCCGTCTTTTCCACATCACGACGACCTTCAGGTATATCTTCCTTCAAAACTGGCCTTGCTCTACTGCCCCGGCTCCCCATGTGTCTGCGTGTGGATCTTTTTCTACTTCCGTCGGCTGTTCCAAAGCCACCTAGACTTTTACTATTATTAGAGGTAAAGCTAGTTCACACTGTCGAATCTAAGAGTTGGTTCAAACAGGGAAGAAAGTGGGAAAGCTGTAGCATGAATCTAGGACTTGGTTCTAAGAGGAAAGGGGGAAAATAGTAGATACTAGCTACCCAATCGGTCTCTTGGTTGAAAAGGCAAAGAAAGTGGGGTGGATGGCGAAGGGTGGGGGGAAGTGGACCTGTCTCTTGGTAGAAAAAGGAAAGAAAGTGAGGGGTGTTGTGGGGACAACGCAAATGAGAATGAGCAGGTCTAGATTTCCTATGCTCACATAGGAAAATGTCGTCGAGGAGATAAAAATGGGACAAATGCAGACATGCTGACTGAATGTTTGCCGCTCTCGGCGACCACATCTGCCTCACCACTTTATGCCCCTGCTGTCCCTACGCCCTTATCGCTACCGTTAATGTAAAATCACATGAAGCATGAAGCAATGCCACATAATGTCACTATGAAATAATGCTGTTGACAGTCTAGTGCTGTTGATAAATTTTAGGAATCACACCACCATTTTATGAAGTGCTTCTGTCTTACTTTATTTCCCATGAATTGTGTTGTTGCAGTTACACTTAAATATCACACCGCTAAAATTCTTCATCCCAGTGGAACTGCACAAATTTGATTGCACATTTACTGACCATGTGCTACTCTCATTACAGTAATACTAATGCTATTGTTCTGCATGTTAATCTAGTGGCATTGTTGATGTGATGTGACGCAACTTCTTACTTAATGGCACTTTTCCATACTGTCAATGTGTTGCCAATTATAAGACAATAGATGATGTTGTTAATCATATGCCACTGCAAATACTTTCACTGCTTAAATAACCATATTTCATATTTGTGAAAACAGGGATGTCTGTCTCCATTTCGTTTCTATTTGTGCAATCAAAAGTACACACCTCAGTTTTAGTACAACTGCACAAAATGAGATGACTATTCCTAGCTGTCGTTGTCTAACCTCCCGTCTTCCAGGTAGCACTACATTGGTAGTAACTAGGTAGAATGGCCAACACAATCTAAAAGAAGTTCATTCATACATTTACTTCTTGATTGTAGTGCAGGGACGAGCAAAAACGACAACATCCTAGTTGGGAATGCACTTTCTCCCAGATCAAGGATGGACAAAGGACTAGCTAGCACGGCTGCGCGGAGGTTTTTTGGACAGGTGCACGGACAAGAGGCATTGTGGTCTGCTTATTTCTGCATGTAGTGGTGCTTAAATTTAGTGGAACAGCACAAGAAGTTTAGATGGTCAGTACACTAAATGGTTCAATTCAGTATTCCAACTGAGAACACAATTATAATTGGTTATTCTGGAATGAGAGAACCTATCCCTGGATGGTGGCAACAAGAAAAACCAGAGTGAACTCCAGGAAATTAAAGCCTGCCTAGGGAGGCCCTTTGCTCGGAGAAGCCTTGCTTGATTTTTCCTGATTTGTAAATCTTCTCACAACTTTGTCTTTTACTGTGAACTAGTAAATGTTGGTTATGTTCTATGAATCATTGAGATGTATAAAATTGCTGAACTTATGTTTTTCAAGTATTTTATGAAGCTGAGTTTAATCTGAATTTTCCACATGAATGGTGGACTAGCGTGTGAACGTTTGAAATTTACATTGTGGCCTCAGTTAACTGCATGAAACACTTTAACAAGATACGTAGTTGCTTATATGCCAAACAATAGAGTATTGATTGTCAACTGGTCGATAGCTGACTTTTCTAGTGTCGAAGCGAGCTACGCCAATGTGTCATGTTTTGCACAACTCCTTACAAGTGGGGTAGCGCCAACAATGTTTACAAGTACTTAACTAGCCTTACGCACCCTATGTATACGTCAGCGCACAGTTCTCGAACAAGTACTCTATTTCATTAAACACACACTGCTCATATGATAAACCATGACAACTCACGCCTTACCATGCCATATTACATGAAAAAACTAGTGAGGACGCATCTGTTTCGGCAACAATTACAATGGATCTCACATGATTCACGACCACACAAAAGTGGCAGTAGTTCCCATAGACGGATTCAAACTGAGTACTAGCCCGAGAGGGCTCGATAATAGGCAATGTTCGGATAATTAGACACAAATCCAAACTAGTTTTAGACACTAGCTGGGCCAACTATTTCATTCCTCGATCTAATTTGGGATGGACACAAGACGGAGCTTGCCATGAACATCATCGACAACGTCCATCAGCAGCTCAATCATGTCAACCTTCTTGAAGATAACCTTGTGGCCTTGCCACTCATAAACCTGTTTGTCGAGGCATGCCACGTCATCTTCCTGCGTAAGCTTGACAAGAATAGTATGCCTCACAAACAAAGGAGTAGCTTTGAACTTCTTGTGCTTCAATACACCCTAGACAACACGCCCGACAACAGTGTGGCTGGAATACATCTCAACTTCGGTATAAGTGCAACTGGCTTCCAAGATCCAACAGCCTAAGAACTTTGTTTTACCAGTATGTATATTCAGGTCATCCGCCACATAGAGAGTGAAATGTACAACCACACGATCCTTGTCTGCATCAGGGCTCTAAATGAAATAGAAACGGATTCTGAATTACTTTCCAATATAAAAAACAAAAGTTATTTAAACCACTATGTAGAGTCAGAAGTATGCATGACAGGGAAGGTAGCATGGCAACGAAGCTAATAAAATTTTGCATTATTTATCACCACATACTTAGATGAAAACCCACAATCGAGATCATCAAAGAAGAAAATCACCTTGGGCAGCTCAGCGAGGGGGGGGGGGACACATCCTCGAAGGGGCAAAACTGCTCCTGCAGTGTCACGGGGGTTGTAACTTCAAACGGGGCGTTGACCATCTTAGTAGTGGCCGTGAGCGTATCTGGGGTCGGCTCGGTGGTGCTCGTGGGGATTAGCCTCGTGCGTCAGCTCCAACATCGGTGAATCTTTGCCTGATTCTCCTTGGTCCATCCTAAAATTGACGAATAGGAGAAAACTAAAAGGAAAACACTGTCGCAATGACAACGAAACAAAAAAGATTGAGGATTGCTTACTGCTTTGTGAAATTCTTTTTTCTGAAAGAAAATATACCAACATCACGGATCCGCTTACCTTATCTTCGTTGGGATGCGAGTGTTGGCTTTCTTGAAGACGGCGAGGGGGAAGGGGATTCAGCGAAGAGTGAAATGATGGTTGCTTCGTCCGTCAAACTTAGACTGCAGAGAGATGGGGTTTTGTGACATGACGGCTCATTACTACCGCGCTACGACCGGGGTGACTCTCCGCCTGCATACTGCCTTCTAATTTGGTGGATGGAATTTGGGCCCGCGCGCTGCATGGCCTGCATGTCGGTGAACCAAGTAAAACGCCATGCAGTAGCGGGAAATGTTTTGATGACCTAGGAGGAGCCAGAAGCGGTAGTGTATCCACTGTACTAGTAGTAATTGTTTTTCTGGGTGGATGTAGAGTGTCTCTACTGTACTAGTAGTTGTAATTGTTTCTCTGGGCCTGATAACCCACAAGTATAGGGGATCAATTGTAGCCTCTTTCGATAAGTAAGAGTTTCAAACCCAACGAGGAGCTAAAGGTAGAACAAATAATACCTCAAGTTCTATCGACCACCGATACAACTCTACGCACACTTGACGTTCGCTTTACCGGAAACAAGTATGAAACGAGAAGTACTTTGCAAGATAATAAAAGTTAGGTGTTTAGTAAAAGGGTTTGTGTCAACAAGAAAGTCATTTCTCCCTAGGCATTTGATAACAAGTACCGGTAATCATTCTTGTAATTTTATATGAGGGAGAGGCTTGAGCTAACATACTTTCTCTACTTGGATCATATGCACTTATGATTGGAACTCTAGCAAGCATCCACAACTACTAAAGATCATTAAGGTCGTGAAACCAAACCATAGCATTAAGTATCAAGTCCTCTTTATTCCCATATGTCATACCCCACCTACTCTGGTTTAAGTTTCTGCCACTCTCGCAACCCACCATGAGCGAACCATGAACATATTGCAACACCCTACAGTGGGGGCCCCTCATGTTTGCGCGAGAACGGAGGGCACCGTAGGACAACACCATAAATAAAATATACAATCATACCAACCAAGATCACGATTAACCCACAAGACAAAACAGATCTACTCAAACATCATAGGATAACCATAGATAATTGGGAAATAATATATGGAGTTGAGCACCATGTTTAAGTAAAGATTACGGCTGGGAGAAGAGGTGTTACACCGCTGCATAGAGGGGGAGAAAGTTGGTGTTGACGGTAGCAAGACTGTTGATGTAGATCGCCGTCCCAATCGTTGCCCCAATGGCACTCCGGCGCCACCGGAAGCGAGGGGGAGAGAGCCCCCCTACTTATTCTTCATCCTTGGCCTCCCCCCTAGATGGGGAGGAGATTTCCCCCTCTGGTCCTTGGTATCCATGGCGGCGAAGGGTCGGGAGCCCCTCCGAGATTGGATCTGCCTCTCTGTTCTCTTCTGCTTCGCATCCCCCTGATCTGGCCGAAAATAGTTTCTTCTATTCCGGGAGATCCGTAACTTCGATTCCGCTGAGATTTTAACACGATTTTTTCCGGATATAAGCTTCCTTGCACCCGAAATAGAGCTCCAACTGACGGTCGAGGAGGGCACAACCCACCACCGTCAGGCGAGGGCCTCTGGCGCCTCGGTGTCTTGTGGGCTGTGTGGGCCTCCGTTTGCGGTGATTCCAACTCCCAAAAATCACAAATATTCCAAAATAATTCTGCGTGAAATTTTATTGCATTTGGACTTCATTTGATATGGATACTCTGCGATACAAAAAACATGCAGAAAATAGGAACTGGCGCTGGGCACTGGATCAATAGGTTAGTCCAATAAATCATATAAAAAGTTGCCAAAAGTATGTAAAACTTGTATAATATTGGCATGAAACAATAAAACATTATAGATACGACGGAAACGTATCAGCATCCCCAAGCTTAATTCCTACTCGTCCTCGAGCAGGTAAATGATAAAAAAGATAATTTTTTATGTGGAATTCTACCTAGCATAAACTTGATCATATGTCTAGTCATGGCATGAATATTAAGACATAAGTGATTCAAAGCAATAGTCTATAATTTGACATAAAGACATCAATACTCAGGCATCCCAATAAACAATCATGTCTTTCATAATATCAACGCTAACGAAAGCTATCCCTAGAAAATCATATAGTCTTGTCATGCTATGTCTTCTTAACACAAAGTATTTGTCATGCACAACCCCGATGACAAGCCGAGCAATTGGTTCATACTTTTTAACGCGCTTCAGCTTTTTCAACCCTCACGCAATACATGAGCGCAAGCCATGGATATAGAACTACGGGTGGAATAGAGTATAATGATAGGGGTAAATATAAAGAAGACAAAAAAGTAAGAAAGTCTCACATCGACGCATCTAACCAACGGGCTATGGAGATGCCCATCAATCGATATCACCGTGAGGAGTAGGGATTGCCATGCAACGAATGCACAAAGAGCTATAAGTGTATGAAAGCTCAATATGAAAACTAAGTGGGTGTGCATCTAATCCTATAATGAAAAATTCCCACTAGTATATGAAAGTGACAACATAGGAGACTTTCCATATGAAAAACAGGGTGCTACTTCGAAGCACAAGTGTGGTAAAGGACACTAACAATGCCCCCTTCTCTCTTTGTTTATTTATTTTTTGTTTTTTTCTTTTTCTTTCTTTTCTTTTTTCTTTGTTTTATTTGTTTTCTTTTTATCTCATTGTCTGGAGTCTCATCCCGACTTGTGAGGGAATCATAGTCTCCATCATCCCTTCCTCACTGGGGCACTGCTCTAAAAAGGAATAATGATGATCATCACACTTCTATTTACTTATAACTCAAAAAAATAGAACTCGATACCTATGACAAAATATGACTCTATATGAATGCATCTGGCAATATCCCAGGATGTATAATGTTCTAGTGTAACATGTATGAAAAATGATGAACGGTGGCTGAGCCACAACTACTATGTCAGCAATATGATCATGCAAAGCAATATGACAATGAATGCTCAAGTCATCAAACGGAAGTGGTGGAAGTTGCATGGCAATATATCTTGGAATGGCCATGGAAAAGCCATAATAGGTAGGTATGGTGGCTGTTTTCAGGAAGATATAATAAGGCTTATGTGTGATAGAGCGTATCATATCACGGGGTTTGGATGCACCAGCGAAGTTTGCACCACGTCTCGATGTGAGAAAGGGCAATACATGGTACCGTAGAGGCTAGAAAATTGCGGAAACGTAAGAGTGCGTATAATCCATGGACTTACATTAGTCATAAAGAACTCATATACTTATTGCAAAAGTTTATTATCCCTCGAAGCAAAGTACTACTACACATGCCCCTAGGGGGATAGATTGGTAGGAAAAGACCATCGCTCATCCCCGACCGCCACTCATAAGGAGGACAATCAATAATAAATCATGCTCCAACTTCATAGCATAACGAGAGACTATATGTGCATGCTTCGGGAATCACAAACCTTAACACCAATATTCTTACTAAACATACCATTTACTAGGACCTCCCACATATTACCATCTCTATATCGCAAAACTATTGCAAGGAATCAAACATATCATATTCAGTGATCCATAAGTTTTATGTAGGATTTTATGACTAACCATGCAATTGACCAATTCCTGTTGACTCTCTAAATAGATCTAAGTGAAGCATGAGAGTTTAATCCTTTCTATAAAAGACCATGCTCTAATAAATATAAGTGAAGCAAAAGAGCATTCTTCAAACAATGGTTTTCTATGTGAAGAGAAACAGGCAAACCAAACTTCAAATGATATAAGTGAAGCACATGAAGCATTCTATAAAGCCATACTCAAAAGATATAAGTGAAGTGCAATGAGAATTCTACAAATCAACCATGGACTATCTCATACCATCATGGTTCATAAAATAAAAAGGGAAAAACTAAATGCAAAAGACGCTCCAAGATTTGCACATATCACATGGACGAAACGAAACCGAAAACATACCGATACTTGTTGAAGAAAGATGGGATGCCTTCCGGGGCATCCCCAAGCTTAGACGCTTGAGTCTCCTTGAATATTTATTTGGGGTTCCTTGGGCATCCCCAAGCTTGAGCTCTTGCCTCTCCTCCTTCTCCTCATATCGAGACCTCCTCGATCTTTGATCACTTCATCCACACAAAACTCAATGTAAAGTTTGGTAAGATCCGTTAGTATAATAAAGCAAATCACTACTCTAAGTACTGTTGCAAACCAATTCATATTTTGTTTTTGCATTGTAGGTACTGTAATATAACTTTTTCATGGCTTAATCCACTGATAGAAATCGATAGTTTCATCAAAACAAGCAAACAATGCATCAAAAACATAATCTGTCTTAAACAGGACAGTCTGTAGTAATCTGAACATTCACCATATTTCTGGGACTCCAAAAAATTCTGAAAAAAGTAGTAAAAGTAAAAAAATTTGTATATAAAGACAGTGCAAAAAGTTTCAGAACCGTTAGACGTTCCAGTAAAAAATATAAAATCGCGCACTACAACCAAAGTTTCTGTTTTGCACCGCACAAACCAACAAGCAATGTAAACATCCTAAAGGCAAATCTTGGCACATTATTTTTATAATACAATGGAATTGTACAAGGGGATAATTATTTTTGTGATAATCTTCATGAAAAATTCTACATTGTTTCCATGAGCATGAACACAAGTGTTCAAGGTCGACCCTCACTTCTCCAATGCATAACTTCCAATCGCTTCTCTTTTGTGAAAAGTTTTAAGTTCCCCTATATATATTTTTTGTTTTAAAACTTTATAAAAACACTCAACATAAATAAATGACTCTCAAAATCTTCCAGGTTGTCTCCCTGGCAGTGCTTTCTTTAAAGCCATTAAGCTAGGCAGAAAGTGCTCAATTAATAAATCCACCCGGATCCCAAGGTATATCAAAGCCAATTTGAATCAACAATGATCTTGCATTTAGTAGTGAGCACAAAGCAACATATATCAAGCAATGATGAAGTCTAACTCTCTTCCTATGCATCGGCATGTCATACAAGAACAATTCATGCACATCAAGTAAAGGCCAATACATAGACAAGCAGTTTCTTGCAACTTTTTCGTGTTGGAAACATAAAGAGGCGGAGACATAATTCCCTCTCTCATAATAATTGCAAGTAGGAGCAGCAAGCACATGCATATTATATTCATCAAAATCATCATGCGTAGTAGCAAAATGCAACCCATCAACATAATCCTTAATAAGAGGAAACTTCTCTGATATAGTGTAGTTTGGAGAATTCAAAAAGATAATAGGACTATCATGTGTGGGTGCAATAGCAACAATTTCATTCGTAACATGAGGAACTATAGAAAGTTCATCTCCATAAGCATAATTCATATTGGCATCTTGGCTACAAGCATAACAAATATCAAGTTCATTAAAAAGGGATATTTCAAACAAATCAACGGGATCATAGCAATTATCATGGCATTCATCCTTCGGTAAGAACGAAGGGACATTAAACAATCTATATGTTGAAGATTTACTCTCATTACAAGGTGGGCACGGGTGATCAATCCGTTCTTCCTCCACTTGTTCTTCGCTCTCCTCATCATCTTTTTCATCCAATGAGATCGCGGTTTCATCAATTTCTTCTTCCATAGACTCCTGCAAAATATTAATCTTTTCTTGGAAAGCAGAGTTATTCTCAATAAATACATCAATATCATAATTGTATTTATAATTATCATAGCAATATTTAAGGATAGCAAGATTTTCAGGTCTATAAACTGAATCATCAAAATCTTCAAACTTTTCAAACAAAGATTCAATTTCATATGCACCCTTAAAATCAACAAATTCTTCTATCCGTTCCACATCAAAGTAATCATATATACCAATAGCATAAGAAGCTAAGGTTTCATTATCATTAAATTCACATGAAAAGGGAATATGTGGAGCATTCATCCTAGAGAAACAAGTATAATCATATCTCAAGCATAGCCCCCGAACATACCAATGCAACATATGAATTTGATCCCATAAAAATTTCCCTTTATGAGTCAAGCGATAATCCCTAAAGTATTCATGTTGATCCAACGTTACTCCCATTATATAGTTGAATGGGGTTTTCTCAGGATTATTAAGGTAGTGCATAATATCTTTTACATAACGAGCATCGAGGGTTTTAGGAGGTTCCCCATCTCCATGAGTAGCAAGTACCACTAATTGTTTTGGTGTTTTGTGTTCCATATCCATAACTAAAGAAAAAGAACAACTTAGAACAAGAAATAAAGCTACTTGGTGATAAAGCAAACAAGCACACACGATAATATTCACCCCACGCTATAACTCCCCGGCAACGGCACCAGAAAAAGGTCTTGATAACCCACAAGTACAGGGGATCAATTGTAGCCTCTTTCGATAAGTAAGAGTTTCAAACCCAACGAGGAGCTAAAGTTAGAACAAATATTCCCTCAAGTTCTGTCGACCACTGATACAACTCTGCGCACACTTGACGTTAAACTTTCTGGAAACAAGTATGAAACTAGAAGTACTTTGCAAGATAATAAAAGTTAGGTGTTTAGTAAAAGGGTTTGTGTCAACAAGAAAGTTATTTGTCCCTAGGCAATCGATAACAAGTACCGGTAATCATTCTTGTAATTTTATATGAGGGAGAGGCATGAGCTAACATACTTTCTCTACTTGGATCATATGCACTTATGATTGGAACTCTAGCAAGAATCCGCAACTACTAAAGATCATTAAGGCCGTGAAACCCAACCATAGCATTAAGTATCAAGTCCTCTTTATTTCCATACGTCATACCCCACCTACTCGGGTTTAAGTTTCTGTCACTCTTGCAACCCACCATAAGCGAACCATGAACATATTGCAACACCAAACAGCGGGGGGCCCTCACGTTTGTGGGAGAACGGAGGGCACCGTAGGATAGCACCATAAATAAAATATACAATCATACCAACCAAGATCACGATTAACCCGCAAGACAAAACGGATCTACTCAAACATCATAGGATAACCATAGATCATTGGGAAATAATATATGGAGTTGAGCACCATGTTTAAGTAGAGATTACAGCGGGGGGAAGAGGTGTTACACCACTGCATAGAGGGGGAGTGTCGGCGTCCTGGGAACAGGGGTACCCAGACTTGCCTGCCTGCGGCCCAGGGCGCGGCTCCAGCAACGGCCTGGTATGGCCCATCTTCATCAGCAACTACTCAAGACCCTCGCGAGGGGCCAAGCCTCGCGAGGCGGACGACACAAGACCTCCTCAGGGGCGGCCTCACTAGGCTGGCTCCCGAGGAGCGGAGATATCTATGCAAGGGGCACCTCGCGAGGTGCGCGTGACATGAGCCATGACGATCAAGGCCAGGCGGGCGCCAACGGGCGCCGAGTACCAGTTGCCTCTTTGGTGCTAGAGGGGCAAGCACATGCGAGGAGTCCTTAGGCATCAGGCAAAGGTTTCCATATCGGTGCCACGAGACCAACACCAGCATGACGGCAGGACTAAGATCACCGCGAAGCCCATGACACCGTCACCACCATAGCCTTTGGCAGGTGAAGACCACTGAGGGAGTCCCGGATTAGGGGGTGTCCGGATAGCCGAACTATCACCGTTGGCCGGACTCCTGGACTATGAAGATACAAGATTGAAGACTTCGTCCCGTGTCCGGATGGGACTTTCCTTGGCGTGGAAGGCAAGCTTGGCGATACGGATATGTAGATCTCCTACCATTGTAACCGACTCTGTGTAACCCTAACCTATCTGGTGTCTATATAAACGGGAGGGTTTCAGTCCGTAGGACAGAAAAACAATCATACCATAGGCTAGCTTCTAGGGTTTAGCCTCCTTGATCTCGTGGTAGATCTACTCTTGTACTACCCATATCATCAATATTAATCAAGAAGGAGTAGGGTATTACCTCCATCGAGAGGGCCCGAACCTGGGTAAAAACATCGTGTCCCTTCTCTCCTGTTACCATCCGCCTAGACACACAGTTCGGGACCTCCTACCCGACATCCGCCGGTTTTGACACTGACATTGGTGCTTCCATTGAGAGTTCCTCTGTGCCGTCGCCATCAGGTAGGATGCCTCATATCATCTTTAAAGACGATACTATCGCCAAAGAAGCCTTGGCCACTGGTCAGACTCTTCTGCTAGGTGGTTTTCGATGACGGCTAGTTCGCCATCGCTACCGACGATGACCTCTCGAGTCATCGAAACCAATCTCCATGTTAGTTTGGAACTTGCCGAACTGTTAGATCCGATCGAGCTCTCCTTCGTAAACGAGCTCTTGGATCGCATCGCCACCCTGGGAGTCGCCACAGACTACGACCGGATCGGGCCTAAAACCGATCTGAGAGAGATCAACTCTCCCCAGGCTACCCATCATGTTGCTGTGATAGAGGAGCAATGCGGTGATTCTTCTTCTATCTTAAGGACTAGCTACGTCCGGATTCTCGATCCCTCTATGCCGGATTCCCCGGAGGGATCGGATGTCGATCAAGCCTTGAACTTAAAGTCGGCGGCGGGTTGGATTCATTGGATAACACTCAAAATCCAAACTTCCGAGTTCGAAACTTCCAGTGCCCCGAGTCTTAAATTGGACGGGGTTCCGGATCCAACTCCACCTGCCCACCCAAACATTAGCGATCTATCCCGAATTCGGCAAGAGCCCGCTGAAACAGTACATCATTACTGGGCCAGATTCCTCCTGGTTATGGACATGATAAAGGACTGCCGAGAGGAGGACACAATCCCAATTTTCTGCAAAAATTGCACAGACATGGGAATCCTAAACGCCATAAGTCGTCGTGAAATTACACGCTTTGCCGACTTGGCGACCATAGTACAAAAGTACTGTGCGATGGAGAGCGCCTGGAAAATCGAAAGTAAATTTTGGGATAATCCGGCCCCGAATACATCCCTAGTCCGAAGTAAAAGTGTGCATCATTACCAAGCACCTGGGTTAAATACCAAAAACCAAAACCCCTAAAGGGTACGGAACCGTCTTGGAGGGTTGGCTAAACGGACCTCGCAAAATTCATAGCATAGAGGCGCCACTCCAACTCATAGCCTTCGAGCATGTTGGATGCTACGGCGGTGGCCAAAAGTGGCGAGAGCTTCTAGCTTGAGAATCCCAGCCCAAAGAACACCAAAGACGGTGTTAACAGTCTTGAGACTTTCGCATCAAATAACATGCGAAAGCGAACACTCCATAACCTTGCGAAGTCTACCAAGTAGCAACAATAAATCCATGGAGGACACGGCTATTACCTTTAATGCCAAAGTGATTTAACCTAAATTCGAACAGCCCGAGCACCAGCCACATTGGTTCTCGGCCCGATAGTGGGCGGCTTTCGCCTTACTAAGGTACTCATGGATGGCGGCAATGACTAAACCTCATCTATGAGGAAACCCTCCGAAAAACGGAAATAGACTGGAACCGCAATGAGCGAAGCAAAGACAACCTTTAGAGGAATAATCCCTAGCCGGGAAGCATGCTGCAGGGAAAAATCACATTGGACGTAGTGTTATTTCGCCAGACAATTACAGGTCCGAGGAGGTCACATTTCGAGTGGCCCCGTTCAATAGCGGATATCATGCTTTATTAGGACGAGAGGCATTCACAATTTTTCAAGCTATACCCCATTATGGGTACATGAAGCTTAAAATGCCCAGACCTAACGGAATCATCACTCCCGCTAGTGATCCGAACATAGCACTCCGCGCCGATAACAAGACAGCCGCACTAGCGCTTGAGGCACTACCCGAAGCCCTAGCGGCCGAGGAACTCCCCTCGATGCGCTCCACGGTGAACAGGGACGATGTGATACTTGATAAAAGATCCAAGTCCACCACTTTTAAACCAGTGGATGAAATAGTAAAATTCCAAGTCCACCCAACGGACCCTGCAAAGACGGCCTCCATTGGGGCACAATTAAACCCTGATGTAGACGCCGCACTATGAGAATTTCTACGAGAAAATTGGGACGTCTTTGCCTGGCACCCTTCAGACATGCCAGGAATCCCACGTCGGCTGGCCGAGCACAACATAAATATCCTAAAAGGATTCAAGCTACCAAACAGGCTCTTGGTAGCTTTTCCGAACCCAAGAGACAGGCCATGGGAGAGGAGCTAGCCAAACTTTTGGAAGCCGGATTCATCGGAGATATCAAACATCCCGGACCGGCTAGCAAACCTGGTGATGGTACCAAAGAAGGATAAATCCTGGCGCCTATGTGTTGATTTTAAAGACCTTAATAAGGCTTGCCCAAAGGATCCCTTCCCCTCCCTCGAATTGATCAAATTATTGACGCCTTCTGGCAGGGCACGACTCATTGTGCTTCCTCGACGCGTACTCGGCTACCACCAAATCAAGATGGCGGAGCTGCACCAAGCCGCAACAGCATTCATTACTCCATACGGCCCGCTCGCTTCAACACAATGCCCTTTGGGCTCAAAACGCCCGGCGCAACATATCAACGCATGATTCAGACATGTCTGGCAAACCAGATCGGCAAAACAGTGGAAGCATATGTAGATGACGTGGTCGTCAAAACCAAGCACGTCGAAACTCTAGTAGACGACCTGAGGCTCAAATTCGATAATCTTCGAAAATATGACATCAAGCTCAATCCGGAAAAATGCGTCTTGGGCGTCCCAGCCGGAAAGCTCCTGGGCTTCATTGTGTCCGGTAGAGGAATTGAAGCAAATCCAGCCAAGATCCGAGCTCTGTCACAATTGGATATTCCAAAAGACCTCAAACAAATACAAAAATTGACGGGATGCGTAGAGGCTCTTAGCCGCTTTATTTCCCGTTTGGGAGAAAAGGTGTTACCTCTTTACCGCCTCCTCCGGCGCACCGAACACTTCGAGTGGACGGAGGCCGCCACGGCCGGACTCGAAGAAATAAAGGCCATTTTGGCAACAAATCCTGTCATGGCCGCGCCCAACGTGGGCGAACCAATGCTATTATATATCGCCGCAACACATCAAGTTGTCAGCGCGGTGCTCGTCGTCGAACGAGAAATAGACGGACACCGGTTCCCTCTTCAAAAACCGGTTTACTATGTGTCCACTGTCCTAACTCCATGCAAGTCCCGGTACCCACACTACCAAAACATAGCATACACGGTGTTCATGGCATCCCGGAAGCTGCGACACTACTTTCAAGAGTGTTCGATAACGGTAGCCTTCGAAGTACCTCTTAATGACATTATGAACAACCGCGACGCGACGGGCCGGATTGCTAAATGGGCCATAGAGCTCCTTCCATTTGACATAACCTACAACCCATGACGAGCTATCAAGTCGCAGGTTTTGGCCGACTTCGTGGCCGAATGGACCGAAGCCGAACTCCCTAAAGAGTACGACGCATACTCCAATTGGATCATGCACTTTGACGGCTCCAAAATGTTGGCGGCGGCACAGGGGCTGGCGTCGTCCTGACGTCCCCAACCGGGGACACAGTCCAATACGTCCTTCAGATAATGTATACGGACTCCAACAACGCAGCCATACGAGGCCCTTTTGCACGGCCTCCGGATGGCAGTCCCCATGGGCATTCAACGCCTAGAGGTGCACGGGGATTCGAACCTCACAATATCTCAAATAAACGGAGACTTTGATGCCAAAGATCTGAAAATGGCAGCATACCGCAATGCGGTCCTAAAAATGTCAGCACGGTTCGAAGGGCTCGAATTTTATCATATAGCCCGGGATAACAACCAGGCGGCGGATATATTGGCTCTCATCGGTGCAAAACGCGATGCCGTCCCACCCAATATCTTTCTGGAATGGCTGTTCAAGCCATCCGTACTATGGGAAGGGGAGTCCGGCAATAACAATCCGGACCCAACCGACCGCCGCCGAACACTCTGACACAACCGGAGGCTCTTCCCCCGAGATAACACCCTCCGCTCACGAAATAATGGCGGTTATCGCCCCGTGGACGGAACCATTCCTAGCCTACCTAACTAGGCAGGAACTCCCCAAAGACCAAAATGAGGCTCGTTGCATAGTACAGCGATCTAAAGCCTACAAAGTCCATGAGGGAGAGCTTTATAAGAAAAGCACTACAGGAGTCCTTCAAAGGTGTATCTCCGTAGAGGAAGGGCGAAACCTCCTGGCTGAAATTCATGCCGGACTAGGTGGGCACCACGCCGCAGCCCGGCCCTTGTAGGAAAGGCCTTCCGTACAGGATTTTATTGGCCGACAGCTCGGGCAGATGCGCAGGACTTAGTCCAACGATGCGTCGGTTGCCAGCTTTTTGCTAACCAAAGCCACATGCCACCCGCCGCCCTCAAAACTATAAACATCACCTGGCCGTTCGTGGTCTGGGGGCTTGACATGGTTGGACCCCTCAAGGGAGGAACCCACAAGCAAAAATACCTATTGGTCATGGTGGATAAATTCACCAAATGGATAGAGGCCAAGCCCGTTAAAACGGCCGAATCCGGACCGGTGATAGACTTCATATCAGGGGTAGTGCATCGTTACGGTGTCCCCCACAGTATAAATCGCGATAACGGCACCAACTTCACGGTCGATGAGGTCAAATTATGGTGCAAAAACATGGGCATCAAGCTCGATTACGCCTCAGTCTATCACCCTCAAACCAACGGCCAAGTCGAACGAGCAAATGGTCTAATCATGAGCGGTATTAAACCCAGACTAGTGCGGTCCCTCAAGGAATCTAACACGACCTTTGGGTTGAGGAAGCTCGACACCGTACTGGGGGAGCTGCGGACCACGCTGAATCATACTACCGGATTCACACCATTTTTATGGTGTATGGCGCGAGGCGGTCTTGCCTGCGACATAATTCATGACTCACCTCGCGTGCACATGTATGAAGAAAGAGAAGCCGAGCTCGATCGGCAGGACAGTTTGGGCGCATTGGAGGAGGAGCGCGGCGTGGCAAAAGCTCGTTCGCATTTTATCAACAAAGCAGGCTCGAAGATATCAAAGCGAGGAAATGCGGGCCAAAGCTTATAACATTGGCGAACTAGTTCTCGCTGTAGGACAAGAAAAAGGACAAACTCAAGCCCAAATGGGAAGGTCCCTTCATCATCGACCAGGTCCCGACCGGCGGAGCATACCGTCTGTAAACGCATCGGATAACCGACTCGAGCCGAACCCATGGAACGCAGCCCGTCTCTGAAGATTCTACGCCCTAACCGGGACTCCAAGTTCGTCTCCTTCCTCCGTCCACATTTTCTATTTTGTTGTCTTTTATTTCTCTCCTTCCTCCTCCTTCTTCTTGAAGCCTCTAGAGGCTCGTTTAGCTTTCTTTGCACATACTCGGCCTTGTTGTCTGCGCTCATTATACCTGGGGGCTTCTTTAACAGAAGCTTATTTATACGGGCTTCATGCCCAACACATGCGTTAAACTTCCGCATGTACCTTTTATTCACCATTATATGCATCGATATGACTTAAGTTTTGGCCAAGCTAGGTTGCCTGGCTCCTGTGCTTACCCCTCGTTCCCGATTGTTCGGCTAGGTGGTAAAGGGAGCACTGCTGCGATTATTCTTGCCGGGTCGGCGGATGTGTACCTCAGAATGGTGAAGTGAAAGCTAGCGTTCTTAAGGGAATATTCGCTCGGTGAACTGAAAGATGATTTTTAATTATTTACCCATCTGCCCCAGACGATTTTACGCTTTCATAGCAGCTTTGACATGCACTTTAGGGCATGCGTCCCAGCGAAAGAACCCTTAACGGAACTATTCTCCTAGAAGATGTTTCTTACTACCCATGTAATATAACATAACTAGTTGGGCACTTATGCGATACAGCAATAATGACCCCTACGCCTGGTCTCCATGCATACCGGTTCTTATATAACCACGAAGGTATTCGGACACACTCTAGACTATTGGGTCACGAGGTCGGCGAAAAGGTCCGCTATGACAAACGATCTACAATCCGGCTAGAAGACATTTTTTCATGTCATATTTTTACATAGTCAACTCGACTCATTGTATTCCTCCTCAATGCCATCTAATAGGCTATCTAATTTACAATCTTCTTTGGGAATACTTGGCGGCCAATTCTACTTGGTCGTACACTAAGCTCTGAGGATCTCCATCCCATCAGGCCCCATAGGTCCGACCTCGACAATGTGTTTTGGGTCAGCCTTCCGTGTGCAGCGTCTTTACCATGGCCAGTCCTCCTGGGCGCCTTTGACGGCAGGCGATATCTTCCATAGCTGGAAGCGCCGCCGTGCTCCTTGAAGCGGCTCTGCCAGACTCCCAATGCCTTGAGGCGGGGAGATAGATGGCCACAAGGCACGGCCGATGCCTTTCATCACTGTCGGACTCATTTGTGCGGTTGTGTGATTCGGGAAGAAGATCACCCGAAGAGTTGGGCATCTCCTCCTCGGGGCGACACTGTGAGCAAACCTACATACATGTTTATGTTAGTCGCCTTCCTCATGAACTCTTCCAAAGTTCGCTCAAGCACTCTTGAAAATGCATGACCGAAGCCGCCGATTCTCCTTTACTGAGTCAGACAACCGGGCACGAACATCCTTTAGTTCCTCACCCAGCTTGGTGTTGGCGTCTTGGAGGTTATTTTTCTCTGCCGCACCCTCGTAAGCACGCTCTCGCCGACCCTTAGCCGGGCGCAAGAACTGCTGCTTGTCCGGATCTAGTCGGCGCCATCTGCAATATTTTTGTCGATTTACACACCGCCGCACTTCATAAACTATTTATCTTTTAAAGCATATATTACGGAGGGGTCTCTGTAGCTCCCCCTGTAGCGGCCAGTGCGGCCTCAAGTTGGGCCTTGCACTCTTCAAGCTCTTGGGACAATCGGGTATTCTTTTCTGTAAGATCCTGCATAACAAATGATCCTTAAATCAGTTATCTTAACTATTTTAAGTCTCGGGGCTACTACGCATATGTAGCTGTCAAATTTCCTTACCGTATGTCCTTTACACTCTTGCTCATTAGCTCTGGCTAGACCATCTTGAGCGGCACGCAGGTGCGTATCTCCGAATCGAAGGCATTCAAGGCCTCTTGGGAGAAACATCGTCCTGAAAGAACTGTCCGTGGCGCTTTGTGATTCAAGGCGCTCTCCACCTCGGAGTTGCTGGTGGACAACCTGTCGGCATCCTCTGTCGGAGGAGCATCCGGCGCACGTCTCGTGCTCGCCTCAGCCTCCGGTCCCGGCTTTCAAGCCTGGCCGGTGAAGGTTCGATTGGCAACCTCTCCGGACTCAGTCCGGTGAGCGCTATTTTTCCTGAAAAGAGCACCAGCGTTAGTACGCCTTCCAGGAATAAATCCTGGGAGTATGGTTGTCGGATTTTGGGTTCCCGCAGACCCTTGAGGTTCAAACACTGGGGTGCGCGCGGAGATCCAACCCTCCACCGTCTCGCTCCTCGCCGAATCGCTGGGACCTAAAACTACTAAACGGAACAGCACAAGAGACACGAGGTTTATACTGGTTCAGGCCACCATTGTGGTGTAATACCCTACTCCAGTGTGTGGTGTGGTGGATTGCCTCTTGGGCTGATGAGGAACAATACAGGGAAGAACAGCCTCGCGAGGGTCTGTTCTTGGCGGGTGCGATGAACTGCTAGGTGGTGTTCAGTCGCTCTAGCTACTGGTTCCTTGATGAGGATTCGGATCTCGGATCCCCCGGCCCCTCTACCCTGTGGGTGGCTACACCTATTTAGAGGCGAAGGCCCTGGGCCTCCTCCCAAATATTGAGCGGGAAGGGTGCCAACAATCGGCCATTTTGAAGGGGAACAGCGGGTACACTTATCCTGACTAAAGTTGGTCCTCGCCTGCCAAAGGCCCTGGTGATGACGCCTGCTTGGGCTCCACAATGACTCCCTTCCAGCCGTTGGGCTGGTCTTGGTCTTGTTGCACCGAAATGGATGCCTTTGCTTGATGCTCTCGCATGCAATTGCTCCCTTTGCACCAAAGAGGAAAGGAGGACACTGCGCGGGCTGGCGCCCGACTGGCGCCCTTGGTCGTCATGGCTTGCGTCATGGGCACCTCGAGAGGTACCCTGCCTTGAACTCTCCGCCTCCTCATGAGCCCGGCTGGACGAGGCCGTGCACGAGGAAGCTCCTTGTCGCCCCGCCATGAGGCTTGGCCTCGCGAGGGTCTTGAGCTGCGTTGATGAAGATGGGCCGTCTGGGCCTCCTTTGAGCCACGCTGCAGCCGCAGTGTGTAAGTCTGGGGACCCCGTTCCCGAACACCGGCAGTGAGCCCGGGCCCACGCAGACGCCCGAACTTGGCCGAGCAGAGAGGCGAAAGGGCAAGTGCGAAGCGTCGCAGGCCCTAATAGCCTGCGGCCTTTGGCGACGCGTGGCGGTTGATTGGACGCGTGCACACTGCTTCCCCACAATGCCTCAGTAACCATTCGGGTTCGACAAGTCCCTGCATGCAGAGTTGGTCATGATTACCGGTGATCGTGGAGGCCGACGGTTGGCCTTCGCAGGCTATAAGTATGGAACAGCGCGCGCCCTTCCAGTCTATCATTTCTGCTTCTCCTCCTCCTCGTTTCATCTGGTTGCCATGACTCCGATCCGCCGGTTCTCCACAGAAGAGAAGGGAAAGGCTCCTCAAGAGGATCCTGACCTGCTCCCCCCAAAGAAGCGGCTTGCCCTCTGGTGTCAGGGCAAGAGTGCGTGCCAGGAGGCGCCCATGCCATGGTGCGTGCGGCCGCCACCAGAGTTTCCTCTTCCCTTGTACGCGCACGTTGGCGGATCTGAAGGAGGCGACGCCGGGCGCCACGAGCGGCGCCCGCCGCAGCCGGCCGGTCACGAAGGTGTGTCTTCCCCACAGAGTCCACGCCGAGGGCTCACCGCCAGAGTTCGTGCCGCATCGCCACGCCTCCTAAGTCTTGGATTTGTCTTCCTTCTTTCTTCGCCTCCGTCGTCCGTGAGGAACCCCTGGGATTCAGCTCTGAGACGCAGGCTGCGGCACCCTCGCGACCGGGGCAGAGGTTGCGGTAGTTGCCCCGGGCGAGGTCTTCATGACTCGAGGCTGGGGCGAGGTCGCCCGGGTCTGCAGGACGAGGGGCGACCTCACGATCCACTTGGAGTACGACTGGAGTGCTGCCCCGGGAAAGGTGGTCGGGGTCCTGCT
The DNA here is from genome assembly GCA_021605145.1 of Aegilops bicornis. Classification (NCBI taxonomy): domain Eukaryota; kingdom Viridiplantae; phylum Streptophyta; class Magnoliopsida; order Poales; family Poaceae; genus Aegilops; species Aegilops bicornis. The sequence continues at coordinate 553,085,046 of CM038671.1, read as the reverse complement.
GCGGTGAGGCGGAGGCCCAGCGACCACTCCCTTGGTAGCTCCTCAGGCAACGAAGGCGCTGGAGGATCCAGCGACTCCGCCGAGCTCTTCGCGACGCCAGAGAGGCGGCGGCAGCTCTGAGCCCCGAGCTGCGCCGTTCGGGTGTAGGCGGGCTTGTCGAATCGTCGCCGCCCTGATCTGGATGGGGTTGGCGCCCGGACGGGTGGCCTTGTTGATGATGGCGTACTGCCATGCGGTGGTCCCATGGTAGGACTCCTTAGGATCCATGTCTTTTGTTCTGCGAGGGGCCAAGAAATGTACCCAGAGGGGCTTGTAAGATGTTTGTAGCTTCGTTTGTCAATATGATCCTTATTGTGAGGCGGTCTGAGATGCTCATTCCGTTCTAGCTTCGATTTCCTCCTTCCCGGTCCTCACGAGGGCCTAATGCTCTGCGCCGAGGTCCCAGTCCCAAAAGCGGCCTCGGCCGTCGCTGGTATGCCAGGTCGCGATGACGTGGTCAAGGCCAGGAGGTGAGCGGCCCGAGGTCCGATAAGAGCCCCTGAGTCGCGATGCTCAGGGGTCCCCCTTGGCGCTCAAGCAGCCATCATTCGGTGAGAAAGGAGAGCGACGTTGCTAACACGGGGTTGCATTGAGTGTGGGGATGGTGTTGCGACAACTAGTGTGTCTGGAGGGTGACTTATCTCGAGGGTCAGGACAATGCTTCCTGGCGCAGCGCTAGGTCCGTGCCTTAGCCGTGAGAGATTGCGTGGCGAGGTCGTTCGTGTTCCTTGGAGGGACCTGCAGGTTCACCACAAAGGAACAAGAGCTCGCCATGGCGATCGTTAGTCTGCCATTAGTTGCTTTGGAGGCGCGAGAGGCCTCGCGAGGTGTGTTGGGGCACCCGTGAGCGGTAGCAGGCCCACTGAGGCCCCTACCTTAAGGCGGGTTGCGCCTGGCTCTGGCCTTATCTTCGGCGTGTTCACGCAAATTTGGCGGATGCGGTGCTCGGCGTCTTCGGGTCCGGCTCGGGCTGGTCTCGGCCGTCGGCGGCAAGCCAGGTCGCGATGCCATGGACAAGACCAGAGGGTGAGGGCGGAGGCGGTAGGAGCCTTGAGTCGCGATGCTCGGGCACCCCCTTTAACGCCTGGCTGGGTTAGATGGCGAAACTCACGTCCTCGGGTCCGGCTCTCGGGCTGGTCTCGGCGATCGGCAAGCGGTCGTGATGCCATGGACAAGACCCGGAGGGTGAGGGCGGAGAGCCGGTATGAGCCCCGAGTCGCGATGCTCGAGCACCCCCCTTTAACGCGCCAAGGCTGGGTCGATGCGCAACTCTCGTCCTCGGGTCCGGCTCTCGGGCTGGTCTCGGCCGTCGGCGGCAAGCGGTCGCGATGCCATGGACAAGACCAGAGGGTGAGGGCCGGAGAGTCGGTAGGAGCCCTGAGTCGCGATGCTCAGGCACCCACCTTTAACGCGCAAGCTGGGTCAGATGACGAAACTCTACGTCCTCGGGTCCCGGCTCTCGGGCTGGTCTCAGCCGTCGGCAGCAAGCCAGGTCGCGATGCCATGGACAAGACCGGAGGGTGAGGGCGGAGAGCGGTAGGAGCCACGAGTCGCGTTGCTCGGGCACCCCCTTTAACGTGCAAGATTCCGTCACCCGGAAAAGGCACCGGATAACAAGCATGGTGGAGCGAGAGCATAATCCTAAGGAAGAACGTAGGGAAGGATACATGCGGCCGGGACGAGCCCGAGTGGCAGGGATGATGTAGCCCGAGGGCGCCCCAACAGGATAAACTAATGACATGAAATAAAAAGGGTACATGCCGCAGGACGGACTCCACGCCGTGACCCGGGAATAATGCGGTCTGAAAGGCGCCCCGGCCTTGAAACTAAAACTTAAAGATGTCACTGGTGATGTTGGGGACGAAGGGGGTGTTGGTGTAGCAGACTCGGTGGGCTGCGGAGCCGACCTCACGAGCCCCAGTCCCGAGGCCTCGGGAGGATCCGAAGGCGTGGCGGCTCCTCGCGGGCCATCTCCATCTCCGCCACATTGCGTGGCGTGCTGACCTCTTGAGCCTCGGGATGGCCCTCATGAGGCGTTGGTGCGCTTGTGCTGCGTTGGCGAGCCATGAGGCATGCGCGTGGGCGTAATAGGCGGGCCTCAACGTCCCACTCGCGAGGCGCAGGCGCTCTTGAGACGCAGCTAGGTTGAGCCACAGGTATGTCGATGCAGGGCCAAGCAGCCCCACCATCCTCGCTGGATGGGGGACACGTGAGTGGCGGCGGCTGCCCCTCATGACCCTTGACTCCTGTAGCTCCTGAATGGCCTTGCTGACGAACTCCTGAGGGTTCGGCCCTCCTTGCCTTGCTCCTGCTTGCGGGAAACGTGCTTCGAAACACGCCTCCACGTGGTGCCCAAGCGCCTCCCTCGAGACCTTGGCGAGGTCGGCGGCCCTCCAGGGGAGAGCCCCCGAGCCCGGCCTGAGGAGGGCGCCGGGCTCGCTTTCCTATGGGATGGAAGGAGGCTCCCATCGGCCCTGGTGCGGGCCTGAGGGGCCTGCCTCTTGAGCAGCCGGGCGGTCGATGTCTTAGGTGCGGCCTCGGAGGCCTCCACCTTACGTAGTGCAGGTCTTCTAGCGAGCGGCTGAAAGGCTCGCTCCAGGGAGCACACCGCGTCGTCTCTCTCTTCACTGTGGCACCGTGATGACCCCGCTGCTTCTGGCATCTTGAGGACGTTGTAGCCATGGTGGAGTTCTGACCATGAATTTGGCCAACGCTGGGTACCCGAGGGATGGCGTTGTCTGGCCGACGAATGTGGGCGACGTCAAAGTCGATGAGCTCGGTCTTGATGGTTGTCGCGAGCCCCGAAGGTGACAGGAAAAGCGGACCTGCCGGTCGGGACCGTGGAGCCGTCGGTGACTCGGAGAAAGGCTTGGTTGGCTGAAGCTGACTGTAAGGCACTTGAAGATTGTTGAATGTCTCCACGGACAGGATATTGAGCCCTGATCCTCCGTCGATGAGGGTCTTGGTGACTAGCACATTACTGATGATTGGGGAACAAAGCATCGGGAGAACTCCGGCTGTGGCTGTGCGCTTGAGCTGGTCTGCTGAGTTGAACGTGATGGCGCACGCCGACCACCTGAGAGGGCGCGTGGCCTCGAGCTTGGGGAGGACTGCATTCACTTCGCGGGCGAACTGCTTGAAGATGCGCTTGAGATCTTTGGGGCTTGAGCTCCGCCAGGGATGCAGGCGATTACGCGCTTCTGGAAGCCCCCCTCGTCCTTATGGCGGTCTTCAATTCTCCTTGGCGGGCGGTGGCGTGAGAGGGAGGCCTGCATTCCCCTGAGGCGATCCTCGCGAGCTGATCCCTCGGCCTCCCTCATGGCGGGTCTTGCCAACGGTCCTCGCGAGGTTAGTCACGCCACCCTTGGCGCGGGCATGGTCTTCCCAGCGTCTGCATTCCTTCCTCCTCCTCGGCCATAGCCAGTCCTGCGCTCGGGCGTCTGCCGACCCTTCCTTCGCCAGCGGCCCCGGAGCTCTTGGCATTCATTGGTGTTGTGGGTGTGGAGGTGCGTGGTACACACTGATCGACCGCCCTTGGAGGACTCGGGCTGATCTACGCCTCGCTTGGTGTCTAGTTCGCCGCGAAATCACGGCAGCCCCCTTTGCGCTTCACGTCCTTGGCCTTGGACTTCTTTTCTTGGGATCCGGCGGGCAGCTCGAGGAGGGAGGCGCCCCTCCTCAGCCCTGGCGACTTAGTCGCCAAGTTGAACAGCTCAAGGAGGTGCACGAGATCTTCATGCATCATGACTCCTCCTTCATCTTGACGCGTCGCGCCGCGCCGTCGGAGAAGGCGGAGATGATGGCCTCCTCTGTTACCACAGGGATATTTAGGCGTGCGTTGTTGAAGGCTGGATGTACTTTGCGGGGTTTCCCACAGGCTGCTGCTGGATTTGGCGCATGTAAACTACGGCGGAGTGGCGGTCGTGACAGTACCTTGGAAGTTGGCGATGGCGGAGTGCGCATCTCGGCCCGGGAAGAGATCGTGCACGGGGCGGTCGAGGAGCAGTGCGGGCTCCGTCCTTGGCGCCATGGAAAACCCGATTCGCCATGACCTTTTCATCCCGTTGGCAGCCTCGATGCCCAGCTTCGTAGAAACTGGAGGAACTCCGTAGGGTCATGTGGCTGTCGTGGCGAGCGAGGCAGGTCTAGCTTGTACTTGGCGGGCCACGCGACAAGGCAGCTGGGGAGGTGAAGGCGCGGCAGCCCGCCCGTGGCATGGGGGCCTCGGACGATGAGAGCTTGGTCTGTGGGCCTCCACATGCCTTGGTAGAGCGTATGAGGGAGTCTGGCACGTCTTTGGGCGAGGCCTTTCGAGGCAGCTTCTTGTGGGCGAGGACTTCTTGACAGCTCTGCTCTTGCAGCGCGCCAGCTCTCAGGCGGAGTTCCGCCCAGGGCCGCGCCTTGGGCAGGCGCCTTCTTGAGGAGGAGGCGATTGAGGTGCCGGAGCTTCATCGCCCGGGGCGGTAGTGCAGTCTGTGGCCGGGCGGTGCGGGCGCCTCCTGCAGCGTGAACGAGCTTCGGCGACTTCGGTCGAGCCATTCTTCGTAAACGTCGTCGACGGGCGGTAGCGCAGGAGCTCGTTTGCAGCGATGAGTGCAACTTCGGGCCTCCAGCGCAGCGGGCGCGCGACGAAGAACCAGCTGGGTGAGCGAAGGCGTGGCGCGGGCGGCCGTCCCGCCTCATGGACGGAGTCTTTGGGGCGATGCTTGCTGCTCGTTCCCCGCCGGGCGGTGGCGGCATTGTGGTGGCGGCGGGAAACGACGAGCGCGCCCGACGGGAGCTATCTGGGTGACGTGGGAGGCGAGGCGGCTCGGCGCTGGCGCTTGAACCCAGCAGGGCGTCGATCATGGTTCGCAGTGGTCGGGGAAGAACGAGGCGACGAAAAGGCAGATTCCGGTGCACCTACTGGCGCGCCAAATGTAGGATTCGGGTTCGGCGCAGACCCTTGAGGATTCGAACCTTTGGGGTGCTGTGGCGCGAGATCCAACCCTCCACCGTCTCGCTCCTCGCCCGAATCGCTGGGACCTAAAACTACTAAGCGGAACAGCACAAGAGACCACGAGGTTTATACTGGTTCGAGCCACCATTGTGGTGTAATACCCTACTCCGGTGTGTGGTGTGGTGGATTGCCTCTTGGGCTGATGAGGAACAATACAAGGAAGAAACGGACCTCGCGAGGGTCTGTTCTTGGCGGGTGCGATGAATTGCTAGGTGGTGTTGGCCGCTCTAGCTCTTGGTTCCTTGATGAGGATTCGGATCTCGGATCCCCCGGCCCCTCTACCCTGTGGGTGGCTACTCCTATTTATAGGCGAAGGCCCTGGGCCTCCTCCCAAATATTGAGCGGGAAGGGCGCCAACAATCGGCCATTTGAAGGGGAACAGCGGGTACACTTATCCTGACTAAAGTTGGTCCTCGCTTTGCCAAAGGCCTGGTGATGGCCTTTGCTTGGGCTCCTGATGACTCCCTTCCGGCCGTTGGGCTGGTCTTTGGCCTATGTTGCACCGAAATGGATGCCTTTGTTGATGCTCTCGCCTCGCTTGCTCCTTTGCACCAAAGAGGAAAGGAGGACAACTGCCTTGTGGTGGCGCCCGTGGCGCCCTTGGTCGTCATGGCTTGTGTCATGGGCACCTCGCGAGGTACCTGCCTTGAACTCTCCGCCTCCTCATGGGCCAACTGACGAGGCCGTGTCTCGAGGAAGCTCCTTGTCGTCCGCCTGCAATCTCAGCCCCTCACGAGGGTCTTGAGCTTGCGTTGATGAAGATGGGCCGTCCTGGGCCTCCTTTGAGCCACGCCGCAGGCCGCAGGCAGGCAAGTCTGGGGACCCCCGTTCCCAAAACGCCGACAATGGTGACACCCCATACCGTTGCGACGGAGTTTCGATCCGGACCTCACTTCTTTTTAGCCTGCGGGGCCGCACTGCCCTTTGTTGGCCAGCCGCCGCGGGCTCGGCTTCCTGCCTCGAAGGTACCCCCTGCGAAACACCATTGGCATACGGTGATCAAAAATAAGCATGGATGGGTCATTATGAGGGTTTCGGGATCTCGGTCTCAGTTACCTGTGAGGCTAGAAGTATTCCGGGGTAATCAGCCGTAATGGCAACCAAAGCATTGTCGATGCTAAGTTGGTAGAACACCCCGTCGATCAACTCCACCTTTATATCCGGATCCTCTTCGGAGGTCGGATCGAGGGACCGCTCCGGATCCTCGGGTTGTGGGGGTGGGCTGTGTATCTTCTCCTGATCCGCGCAGTTCTGCATAAAAACCATGAAATGAGATATTTAACCCGCGAGAACATGGATCGGACAGGTCACAAAGATGTTTGCTTACCCAGCCGAGGATTATTCAAGAAAACTCCTTGATGGATTGGCGGAGGAAATCCTCCTCCTCTCCTTTATACATGGCAGACAAGATCTTCACCAGTTCGGTGACCGATCCCGACCCTTTGCGGCCGTGGCGGGTGGCATCGTCCTCCCCGTTGAAATCCCACGTGGGGTGGCCCCTGTATTGGAGCGGCCGCACTCCCCTCATAATGCAGATTGCCGTGACTCCAATCATGGTCAATCCGGCATGAGTCAATAATCTTATTCGGCTCATCAAATAGAGGACATCCCGGTCATTTTCCCTCCGGGGCTTCGAGGGCGCCAGCTTAGGTGCTTCTTCAGAGGATCATTGCTGAATTCCGGAAGGCCGATCCGAACAGGATCCGGCAGCGGGACGTCCTCCATGTAAAACCATTCCGAAGGCCAGTCATCGGACGCCTTCTTCAGGGTTCCGGATAGGTATCCGGTCCCGGCGATCTTGCATATAGCTTCGGCTCCGCCCACTTGATATATTGACCCCTCATGAAAGCGGGGTACTAGGCGAGAATAATCTCTTCCACGGCCCGAAATGAGCCTCGGCGCCCAAGAACAGTTCACAAAGGGCCACGCGAAGCCCGCGATGTGCAGGATGGAGGCAGGGAGTAAGGTGGTGCAAGCTGGAGGCCGTAGAACTCCAAGAGCCCCCGGAGAAAGCGTATGGATTGGAAATCCGAGTCCTCTTACTAGATAAGAGATGAAGCATACCCGCTCTCCTTTAGAGGGATGGGGACACTCTCCGCTTGCTTTCCGCCCTTGTAGGTGGCAAGTCCGGCTCGAAGGAACCATGAAGGCTGGGGAAGAAATCCCTTGGCTTGGAGTGTAACTAGCTCGCTATGAGGATCGAGCATCTCTCCCAATTTCAGTGAAATTTGGGGAGGCGAGAAGGAGGAGCAGCGTCGATTGTCCATGATGGAATGGGCTTTGGTCGAGGCGCCGATGAAAGCTTCATGAAGGGGATGGTGTGACTCAGATCTAGATCCTTGCCCTTTATAGGCAGCTCATTTGCGCAGCTAGGGGGAGTAATTGTAAAAATACCACGGCTTTTCGCATTCATTCAAACACGTGGAAGATGGCCATTATTGGGCGTAGAAGCCAAAGAGCGCAGCATTTATCGGAAGCGGACACTATTCGACAAGTATATGGAATTTGGAGAAGAACCCACCTCGCAATGCGAAGAAGAAAATCAACGCCCGGACTCATCGTAATTGAAGCCTGGTTGGGAGACTCTTGAGGGAGTCCCGGATTAGGGGGTGTCCGGATAGCGAACTATCACCGTTGGCGGACTCTGGACTATGAAGATACAAGATTGAAGACTTCGTCCCGTGTCCGGATGGGACTTTCCTTGGCGTGGAAGGCAAGTTTGGCGATACGGATATGTAGATCTCCTACCATTGTAACCGACTCTATGTAACCCTAACCTATCCGGTGTCTATATAAACTAGAGGGTTTCAGTCCATAGGATAGAACAACAATCATACCATAGGCTAGCTTCTAGGGTTTAGCCTCCTTGATCTCGTGATAGATCTACTCTTGTACTACCCATATCATCAATATTAATCAAGCGGGGTAATTATTACCTCCATCGAGAGGGCCCGAACCTGGGTAAAAACATCGTGTCCCTTGTCTCATGTTACCATCCGCCTAGACGCACAGTTCGGGACCCCCTACCCGAGATCCGCCGGTTTTGACACCGATAACCACCTTTTGGCAGGATAGCTTGTACTAGTTGTCTCCCTTCAAACTTGGCCGTTGTGGGATCCCTTCCTGCCTAACATTTGGGAAGAGGACCAGGGCCTCTATAAATAATACTAGCCACCACCATGGGGAGGCACCTCATCTTGGATTGGACTCATTCCACAAAGGCCAACTCAGCAGCTCACCGAGCTCTAGAACACCTCTCCTCGGGAGGATGTTCTTACCTTGTACTATTCATCCTCGGCCTACAAGGCAATCCACCACACCACACTGGAGTAGGGTATTACACCACAACGGTGGCCCAAACCAGTATAAACCCTTGTGTCTCTTGTTCTTTGGTTTCGTGGAGCTAGGCCATGAGATCGTTGCGAGAGCGAGCTAGGGAGAGAGAGATCTTTGTGCGCACCCTAGTGTTCGAACCTCAAGGTTTTGCCGGAACCTGTAATCCGGCATTTGGCGCGCCAAGTAGGGGTGCACTGAAGCCTTTCTTCTGTCGCCACGCTTCGCCGCTCCACCGTATCCATGGCTGACGCCCGCCAAGCCTGCGCAGAGCATTGGGCCGCCCTTACTGCCCGCGTTGCTCAGACGGCGCCTGTTGGCGGACCTCCCCGCCGTTCTCCATCGCCTGCTGCCAACCCTGCCACCGGCCCGGCCGGGAACGAGCAGCAAGCTTCATCGCTGCACCCCTCCATGCGGCGGGACAGATGCACCGCCACCCTGTCGCTAACTCCGGCCGGCTCGTCGTCACATGCTTGTCGCGCACCCACGGACGTGCAGGCCGTGCTTCTCAAGGCACGGGAACTCCTGCGCTACCGCCCAGCCGGTGACCTCTACGACGACTGGCTGGACCGCATCGCCGAGCTCGTCAGCGCCGCTGGGGGTTCTCCTGCACCGTCCCTCTCGCTACCTCGCCCACCCCCAGCTGCGGGTGATGTAGCCCACGGAGCACCTCCACCACCTCCGCATCAAGACGCTGCTCTCGCACCAAGACGCACGGCCCTGCGGCGTGACCCACCGCGCAGGGTGCCCGCGCATGAAGAAGGAAGCTACTAAGAAGTCCCTCGGCTGCAAGAAAACGCTCCCGCGCTCCCAGCACCACTGCGTCAAGACCGTGTGCCGCCTGCGGCAGCGGCGCGTGGATATCAGGATCAGGCCCCGCCTCTGCGACGGGCTCCGGTGACCACAACAGGTTGTCGTGCCTTCACTCCCGAGCTATGCAGCGTCGTCTGGCCCGGCAAGTTCAAGCCAGACCTGCCTCTGCGCTACGACGGCACCCCCGACCCCGTGCAGTTCTTGCAGCTCTACGATTTGAGCATCAAGGCAGCCAACGGTGACGAGAAGGTCATGGCGAACTAGTTCCCCATGGCCCTCAAGGATGGCGCGCGCTCGTGGCTCCTGAACCTGCCCGCGGGGTCGATATCCTCTTTGGCGAAATGCGCGAGAATTTCGTCGCCAACTTCCAGGGCACTCGCGACCGCCTGCAGGCCGCAGACGACCTGAGGCGCATCAAGCAGCAACCGAGGTAACTCTACAGAAGTACATCCAGCGCTTCAACAGCGTCCGCCTCAAGATCCCTAAGGTGACGGACGAGGCCATCATCTTCGCGTTTTTTGATGGCGTCTGAGACGTCAAGATGAAGGAGGAGCTCGCCATCCACGAGGAACTATGCACGGCCCTGGAAATGTTCAACATGGCAACAAAGTGCGCAAGGGCTGAGGAAGGGCTCCTTTCCCTCCTCGAGCTCCCAGCTGCCAACCAGGAGGACAAGAAGGCCAAGATCAAGACGTGAAGCGCAAGGGGGATGTCATGCTTGCAACGGAGTCATAGATGAAGCGCGGCCGCGACCACCCCGAGTCGTCCAAGGCCAACCGCCCGTTCTGCGCCTTCCACGACGTTCAAAGCCACAACACCGGCGATTGTCAGGAGCTCAGAGCCATTCGCGATGGGCACTTCGGGCGACGCCCCGAGCGCGGCGACCGGGGCTACGGCCGAGGAGGACGACAAAGTGGAGGACGCTGGGACGACCGTGGCCCCCGCCAGGGGTGGCACGACCGGCCTCGTGAGGACCGCTGGCAGGACCCCCCCTCGCGAGGGTGCCTGGAGAGACCAGCCTCATGAGGATTGACCTCAAGGCAACGCAGGCCTCCCTCCGCTGCCACCACCACCAAGGAGGAACGACGACCACTGTCGGTGTCAAAACCGGCGGCTCTCGGGTAGGGGGTCCCGAACTGTGCGTCTAGGCGGATGGTAACAGGAGACAAGGGACACGATGTTTTTACCCAGGTTCGGGCCCTCTCGATGGAGGTAAAACCCTACTCTGCTTGATTAATATTGATGATATGGGTAGTACAAGAGTAGATCTACCACGAGATCGAGAGGCTAAACCCTAGAAGCTAGCCTATGGTATGATTGTTGTTAGTCCTCTGGACTAAAACCCTCCGGTGTATATAGACACCGGAGAGGGCTAGGGTTACACAGAGTCGGTTACAATGGGAGGAGATCTACATATCTGTATCGCCAAGCTTGCCTTCCACGCCAAGGAAAGTCCCATCCGGACACGGGACGAAGTCTTCAATCTTGTATATTCATAGTCCAGGAGTCCGGCCAAAGGTTATAGTCCGGCTATCTGGGCACCCCCTAATCCAGGACTCCCTCGGTAGCCCCTGAACCAGGCTTCAATGACGACGAGTCCGGCGCGCAGATTGTCTTCGGCATTGCAAGGCGGGTTCCTCCTCCAATACTTCATAGAAGATTTTGAACACAAGGATAGTGTCCGGCTCTGCAAAATAAGTTCCACATACCACCGTAGAGAGAATAATATTTATACAAATCCAACTTCTTTGGCGTATTCCGTGGCGTGACATCACACCACGGCCAAGCCTTTATTGAATCGTTTCTTGTCCCACCTCGGTAGCGTTTAGCGAGGCGGTTTCCTTGGCACATCTTGTCGAAGCAGAGATCGTGTCCCCTTATTCCGGGATTCTCATCAATACGGGTGTGGGTAACCCAATCGTGCCCGTTGGTATGTCTCCTCAATCGAAGGCGAGTCCCAAACGGTCATGGGGAGGGCTCTTGGTATTCAACCTCTTTATAAAGAGACCAAGGCTCTACTCCTTTCTTTCTATCTCAATCGAATCCGCCTCTCACCTCGAGTTCCAACACCCAAAGCTCCAGATTCAGGCACTTCGGACCTTCGATGATGTCCGACTCCGACCTTCAAGGCTGGTGGATGCCTTCCTCCGTTACGGAAGAAGACGTGCTAAAGCTAAGGGATGCCAGGTATCTAACCGGCGAAATCCCGCATAGGCTGCCTGCTCAAGGGCAGGTTATTCCCACTCCCAAGCTTTGGCGAGGCGTGGTGTTAGCGTCTCATTTCCTTCGGGGCTAGGCTTCCGACGGACCCCTTCGTGAGGGGCTCCTGTTTTATTATGGGCTGGAATTTCACGACTTGGCTCAAGTCCATCCTCCACATCTCATCGTTCATTGTCGTCTTGTGAAAGCCATCCTCCGTATTACTCCTCACTACGGATTGTGGCTTAAGACCTTCAAAGTAGAGCCGAAGATGATCGAGGGCAAGACGCAGAAAAGCGGAGGTCTTTATTATAAGCAAGAATCTTGACTCTCCATGGCCCGAGGGCTCTTTTCAAGAGGAGTTTAGCTTATGGCAACGAGAGTGGTTTTATATCACAGCTCCCGGGGGCACCAAGTGGGTGGCGCCACACTGCCTTTCGCTTGGGTCCCCACCACGGCTAGCGTCATGGGTCGATAAAGGGTTTAGCGGGGGCCGTCAAGGGCGTGCCCTTGTTGCGAGGCCGCATTCAAGATCTCCTAGAAAGAGACATCAATCTGCAGTGCGTAGTGGCCTTGGGTCATGTTGATTCATTGCACTGCCTCTGCAAACGTCGCCCACTCCGCCTGTGGGAGTTTAATCCGGAGGGACCATGAGCCCTCCAACATTTTACGGGCGCGACGCCCATGGAGATGTACAAATTGTTCTTCGGATCACAAGCAATGTGTCCATACTCGACCGAGGACACAGGTATGAGCTACAATCGCCCGGATACTCAAGTAAGTAGCCCTATACCCGGACACGCTATCCGTATATTTATCATAAAATTGCCCTTAAAAGAGCTGTCCCTTAAACAGGGGTGGATAGCGAAAGCAAAGCTAATCAGGTGGTCCGGCCCCCTCCACGAGACCACGCCTTGGGATCCCGTGTTAACGAGGATGTTGGAGGTTGCGCCTTTGGAAGAAAGCGAAGGGGGAACAAAGGCTACCGCCTCCCCAAAGGAGAATTTGTCGGGAAAGGAGGAATCGAGAATCCCTCTATCCGGGGAAGAAGAGGACCGCCTCGAAGACCCGGAGACCATGGTCTCAAAGCGGGGAAGAAATCTTCGTCAGAGGGTCCTGCGCCGGGGGATGCCTCGGTCGCACTATGCCCCCGAGGGGATCAGCCCTCCACCGAGCCGTAAGTAGAGAGGGGAGTTTTAAAATGAGAGACATCCTTGTTCTATTTTTGAGGAAGATAACCGAAATTTTACCTTGTAGTTCGGATCTCGGCCCTTCTCGTGAGCTCATCTTGAGGATCTTCGTGGGAGATGATGGAGAGCGAACGCCTCCCCTGCCGTACCGCCTTGCGGCGGGCGACCCTAAGGTGTCGTCACGGAGGGATTCTCCGAATCCGGCGGGGCGAAAGGCGGTCGTATGGCCCCCAAATCCTCCGTGTCCGGCCTTGAAAAAGGCCATCAGACGAAGTCGGCACCCGTCGTACGCGGCGGAGGAAAAAAGGATCTGCTTTCGGGCGGCGTCTATCTCGAGAAGAACACCGTGCGTTGATGGGTACGGTGATTGAAAGGATTTCATCCATGGGAAGCGGGTTGTACCGAGGCCGTCGGAGTTCTTCGGCGGAGTTTTGAGGTACGCGAAATGATGTACCTTTTGACAGTTCCGCATATATAAGATGCGGCCTGTGTAGATAGTAGCCCCTGAGACTCTGTGCGTTGTCAAAAAATGACGGTGCGCCGAGGATCATAATCCCAGGCATAATATGTCACCCTTCCTATGTAGGTGGCGAAGTGTCCGGTGGCTAGCCCGACTGATGGATTTGCCGAGCTAAAGCGACAACTTGATGTGGCAGATGCCGACATCGGCTTGTCAACAAGCGGACCTTACGAGGCACAAGGTATGTAATTTCTCGAAGACACACTGGTAAGAGGAGCTTGATGCCCGTATCTTACAACATGTGTGCTTGATGCGGATGGTGTCGCTGCCGTGGAGAACCTTCAGCGGAACTTGCTCGAGCCAAGGAGCAGGCCAGAAAAGCGGCGGTTGCCTTAAAAGCGGTGAAGAGCTGAAAGCGAAACAGTGATCGCTTTGAAGAAAGAAGGAAATGGCCGAGATGGCTGTGAAGTTGAAGAATGCTGCCGACCGCTGCAAGCTTCTTGAAAAAGAAGATCGGGCGGAACAGAAGGACCTGGAGAAGGCCACTACCAAGGCCAAGGATGCTTGCTCTGCGATGAGAGCTATGAAGAAGGAGCTACGTCAGGCTGGAGATATCGCGGCTGGAAAGTCCTTTATGCTACGGATGAAGTTCGGGGATCCTAAGTATGCTCCGTTAGCCCGGCTGTGGAGTGCGGCGGACACTTATCTGGACCTGGCGGTGAGTGTTGCGGACGCAGCCGAACACTTCCGAGATCAAAAGGATCACGAAGTGGAAAAGCTTTTTTGGTCGCAGTTCCACAATCCAGAGCGCCCACTTCCATTAACCGATCATTTGGGCGCATGGGCGGAGCTGAATAGGTTATCCGGACTCGCCATGAAGTATGTCGTGAGTCATCTGTGGCCAGAAAGGCCCGAGCCAAAGAGTTATTTTAGCTCGGTGCAGCAGTTCCTTGGTGCGGTGCTGCATATCAATGCAATGAAGAGGTCAGCATGCATAGAGGGTGCGCGGATGGCTCTTGCCCGTGTCAAGACATACTGGGCGGAGATGAAGGCCATCGATGTTGCATCCCAAGATTCGGACGGGAGCCGAGTACCGCGAGCACTATTTTCAGGAAGTTCTGCAGGTATTTCGTTTAATAGAGGCAGGTGCTAGAAGGATATTATGTTCGAATAACATGTATTATTGTAAAACTATGTTTTGAGGGAATATAAAAGCGTTTTATACTTGTGCCTTCAAGAATTAAAATACCTCATGTGCGACTGTTAATGTATATGTGTATATAACACGAAAGATGGCGGTCTTGACATTACGCATATAATGCGGGGTGTTCGCAGGCGCATTTTCACACTATGATCCAACATCTTGGTCCTATTAAGGAGGTGATAGCGCAGCGAACTAGGCAACCGGACTATAATGCTTTATCACTTTCACTTACCCATAGGAGTTTGTGATTGGGGCTACTATATAGCCCCTAGGGGCACCGCAGCTCACCAATTCGGGCGCGTGTGTGCTGGCCGGAAACGGCCCTTCGTTAATGCGAGGAATCCTAAAGATTCCAGCGAGGTCATCAGTGGTTGACCAGGTCTCACGCTATATCATGGCGATCAGTTTCGGCTTTCTCTCTTGAGGTGCTCACTGGCGAACCGGGCACAATCGCGATAGTTCTCCTCTGGTGCCGTCTTAGCCGATAGAGCGGAACGTAAGGCAGCAAAACACGAGAGCGAGCAAACCCAACATTTGACCAAAGACATGATTCAAGCTGATGCATATAAGGCCAAACTTCGCGACAAGAACACTCCCTAAGGTATTCGGTCTTTATGAAAACGGGCTGAACAACGCCCTTGGTAATAAGCCCACGTGTCAGTGCAGCGCATAAAATTCGACGTGGCCACATGCCAAGATGCAGCCTCCTCCTCGGTTATACCAAGAAACCGGGGATGTGTATCAACAAGAGACAGTGAAAAAGGTTTACATGTGGTCTTAATCTAAAAAGAATCCTTGGAGCGGGTCCCTCTGCACGTCTGCTACCTGTGTCTCCGTTGTGCCGTATCACGGGCGGGTGTAGCACGGTGTTCATCTGTAAAAGTGATGATCTTATTTGAAAAATATCATTCGAAAATTTATGTTTTATTAAATAAAATAATTTTAATTCAAAAAATGGGTAAAAGTGAGCTTTATTTTCTCTTTTTGTACATGCGCGGAGCCCCTTGTGCGAGGGGTATGCGGCTAGTAAGCCCTTGTATGTTTACGCCGGACTCGACTAGCCATGTCCGGGTGCGAACGACCTATTTAGGTGCTTTGATTAGTGAAGCCGGTTTAGTGTGTGGCTGTCAAGGCGGCCGAGTCTTCAGCGCCGAGGAACACTCGATATTTTCCTTTAATGAGATGATGCCTCGCGGACCGGGCATTTTAAGCGTAAGAGATGCATAATGCGGTATTGCGTTAAAGCGGACGAAAGCTTCACGTCCCAGTAGTGCTTGATAGCTACTTGTAAATGGGGCGATGTGGAAGGTTCGATTTTCGCGGCAGAAGTTGTCGGGGGAGCCGAACATAACTTCTTGCAGGAGAGAACCCGTAAAATGGGCATCTGGACCTGGCGTTACCCCTTGAAAGGAAGTGTTGCTATGGCGAATTTTTGTTGGGTTTATCCCCATTTCGCGGATTGTGTCCTGATATAGCAGGTTTAGACCACTGCCGCCGTCCATTAGGACTTGTGTAAAGTGGAGTCCGTCAATTATCGGATCTAATATCAAGACAGTCCAGCCTGCGTTCGGATACTTCTAGAGTAATCCCGATGGTCGAAGGTGATTGGTTTTAACAACCCGATGGGCGGGACTCCTGCAGGATAGGCCGTATGGCGCGTATCTCTATAGGCGCCACTCGGTTTTTCCCTTTTGTCACGTGAAGTGAGTTCTGTTTTGACTTCTTGTGGGAAATTCTTTTGTTTTACGGTGCTTTCTGCTTGTGGGGTTCGTCATCGTCCTCGCTTGGTGTGTCGAGCCCCTTGTGTTCGGGCGTTGAGTTTGCGGATTTCTTGAATACCCAACAATCTCTGTGGGTATGGTTTGCGAGCTTCCCGGAGTCTTGTGGATTTGGCATATCTTGTCCAAGATTTTGTTTAGGTTAGATAGCTCGTCCCTATTATCCTTGAGGGGCAGCTTTCTGGTCTCGCCGAGAGCTTTTGAATCCGGCGTTGATCGCCATGCTCTTTGGGCTGTTTCCCTTGGTCCGGCGCTGGTCCTTGCTGCGTCATGGTTTCTCGTTCCATCCCTAACCCGGATGTACTTGGGTGGCTGACATCTGCATCTTGCCAACCAGCTATCCTCTCCGCGCAAAAGCGGGTCATGAGGCTTGTTAATGCGGCCATTGTTCTTGGCTTTTCTTGGCGAGGTGTCTGGCGAGCCATTCGTCTCGAATCTTTGTGTTTGAATGCTGCTAAGGCTTGGCGTCCGGACAGTCGACTATCACGTTCTTTCTAGTAAGAAATATGTTCTAGAGTTTCCGGCTGACTCTCGGGTTGTTGAGTTATATGACTTAAATCGTCTGCATCCGGAGGTCGGACATAGGTCCCTTGAAAATTTGCCGAAAAGCATCCTCGAGCTCTTCCCAACTTCCAATGGTGTTTTCGGAAGGCTTTTAAGCCAATGCCGGGCTGGCCCTTTGAGCTTCAGGGGTAACTATTTTATGGCGTGGAGGTCGTCTCCTCTGGCCATGTGTATGTGGAGGATATAATCCTCAATCCAGACTCCAGGGTCTGTTGTTCCGTCATATGCCTCTATGTTTACGGGCTTGAATCCCGCTGGAAATTCATGGTCTAGCACCTCATCAGTGAAACATAAGGGGTGTGCAGCACCCCTGTACTTGGGTGTGGCGTGTTGTTCGGATATTTGTTGTGTTGCATTGCTTTCTAGAGCTTGCTTTCTTGGCCCGTAGATAGATCTGGCTGGGCCATCTTTGTGATGTGAATCCTTGGGTGGATCGGCGTCTTTGGCTTGGGTGCGGTCCGTTTGCCGCTCTATGTTGGCCATGGGGTTGTTTATCCGATCGGGTGGCTTCCTTATTTTTGATTGCGGGGCTCTAAGGCCTCCTCATCAAATTCAGCAGTAATTTTCGCCGGATAGCTCTTTGTGTGGCGATCGTCGCCGTATTTGTCTGCGGTGTTGAGTACTTTGCTCCATCTAATTGAGTGCATCTTTCGCTGTTTTGAGCTTCCGCTTACGCTTTTTTCAGGCTACGCGATGGCGAACAGCCTTTTGTGGAGGTTCTTCTGTTCCAGCAACTTGTCCGGCATGAGGTCGTCCGGACTGTTATCTTCGCCGGGACGGGTTGTTCGGTTTGTTTATCCAAGTTGCCTGTTTGGACGGTTGCTTGATGGCATGTTAAATGCGTCACTTGGTTCATACACTTTCTGTGTGGGAGGGTGTATAGCTCTTTGTCTCTGTCGAGGTGGGGTTTGGGGCGGCGCTTACGCCGCCGCTTTGACTGCTTTTTGAGGGAACGATCCCTCATTGCGTCCCATTGTTCCCCGTCGTTGTTTCTTTTAGGTGTGTCCACCATGTATACATCGTGAGATGAGGTGGTTGTCCGGTGCCCTATAGGCGCTGGTTCCTGTTTGTCTCCTACATCGTCGTCCATACCGTCGATGTCTTTGGAGTCAAAGTCCAGCATGTCGGTTAAACCGTCGACAGTGGCTACGAAGTGGGTGGTGGGTGGGCGTCGAATTTCTTCGTCGTCCGCATCCCAATCCTGCCGGTCATAATCCGGCCAGGACTCTCCTGACAAAGAGAGAGACTTTAGTGAATTCAGAATGTCGCCGACGGGCAAGTGCTGAAAGATGTCCGTGGTGGCTAACTCCATGATCGGCGTCCGATCGGATTCGATTGGCAGGGGCGCGGAAGGTTCGGAGTCCGGAGAGGAGTCCGGCACCTTGGAGTCACGGGCTTCACAGAGGACAAGGCTGGTATTCGGCTCGATTGCCATAGATATTGCAGCCCCCGAGGCGGTGTCCAGCCACCCTTCCTCGATTGGCGCAGTCGGTTCCGAGCTAAGGGTCGGAGCGGTCATGGGTGCGGCCTCCAGGGCACTGTTCGGCGGCAGAGCTAAATCATGCCCATCGTGACAGTGCGGCTCGCTCGGCTATGGCTCGGATTCGTCGAAGGTCAAGTCTCCGTGAGACGTCACCGTAGAAGTTTAAACTTCCAAATCTGACCCTAATGGCGGGGCGTAGCTTTGATCTGCTCGGATGGCCAAGTGAATTGGCCGCATGATCTTGAAAACGCCAATCTGAAGATCTGTCCGGGGAGAAAAGTCTCACCCTGGACCGCATCGTTGTTGATGATCGGAGGAGCCATCGGGCCTAAAGATGACGACACAGAGGAACTCTCAATGAAAGCACCAATGGCGGTGTCAAAACCAACGTATCTCGGGTAGGGGGTCCCGAACTGTGCGTCTAGGCGGATGGTAACAGGAGACAAGGGACACGATGTTCTTACCCAGGTTCGGGCCCTCTCGATGGAGGTAAAACCCTACTCCTGCTTGATTAATATTGATGATATGGGTAGTACAAGAGTAGATCTACCACGAGATTAGAGAGGCTAAACCCTAGAAGCTAGCCTATGGTATGATTGTTGTTCGTCCTACGGACTAAAACCCTCCGGTTTATATAGACATCGGAGAGGGATAGGGTTACATAGAGTCGGTTACAATGGGAGGAGATCTACATATCCGTGTCGCCAAGCTTGCCTTCCACCCCAAGGAAAGTCCCATCCGGACACGGGACGAAGTCTTCAATCTTGTATCTTCATAGTCCAGGAGTCCGGCCAAAGGTTATAGTCCGGCTATCCGGACACCCCCGAATCCAGGTCTCCCTCAACCACCATCAGGACGAGGGGGCTAGGGGCTTCCAAGAGCCTCGTGCCATCGCCTGCATCTCGGGTGGTGCTGAGGCCCCAGCCTCCCGGCGCATCTTCAAGCATTTTGCTCGCAGGGTGAACGCAGCCCTTCCCGGGCTTGAGGCCACGCGCCCTCTTAGGTGGTCCAAGTGCGCCATCACCTTCAGCTCGTCAGACTAGCTCAAGTGCGCGGCAACCGCCGGCGCCCTCCCAATTCTCTGCTCACCCGTCATCTGCAACATTCAAGTCACCAAGACCGTCATGGACGGTGGTGCAGGGCTCAATGTCCCACCCGTCGAGATGTTCGATAGCCTCCAAGTGCCATACGATCACCGACGGCCTGCCAAGCCCTTCTCAGGAGTGACCGACGGCTCCACCACCCCGATAGGGCAGGTCGGCCTCCCTGTCACATTCGGCCAGCGTGACAACTACCGCACCAAGCTCATCGACTTCGACGTCGCCCACATCCGCCTACGGTACAACGCCATCCTTGGGTATCCAGCCTTGGCCAAGTTTATGGCAGTAACCCATCATGGCTACAACGTCCTTAAGATGCCAGAGAGCAGCGACATCATCATGCTTCCCTGTCAGGAACGGGATGTGATGTGCTCCCTCGAGCGCGCTTACCAAGTTGCAGCGGCCGAAGACCCTGACACTGAAGGCACCTTGTACCCTCCTGAGGCCATCCCCAAGAAGAAGAAGCAGCTACTCCGCCAAGGGCCTGAGGAGAGCAGTGTTTCCAGCGGCACTACCTCGGGACCTGCGCCCGCAGATGGGGCGCCTCCCTCCCTCGCATGGGAAGGCATGCCCGGTGTCCTCCTTAGGCTGGGCTCGAGGGAGCTCTTCTGGAGGACCTCAGACTTAGCCAACGTCACGAGGGAGGCGCTCGGGCACCATGTGGAGGTGTGATGTCTACTACGCAACCTTCTTCTTGTAGACGTTGTTGGGCCTGCAAGTGCATAGGTTTGTAGGACAGTAGCAAATTTCCCTCAAGTGGATGACCTAAGGTTTATCAATCCGTGGGAGGCGTAGGATGAAGATGGTCTCTCTCAAATAACCCTGCAACCAAATAACAAAGAGTCTCTTGTGTCCCCAACACACCAAATACAATGGTAATTTGTATAGGTGCACTAGTTCGGCGAAGAGATGGTGATACAAGTGCAATATGGATGGTAGATATAGGTATTTGTAATCTGAAATAATAAAAAACAGCAAGGTAACTAATGATAAAAGTGAGCACAAACGGTATTGCAATGATAGGAAACAAGGCCTAGGGTTCATAGTTTCACTAGTGCAAGTTCTCTCAACAATAATAACATAGATAGATCATATAACAATCCCTCAACATGCAACAAAGAGTCACTCCAAAGCTACTAATAGCGGAGAACAAACGTAGAGATTATGGTAGGGTACGAAACCACCTCAAAGTTATTCTTTCCAATCAATCTGTTGGGCTATTCCTATAAGTGTCACAAACAGCCCAAGAGTTCGTACTAGAATAACACCTTAAGATACAAATCAACCAAAACCCTAATGTCGCCTAGATACTCCATTGTCACCTCAAGTATCCGCGGGCCTGATTATACGATATGCATCACACAATCTCAGATTCATCCAACCAACACATAGAACCTCAAAGAGTGCCCCAAAGTTTCTACCGGAGAATCAAAAAAACGTGTGCCAACCCCCATGCATAGGTTCATGGGCGGAACCAGCAAGTTGGTCACCAAAACATACATCAAGTGGCACACAATATCCCATTGTCACCACAGATAAGCACGGCAAGACATACATCAAGTGTTCTCATAAAAGACTCAATCCGATAAGATAACTTCAAAGGGGAAACTCAATTCATCACAAGAGAGTAGAGGGGGAGAAACATCATAAGATCCAACTACAATAGCAAAGCTCGGGATACATCAAGATCGTGCCATAGAAGGAACGCGAGAGAGAACACGAGAGAGAGAGAGAGATCAAACACATAGCTACTGGTACATACCCTCAGCCCCGAGGGTGAACTACTCCCTCCTCGTCATGGAGAGCACCGGGATGATGAAGATGGCCACTGGTGAAGGGTTCCCCCTCCGGCAGGGTGCCGGAACGGGCTCCCAAGAGGTTTTTGGTGGCTATAGAGGCTTGCGGCAGCGGAACTCCCGATCTATCTTCTGTTCTGGAAGTTTTACGATATGTAGGTATATATGGGTGCAGGGGGTACATCGGTGCATCGAAGGGGGGGCCACGAGGCAGGGGGGCGCGCCCCCCACCCTCGTGAGCACCTCCCTTCTTTCCTGACGTGCACTCCAAGTCCATCGGGTGGCTTTCCTTCCAAAAATAACTTCTCCAGTTGATTTCGTTCCATTTTGACTCCGTCTGATATTCCTTTTCCTCGAAACACTGAAATAGGCATAAAACAACAAATCTGGGTGGGCCTCCGGTTAATAGGTTAGTCCCAAAAGTAATATAAAAGTGGATAATAAATCCCAATATAGTCCAAAACAGTATATAAAGTAGCATGGAGCAATCAAAAATTATAGATACGTTGGAGACGTATCAAGCATCCCCAAGCTTAATTCCTGCTCGTCCTCGAGTAGGTAAATGATAAAAAAAGAATTTTATATGCGGAGTGATACTTTGGCATAATTTCAATGTAAATCTTCCTAATTGTGGTATGGATATTCAGATCTGAATGAGTAAAAAATAAAAGTTCATATTGATAAAAGAAATAGTAATACTTCAAACATACTAATCAAAGTAATCATGTCTTCTCAAAATAGCATGGCAAAAGAAAGTTCATCCCTACAAAATCATATAGTCAGGCTATGCTTCATTTTCGTCACACAAAGATGTTCCCAACTTCTATACTCCCGATGCCAAGCCAAGCAATTGTTTCATACTTAAATAATCTCAAACTTTTTCAACCTTCACGCAATACATGAGCGTGAGCCATGGATATAGCACTATGGGTGGAATAGAATATGATGATGGGGATTGTGTGGAGAAGACAAAAAGGAGAAAGTCTCACATTGATGAGGATAATCAACGGCTATGGAGATGCCCATCAATTGATGTCAACATGAGGAGTAGGGATTGCTATGCAACGGATGCACTAGAGCTATGAATGCTCAACAAAAGAAAACTAGTGGGTGTGCATCCAACTTGCTTGCTCATGAAGACCTAGGGCATTTGAGGAAACCCATCGTAGGAATATACAAGCCAAGTTGTATAATGAAAAATTCCCACTAGTATAAATAGACAACTTATGATACTCACTATATGAAAAACATGGTGCCACTTTGAAGCACAATATATGAGACTCACTACATGAAGAACAAGGTGCTACTTTGAAGCACAAGTGTGGAAAAAGAGATAGTAACATTGCCCTTTTATTTTCTTTTTTTGGGGCCTTTCCTTTTTTTTGGCCTTTCTCTTCTTTTTTTGGTTGGTCAATGCTGTAATAATGATGATCATCACACTAGTGGAAGCACCATGCTCTGCGCTGGTGGTCGACACGGTCGAGGAGCGGCTATGCCCATGCAAGTGCGGAAGCGCTATGCTCCGCGCTGGTGATAAACAACTGAGGGCGGCCCCACGACCGCATCAACCTCAGGGAGCCACCCGGTTCAGTGTCCAGCCTCACCGCAACACTTTCCCTCGAGAGAGTCGCGCGAGGGGGCTGGGCACGGGGGCTACGCCCAGGTCACGCCTAGCGTACGCCGCCCTGCCAAGTCCCTCGGACCTAGTCGTCGCGCGCCCCTCCCTAGCGAGACCTCGGTGAGAACATGTATGAAGGTCTGTTTCAGCGTCAAGGGGAACTCCTGGGCATCGCGACTCAGGAGCCTAACTGGTCATGTAGCCCCTCACCCTTTGCTTCTGTCCTGGTGATCCAGACGGTCCAACGGCGGCTGAGGTATGCGTGGGGTCGGGCCCTGCCGATGTAGAACACTAAGCCCTACCTTTGCATCTCCTTCCCGCAGGCTGTTTGCGCATCAAGGGGGACTCCTGAGCATCGCGACTCAGGAGCCTAACTGGCCATGTAGCACCTCACCCCTTGGTCCTGTCCTGGTGATCCGGATGGTCCAACGGCGGCTGCGGTATGCGTAGGGTCGGGCCCTGCCGACATAGAACATCAAGAAAACGGGAAGGAAGTCGCGGAATCTCAATAAAACGTTACAAAACATATTGCTCCTTAAGCACCAAAAAGAAGTTTTAAAGCCTCCACGAGGCACGCCCTATGTTGCAGGAAAGTTCGCAGGAAAGTAGAAAGGGAAGGAGCGCCATTGTTCACCAGGAAGCCTTTTCTTCAGCCTTGGGCGCCGTCGTAAGGGAGCGCCTTCTCGTTGGCAGCGTCGCCGTCGGTTGTGTCGTTGGCCTTGATCGCGGGATCGGCGGCACCACCTGCTGGAGGTGCAGGGTTTATGGCAAGGGACTTCTTCAACAAGGCCTCCACTTGGCCCTTCACGGCCTTGGCAGCAGCTGCGCAGCGCTCCTCATCCACAGGCTGGAGCAGGACACCAAGGTCGGCATTGGGATCGCGAAGGTGAAGATGGATGAGGACGCGCGTCAAGGCCGATGAGGAGAGCATGCGCGCTTCCCCCTCCACCATGGGGCCGATTCCATTGACGACGTCCTCGAGCGCCGTGACGAGCTGAGGAAGTAGCTGGGCGGGGCCATCATCATCTGCCACCAAAGGCTTCTCCAAGCTATTCTCATAGAGTTCCTGTAGTGCCTCGCGGGATCTCTCCTCAAGAGACTTGAAGGCCTCATGATCCTCGGCAAACACCTTCGCCTTAATTTCCAGCTGGACCCTCTCATCTTCCACCTCCTTCTCCAGTTTCTTCAGGCGGTCGCGTTCCGTGGCCTGCGCCTGCGTCATCTATGTCGGCATTCTAGGAACGGGGGTCCCCAGACATGCCTGCATGCGGCCCACGGTGTGGCTCTCCAAGAAGGCCCGTACGGCCCATCTTCACCAGCAAGCACTCAAGAGCCTCGCGAGGGGCCAAGCCTCATGAGGCGGATGACACAAGACCTCCTCAGGGGCGGCCTCACCAGGCTGGCTCACGAGGGGCGGAGAGATCAAGGCAAGGGGTACCTCGCGAGGTTTCCTGTGATGTAAGCCATGACAACCAAGGCCAGGCGGGCGCCAGCGCGTGTAGTGTCCTCGCTTCCTCTTTGGTGCTAAGGGGGCAAGCGCAGGAGATGAGTACCGATGCATCAGGCAAAGGTTTCCATATCAGTGCAACGAGACCAAGACCAGCAGGACGGCAGGACGGAGGTCACCATGGAGCCTAAGACGGCGTCACCACCAGAGCCTTTGGTAGGCGAAGCCTACTTTTCTCAGGATAGCTTGTACTAGTTGTCTCCCTTCAAACTGGCTGTTGTGGAATCCCTTCCCGCTCAATATTTGGGAAGAGGACCCGGGCCTCTATAAATAGGACTAGCCACCATAGTAGGAAGCAGCTGGAACTCAGCCCAAACGGATCGAGACCTTCACCAGCTCACCGAGCACAAGAACACCTCTCCTCAGGAGGCTGTTCTTCCCTTGTATTGTTCATCACCAGCCCAAGAGGCAATCCACCACCACCACACCGGAGTAGGGTATTACATCACATCGGTGGCCCGAACCAGTATAAATCTTGTGTCCCTTGTGTTGCGATTTCTTCGAGCTAGCCTTTGAGATCACGGTGAGGGTGAGGCCATGGTTTGGTAGGAGGAAATCTTCGTGCGCACCACTGTGTTCGAACCTCAAGGGTTTTGCCAGAACCCGAAATCCGACATTTGGCGCGCCAGGTTGGGGTGTGCCAGAATTTCCTTCCGCCGATCCGCGTCCCATCGCTTCATCGCCTCCATGTCGGACGCCCGTCGAGCCCGCGCTGAGGGATGGGCCGCCCTCGCCGCCCGCGTCGTTCTGACGGATCCCATCGGCGGGCCTCCCCGTAGTTCCCTGTCGCCTGCCGCCAACGCCGTCCCCGGCCCGGCGGGGAACAAGCAGCAAGCGTCCTTGCTGCACCCCTCGGTGCGGCGGGATTGCCGCACCGCCACTCCGTCGCTGACTCCGGCCGGCTCGTCATCTCACGCTTGTCGCGCTCCCACGAACGCGCAGGCCGCGTTTCTCATGGCACGCGAGCTCCTGTGTTACCACCCCATCGACGACCTCTACGAGGACTGGCTGGACCGCATCGCCGAGCTCGTCAGCACCGCAGGGGCTCCCCTGCGCCTTGCCTCTCGCTGCCTCGCCCTCTGCCAGCTGCGGGCGATGTGGCTCACGGAGCGCCACCTTCGCCACCTCCGCACCAAGATGGCGTCCTGGCGCCAAGGCGTGTGGCCCCCCGGCGCCACCCGCCGTGTCGGGTGCCCGTGCGCGAAGAAGGAAGCCGCCAAGAAGTCCCTCGTTTGCGAGAAAATGTTCCCGTGCTCCCCGCACCACCACGACAAGGTCGTGCGCCACCTGCGATGGCGGTGGGCGGACATCAACTGCAGGCTCCACATCAGCAAAGGGTTTTGGTGGCCACCGCGGGCTGCCGCGCCTTCACTCCCGAGCTGTGTAGCGTCACATGGCGAGGAAAGTTCAAGCCAGACCTGCCTCCTCGCTATGACGGCACCCCGACCCCACGGAGTTCCTGCAGATCTACGACCTGAGCATCGAGGCGGCCAACGGCGACGAAAAAGTCATGGCGAACTGGTTCCCTATGGCTCTCAAGGATGGTGCCCGCTCATGGCTCCTGAACCTGCCTCCGGGCTCGATCTCCTCCGGGGAGGAGATGCGCGGCCGCTTTGTCGCCAACTTCTAGAGCACTTGCGACCGCCCTGCAGCAGCGGGTGACTTACGCCGCATCAAGCAGTAGCCAGGAGAGACCCTCCAGAAGTACGTCCAGCACTTCAACAACGTTCGCCCCAAGATCCCCAAGGTGACGGACGAGGCCATCATCTCTGTGTTTTTTGATGGCATCTGCGACGTCAAGATGAAGGAGGAGCTCGCCATCCACGAGGAGTTTTGCACGTCCTTGGAGTTGTTCAACCTAGCGACCAAGTGCGCAAGAGCTGAGGAAGGGCACCTTTCCCTCCTCAAGATCCCAGCTGCTGACCCCGAGGAGAAGAAAGCCAAGGCCAAGGACGTGAAGCGCAAGGGAGTGGCCGTGCTCGCGGCGGAGCCGGACATGAAGCGCGACCGAGACCAGCCCGAGTCATCCAAGAGCAGCCGACCGTTCTGCGCCTTCCACAACGTTCACAGCCACAACACCAACGACTGTCAAGAGCTCAGGGCCATTCGAGATGGACGCCTCGGTCGACGCCCCGAGCGCAACGACCGGGGCTACGGCCGAGGAGGAGGACGCGGCGGAGGACGCTGGGACGACCGTGGCCCTCGCCAGGAGTGGCGTGACCGGCCTCGTGAGGACCGCTGGCAAGATCAGCCTCGCGAGGGCGCCTGGAGGGATCAGCCTCGCGAAGACCGCCCCCAAGGCAACGCCGGTCTCCCTCCACTGCCGCCACCACCAAGAAGGAACAACGACCACCATCAGGATGAGGGAGCTGGGGGCTTCCAGGAGCCGCGCACTATCGCCTGCATCTTGGGCGGAGCTCAAGCCCCAGCTTCTCAGCGTATATTCAAGCAGTTTGCTCGCGAGGTGAATGTAGTCCTCCCTAGGCTCGAGGCCACGTGCCCGCTCAGGTGGTCCAAGTGCGCCATCACCTTCAGTTCAGCAGATCATCTCAAGTGCGCGGCTACAGCTGGCGCCCTCCCAATGCTTTGTTCACCCGTCATCAGCAACGTACAAGTCACTGATATGTCTCCGTTGTATCTACTTTTCCAAACACTATTGCCCTTGTTTTGGACTCTAACTTGCATGATTTGAATGGAACTAACATGGACTGACGCTGTTTTCAGCAGACTTTCCATGGTGTTATTTATGTGCAGAAACAAAAGTTCTCGGAATGACCTGAAACTCCACGAAAAATATTTTTGGAAAATATTAAAAATACTGGAAGAAGAATCCACGTTAGGGGGGCAACACCCTGTCCATGAGGGTGGGGGTGCGCCCCCTGCCTCGTGGGCCCCCTGACACTCCACCGACCTCAACTCAAACTCCATATATTCGTGTTCGGGGAGAAAAAAAATCAGAGAGAAGGATTCATCGCGTTTTACGATACGGAGCCGCCGCCAAGCCCTAAAACCTCTCGGGAGGGCTGATCTGGAGTCCGTTCGGGGCTCCGGAGAGGGGAATCTGTCGTCGTCGTCATCATCATCCATCCTCCATCACCAATTTCATGATGCTCACCGCTGTGCGTGAGTAATTCCATCATAGGCTTGCTGGACGGTGATGGGTTGTATGAGATCTATCATGTAATCGAGTTAGTTTTGTTAGGGTTTGATCCCTAGTATCCACTATGTTCTGAGATTGATGTTGCTATGACTTTGATATGCTTAATGCTTGTCACTAGGGCCCGAGTGACATGATTTCAGATCTGAACCTATTATGTTTTCATGAATATTTGTGAGTTCTTGATCCTATCTTGCAAGTCTATAGTCACCTACTATGTGTTATGATCCGGCAACCCCGAAGTGACAATAATCGGGACCACTCCCGGTGATGACCATAGTTTGAGGAGTTCATGCATTCACTATGTGTTAATGCTTTGGTCCGGTACTCTACTAAAAGGAGGCCTTAATATCCCTTAGTTTCCGCTAGGACCCCGCTGCCACGGGAGGGTAGGACAAAAGATGTCATGCAAGTTCTTTTCCATAAGCACGTATGACTATATTCAGAATACATGCCTACATCATATTGATGAATTGGAGCTAGTTCTGTGTCACCCTATGTTATGATTGTTACATGATGAACTGTATTCGGCATAATTCTCCATCACTGATCCAATGCCTACGAGCTTTTCACATATAGTTCTCCGCTTATTTACTTTTCCGTTGCTACTATTACAATCACTACAAAACCCAAAAATATTACTTTTCCTAATTCTATTACATTTCCATATTACTTTGCTACTAAATACTTTGCTGCAGATATTAAGTTATCCAGGTGTGGTTGAATTGACAACTCAACTGCTAATACTTGAGAATATTCTTCGGCTCCCCTTGTGTCGAATCAATAAATTTGGGTTGAATACTCTACCCTCGAAAACTGTTGCAATCGCCTGTACTTTTGGGTTATCAAGACTATTTTCTGGTGCCGTTGCTGGGGAGCATAGCTCTATTCTTTGAGTCACTTGGGATTTATATCTGCTGGTCACTATGAAGAACTTGAAAGACACGAAAACAAAAATTTATCCCTCAACTACGAGGGGAGGTAAGGAACTGCCATCTAGCTCTGCACTTGATTCACTTTCTGCTTTTGAGTAAGCTTGCGACACCTAAACCTTACGCTATTAATTCGGTTATGTCACATGTTATTGATGATGCCACTTCGCTATGCATGATACTTATGATGAAACTACTTCTATGCTTGATACTACTGTGCCACTTGGTGAATTTCTTGATGAACAACTTGCTAGGGCTAGAGAGAATGAAATTATTGAAACTGATAATATTGAAGATAGTGATGATGAAGATACTCCCCCTAATAAATATGAATTGCCTGTTGTGCCTGAGGGTTATGTTTTGGATGAAGAATGTGATAGAGCCATTCTTGCTTGCAATGATAGAAGTGATCTTAATAAATTATTAGCTAAATGGAAGCAGCGATCTCTTAATGCTAGAATGAAACCTGACCCTGGTTTTGTTACTTCACCTATCTTTGTTACTGATAAGGATTATGAATTCTATGTTGATCCTGATATAATTACTTTGGTTGAATCTGATCCTTTTTATGGCTATGAATCTGAAACTGTTGTGGCACATCTTACTAAATTAAATGAAATAGCCACCTTGTTCACTAATGATGAGAAATCTTGCTACCTTTATATCCTTAAAATATTTCCGTTCTCATTAAAGGGTGATGCTAAGATATGGTTTAATTCTCTTGATCTTGGTTGTGTGCGTAGTCCCTGTGATATGATTTATTACTTCTCTGCTAAATATTTCCCTGCTCATAAGAAACAAGCAGCTTTAAGGGATATATATAATTTTGTGCAAATTTAAGAAGAGAGTCTCCCAAAAGCTTGGGGAGGCTTCTCCAATTACTTAATGCTTTGCCTGATCATTCTCTGAAGAAAAATGAAATACTTGATATCTTTTATAATGGACTAACCAATGCTTCCAGAGATTACCTGGATAGTTGTGTTGGTTCTGTTTTCAGGGAAAGAACACCAGATGAAGCTGAAATTCTAATGAATAATATGTTGACAAATGAAAATAATTGGACGCTTCCTGAGCCTATTCCTAAACCAACTCCGAAGAAGAGGGGTGTCCTATTTCTCAGTCCTGAAGATATGCAAGAGGCAAAGAAATCCATGAAAGAAAAGGGTATTAAAGTTGAAGATGTTAAGAATTTACCTCCTATTGAAGAAATACACGGTCTTAATTTACCGCCGGTTGAAGAAACATATGATCTTAATCCCGCACCTATTGAAGAAACAGATGGTCTTGATAACCCGACACAGGTAGTAAAGGTAAATTCTCTCTATATATTTGATGAAGGTGATATTCCTCACTATAAGTCTGCTAGACAATGCTTAGAAGAGTTTGATAATTTTATTGTCAAACAAGAAAACTTCAATGCTTATTTTGGTAGACAATTGAAATACAATCCCGATACGCTTGAACACTTCGGTGATTATATGTCTAGAGTTAAAGGTGAACTTAAACTCATTAGTAAACATGCTTCTATGGTCACCACTCAAGTAGAACAAGTACTTAAAGCTCAAAATGATTTGCTCAATGAATTAAATAGTAAGAATAATGATTATGCTGTTAGAGTGGTTACTAGAACTGGTAAAATGACTCAGGAACCTTTGTATCCTGAAGGCCATCCTAAGAGAATTGAGCAAGATTCTTAGAGAAATAATATTGATGAACCTAGTCTTTCTAAAAAGAAGAAAAAGAAAAAGGATAGGACTTTGCATGCTTCTACTGAACCTATTGCTGAACCACCTGAGAATCCAAATGATATTTCTATTTCTGATGCCGAAACACAATCTGGTAATGAACATGAACCAAGTGAAAATATTAATGATAATGTTCATGATGATGCTCAACCTAGCAATGATAATGATGTAGAAATTAAACCTGTTGTTGATCTTGATAACCCACAATCAAAGAATCAACATTATGATAAGAGAGACTTTGTTGCTACGAAGCACGGTAAAGAAAGAGAACCATGGGTTCAGAAACCCATGCCTTTTCCTCCCAAACCATCCAAGAAAAATGATGATGAGGATTTTGAGCACTTTCTTTGAAATGATTAGACCTATCTTTTTGTGTATGCGATTAACTGATATGCTCAAAATGAATCCTTATGCTAAGTATATGAAAGAAATTGTTACTAATAAGAGAAAGATACCGGAAGCTGAAATTTCCACCATGCTTGCTAATTATACTTTTAAGGGTGGAATACCTAAGAAACTTGGAGATCCATGAGTACCAACTATACCATGCTCCATTAAAAGAAACTATGTTAAAACTGCTTTGTGTGATCTTGGAGCCGGTGTTAGTGTTATACCTCTCTCTTTATATCGTAGACTTGATTTGTATAAGTTGACACCTACTGAAATATCTTTGCAAATGGATGATAAATCAACTGCCATACCTGTCGATATTTGTGAGGATGTACCTGTTGTGGTTGCAAACATTACTATTTTAACGGACTTTGTTATTCTTGATATTCCCGAGGACGATAGTATGCCTATTATTCTTGGAAGACCTTTTTTGAATACTGCAGGGGCTATAATTGATTGACACAAAGGCAATGCCACTTTTCATGTTAATGGTAATGAGCATATGGTACACTTTCCGAGGAAACAACCTCAAGTCCACAGTATCAATTCTATTGGAAAAATTCCATCGATTATTTTTGGAGGTTTCGAATTTCCTCTTCCTACTGTCAAGAAGAAATATGATATTCTTATTATTGGGGATGTGCATATCCCGTTGAAGTAACTTTATAGTGTCATTCGAAATTTCTCCGGTTCCATGTTATTCGGAATGAGTTTGTTAACAATACTTGATCAACCTTGTTAGTGGATTCCTTTTGATGAGCATGAGATGGATGAAACTAGAAGCACAACCTTCTGTACCCTCCTTTTACTTTCTGTTATTTGGTTGATATAAAGTAAAAATAGTATTTTTCTGTCTATTTTCTGAATTATCCGTGCAATATAAAAATACCCGAAAATAAAAGTTCTCTAAATGCACTGAAAATGGAATATGATTTTTCTGGAATATTTGAGAATATCTGGCACTGAGAACACAGCAGGGGGAGCAAGCACCTGGCCACGAGGGTCCAGGGCGCCCCCACCTGCCTCGTGGGTCCACGGTGGGCCCCCTCCACTTATTCCTGCACCCACACACTTCTTCTTCCTCCCAAAAAAATCACCATCCAGCTCAAGCACGAGTTCTAGCTCATTTTGCTACAATTTTCGATCTCCTTGCTCAAAGCACCTCTCACAAAACTGCTTTGGGAGATTGTTCCTTGGTATGTGACTCCTCCATTGGTCCAATTAGTTTTTGCTCTAGTGCTTTATTCATTGCAAATTTGTGCTGCCTAGGTGACCATGTTCTTGAGCTTGCATGTCAAATTTATATGGTTCCAAGTAGTTCTAATGCATGATATAGGCTCTAGGCACTTGTAGGAGTAGTTGCTATCAATTTTGTTGAGCTTGGTTCACTTTTATTTGAAGTTACTAAAATTTTCAAAAAAAATTCAAAGGAAGAAATATGTTTAGGAAAATGTTCCACGGTGGTCCTTCAAGGAAGCAAGGACCCATGCTTGCAATGCGCGATGCCGATGATGAGCCACCAAGGAAAGCTCTAGTGCGGCCTTGTGAATGGCCTTCAGAAGGCTTTATGGATCGAGCAGGAATCAAGGAAGAATTTAACGCGTATTTGCGTAACGCTGATCTTGTGAGCTTTGAGGGAGAAAAGTGCAGCCAGTAGCACTATCTCACTAGTTCATTTGTGAGGAGGTTTGAATATTCATCTTCACGCAATTGTCAAACTGTCCTGTTTGATCTCTATGAATAATCTTACATTATGGACTTAGAGGATTTTACCACTGCTTGCAAACTTCCACAATGGGGTAGTACTAGTGAACCCCGCAAATCTGAATTTAGAGAATTTCTTGCTAGTATAATTGTGGGGAATCTAGAGATATAGCACAAGCTACCATAGGGAGCATTCATTTTCCTTCTATGCATTATTTTGCTCTCTTCATAGGTAGGTGCATAAATGGTAAGGATGAAGCATGTCACACGTGTGTCCCTGATCTCAATATTCTTAGGAGTGTTGTGTTAGGAGACAAATCTTATAATTTGGGAGCCATTGTTGCACGTAGGTTGCGTCATAAAAGATTTAATGGAGATTTCTTTGGTGGAATTTATGCAACCCGTTTAGCTAATTTTCTTGGTATAGACATACGTGAGGATGATATTGAGTTGCCTCCTACTTATTTAGATTATGAGCTATGGTTCGTCATCAGTTTATTGAGAGAAATGAACAACCTCTCCAGTACCGACTAATCTTTGACAAGCGTCACTGAGGGAGTCCTGGATTAGGGGGTATCCGGACAGCCGGACTGTATACAACGTCCGGACAATTGAAGCATGGAGATACAAGACTCAAGACTTCGGCCCGTGTCCGGATGGGACTTCCCTTGGCGTGGAAGGGAAGCTTGGCGATCCGGATATTATATATCCTTCCTTGTAACCAACTCCATGTAAACCCTAGCCCTCTCCGATGCCTATATAAACCGGAGAGGTTGGTCCTTAGAAGGCCGATCACAATTACAATCATACCATCATAGGCTAGCTCTTAGGGTTTAGCCTCTATGATCTCGTGGTAGATCTACTCTTGTACTACCCATATCATCAATATTAATCAAGCAGGAAGTATGGTTTTACCTCCATCGAGAGGGCCCGAACCTGGGTAAACATCTGTGTCCCTTGCTTCCTGTTACCATCAGCCTTGACGCACAGATCGGGACCCCCTACCCGACATCCGCCGGTTTTGACACCGACATTTGTGCTTTCGTTGAGAGTTCCTCTGTGTCGTCGCCGTCAGGCTCGATGGCTCCTTCAATCATCATCAACGATGCTGTCTAGGGCAAGACTTTCCTCCCTGGACAGATCTTCGTGTTCGGCGGCTTAGATCGCGCGCCAACTCGCAGCCACTGGAGAAGATCGACTATGCCCTCAGCCACGGATCAGGTTCAGAAACCTGAACTACACGGCGGACATCCGTGGAGACTTGATCTTCGATGGATTGGGGCCTATGCTAGGAGCACCGAATAGTCACGACGAGCACGGCTTAGACCTGCCGTCGGACGAAGCTTGCGGTGTCACCCTCGTAGTATCCCCGGACGTAGATCCGGAGCAGGCTGCGCTACCTAAGGGCGGAGGGATGGACCCCGCCCCGCAGGTCGCGCACTCATCGGCGGTGGAGCCGAACACGGGCCTTACCTCCGTGGTGGCCTGTGAATCCGGACCCCCGGATCTGTATCCGGATGTTGGTTCCGGTCCGTGCACTCCCGATCCGGTCGAGCCAGGTTGGGCTCTGGTGATGGAGTTCACCGCTGCGGATATCTTTCCAAAGACTCGCCTTCGCGACATCTTGGACTCATTAAAGTCTATCTCTTTGTCGGGAGGCTCTTCACGAACTATGTCCGCTCGAGTGGGAGGCGTGACGAAGGAATTCGTTGCACCCACCACCCACTTCATTGCCACGGTCGATGACTTAACCGAGGTACTGAACTTCGACCAAGACATCGATCGTATGGACGATTTATGCAGAGAAGAACATGGACCACCGCTCACTGGGCGGTGGACAGCCACCTCTTCTTATGATATATATATATATATATATATGGTGTACACTCCGAAGGAAACAAATGGCGATGAGGCAACGGAGGATAAAACCTCAGGGGAAAAAGCAAAGAATGGGCGTCATCGGCGCCACTCCAAGCCCCGCCACAGCAATACCGGCCCAGGAGACGAAAACAATCCGAATGGTGCCGAAGAAGAATACAACCCTGATAAGCCCGTCTTCGAGCAGGCCGAACAGGAGGATGAGCAGGTCAGCCCGTAA
The DNA here is from genome assembly GCA_021605145.1 of Aegilops bicornis. Classification (NCBI taxonomy): domain Eukaryota; kingdom Viridiplantae; phylum Streptophyta; class Magnoliopsida; order Poales; family Poaceae; genus Aegilops; species Aegilops bicornis. The sequence continues at coordinate 553,050,937 of CM038671.1, read as the reverse complement.
GAACAAAGCGACGGACGACACCAAGGAGGACAGCTACATGCCCCCTCCGAAGATGAGATTAGCCTCGGCGACGACGAGTTCGGGCGTGCTCGAGGATCCCAGAGAGCAGAGGCGCTTCAAGCGCCGGCTTATAGCCACCGCGAAGATCCTGAAAAAGAAGCGGAAGAACTCCAAGCTGATCAAGTCACGCTCGCAGACGAGATGGACTGAAGTCCTGGCAGCCGAGGAATACGGACTCGAGCATCATACGGCTGACCGGCCACCTCGTGGCCGGGATAAAATGGCATACCAGTCCGCATACCAGCCAACACCCCCATGCCAACACACTACGGCCCGGGGCAACAAAGCAAGACAGCCAAGATCGATCTACGGATCGTGGGGGCGCGCAAGACGACGATTTACCGGCATCACGCGGACACACCTTCAACAAGTCCGCCGGGCGAATATAGCCACCGAGCAATTCGACCTGCGTAGCCACATAGCCCGCACAGAGGCACCGCACCCCTCTCGCTTCATCGACGAAGTAATGGATCATGAATTCCCAGAAGGGTTCAAACCCGTAAACATCGAATTATACGATGGCACAACAGACCCCTCAGTATGGATCGAAGATTTTCTTATCCACATTCACATGGCCCGCGGAGATGATCTACACGCTGTCAAGTATCTTCCCCTTAAGCTCAAAGGACCAGCCCGGCACTTGCTAAACAGCCTGCCAGCAAATTCCATTGGCAGTTGGGAAAACCTAGAAGACGCATTCCTCGACAACTTCCAGGGCACATATGTGCGACCACCTGACCCCGATGACTTGAGCCACATTACTCAACAGCCCGGAAAGTCAGCCAGGAAATTCTGGACTCAGTTCCTAACTAAAAAGAACCAAATAGTTGACTGTCCGGACGCCGAAGCCCTGACGGCTTTCAAGCATAATATCCGTGACGAGTGGCTCGCTCGACACCTCGGCCAAGAAAAACCCAAGTCCATGGCAGCTCTCACAACACTAATGACCCGCTTTTGCGCGGGCAAGGACAGTTGGTTGGCTCGCAGCAGCACTATGCCACATTCTGGCAATTCGGATGGCCGCGACAATAACGGCAAGCAACGGCGTAATGCATATAAGAGGCGGAACAACGGCGACAAAGATCGAAGACACGACAATGCTGGATTCAGCGGATCCAAGCCCTGTCAGCGGAAGAAGCCGTTCAAAAGAAATAATTAGGAACCGTCCAGTCTGGACCGCATACTGGAGCGCTCGTGCCAAATTCATGGCACCTCGGACAAGCCAGCCAACCACACTAATAGAGATTGCTGGGTATTCAAACAGGCCGGCAAGATAAACGCCGAAGACAAGGACAAGGGGCTGCACACCGACGATGACGAGGAGCCCCGACGTCCGAACACGGGGGGACAGAAGAAATCCCCCCCCCCCCAAGTGAAAACGGTCAACATGATTTACACCATGCACATCCCCAAGCGGGAACGGAAGCGGGCACTAAGGGACGTCGCATGCGATGGAGCCAGTCGCCCCCAAATTCAACCCATGGTCAGCTTGTCAGATCACCTTTGATCGTAGGGATCACCCTACTAGCATCCGTCACGGCGGCTCGGCCGCATTGGTCCTAGACCCAATCATTGACGGATTCCACCTCACGCTGCCCCTTATGGGCGGTGGCGGCAACCTGAACCTGCTTTACCGGGACACGGTCGCGCCAAAATGGGCATTGACCCTTCAAGGATCAAGCCCACTAAAACCACCTTTAAAGGTGTAATTCCTGAGTAGAGGCCCGCCAGACGGGCTCTATAACATTGGAAGTGGTCTTTGGATCTCCGGATAACTTCCGAAGCGAAGAGTTAATCTTTGATATCGTCCCCTTCCGCAGTGGTTACCATGCACTGCCCGGACGAACCGCATTCGCTAGATTCAATGCGGTACCACATTACGCATATCTCAAGCTCAAGATGCCAGGACCATGCGGGGTCATAACGGTGAACGGAAATATGGACCGCTCTCTATGAACAGAAGAACATACCGCAGCCCTTGCGGCGGAAGTACAATGCGGCCTTCTCCAACAAACCAATCCGGCAACAACAACTTCGAGCACAGTCAAGCGAGTCCGGAGCACCCCGCAACAGGATCATCAGGCACGCCAAGAGCGCGACTAGCAGTCCGGCCTCTGCTTAAGCCCCATTAAACCAGCATCCGTGCCACGTGCACACAATTACACACTTAAAATACCATGGGCATAGGCGGAGGCGCATCAACGACTCAGTCAATAGTGCGGGTAACCGCCAAATACTTTCATACTTTCCCTCTTACCTTTCAGGACACCGCGTTGGCGCAGCATCCTCAAAAGAGCCGTTGTGCACAGAAGGAAATACCCAGGTGGAATCTATTTACGATCATTATACCTGCTTTATCTATCTGAACACAGCCTGCCCCTGGATAGGACATGTCAAATAGTCCTATTTTATCTCTGCTTAACACATCCATTGTAAATGTACGCTTAAACGTATTTTTCGTCAATGGGAGATTATATATAGCGTCATCTTATTATTCTTATTTGAGCATTTTTTCTATTATAAATGTTTATTTGATATTGCATCCGTACACCTTGGTGCGACCGGTTTGCCAGGGGCTTCTCATGGCGCCCTGTAATATGGCAACTAAAGTCCGAACACTTTCAACAGTGCGGCACCCCGAACTTATAGCACTATATCGTCGACTCGAATCATGTCTTGGGTCTCTGATTGGGATAGCCCGGCTCCCTTGTTTTGGTTCCTTACGTTCCGTTATATCGGCTAATGTAGCGCAGGAGAACTACTGCGATTGTGTCCCGTTCTTCGGACGAGCACCTCAAGAGAGAAAGCTAAAACTGACCGGCATGATTTGGCGAGAGCTGGTCGCTGTTCGAGAGGTTTTAAAATCCTTAAAGATTTTCCGCTTTAGGCGATAAATCAGCTTCGTCCGATCTAGGCATGTATAGCGCCCCGATTCGGTCTTACGGATTCTAGGGGCTTCACCGAAATTTAAAAGTGTATACTTCTATGGCTAAGTGAAAGTTATAAAGCCGCATAGTCTGATTGCCTTGTTCGCTGCGCCGGACACCTCCTTAAGGGACCAAACATTTGGATAAAGAGTGTCCGGGTTTTCCACGAACACCCCAGTGCTAGTCACGTGGGGGCGGAAGCCGACGACTGGCCTACTTTCAGGATTTTATAAACAGCCGCACAGAAGGTAATATTTTAAATAACAAAAGAGCTACATAGCGCAAGTAACTTCGTCTTTAATTACAAACATGACAAAAGTGAATTCATTCCAAAATGGTGTCCTTGGTACACTCATCGGCAACGAGACGAGCACCCTTCATCACGCCATCGTAGTACATTTCGGGATGGCGATGCGCCTTGCCCTCCGGCGGCCCATCCTTGACCAGCTTCTCCGCATCCAGCTTGCCCCAATGCACCTTGACGTGGGCAAAGGCTCGGCGGGCACCTTCGATGCAAACGGATCGCTTGATCACTTCAAGCCGCGGGCAGGCATCCACCATCCGCTTGATCAGGCCAAAGTAGCTACTGGCAGGAGCTCACCAGGCCACATCCTGACTATGAAGTCCTTCATAGCCAGTTCGGCCGCCCTGTGGAGTTTGATCAACTGCTTCAGTTGGTCGCTCAGATGCATCAGATGATCGGCCCTAGCATAATGGGACCAGAACAGCTTCTCCGTTGAGCTCCCCTCCTGGGCATGGTAGAACTCCGCAGCATCTGAGAAACTGCGTGGTAGATCTGCAAATGCCCCTGGAGAGCTCCGTATTCGAGTAAGTAAAAGAAACGCCTCCACCACATGTTTGCTTTGTATAAAGAAATTCTTACCCGCTGCTATCTTTTTGGCCTCCTGGATATCCTGCTGTGCTTTCTCGGCTACGGCCTTGTCATCTTTCAAATTCACAAGGGCCTTCACAAGCTCGGCCTCCTTCATCTTCACATCATGCTCCACAGACTCGCACTTCTTGCCGAGGTCCTGGAGCTCTTGCAGTACCTCACCCACTCTAGCACTTTGCTTTTCGCGCTCCTTGTATTCCAAGGCTGCTTTGTTTTTAGCCTCGGTCAGCGCTTTCTTCAGGGACGCCACTTCGGTGGTGGCCCCTGTTGCACAGTCGCGACGCTTTGGCGTTAGACTGACAAATTTTGTCTATCTTTAAATACATACGAACGGGGAATCGCTTACCTTCATTCCCCTCGAGCCGCCTCTTCGTGAGGCCGAGCTCTCCTCGCACTCGCTTCCAGATCCCGCTTCGGCAACTTCGGCAAGACAGTAGCAGCTGCAAGCAAAGACGGCCTGCTTATTCACATAAATTCTTTTTAGACTCCCGCGGATTGTAATTGACTGTCGGTGTCAAAACCGGCGGATCTCGGGTAGGGGGTCCCGAACTGTGCGTCTAGGCGGATGGTAACAGGAGACAAGGGACACGATGTTTTTACCCAGGTTCGGGCCCTCTCGATGGAGGTAATACCCTACTCCCCGCTTGATCAATATTGATGATATGGGTAGTACAAGAGTAGATCTACCACGAGATCGTAGAGGCTAAACCCTAGAAGCTAGCCTATGGTATGATTGTTGTTCGTCCTATGGACTAAAACCCTCCGGTTTATATAGACACCGAATAGGTTAGGGTTACATGTAGTCGGTTACAATGGTAGGAGATCTACATATCCGTATCGCCAAGCTTGCCTTCCACGCCAAGGAAAGTCCCATCCGCACGGGACGAAGTCTTCAATCTTGTATAATCATAGTCTTGGAGTTCGCCAAAGATGATAGTTCGCTATCCGGACACCCCTAGTCCAGACTCCTCAAGAGCCCCTCGAACCAGGCTTCAATGACGCATTTAGTCCGGGCGCATAGTGTCTTCGGCATTGCAAGGCGGGTTCCTCCTCCGAATACTTCATAGTATGTTTTAAACACAAGGATAGTGTCCGGCTCTGCAAAACAAGTTCCACATACCACCATAGAGAGAATAATTTTTGCACAGATCTGTTGACGTATTCCGCGGCGTGACATTACACCACGGCCAAGCCTCTATACGAATCGTTTTTTACTGCTCCACCTTAGCGCGATTAGCGAGGCGGTTTCCTTGGCACGTCTTTATCAAAGCGTAGATCGTGCCCACTTATTCCGGGATTCTCATCAAATACGGATGTGGGTAACCCAACTGCGTTCGCTGCCGCCTCCTCTATCGGCGAGTCCTAATCGACCACGGGAGGGCTCTTGGTATTCAACCTCTTTATAATGAGACCAAGGCCCTCTTCTTTTTACACCCTCCATCGAGTTCGCCAAGGCCGAAGTTCTAACACCCAAAGCATCAGATTTAGGCGCTTCGACCTTCGACAATGTCCGCCACGACCAACACGGCCGATGGATGTCGTCTTACATCACGTAAGAAGATGTGCTAAAGCTGCGAGACGCTAGGTATCTAACCAGCGAGATTTCGTGATAGGCTGCCTCGCCTGGTAGGTCATTCCCACTCCCGAGCCCGGCGAGAGCATGGTGTTCGTGTCACACTTCCTTCAGGGTTTAGGATTCCCGACGGATCCCTTTGTGCGGGGGCTCATGTTTTATTATGGGCTGGATTTCCATGACTTGAATCCGGAGTCCATCCTCCATATCTCGTCATTCATTGTCGTATGTGAGGCCTTCCTCCATATTACCCCTCACTTTGGATTGTGACTCAAGACCTTCAAGGTGGAGTTGAAGATGATCGAGGGGCAGCAAGCAGAGTGCGGAGGGGCGGTCATAAGCAAATGTGCTGATGCTCCGTGGCCCGAGGGCTCTTTTCAAGAGGATCTTGGTTTGTGGCGACGGGAGTGGTTTTATATTACCGCTCCCAGGGACACCAAATGGGTGGCGCTTCCCGCCTTCCGCTCAGGTCCACCACAACGGCTGGGGTCATGGGTCAACAAGGGGCTCGACTGGGGGTCGTCCAAGGACGTTCCTCTGTTGCAGGGCCGCATTCGAGACGTCCAAGAAAGAGAGATCAATCTGGTCACACTGGTGCATGTTATGTTGATTCAGCGCCTTCTGCCCTTCAAACGTCGCCCCCTCCGTCTGTGTGAATTTAATCCGGAGGGACCACGAGCTCTCCAACATTTTATGGGTACGACGCCCGTGGAGATGTATAAACTGTTCTTCGGATCACAAGAGAAGTGTCCGGACTCGACCGAGGACGTGGGACTAAGCTGCAATCGCCAGACACTCAAGTAAGTAGTCCCAGAACTGCATGTGCTGTTCATTCATTTATCATATATATATGCCCTTTAAAGGAGCCGTTTCTTGAACAAGAGTGGATAGCCAAGGCAAAGTTAATAAGGTGTCCGGCTCCCCTCCCAGAGACCACGCCGGATCCCATGCTGACCAAGATGTCGAAGGCCGCGCCTTTTGAAGAAGGCGAAGGGGGAAGCGGGGAAGCAACTGCCTCTACGAAGGAGGCTATCAAGGAAGGAGGGATTAAGAGTCCCACCTTCCGAGGAGAGAAGAGGACCGCTTCGGAAGATCCGGAAGTGAAGGCCTCAAAGAGGGGAAAGAAATCTTCGTCAGAGAGTCCGGCGCTGGGAAGTAACCCAGCCGCACTATTTCCCCAAGGGGATCAGCCCTCCAGCGAGCCGTAAATAAAAAGAAGGGGTCTTGTAAATAAGGAACGTCCCTGCATTTATTTCTGAAGATAACCGAAAGTGTACCTTGTAGTTCGGATCTCAGCCCTTCTCAGCAGAGCTCGTCTTCAGGGGATCTTCTTCCGAAGATGATGGAGAGTGAAGCGCCTCCACCTGTCGCACCTTCATGTGAGGCGGACGCCCCTGAGGTGTCATCGCGGAGGGTTTCCTGAGTCCGCGGGGCCGGAAGGTCCGCGCCAATCGGCGCGGCGGTCGTGGGAGCTGAAGGATCTGCTCGGGCGAGCGGCTATCTCAGAAGATCACCGTGCTCTAATGGGTATGGTGATTGAAAGAATTGCATCCGCTGAGAGTGGATTGCATGAAGCCGTCAGAAGCTTGCTGACGGGGTTCGAGGTAGGCAAAAAATGATGTACCTTCTGACAGTTATGCATATAGAATGCGCCCTGTATAGATAGTAGCCCCTGAGACTCGATATGTTGTCAAGAATTGACAGCGTGCCGAGGATCATAATCTCAGTTATAACATATCGCCGTGCCTAAATAGGTGGCGGGGCGACCGGTGGCCAGCCGAACTGATGAATTTGCCGAACTAAAGCGGCAGCTTGACGAGGCGGATGCGGACATCGCGCTAGTCAATAAACGGTTTGACGAGTCACAAGGTATGTGACTTCTCCGCGGACAGCTGGTAAGGGAGCTTAACACCCATGCCTTACTACTTGTATGCTTTTGATGCAGATGGTGCCGCTGCTGTGGAGGAGCTGCGGGCGGAACTCGCCCGAGCGAAAGAGCAAGCCAGAAATAGTAATGCGGCCGCTTTAAGGGCAGCCGAAGAGCTAAAAGCCGAACGGGCTGCTCACTGCCGAAGCAAGGAGGAAATGGCCGATATGGCCATAAAGTTAAAGAATGTTGCCGACCGCTGCGGGGTTCTTGAAAAAGAACGTCAAGCGGAGCAAGAGGACCTGAAAAAGGCCACCGCCGAATCCAAGGATGCCCGTTCCGCTATGAGAGCTGCCAAGGAGGAGCTGAGTCAAGCCGGGCTATTATGCGGCCGGAAAACCGCTTTCGCTGGAGGAAATATACGGATCCAAAGTATGCTCGCTTGGACAAGTTGTCGAAGTTCGAGGATGCTTATCTGGACTTAGCGGGCGAAGGCCATGCGACGCCGATGGAGCACTTCCAAGGCCAGAAGGGGCACAAAAGGGAAGAGCTATATTGGTCGCAATTCCATAGTCTGGAGCGTACCCTTCCATTGACCGATCGGTTGGCCGAATGGGCCGAGCTGAATCGATTATCCGGACTTGCCATGAAGCATGTCATGACTCATTTGTGGTCAGCGGACTCGCCAAGAGCTATTTTGGCTTAGTGCAGCAGTTCTCGGATGCGGCACGCCAGATCGACGCAATGAAGCGGTCGGCGGCGTAGAGGAGCGCTGGATGGCTCTTGCACGTGTCAAGACATACTGGCGGAGATGAAGGCCACCGGTTGCATCCCAAGATTCGGACAGGTTTAGTACCGCCGAGCACTATTTTGAGGAAGTTCCCGCAGGCGCTGCTTAATAGAGACGCAGTGCTCGAAGGATGTTATGCTTTAGTGGCATGTATGATTTGTGAAAACAATGTTTCAATTTTAATGTAAGAGCTTTTTATACTTGTGCCTTCAAGTAGTAAACTACCTCCGGCGGCCGTTAATGTATATATGTATATAACCCGAAAGATGGTAGTCCTTGGTTTCAAATTTCACGCACATAATGCGGGGTGTTTGCAAAAAGGCGCATTTTCACACTTGATCCAACGCCTTGGTCCCGTGAAGGAGGTGATAGCGTAGCAAACTAGGCAACCGGACTATAATGCTTTATCACTTTCACTTAGCCATAGGGGTTCGAGGGTGGGGCTACTATATAGCCCCTGGGGGCACCGCACTCTCCCGAATTCGGGGAGCGTATGTGTCTGGCCGAAAAACGGTCCTTCATTAAAGCTGAGGAATTCTAAACATTCCGGTGAGTCATCGAGTGGTTGACTAGTCTCTCGCTATATCATGACAACAAGATTCGCTTTCATCGAGGTGCTCGCCGGCGAACCGGGCACAATCGCAGAGTTCTCCTAGTGTCGCGTTAGCCGATAGAACGGAACGTAAGGCAAGAAAACACAGGAGCCGCAAACCCAACATGTGACCAAAGACATGATTCGGAGTTGATGCATATAAGGCCGAACCCGAGACGCCGAACACTCCCTAAGGTATTTGGTCTTTATAAAAACGGGCAGAATAATGCCCTAAGCCCCTGGTGTCCAGTATCGCAAAATTCGACGCGGCCGATGCCAAAACGCCACCTCCTCCTTGGTTATAACTAGAAACCAGGGATGTGTATCAACAAGAGACAAGAAAAAGGTTTACGCAGGTCTTAATCTGAAAAGAATCCTTGCAACGGGTCCCTACTGCACGTCTGCGCTACCGTGTCTCCGCGCAGTCAGATCCTGGACGGGTGTAGCACGGTGTTCATCTGTAAAAGAGAGGAACTTAGTTGAAAAGGAAAAAAAAGATCGTGTGAAAAATGTACTTTACATTAAATAAACAGAGTACGATTCGAAAAAGTGAATAAAATTGAGCTTTATTGTCTCTTGGTGTACATGCGTGCAGCCCCTTGTACGGGGGTATGCCGCTAGTAGGCACCGGACTCGTCTAGCCGTGTCCGGGGTCCGAATTACCTATCCAGGTGCTTTGGTAAGCGGAGCCGGATTGGTGTGGGGCTGTCAAGGCAGCCTCGCATTCTTCCGTGCTCGGGTAAGACTTAATACTCCCTTTTAATGAGATGATGCCGCGTGGACCGGGCATTTTAAGTGTAAGAGATGCATAATGCGGTATTGCGTTAATGCGGGCGAAAGCTTCACGCCCCAGTAGTGCTTGATAGCTACTTTCGAATGGGGCGATGTGGAAGGTTAACTTTTTGCGGTGGGAGTTGTCGGATGAGCCGAACAAAACTTCTAGTTGTAGGGAGCCCGTACAATGGGCATATGGGCCTGGCATTACCCCCTTAAAGGAGGTGTTGTTATGGCGAATTTTGGTTGGGTCTATCCCCATCCTGCGGATTGTGTCCTGATATATCAGGTTTATGTCACTGCCACCATCCATGAGGACTTGTGTAAATTGGAATCCGTCGATTATAGGATCCAATATCAAGGTAGTCCATCCTGCGTTCCGGATACTTTTGGAGTAGTCCTGATGGTCGAAGGTGATTGGTTTTGACAACCAGTGTTGGTACTCCGCTAGGGTAGTATGTGCGGCGCGCATCTTAGTGGGCGCCGCTCTATTTTTCCCTTTTATCACGTGAAGTGAGTTTACCGCTTTTAACCTCTTGTGGGAAATTCTTTTGTTTTCCGGTGCTCGCTTGTGGGGTTCGCCATCGCCCTCGCTTGGTGTGTCGAGCCCCTTGTGTTCGGCATTGAGTCCGCGGACTGCTTGAAGACCCAACAATCTCTGTGGGTATGGTTTGTGCTTCCCGGTGTACTATGGATTTGGCATATCTTGTCCAAGATTTTGTTTAAGTTGGATAGCTCATCGCTATTGTCCTTAAGGGGCAGTTTTTTATTGTTCTGCCGTGAGCTTTTGAATCCGGCGTTGACTGCCGCGCTCTTTGGACCATTCCCCTTAATCCGGCGCTGGTCCTTCCTGCGTCGTGGTTTCCCATTTCCATCCCTGACTTCGGATGTACTTGGGTCGCTGGTGCTGCATCTTACTAGCCAGCTATCCTCTCCCGCGCAAAAGCGGGTTATGAGGCTTGTTAATGCAGCCATTGTTCTTGGCTTTTCTTGGCCGAGGTGTCTGGTGAGCCATTCGTCTCGGACGTTGTATTTGAAGGCTGCTAAGGCTTCGGCGTCCGGACAGTCGACCATTTGGTTCTTTTTAGTAAGGAACCTGTTCTAGAATTTCCGGGCTGACTCTCCAGGCTGTTGAGTTATGTGACTTAGATCGTCCACATCCGGAGGGCGGACATAGGTCCCCTGAAAATTTGCCCGAAACGCATCCTCGAGCTCTTCCCAACTTCCAATGGTATTTTCGGGAAGGATTTTAAGCCAATGCCCAGCTGGCCCTTTGAGTTTGAGGGGTAAGTATTTTATGGCGTGGAGATCATCTCCTCTAGCCATTTGTATGTGGAGGATGTAATCCTCGATCCGCACTCTGTGGTCTGTTGTTCCGTCAGATGCCTCTATGTTTACGGGTTTGAATCTCACCGAAATTCATGATCCAAAGCACCTCATTGGTCAAACATAGGGGATGTGCGGCGCCAGTATTTGGGTGTGCCGTGATGTTCGGATATTTGGCGTGTTGCATTGCTTTGAAGAGCTTGCTTTCTCGGCCCATAGATGGACCTAATCGGGCCATCCTTTTGATGTGAATCCTTATGCGTGTCGCGTCCGGCTTGTGTGCGGCGCCATTTGCCGCCTCTTTTGCCGTGGGGTCGCCCATCCGACCGAAAGTGACCTTTTTGATTGTGAGGGCTCTAAGGCCTCCTCATCAAATTCGGGCAGTAGTTTTCTCTTTGGGTAGTTTCTTGTTCGGGCGATCGTCAGCCAGATTTGTCTCATGATGTTGGATACTTTGCTCCATCTGATTCTGAGTGCATCTTCCGCTGTTTTGAGCTTCCGCTTCTGCTTTTTCAGGCTACGCGCAGTGGCGACGAGCCTTTTGTGGAGGTTCTTCTGCTCCAATAATTTGTCGTGCGTGAGGTCGTCTGGACTGTTATCTTCGCCGGGGACGGGTTGTTTATCCAAGTTGTTCTGTTCGGACGGTTGCTCAATAGAATGTTCGTCGTCCATCGGTTCGCCCTGCTCTATGGCTGGGTCTTTGTTGAGGCGGGACTTGGTGCGGCGTTTACATTGCCGTTTTGACTGCTTTTCGAGGGATTTATCCTTCATAGCGTCCCGTTGTTCCTCGTCGTCACTTCCTTTAGGTGTATCTACCATGTATACATCATGGGATGAGGTGGTTGTCCAGCATCCTATAGGTGCTGGTTCATGGTTGTCTCCTACATCGTCGTCCATATCGTCGATGTCTTCGGAGTCGAAATCGAGCACGTCGTGTAAGTTTTCGGCGGGCTACAAAGTGGGTGGTGGGTGGGCGTTGAATTTCTTCGTCGTCCGCATCCCAACCTTCCTGACCGTAGTCCGGCCAGGGCTCTCTGGATAAAGAGAGAGACTTTAGTGAATTTAGGATGTCACCAAAGGGTGAGTGCTGAAAGATGTCCGCGGCAGTGAACTCCATGCCCGGCGCCCAATCGGATTAATTTGGTAGAGGCGCGGAGGGTTCGGAGTCCGGAGAGGAGTCCGGCACCCTGGAGTCACGGTCTTCGCAAAGGACATGGATGGAGTTCGGCTCAATCGCCGTTGAGATTGTAGCCCCCGAGGCGGTGTCCAACCACTCGTCCTCGATCAGGGAATCCGGCTCCGGATTAAGGGTCGGAGCAGGCACTGGTGCGGCCTCCAGGGCACTGTTCGGCGGCAGAGCTAGATCATACCCATCGAGACAAAGGCGGCGCTGCTATGTGGGCTCGAATCCGCCGAGGATCAAGTCTCCGCGGATATCGGCCAGATAGTTCAAGCTTCCAAATCTGACCTGATGGCGGGGCATAGCTTTCGATTCGCTTCCAGATGGCCAAGTGAATTGGCCCGCAGCAGTAAAGCCGCCGAATACGAAGATCTGTCCGGGAGAAAAGTCTCACCGGATCAAGGCTGTCAGCCGATGATTGAAGGAGCCATCGGGCCTATAGGTGACGCATACGTAGGAACTCTCAATGAAAGCACCAATGTCGGTGTCAAAACCGGCGGATCTCGGTAGGGGGTCCCGAATCGTGCGTCTAGGCGGATGGTAACAGGAGACAAGGGATACGATGTTTTTACCCATGTTCGCCCTCTCGATGGAGGTAATACCCTTACCCCGCTTGATTAATATTGATGATATGGGTAGTACAAGAGTAGATCTACCACGAGATCGTAGAGGCTAAACCCTAGAAGCTAGCCTATGGTATGATTGTTGTTCGTCCCTATGGACTAAAACCCTCCGGTTTATATAGACACCGGATAGGTTAGGGTTACACAGAGTTGGTTACAATGGTAGGAGATCTACATATCCAGACGCCAAGCTTGCCTTCCACGCCAAGGAAAGTCCCATCCGGACACGGGACGAAGTCTTCAATCTTGTATCTTCATAGTATTGGAGTCCGGCCAAAGATGATAGTTCGCTATCCGGACACCCCCTAGTCCAGGACTCCCTCATTGACCCTCTGTCGGTGTCAAAACCGGCGGATCTCGAGTAGGGGGTCCCGAATTGTGCGTCTAGGTGGATGGTAATAGGAGACAAGGGACACGATGTTTTTACCCAGGTTCGGGCCCTCACGATGGAGGTAATATCCTACTCCTGCTTGATTAATATTGATGATATGGGTAGTACCAGAGTAGATCTACCACGAGATCAGAGAGGCTAAACCCTAGAAGCTAGCCTATGGTATGATTGTTGTTCGTCCTATGGACTAAAACCCTCCGGTTTATATAGACACCGAATAGGTTAGGGTTACACAGAGTCGGTTACAATGGTAGGAGATCTACATATCCGTATCGCCAAGCTTGCCTTCCACGCCAAGGAAAGTTCCATCCGGACATGGGACGAAGTCTTCAATCTTGTATCTTCATAGTCTACGAGTCCGGCCCAAGATGATAGTTCGGCTATCCGGACACCCCCTAGTCCGGGACTCCCTCAAGAGTCTCTCGAACCAGGCTTCAATGACGCATTTAGTCCGGGCGCATCTTGTCTTCGGTATTGCAAGGCGGGTTCCTCCTCCGAATACTCCATAGAAGGTTTTGAACACCAGGATAGTGTCCGGCTCTGCAAAGCAAGTTCCACATACCACCGTAGAGAGAATAACTTCTGCACAGATCTGCTGAAGTATTCCTAGGCGTGACACCACGCCACGGCCAAGCCTTTATAAGAATCGTTTTTTACTACTCCACCTTAGTGCATTTAGCGAGGCGGTTTCCTTGGCACGTCTTATCAAAGCATAGATCGTGCCCCCTTATTCCGGGATTCTCATCAATACGGACGTGGGTAACCCATCCGCGCCCTTGATTACGGTGCTTGGGAGATAAGTGAGTTTTACCAGTCATGGCGGGGACGATAGCTTCATCTGTCCCATATAAGGGATAAGGATCCACCTTTTTCACCCACGCCTTCTTCCTCCTTTGCTCATCCATTTCACAAGACTCGAGCTCCAAATACTTAAGTCCAAGCACATTCCACCTCAACCTTCTCCAACTATGTCCGGAGCGGGAGGCAGGTGGATGGCCTCCTCCGTCACGGAGGGGCACATCACAAAGCTACGGGAGGCTGGATACTTGTCCGGCGACATCGCATGTCGGCTACCCGACGAGGGACAGCTCATTCCAACCCCCAGGCCCCATGAGAGGGTGGTGTTTCTCCCCCACTTCCTCCGCGGACTAGGTTTTCCACTTCACCCATTTGTCTAGGGGCTCATGTTCTACTACGTCCTGGACTTCCACGATCTGGCCCCGAATTTCATCCTCAACATCTCGGCGTTCATCGTCAGGTGCGAAGTAGGCCTTCCTCTCAAGATTCAGCCCCACTTCAGCTTATGGCTGAAGATCTTTAATGTCAGGCCTAAGGTAGTGGGAGGCCGTCAAGCGGAGTGCGGAGGGGCCATGGTTGGCAAGATGGCCAAAGTCCTATGGCTCGAGGGCTCCTTCGTGGAGACAATAAAGGGGTGGCAATCGGGGTGGTTCTATATCACCGAGCCAAGGCTGACCCCAAATGGGCGGCCCCTGAATTCAGATCTGGCTTCCCCACACGGCTCTCATCATGGAAAGAGACGGGCCCGACGTGGGGAATTCGGACGAGCTATCCGGACTCCAAACATGCGTCCGAAACCTGGTGGACAAGAATCTCAGGCTTGTCAACGTAATCCAGGTGATGCTCATCCGCCGGATTCTCCCATGCCAACAACGGGCCTTCAAATTGTGAGAGTTTGATCCGGCACAGCACCCAACTCTAAAAAGGCTCTTCGACGCTACGTACGAAGATGCATGGAAGGTGTTGTTCAAGGGCGCCGAGGCTCCCACATCCGCTACCGAAGATCGCGCATTCAGCTCCCAGCGTCAAGCCAGCGAGGTAAGTTATTTTACCCTTTATGGGACTCTTGTTTTTCATAGATTGACTCTATGTGGGATCTAAAACTCCCTAACCTTTGACAGGACTGGCTGAAGACGTCCGGACAGATTAACTTTCCGGCTCCTTTGCCAGAAGACCCAGCGGACGCCCAATTGACGGGGCTGCTGGCTCCGGTACCTCACGTGGTGCCGGAGAAGAAGGCCAAGAAGGAGGCCACGGGAACTCGAAGGAGCTCTCGGCGCCAAGTGCTGTCACATTCTGAAGCAGAATCCTCTCCTGAGAACGAGGAGGAGGAAAAAGAAGCATCTCCCCCAGCGGGGGAAGAGAGGAAAAGGAAGGCCGCCCCGACTGGGGAGGCCGGAGGGTCCAAGAAGGGAAGGACCCTTCCTCCGGACTTCTCCACCAACGTCGACGACGAGGAGGAGGAGTGGCCAACAAGGGCCAAGCCCCTGGCGATATCGTAAGTGTCCGGATCCCCATGGCTTTTTTTCATTGCATAGTGTTCTCTAATGCCGAACAATCATGCAGCCCGCCCAAGGGCGAGCTCGCCGCTTCATCGAGCGGGTCCCTGAGTTCGTCGGAAATGGAGAGTACTTCACTTCCGGCCGCCTCCTCACCTCACGCTGCGGACGACGCCGAGGTGGGGCCCCAAGGAGGGCCTGGTAAAGAGGAGGTGGCGCAGGAGGCGCCGCAAGGCAACCTCCCGGACTCCAGGCGCGTGGGGGGCGAGACCCCCAGGGGCTCTAAGCCCGACCCTTGTCCGGACTCCATGACGGAACCTTCAGTGGTTCCGAAGTCCGTCAAGCGGCCCCTTCGTAAGAACGGTAAGACGCCGGTGTCGTCCGTCCAACCGGAGGCACCGGACAGCGCCTCCATCGAGGAGGAGCACCGCACTGTTATAAGTGTGGTGATCCAGAAAGTTCAGTCCGCCAAGAGCGGGCTGACCGAAGCCTATACCAGCCTTCTAACAGGCTTTGAGGTAAGTTTAGAAGGTGTAAAAATAATACCACATAGACAGTAGCCCCTGATGTTTAGTTCGGTGTTCGGAAAGAAAAGCCGGACTAAGGATGTAAAAAGATATACGCAGGAGTCTAACATAAGTATGTCAATATGGGAATGCAAAGGCTACGCCGACCGACCGGCCAGACCGCCAAGCGGAGGTCAATGCATTAAAGCAGAGCCTCGAGCGGTCCGAGAACGAGCTCGGCCTTGCCAAGAAGCAGCTCGAGGACAAGGAAGGTAAGTAATACCTTATTAAAGAAATACCTTATAGAAAGGTTTCGGTTGCAAAAAATAACAGGAATAACATGGGTACTGCAGGGGCCACGAACGAGGTGGCGACCCTGAAGGAAACGGTGTCCGTGGCTGAAAGCAAAGCGGCCACGGAATGCACCGAGCGAGAGAAGGGGGAGGGGCAGCAGGCAGAGGTACGGCAAGAGCTCCAGGCTCTCGTGAAAAAACACGAGGGTTTGGAGCGTGACTCAAAGACCCGAGAGTCCGAGCTTGCCTCGGCTCTTGAGAGTGCCAAAGCTGCTAAGGCCGAGGCCCAAAAAGCCCTCCAGGAGATTGATGCAATAAAGAAGATTGCGGCGGGTAAGGCATTCTTTGTGCAGAGCAAGAATGTAAAAGTGAATTACCTATTACTTACCCGGATTCGGAGCTCTCCAGGAGCATTCGCGGGTCTGCCCCGTAGTGTGTCTGATGCTGCCGCATTCTACCGCGCCAAGGAGGGGAGCTCGACGGAGAAAGTGTTCTGGTCTCCGTATGCTGAGGCCGGACCTCCGGTGCCCCTAAGCGACCAGCTGAAGCAGCTGGTCGAGCTCCACAAGGTCGCCGAACAGGCCATGAAGGGCCTCATAGTTCGGCTGTGGCCATTGGAAGCCATGCCTCGAGCTACTTTGGGCTAGTGCGCGGCCGGTGGACGCCTTTGTCCATGGATTGAAGTCATCAAGCGCTTTCTGCATTGAAGGTGCCTGTTGGGCCTTGCCTGCTAAAGTGCACCGGGCAAGCTGAATGCGGAGAAGCTTGTGACGGATGGGCCACCGAAGGGCAAGGAGCATCAGACGCCTGAAATGTACTATGAGGGCCTCCTCAAGGGTGCCCGCCATATAGCGTATGAGTGCTCCAAAGATGTAATTTTTGAATAGACTCGTGATTTGTTATCCTCAGACGCTGAAAACTTGTTCATATGCGCTAAGCAACGCTTGTTAATTTAAAATATTACCTTCGTGGCGGTCGTATATGAAATTTGAGAGATGGCAAGTCGTTGGCTTCTGCCCCCATGCCACGAGTGTTGGGGTGTTCGGGATAAACTTGAGCACTCTTGTTCCCATTCTTGGGTCCATCGAGGGAGGCGCTCAACACAACGAACAAGGCAACCGGACTTATAATGCTTGAACACTCTCACTTAGCCATAGAATTCTATAATTTTATATTTCGGCGAAGCCCCTAGTATTCGGAAGACCGAGTTCGGGGCGCTATCCACGCCTTGGCCGGACAGTTCCGGTTCCTTACTCTAAGCGGCATAAGCCTTTAGGGACTCGAAAAAACCTCTCGAACAGCGACCGACTCTCGCCCTATCATGACGGTCAGTTTTAGCTTTCTCCACTGAGGTGCTCAACCCAGCTCAACTGGGGCACGATCGCAGTGGTTCTCCCGGTGCTACCTTAGCCAATATAACGGAACGTAAGGTACCAAAACACGGGAGCCAGGCAAACCCAACTATTGACCCAAGACATGATTCGGAGCCGATGCATATAATGCTATAAGTTCGGGTGCCGTGACTTGTGAAAGTGTTCGGACTTATCACACAATAATTTTGGGGTACTTAAGCCCCTGGTGTATTGGCCGTACCAAAGTGTACGGGTGCCACATGTCATGAAATGAACATATATATAGATATAGAAAGGAGTGCAATAATAGCGAAAGCTATTTATTGGTTGTTAAAAAGAAACTGCGTATAAAAGCAGAACGATACAAATTGTGCGATAAGCAAGGGATGGGATTATTTGACATATCCCCCTCCAGGGGTAAGCTGCGGGATGGTATGTAAAACAGGTATAATGCTCGTAGTAGAGACCACCTGGACACTCGACGCAACTTTCTTCTTCCCTGGCTGTTGCATCGTAAGTTCGGCAATCCAAGTGTCGGACAGGGCTTCTGGAAAACGGAGTCCTGAAAGTAAGAAAAAAGAAAAAAAAGAAAAAGAATGACACAATCGGGAGCCCCTGGTGCGGTTGAGCCGCATTCTGGGCGTGCCGTGGTCGCGCCCCTCCCCTTATGCCCATGGTATCTCCAAAGCGTAGTTATGTACGCATAGTACTGGCTTCGCAATTTCGCGAGGGCTAGGGTTGGGGCCGGATTGCTACGCGTGCGTGAATCGTGCCAGCGGTCTTGTTGTAGGTTACTCCGGCGCCGCTTGATGTTGTCCGGACATTTAGTGGCCGGACTCGAGAATTGCCGTGAGAGGCTGCTGGCGCCCGCCGCGAGGGTCAGCTGCAGGTGCTCCTCCGCTCGGAGAGAGCGCTCGTGTTTCCATTGACCACGACATTACTCCTCGAGGGCCCGCATCTTGAGCTTGAGGTATGCGTAAAGGCGGCACCGCATTGAACTTTGCAAATGCGGTTCGTCCGAAAGCAAAGGTATGATAGCCGCCATTGCGGAATGGTACTATGTCGAAGATTAACTCTTCGCTTCGGAAGTTATCCGGGATCCAAGACCACTTCGAGTGTAATCGAGCCTGCATAATTGGCCTCTACACCTGGTATTACGCCTTTTAAAGGTCGTCTTTGTAGGTTTAATCCTTGAGGGGTCTATGCCTATTTTGCGCGACCGTATCCTCGATAAAGCAGGTTCAGTTGCCGCCGCCGCCCATCAGGACTCTAGTGAGGTGAAATCCACAATAATTGGGTCAAGAACCAATGCGCGGCCGCCATGACGGATGCTAGTGGGTGGTCCTTCGATCGAAGGTGATCGGGCAGGAAGACCATGGGTTGAACTTCGGGCGACCGCTCCATCGCATATACGCTATTTAGCGACGCTTCCGCCTCCCTTTTGGGTATGTGGGTTGCGTATATCATGTTCACCGTCCGCACTTGTGGGGAAAGCCCTTCCGTCCTCTACTGCTCGGGCGTCCGGGCTGTTCCTCGTCATCGCTATGCAGCCCCTTGTCATTGAGTTCTGTGACTTAACTTGCTCGCTTGTTTGAACACCCAACAATCCCTGTTGTTGTGGTTGGCTGGTTTTTCGGGGTGCCATGTATCCGCACAAGCGATCGAGTATTCGGTCCAAGTTGGACGGGCCCCGGTATTTCTTTTGAATGGCTTCTTCCACGACCGGGTTTAGAGCTCGAATCCGCATTTATCGCCAGATCTTCAGATTATCACCGCATTACGGCGCTTGTTCTTGTTGGCGACGCGACCGCCATTGCTGTCCTTGGTATCCGAACTACCGTGGTTTTTGGTCAAGTTGGTGCTTCGAGCTAGCTACCTGCCCTCTCCGCGCAAAAGCCGGTCATGAGTGTGGTGAGGGCTGCCATGGATTTCGGCTTTTCCCCGCCCTAGGTGCCGCTAGCCACTGTCATGATGTTATGTTTGAAGGCTGCAAGGGCCTCTCGTGATCTCAACGATTTGATTTTTCTTGGTTAGGAACCGTGTCCGTAATTGTCCGCCGATTCTTCCGGCCGCTGAATTATATGGCTAAGGTCATCGGCGTCTCGTGGTCGCACATCTGCGTTCTCGAAGTTATCAAGGAATGCGGCTTCCGTGTCCTCCCAACAACCAATTGATTATGCCGGCAAGCTGTTAAGCCAATGCCGAGCTGGTCCTTTAAGCTTGAGGGGAGGTATTTGATGGCGCAGATCATCACCAAGGGCCATGTGGATATGGAAGAGATAGTCCTCGATCCAGACCGCAGGATCTGTGGTACCATCGTATGATTTGATGTTTACGGGTTTGAAACCCTCAGGGATTTGATGATCCATTACTTCATCTGTGAAGCATAGTAGGTGTGCGGCACCTCTGTATTGGGCTATATCACGACGTAGCTCATATGAGCTTTGTCTAGTTTGTTCGGCCCGGCCGGGTTTGCTGTATCCGGCGTGACGGTTATCGTCACGTGTTGTGGGGCGCCCACGCTATCCGTAGATCGATCTTGTATGTTCTGCCTTATCCTCCAATATATCTCGCAAGTCCGGCGCGTTTTCCCGTGCCTTGGTACTTTTTGAGCGGGCGCCGGGTGCGGCTTGAATGGAGGACCGAGAGGCTTCTCCGTCAGCGCCACGGGTGGCCGGGTCTTCCATGTCGTGGCGCCGGTGACTTGGGTGCTTCCTCCTCCGATCGAGGCAACGGCCGCGCTTGGGGTAGCTTCGGAGGGCCGCTCGAGTTCATACTCTTCGCCTACAAGGACTTCACCATCCGTCACCTAGCGATCTTGGTCAACTCTAAGTTGTTGCTGCTTTTTCTTGAGGCTGCTTGCCGTGGCTATAAGCCCGCTTTGGAACGCCTCCTGCTCGGCGGATCCTCGTGCATGACAAATTCATCGCTGCCGAGGCTTGCCTCATCTTTGGAGGGAGGCGATAATTATCATCCTCTACCTCTCTTTTCCGCCAAGACCGTCGCGGCGGTCTTGCTTCTCCCTCCTCCTTCGCTGAGTCCCGCCGAGGGGGTCGCCTTCGCACCGTCCGGGTGTTATTATCTCCCGTGCCGGAATCACCATTTTTGCTGTGGCGGGATTTAGCGGCGCCGCTGACGTCGGTGCTTTGGTTGCTTCTTGGAGGGGTCATCCTCCGTTGTTCCATCGCCGTTCCCATCTTTTGGTATGTCCACCATGTATATGTCATATGATGATGTGGCCTTCCAGTGCCCACTAGGCGCTGGGTCTTGGTCGTCTCCGGCATCGTCGTCCATACCTTCGATGTCTTCGGAGTCGAAGTCGAGCATGTCGGTTAAATCATCGACAGTGGCTACAAAGTGGGTGGTGGGTGGGTGTTGAATTTCTTCGTCCGTCTGATCCCAACCTTCCTCGTCCGTAGTCCGCCAGGTTCTCCGGATAAAGAGAGAGACTTTAGCGAATTCCATGATGTCGCCAAAGGGCGAAGTGCCGAAAGATGTCCATGCAGTTGAACTCCATAACCGGCGCCCAATCGGATTCGATTGGCAGAGGCGCGGAGGGTTCGGAGTCCGGAGAGGAGTCTGGCACCCTGGAGTCACGGTCTTTGCAAAGGACAGGAATGGAGTTCGGCTCGATCGTCGTTGAGATCGTAGCTCCCGAGGCGGTGTCCAACCAGTCGTCCTCGATCGGGGAATCCGACTCCGGATTAAGGGTCGGAGCGGGCACTGGTGCGGCCTCCAAGGCACTGTTCGGCGGCAGAGCTAAATCGTGCCCATCGAAATAGTGCGGCACGCTTGGCCGTGGCTCGAATCCGTCAAAGATCAAGTCTCCCAGATATCGGCCGTATAGTTCAAGCTTCCAAATCTGACCTGATGGCCAGGGGCGTAGCTTTCGATCTGCTCAAGATGGCTGCGAATTGCCCGCAAAGGTAATGCCGCCGAATACGAAGATCTGTCCGGGAGAAAAGTCTCACCTCGACCACGCCGTTGTTGATGATTGAAGGAGCCATCGGGCCTATAGGTGACGCATACAGAGGAACTCTCAATGAAAGCACCAATGTCGTGTCAAAACCGGCGGATCTCGGTAGGGGGTCCCGAATCATGCGTCTAGGCGGATGGTAACAGGAGACAAGGGACACGATGTTTTTACCTGTGTTCGGGCCCTCTCGATGGAGGTAATACCCTACTCCTGCTTGATTAATATTGATGATATGGGTAGTACAAGAGTAGATCTACCACGAGATCGTGAGAGGCTAAACCCTAGAAGCTAGCCTATGGTATGATTGTTGTTCGCCCTACGGACTAAAACCCTCCGGTTTATATAGACACCTAATAGGGTTAGGGTTACACGTAGTCGGTTACAATGGTAGGAGATCTACATATCCAGACGCCAAGCTTGCCTTCCACGCCAAGGAAAGTCCCATCCGGACACGTGACGTAAGTCTTCAGTCTTGTATCTTCATAGTCTAGGAGTCCGCCAAAGATGATAGTTCGGTTATCCTGACACCCCTAGTTCGGGATTCTCGACCCTCCGCTTTGGCTTATCTTTCCAACACCAACCAGAGTATCGTGGGCTACTACCTATCGGGTGGTAATTTCATACATTTTATTACTTACATCAAAGCCCGTCAGAGGCTTGTGCAGCTTTGCTAGTCCGCTTTTGGCGGACAGAATCCTTTGAATCACCGCACTCATAAGAGTACGGTGTTTTTCTTCCATGGAAGCGCCAAGCGCTTCCACCAGGCTATCCGGCGCCATTGATGCGACGGAAGTCCTCGACGGGCGGCTCGCCGCCTCCCTAACAAGGGGCTTCCGCTTAAGTCCGGAATAATCGGAGGTTCCGAGTAGTGTTCGGTCGAGAGTCCGCTTTGTTGCGGCTCTCATCGACGCTGATCCGCAGGGGATCTTGAACCCCGTGATATCCGACATTTGGAAGTCCGCCTTGGGCGCCTCTCCTGGGTCACCTCCTCGCCGGGAACCTTCGGACAACACCTTCGTGGTCATCCGCAGCCGAGGAGTGGTGGCCGCCGGAGCGAAGTTCATCTTCAAGCGCCAGAGACCCATCCAAGACGACACCTCCGGATGAGCCCCGGCCGGACTGCATATATGTTCGGGCGTTATTAAACAGCTATGACGTAAAACCACGGTAGAGAGTGCGGACACTTACGATCGCACCGGGCTTCCCAGGCAGCCACCCTTCATCGCTGTGAGCGGCCGTGGTGGAGTAGTCCGGAAGGGATGTTTTCCTTCTTGACGCCTCAGCCTCCGGGCGGCTTTTCTCTTCTTCTCCCCGTGTGGGAGGTGGAATTTCTTCTTGATTCCCCGCCTCTGCGGAGGAATCTGTCTCGTCGTCATCGGACGACAGACGTCTTGACCTTGCGCCGAGGGCCCTTTTTCGCCCTCGCCCGCTTGCCGGGCCCCTCATCCTTTCCGGATGGGGCGCCTTCTTCTTCTTCCTCCTCCCTTTGTGGAGGAGTCTGCCTCACATCCTCAGACGAGGCTTCGGGCGAATTCCACGCCAGAGACCCCACGTCCCCGGGCCTTCTTCTCGCCTTTCTTCTCCCAAGACCTTGTAATGTGCCGGACCAAAGATCTCTGTCAGAGAGCGCCACTGGCCCTTCCGGCAATGAGCCGACAAAGAAACCTGCTCTGCTATCTCCACATAATCCTGAGGCAAATATGTATAATTACTTAAGGATCTCCCTTGAACATATTGGGAAAAACTAAGTCCAGTGGTAGTCTGAGAACTCACCTGACTAGGAGCCCGCACGGTGTGAAGCCCGCGGTCCTCGGATGTTGGAGGAGGCACTTCAGAGGCCTTGAATAGCACCTTCCATGCGCCTTTGCTGCCACAGTCATAGAGCTTAAAGCGCCCGTGTTCGCCAGATTTAACTCCCATAGATTGATTGCCCGCCTTTGACAGTAAGGTGTTCCGCAAACAAGCATGACTCGGATCACGTTGACAAGCTTGATGTTCTTGTCCTTCATGCTTTTGATGCATGTCCGAGTCCGGTCACCAGAGAATCGCCCCAAAACAGACCCTTCCTTTCCCAGGAGGTGAGCCGCATGGGGGCTCCAGACCTGAATTCGGGGGCCGCCGCCCAGTTGGCGCCGCGCGATTTGGTGAAGTAGAACCACCCCGATTGCCATCCTTTTACGGTCTCCGCAAAGGAGCCGTCCAGCCAGGTGACATTAGGCATCTTGCCTACCATGGCTCCTCCAAGACTTCGCTTGTCGGCCGCCATAATCTTCGGCTTCACGCAGAAGGTTTGCAGCCATAGGCCGAAATGAGGCCGGATGCGGAGGAAAGCCTCGCATAAGACGATGAACGCCGAGATGTTGAGGACGAAATTCGGGGCTAGATCATGGAAATCTAGGCCGTAGTAGAACACGAGCCCGCTGGATTAAGGGGTGAAGTGGAAACCCCAGTCCACTTGGACGGCGGGCATTTAACACGACTCTCTCGGTGGGGTCCGGGGTCTCGAATGACCTGCCCAGTCCGTGAGCCGGCAGCGCTATGTCTCATGCTGCCAAGCATCCGCCGCTCAAGATTTGTGATGTGCTTCTCCTTGACGGTGGAAGCCACCCACTTGCCTCCTGCTCCGGACATGTCTAGCTGTGCCATGGAGACTTGGGCTTGGGCGCTGGAGCTCAAGGGGGCAAGAGTGGGCAAAAGGAGGAAGAAGGCATGGGTAAAAGTGGGGAAATCTTATCCCTTTATAGAGGCAACGAAATCGGTGCGTCTCCCCACTTGCCCGTTGGGAATCGCTTGCTTCCCAAGCGCCACGATTAACGATATGGTGGGATTACCCGTACCCGTATTGATGAGAACCCGTACCCGTATTGATGAGAATCCCGTGATAAGGGGGCACGATCTCTGCTTTGACAAGACGTGTCAAGGAAACCGCCTCGCAATATGCGCTGTGGCTGGTTGTGGGAAGACGGTTTGAATAATGACCCGACCGTAATGACATGTCGTGTTGCCTAAAAAGTTGTCAGCAGATTGCATTTGTGAAACATCATTCTCCCTATGGTGGCATGCGAAGATCATCTTGTGGATCCGGACACGGTTTGAGTGTTTGATAATTACCTTGGAGTATTTGGAGGAGGAACCCGCCCTGCAATGCCGAAGACAAGACTACGCGCCGGACTCATCGTCATTGAAGCCTGGTTCAGGGGCTACTGAGGGAGTCCTGGATTAGGGTGTATCCGGATGACCGGACTGTATACAACGTCTGGACTATTGAAGCGTGGAGATACAAGACTCAGGACTTCGGCCCGTGTCCGGATGGGACTTTCCTTGGCGTGGAAGGCAAGCTTGGCGATCCGGATATTATATTTCCTTAGTTGTAACCGACTCCATGTAAACCCTAACCCTCTCCGGTGCCTATATAAATCGGAGAGGTTGGTCCTTAGAAGGCCGATCACAATTACAATCATACCATCATAGGCTAGCTCTTAGGGTTTAGCCTCTACGATCTCTTGGTAGATCTACTCCTGTACTACCCATATCATCAATATTAATCAAGCAGGAAGTAGGGTTTTACCTCCATCGAGAGGGCCCGAACCTGGTAAACATCTCGTGTCCCTTGCTTCATGTTACCATCAGCCTTGACGCATGATCGGGACCCCCTACCCGAGATCCGCGGTTTGACAATTCCGACAAATACTGTCAATATTGTACTTCCTGCCTTACTCTCTTTGACTTTCGTGAAAAAGGAGACATTACATAACCGTAGAGGAGGCGGAGGAGTATAGGAGGAGGGGTGAGATAGCTCGCCTCCAAGCTGCAAAGACACGATGCAATGACCGCTGCATCTCAAGACGAATTCTAACTACAACTTCGGATATCCGCCAAAGCCATCCGTGGGAGTAATAAACCAACTTAGGCCAAAAGCCTAAGCTTGGGGGAGTATGTATTTCTCACCGACATTACATTTATGTTCACACACTCATTGCTAGATGTCGGTGCTCATACTTTTTCACTGTATTATCCATGCTAGTTTATTTTCCTTTTTCTTGCTTTCTTCTTGTGTGTTTAATAAACCTTAAGAAAAACAAAAAAAATTAGTGTAGCTTTTAGTTAGTTTACATTTCTTGCTGTAGTAGTAATAATTAAAATGAAAACCCAAAAATATTTCCCGTTCTTCTTTTGCTTGTTGGGAGCTTTCCCGTGTAAATAGTTTTATTTCTTTTCTTTTCTTTGGGGGTCGATAGGAGAAGACCATAATTAAACTGTCTAAGTGGCTCTTATATGCATTATTGTCGATTTAACCAAGAGCCCATATTGCCTTGTCTTCTCCTGTTTATTGAATGATCGCAGATTCCAGCTTAGTCCAATGCGTGTGCACTCTTATTATTTTCACATCGTTCGGTCGTGCAAGTGAAAGGCAATTATGACGATATATGATGGACTGATTGAGATGAGAGAAGCTGATATGAACTCGACCTCTCTTGTTTTTGTAAATATGATTAGTTCATCGCTCTCGATTCAAATTTATTATGAATAAACATGTTTGCAATGAAAATTAGAGATTATAGTTGCTTGTGCCATGCTTGATTAGCTAGGGGTTTATAATGGTTTACCTTGCGTGCCAACATGTTATTAAAATGGTTGTGATGTGGTATAGTGGGTGGTATCTTCCTTTGAATGATTTAAGTGACTCGACTTGGCACATGTTCACACATGTAGTTGAAACAAATCAACATAGCCTTCACGATATTTATGTTCATGGTGGATTATATCCTACTCATGCTTGCACTTAATGTTTATTAATTTTAATGCATGTTCATGACTGTTGTTTCTCTCTAGTTGGTCGCTTCCCGCCTTTTGCTAGCCTTCACTTGTACTAAGCGGGAATACTGCTTGTGCATCCAATTCCTTAAACCCCAAAGTTATGCCATATGAGTCCACTATACCTTCCTATATGCGGTATCTACCTGCCGTTCCAAGTAAATCTGTATGTGCCAAACTCTAAACCTTCAAATGAAATTATGTTTTGTATGCAAGAATAGCTCAGTATCAACTAGGGATGCCTGTATCTTCCATGCTAGGTGGGTTATTCTCAAGAGGAGTGGACTCCGCTCCTCACTCACGAGAAAATGGATGGTCACCGGGATGCCCAGTCCCATGCTTTATGCAAATCAAATCAAAATTATTGCAAACAAAACTCCCCCTCGGACTGTTGTTAGTTGGAGGCACTCGTTGTTTCGAGCAAGCCATGGATTGGTGCTTGTTGGTGGGGGGGAGTATAAACTTTACCATTCTGTTTGGGAACCGCCTATAATGTGTGTAGCATGGAAGATATCGCCATCTCATTGTTATGTTGACAATGAAAGTATGCCGACAAAATATTATTTATCTCTGATTCAAAGCCGAGCTCTGGCACCTCTACAAATCCATGATTCCCTCTGCGAAGGGCCTATCTATTTACTTTTATGTTGAGTCATCACCCTCTTATTAAAAGGCACCAGCTGGAGAGCACTGCTGTCATTTGCATACATTACTATTAATTTATATTGGGTATGACTATGACTGGATCTCTTTTACCATGAATTACAATGTCTAGTCAGTCCTTGATCTTTGAAGGTGATCTGCCTTTATGTTTTGCGGTCTCAGAAAGGGCTAGCGAGGTACCATCTTATTATATCATATTGTGATTGTTTTGAGAAAGTGTTGTCATCCGAGATTAATTATTATTTCTCGCTAGTTGATTATGCCATTGATATGAGTAAACATGAGACCTAAGCGTTATTGTGAATGTGGTTAGTCATAATCTTTGCTGAAAACTTGAATGCTGGCTTTACATATTTACAACAACAAGAGCAAACAGAGTTTGTAAAAGTTTTCTTTATCACTTTCAGTTTATCAACTGAATTGCTTGAGGACAAGCAAAGGTTTAAGCTTGGGGGAGTTGACACGTCTCCATCGTATCTACTTTTCCAAACACTTTTGCCCTTGTTTTGGATTCTAACTTGCATGATTTGAATGGAACTAACCCAGACTGACGCTGTTTTCAGCAGACTTTCCATCGTGTTATATATGTGCGTAAACAAAAGTTCTCGAATGACCCGAAACTCCACGGAACATATTTTTGGAAAATATTAAAAATACTGGATGAAGAATCCACGCCGTGGGGCCCACACTGTACACGAGAGTGGGGCGCGCCGCCTCGGGCGCGCCGCCTCAGGCCCTGACGGTCCACCGACCTCAACTCCAACTCCATATATTCGTGTTTGGGGAGAAAAAAATTAGAGAGAAGGATTCATCGCGTTTTACGATACGGAGCCGCCACCAAGCCCTAAAACCTCTCGAGAGGGCTGATCCGAGTCCTGCTCGGGCTCCGAGAGGGAATCCGTCGCCGTCGTCATCATCAACCATCCTCCATCACTAATTCCATGATGCTCACCGCCGCAGCATGAGTAATTCCATCGTGAGGCTTGCCGGACGATGATGGGTTGATGAGATCTATCATGTAATCGAGTTAGTTTTGTTAGGGTTTGATCCCTAGTATCCACTATGTTCGAGATTGATGTTGCTATGACTTTGCTATGCTTAATGCTTGTCACTAGGGCCCGAGTGCCATGATTTCAGATCTGAACCTATTATGTTTTCATGAATATACGTGAGTTCTTGATCCTATCTTGCAAGTCTATAGTCACCTACTATGTGTTATGATCTGGCAACCCCGAAGTGACAATAATCGGGACCACTCTCGGTGATGACCATAGTTTCAGGAGTTCATGTATTCACTATGTGTTAATGCTTTGGTCCGGTACTCTATTAAAAGGAGGCCTTAATATCCCTTAGTTTCCGCTAGGACCCCACTGCCACGGGAGGGTAGGACAAAAGATGTCATGCAAGTTCTTTTCCATAAGCACGTATGACTATATTCGGAATACATGCTTACATTATATTGATGAATTGGAGCTAGTTCTGTGTCACCCTGTGTTATGATTGTTACATGATGAACCGCATCCGGCATTATTCTCCATCACCGATCCAATGCCTACGAGCTTTTCACATATAGTTCTCCACTTATTTACTTTTCCGTTACATCTTATAATCACTACAAAACCCAAAAATATTACTTTTGCTACTGCTATCAAGTTACTTCCATATTACTTTGTCTGCAGATATTAAGTTATCCGGTGTGGTTGAATTGACAACTCAACTGCTAATACTTGAGAATATTCTTTGGCTCCCCTTGTGTCGAATCAATAAATTTGGGTTGAATACTCTACCCTCGAAAACTATTGCGATCCCCTATACTTGTGGGTTATCAGTCACCAAGACCCTCATCGAAGGCAGTGCAGGGCTTAACATCCTGTCTGTCGAGACATTCAACAACCTTCAAGTGCCATCAATCAGCTTCATCCTACCAAGCCCTTCTCAGGAGTAACCGATGGTTCCACCACACCGATAGGGCAGGTCCGCCTCCCTGTCACCTTCGGACAACGCAACAACTATCACACCAAGCTCATCCACTTCGACGTCGCCCACATCTGTCTGCCATACAACGCCATCCTCGGGTACCCGGCCCTGGCCAAGTTCATGGCAGTGACGCACCACGGCTACAACGTCCTCAAGATGCCAGGAAGTGGTGGGATCATCACAGGCCCCTGTGAGGAAAGAGATGCGGTGTGCTCCCTCGAGCGCGCCTTCCAAGCAGCGTCAATCGAAGACCCCGACAACAATGCAACACAGTACCCTCCTGAGGTCGTCCCCAAGAAGAAGAAGCAGCTACTCCGTGCCGGGCCTCAGGAGAGCGGCGCCGCAAGTGGTACCTCGTCAGGATCAGCGCCCGCGGCTGGGGCGCCTCCTTCCCTCCCATAGGGAGGCGCGCCCGGCGCCCCCCTTGGACAGGGCTCGGGGGCTCTCTTCTAGAGGGCCTCAGACCTTGCCTACATCATGAGGAAGGCGCTCGGGCACCACGTGGAGGCGTGCTTTGCAGCATGTTTCCCTCAGGAAGACATCAGGCGAGGTGCGCCCAACGCTCAGGAGTTCGTCGCTAAGACCACTCAGGAACTGCAGGAAGCAAGAGCCATGCGCGGCGACCGCCGCTCACCTGGCGCAGCTCCCCATCCAGGCGAGGATGGCAGGTTGCACGTCTGCATCGACATCCCATGGCTCAACAGAGCCGCATCTCAAGAGCTCTTATGGCCTTCGCGCATGGGACGCTGCGAGGGCCCACCTCACAGCTACGTTCGCATGCCTTTTGGCCTGCCGAGCATGGCCTCCGCCTTCCAAATAAGAATCTCCGCAAAGCACCAAGGCGGCTCAGGAGGCGGGCACCACGCAGTCCTGGCGGAGATGGAGACGGTCCTCAAGGAACCGCCTGGACCCCCAGAGCCTCCTGAGGCTCAGGGCCCCGGTGGCTCATGAGGAGCGACCCCTGCACCACGCATCTTCAGCTGCCCCAACATCCCTCCAACAACAGAACCAGGTGACATTTTCCAAGTTCATTTAGCTGGGAGCGCCCCTCGGGCTGCATCATTCCCAGGCCGCGTGGGTCCGTCCCTGTGGCATGTATCCCTTTACATCCTCAGCTTACTCTATTGGGGGCGCCCCTCACGCTGCATCATCCCCAAGCCACTCGGGTCTAACCCAGTGGCATGTATCATTCCTGCATTTACCTAAGCTAATCCGCTTTTCATGCTTAATCTATCAATGGCTATCACTTGCTTGATTGTCACCCACTACAAGAGCCGCGCGCCGATCGTCTTTCTTCAGGACCCTTCGTGTGAGAGAGCCTAGCACGACATCTGTGCTCGGGCCCGTCCCTGCAGCGTCGATAAATCCAACGGCCGAGCTCTGTCTGGCGGGCCGGCCCCGTTCACGTCACCTCCTGGGGTCGTTGGTGCTTGGCCTTCTCACGCGATAACCTCAGGAGATTCGTTCGGTGCAGGTTGTCTAACCACCTCGCATGTCCGCCACAGCCATCAAAAATCAAGACCAGGTGCAACTACCTTGAGGTAGGGCCTCATGAGTCCCGCGCTGGCTCATGAGTGCCAGACACACCTCGTCTAGCCCTGCCATGCAAGCCACATGTCAGGGTGGGGTTGTACACGCCCCGGTGGCTCTCGCAGTAGGGAGTCCCCTCCCACGTACCAGTGGAAGCACCATGCTCCATGCTAGCCGTCGACACTGCCGAGGAGCGGCTATGCCCGTGCAAGTGTGGAAGCGCCATGCTCTACCGGTGATAAACAATCGAGGGCGGCCCCACGGCCAGATCAACCTCGTGGAGCCCTTGAGCTCAGATCTGCCTCATCGCAACACCTCCCCTCGGGAGAGTCGCGAGGGGCTGTGCACGGGCTGCACTCGGCCACGCCTGCCGTGACGCCACCCAACCAGTCTTCCTGGGACCGACGTCACGCCCTCCCGAGCCGAGCCTCGGCGAGGGCAAAGGTATGAAGGTCGTTTGCACATCAAGGGCGACTCCTGAGCATCGCGACTCAGGAATAGCCCCTCACTCCTTGGTTCCATCCTGGTCTCCGGTCGGCCCAACGGTGGCTGAGGTATGCATGGGGCCGGGCCCTACCGACGTAGAACACTAAACCTATTCCTGCACCTCCTTCCTATAAGCTGTTTGGGCGTCAAGGGGACTCCTGAGCATTGTGACTCGGGAGCCTAACTGGCCACGTAGCCCCTCACTCCGTGGCCTCGTCCTGGTTTCTGGTCGAGTCAGCAGCGGCTGAGGTATGCGCGGGGTCGGGCTCTGCCGACGTAGAACGTAAAGCAAATAGGAAGGAAATCGCAAAATCTCAAACCAAATATTACAAGACATATTGTTCTCCGAATATCAAATGCAAGTTTAAACTCCTCCACGAGGCACGATACATGTTGCAGGAGTTTAAACAGGAAAGGAGCCGAGCAAGTCATCCCTCAGCACCGCCGGCACCCACAAGAGGCGCTCCTTCCTTGGTACCATCGCCTTCACCTGTATCACCAGCCAGGGTTGCAGGAGCGAAGGCGCGAAACTTCTTCAGCAGGGCTTCCACCTGACCCTTCACGACTGCAGCAGCGGCTGCGCACTGCTTGTCATCCAAAGGCTCCAACAGCTCGTCAAGGCGGGCGGTAGGATCGCGAAGATGGAGGTGGCTGAAGACGCGCGTCAGCGCAGCCGAGGAGAGGACGCGAGCTTCCTCCTCGGTCATGGGGCCAATGCTTCTCACGACCTCCTCAAGCGCCTCGACCAAGTAGGGAAGCAGCTGGGCGGGTCCGTCCTCGTCGGTGGTCAGCGGCTTCTCCAGACCCTTCTCGTAGAGTGCCTTCAGCGCCATGCGAGACCTCTCCTCAAGGAGCGCAAAGGGCGCACGGTCCTCGGCCAGGACCTTCGCCTTGGCGTCAAGTTTGGCCTTCTCTGCCTTCACCTTCCGCTCCAGCTCCTCCAGCCGGCCGCGCTCAGCAGCCTGCGCCCTCACCGCCTGCTCCAGCTCGGCATCACGACCCTTGACGGCATCTTCCCCGGCCTTCATCTCCTCCTCCTCCGCCTTGCGGCTGCGGGCTTCTTCTCAGACGCTTTCGTTGTGGTCTTCGTCATTCTCCAAATACCAAAGAGCGATCCTGAGCGACCTTGACGTCCTTTAGCGCCGCCTCGTGAGCAGCAGATGCTTGGGCGGCAGCCTGCTTCTCCCTCTCGGAAGTCGCCGCGGCCTGGCTTAGCGTCGCTTGAACAGATGCGTCAGAATGAAGCCAGCCAGAGACCAGCTCCAGGCGCCCGGCTACCAGGTGGGAGTCGGCGCCCTGGAGATCTTCTTGCAGCTGGGCCATCTCCAAAAGGGCGCGCTCCAAGACATCAGGGGAGGCAAAAGGACATGGAATCAGCAGTGCCGTAGGAGGAGGAGGAGAAGGTATCGTCACCACAGCATGGGAGACTGGGGGCTCCCGAGCCTTGGGAACCTCAGGAGCCGAGCCGGAAACCGGTGCCTCCGGAGCCACTGACTCCTCCCGAGGATTCTTCCCCAGTCCTCGTGGGGACGACCGAGCCGGAGAGACATGAGCGCCAACACTGCCCTTCTCTACGAAGCGAGACGCAGCCGGAGCAGGCAGGTTGGTTCCGAGTGGCACCACCACCTCCTCCTTCCTCTTCTTCTTCGCAGGCGTCGGCCCAATCGCACAACGGAGAAGCGTCAAGGTCAAGCAGCAGAAGCGAGAACGAAGCAAGGCAAGAGCACTTGCTGGTCCACCGCGGTGTAGTCCACCCTCCTCTTTCTAAGCTTGAAGCCCGAGAGCCTCCCAGCTTGGGGCGCGGGTGCACAGACTCCAGGAGCAGAAGAAGGAACAACAGATGGGCCGGAAGCGGCTCCAGGCGGCATTGGAGCAGAAGCAGCATCTCGGGAGATCGGCGCCGACCCGCCCCTCGTCGGCACCGTGGGCGGCTCCCCCTTCTCCTGGGGGACGTCGGCCCCGTCGTCGTCAGGAAGGGTGCGGAGGATGTCGGCCTTGCTCAGGGGGGAGGTCTCCCCCATCCCCTCGGGAGTCGCTTCCGAGTCGCGCTCCTCGTCTTCCTCTTCTTCTTCTTCCCCCTTGCGGGAGTTGTCAGAAGACACGTCAACCAGCGTCGTTGCCTCCGGGACCACAAGGGGCGCCGGCGGCACCAGGCCGTGCTCGTCGAAAGAGGGCATGGCGGCCACAACCTGTGCCCCGTCCTTCCGACGGAACAAGGGAATGGTGGCACTCGACGGATACTCTTGGCCGTCCCTGACCAGGAGGTGGAGAGCTACAGCCAGCTCCTCGTCAGACAGGGCACCTGGACTAAGGCAAAGCTTGTCTTCTTCTCCCCCAAGCATCCACAAGGGGCGCGAGCGCGCATGAAGCGAAGCCACCCGCAGCATCAGGAACTCCCTCGGGAGCATGGCTCCCGTTAGCTTTGCCGTCTTCACGTTGCCCGGCTTTAGGTCGGCGTTCATCTTCTCCAGCACCGACGTCGCCCGGTCATCAGTGAGCTTTGCACAAGACCACCCCTTGTTAGACTAAGGCATCTCCGTCGGCAACCTCAAGCGTGGGTGGACGCACTTGGCATCCATCATGACCCACTTGCTCCTGACGCTATCTGCCTTCTTCCCAGCCTTCGATATTGTGTTGGCCTTGCCGGCCGCGATGAAATTGGCGCACCCGGAGGTGCGGCCATCATTGATGCGGAGGAAGAAGAAGTGACGCAGCAGAGCCACGGATGGCATCACGCCGACATACGCTTCGCAGTAGAAGGCGAAGATCGAGAGAAGGAGAACAGAGTTGGGATGAAGATGCAGCGCCTACAGCCCGTAATGGCCAAGAACCCCATAGAAGAAGTCGGAGAAGGGGGTAACTAGCCCCGCGGTGATGCTGCTCATGAAGAAGGGGTAGAAGGTGCTATTCAGGGCCTCCGGCTCGGCGGAGCCGGCCCGGAGCTGGGTCTTCCCCCTCTCGTTGCTCTCCCCCGCCGTCAGAAAGCGCGTGGCAGCGAGGTTCTTCTCCGAGATGTTGGGCGCGTCCAGAGCCGGCTTAAACCAAGCCGACAACGAAGCGGCCTTGACCTTCCGGGACGCATTGGTCGCTGATTCGGAAGGGGATGGGAGCAGATCTGGAGATTTCGAAAGCGAAGGGCGAGAAAGGGGATCTGGAGCATGGCAAAAGGAAGCAATGAAGGCAAGCGTTGCCCACACCAGACTTTTGTCAGTCGGGCAGTTGCCGAGGCAGCGTGGGGAAGCGGAGACGCCCACGTCCAATCAATCGCCACGTGTCAACCAAGGCCGCAGGCTGTTGGGGCCCGTGACGCTTCAAGATTTTGCCCTTTGGCTTCGGCCGGGTTAAGTCCGAGCGTGCCTTTTGGGCCCGGGATACTTGTCGGCCTCGGGAATGGGGGTCCCTAGACCTATCTGCCTGCCGCCCACAGTGTGGCTCTTCAAGCGGGCCCGTACGGCCCATCTTCACCAGCAAGCACTCAAGACCCTTGCGAGGGGCCAAGCCTCGTGAGGCGGACGACACAAGACCTCCTCAGGGGTGGCCTCACCAGGCTGGCTCGCGAGGGGCGGAAAGATCAAGGCAAGGGGTACCTCGCGAGGTTTCCCGTGACGTAAGCCATGCCGACCAAGGCCAGGTGGGCGCCAGCGTGCACAGTGTCCTTGCTTCTACTTTGGTGCTAAGGGGGCGAGCGCAGGCGATGAGTACCGAGGCATCAGGCAAAGGTTTCCATATCGGTGCAACGAGACCAAGACCAGCAGGACGGCAGGACGGAGGTCACCGTGGAGCCCAAGACGGCGTCACCACCAGAACCTTATGCAGGCGAAGACTACTTTTGTCAGGATAGCTTGTACTAGTTGTCTCCCTTCAAACTGGCCATTGTGGAATCCCTTCCCGCTCAATATTTGGGAAGAGGACCAGGGCCTCTATAAATAGGACTAGCCACCACAGTAGGAAGCAGCTGGAACTCAGCCCAAATGGATCGAGACCTTCACCATCTCACCGAGCACAAGAACACCTCTCCTCAGGAGGCTTGTCAGGACCCCGATTCCAAGTCACATCGATCTAGCCGGTAACACCTCATATCACTTTGCGGCCTCACGCACGGTATTCCCGCGGGTGTCGCCTTACCATGGCCCGGGACCGTTTGCGCCTTTTGGCTAACGATATGATAGTGTCGCTAGCATCCATATGACAGAGAACCCGGGCCGACATGGCTAGTCGTGAACCCAAAGCGGCACTAACCCATGGGGACAGGCATACATGAATCACATCGAGCATGTCGGTCATCAACGTATGAACTCGGGCTGTAGCACTGGGCTAACAGGACTCCGGTATCCCGGGCTGTAGCAGTTAGGCAGGACTCGGATGTCACTGCGTGACATTTCCCGAAGGGATGTACACCGGAACGAAGTGAAACACATGCCGCCAAATCAAGTGTCCAAAGCAGTAGTGCTGGGCTAGCAGGACTCGGTGAACTGGTCAGAAGCGGACTACCGTCAGCTCAGAAGCACTAGACTACATTTCCCCATATGAGAGGCTGCCAAGGATAAACAACTAGATTGTCGGATCCCACACATACCAAGCATTTCAAACATACACACAATATGCTCAATATGTGTAAATACAACATGGCATCACAACATAACTCTACGACTCAAATATTTATTCATTAGGCTCCGAGGAGCGAGATATTACAAACATGGGTCTCATGACCCAACACTCAGAGCATACAAGTCAAAGCACAATCTGAGTACAGACATCTACAAATGAAAAAGGCTGAGAAGCCTGACTATCTACCAGATCCTGCCGAGGGCACAAGATCGTAGCTGAGGTAACAAGCTAAACGTCGAAGTCCAAGCGGAACTACTAGCGAGACTGCAAAACATAAAATAAGCAAACATGAGTACAAATGTACTCAGCAAGACTTACATCAGATCTAACTACATATGCATCATTATCAAAGGGGGTGGTGGAGTTTAACTGCAGCAAGCCAGCTTGACTCGGTGGCTATCCTGAACTACGACTGCAAGTAGCTCTTTTGAGGTGGCGCACACGAGTCCACATATTCACCATATCAATACACCACTATGGATCCACTCCTGCCTCCCCACGAGAACGCCATCCATAGCACTCACGCTTATCTTGCGCATTTTAGAGTATCCACTTTCACTTGTCTATGAACTGTTATAGGCAACCCAAAAGTCCTTTACATCATGACACAGCTATTCGAATAGATCATATTAACCCTGCAGGGGTGTACTTCTTCACACACGCCTCGCCACTTACCGCCATGTACACCTTGTGTATCTCGAAACCTTCAAGCGAAGCTTTGGCGAGGAGTCGGCCACGACCGACTAACCACACAAGTCTCTAGTCCAGGTTTATCGCCTATTCGGGTTCCATCCGCAAGGAGATCCGCCGGGTGTCGCCACGGCCCCAAACGATGTGTGCAGGGTTCCCAAGTCCACCAACCGGGTGCCACTTGGTACACCGGCCATCAGGTTTAGTCTGTCCCAAGCCCACCTGTACCGGGTGCCACTTGGTAGACTACTAACACTACCTACAAACACCAGAAACTAGTTGCAACTGCTGGACAGGGATCGAGTTGATTAATAAGCCGAGAGGGGCCGAGTTACCGGAACCCAATGTGTGGTAGTAACTGTTCATGGATCACAAACAAAGAACTCAGTTCCTGAGGACGGCTGCAATGAGAGAACCCACCATGTACTCCTACATGGCCTCTCACCGCTACCTTTACCAAATCGTGTTCACACACTTAGCTCACACAGAGTAGGACATGTTCACACACCATTCCAATTCATTCCCGATGAATCAGACCTGACACAACTCTAAGCAATAGCAGGCATGACAAACAAGCATTAATGAGTAGGCACATCAGGGCTCAAACAACTCCTGCTCATGCTAGTGGGTTTCATCTAATTACTGTGGAATGACAGGTCATGCAGAGGATAAAGGGGTTCAGCTACCGCAGCAAGTAACACATGAGTCGTTGTTGTC
Source organism: Aegilops bicornis (assembly GCA_021605145.1). Classification (NCBI taxonomy): domain Eukaryota; kingdom Viridiplantae; phylum Streptophyta; class Magnoliopsida; order Poales; family Poaceae; genus Aegilops; species Aegilops bicornis. The sequence goes on along the minus strand of CM038671.1, from coordinate 553,014,032 downwards.
CTAATGCAGTAAAATAGAGCAGGAGCGAGAGAGTGGGATTATATAGGAATGAACAAGGGGGTTTTGCTTGCCTGGCACTTTTGAAGATATTATAGTTCTTCATCGGTGTCATCGAACTCATCGTCGGTACGTCGTCTACGGAGAGGGGACAAATACCGGCAAACAAGGAAGAACACAATCAATGCAGTGCACAATATGATGCATGATCATGACATGTCAGAATGCTGTGATTTGAGCTAATGCAACTAGCAGCAAGTTAAATGGAGTTGGTTTGAACCCTAGGTTCAAATTCAAACTCCATATGTGATGGTTTAAATGCCCTTTATATGATTTGTTCTGAACAGAAGCTATAAGTTGTTCCAACATGCATGAAAATGGTACATATGGATAGATTGGATTTTTCTGATCATTTTTCATATATAAATTATTTCAATCTGAGCTACGGTTGAATTACTATGAATTTTACAAATTTTGGACATTTTCTGGAATTTCCTGGAAAAGAATAAATCCAGAAAAGGCATTACTGCGTCAGCATTGCGTCACTATGACGTCAGCGGTCAACTGACCCGGTCCAGGTCAAACCTGACCTGTGGGGCCTACCTGTCATTGACTAACTAAACTAACCTAGTTTAATTAGCACTAACCTAGGTTAAGCTAATTTAGTTTAAACCTAAACTAGATTAGTTAGCCGGGCGGGGCCCGCATGTCATGGACCCAGGGGAGGTCAACCACCTGGTCAACTGAGGCTAACTCGCCGGCGGCTCGACGCCGGCGACGATAGGTGCGGCAGAGGGCTCGGGTTCACGCTACAGGGCACCGTTTGATGTGCGGGTTGCACCTATGGGTTCCTGGGAGTGAGGCGCATCCATTGGTGGCGGTGGTAGGAGCTGCGGTGGTCGGGATCGACGGCGGCGACCAAATCAGCGGCGGCCAGAGTTCGGTGCAGGCGGTTTTGGTGCTACGGGGCACGGCGGGCTTAACGGCTCGGTGCTACGGCCTCCTGGGATCTCGGTGAGCACGGAGGCATGCTCAAAAACGGGCGGGGGCGACTGTGGCCACGGCAACGGCATGGCATGGCGGCGGCAAGCTCTCGAGTCCGGCGGAAACAACGGCTAGAGCGGCCAATCGGCATGGGAAGAAGAGGGGAACGGTTCAGCGGCTCACCGCGAGTCCAACGAGCGCGAGGGCGAGGCCGGGACGCCTGTGGCGGGTGAATCGAGCAACGGCCGCCGGTGCAGAGGATTTAAGATGGCGTCGAGGACGGCGTTGTAGGGCTTCCGGCAGGGCGTGTCTCGGTGGGGAGGAAGAGGGGTCGAGTCGGAGCTGCCTTGGCGCGTCGGCGAGGCGAGGGGAGCACGGTGGTTATGGCAAACGGCATCGGCGGCGACGAGCTCCGCTCGGGCGCGTGCAGGGAGAGAGCAGAGGAGGGGGAGAGCGTTCGGGAGAGAGGAGAGGGGCCAGGGTCGGGGCGGCGCCGAGGAGAAAGCCCGAGGCGTCGTGGTGGCCTCAGTGACGCAGGCGAGCAGGGAGGTGCGTGGCGCCGCGGGCGCGCGTGCGCGTTCTCCCTCCTCTGCCTACTGGCAGAGGTAGGTGATGACTGGCACGGCCAGGTGGGCCGGGCCAGCACAAGTGAGGCCTGGGTAAGTGGGCTGCCAGGTGAGTTTTACGCTCTGCTTTTAAATTTGTTCTGCTTTTCTATTTTTTCTGCAGCTTTGTGGCTTTATTAAAAATACTAAATCAATCCCAAAAATCATGCAACTGCTCATGACCCTTGTTGGAAATACATCCTACAAGAAACATTTCAGTTGGGATTATTTGAGCATTTAAAATATTTTATAGTATTTAAATGCCCAAATGCAAATAAGTAATGATTTAATTCAAAAATCCAGAATGGCCTAGGAAATTGTGCACCATTTTTGGGAGAGGTTCTAGACCAATCCAAAAATAATGAACTTTTCTGAAGAGCATTTTGGGTTCATTGAGAATATTTTTATTTGAACCTAGTTGATTTAATCTGGTGCTAGGGTTTGAGCAATCCCCATTTCAAATTTCTTAGAAATTTAAACATGATGACATGAGGAGCAAGCAAAGTCAAGCAAGGCCGATCTGGGGCTGTGACAAGGCTGTTCTTCCCTTGTACTGTTCATCACCAGCCCAAGAGGCAATCCACCACCACCACACTGGAGTAGTGTATTACACCACATCGGTGGCCCGAACCAGTATAAATCTTGTGTCCCTTGTGTTGCGAGTTCTTCGAGCTAGCCTTTGAGGTCGCGGTGAGGGTGAGGGCGTGGTTTGGTAGGAGGAAATCTTCGTGTGCACCCCAGTGTTAGAACCTCAATGGTTTTGCCGGAACCCGAAATCCGACAAGCTGCTCCAGCTCAGCATCACGGCCAGTCACCACTTCTTCTTGAGCCGTCACCTTCTCCTCCCGCACCTCGAGCTGGTGAGCCATGGCAGCCCGTTTCATGCGCAGGTTCTCCAACTCGATCTCCGCCACCCTGCAGCGCTCCTTGGCAGCCTCGGCATCCTTCAGCGCCACCTCACGGGCGGCCGCGGCTTGGTCGACGGCCCGCTTGTCATCCTCGGAAGCTGCCATGTCCTGGCCGAACGCCGCCCTAACAGACGCGTCGGAGTGCAGCCAATCTGAGATCAGCTCCAGGCGCCCCGCCCCTAGGTGACGGTCAGCGCCTTCAAGATCATCCCGGAGCCGGGTCAGCGCAGAAAGAGCCTTCTGTAGAGCGTCGGGTGAAGCAGAAGAATCACGAGCTAGTGGTGTGACGGAAGGAGGAGGCAGCATCGTCGCCAAGATCCGCGAGTTGATGGCAGCAGAAGAAGAAGCCGGGAGCTCCGGAGCCTGTGGGACCTCGGCCGGCGAGCTGAGAACGGGCGCCTCCAGAGCCGACATGTCTGTGGAGGTCGCCTTCTCCTGGGGACGGTCCTCCGGGCCTCGCGAGGATGACGGGGCCGGAGAGGCGCGAGGGCTGTTGCCGCCCTTCTACGCCGGAGGAGGTGCGTCCATGCCAAGCTGCTGGGTCCCTGAGGGTGCATCCGCTCCCTCCCTCTTCTTCTTCGCCGACAGCGTCAGCCTGACGATGCAAGAAGAGAACGTCAGGAAGCAGCGAGAGAAGTAGGAGCAAGAACAAAATCAGGACAAGGTGCTAACTGGTCCACGGCGGCGTAGTCCCGAGGCCTCTTCAGAAGCATGGAGCATGGGGGCCTCGCAGCCTGGGGCGCAGGCATGTGAGTTCCAGGAGCAGATGAGGCCACGACGGCCGGCCCGGCGGCAATACCGGTCGAGGTCAGAACAGTGGCGCCACCTCGGGAGACCAATGCCGACCTGCTCTTCGTCGGAACCCTGGTCGACGGCTTCTTCGGGGGGGGTGCCCCTGGACCTCGTGGTGACCCTAGCGGGGGCCTGGGACTCCCTCACCAGATGGTCGCCGGCCTCATCATCATCAGGAAGGGCGCGGAGGAGGTCCGCCGCAAGAGGAGAGGTCTCCCCCTCCCCCTCTAGGCTCGCCTCCGAATCTAGCCTCTCCTCCTGGTCGGAATCGCCAGAAGACACCATTACTGGGGCCACCATCTCCGTGGCCTCGGAAGGCGCTGGCGGCACGAGCTCGCGCCCATCAAAGGCAGGCATGGCGGTGGCCACCTTCGCCCCATCCGGGCGGCGGTACAAAGGAGGATGGGAAGCTGGCGGATACCCCTGATCGTCCCTGACCAGAAGACGGATGGCCGCGCCCAGCTCCTCTTCGGACAAGGCATCCGGGCACAGACGGAGGTCGTTCCCCTCGTCCCCAAGCTTCCACAGGGGGCGCGAGCGCGCCTGGAGCGGAGCTACGCGCTGCGCTAGGAACTCCTTCACGAGCATGGCCCACATCAGCTTCTCTGCCCTTGGGTCGTCAGGCTTCAGGTCGGCAGTCATCTTCTCCAACACCAGCTTCGCCTGGGGGTCGGTAAGCTTCGCGCGGAGCCATCTGTCGTGAGGCAAGGGCATCTCCGTCGGCAGCACCAACCGAGGGTGGACACACTTGGCTTCCATAAGGACCCACTTGCTCCTGAAGCCCTCGGCCTTCTTCCCGGCCTTCGAGATCGCGTTGGTCCCGGTAGCCACGACGAAGTTGGTGCACCCCGAGCGATGGCCTTCCTTGAGCCGGAGGTAGAAGAAGTGATGAAGCAACGCCATGGACGACATCACCCCCACAAATGCCTCGTAATAAAAGGCGAAAATCGACAGGAGGAGGACGGATTTGGGATGGAGATGAAGGGCATGCAGCTTGTAGTGGTTGAGGACGGCGTAGAAGAAGTCAGAGAAAGGGGGGACCAGCCCCGCGATGATGCTATTCATGAAGAAGGGATAGAAGGTACTACCTGAGGGCTCTGCCTCGCCGGAGCCTGCCCGGAGCGTGGTCTCCCCCCCCCCCTCGTTGGTACCGTCCGCCGTAATCCGGAGCATGGCGGCGAGATTCTTCTCCGAGACGCTCGGCGCGCTCAAGGCCGGCTCGTACCAGGAAGGCGAGTTCGCTGCCTTCGCCCTGTCGGACGGCATTGGCTGCGGGCTCGGAGAAGAGTCCGTGTGGATCTGGAGTCTCTCGGGGCGAGAAGGAGAAAGGGGATCTGGAGCCATGCGAAAGAAGGCAATGAATGCTCTGCAATGCGCACCAGCCTTTTGTCAGGTGAGGACGGTTGCCGAGGCAGCATGGGGAAGCGGAGACGCCCACGTCCCTTCAGTTGCCACGCGTCATTCAAGGCCGCAGGCTATTGGGGCCCGCGGTGCTTCGCACCTGCCCTGTAGCTTCGCCTTGAAGCCAAGTGCGAGCGCGCCTTGGGCCCGGGGGCTACTGTTGGCGTCCTGGGAACGGGGGTACCCAGACTTGCCTGCCTGCGGCCCAAGGCACGGCTCCACCAACGGCCTTGTATGGCCCATCTTCATCAGCAACCACTCAAGACCCTCGCGAGGGGCCAAACCTCGCAAGGCGGACGACACAAGACCTCCTCAGGGGCGGCCTCACTAGGCTGGCTCCCGAGGAGCGAAGATATCAATGCAAGGGGCACCTCGCGAGGTGCGCGTGACGTGAGCCATGACGATCAAGGCCAGGCGGGCACCAGCGGGCACAGAGTACCAGTTGCCTCTTTGGTGCTAAAGGGGCAAGCGCAGGCGAGGAGTCCCGAGGCATCAGGCAAAGGTTTCCATATCGATGCAACGAGACCAAGACCAGCAAGACGGCAGGACGGAGGTCACCGCGGAGCCCACAGCAGCGTCACCACCAGAGCCTTTGGCAGGCGAAGACTACCTTTTGTCAGGGTAGCTTGTACTAGTTGTCTCCCTTCAAACTTGGCCATTGTGGGATCCCTTCCAGCCTAACATTTGGGAAGAGGACCAGGGCCTCTATAAATAGGACAAGCCACCACCATGGGGAGGCACCTCATCTTGGATTGGACTCATTCCACCAAGGCCAACTCACCAGCTCATCGAGCTCTAGAACACCTCTCCTTGGGAGGTTGTTCTTACCTTGTACTGTTCATCCTTAGCCTACAAGGCAATCCACCACACCACACTGGAGTAGGGTATTACACCACAACGGTGGCCCGAACCAGTATAAACCCTTGTGTCTCTTGTTCTTTGGATTCGTGGAGCTAGGCCTTGAGATCGTTGCGAGAGCGAGCTAGGGAGAGAGAGATCTTCATGTGCACCCCAGTGTTCGAACCTCAAGGGTTTGCCGGCACCCATAATCCGACAGGGAGAAAGTTGGTGTTGACGGTAGCAAGATTGTTGATGTTGATCGCCGTCCCGATCGTTGCCCCGGTGGCACTCTGGCGGCACCGGAAGCGAGGGGGAGAGCCCCCCCCCCCCCAACTTCTTCTTCATCCTTGGCCTCCCCCCTAGATGGGGAGGAGAGTTACCCCTCTGGTCCTTGGTCTCCATGGCGGCGGAGGGGCGGGAGCCCCTCCGAGATTGGATCTCCCTCTCTGTTCTCTTCTGTTTCGCGTCCCCCTAATCTGGCTGAAAACCGTTTCTTATATTCAGGGAGATCCGTAACTCCGATTGCGCTGAGATTTTAACATGATTTTTTTCTGGATATAAGCTTCCTTGCGCCTGAAGTAGAGCTCCAACCAACGTTCGAGGAGGGCACAACCCACCACCGCGCGCCAGGGGCCTTTGGCGCGCCCTGGTGTCTTGTGGGCTGTGTGGGCCTCCGTTTGCGGTGATTCCAACTCCCAGGAATCACAAATATTCCAAAATAATTCACCGTGAAATTTTATTTCATTTGGACTTCGTTTGATATGGATACTCTACGATACAAAAAACATGCAGAAAACAGGAACTGGCACTGGGCACTGGATCATAGCGCGGGGAGTCGCGGCGAGCCCCCCCCCCCCCCCCGATCCCAGGAGCCCGTAGAATCTCGGGTGGACCACATCAGCGATCTCCCGGATGCCATCCTTGGGGAGATCATCTCGCTTCTCCTCACCAAGGATGGCTGCCGCACCCAAGTCCTCTCAACTCGGTGGCGCCCTCTATGGCGCGTCGTGCCCCTTAATCTCGACTGTCATCGGCTATCTCTATTTAATGAGTTTGAACTCCCCAAAGCCATCATCTCCTCCCACGAGGGCTCCGTTCAAGGCCTCTGCATCCCGGCATGCTACCTGTGTATGCCCTGCATGGTGGATGCCTCGCTGAAATCCCATGAATTCACAGCACTACAGCTGCTTGAGTTCTACTATTCCCCTAGAAATCACGTAGCACATATCGAACACCCAGTACTTGTGCCCTCAGCACCGATGTCCATCTCGTGGTTTTCCTCCTCTCTCCACGCCGCCACCTTTGCGTTGTGCTACCTACCAGACAATCTGGGACTAAACCTTCGACTTCCATGTCTCAAAAAACTTTCACTTGTGTTGTTCATGTGTCGGAGGCCTCATTGCACATCATCATCCACTCCAGTTGCCCTGCCCTGGAGTGCTTGGTGCTTGTTTTCACAGTTAGAATCGTTATCTCCAAATAAAGTCGGCTAACCTTATAACATTTGGAATTTGTTTTGGCTAAAGGGAGCTCATCATCGAAGATGCCCCTTCACTTCAAAGGTTGATCCTTGATTCTCGTTATTCACCGTCGGAAATAACTGTCGTCTCTGCACCTAAACTAGAGACCTTGGGTGTAATACATGATCTCGGTGCTAATTTCAAGATGGTGTTTGGCTCCATAATTCTTCAGGTACTATATATTATCATCTACACTTGTAATCATAAGATGCATTTTAAATTTCTGTGCATAAGTTGTATATCATCTTGGATTACACTTTTTCTACTAATATTATGGTCTATGCTCAATGAAGAGTTTGTCCATGGATAGCCTATCTGGATTCTGCCAAGATCTTATATATCCATATGAATAGATTTGATCTGAAAAAGATTATTGGCTTGTTGCAATGCTTTTCATGTCTGGAGAAGTTGTATATAAAGGTGACAATTTCACGCACATTGGAAGCCTGCATATAGTGTACTAGAATTAACCGTTCAGCTGTTGCTCTTCCGACACTCTTTTTTAGACCTTGACTGTTTTCAATATTCATGTCTATTTAGGCAATTGGAAGGGGTAAGAAAGTTATAACCTATCAGTGGATTCGTAAGCATCGGGATTTTATCAGTTCTCATGACATTCGATTGGAGACAATAACGCTGGAACGATATGTAGCCAACCATGCAAACACTATATTTGTCACATTCTTCCTGCTGGATGCAAGGTTACTATTGTCCATCAGGCTTAAGTTTATCAGCAGCATGGTTTTGACGGATGGGTATGTCAAAGAGCAAAAAAGGAGTTCCAGGTGGACAAAAGGCCTTCTGAACATGTCGGGCTTCTATTTACAACATCTTGTGGTCATAATCCAGTAAATTTTACGACACATGATCATTCTATGGACCTGACCGATCCATTTGAGTATGACTGCCAAAAACAGTGCTGGAGTTAGATATTGTTGCCCTTTTCAATCTGGGTTTTGTCTAAACCTAATGAACAATTAAACTTCGTGCTTTTGTATAGTTTGTAAGTTGGAGTTACATGTTTTAGGCCTTTTCAACTCGGTTGTGACTGTCATATTTTCTTTGAAACAAGGCAAATGGCTTGAAATTTTTTAACTAAGAGAGTAATGTTGTAAGAAATCCCAACCAAGGGAAATAACATCACTCTCGCCGGCTGCTTGAGCTCACTTTTCATTACAGAACCCAAGTGATTAGCCCCACCAACATCCACAAACTTATTTTGAACTAGCACACCAAATGGGCTATAAATTTTCATCAGAAAGGTTGCATGGCCGTGACAGATTTGGATTCTGACATTTGGTACCCACGAGGAAAAGCCTACCCAAGGTGGTGTCGCCTTACTAGTTAACACACATTTATACCTACGAGCCGTTGGATTGAAATCCAACATCTATCGTGTATCTTCTATCTCTTGTCTTCTTCCTCCAGCCGCCCAAACCAAACCACCAGTCGGTTCCACCTGCTCCCGCGTCCCGCCTCCCACGGCTGGCTGCGCCTCCGCCGCCCTACCGTACCCTCAAACGTTGGCCAGTCCATCCCTCTATTCCACCACACGTCCTGTTATTCTTCGGCGATGTCAGCCCCAACACGCGCCCGCACCCGAACCAGTCAACCCTCGTACTCCCCTACGCCTGCGACTAGACTGTTGCATCTTCCACGGCTCCTGTTTGTTCCCGTCTGAAGCCTCGCCGTCGTCCTCCGCCTTGGTTCGCTCGCCATGCGCGGTGCACCGCTGTCTGGCATTGTCAGCGTGGTTAACAACCGAGAATAAGGAGATGACTGTACATGGAGAGGATGACAGTAGGGACCCACCAGGGTCATGGCATTACGTAAGCAAGTGCTTTGTCATTACAAGCCAAAAAATGGTTCCTCCTAATGGTTGGACATCTGGGTCCCATGCAACTGTCAACATAGTCAATAAACGAGAGAATTGCACAATGAGCGGCTGACACCCGGGACCCAACAAGCAATTGTTATTTACTTTCTTTAAAGAACAAGCGGTTGTTATTTACTAGTTTTAGAGACAGATCAGGGTAATAATGGGGCTGTGCCGGGGATGTGGCCCGTCTAGCCAGGGTTTTATTTTATGTTTACCACATGATGAGCCCAGTTGTGTTTTTTCTTTCTGAAAATGGCTAGCCCAGTTCTACCTTTTTTTAGAGAAATACCCAACGGAGGCCTACTTGCTTTCTCAGCCCTGTTGGGCTGCAAATCTTTCAAGACGAGAGCGATGTATTCGCATGCCCAGAAAATGAAGTAGTAAGAAATGGGATGTAAATCTAAAAACACGGCAAACCGGCAATTAGTTTCAAATATTGTTTTTTAGATTACGAGATTACAAATCAGGGAAAATTATGTTGGATTTTAAATTGATATAGATTTATTATTTTAAAATTAATTTGAATGTGATTTGAAATTTCAGGATTAAAAACAGTTCGGACTGCACCAAAATATGAAAAAATCATTGAATTTCTAACCATGGACAGAATATGGGATGTAATGGTAACAAAAGAATATGGGCTTCAAAAAAATCCTTAAGAATTAGCCAGTGGGAAGTACATTTATTAGCAATAATGGCAAATGGGTTGTATGTTGTTTTCCACATATTTGAGGTCGACTTGTGGGCCAACTAGGTTGACGCGCACGCAAGGCCGTGTCAACTGAGTCAACACACAAGAGCAGTGACTGTTGGATGTCCATCCAACGACCATCGTGCTTCTTCAATCTTTGTTGTTCCTGCTCCAGCCTCTCAAACCAGCGCCAGCGGGACTTCCTGCTCCCTCCTCCTGTGGCCGACTGTGCTGCCGCGCAGGCCTCACCGCCCCACCCTAATCCCATCGCTGGCCTGACCATCCCTCTACTCACCCACACCTGCTGTTATACTCTAGCGATGGCAGACAAACTAGTAAACCCTCATACTCCCCTCCGCGTGGGAAACAACTGCCGAGTCTTTGCTGGCTCCGTGTCGTTCCCTTCGTAGGCCTCGCCCTCGTCCACCGCCCTGGTGCTCTTGGTGCGGCGTGGTCAACGTACGACATCCATCGGAAGAGGAATGTATGTGGAGAGGCTGAAAGCTGGGTCCATGGCCGCATGCAAGGAATTGCCTCCTTATTACACGCAAAATAATGATTCCTCCACCTGATAGTCGGGACCCACCAGAAGGGCCTGTGTATTTCGGGAAAAAATGTTCCTCCCGCTGACAACTCGGACCCACAAGCTATATCTTCGCACTCAAGGCATGTGAGTCCTTATTACACACAAAAAAAATGAATACTCCCCATGCTAGCTGGGCCCACCATATTTCGAGGCTGACTTGTGGGCCTACGTACTAAGCTAACGCAGACTGATGGCTTTGTCAACTTGTTGACATAACATTTTGGCACGGTCAAGAACTTATTTAAGATGGCCTAAAATGGAGAAGTGATCTACATGAAAGAGTTCTATATTTTTTATATGAACATCTTTGAAGTTTGGGCCATCTCCATCCGATTTCATCTCGAAAGCCGAAACTATGCTCAAAGTAATAAGATCTTATATTCAGAGTATAGTTTGGCCGATTAAGCCCCTAAGACGACTACAAATGGAAATTTTTATGCACGAGTTGTCTTCATCTCGTTGAAATGATCGATTTCGATATAAAAATCATCTCAATCCGAGATCGTATGCAAAAGTTAGAGCCATTCGAATGCAGCCCTGCCAGGAGCTACATATGGCGCGCCCCACCAGACATGATGTCTGATGGGTAGCGCCACCACTCGGCTGTCTTGCACGAGTGATTCATCCCAGAAGATTACCTCAAATCTAAAACTTTCAACATGAAAGTTGTTTGTCTCGTCAAAACTTAAATTTTCTTTCGGGCGCATCCTCATCCAAGGTCGTTTGTGGCTTGTGACAGTCAAAAACCAAACTAATGTACCAGACTTACCTAAATCCGAGTTCGGTTAATTTTGGAAAGATTTGGATGTGATTTCGAGTCCTTTTCTCGTACGGGAAGTCCATCCTCCTCTTATATTGACAAGAGGTGACGGCCGATTGAACAACACACAATCGATCAAATCATCTACCATGTTTCATCTTTTATCTTTTCTCCTTAACCCTAGTTCTTCTTCTCGTTCTTTGTTCGTTCTTCTTCATTGTAAGGCGGCGAACCTCGAGGCCCTAGGGGCGGTCAGGCTGGTGATGTGTTCGTGTGCGAACACACTTTTTTGGCGACTCCGTTGGGGACGAAGCTTTGAACGGTCTCCAGCCCGTTCTTGCTACGAAGAGATCGTCATCTAGGGTTTGCAATCTACAAAGGTAATATGAATACCCAATTCCCTACTGTAGATGCAAATAATTCATATGGTGTTACTAGATCGTTCAATGAGTATACTCTATTGGCCAACCATGGTTTTTTTCAATAATGCATCTAGTTACGTGCAAAGGCCGATTCAAAGTAATTTACATGCTTCAACTTCATATGATACTAGTAACATGCACAATATGTACTCCAACTCTCATCCATCGGCAACCCCAGAAATCGTCATGCCGATGAACAACATGATGAGTTTGGTCAATTAAGTTGAAACAGCTCTTGTAGGAACTTCCAATAGCATGCGACAAAGTGTTTCACCTTTTTATTCATCGGCAACTAATTTGCAATATACTAGTTCAGCCATGCTGATGGATGGGAGAATTGGCCATGCTACTACTAGCTATTCAGCCAATTACTCTCAATTGTCACATGCAACACCTCATGTTAGTAATTTTTTAGCACCATGCACAACTGTAGATGTTCATAATTCGGCTTCACACCTTCCTAGTCATAGCCGAATAAATGTAAATTTTACAGGAGCGGTTGTGCCCAATATTGTAGAAAATAAGTAGTGGTGGCAGCATTGAAGAGTTTAGCCCAGAATAAGAGGATTAGTGCTCTTTGCCTTGAACAACATGAAAAGGGGCTATTTCCTGATTATGCGGCAATAAAAGCTAGAGTTTTGCAAGAAGATGAATCTTTGCCGATTGATAAAATTGGCGAGCAAAAATATGGTTTTACAACAATGCATCTGCCTTCACCTAGTACTACATCATATTATACACCCGCTACACAATTGCAAAATTTCGGAAACACTCATGTGTCATTGTCGAAAGAATCTAAAAGCATTGGGGGGGAAATCATATCCGGAGTGGGCTGAAATTGAGAAAAAACTTAAAGCCAATTTTTCCGCTCGCCGCCAGAAAGAAGCAAAAAAAGAATTGGCTCAAATAAAAGAAGCATTGGCAATTGGTAGAATCAATGAAAAGAAGGATGATTCGAAACATGAAAGTGCTTCAGTTGAAAAACCCGAATCAAGTAGTATATATTCTAAGTCCATCAAATCCAAAGAGGCAAGCATTATTGAGAAAGGGCATTGCAAGCATAGCAAAACGACCATCCTTGATTTTTCTCAAGTTAAGGGAACCTACTTCCTACCTTATGAGTTTCGTGCCATAGAAATTGATGAACTTCAAGGACAAGAACAAGTAGCCGAACAAAGTTTGGCCGACAAAAATCTTCAATGTAAGCATGCACGGAATCAAGAAAAAAGATGATGAAGAGACGTTGGGGAGCCATCCAAAGGCGGAGCAAGATATTGTTCAAGTCACACCACCATCATGCTCTCCCAACATATTTGAAGAGGTATGTTTAATAAGTAATTTGCCTATTTTCATATTTGGTCCGAACTTTATTGTTGATGCATCTATTTGAAAAATCCTCATAAGTATTACCAATGAAGATGGGTAATTTACTTGTTAGCAATAAAATCGTTATAGAACATATTGGTCAACCCATTACGCCATTTATAAAGACCGATAATGACTTATTGTTGCAGCCAAAGCTTTGCCTGTTGCTTTATCTAAAGTTCATATCGAATTGGGTAGCTTTGCTTGTTTCATACTTGTCTTATGCATGGTCTTGATTGAGACATGTATGTTCTAACTACTTTGATTTCAGAAATTTAAAGCAAGGTTATACTCTGTTGAGAAAACCGATGATAGTATAATTTCCTTTTCAAAGACATCGGAGATAGAGTGCAAAACACAATGCATAGGCAAATGTGGTAATGCAAAATCTGGACCATTCGTTTGCTTAACTCCAAAGTCGTTCTCACAGCAAGATTGGCTAGAGAATATAAAGTTTACCTTCAATTAAACCATGTGTGATCAAATATTTGTTTTGTTGCTGAAAAATAATTACATAAGAATTGTTGGTCACCATGTCAAGCCATCAATTCAAGGACGAATGTAATGTAGGTTGCATCATTCGTTCAAACATAAATTTGAGGATTGCAATATGTTTCATCAAATAGTCAAATCTACCATTGATAAAGGACGATTGAGATTTGTTGAAACTCCAAAGGATGACCAGTCTATTCTGATTAGTCCTGATGGCAAAAAAGGTTTTACATTGGCTTCTTCAAGCTAATTCATTAAATGATGAGAAGGTAAAAACAATGGATGATGGGATCAAGTTTTCAAGTAAAGAAGTTGTTCAAGGGCACAATGAAGATATTCTTGAAGGCGGGAATTCCTTCAAGGTTGCACAGAAGACGCCAAGTACTGGGGGCAACAAGAAATTTTGAAGATTCATGAAAGCAAACCAAAAGAAAACAAAGGCCCGAATAAGCGCAAGTGTAAGAGATTAAAAATCACCTTCGCTGAAGTATTGGGTAAATATCAAAAGATGAGTGAAGAGAAGAATGCTTATCGGCCAAATCATGCAAACAAACCAAGATTGCCCCCAAGGCACAAATATGAGGATCAGCATTGGCAAAGTGAGAATTTTAATGCAACATATTCATATCCTTATTTTGGTCCGCCAAAGCCAATGTCGTGGATGCCTCCCCATGCTCATCATGGGACATGTATGATACAAGGGCACATTCTCCATCTTATTTTAGACCATCTCACCAGTATTATGCAGCTCCAAGAAAATCAAATTTGAACAATCACGCGTCAAAGACCATTTCAATCATAAGGAATCGGTCCAGAGCTCAAGGAAGAACAAAGAGGTGGTCAAGCAAATTTTCCACGTGAAAAGAGATAGTCGTAAGTGTGCTACTTTAGATTTGATCTCAAATAACAAAGAGCCAATTAAAGTGTTGACATTGGCTACAAAAGGCAAAGAAGTGAAGCAATCAATTGATAAAAATCAGAGTGCCAAATATGAAGAAAAGAAGTTGAAGGTGCACAAGGCCCGAAAAGAGTTGCCATTGGTTGAAACAAAATCACAGTCAAGATGCTCACTCAGCTTATCGTATTGGCAAAATAAGGATCTACAAAAGCTTAGTGCACAAGAGCTGAGAAACAAGAACATGGCATGGGTTCCCTAGAGGAACAGTCAAAATAAAAATGATGCATGTCCTTCTATTGCACCAAGTGTTACAAAAGTGAAGAAAGGGAAGGATGGAAGCAGAAAACCATTAAGCCGAAGGTGTACATCATCCCATGAAAATCTTCGGCTAGCACATCATCCATATTCATCAAACAAGCCATTGATGTCTTTGCCATGGAATTCATCCCCAGGTATGATTGGTTACCCTCCATGGGCTTATTTTGATCCATGGATGCAATATAATTTTTTGTGTCATGAATGGGTATTACCAAATCACTATACATTTGATTAGCTACAAGTTTGTTGCTAATCCAGAGGGCCGAAATACTTTATTTGTTATTTCACTTGTTTATTTTCGGCTATACGTTCTTTGGTGGATGAGGTTTACATGGACCTTATGTTAATGGACGATACTTAACTATCGCCCTAAGAAACTATCTAATCATAGCCGGTGTGGAATTCTAACATCGTCATAAGATTGATTGAAGAGGGAGACAACTACTATGGAGATTATGTTCTGATGGTTCAATTCATAGCAATGGCCAAAGTGTTGGTGTTGTTTATATATCTCTTTATGGTACTATTTTTTAAGCCTCATGCCGGTTAGAATATTTTTATGCACGATTAATCAAAGCCGAATATGCATTGTTATTCGGATTGAATCTTTTACTTGCCATAGGTGCTACACATATTGAGGCTTTCGGTGATTCATTATGAATAGTCCAACAAATATACAAGGGTTATCAATGTTTTGATGAATCACTTATAGTTTATCATGGGGTATGTCTAGATGCAAAATTTACCGTGGGTTGCTTTAAAATTGTTCATATATTTAGACATAATAATTCAAAAGAGTTGGCACAACAAGCATCCGACTACTATGTTAATCATGGTGTATTGCATTTCTCTCAAAAGCCGATGTTTCGTCTCGTCAACATAGGTAAGGCCGAACCAAAGTCCATAGCTTCGGCCACTAATGAAATTTTTATGCAGGCGAAAGTAAGGATTGAAGAAAGTTTATTGTTGATTATCTACAAAATCCAAGCAAAAGGGTGAACAATATGGTTCGAAGGATGACCTTGAGATACATACCTATGGAACTTTATCATCGGATTGTTAATGAAGTTGAGAAAGTTCCACCCAAGCTTGCATCAAAATATTCACAAAAGCAATGGCCGATATAAACTTATTGTCCTAAGAACATGCAAAATGGCCGATGGAGTGTTGACATCGTCCTTAGAGCAAGCTATCTGCAAGTTATTTATC
The DNA here is from genome assembly GCA_021605145.1 of Aegilops bicornis. NCBI lineage: Eukaryota > Viridiplantae > Streptophyta > Magnoliopsida > Poales > Poaceae > Aegilops > Aegilops bicornis. Next base: position 552,998,365 of record CM038671.1, on the reverse strand, counting down.
GGCACACAAGCTTTGCACAAAAAACAGGGGGGCATGTGTTGACAACAGATTTTGGCACGGTCAAGAACTTATTTGAGATGGCCTCAAATGGACAAGTGATCTACATGAAAGAGTTCTGTATTGTTGATATTAACGTCTTTGAATTTTGGGCCATCTCCGTCTGATTTCATCTCGAAGGCCAAAACTATGCTCAAAGTACTAAGATCTTATATTCAAAGTACACTTTGGCCGATTAAGCCCCCAAGACGACCCCAAATGGAAAAACTTTACACAAGAATTGTCTTCGTCTCGTTGAAACAGTAAATTTCAGTATAATAATCATCTCAATCTGAGATCGTATGAAAAAGTTAAAGCCATTTGAATGCAGCCCTGCCAGGAGGCTACATATGGCGCGCCCCACCAGACATGATGTGTGATGGGTAGCGCCACCACTCGGCTGTCTTGCGCAAGTGATTCGTCCAAGAAGATGGCCTCAAATAAAAAAACTTTCAACATGAAAGTTGTTCGTATCGTCGAAACTGTTGAATTTGCTTTTGGGCGCATCTTCATCCAAGGTCCAAACTAATGTCCCAGACTTACCTAAGTCCGAGTTCGGTTAGTTTTGGAAAGATTTGAACGTTATTTGGAGTCCTTTTCTTGTACAGGAAGTCCATCCTCCTCTTATATTGAGAAGAGGTGACGCCCGATTGAACAATACACAATCGATCAAATCATCTGTCGGATTTCGGGTTCCGGTAGACCCTCTAGGTTCGAACTCTGGGGTGCACGCGGAGATATCACCCCCTACCTACCTGCGCCTCGTCGCCTCGCAAGGATCTAAACTACACAAAGAGCAACACAAGGGACACAAGGTTTATACTGGTTCGGGCCACCATTGTGGTGTATTACCCTACCCAAAGTGTGTGGTGTGGTGGATTGCCTCAGGGGCTGATGATCAACAATACAAGGAAGAACAGCCTCGTGAGGGTCATTTCTTGGCGGTCTTGACGAACTGCTAGGGGAGTCCGGTCGCTCTCTCTCTCTCTAGATTGCTTGACCTCTAGCTCGCTTCCGATTCCGGATGTCTACCTGTGGGTGGCTAGTCCTATTTATAGGCAAAGGCCCCGGCCTCTTCCCAAAAATTGAGCGGGAAGGGCGCCAACAATTGGCCATTTTGAAGGGGAACATCCAGTACACTTATCCTGACTAAAGTTGGTCCTCGCCTGCCAAAGGCTCTGACAATGACGCCGGCTTGGGCTCCACGATGACCTCCTTCCTGCCGTTGTGATGGTCTTGGTCTTGTTGCACCAAAATGGTTGCCTTTGCTTGATACTCTCGCCTGCGCTTGCCTCCTTTAGCCTAAAGAGGAAATGAGGACCTTGCAGACTGGCCGACGCCTGGGCGCCTCTTGGTCGCGTCATGGCTTCCGTCATGGGCACCTCGTGAGGTACCCCGCCTTGATCTCTCCGCCTCCTCATGAGCCAGCCGACGAGGCCGTGCTCGAGGAAGCTTCACGTCAATCCGCCCATGAGGCTTGGCCCTCGCGAGGGTCTTGAGCTTGTCCGATGAAGATGGGTCAGATCTTGGGCCACCCCTTGAGCCACGCCACAGGCCGCAGCAGTAAGTCTGGGTACCCCCGTTCCCAGAACGCCGACAGTAGCCCCGGGCCCAAGGCGCGCCTGGACTTGGCTAAGCAGAGAAGCGAAGAGGCGAGTGTGAAGCGCCGCGGGCCCTAACAGCCTGCGGCCTTGGGCGCCGCGTGGCGGTTGATTGGACGTGGGCGTCCCCACTTCACCACGACGCCTCGGCGGCTGCACGAATTGACAAGTCCCTGCATGCAAAGCGGGTCATGATTACCTGTGATCGTGGAGGTCGACGGTTGGCCTTCCTTGGTTATAAGTACGGAACGGCGTGTGCCCTTCCGGTCCATCTCTTATTGCTCCTCCTTCTTCTCCATGGCTCCGCCGAAGAGGTTCTCGGCCGTGGAGAAAGGAAAGGCCCGCCAGGTGGAGCCTGACTCTCCCCCGGCCAAGCGCGGTCGAGGCCGTCCTCGCAAGCACCCGGTGGTTCCCGTAGCGGCTTCTCACGGCCGCGGAGGCGATCTCCCGCGTGGTGACGGGAGTCGGGCCGTTGATGGGGGCGACTCTGACGCTGACCCCCTGTGCCGCTTCCACACGGCAGAGGTGCTGCCGAGTTTGTCGTGGTGGTCGGCGGAGCCACCAACACCGCTCTAGCTTCTCCGCTTCCTTTTAGGTGAACTTCCGGCGGCGCCCGGGCGGCTCTGATCTGTGCAGACGGTTGCCGCAGCCGGGCCTCCTGGCTTCGGCTGAGGTCTCGGCCATTGGAGCGTGTACGACCCGGCCGGCAAACGCTTGTTCGCCAGCAGCGTGGTGCGAGCGGTGCACCCTGCACTTCAAGTTCGACGGTGATGTCACCCTCCACGTGAGGGTGTTCGGGAAGACGGTCGCCGCGCTGGGTGCTGCCCCAAGGACGACGACCACGGCCGTGGGCCTAGCCCCGGAGACGATCGGGATGAAGATGACAGCGCGCGCATGGTCGGCGGCGCTCGGGGTTCATCGAGCTTCGACGACTCTTCTTCAGACAGCGGCTCCTCCAGCAGTGGCCATGCCCAGCGCCCCAGCGCCCACCGAGGGAGGTAGCGGTCGTTACTGCTGCCGGCGCTTTGAAGCGAGAGGGAGTCCGCCTGAACTCCACAGGCAGTTCGAGCCTTCACCGCGAGTTGGTGTCAAGCGAGCCGCGCTTATTTTGTTCCTTTCCTTTTCCTGCGCAAAGAGACAAGAATGTAGGAGCCAAGGCGTGCTTGGACTATTGCTTTGTTACCATCGACTGTTTCCTCTATTTCTGTATTAGGCTTCTGTGCCACACGCCTGCGTGTAGAAATTACTTAGCTTGGGGGCGACCTGTTGCGGTCTTCGCCTCCCGAGGCCGAGGCCTTGTCGAACGCTTCAGGCCCTGCAAAGATTAGCCAGGAGAGGTAGCTTCCGGCCTCAGTTGTGGAGGCGACCGACCCGGGTCCTGTGTTCGCGTCGCGGTGCCCGTGGGGCACGGACTGGAGGGGTGCTCCCGTAGTGGACCCGGTTAGGGAAACCTCAAACAATAGGGGCAGAAAACACTCGCGAGGGTGCCCGCGTTGCTCCCTCGCGAGACTCGCGCGAGAGAAATCGAGGCAGGAGAGCGAAGAAGGCAAAGAGTCACAATCCAAAGACGGCAACAACTTCAATGAAACTTCAAATGGGGATGAACAAGCCAACTGCAGAAAGCAAATGAAAAAGCCGCGTCCGGCACCTAATCTAGTCTTTGACGTCTTCTCACCAAATGAGCTAAGTGCTGCCACTGGGCGTGGGAGGGAGCCCTAGGGCCTGAGGCCGGCGCTCCTGAGACTCCGGGGCGTGTACAGCCACAACTCATTATTACGTGAGAGTGTCACGGGCGGCGAGCTTCACAGGCATTGGCCTTCTTCACAGGCTCCAGGCCTTTCTCAGAAAAGATAAGCTTCACAGGCGTTTTCCTTCTTCACAGGCTCTGGACCTTTTCCAAAGCGCAACAACTTCACAGGCATTCGCCTTCTTCACAGGCACCGGGCCTTTCTCAGAAAGTTAAGCTTCACAGGCGTTCGCCTTCTTCACAGGCACCGGGCCTTTCTCAGAAAGTTAAGCTTCACAGGCGTTTGCCTTCTTCACAGGCACCGGGCCTTTCTCAGAAAGTTAAGCTTCACAGGCGTTCGCCTTCTTCACAGGCACCGGGCCTTTCTCATAAAGTTAAGCTTCACAGGTGTTCGCTCCAGCCTGTCGACGGGCTCTCCCGAGGAGCCCCTGGGCGCAGGTACAGCCCGCTCGACACGTGGATCGGGCATGAGGGCTCGACGAGGTGTATCCGGGCACCCGTGAGCCAGCAGGACTCACGGGCCCTACCTCAAGGCGGGTTGCGCTGGCGGTGAGCCTTAACTTGTGACGTGTTCTGCAAATTTGGTTAGATGTCGACGCTCTACATCCTCGGGTCCCGCCCTCGAAAGGGGTTGTCGTCGCCGGTATGCTGTGTCACGATGCCGTGGACAAGGCGAGAGGGTGAGGGCTGGAGAGCCAGTAGGAGCCATGAGTCGCGATGCTCAGGTACCCCCCCCCCCTTTAACGTGCAAGCGGCCGACATGAAGGAAGAGGGGTGCCATGGACAGGCACAAAATAACAATCATGATGGGTCAAACGCATAACCCGAATAAACGCAAGAGGGATACATGCCACTGGGTCTGGCCCGAGTGACTTGGGGATGATGCAGCCCGAGGGGCGCCCCCAATAAGGTAAACTAGAAACATGAAGCAAAAGGGATACACGCCGCAGGGACGGACCCACGCGGCCTGGGAATGATGCAGCCCTAGGGGGCGCTCCCAGCTGAAAATGAAACTCAAAGGATGTCACCTGATAATGTTGAAGATGAGTGGACGCCGTGCGCTGCGGAAGCCGATCTTCACGAGCCCCCAGGCCCAGGAGTCTCGGGAGCTCCGGAGGCACTGGTGGCTCCTTGCGGTTCATCTCGATCTCCGCCAGGACTGTGGAACGCCTGGCCTCTTGAGCCTCCAGGATGCTCCTCATGAGGCGCTGGCGCGTGGCAGCCGCGTTCGGCAAACTGTAAGGCATGCGAACGTAGCTGTGGGGTGGACCTTCACAGCGCCCCACGCGTGAGGGCCAGAGGCGCTCCTGAGAGGCGGCTCGGTTGAGCCCTGGTACGTCGATGCAGACGCGCAGCCCTTCATCCTCGCCTGGATGGGGAGCTACGGTGGGTAAGCGGTGGCTTCCACTCATGACTCTTGGCTCCTACAGCTCCTGAATGATCTTGCTGACGAACTCCTGAGGGTTTGGCCCTCCTTGCGTCGCTCCTTCCTGAGGGAAACGTGCTTTGAAACACGCCTCCAAGTGGTGCCCAAGCGCCTCCCTCGTGATCTTAGCAAAGTCGGTGGCCCTCCAGGAGAGAGCCCTCGAGCCTTGCTCGAGGAGGGCGCCAGGCGCGCCTTCCTATGCGACAGAAGGAGGTGCCCCCTGAACGGGCGCGGACCCTGAGGGGCCTGCCTCCCGAGGGGTCGGGCCAGGCGACGTCTTCTTCTTCTTAGGAGCAGCCTCGGTGAGCCTCCCTCTCCTGTGATCTGGGTCTTCAATTGTTGCGGCTTGAAAAGCACGCTCCAGGGAGCACACTGCGTCCCTTTCCTCACAAGGCACCGTGATGACTCCACCGCTCCCTTGCATCTTGAGGACATTCTAGCCGTGATGAGTCAAGCCATTAACTTGGCCAGAGCTGGGTACCCGAGGATGGCATTGTATGGCAGGCGAATGTGGGCGACATCGAAGTCGATGAGCTCAATGTGGTAGTTGTCGCGCGCCCCGAAGGTGACAGGGAGGCTGACCTGCCCAATCAGAACTGTGGAGCCATCGGTGACTCCGGAGAAAGGCTTGGTTGGCTGTAGCTGATTGTACGGAACTTGGAGATTGTTGAACGTCTCGACGGACAGGACATTGAGCCATGCTCCGCCATCGACGAGGGTCCTGGTGACTTGCACGTTGCTGATGACTGGGGAGCAAAGCATCGGGAGGACTCCGGCTGTGGCCGCGCACTTGAGCTAATCCGCTGAGCTGAACGTGATGGCGCACGCTGACCACCTGAGAGGGCACGCTGGGGAGGACTGCATTCACTTCGCGAGCGAACTGCTTGAAGATGCGCTGAGAGGCTGGGGCTTGAGCTCCGCCCGGGATGCAAGCGATCGCTGCCCCTCGGAAGCCCCAGCCCCTCGTCCCCGATGATGGTCCTCATTTCTGCTTGGCTGCGGTGGCAGAGGAGGGAGGCCTGCGTTGCCTTGCGGGCGATCCTCACGAGGCTGATCCCTCTAGCTTCCCTCGCGAGGCGGGTCCCTCCAACCTCCCTCGTAAGGCTGATCCTGCCAGCGGTCCTCGCAAGGTCGGTCGCGCCACCCTAGGCGAGGGCCGCAGTCTTCCCAGCGTCCTTCGTTTCTTCGTCCTCCTCTGCCATAGCCTTGGTCGTTGCGGTTGGGGCGTCGACCGATTCACCCTTCTCGCACGGCTCTGAGCTCTTGACACTCGTTGGTGTTGTGGGTGTGGAGGTCGTTGTACACACAGTACCGGCTGCCCTTGGAAGACTCGGGCTGTTCTCTGCCTTGCTTGGTATCTGGTTCTGCCGCGAGCACGGCAGCCCCCTTGCGCTTCACGTCCTTGACCTTGGGCTTCTTCTCTTCCGGGTGGCCTGGCAGCTCGAGGAGGGAAAGGCGTCCTTCCTCCGCCTCGGGCGCACTTGGTCGCCAAGTTGAATAGCTCCAAGGATGTGCACAGGTCTTCATGCATCGCCAGCTCCTCCTTCATCTTGAAGTCACGCACACCGTCGGAGAAGGCTGAGATGATGGCCTCCTCGGTCACCTTGGGAATATTGAGGCGTGCGTTGTTGAAGCGCTGGATGTACTTCTGCAGGGTTTCTCCTGGCTACTGCTTGATGCGGCGCATTCGCTCACGGCAGGAGGTCGGTCGCGAGTGCCTTGGAAGTTGGCGAGAAGTGGGTGCGCATCTCGTCCCAGGAGGATATCGTGTCAGAGCTGTGTTCAGAGCAGTGCGGGCACCGCCCTGAGCGCCATGGGAAACCAGTTCGCCATGACCTTCTGTCCTGTTGGCGGCTTTGATGCCCAGCCAGAAGCTGGAGGAACTCCGCAGGGTCCGCCGTGCCGTCGTAGCGAGGAGACAGGTCTGGCTTGAACTTGCCGGGCCACGCGACGCTGCGTAGCTCGGCGGTGAAGGCGCGACAGCCTGCAGTGGCCACGGGAGGCCTTTGGTGACGAAGGGCCTAGTCTTGCGGGTCCCCATGCACTGCCGCTGGGAGTAGCGTGGGGTCTTGGTGTGCTGGAGCAGGAGCGCGGTCATGACGGGCCGGTGCAGGGATCACTCGGGCAGCTTCTTGGGGGCGAGGGACCTCTTGGCAGCTCTGCTCTTGCTGCGCTGGTGCCGGACGTAGTGGGTTCCGCCCAGGCCACGCCGCCTTTGGGGCCAAGGCGCCTTCCGGAGGGAGGCGGCTGAGGCGCCCCCGGAGCTTCATCGCCCGCGCAAGGCGGGGCGCGGTGCAGTGAGAAGGACGGCGCGGGGGAGCCCCCTGCGGCGCGGACGAGCTCGGCGACACGGTCGAGCCACTCCTCGTAGACGTCGTCGACGGGGCGGTAGCGCAGGAGCTCATTTGCCGCGATGAGCGCGGCTCGAGCCTCCATGGGCGCACGAAGCGCGCGAGACAAAGAACCGGTAGGCGGGCGAAAGCGGGCAAGCGGTATCGCTGCTCGCCTCACGGACGGATCTTTGGGGACGATGCTTGCTGCCGTTTCACCGGGCCGGTGGCGGCGTTGATGGCAAGCGACGGGAACGGCGAAGCGGCCGCCGACGGGGCCGCTCGGGCGACGCGGTGGCGAGAGCGGCCCGAGGCCGGGCAAGGGCCCGGCGAGCGTCCGACATGGATGCGATGGGCGGCGAAGAACAGGCGGAAGACGGATTCCGTGCACCCTACCGGCGTGCCAAATGTCGATTTCGGGTTCCGCACCCTCTAGGTTCGAACTCTGGGGTGCACGCGGAGATCTCACCCCCTACCTACCTGCGCCTCGTCACCTCGCAAGGATCTAAACTACACAAAGAGCAACACAAGGGACACAAGGTTTGTACTGGTTCGTGCCACCGTTGTGGTGTAATACCCTACTCCAGTGTGTGGTGTGGTGGATTTCCTCAGGGGCTGATGATGAACAATACAAGGAAGAACAGACTTGCGAGGGTCTGTTCTTGGCCGGTGCGACGAACTGCTAGGGGGAGTCCGGTCGCTCTCTCTCTCTTTCTCTAGATTGCTTGACATCTAGCTCTGTTCTGGATTCCGGATGTCTACCCTGTGGGTGGCTAGTCCTATTTATAGGCAAAGGCCCTGGGCCTCTTCCCAAAAATTGAGCGGGAAGGGCGCCAACAATTGGCCATTTTGAAGGGGAACATCCAGTACACTTATCCTGACTAAAGTTGGTCCTCGCCTGCCAAAGGCTGTGACGATGACGCCGGCTTCGGCTCCACGATGACCTCCTTCCTGCCGTTGTGATGGTCTTGGTCTTGTTGCACCGAAATGGTTGCCTTTGCTTGATACTCTCGCCTGCGCTTGCCTCCTTTGCGCCAAAGAGGAAATGAGGACACCTTGACGGGCTGGCGCCTCACCGGGCGCCCTTGGTCGTCATGGCTTGCGTCATGGGCACCTCGTGAGGTACCCCGCCTTGATCTCTCCGCCTCCTCGCGAGCCACCGACGAGGCCGTGCCTGAGGAAGCTTCCTGTCGTCCGCCTAGCGAGGCTTGGCCCCTCGCGAGGGTCTTGAGCTTGTGCTGATGAAGATGGGCCGTACTGGGCCACCCCTTGAGCCATGCCGCAGGCAGGCAAGTCTGGGTACCCCCGTTCCCAGAACGCCGACATCATCTACCACATTTTATCTTTTATCTTTTCTCCTTAACCCTAGTTCTTCTTCTTCCTTGTTTTTCGTTCGTTCTTGTTGCAGGATGGCGAACCTCGAGGCCCTAGGGGTTATTAGGTCGACGTAGGGCAGCCCATAGCCGCCGCGCGCCCTGACGGGGTCCTCCCGAGCATGTGGGGTTTCGGGTCTACAAAAGCGCCCACCAGATTGCTTGCGTACCGCGCTTTCGGACGAGTCTCTTTCGACGTGAGCTGCGGTACATCACCCCCGACGTCGAGGGTACACGGCAACACAACTTAGTCAATATAAATGATTCTAGCTAAAGTGATCGTACGATGTCCATCCAATGGCCGTCATGCTTCTTCAACCTTTGGTCTTCTTGTTCCAGCCGCCCCAACCAGCGGCGACCGTGCCGCCTACTCCTCCCTCCCGTGGACGGCTATGCTACCGCGCAGGCCTCACCACCCAACCCTACTCCTTTCGTTGGCCTGGCCATCCTTGTACTTAGCTAGACCTCATGTTATTCTCCGGCGACGGCAGCCTCACATTGCAGCCGAACTAGTAAACCCTCGTACTCCCCTCCGCGTGGGAAACAACTGTCGAGTCTTCCCCGGCTCCACGTGATTCCCTTCCTAGGCCTCGCCATAGTCCACCGCCTTGGTGCTCTCGGCGCAGCGTGGTCAACATGGTCAAGGAATGACTTCCATCGGACGAGGACTGTACATGGAGAGGCTGACAGCTGGGTCCACGGCCGTAGCAAGCTAGTCCTGCTTATTACGTGCAAAAATAATGATTCCTTCACCTGACAGCGGGGCCCACCGGAAGGGCCACTGTATTTTGTGAAAAAATGTTTCCCCCTTGATAGCTGGGACCCACCAGCTACATCTTCCCATGCACTGAAGTGCGTCCATATTATGGAAAAAAACAATTCTTCCCCAAACAGCTCGGACCCACCAGCTATATCTTCGCATGCAAGGAAGTCCCTCCTTATCCTCCCTGACAGCTCGAGCCCACCCGGTCGAAGCGTATGTAGCGTTGTTTGCCTGGTCGCGAACGTGTATGTACATACTGGTCGACCGGTCTCTCTGCAACGATGAACCGTGGCCGAGAAAGCAGCGGCACGTGTAGTAGTAGATCCCCCGACGTAGCAGTTCAGGCAGTCCCTTCTAAAATGTGTACACGTACGTACAACCATATGCCAAAAAATATGGCCACATACGTACATACGGGTAGGGTCTCAAATGCCTACTCGCGCATACGTACGGCCAGGGCTCATGTACATGGAGAGGCAAGGACGACAACGCTGGTGTCCTGTTCATCAGAAGCCAACCGGCTGGGTCGGAACGGAGAAACTACGTCGTGCTCATCGGGAGGCAACGAAATGCGTCGTGTTCATCCGGAGCCAACCGGCTTGGATGGAACAGCCGAAACGGGGTCTAGCGTACCGCGGTACGGAGGAAACGGCCTTCTGTTCGATCGGCTATGATCGAAACGTGATCCTGTTCATCGGGAGGGGTCTGGCGTACCGCAAAAACGGAGGAAATAGACTTCTGTTCGAGGTCCTATGGTCGAAACAGGGTCCTGTTCATCGGGAGGGGTGTAGCATACCGCAAAACGGGACTCCACGGGATATTGTTCATCCACCAGCTATTGCCTCGCTCCAGCCTCCACGGGATACTGTGTAGCCACCGTCGACTTCCTCCAGCCTCCACCTGCTACTATTCATCCACCGCTGCCTTCCTCCGCCTCCTCCGACCACTTGCTCATCCACGGGCTACTGTTCATCCAGCCAACACCGGCTATTGTTCAACCAACCCTCCACAGGGTCCTATTCATCCACCCCCAACCGACTCGCATGTGGCCTCCTCCTCGAGGTCCTATTCATCCAACGGTAACGGCCTACTACCACGGGGTCATGTTCATCCAACCCCCACCAGGAACTGTTCATCCAACTCCCAACAACGGTCGTTGTTAGTCAAGAGGCAGGTCGATCGGCTTCAGCTAGCAGCAGTAGCGAAGGAATCGCTCGGGTTCAGTTAACAGCTAAGGGATTGATCGCTCGGGTTCAGTAACATAGCTAGTGCAATCGCTCGGGTCCAGTAAGCGAATGCCTAGCTCGCTCGGGTTCAGTTAGAGCCCAACGCCTCGCACACACGCGTGTATGTGTACGAGAGAAACACACAAACCTTCATGCATCACTCAGCCCCGACCACCCACCGTAATTGGGCACTCCCCGAAATTTTCCTCGCCTCGCTTCTACCATGATTTTTCCTTCACGAACGGCCCAAAGAATGTCATGCAGGTGCATCCCTGGCCCACCCAGGACGAAAATCCCATTTTCTTTCATGATTTTTTGTCATAGAACTAGGAGCCCACCACATCTATGATGATAAATGGTTTTGTCACAATTATCGTCATAGAAGTGTCATAAGCATGACAGAAAAACTTTTTGTTCAGGCGAAAATGTCACGGATGTTTCTTTTTTTGTAGTGCTGCTTCATAAGCGGCTGCCTCAATGGCCATGCATGAGGTTGGCATGGATCTCCCGATGACGTCAACATATGGAGGGCCTTGATTTAAATCCTCTGGCAGAATATGCACAATTGCTTAGTACTTTGAGGAATCAGAGATGATCCTCAATTTGTACACCTCATATTGGGGTGGGTGGGTGGAACCAAGGGTATTACGGGTTAAATCCCACAAAACCTTAACAAAACTACCAGGGCTTGCATCTGGAATTCTTAGGTAGGCTCCGGGGTGAGACATGGAGGATGGATGGGGAAAAGCAGTGCTCAAGGGTGAGGGTGGCTGGTGCGGTTTATGGATATGGCCCCTTATAAGGTGCCTGGGTTAGGAAACAGGATACGGTGCCGGTAAGACTTGTGCATCGGCTCCGACATTGGGTTGTCCAAGTCAAATTCTCGGACGTCACTCCCTAAAAGGAGTGTGACGTATCACTGTGCGTGTCGATTAGGGTGTTCGACAGTCACGTCCATAATTTACTTTGCCACCATACGCCAACAATTTACGCCAGATCACACGTAGTACATCAAAACAATGGCACATGGGTAATTTTACAAGCTTAGTACGCCATGCGACTGCTACCTCAAAAATACAAGGCAACTGGGCCACTAAGATTTGACAACAACTCTGGTGAACATAGTCCACCTCGTTGACATCTAGCCGGGCATGTCTTGCAGATGTCGAGGCTTCTCCGTAAGCTTCAGTGTCGGAGTTGATCGGGGTAGGATGGGGAGCTATACAGGGCTGGCATAGCGGTGATGCCCCTCGTGGGGTGTCAAGGTCACAATCCTTTTGGAGTAGGTCTGCAAGAGATGATGGAGTTCCCCTGGGGAGGCGGAGGCATTGAATGGGTATGTAACAGGAGTAGGCCTTGGGGGCTCAACTGGCCTCCCAAGCAGCACTATCGGGGTATCGGTGTTGGTTGTAGTTTCACTTCTCACCGGTGTCAGGAGAGCAAGGTCATGCGGGTTGCAATCAGATCATTGCTGACCTGATCGAATAGTGCTTCTTGCTCTCTTAGGTAGCACACCAGATGCACTAGAGTAGGAACCGACTCATGGTCTCCGTTGGCGACTTGGGTCGGGCTACAATAGCCTTCATGACTAGGGTAGTAGAAGAAAGGGTGGTTGTTAACCCTCGACAACAAATGTCGGATATTAACAATACCTGTCGGATTTCGGGTTCCGGCAGACCCTTAAGGTTCGAACTCTGGGGTGCGCGCGGAGATCCAACCCTCCACCGTCTCGTACCTCGCCGAATCGCAGGGACCTAAACTACTAAGAAGAACAACACAAGAGACAAGAGATTTATACTAGTTCGGGCCACCGTTGTGGTGTAATACCCTACTCTAGTTTGTGGTGTGGTGGATTGCCTCTTGGGCTGATGAAGAACAGTACAGGGAAGAACAGCCTCGCGAGGGTCTAATCTTGGTGGGTGTGATGAACTGCTAGGTGGTGTCCCGTCGCTCTAGCTTGAGGATCGGGTCTCTATCTCTCTCTGATCTGGATGTCGATCGTCCTTCCTTTCCTATCCGATCGTCGGATCCCCCCTACTATGGTGGCTAGCTCTACTTATATAGATGAAGGCCCTGGGCCTCTTCCCAAATATTGAGCGGGAAGGGCGACAACAATTGGCCATTTTGAAGGGGAATAGCGGATACACTTATCCTGACTAAAGTTGGTCCTCGCCTGCCAAAGGCTCTGGTGATGACGCCTGCTTGGGCTCCACGATGACTCCCTTCCAGCCGTTGGGGCTGGTCTTGGTCTTGTTGCATGAAAACGGATGCCTTTGCTTGATGCCCTCGCCTGCGCTTGCTCCCTTTGCACGAAAGAGGAAAGGAGGACGCCGGCTGGCTGGCGCGATCCAGGCGCCCTTGGTCGTCATGGCTGCGTCATGGGCACCTCGCGAGGTACCCTGCCTTGAACTCTCCGCCTCCTCATGAGCCACCGACGAGGCCGTGCACGAGGAAGCTCTGGTCGTCCGCCTCATGAGGCTTGGCCCCTCGCGAGGGTCTTGAGTTTGTGTTGATGAAGATGGGCTGTCCTGGGCCTCCATTGAGCCACGCCGCAGGCCGCATGAGCGAGCAAGTCTGGGACCCCGTTCCCGAGAACGCCGACAAGAGCCCAGACCTGGCCCACGGCGCCCGAACTTGACCGGGCGGAGAGGCGAAAGGGCAAGTGCGAAGCGTCGCGGGCCCTAACAGCCTGCGGCCTTGGGCGGCGCGTGGCGGTTGATTGGACGTGTGCGCACTGCTCCCCCAGGATGCCTCGGTAACCTCCCGGATTCGACAAGTCCTCGTGCATGCGGAGTTGGTCATGATTACCGGTGATCGTGGAGGCCGACGGTTGGCCTTCGCCCGACAATAAGTCTGAACGGGCGCACGCCCTTCCAGTCTATCATTTCCTGTCTCTCCTTCTTCTCCATGGCTCCACCAAGGAAGTTCTCGGCCGCAGAGAAGGGGAAGGGCCGCCAGGTCGAATCTTCCTCTCCTCCGCCTAAGCGTGGTCGAGGTCGCCCTTGCAAGCACCCTGTGGCCTCCACGGCGGTCCCCCGCGGTCGTGGGGGAGGCTCTCAGCGTGGTGACGAGCGGCTGGCCATGGTCGGAGGGCGTGCCCCGGCCGCGCGTCCCCTGAGGCCGCGCCTCCATGCTGGTGAAGCGCTGCCGGAGTTCATGGTGAGGGCGGAGGAGCCGTCCGGCTTCCGGCTTCAGCTCCCGTGGTTTCTCCTGGGTGAGCTTCCAGATGGCGCCCTGAGTGGCCTCTGGCTCCAGGCAGATGGCTGTTGCATCCGGGCTTCGTGGGCTTCTCTGGAGGTCTCTGCTGCAGGGAACCTGTTCTCGCCCGTGGCCGGCAGACATTCGGCTGGCGTGGTCTCCGCCGCCGGTGCTCCCTACACTTCAAGTATGATGGCGACGCCACCCTCTCCGTGAGGGTGTTCGGGGAAGACGGCCGCCGCATGGGGTGCTGCCCTGAGGACGATGACCGCGGCCGAGGACTCAGCCCCGGCGCGGGCGGAGAGGGCAGCGCGTGGGCGGCTGGCGATGCCCGCGACTCCTCACACTTCACCAGCTCTTCTTCGGGTGGCGATTCTTCCAGCAGCGACCGCGGCCAGCCCCCACACCGCCGCGCCTGCTTGGGGGGTGGCAGCGGGTCCGCTCGCCGCCACGCCCCGGTGAAGCGCGAGATGGAGTCCGACTGAGCTCCGGAGGCGGCTCGAGCCTTCCAAGAGAGCCGACGCAGGCGTGCTTCACCGCTTCGTCCTTTTCCTTCCTTTTCTCCTGCGTAAAAAGGGAACAATGTGTGGCCCTGGGGGCGTGTTTAGAACAACACCGTTAATTATTGTCGCTTTTGTTATCACGATCTTGTTCCCTTCATGTCAGGCGCCCATTCGCATAAGTGAACCCCGGCCAGGCCGCGGGGCGACTCAACCCCGCCCCGTGTTCGCGTTGTGCTGCCCGTGACGCATGGTCAGGAGGGGTGCTCCAGTTGTGGACCAGGGCCGTGAAAACTTGAGCGATAGGGGTAGAAACGCTCGCGGGGGCTCCCGAGGCTTCCGCCTCGCGAGTCCCCGCGCAAGAGAAATCGAGGCAGGAGGGTGAAAAAGATCGAAGAACCACGGACCAGAAAAGGGGCGATAGTTTCGATAAAAACTTCAAATGGGAATAACTAGTCAACTGCAAAAAGCAAATGACAAAGCCGCGTCCGGTACCTAGTCTAGTCTTCGACCTTTTCTCACCAGCGCGGAGCTAAGTGCTGCCACTGGGCGTGGGAGGGAGCCCCAGGGCCTGAGGCCGGCACTCCTGAGACTCCGGGGCGTGTACAGCCCCAACTCATTATTACGTGAGAGTGTCACGGGCGGGGAGCTTCACAAGCGTTCGCCTTCTTCACAGGCTCCAGGCCTTTCTTCTGGGAAGCAAGCTTCACGGGCGTTTGCCCTCTTCACAGGCTTCGGGCCTTTCTTCTGGGAGGTGAGCTTCACGGGTGTTTGCCCTCTTCACAGGCTCCGGGCCTTTCCAGAACGCGACAGCTTCACAGGCGTTCGCCTTCTTCACAGGCTCTGGGCCTTTTCCTAGGAGGTGAGCTTCACAGGCATTCGCCTTCTTCATGTGCTCGTGGCCTTTTCCAAAAGATGAACTTCACAGGCATTCGCCTTCTTCACGTGCTCGTGGCCTTTTCCAAAAGATGAACTTCACAGGCATTCGCCTTCTTCACGTGCTCGGGGCCTTTTAGGGGTAAAACCTCCGGAGGTGCCGGATGTTCCACGCGTTACGTATAGGTACTCCCTCTTGAGTCTCCAAGCGCACGGAGCCGGGCCTCGAAACATGAACAACCTTGAATGGGCCCTCCCACATGGGAGAGAGCTTATGCAGTCCATCCCCGGAGAGGACCTGTGAGCACGAGGTCCCCTACCTCGAGAGTTACGGCGCGGATGTTGCGGCGGTGGTATCGCCGGAGTGCCTGCTGGTACCTCGCCGCTCGCCTGACTTCTCGATGGCGCCTCCCCAAAGACAAGGGCCGTCCCCCGCATGGCGTCCTGCAGCGTTTCATCGAACGCCAGGACCCGCGCGGATCGATGCTTGACCTCGTGAGGGAGGACCGCTTCGGCTCCGTAGACCAGGAAGAAGGGGGTCTCTCCAGTTGGCTTGGTTGCGGTTGTGCGGATGGACCACAACACGGACGGAAGCTCGTCATACCAGCCTCTACTGCAGGCTTCAGCTTTCTTCTTGAACGCCCCGGTCTTGAGGCCTCTCGGGACCTCTGCATTGGCCCGCTCGCCTGTCCATTGTCAAAGGGGTGCGCCACCAAGCGTAGCATATCTGCGTCCCAAGGTTAGCGCAAAGTATGTTTTAAAAGGTTCTTGGTGAACTGCGAACCGTTGTCGGTGATGATGCGGTTCGGCACTCAACCGCTCACGATGCCCTTTGATGAACTTGAGCGCAGAACCAGCGGGGATGGCGCGGACGGCCTCGACTTCGGCCCACTTGGTGAATTTGTCCACGGCGACGTAGAGGTAGCGATAGCCCCCTGGCGCCCGAGGGAAAGGGCCCAGAATGTCCAGCCCCTAGACCACGAATGGGCCAAGTGAGGGGAATGGTTTGCAGGCCTCCTCCTGGCTGGTGGATCTGCTTGGCATGGAATTGGCAAGCCTCGCAAGCCTTCACGAGGTCGATGGCGTCATTGAGCGCGGTGGGCCAATAGAAACCGATGTGGAACGCCTTGCCGACAAGGGTCCGTGACGATGAATGGTGCCCACAATCTCCGCCATGTATGTGTGCCAAGAACTCCTTCCCTGTTCCTCGGGTGATGCGGTGCGAGGGATACGTCGCTCGGTCGTCTCGGTAGAGCTCTCCATCCATGATCTTGTATGCCGTGGCTTGCCGCGCCACACGCCCGCCTCCTCCTCCTTCTCCGCAAAGTCCCAGCGTTAAGTAATTATTGAGCTCCGTGATCCAAAGACTCCTCTTGAGGTTCCATCGTTAGGAGCAGGCGTGCCCCGAGGCCGACCACAGTTTGGGGCTCCCGAGGCTGTCTTGTGCTTGATAACAGTGGCGGGGCTGAGGGCTTGAAGAGCCGTTCCTCAAAGACACCCGGCTCGGAGTAACCTCCTGGAGGCTCGTTTAGCGATGTCGTCGGCCTCTTGATTGGTGCCGAGGCACGGGCCGCAGCCTCCAACCCCGTAACTGCTTTCTCCATCCTGCGGACGTCCGCAAGGTAGGCCTCCATGTGTTCATCCCTTGGCTCGTACACCTTGTTGGAGCAATTGACGAGGAGCTGCGAATCGCCCTTGATGGTAAGGCGCTTCACCCCCAGGGCAGCGGCAACCTTCGTAATTCCGCCATCGCCCCCTCAGATACGCTATATTGTTGAGACCTTCTCGCCATCTTTGGAAACAGAGCTGCACAAAGATAGTAGAGCTTGTCTGGCGGGAGATATGAGCCTTGCCCCAGCCCAGCCGCCTGTTCGAGAACGCCCGTCAAGTACATGACCCAACCTTCGCGCGCTTCCCTCGGGAGAGGGACCGATCTCGCCGCCACGAGGCCCGATGCTTCATCCATTCGCCACGAAATCTGCCAGTATGCCCCTTGATGATCGGTCGCATTGAACTCGAGTGGAATGCTTGCAGCTCAATGTTCCACTCGGCGACCCTTCCGCCGAGTTGGGGCTCTGAGCACCCTCTCCGTGGGGTACGCCGAGACAACCTTGATTGGATGACCACGGAAGTAGTGCCGAGCTTGCGAAGCCACCCGGCGAGGAGGAGCTTCTGCGGCATGGGGTACCATGCCCTCGCATCCGTATGCAGTCTTGAAGAAGCACACGGGTGCTTGACGAGGCTAGGCGTCGATCTTTGGTGGCGTCTTACGCAGGCTGTGGTGCCTCTGAGGCGACGGCGCCTCCGGGAAGCTGGGTGCTTGGATGGGAGGCCTCCCCGCCCTTGGTGCGCTTCTGTTTGTGCCGATCTTCTTCCATTGCGGTGCCGGCTTACGCTAGTTCCTCCCGATTCGGTCTTGCCTTAGCTCGGGTGGCCGCCGTGGTCTTGGCCTGACGCTCCTCCCTAACTGCCACCAGAGCAGCGCTAGCGGAGTAGGGAGTGGTGGCGAGGTAGAGTACCAAGGGCTCCTGAGGGCGCGGGGCCACCATCACTGGAGGGCTGGTCAGGTACCTCTTGAGGTCTTGAAACGCTTTGTCGGCCTCTTGATCCACTCGAAGGGCCCCTTTTTCTTCATCGGTGGAAGAAAGGCAACGCCCACTCCAATCGGGAGATGAAGCGGCCCAGTATTACGCGCCCGTGAGCTTCGCAATTCCACGAGGGTCTTTGGTGGGCTCATGTCTTCCTCTGCCTTGAACTTTTCTGGGTTAGCCTCAAGGCCTCGGTGGGACACGAGGAAACCCAGGAGCTTGCCTGAGGGAACTCCAAACACACACTTCTCCGGTTTGAGTCGCAGGCTCACTGCGTTGAGGCTCGCGAAGGTTTCTTCCAGGTTTTGTATCAAGGTCTTGGCCTCGCGAGACTTCACCACGATGTCGTCGACGTATGCCTCCACATTCTTCCCGAGCTGTGGGCCCAAGGTGATGTGCATGAGCATTTGGAAGGTTGCCCCGCGTTATGCGCAACCCGAATGGCATGCATGTATAGCATTACACTCCACACGGGGTTAGGAAGGCCGTCTTTTCCACGTCTTCCACCGCCATCTTGATTTGGTGATACCGGAAAAGGCATCCAAGAAGCATAACGAGTCACACTCGGCGGTGGAATCGACGATCTGGTCGATGCGAGGGAGCGGAAACGGATCCTGCGGGCATGCTTTGTTGAGGTTGGTGAAGTCGACACACATGTGCTCCTTTCCTCCCTTCTTTGGCACCACCACGGGGTTGGCCAGCCAATCTGGGTATCGGACCTCATGAATGACCCCAGCGGCTTCTAGCTTGCGGGTCTCTTGGACGATGAAGGCATGCTTTTGGTGGGACTGCCTTCTCGCTTTACATTTCTTGGGCCTTGCGTTGGGGCACGTTAAGGTGGTGTTCGATTACGCCTCGTGGGATCCCCGCCAGCTGATCGGGCTCCCAGGCGAACACCTTCTTGTTCGCGCGCAGGAACTTGACAAGGGCCTCCTCCTGTTCTAGCTCGAGGTTGGCGCCTATGGTGAAGGTGGCGTTCGTGGACCCGTCCTCATCGACAGGTATCTGCTTGGTCTCCGCCTTGTCTTTAGTGAACAACTACTTCTTCTTGGTCGGCGCAGCCCCCTTGGGCTTGGGGGCTTCCGCATCGGCGGGCTGCGCTGCGGCCACCGTCTTGAGGGTGAGCCTGAGCGCTCGCGGCACACCTTCATTATCCCGTGCACGATGAGGACGCCACGCTCCCGACATCTTCATGAGGTTGTACCGGGTGGGTTACGGCCATGAATTTGGCCAATCTTTGGATAGCCAAGGATGGCATTGTAGGGGAGGCCGATGGGGCGATGTCAAAGTCGACCAGTTCCGTCGCGGAAGTTATCGTAGGTGCGAAAGGTCACTTTGGAAGCGGATTTGCCCCAAGGAGCTGGATGACCCCCTCCTACGCCCGAAAAAGGCCGGTGGGCTGCGGCCGCTCCACAGGTATGGAGAGGAGGTTGAAGGCCTCAAGCGAAATGCGTTGAGGCGGCGCCGCCCGTCGATGAGGGTCTGGTGACGGCAACTGGCGAGATGGTGGGTGTCTGAGCATGGGGGCCTTTAGCCGCCGAGTTGGTGGGGTGGTCTTGAGAGTCGAAGGTCAGCCCGGCCGGCGACTCCGTCCGACTGAGGAGCCCCTGCGTGGGAGGCGGCGCCGACCCGGCGGACGAATGTCTTGACATGGCGGTGGAGGGCGGCGCTGTGAGCCGCCAGAGGGTCGCGACAGCGGAGGGACCAGCGATGGGGCGGTGTCGAGAAACCGCGGCCCGTCTGCCTCGGCCGAAAGCGCAGGCGATGCTTGCTGCTCGTTCCCCGCCGGGCCGGTGGCGGCGTTGACGGAGAACGACGAGGACGCCCGCCGACGGGAGCCGTCTGGGCGACGTGGGAGGCGAGGGCGGCTCGGCGCTCGGCACGGGCCCGACGAGCGTCAGACATGGATGCGGTGGTCGAGGAAGAACGAGGCGACGGAAGGCAGATTCCGGCGCACCTACTGGCGCGCCAAATGTCGGTTCGGGTTCGGCAGACCCTTAAGGTTCGAACTACGGGTGCGCCGAGATCCAACCCTCCACCGTCTCGTACCTCGCCCGAATCGCGAGGACCTAAACTACTAAGAAGAACGGCACAAGAGACACGAGATTTATACTAGTTCGGACCCACGTTGTGGTGTAATACCCTACTCTAGTTTGTGGTGTGGTGGATTGCCTCTTGGGCTGATGAAGAATAAGATCTGAGGGAAGAAACGACCTCGCGAGTGCATTCTTGGTGGGTGTGATGAACTGCTAGGTGGTGTCCCGTCGCTCTAGCTTGAGGATCGGGTCTCTATCTCTCTCTGATCTGGATGCCGATCGTCCTTCCTTTCCTATCCGATCGTCGGATCCCCCCTACTATGGTGGCTAGCTCTACTTATATAGACGAAGGCCCTGGGCCTCTTCCCAAATATTGAGCGGGAAGGGCGCCAACAATTGGCCATTTTGAAGGGGAACAATGGGTACACTTATCGACTAAAGTTGGTCCTCGCTTTGCCAAAGGCTCACGGTGATGGCCTTTGCTTGGGCTCCACGATGACTCCTTCCGGCCGTTGGGGCTGGTCTTGGTCTTGTTGCACGAAGCGGATGCCTTTGCTTGATGCCCTACTGCGCTTGTTCCCTTTGCGCCAAAGAGGAAAGGAGGGGCAGCTGTGGGTGGCGCCCGTGGCGCCCTTGGTCGTCATGGCTTACGTCATGGGCACCTCATGAGGTACCCTGCCTTGAACTCTCCGCCTCCTCATGAGCCACTGACGAGGCCGTGCACGAGAAGCTCTGGTCGTCCCGCCTCATGAGGCTTGGCCCTCGCGAGGTCTTGAGTTTGTGTTGATGAAGATGGGCTGTCACAGGCCTCCATTGAGCCACGCCAGCGGGCAGCATGAGCGAGCAAGTCTGGGACCCCGTTCCCAGAACGCCGACAATACCCTCTCGGGCTGCAAGTTGGATGGCATGGGGCTCACCAGAGGTCGGCCTCCCGGTGAACCAGTAGGGGCATTCTCATGTGGTGCCCCTCCCGTGGATGTGCACCATGGCCCAGAAGTGGTGGATGGTCTCGCTCGTGTGTTCCTGGTACACAACATACTCTGGGGGTTCATCTATGCCAAAAGCACGACGAGTGAGATTGGCGAGGATGGCTACGTAATCTCCAAGCTCGGATGCGATGGTCTCGTTGCGGATGATGGGACCAGGCATCTTGGTGGTTTGGAAGTCAAGTTGCGAGTGAAGGTTGTGATGTGCTAAGTTTGGGGCAAGGCTTCCTTTATAAGCCATAGGAGTCTTCCATCGCACGCTTGTGGATGGGACAACTCAGGTGTCGGCCACAAGGGCACGACCTATGGGTTAGGATGATAGGTTGGGCACCGTCTGTCCAAAAGATGTCGGTTGTCCATTGTGCGATTATCGGATAGGATGGGCTTGACTATGGATAGGGAAGGATGTGGATGGTGTGGAAACCTAGGGATAGCAACCAGGCTAAGATAGGATTAAGCGATGGTCGACTGGCTCGATACCAAGGTTGTCGGGGCGGTTTTCGGGACATAAAATCGACAAATGACTTGTGTGTCATCACCAGCCCCAAGATTACTGTTGCTGGTGGACACTTCCTTCATACAGAATTACAGACTGTTACAAGAATTTGAGTACAAGACCATAAAGGTCCAACGAATATAACAAGGATCTCTAGTGGTGGATGACGGAAGTGTCTCGTGAATCTCCAACGTTGTACTACACTCCCATAGGAACAACTGGTCTGGATAACTCCTATCTCGTGTGGCTGCTACCTTCGAATCCTAGGTTGCGGGGGTGCCTTCATAGTACTTCTCTCTGAATCATGATCTGGCCAAGACAATAGCCAAGGACAAGCCCGGTGAAATGCGTTTGAATGTACTCACAAACATGATGAACAAAATATATACGGAATGCATATGCTCATGATGATTAAATTATATGTGTGCTGACTAAAAACTAAGACATGGCATGATAAATATTCATACGGTGCAGAAGGATAAATAAATCATGTTAGGAGTAAATCAAGAAAATGAAATGGAACATCGGGCGTTGGACATGAAATTCCAAGAAAAATGCCAAGCGGGTGCCTGAATGCGACGCCTCGAGAGGTCTAGAAAAGACATGCCAAACATGTCTGAAGTGACGCCTTGACAGGTCTTGAAAATAAATGCCAAGCAGATTATGCGAGCGGCGCCTCGAGAGGTCTTGAAAATAAATGAGATCCAGGTGGACTAGCCATCCCAAGTGATACTCTCAGGTAGTCTAGCCATCCCAAGAGATACTCAAGGTTGCACATAAGAGGAAAGGGTTAGTCCACAATAACATTCATGTCAACAATAATATTCATAATGTCACCATTAGTGACAATAATTATCCTGCAAAATGAACCATGATCAATTTAATTATTTCCTCCGAAGACTGACACTAAGACCGACACTTGAACAACCCAGGCTGTAGTCCTTAACCGCGGACACGGCTATTCGAATAGATATGACTCTGTAGAGGGTGTACTCTTTACCCACGTGTATAGGATTTCTTTGGCCAACACCGAGACGCTGACTAATTCCCATTACGGCCTTTGGGTTGAAAACACACCTGACCAACACACCAGATTAACTTTCCGAATGCCAGGAATCACCCAAAGCATCGTTCAAGAAAAACTCTAAGGCAGGGAGACCATTGTCTCGTGTAGCATGGGATCACTATTAACACACGCAGATTACAAGCGGTGCCCCCCTCTCGGCCCAGCCGGATACACCTATGCCCCCTGACCCATTGACCGACATTGTAACCGGTACCTGGAAACCTTCATCGTGGCCTCTCTATACAGTGTGTGTGCAGGGAAAGGGGTTAACAACTTACTGAACCTACCCTACTTGTGGCAGGGACAAGTGGTAGCACGAAACTAATATGGGGGTTACCGGAACAAGACTCGATCCATGATTGACTAAGGATGTTTAAGTTTTTCCTGCAATGGTTAGCACAATATATTTTCTTGGTAGTACCCAACAGGTTCACCACCTGGTATGTCCCAACATACCCTCACTGATCATTCTCTTCACAACGAGATTTCAGTCTCACAGACACTTTTCTCATGATTGATTCTTCCTGCAAATTAGCCTAGACCAACATAGGCATATATGGCACATGAAAATAACCATACTCACTTATCTTGTTTAAACGAAGATAAAATACCACCAAGGGGATCATGCATGTATGACTAGTGCTGTGCAAATTTTATATGAACTCAACATATTCATAATTCCATTATCCTTGCAAATAACCAATTATTCATTCACCATATCAAGTGTTCAAGATGCTTTCCTTGAGCAAGATTGGGTGCACTCCAAACTTTGAAAATTTTATCCCCCCTCCATTTTCCTATTTCAAAATACTGCAATTACCACATAAAGCCAAAACAGTGCTAAAAAGTTGTTTGCAATTTTTTTAAATAAATACTAAAATAAACTAGATGAAATTTGAGGAATAACAGAAAAAGAATCAAGTCATTGGGAGTTGTGGTTCGAAACTAGAGGCAGTCAAAGTTAGGGTCAAATATGAGTTTAAATTAAAACAGAAAAAGAAAACGGTTCGGTAGATATTACGCTTTCCAGAGGAGAAGACATACTTTGCAGAATACGCTTTCACTTAAGTCAGCTTGCGGTGGCGTGGGAGTCATAGACAATGGGTCCCACGGGTCGACCATTCAGGATTGACTGGTCAATCGCCCGTGTCTTCTCCTCTGGCCGAACAAAGTCGGCGCTCCGGCGAGGCTTGCCAGCGAACAGTGGTAGCATTCAGAAAACCGAGGCCACCCACGTGCTCAGCATGTTGAGGCGGTCCCGTGGGTACTCTCCTTGGTTGCCGGGGTGGACGGAGTCGCCGGCGGTGAGGTCTCCCGAGGAGCTCCGGCGAAGACGAATTGGGGTTGTTGGCTACGGTTGACCCCGCATGGAATTGAGGTGCGGGATCGAAGCATGGGGACTGGGTGAAGCTTTTGGTGAAGAAAACTAAGAGGGGAGGCTTTGGAGGCGTCGGAACCAACAAGACATGGGCGGCGGCTGTGGTTGCCGGAGAGGAAGAGGGCGACCATCTCCGGTCGTTTAACTGCTCTGGGAGGCTCACAGAGGGAGTGAGTGGGATGGTGATTAACTGAGTCAGCTCGGGGTGAGCTTAAATAGGTGGGGAAGGGCAGTGCTGTAGGTTCCAGAAAAGAACACGGCGGCGGCGGCCATTCATGGCGAACTAGGGGGTGGTGAAGTAGGCGTGGCCGGTGTGGCTTTTGTGTGGCCGGTGAGCTACGGATGAGCTCGACCCATTGGCAATTAAGGTGAGGCGGTTCGGGCGGAGTCGTGGCCGAGTGGGATTTGTCGGGAGGTGGCTCTGGTCAGTGTGGATGGTGGTGGCCGGCGCTAGGAGCGAAGGGCTGATCTAGAGGAAGACCAGGACAGGAGGGGGATCGGAGGCGGCAGTAGCTCGGTGCCGACGCGTGCAAAACGTGCTCTCTAGACAAGCTTTGGACATGCACGTAGCGTGTTCGACAAAATGCCTCGGTGGTCTAGGAGCCTCTGATTCTAGTGCCACTTTCCAGAGTATGGATTTAGGGTATAATAGAGTTAATAGACATGGTGGTTTCGTCAAATGGGCAGGTGCCCAATGCTAGTTTATGAACTTGCAGATTTTGAAGGAAATATGCCCTAGAGGCAATAATAAAGTTATTATTTATTTCCTTATTTCATGATAAATGATTATTATTCATGCTAGAATTGTATTAACCGAAAACTTAGTACATGTGTGAATGCATACACGAAACATAAGTGTCCCTAGTATGCCTGTACTAGACTAGTTCGTTTATCAAAGATGGTTATGTTTCCTAACCATAGACATGTGTTGTCATTTGATGAACGGGATCACATCATTAGGAGAATGATGTGATGGACAAAACCGATCCGTTAGCTTAGCATTATGATCATTAAGTTTTATTGCTATTCCTTTCTTCATGACTTATACATGTTCCTCTGACTATGAGATTATGCAACTCCCGAATACCGGAGGAACACCTTGTGTGCTATCAAACGTCAGAACGTAACTGGGTGATTATAAAGATGATGTACAGGTGTCTCCTAAGGTGTTTGTTGGGTTGGCATAGATCTAGATTTGGATTTGTCACTCTGTGTATCGAAGGGGTATCTCTGGGCCCTCTCATTAATTCACATCACTATAAGCCTTGCAAGCAATGTGACTAATGAGTTAGTTGCGGGATGATGCATTACAGAACAAGTAAAGAGACTTGCGTGCTTGAGATTGAACTAGGTATGAGGATACCGACGATCGAATCTCGGGCAAGTAACATACCGATGATAAAGGGAACAACGTATATTGTTATGCGGTTTGACTGATAAAGATCTTCGTAGAATATGTATGAGCCAATATTAGCATCCAGGTTCCGCTATTGGTTATTGACCGAAGATGTGTCTCGGTCATGTCTACATAGTTCTTAAACCCGTAGGGTCCATGCTTAACGTTCGATGACGATTTGTATTATGAGTTATGTGATTTGATGACCGAAGTTTGTTCGGAGTCTCGGATGAGATCACGGACATGATGAGGAGTCTCGAAATGGTCGAGAGGTAAAGATCATATATTGGAAAGCTATATTCAGACACCGGAAGTGTTCCGGGTGATACCGGGTCACCGTAAGGGGTTCCGGGCAACACACGGCAAAGGTACGGGCTTTATGGGCCAAGTAAGGGAACACACCAGCCCACAAAGGCTGGTGCGCTCTATAGGGCCCGACCACGTGGGGAGAAAGGGAAAGGAGAGGAGGAAAAGGAAAGTATGAAGTAGGACTCCTACTTCCTTCCCCTTCCCCCTCTTCCTTTCCCCCTTGTCCAAATATGGTAAGGGGGACCGAATTGGACTAGGGGCCCAAGTGGGATTCCTCCTACTTGGGCGCGCCCTAGGCTGCCTCCCTCCCTCTCCCTCCTTTATATACGTGGGGAGGGCA
This sequence comes from Aegilops bicornis, assembly GCA_021605145.1. Lineage (NCBI taxonomy): Eukaryota > Viridiplantae > Streptophyta > Magnoliopsida > Poales > Poaceae > Aegilops > Aegilops bicornis. The sequence continues at coordinate 552,972,694 of CM038671.1, read as the reverse complement.
CCCCTAGAACACACATCAGTTGTCCCTAGCCGTGTGCGGCACCCCCCCCCCCTCCACAGTTAACACCTCAGTCATATTGTTGTAGTGCTTAGGCAAAGCCCTGTGCTGGTAACTTCATCATCATTGTCACCACGCCGTCGTGCTGACGAAACTCTCCCTTGGCCTTAACTGGATCAAGAGTAGAGGGACATCATCGAGCTGAACGTGTGCTGAACACGGAGGTGCCGTACGTTCGGTGCTAGGATCGGTCGAATCGTGAAGACGTACGACTACATCAACCGCGTTGATAAAACGCTTCCACTTTTGGTCTACGAGGGTACGTGGACACACTCTCTCCGCTCATTGCTATGCTTCTCCTAGATAGATCTTGCGTGATCATAGGATTTTTTTGAAATTACTACGTTCCCCAACAGATTTATGTCATGCACACTAGGTATTCGATAGAATGTTGGGGCAAGCTAGAGAATTTTGTTGATGAGGAAAATTGGCAGGATGAGGTCTCTCTACATGATAGAGATGATGGTGGAGTTAGTTTGGCAAAATAGAAACTTGTTTGTGCAAGTTTTACAAAACTTCAGTACAGGACAGAAACTACAGAGGTATATTTGGTGTACTTGCAAGTTGAAATTGGGGCTGCCCTTCTGGACTGAAGGTTTTAGTTGGAAGTACTACAAGATGGAAAAGTTTCAGAATTATTGGAGCTAGGAAAATTAGGGTTGCAGTTGTAACTCAAGAATGGGATAGAATTGAAAAGAGGATGTTTCCTTCAAAATTTTCAAAAGACCAAGTTAGGTTCTTGCATAATAGTGATCTATAGGCATCACATGACCCCTCATAATTTTTATGGAATTTTTGGATAATTATTTATAATAGTTATAGTGCAACAGAAGCATTTCAGAGATTAAAAATGATATTAAAAGAATTATTTTGGGAAATTTTTATTATGGAAATATTTAAAAGACCACAATATTTAAAAGAAATTCTATATGGAGGGAAGAATTTTGGAAAGCAAAGAACATAAAATGTTCTGAAATTAATAAATGACCTAGTATAATTCAAAATTTTATTTCTGGCCAAATTTTACTTAATAAAATTACGGTTAAATTTTTTGGGGTGTTACAGTCATCCAAAGTAAGCACCATATATTCGACCCATTTCAAACAGACTAAACAAAAAATAGACGCAATAGATGCTAAAATGGATTGAATTTGTTTATTTTTGATATATTACAATCAAATGGACAATATTTAACAAGGTTCCAACTAACCCCGACTCCTTCTTCACGTGGCATCCATTTGGGCACGCTGTGCGATACAGGGACGGCAGCCCTGGACTGTGGTCAATGGTCGACCGCTTCATCGTCGTCTCAATTTGTCGCGTGAACTCATCATCCATCGTGGCAGCCTCTGCAAGGAGGGGTGATTTCTAGTCTTTGTCGCCCAAGCAGATTGTCGAGCCATGTACATTGAGAAACCCAAAGACCGTCGACGGTGGCGCCAAGATGCAGAGCTCCCTTGAAACACGAGGTGCGTGCCAGCTACCTCTTGGAGGTGTCGGACTTGCCCATCGCAGCGACCGGTGGTGGAGGTGTGCGGGTTTGAGTGACGAGTGGCAGTGGCGTGTTGGTCCAGAACTTCCGTCCGCAGCCGGCCTTTTTAAATAATCATGGCAGGTGGATCAACGCTGCTTTAATGTGGGCTACGGGCAGAGTAGCCTTCTCGGTCGCCGCGTCAGTATGAATGTCGCATCGGTTAGCCGTCATTAATGCAGATAGGCGGTCGTCTGATGACATCAGCTCTGAACGACATTAATATGGGGCGGAGAGTTCTGGAGCGAACGTCACCAGTTTGGTGCCAATTTGTCGGGATTTCGAATGTCTAGACCACTCGGTCCGAACATTTGCAGGTGATTTGGTGATTCGCATTGAAGTTGCCCTTAATTTTCTCTAATTCACATGGTTTTCTATGCATGCAATTGGGTGCCATATTTTTGAATGAGATATCTCGTACACCTCTGCACAACTATAAATTCACAAAGAAGGATGCAAACCGTTTAGCAAACAAGGTTGATTGGTAGCTTTTGGTCTGCGGTGGTGATGCTTCTTGTGTATTGGGCTTTTCATTGGTTTTGTGCATGTTTCAACGATGGTTGTCCTATTGAAATGATCGATACGACCGACTAGAGAGGGAGAGTGAATATGAGACTACAAATTTTAAGCTTAGTTGCCAATGTTAGGGAAATGCAGATAAACAAGGTTCACTAGAACGTGATACGTCTCCAACGTATCTATAATTTTTTATTGTTCCATGCTATTATAGTATCGATCTTGGATGTTTTTATATGCAATTATATATCATTTTTTGGACTAACCTATTAACCCAGTGCCAAGTGCCAGTTGTTGTTGTTTTTCCTGTTTTTGGTTTTCCAGGAAATCAGTACCAAACGAAATCCAAACGCTACGAAACTTTTTGACGATTTTTTCCTGGACAAGAGAGACCCTAGAAGCTCCGCGAGGAGACCAGAAGGCAAACAAGGAGACGACAAGGCAACAGGGCGCGCCCAGGGGGTAGGCGCGCCTTGATGCCTTGTGGGCCCCTCATGGCTCTATCTGACCTAATTCCACCTCTATAAATTCTCTAAAATCGGGAAACAAACAGAGAGCCACCCAATATACTTTTTCCATCGCCGCAAGTCTCTGTTTTTCCACGATCCCATATGGAGGCCTTTTCTGGTACTCTACCGGAGGGGGAATCGATCACGGAGGGCTTCTACATCAACCTTGTTGCCCTTCTGATGATGTGTGAGTAGTTCACCACAGGCTTACGGGTATTATTGTCATTAAGGGGAAAATGATGGGGTTTATTCATATTGGTTGGATTTACTTTGTCTACATCATGTCATCTTGCTTAAGGAGTTACTCCATTTTTATTAACTTAATACCCTAGATGCATGCTGGATAGCGGTCGATGGTTGGAGAAATAGTAGTAGATCCAGGCAGGAGTCGGTCTACTTGTCTCTAACGCGATGCCTCTATACATGATCTTCCCTTGAATATTGTCATAACTATGCATTTTTCTATCAATTTCCAACAGTAATATGTTTACCCACCATATCCTTTTTGTTCGGGAGAGAAGCCTCTGGTGAAAACTATGGCCCGTGGTTCTACCTTTATCATATATAAAATCTAGAAATACCATGCAGCAATTTTATTACCGTAATTTTATTTTGTACTTTATTTTATCTATCCATCACTACGAGATTTGATCCTTGCAAATAACCACCAAGGGGATTGATAACCCCCTTGATCGCGTTGGGTGCAAGTACTTGCTTTTGTGTGTGTAGGTGTTGTTAACGAGGTTTCACATGGTTCTCCTACTGGATTGATAAGCTTGTTTCTTAATTGGGGGAAATACTTATCTCTACTTCACTACATCATCCTCTCCTCTTCGAGGATATCCCAACGTAGCACACAGGTAGCAGGAAGAATTTTTGGTGCCGTTGCCGAGGAGACATAACCAAAACCTATCAGGTACCATCGCATAAACTATCATCTATTTTCTCTTACTTTCATTTGCCATTTGCCTCTTGTTGTCATCTCCCCCACTTCTAAAACAGTTTTACAAAAACACACAAAAAAATTGTTGGCTTGTTTTCTAGTTTGCTTGTTTTGCCACTCTGGCTAGTTCTTCGCTTGTTGCTTGCACCCCCGAGAATGAAGTATTAAATTTTAAACATCAGGGAGGTGAAAGTTTAAAAGACGCTTGGCATAAGATTTGCGATGCTCGGAATATATCAATTCGTAAACAATCTACTACTATTTTTTTGCAATTTTTAAGTGGGTGTTACTACTTGGTTTAGATCCGTGCTTGACACTATTACCGGAGGGAATTTCTTGAGTAGTCACCCTATGGATGCTTTCAATGCGATGGGAAATTTAGTGGGATCACCACCTATCACTATTAATGAAACAACACTGACTTTGGAGCATATTATGCAAAGGTTGGAAGCTGTTGAAAATAAAATGCCTACCATAGAGCACATTGAAAATCTAGATAAAAAGATTCACAATCATATTACTCAATATGGATCAAGGTTAGGAACTACTTTGAAGATTATAAAGGAGAAAGAACTGGTAATCAATGAAAGGATAGAACAAAGTCCCGCTAGAATTGATAACCTGGAAGAAGTTATTAATAATTTGGGTTTCGCTTTTACTTCTATTTTTGAAAGAGCTCCTCCTAGTAAGAATTGCAAGTTTATTTATGTTGCTAAGAACAAGGGTACCACTTCTAGTAATGGGAGTGAAGATCTTAAAATGATTAGTGTTCGCCCAGGCTTCATAGATTTAATAAATGAACCCATCTATGAGAATAAATTCCTTTCCTAGGAGTGTGATCATAAAAATATTCATGCTAAGCCTCCTAGGAAGCATGGTTGTGTAATTGAGGAATTGGGAATAAAGATGACATCACTTGAAACATTGCCTTACGCCTAGCTAGGGGCGTAAAACAATAGCGCTTATTGGGAGGTAACCCAATAGTTATTTTAAACTTTCCTTTTTATTTTCTGTTTTTGGGTGTTCACACAATTATTATACTATTATGATTGCAATTTTCTGTTTTAATTAGTGTTTGTGCCAAGTAAAGCCATTGGGATGATTTTGTTGATTGTTGATTTGATTCTATGAAAAACAGAAACTTTTGTGCCCAGTCGCAAAATTTCTTAAATTAACTAGAACGTGATAAAATTCTCAATTGCTTTACACATGAATGATATACAAATTGCCCACGTTGTCCTAATTTTTTAGAATTTTTGGAAGTACATAAGTATAGTCACTGTTCAGATTACTACAGGTTGTTCTATTTTAGAATATTATGTTTTCGTTGCATAGTTTGCTTGTTTTGATGAATCTATGGATTGAATCGGGGAGTATAAGTCATGGAGAAGTTAGAATACAGTAGGCATTGTGCAATAATAAAATATGAATGGTTTCATAACAGTACCTAAAGTTTGTGATTCAGTTGTTATACTGACGGATCTTACGAGGTTTCTGTTGAATTTTGTGTGCTGAAGTTTTCAAGTTTTCAGTGAGATCGCGATGGATGAAGCAATAAGGAGTGGGAATACCCTAAGCTTGGGGATGCCCAAGGCACCTGAAGGTAATATTCAAGGAGACCCAAGCGTCTAAGCTTGGGGATGCCCCGAAAGGCATCCCCTCTTTCGTCTAACCATCGGTAAATTACTTGGAGCTATATTTTTATTCATCACATGATATGAGTTTTGCTTGGAGCGTCATGTATTATAGTGGTCTTTTCTTTGTATGCTTTTTAGTTTGCCACAATCATATTTTGCTGGACACACCTTTTGAGAGGGGCACACATTTATTCGTGATTTGTTAGAATACTCTTTGTGCTTCACTTATATCTTTTGAGCTAGGTAGTTGCTCTAGTGCTTCACTTATATCTTTTGGACCACGGTGGTGGTTATATCTTAAAGAAATAGTTGCACTCGCATGCTTCACTTATATCATTTTGAGAGTATGATAATAGTAATGACAATATGCACAGGTGATGAAATTGGTCCTAATATGATAGGTATCCAAGAGGGATATAATAAAAGCTTTCATGTAGATCATTGAATATGATAATTTTGATTCCTTCGAATAGTTTTGCGATATTAAGATGGTAATATGTGGGAGGTACTAGTGAATAATTGTGGTTTAGTAAGAATATTGGTGTTAATTTTTGTGATTCCCGAAGCATGCACATATGGTATCTAGTTATGCTAAGAAGTTGGAGCATGATTTATTCTTGATTGTCTTCCTTATGAGTGGCGGTCGGAGACGAGCAATGGTCTTTTCCTACCAATCTATCCCCCTAGGGGCATCCATAGTAGTACTTTGCTTTGAGGGCTAATAAAATTTTGCAATATGTATGTGTGTTATTTATGACTAATGTGAGTCCATGGATTATACGCACTCTCACTTGTTCGCAATTTGCTAACCTCCTCGGTACCGTCAATTGCCCTTTCTCACCTCGAGAGTCGGTGCAAACTTTGTCGGTGCATCCAAACCCCGTGATATGATATGCTCTATCCCACATAAGCCTCCTTATGTCTTCCTAAAAAAAGCGACCAGACCTACCTATTATGGCATTTCCATAGACATTCCGAGATATATTACCATGCAACTTCCACTGTTTCATATGACACACATCATCATTGTCATATTTCTTTGCATGATCATATAGCTGACATAGTATTTGTGGCTCGGCCAGGGTTCATCATTTTTCTATACATGTTACGCTAGCATCATTGCACATCCTGGTACACTGCTAGAGGCATTCATATAGAGTCATGTTTTGTTCTAGTATCGAGTTGTAATTCTGAGTTGTAAGTAAGTTGAAGTATGTTGATCATCACTATTATTAGAGCATTATCCCAGTGATGAAAAAATAAAAAAAAGGGAGGCCAAAAAGAGCCCACCAAAAAAATGAGAGAAAAAGAGAGAAGGGGCAATGTTACTATCTTTTCCATACTTGTGCTTCAAAGTAGCACCGTGTTTTTCATATAGAGAGTCTCATATTTAGTCACTTTCATATACTAGTGGGAATTTTTCATTATAGAACTTGGCTTGTATATTCCGATGATGGGCTTCCTCAAATACCCAAGGTCTTCATAACCAAGCACGTTAGATGCACACCCACTTAGTTCTCATTTTGAGCTTTCATACACTTATAGCTCTTAGTGCATTCGTTGCATTGCAATCCCTACTCCTTGCATTAACATCAATTAATGGGCATCTCCATAGCCCGTTGATTAGCCTCGTTGATGTGAGACTATCTTCTTTTTTTTGACTTCCCTTATTAATCTCTACCGCCGCATTCTATTTCACCCATAGTGTTATATCCATGGCTTGCGCTCATGTATTGCGTGCGGTTGAAAAAGCTGAAGCGCATTAAAAAGTATGATCCAATTGCTCAGCTTGACATCGGGGTTGTGCATGATAAATACTTTGTGTTAAGAAGATGGAGCATGAAAAGACTATATGATTTTGTAGGGATAACTTTCTTTAGAATTTTTATTTCGAAAGGCATGATTGTTTGTTAGTATGCCTGAGTATTGATGTATATATATATCAAATTATATAATATTGCTTTGGATCATTCAAATCCTAATATTCATACTTAAAAGAAAGATTACATGATAGACATGTTAGGTAGCATTCCACATCAAAAATTATGTTTTATCATTTACCTACTCGAGGACGAGCAGGAATTAAGCTTGGGGATGCTTGATACGTCTCCAACGTATCTATATTTTTTTATAGTTCCATGCTATTATAGTATCAATCTTGCATGTTTTATATGAAATTATATATCATTTCTTGAGACTAACCTATTAATCCGGTGCCAGGTGCAAGCTGCTATTTTTTGCCTGTTTTTTGTTTTCCAAGAAATCAGTAGCAAACGAAGTCCAAATGCTAGAAACTTCTTGACGATTTTTTTTCTGGACAAGGGAGACCCTAAAAGCTTCTGGCGAAGACCAGAAGGCAAACAAGGAGACGACAAGGAAATAGGGTGCGCTTAGGGCGTAGGTGCCCCCTGATGCCTTGTGGGCCCCTCGTGGCTCCGTCTGACCTAATTCCACATCTATAAATTCTCTAAAATCGGGAAACCATCAGAGATCCACCCAAAATACTTTTTCCACCGTGATACGTCCATTTTGCATCATGTTTTGCTACTGTTATTTATAGTATTTTTATTCATTGTAACACTTTACAGAGTAATTCTAATGCCTTTTCTCTCATAATATGTAAGGTTTACACAAAGAGGGAGAATAACGGCAGCTGGAATTCCGGACCTGAAAAAACTATGTTAGAGATACCTGTTCTGTACATCTCCAAGTGAGATGAAATTTTACGGAGAATTATTTGGAATATATAATAAATATTGGATAGAAGAACTACCAGAGGGGGCAGCCAGGTGCCCACAATGCACCAGGACGTGCCACCCCCCTGGCACGCCCTGGTGGGTAGTGGGCTCCTCGACCCACCTCCAGTGCCCATCTTCTAGTACATAAGGTATTTTGACCTAGAAAAATAAGGAGAGGACTTTCAGGACGGAGAGCTTCCGTCTCGAGGCAGAACTTGTGCAGGGGCACTTTTGCCCTCCTGCGGAGCGATTTTGCCGGGGAATTTCCCTCCGGGAGGGGGAAATCGAAGCCATCATCCTCACCAACAACCCTCTCAACTTTGGGAGGCCAATCTTCATCAACATCTTCAACAGCACCATCTCATCTCAAACCCTAGTTCATCTCTTGTGTTCAATCTTTCTATCGTAACCTCAGATTGGTACGTGTGGGTGATTAGTAGTGTTGATTACACCTCGTAGTTGATGCTAGATGGTTTATTTGGTGGAAGATTATATGTTTAGATCTATTATGCTATTTAATACCCCTCTTATATTGAGCATGAATATTATTTTTGAGTAGTTTCCCTTGTTCTTGAGGCCATGGGAGAAGTCATGTTGCAAGTAATCATGTGAATTTGATATTCCTTCGATATTTTGATGGTATGTATGTTGTGATTCCCTTAGTGGTGTTATGTGAACGTCGACTACATGACACTTCACCATCTTTGGTCCTAAGGGAATTCATTGTGGAGTAGTTATTATATGATGGGTTGCTAGAGTGACAGAAGCTTAAACCCTAGTTTATGCGCTATTTTGTAAGAGGCTGATTTGGGTCCACATGTTTAATGCCATGGTTAGATTGTTATCTTAATTCTTTCGTAGTTGCAGATGCTTGCGAGGGGGTTAATCATAAGTTGGAGGCTTGTTCAAGTAAGAACAACGCCCAAGCACTGGTCCACCCACATACCATATTATCAAAGTAGCGAACGCAAATCAAACCAACATGATGAAAGTGACTAGATGAAATTCCTGTGTGCCCTCAAGAATGCTTCGCTTATTATAAGAGATTGTTTTGGCCCGTCCTTTGCCACAAAAGGATTGGGCTACCTTGCTGCACTTTTGCTTACCGTTACCGTTACTTGCTCGTTACTAATTATCTTGCTATCAAACTATCTGTTACCTATAATTTCAGTGCGTGTAGAAATTACCTTGCCAAAAACCGCTCGTCATTTCCTTCTGCTCCTCGATCGGTTCGACACTCTTACTTATCAAAAGGACTATCATTGATCCCCTATACTTGTGGGTCGTCAAGACTCTTTTCTGGCGCCATTGCCGGGGAGTGAAGCGCTTTTGGTAAGTGGAAATCGGTAAGGAGACATTTATATTACGTGCTTAAATTTACTATTACTTGCTACTATGGAAAACAATCCTTTGAGGGGGTTGTTCGGGGTATCTTCACCTCGACCGGAAGAACAAAGAGTTTCTCCTCAACCTACTGCACCTAGTGAAAATATTGGTTATGAAATCCCTTCGGGTATGATAGAGAAACTTCTAGCTAATCCTTATGCGGGAGATGGAACGAAACATTCTGACTTGCACCTTATATATGTGGATGAAATTTGTCGATTGTTTAAGATTAAAGGCTTGCCCGGAGATGAAGTTAAGAAGAAGGTTTCCCTTTATCTTTGGGGGTAAAGCATTGACATTGTATAGTCTATGTGATGATACTGGACTTGGGATTGGAATCGATTGAAATTGGAATTTCACCAAAAACATTATCGTATGCATCTAGTTCATCGTGATCGGAATTATATATATGATTTTTTTGCCTTGTGAAGGAGAAAGTATCGCTCTAGCTTGGGGGAGGCTTAAGTCAATGTTATATTCATGCCCCAATCATGAGCTCTCTCGAATTATTGTTCAGAATTTTTATGCTCGGCTTTCTCGTAATGATCAATCCATGCTCGATACTTCTTGTACTGGTTCTTTTATGAACAAGAATATTGAATTCAGGTGGGATCTTTTAGAAAGAATTAAACACAACTCTGAAGATTGGGAACTCAACGAAGGTAAAGAGTCAGGTATAAAGCTTGAGTTTGATCGTGTTAAATCTTTTATGGATACCGATGCTTTTCATAAGTTTAGCACTAAGTATGGACTTGACTATGAGATAGTAGCCTCGTTTTGTGAATCATTTGCTAATCATGTTGAGCTCCCTAAGGAGAAGTGGTATAAATATCATCCCCCAATTAAAGAAGATATTAAAGAACAAGCTATGGTTAAAGATGAAACTAACATTTACAATGTTGACCCAGTTGTGCCAATTTCTTATATTAAAAAAAACACCTTTCCCTGTTAGGATAAAGGAACATGCTAAGGTTTCAGCCGTGGTTCGCAAAAGTAATATTAGATCACCTAAAACCTCTGAAAAAATTAAAGTAGAACCTAGTATGCTATGGTTAAAGATCTCTTAGTTTATAATATTGATGGGCATGTTATTTATTTTTGTGGTGAAGCTGCTAGAATTGTTAACCTGAAACCAAAGATAAAAATAGACCAGTTGTTGGCATGCCTGTTGATTCAGTTAAAATAGGAGGCCACTGTTACCATGGTTTATGTGATATGGGTGCAAGTGTCAGTGCTATTCCTTTCACTCTTTACCAAAAATTATGAATGATATAGCATCGACTGAAATAGAAGATATTGATGTTACTATTAAACTTGCTAATAGAGATACTATTACACACCACTTGGGATTGTTAGACATGTTGAAGTCTTGTGTGAAAAAATAAAATACCCTACTTATTTTCTAGTTCTTGGTTCCCCACAAGATGACTTTTGTCCCATTTTCTTTGGTAGACCTTTCATGAACACTATTAAAGCTAAGATAGATTGCAAGAGACAAACCGTCACTCTTAATTTTGGTGAGGTGTCTATGATTTTAATTTCTCTAAGTTTCGTAGACAACCTCATAATCAAGAATTGCTGAGTAAATATGAAATAATTGGTCTTGCTTCTATTGTCGTACCCCCTACTGATCCATTAGAAAAATATTTTCTTGACCATGAAGTTGGCATGCCCTTGCATGAAAGAAATGAAATAGACAAAATATTATTTGAGAAACAACCTATCCTTAAGCACAATTTACCAGTTGAAACTCTGGGAGGTCCCCCTCCACCTAAAGGTGATCCTGTGTTTGAATTGAAACAATTGCCTGATACTCTTAAATATGCTTATCTTGATGAAAAGAAGATATATCCTATTATTATTAGTGATAACTTACAGAGTATGAAGAGAAAAGATTATTAAAAACTCCGAGGAAGCACTATGCTGCTATTGGATATACTCTTGATGATCTTAAGGACATTAGTCCCACTCTCTGTCAGCACAAGATCAATATGGAACCCGATGCTAAACCAGTTGTTGATCATCAACGACGATTAAATCCCAAAATGAAAGAAGTGGTAAGAGCTGAAATATTAAAGCTTCTGGAAGCAGGTATAATCTATCCCATAGCTAATAGCAGATGGGTAAGTCCCGTTCATTGTGTCCCTAAGAAAGGAGGTATTACCGGTGTTCCCAATGATAAAAATGAACTCATTCCACAAAGGATAGTGACTGGCTATAGAATGGTAATTGATTTTAGAAAATTAAATAAAGCTACTAGAAAGGATCATTACCCTCTACCTTTCATCGTTCAAATGTTAGAAAGACTGTCTAAGCACACGCACTTTCGTTTTCTTGATGGATATTCTAGTTTCTCTCAAATACCTGTATCACAGCCCGATCAAGAGAAAACCACCTTTACTTGTCCTTTTGGAACTTATGCTTATAGATGTATGCCTTTTGGTTTATGTAATGCACCTGCTACCTTTCAAAGATGTATGACTGCTGTATTCTCTGACTTTTGTGAAAAGATTGTTGAGGTTTTCATGGATGATTTTTTTTCGTTTACCGAACTTCTTTTGATGATTGCTTAAGCAACCTTGACCGAGTTTTGCAGAGATGTGAGCAAACTAATCTTGTCTTGAACTGGGAGAAGTGCCACTTTATGGTGAATGAAGGTATTTTCTTAGGTCATAAAATTTCTGAGCAAGGTATTGAGGTGAATAAAGCTAAAGTCGATGCAATTGAGAAAATGGTGTGTCCCAAAGATATTAAAGGTATTCGTAGTTTCCTTGGTCAAGCTGGTTTCTATAGGAGGTTTATTAAAGACTGCTCTAAACTTTATAGGCCTCGTACTAATCTTTTACAAAAGGAAGTTTCCATTTGTTTTTGATGATGATTGCGTAGAAGCCTTTGAAACACTTAAGAAAGCCTTAACCTCACCTATTGTTCACCCATCTGATTGGAACTTGCCTTTTGAAATTATGTGTGATGCTAGTGATTATGCTGTTGGTGTCTTTAGGACAGACAGTTGATAAGAAATTAAATGTTATTCACTATGCTAGTAAAACTCTTGACAGTGCCCAAAGAAATTATGCTACTACAGAAAAAGATTTTTTTAGGAGTTGTGTTTGCTTGTGGTAAACTCAGATCTTATATAGTTGACTCTAAAGTAATTGTTCACACCGATCATGCTGCTATTAAATACCTTATGGAAAAGAAAGATGCTAAACCTAGACTTATTAGGTGGGTTCTTTTGCTACAAGAATTTGACTTACACATCACTGATAGGAAAGGAGCTGAGAACCTCGTAGTTGATAACTTGTCTGGGTTAGAAAATATTCTTGATGACCCACTGCCTATTGTTGATAGTTCCCTTGATGAACAGCTAGCTATCATAAACACTTATCATAATACTCCTTGGTATGCTGACTATGCTAATTATATTGTTGCTAAATTTATACCACATAGTTTTACATACCAACAAAAGAAAAAAATCTTCTATGGTTTAAGACATTACTTTTGGGATGACCCACATCTGTATAAAGGAGTAGATGGTATTATTAGACGTTGTATACCTGAGCATGAACAGGAACAATTCCTACAAAAATTTCACTCTGAGGCCTACGGAGGGCAACATGCGGGAGATAGAACTGCACACAAGGTATTACAGTCTGGTTTTTATTGGCCTACTCTCTACAAGGATGCCCACAAGTTTGTATTATCTTGTGATGAATGTCAAATAATTGGTAATATTGGTAGACGTCAGGAAATGCCTATGAATTATTCACTTGTTATTGAACCGTTTGATGTTTGGGGCTTTGATTATATGGGACCTTTTCCTTCCTCTAATGGGTATACACACATTTTGGTTGCTGTTGATTATGTCACTAAGTGGGTGGAAGCTATTCCAACTAGCAGTGCTGATCATAACACCTCCATTAAAATTCTTAAAGAAGTTATTTTCCCTAGATTTGGAGTCCCTAGATATTTAATGACTCATGGTGGCTCACATTTTATTCATGGTGCTTTCTGTAAACTAGTTGCTAAATGTGATGTCAACCATAGAATAGCATCACATTATCACCCTCAGTCTAGTGGACAAGTTGAACTTAGCAACAGAGAAATAAAGTTAGTATCACAAAAAACTGTCAATAGGTCTCGAAAGAATTGGTCTAAGAAATTGGATGATGCACTTTGGGCCGACAGAACGGCTTACAAAAATCCTATGGGTATGTCTCCATATAAAATGGTTTATGGGAAAGCTTGTCATTTGCCTCTTGAGTTAGAACATAAAGCATATTGGGCAATTAAAGAACTCAACTATGACTTCAAACTTGCTGGTGAAAAGAGGTTATCTGATATTAGCTCACTAGATGAATGGAGAACCCAAGCTTATAAAAATGCCAAACTATTTAAAGAAAAAATTAAAAGAGGGCATGATAAAAGAATCCAAAAGCGGAAATTTAAGGTTGGTTAATATGTTCTATTGTACAATTCTCATTTTAGATTTGCTGCAGTAAAACTTCTTTCCAAATGGGAAGGACCATATATCATTGAAGAGGTTTATCGCTCTGGAGCTATTAAGATCAATAATGCCAAAGGCACTAGTCCGAAGGTGGTCAATGGACAAAGAATTAAGCACTATATTTCAGGTACGCCTATCAATGTTGAAACTAACATTATTCAAACCATGACACTGGAGGAACACATAAAATAAACCTTCTAGAACACTCGAGAACCCTGAAAAGGAAGAGGTACGTGATATGGTAAGGAAACGGACTCGGAAAAATCCGCAAAAATATTTTCTGTCACTTTTGGACTATTAGAAAAAATAGGAAAATAAGAAACACCCGGGGAGGCAACCTAGGTGCCCACAAGGCACCAGGGCGCGCCTGCCCCACCAAGCCCGCCCTGGTGGGTAGTGGGCCCCTCAGTCACCCTCCCGACTCCATTTTCCTTCCGTATAATTGTTTCCCGAGATAAAAAAATCTTTATATATACCCCTGGATGATTTGACCATCGTATCACAGAGAAATCCTCCATTCTTGTTTCGTGTTGTTTTTCGGTCAGATCTATTGAGCCAGGCATCATGTCTTCTCCCTCCTCCAACAATATAGAAGGCGATTCTTGGCTACTGGAGATGGAGCTAAGGAGGGAAGAACCAAGAGAAGCCGCTAAGGAGGACCAGGATCAAGAAGGGGAGCAAGCCATGCTCGCCTGGGAGGTCGAGAAAGAAGAGGATATCCTTCAACCTTACTGCGATCATCTCACCCTCACTGAAATTGAAGCCTTCAAGGATTTCGAAATGGTTTGTGTTCAGAATAAATATCTCGCTCGTGAAATTATTTTGATTGGAGTACCTATTGAAGCTGAAGTGTGAAGCCAATACAGCACCATCATCATCATTGTCGGTGTCAAAACCGGTGGATCTCGGGTAGGGGGTCCCGAACTGTGCGTCTAGGCGGATGGTAACAGGAGACAAGGGACACGATGTTTTTACCCAGGTTCGGGCCCTCTCGATGGAGGTAATACCCTACTCTGCTTGATTAATATTGATGATATGGGTAGTACAAGAGTAGATCTACCACGAGATCAAGGAGGCTAAACCCTAGAAGCTAGCCTATGGTATGATTGTTGTTCGTCCTATGGACTAAAACCCTCCGGTTTACATAGACACCGGATAGGTTAGGGTTACACAGAGTCGGTTACACTGGTAGGAGATCTACATGTCCATATCGCCAAGCTTGCCTTCCACGCCAAGGAAAGTTCCATCCGGACACGGGACGAAGTCTTCAATCTTGTATCTTCATAGTCTTGGAGTCCGGCCGTGATGATAGTTCGGCTATCCGGACACCCCTAGTCCAGACTCCCTCGGTAGTCTCTGAACCAGGGCTTCAATGACGACGAGTCCGGCGTGCATATTGTCTTCGGCATTGCAAGGCGGGTTCCTCCTCGAATACTTCATAGAAGGTTTTGAACACAAGGATGCGGTCCGCTCGCAAAACAAGTTCCACATACCACCGTAGAGAGAATAACTTTACGCATGATCCTCGACGTATTCCGCGGCATGACATCACACCACGGCCAGGCCTTTATATGAATCGCTTTTAATGTTCCACCTCGGTAGCGTTTAGCGAGGCGGTTTCGCACGTCTTATCAAAGCATAGATCGTGCCCCCTTATTCCGGGATTCCCATCAATACGGACGTGGGTAACCCATCCGCGCCATTGATTATGGCGCTTGGGAGATAAGCGAGTTTTACCAGGCTGGTGGGGGACGCATAACTTCGTCCGTCCATATAAGGGGATAAGGATCCACCTTTTCACCTACGCCTTCTTCCTCCTTTGCTCATCCATTTCCGCGCACTCGAGCTCCAGCGCCCAAGTCCGCACACCCCACCTCAACCTTCTCCAACCATGTCGAGCTGGGAGGCAGGTGGATGGCCTCCTCCACACGGAGGGGCACATCACAAGACTGGGAGGCCGGATATTTGTCCCGGCGACATCACAAGACAAAGCCTGCCCGACGCGGGGCAGCTCATTCCAACCCCTGTGCCCCATGAGAGGGTGGTGTTTCTCCCCACTTCCTCCGCGGACTAGGTTTTCCACTTCACCCATTTGTCGGGGGGCTCATGTTCTACTACGGCCTGGACTTCCACGACCTGGCCCCGAATTTCATCCTCAACATCTCGGTGTTTATCGTCGTGTGCGAGGCCTTCCTCTGCATCCAGCCCCACTTCGGCCTATGGCTGAAGAACTTCAATGTCAGGCCGAAGGTTGTGGGCGGCCATCAAGCGGAGTGCGGAGGTGCCATGGTTGGCAAGATGGCCAAAGTCCTATGGCTCGAGGGCTCCTTTGTGGAGACAATAAAGGGGTGGCAATCGGGGTGGTTCTACATCACCGAGCCACGCGACCCCAAATGGGTGGCGGCCCCCGAATTCAGATCTGGCTTCCCCACACGGCTCTCATCATGGAAAGAGACGGGCCTGACGTGGGGGAATTCGGACAAGACATCCGGACTCCAAACATGCGTCCGAAACCTGGTGGACAAGAATCTCAGGCTTATCAACGTAATCCAGGTGATGCTCATCCGCCGGATTCTCCCATGCCAACAACGGGCCTTCAAATTGTGGGAGTTCGATCCGGCACAACACTCGACTCTAAAAAGGCTCTTCGACACTACGTACGAAGATGCCTGGAAGGTGCTATTCAAGGGCGCCGAGGCTCCCTCATCCGCTACTGAAGATCGCGGATACAGCTCACAACGTCAAGCCGGCGAGGTAAGTTATTTTACCCTTTACGGGACTCTTTCTTCATAGATTGACTCTATGTGGGATCTAAAACTCCCTAATCTTCGACAGGACTGGCTGAAGACGTCCGGACAGATTAACTGTCCGACTCCTTTGCCGGAAGATCCAGCGGACGCCCGATTGACGGGGCTGCTGGCTCCGGTACCCCATGTGGTGCCGGAGAAGAAGGCCAAGAAGGAGGCCACGGAACTCGAAGGAGCTCCGGCGCCAGTCTTGTCGGATTCTGAAGCAGAATCTTCTCCGAGGACGAGGAGGAGGAAAGAAGCCTCTCCCCGGGGAGGAGAGGAAAAGGAAGGCCACCCCAACTGGGGAGGCCGGAGGGTCCAAGAAGGGAAGAACCCTTCCTCCGGACTTCTCCACCAACGTCGACAATGATGAGGAGGATTGGCCAACAAGGGCCAAGCCCCTGGCGAGATCGTAAGTGTCCGAATACCCATGGCTTTTTTATTATTGCAGAGTGTTCTCTAATGTCGAATACTCATGCAGCCCGCCCAAGGGTGAGTTCGCCGCTTCATCGAGCGGGTCCCTGGGTTCGTCGGAAATGGAGAGTACTTCGCTTCCAACCGCCTCCTCGCCTCACGCTGCGGACGACGCCGAGGTGGTGCCCCAAGGGGGGGCTGGTCAAGAGGAGGTGGCGCAGGAGGCGCCACAAGGCAACCTCCGGACTCAGGCGCGTGGGGCAAGACCCCAGGGCTCTAAGCCCGACCCTTGTCCGGACTCCATGCCGGAACCTTCAGCCGTTCCGAGTCCGGCAAGCGGTCCCTTCATAAGAAGGTAAGACGCCGGTGTCCTCCATCCAACCGGAGGCACCGGATAGCATCGGAGGCGCTAACAGGCGCCTCCATCGAGGAGGAGCACCGCCTTGTTATGAGTGCGGTGATCCGGACGATTCGATCCGCCAAGAGCGGGCTGACGAAGCCTGTACCAGCCTTCTAATAGGCTTTGAGGTAAGTTTAGAATATGTAAAAATATTACCGCATAGACGGTAGCCCTGATGCTTAGTTCGGTGTTCAAAAGAAAAGCCGTACTAAGGATCTAAAAGATATCTGTGAGAGTCTAACATAAGTATGTCAATATGGGAATGCAAAGGCTACGTTGTCGACACATGCCGACCTTGGCTGGAGGTCAATGCATTGAAGCAGAGCCTCGAGCAGTCCGAGAACGAGCTCGGCCAAGCAAAGAAGCAGCTCGAGGACAAGGAAGGTAAGTAATACCTTATGAAAGAAATACCTTATAGAAAGGTTTCGGTTGCAAAAAATAATGGGAATAACATGGGTACTGCAGGGGCCATGAACGAGGTGGCGACCCTGAAGGAAGCGGTGTCCATGGCCGAAAACAAAGCGGCGGCGGAACGCACCAAGCGAGAGAAGGGGGAGGCGCAGCTGGCGGAGGTGCGGCACCAGCTCCAGGCTCTCGTGGAAAAACACGAGGGTTTGGAGCGTGACTCGAAGAGCCGAGAGTCCGAGCTTGCCTCGGCTCTTGAGAGTGCCAAAGCTGCTAGGGCCGAGGCCCAAAAAGCCCTCCAAGAAATTGAAGTATTAAAGAAGATAGCGGCGGGTAAGGCATTCTTTATGCAAAGCAAGCATGTGAAAGTGAATTACCTATTACTTACCCGGATTCGGAGCTCTCCAGGAGCATTCGCAGATCTGCCCCGTAGTGTGTCTGATGTTGCCGCATTCTACCGCGCCAAGGAGGGGAGCTCAACGGAGAAGGTGTACCGGTCTCAGTATGCTGAGGCCGAACGTCCAGTGCCCCTGAGCGACCAACTGAAGCAGCTGGTCGAGCTCCACAAGGTCGCCGAACAGGCAATGAAGGCCCTTATAGTTCGGCTGTGGCCATTGGAGGCCATGCACAGGAGCTACTTCGCTTAGTAAGGCGGCTGGTGGACGCCTTTGTCCACGGATTGAAGTCATCAAGCGCTCCGTCTACATTGAAGGTGTCCGTCGGGCTCTTGCCCGTGCTAAAGTGCTAGGGGCAAGCTGGATGCGGAGAAGCTTGTGGACGGGCCACCGAAGGGCAAGGAGCATCGCACACCCGAAATGTACTATGAGGGCCTCCTGAAGGTTGCCCGCCGAATAGCGGATGAGTGCTCCAAAGATGTAATTTTTGAATAGACTCGCATTTGTTATCCTGTACGCTGAAAACTTGTTCATATGCGCTAAGCAACGCTTGTTAATTTAAAATATTACCTTCTGTGCGGCCGTTTATCAAGTTTGAGAGATGGCAAGTCGTTGGCTGCCCCCATGCCACGAGTGCTGGGGTGTTCGGGATAAGCTTGAGCACTCTTGTTCCCATTATTGGGTCCATCTAGGGAGGCGCTCAACGCAACGAACAAAGCAACCGGACCTATAATGCTTGAACACTCTCACTTAGCCATAGAATTCTATAATTTTAAATTTCGGCGAAGCCCCTAGTATTCGGAAGACCGAGTTCGGGGCGCTATCCACGCCTTGGCCGGACAATTCCGGTTCCTCGCTCTAAGCGGCATAAGTCTTTAGGGACCCAAAAAAACCTCTCGGACAGCGACCGGCTCTCGCCCTATCATGACAGTCAATTTTAACTTTCTCAACTGAGGTGCTCGACCCAGTTCTACTGGGGCACAATTGAAGTGGTTCTCCCGGTGATACCTTAGCCGATATAACGGAACATAAGGTACCAAAACACGGGAGCCAGGCAAACCCAACTATTGACCCATGACATGATTCGGAGCCGATTCATATAACGCTATAAGTTCGGGGTGCCGCACTTGTGAAAGTGTTCGGACTTATCACACCATAATTTTGGGGTACTTAAGCCCCTGGTGTATTGGCCGTACCAAAGTGTACGGGTGCGTAATGTCATAAAATGAACATATATATAGATAAAGAAAAGAGTGCAATAATAGGCAAAGGCTATGTATTGTTTATTCAAAAAGGTACTGCAATGATAGCAGAATGATACAAATAGTGCGATAAGTAAGGGATGGGACTATCTAACATGTCCCCCTCCAGGGGTAAGCTGCGGGATGGTATGTAAAACAGGTATAATGCTCGTAATAGAGACCACCTGAACACTCGACGTAGCTTTCTGCTTCCCTGGCTGTTTCATCGTGAGTTCGGCATTCTTGGCGTGTCGTGGTCGTGCCCCTCCCCATATGCCCATGGTATCTCTAGAGCGTAATTATGTACGCGTAATACTAGCTTTGCAATTTCGCGGGGGCTGGGGTTGGGGCCGGATTGCTACACGTGCTTGAATCGTGCCAGGCGGTCTTGTTGTAGGTTACTCCGGGCGCGCTTGACAGTGTCCGGACGCTTAGTGGCCGGACTCGAAAATTGCCGTGAGAGGCTGCTTTGCACCTCCGCCGCGAGGGCTGCCGTGTGCTCCTCCGTTCGGAGAGAACATTCAGTGTTTCCATTGACCGTGATTACTCCTCGAGGGCCTTGCATCTTGAGCTTGAGGTATGCGTAGTGCGGCACCGCATTGAACTTTGCAAATGCGGTTCGTCCAAGCAGTGCGTGATAGCCGCTGTGGAACGGGACTATGTCGAAGATTAACTCTTTGCTTCGGAAGTTATCCGGGGATCCGAAGACCACTTCGAGTGTAACTGAGCCTGTACAATTCGCCTCTACACCTGGTATGACGCCTTTAAAGGTCGTCTTTGTAGGTTTAATCCTTGAGGGGTCTATGCCTATTTTGCGCACTGTAGTGAGGTGAAATCCGTCAATAATTGGGTCAAGAACCAATGCGGGGAAACCACCGTGACGGATGCTAGTGGGGTGGTCCCTTCGATCGAAGGTGATCGGGCAGGAAGACCATGGGTTGAACTTCGGGGCGACTGGCTCCATCGGCAGATATCGTCCCTTAGCGCCGCGCTTCCGCCTCCCTTTGGGTATATGGGTTGCGTATATCATGTTCACCGTCCGCAATTGTGTGGGAAAGCCCTACATCCTCTATTGTTCGGCCGGGGCTCTTCCTCGTCATCGCTATGCAGCCCCTTGTCGTTGAGTTCGGCACTTAACTTGCCTGCTTGCTTGAACACCCAACAATCCCAGTTGGTGTTATTGGCTGGTTTTTCGGGGGTGCCATGTATCTGGTACAAGCGATCGAGTATTCGGTCCTAGTTGTACGGGCCCTGGGTATTTCTTTTGAATGGCTTCTTCCGCTGACCGGGTTTAGAGCCTCTGAATCCGGCATTGACGGCCGTATCTTCAGCATTATCGCCGTTAATGCGGCGCTTGTTCTTGTTGCGATGCGACCTGCCATTGTTGTCCTTGGTATCCGAACTATCAAGGTGTTTGGCCAAGTTGTTGCTTCGAGCTAGCCAGCTGTCCTCTCCCGCACAGAAGCGAGTCATGAGGGTTGTGAGGGCTGCCATAGATTTCGGCTTTTCCTGTCCTAGGTGCCGGGCAAGCCACTCGTCGCGGATGTTATGTTTGAAGGCTGCAAGGGCCTCTGCATCCGGACAGTCAACGATTTGATTTTTCTTTGTTTGAAGCGTGTCCGTAATTGTCCGCCGATTCTTCCGGCTGCTGAATTATGTGGCTAAGGTCATCGGCATCGGTGGTCGCACATATGTGCCTGGAAGTTATCAAGGAATGCGGCTTCCAGTGTCCGCCCAACAACCAATTGATTCTGGCGGCAAGCTGTTGAGCCAATGCCGAGCTGGTCCTTTAAGCTTGAGTGGGAGGTATTTGATGGCATGTAGATCATCACCGGGGCATGTGGATATGGAGGAGATAGTCCTCGATCCGCACCGTGGGATCTATGGTACCATCGTATGATTCATTTGTTTACGGGTTTGAAGCCCTCGGGATTTGATGATCCATTACTTCATCTGTGAAGCATAGTGGGTGTCTGGCGCCTCTATATTGGGCTATATCACGGCGTAGCTCATATGAGCTTTGTCTCATCGTGGTTCGGCCCGGCGGGTTTCTTTGTATCCGGTGCGACGGTAATCATCCCAAGATCGTTGGCGCCCACGCGATCCGTAGAGGTCGATCTTGTATGTTTTGCCTTATCCTCCAATATATCTAAATAAGTCCGCGCGTTTTCCGTGCCTTGGCACTTTGGAGCGGCGTCGGGTGTGGCTTGAGCGGAGGGCCGAGAGGCTTCTTCATTGCGGCCGCAGGGTGGCGGTCTGCCATGTCGTGCGCTTAGTGACTTGGGTGCTTCCTCCTCGATCGAGGCAACAGCGACTGCGGTTGGGGTAGCGTTTGGAGGGGCGTTCGAGTTCATACTCTTGGCTGCAAGGACTTGATCCATGTGTCACTAGCGTGTCTTGGTCAGCTCTAAGCTGTTGCTGCTTTCTTGAGGCTGCTTGCCGTGGCTATAAGCCTGCGTTTGAAACGCTCCTGTTCGGCGGGATCCTCAGGCACGACAAACTCGTCATCGTCGAGGCTTGCCTCATCTTCGGAGGGAGGCGCATAATTATCGTCCTTGACCTCTCTTTCTGCCGCACTGTCGTGCGGACTTGCTTCTTCTTCCTCCTGCGCGGAGTCCTGCTAGAGGGGGTTGTCTTCGGCACTATCATGGGTGTTATTAACTCCCGTGCCGGAATCACCATTTTTGTTGTGGCGGTATTTAGAGCGGCGCCGCTGACGTCGGCGCTTCGGTTGCTTCTTGGAGGGGTCATCCTCCGTTGTTCCATCGCCGTTCCCATCTTTTGGGATGTCCACCATGTATATGTCATATGACGAGGTGGCCTTCAGGTGCCTCAGAGGCGCTGGGTCTTGGTAAATCTCCGGCATCGTCGTCCATACCGTCGATGTCTTCGGAGTCGAAGTCGAGCATGCCGGTTAGATCATCGACAGTGGCTATAAAGTGGGTGGTGGGTGGGCGTTGAATTTCTTCGTCGTCCGCATCCCAACCTTCCTGTCTGTAGTCCGGCCAGGGCTCTCCGGATAAAGAGAGAGACTTTAGTGAATTCAGGATGTCGTCAAAGAGCGAGTCTTTGAAAGATGTCCGCGCGATGAACTCCATGACCGGCGCCCAATCGGATTCGATTAGCGTGGACGCGGAGGGTTCGGAGTCCGGAGAGGAGTTCGCACTCGAGTCGAGGTCTTCGCAGCGACAGGGCTGGAGTTCGGCTCAATCGCCGTAGAGATCGTAGCCCCCGAGGCGGTGTCCAACCACTCGTCCTCGGTCGGGGAATCCGGCTTCGGATTAAGGGTCGGAGCGGATGCTGGTGCGGCCTCCAGGGCACTGTTCGGCTGCAGAGCTAGATCATGCCCATCGAGACAGTGCACCATGCTTGGCTGCGGCTCGAATCCGTCGAAGATCAAGTCTCTGCGGATATCGACCGTATAGTTCAAACTTCCAAATCTGACCTGATGGCCAGGGGCGTAGCTTTCGATCTGCTCCAGATGGCTGCTTAATTGCCCGATGCAAAAGCCGCCCGAATACGAAGATGCATCTGGAGAGAAAAGTCTCACCTGGACCGCGTCGTTGTTGATGATCGAAGGAGCCATCGGGCCTATCGGTGATGACAGGAGGAACTCTCAATGAAAGCACCAATGTCGGTGTCAAAACCGGCGGATCTCGGGTAGGGGGTCCCGAATCAAGGCCCAGCGGATGGTAACAGGAGACAAGGGACACGATGTTTTTACCTGTGTTCGGGCCCTCTCGATGGAGGTAATACCCTACTCCTGCTTGATTAATATTGATGATATGGGTATACAAGAGTAGATCTACCACGAGATCAAGGAGGCTAAACCCTAGAAGCTAGCCTATGGTATGATTGTTGTTCGTCCTACGGACTAAAACCCTCCGGTTTATATAGACACCGGATAGGTTAGGGTTACATGAGTCGGTTACAATGGTAGGAGATCTACATATCCGTATCGCCAAGCTTGCCTTCCACGCCAAAGAAAGTCCCATCCGGACACGGGACGAAGTCTTCAATCTTGTATCTTCATAGTCTTGGAGTCCGGCCGTGATGATAGTTTGGCTATCCGGACACCCCCTAGTGCAGGACTCCCTCAATCATCATCACAAAAGAAGGAGGCTTGATTACAGGGGTATGGGCACTCCCCTTGGCTTATGCCAAGCTTGGGGGAGATGTCCCGGTATCGTATCATCATCACTTTTATTACCTTTACCTATCTTAGTTTGATCCTTAGTTATTTCGTGATTTAGTAGAATAAAAGTTTAGTATGATCTATTTTTGAGTGTTAGTTTCGTGATCTATCTATCTATGTAATTGAGTGAGAGTTATATAATAAAGTTTAGTTTGAGTTTTTGCTTCTCTACTTTCTTGTTTCAATCAAAATAAAGGAAATAAGGAAAAAGATCAAATGCTAATCTTATGGTAAGTAATGACATCACATAAGGAAAAGTATATGGTAAAATTTATTGAAATTTGACAAACATAGCATTGGTCAATGATGCAATTCATGAAAGAATTAATAAGGGAAGAGAAGATTCACATGCAAATATATTATCTTGGACATCTTCTATGATTGTGAGCCCCCATTAAATATCTTATGCAAAATTGTTGATATTGGACAAGGAAGACAATGTAGTGATTTGCGTTTGTTCATATTCACATAGAAGTTATATTGTCATAGATCCTCTAACATGTGGTGCTTGTCCAATATCTTTGCTAGCCAAAAAACCACACTAAGTAGAGATACTTCTTGTGCATCCAAAAACCTTAAACCCAAATTTGTGTTTTGAGAGTCCACCATACCTACCTATGGATTGCGTAAGATCCTTCAAGTAAGTTGTCATAGGTGCAAAAAGGCAATAAAAACTGCTCCTAAATGTGTTTGATCTTTTAGTGTAAGGGAAAATAAGCATTGTACGAACATGTGATGGCAACGTAATAAAAGTGACGGTCTGCATAATAAAGGTTCGTATCATAATGGGCAATATGACGTGACGTTCTTTTGCATTAAGAGATTGTGCATAAAAAACAAAAAATCGCATCACAACTTCTTCTTCCCTCTACGAAGGGCCTATCGTTTACTTTTATGTATTTACTTTTTATGCAAGAGTCAAGGCATTCTTCTCTATTCCTTTTTTATTTTCTCTTTTCGCAGATGTGGTGGGGAAAGATCTAGGCACATATATCCAGTTGAATATGAGTGATCATGAGTTATTATTGTTGACATCACCCTTGAGTTGAATGACTTGGGAGGCAAAACTATAAGCCCCTATCTTTCTATGTGTCCGGTTGAAGCTTTTTGCTCATATGTATGATGTGAGTGTTAGCAATCATAGAAGACTAAATGATGGTTGAGTATGTGGACTTGCCAAAAGGCTCCGACATAAGACCCTTCCTGAAAATATGATGAACTGTAATGGCAAAGTTGACTCAGAACATAGTTTGTTTGCTTTCAAGAAAATTTATGCTTCATACTTCGATGTTGTGATGAATTGTTACTTGTTCATGAGAAGCTATATGGTAGAGTTTTATGATAAAGTTTGTTGTTGTTATAATAATAAGCATGACGCTACTATGTTCGTATTTCTTTTTTATTGACATCTCTCTCTAAACATCTGGACATGATTTTCGATATCGGCTTTCGCTTGAGGACAAGCGAGGTCTAAGCTTGGGGGAGTTGATACATCCATTTTCCATCAAGTTTTCCTACTGTTATTTATAGTGTTTTTATTCATTATAACACTTTATAGAGTAATTCTAATGCCTTTTCTCTCACAATATGCAAGGTTTACACAAAGAGGGAGAATACCGGCAGCTAAAATTCTAGACCTGAAAAAGCTATGTCAGAGATATCTATTCTGCACATCTCCAAATGAGCTGAAATTTTACGAAGAATTATTTTGGAATATATAATAAATATTGGAGAGAAGAACTACCAGAAGGGGCAGCCAAGTGCCCCCTAGTGGGTAGTAGGCTCCTCGACCCACCTCCGGTGCCCATCTTCTGGTACATAAAGTCTTTTGACCTAGAAAAATAAGGTGATGACTTTCGGGAATGAGCACCGCCGTCTCGAGGCGGAACTTGGGCAGGAGCACTTTTTCCCTCTGGCGGAGCGATTCTGCTGGGGGAACTTCCCTCCGTGAGGGGGAACTCGAAGCCATCGTCATCACCAACAACCCTCTCATCTTTGGGAGGCCAATATTCATGAGCATTTTCAACATCACCATCTCATATCAAACCCTAGTTCATCTCTTGTGTTCAATCTTTCTATCGGAACCTCAGATTAGTACCTGTGGGTGACTAGTAGTGTTCATTACACCTCGTAGTTGATGCTAGATGGTTTATTTGGTGGAAGATTATATGTTCAAATCTATTATGCTATTCAATATCCCTATGATCTTGAGCATCAATATTATTTGTGGGTAGTTGCCCTTGTTCTTGAGGCCACGGGAGAAGTCATGTTGCAAGTAATCATGTGAACTTCATATTCGTTCGACATTTTGATGGTATGTATGTTGTGATTCCCTTAGTGGTGTTATGTGAACGTTGACTACATGACACTTCACCATGTTTGGGCCTAAGGGAATGTGTTGTGGAGTAGTTATTAGATGATGGGTTGCTAGAGTGATAGAAGCTTAAACCCTACTTTATGCGCTATTTTGTAAGGGGCTGATTTGGATCCACATGTTTAATCACTTCAAAAAAGACACATCCGTGACATTTTGGGCCTAATGAAATTATTTTCTGTCATACTTATGACACTTCTATGACGATAATTGTGACAAAACCCGGTATCATCATAGATTTGGTGGGCTCCTACTTCTATGACAAAAAATGGGCTTTTCGTCCTGGGCGGGCCGAAGACGCGGCTGCATGACATTCTTTGGGCCGTCCATGACGGAAAACACCGTGGTAGAAGCGAGGGCGAGGAAAATATCGGGGTGTTCCCGGTTACGGTGGGTGGTCAGGGCCGAGCGATGCACAGAGGTTTGCGCGTTTCTCTCATACACACACGCGCGTGGGTGCGAGGTGTTGGGCTCTATCTGAACCCGAGCGAGGATTCGCCTACTGTACCCAAGCGATTGCACTGCAGGCTACGCGTTACTGAACCCGAGGGATCGATCGATGGCTGTTAACTGAACCCGATTGAGCGATTCCTTCGCTACTGCTGCTAACTGAAGCCGATCGATGCTGCCTCTGGATGAATAGTGAGCGTTGCTGGGGGGGTTTGGATGAACAGTTCCCTGTGGGGGTGGATGAACAGGACCCCGTGGTGTTGCCTCTGGATGAACAGGACCCCGATTGATCGAGACGGTTGGGGCTGGATGAACAGGACCCCGTGGACGGCTGGATGAACAGGACCACCCCGTGGAGGGCTGGATGAACAGTAGATGGTGGAGGGCTGGATGAACAGTAGTCCGTGGAGGGGTGGTTGAACAGGATCCCGTGGAGAGGGCTGGTTGAACAATAGCCGGTAGAGTAGCGCGCGGTGGAGGCTGGATGAACAGGAGCCCACGGATGAACAGTCACAGGTGGAGGCTGGAGGAGGTCGACGGTGAATGAACAGTAGCCCATGGAGGCTGGAGGAGGTCGACGGTGGAGATGAACAGTATCCCGTGGAGTCCCGTTTTGTGGTACGCCACACCCCTCCCGATGAATAGGACCCCCGTTTCGACCGTAGTGCTCCAACACAAGTCTGTTTCCTCCGTTTTGCGGTACGCCACACCCGTCCCGATCAACAGGACCCTGTTTCGACCGTAGGAGGTCCAACACAAGTTCGTTTCCTCTGTTTTGCGGTACGCCAGACCTTTCCCGATGAACAGGATCCCGTTTCGAACGTGGTCGGTCGAACACAAGGGTGTTTCCTCCGTTGTGCGGTACGCTAGGCCTCGTTTCCATCGGCTGTTCCATCCAAGCCGGTTGGCTCCCACGCGTTCCGTTGCCTCCCAATGAACACGATGCATTCCGTTACCTCCCCATGAACACGACGACGACGAAGTTTCTCCGTTCTGACCCAGCCATGTACACGAGCCCTGGTCGTACGTACGCGCGAGTAGGCATTCGATACCTCACCCGTATGTACGTACGTGGACGTATTTACTTTCTTGCACCCTGGCCATTGTACGTACGTGTACATGCTACGTGCACGCCTCTACTACCACACGTGCGCGCCTCTACATCGACCAGTATGTACGTACACATTCGCGACCAGAATGACAATGCTACGTACGCTTCGACCAGGTGAGTCCCGACTGTTAGGCACTTCCTTGAGTGCGAAGATGTAGCTGGTGGGTCCTAGTAGTCAGGGGGAAATCGGTTTTTTTTGCCCGGACGCACTTCCTTGACTGCGAAGATGTAGCTGGTGGGTCCCAGCAGTCAGGGGGGAAACACATTTTTCACGAAATAAGGTTGCCCATCCGGTGGGTCCCTGCTGTCAGGTGGAGGAATCATTATTTTCCGCGAAATAAGGAGGCACTTCCTTGCTACGGCCGTGGACCCACCTGTCAGCCTCTCCATGTACAGTACTCTTCCGATGGAAGTCGGTCATTGACTACATTGACCACGTCGCGCTGAGAGCACCAAGGCGGTGGATGATGGCGAGGCCTAGGAAGGGGATGACGCGGATCCGGCGAAGACGCGACAGTGGATGCCCACGCGGAGAGGAGTACGAGGGTTCACTGGTTCGGCTGCGGTGTGAGGCTATCGTCACCATAGAATAACAGGGGGTGTGGGTGAGTAGAGGGATGGCCTGGCCAAAGGTGGGAGTAGTAGGTGTCGGATGTTGGGTTCTGGCGGACCCTTAAGGTTAGAACTCTGGGGTGCGCACGAAGATCTCTCCCCTACCGATTTACGTCCGATCGCGGCGTGAGACCTAAGCTGAAAACGATGAACGACTCAAGGGACACAAGATTTATACTGGTTCAGGCCACCGTTGTGGTGTAATACCCTACTCCATTGTGTGGTGTGGTGGATTGCCTCAGGGGCTGATGATGAACAGTACAGGGGAAGAACAGCCTCGCGAGAGGTGTTCTTGAGCTGGTGCGATGAACTGCTTGGGTGAGTTCGATCGCCTCTCTCTCTCTCTCTCTCTCTCTCTCTCTCTCTCTCTAATGAGCACTCGATCTGTCCCCCTCCCTTTGGTGGTGGCTAGTCCTATTTATAGAGACCCTGGGCCTCTTCCCAAATATTGAGCGGGAAGGGCGCCAACAATGGCCATTTTGAAGGGGAACATCTAGTACAAGTTATCCTGACTAAAGTTGGTCTTTGGCTGCCAAAAGCACTGGCGATGACGCCGTCTTGGGCTCCACGGTGACCTCCATCCTGCCGCTCCGCTGGTCTTGGTCTCGTTGCACCGAAATGGCAACCTTTGCCTGATGCCTTGGTACTCCGCGCCTGTGCTTGCCCCCTTTGCACCAAAGAGGAAACACGGACACTGCAGGCCGGCGCCCGCCTGGCGCCCGCCTGGTCTCGATCGTCATGGCTTGCGTCACGATCACCTCGCGAGGTACCCTGCCTTGATCTCTCCGCCTCCTTGCGAGCCTGCCTGGCGAGGCCGTCCCTGAGGAAGCCTCGCGTCGTCCTCCCCGCGAGGCTTGGCGCCTCGCGAGGGTCTTGAGTCTTGTGCTAATGAAGATGGGCCGTACTGGGCCACCACTTGAGCCACGCCGCAGGCCGCAGGCAGGCAAGTCTAGGGACCCCCGATCCTAGAACGCCGATAGTAGCCCCCGGGCACAAGGCACGCTCGGACTTGTCTTAGCGGAGAAGCGAAGGGGCAAGTGCGGAGCGCCACGGGCCCCATCAGCCTGCGGCCTTGGGCGCCGCGTGGCAGTTGATTGGACGTGGGCGCCTCCGCTTCCCCACGCTCCCTCAGCAACCGGTCGACTTGACAAGTCCCTGCATGCTGAAACGGGTCATGATTACCTGAGATCATGGAGGCCGACGGTTGGCCTCCTCCGGACTATAAGTACGGATAGCTGAGAGCCCCCGCAGTCCATCTCTTCCTGCTTCTCTCCTTCTTCTTCTTTCTCGCCCTTGCTTCACCTTAAGCCAATGGCGCCAATCCACCGGTTTTCTGCGGAAGAGAAGGGGAAGACCTCCCGAGAGGGTCCCGATCCTCTCCCGCCGAAGAAGCGCCCTGTCCCCGGCCGCTGCGGTGCAATCGAATGGCAGGGGACGTTGCAGTCCTGGTACGAGCGACCGCTGCCTGGGTTTCCGCTGCCCTTGTACGCCTGAATCGAGGGCCCTGGAGGAGGAGACGCCGAGCAGCACCGGCGACGCCGACGGCGACGCCGGCGTGTCACGGTGGTGCGCGTCGTCACCCCTGGCGTCCACGCCGAGGGATCTTCCCGCGAGTTTGTGCTTCACGCCGCCACGCCTCCACGATCTTGGATTCGCCTTCCTCCCTCCTTCGCCTTCGAGATGCCGCCGAGTGGGTCTCTGGAGCTCTGGCTGCAGCACACCGACTGCAGCACCCTTGCAACCGGAGAGGAGGTTGCGGTCGTTGCTCCGGGCAAGGTCTTCATGACTCGGGGGTGGGGCGAGATCGCCCGGTTCTGCCAGACAAGGGGTGCTCTTGTAATCCATCTAGAATACGGTGGCGCCTCCTTGATGTTCTTCAAGGTCTTTGATGCGGAAGGACGCCGGCTGGAGTACTGCCCTCGGGAAGGCGGCCGAGGCACCGGCGTGGCGAGGGCCAGGCCGGCCAATCGCCTCCCCAACAGTTCCTCAGGCAGCATCGGAGGAACCGGAGAATCCAGCGACTCCCCTGAGCTTCATGCGACTCTGGAGATGAGCGACGACGGCTACGAGCCCCCAAGCTTGTGTCGCACTCAGAGCAGAGCGGCTACATCAGGCTGTCGGCGCCACTGATCTGGATGGGGTTGGCGCTGGTGCCTGACGGCCCACTGTTGATGATGGCGTCTGCTGCGGAGGCGCGCGTAGTTAACGCCCCTTAGGATTAGCACCTTTTGTTCCCTGCGAGGAATCACAGTAGCACCCCGCAGGGGTATGTAAGGCACCTGCCATGTCTTTTGTAAATATTATATCCTTATTGTGAATTGATGCGAGATGCGTGTCCTGTCCCGGCTCGGCTCCCCCTTTCTTTCCTCACGAGGGCTTGGAGCTCTATCTTTGTGACAGTCCGGTCCCTGTGCAAAGCTTCAGCCATCGCTGGTATGCCAGGTCGTGATGCCGTGGTCAAAGCCAGGAGGTGAGCGGCCCAAGGTCCAGTAAGAGCCCCTGAGTTGCGATGCTCAGGAGGTCCCCTTTAGCGATCAAGCAGCCTTTGCTGGGAGAGAAAGGAAGGCGCGCTGTGATAGAGCTGCACTAGTCAAGGGTTTGGCGTTGAGTTGATTTAGCTTTTGCGCGACTTGTCTCATGAGTTTGGAGTAGTTGTTCGGCAAGGTGCCGGACCCGCGTGCTGGCAGCTGGAGTGTTACTGGGTCAAGCCCTCGTGAGCTTCTCCCCTCTTCCCCGCACTTTCCTTTATGCTCTACGTCCTCAGGTCCCGGCCCTCAAGCGAGCTCAGCCGCCGCTGGTATGACAGGTCGCGATGCCGTGGGTCAAGGCCAGGGGGTGAGGGCTAGAGAGCCAGTAAGAGCCCATGAGTCGCGATGCTCAGGCGCCCCCCTTTTAACGTGCGAGCGGATCGTACGGGAGAGAGGGAGAGGGAGCTCGTGACACCCCCCATGCTATTCCTTACGCGGATCCTGCACACCAACCATGAGGGAAAGCAAGGTTTGCCGTTACGGTTGCCAGCCAGCCATTGGTTGCTCTGAGGGAGTGATTGGGGCAGTGAGGGCCTGGTGAGGTGGCGCTATGCGGGGCTGCCGCGGCCAGAGCTCGACCACTCAGATTTGTCGGTGTTGCAGGGACGGACCCATGCGCAAGCGCCGTGCCAGAGCGAGCGCCTCCAAAGGTAGGTGTCAATCAAGCAGGCGATTATCTCAAGCAGGTTAATCATGAATGAGCAAATCCACTTAGATAGATGCAGAGAAAGCAAATGCCACTGGGTCAGGCCCGTGCGGCTAGGGGATGATGCAGCTCGAGGGGCGCCCCCAACAAGGTAAGCAGAAGACATAAGCAAAATGAATACATGTCGCGGGGACGGACCCACGCGACCTGGGAATGATGCAGCCACGAAGCGCACTCCAGCTGAAATGAAGCGAAAAGAAGTCACACGACATCTTTGTTGCAAAACGATCATCGGAGTAGCTGTCGGTGCGGGGTGAAGAAGCCGATCCTCATGAGCCCTCGGGACTCCAAGCCTCGGGAGACTCCGGAGGCCCGGGAGGCTCGCTGAGGTCCATCTCCATCGCCTCCAGGAACGCGCGATGTTTGGCCGCCTGAGCTTCCAGAGTGCTCCTCATCGGTATTTGGTGGGCTGCAACCCGCGTTCGGCAGTCAAGGGCATGCGAGAGTAGCATCTGCGGCGGGCCCACAAGAACGCCCCTGCCAGCTGAGGCCATAAGCACTCTTGAGAAGCGACTCGATTGAGCCACAGGTAGTCGATGCACGGGCCAGACGCCCGCCATGCTCACCTGGATGGGGAGCTACAGCTGGGCGGCGGCGATTACGCGCATGACTCTCGATTCACCGCAACTCTGAGCGGCCTTGGTGATGAACTCCTGAGGATTGGGTCTTTCTTTCCTTACGCCGTCCTGAGGGAAACGTGCCATGAAGCACGCCTCCAAGTGGTGCCCAAGCGCCTCCCTCGTGATCTTGGCAAAGTCGGTGGCTCCCCAGGAGAGAGCCCCGAGCCCTGTCCGAGGAGGGCGTCGGGCGCGCCTTCCTATGCGATGGAGGGTGGCGCCCCTTGGACAGGCGCGTGTCCGGACGTGGCGCTTCCGGAGGTGCCTGCCTCTTGAGGCCGTGAGCCAGGTGATGTCTTCTTCTTCTTGGGAGCTGCTCCAGGTAGGTTTCCACTTTTGATGTCCGGGTCCTCGATCGACGCGGCCTGGAAGGCGCGCTCGAGGGAGCACACCGCATCCTTCTCTTCACAGGGGACCGTGATGATCCCGCCACTTCCGGGCATCTTGAGGACGTTGTAGCCATGGTGAGTCACTGCCATGAACTTGGCCAAGGCTAGATACCCGAGGATGGCATTGTATGGTAGGCGAATGTGAGCGACGTCGAAGTCAATGAGCTCGGTGCGGTAGTTGTTGCACTGTCCAAAGGTGATGGGAAGGCGGACCTGCCCTATCGGGACAGTGGAACCATCAGTGACTCCTGAGAAAGGCTTGGTTGGCTGAAGCTGATAATATGGCACTTGGAGATTGTTGAACGTCTCGACGGACATAACGTTGAGTCCTTCTCCGCCATCGATGAGGGTCCTGGTGACTTGCACATTGCTGATGACTGGGGAACAGAGCATAGGGAGGACACCGGCCGTTGCCGCGCACCTGAGCTAAACGTAATGGCGCACGCAGACCACCTGAGAGGGCGCGTGGCCTCAAGCTTGGGGAGGACTGCATTCACCTCGCGAGCAAACTGCTTGAAGATGCGCTGTGAGGCTGGGGCCTGAGCGCCGCCCAAGATGCAAGCGATTGCACGCGGCTCCTCATCCTGGCGATGGTCTTCATTCCTTCTTGGTGGTGGCGGCAGAGGAGGAAGGCCTGCGTTGCCTTGCGGGCGATCCTCACGAGGCTGGTCTCTCCAAGCTCCCTCGCGGGGCTGGTCCTGCCAGCGGTCCTCGCGAGGTCGATCACGCCACCCTTGGCGAGGGCCACGGTCGTCCCATCGTCCTCCACCTCTTGCTCCGCCTCGGCCATAGCCCGAATCGTTGCGCTCGGGGCGTCGACTGACGCGGCCTTCTCGCACAGCCCTGAGCTCTTGGCATTCGTTGGTGTTGTGGGTGTGGAGATCATGGTACACACAGTACCGGCTGCCCTTGGACGACTCCGGCTGGTCCCTGCCGCGCTTCGTGTCCGGCTCTGCTGCGAGCACATCTGATCCCTTGCGCTTCACATCCTTGGCCTTGGCCTTCTTCTCTTCTGGGTGCGCTACCAGGAGCTCGAGAAGGGAGAGGCGTCCCTCCTCAGCCCTTGCGCACTTGGTCGCCAGGTTGAACAACTCCAGAGACATGCACAAATCTTCATGGATTTCCAGCTCCTCCTTCATCTTGACGTCGCGGATGCCATCAGAGAACGCCGAAATGATGGCCTCCTCGGTTACCCTGGGAATCTTGAGGCGAGCGATGTTGAAGCGCTGGATGTACTTCTGCAAGGTCTCTCCAGGCTGCTGCTTGATGCGGCGCAGGTCACCCACGGCTGGCGGACGGTCGCGGGTGCCTGGAAGTTGGTGATGAAGCGGGTGCGCATCTCGTCCCAGGAGGAGATTGTGCCAGGAGCCAGGTGCGGGCGCCGTCCTTGAGTGCCATGGGAAACCAGTTCGCCATGACCTTTTCGTCCTCGTTGGCGGCTTTGATGCCCAGCTCATAGAGCTGTAGGAACTCCGCGGGATCTGCAGTGCCGTCATAGCAAGGAGGCAGGTCGGTCTTGAACTTTCCTGGCCAGGCGACGCTGCGTAGCTCGAGGGCGAAGGCGTGGCAGCCTGCGGTGGCCATCGGAGCCCTCTGCTGATGTTGGGCTTGCTCTAGGGGATTCCCGCACGCCGCTGCCTGGAGCAGCGCGGGGTCTTGACGTGGTGGCGCAGGTGTCGGATTTCGGGTTCCGGCAGACCCTTGAGGTTCGAACACTGGGGCGCGCGCGGAAATCTGCCCTCTACCTACCTGCACCCCGCCGCCTCGCTAAGATCTAAGCTATGAAAGGAACAACACAAGAGACAGAGGGTTTATACTCGTTCGGGCCACCATTGTGGTGTAATACCCTACTCTAGTTTGTGGTGTGGTGGATTGCCTCTTGGGCTGATGGTGATGAACAATACAAGGGAGAACAGCCTCGCGAGGGTCTGTTCTTGGTCGGTGCGATGAACTTCTAGGGGGAGTTCAGTCGCCTTCTCTCTCTCTCTCTTTCTCTGTCCAAGGTGCATCCAGCTACAGATCAGATGTCTCTACTATGGTGGCTAGCTCTACTTATATAGGCAGAGGCCCTGGGCCTCTTCCCAAATATTGAGCTTGAAGGGCGCCAACAATTGGCCATTTTGAAGGGAACATCTAGTACACTTATCCTCGACTAAAGTTGGTCCTCGCTGTCACAAGGCTCTGGTGGTGGCCTTGACTTGGGCTCCACAATGACTTCCTTCTGCCGTTGGACTGGTCTTGGTCTTGTTGCACGAAATGGACGCCTTTGCTTGATGCTCTACTGCGCTTGCTCCCTTTGCACCAAAGAGGAAAGGAGGACCTTTGCACAGTGGCGCCCACTGGGCGCCCTTGGTTGTCATGCCTTGCATCATGGGCACCTCGTGAGGTACCCCGCCTTGATCTCTCCGCCTCCTCGCGAGCCAGCCTGACAAGGCCGTGCCTGAGGAAGCTCCCTGTCGTCCGCCCCGCGAGGCTTGGCCCCTTGCGAGGGTCTTGAGCTCGTGTTGATGAAGATGGGCCGTCTTGGGCCCCCCTTTGAGCCATGCTGCAGGCCTTGAGCAAGTCTGGGACCCCGATCCCGTAACGCCGACAGTAGCCCCGGGCCCAAAGCGCGCCCGGACTTGGCCGAGCAGAGGCGAAGGGCAAGTCCAAGCTGCTGCGGGCCCCTAACAGCCTGCGGCCTTGGCGCCGCTGGCGGTTGATTGGGCGTGGGCACCTCGGCAAAGAACTGCGAGTCGATAAAGGCGGCGTCTGCCTAGGCTTTGCTTCCCTTGCTTTCTCTATTCTTGCCAGATCCCCTTTCTTGCGCCTCTCCTTCCTGCCTCAAATCTTTAGATCCACTTTGATCAAGACGCCCTAGCAAGGCATGGCGCCTCACCGGACCCGGCCGAGCTTGGTACGCGCCGCCTGGACTTCGCCGAACGTGTCGGAGGCGAAGCCTTGCGAGTGCGCGCCGGATAAGCGGCGGCGCGAGGGCATCGGCAGGCGAAGGTGTTCATGGCCGGCTCCGCCCTCCCTGAGGGCCAAGGGAGCACCTTCTATCCTCTCTTTGTAAGCGCCATTGTTGCTGGCCTGATGCCTCCCTTTTCCGAGTTCTTCTTCTCCGTCCTCCGCCATTACAAGCTACAAGCTCTGCATCTCCACCCCAACTCTGTTCTCCTCTTGGCGATCTTCGCCTACTATTGTGAGGCTCACGTCGGGGTGTAGCCCTCAGTGGCCCTGTTGCGCCACTATTTCTCCCTCCGGACCTCTCGTGGTTCCTTCTCTGCGTGTGCGAGGTTCCTTGCGTACGGTAGCTCCATCGCCATTTCGAACCCCGGGAAGAGGATTGAGGGCTTCAAGAGCAAGTGGGTCTTGGTAGATGTTGGGCGCATCCACCCTCGGCTAATCTTGCCCACGGAGCACCCCATACACTCCGACGACTTGTCCCGAGTGGAGCTCGTGGATCCCCGCGCAAGGCCGATGTTGGAGAGGATGGACATGGATCTGAGGCCGGCCAGGATGGCGGGCCCGAAGCTGACAAGGTCTTGTCTGCGGAGGGAATTCCTGGAGCACCAGCTGGCTCCGCTTCGTCCGTACCCACTTCCGATGTGGAGGCTCCACCCGAGCCCTGCGGTCTTGGCCGACGAAGACCTGGCTGCGGTTCTCCAATCTATGGTCGGGGGCGACGTAGCGAGGTTGGAGGGCGCCCACGCCTGTTCCTCCGCGACGACTGGGAGCAGGTAGTGCAGTCCATGCCCGTCTTCAACGGGGACGGGCCCGTGCCCACGGAGGCTCCTGAGGAACTGGTGGATGTGTCCTCCGGCGACTCCAGCAAGGAGAAGGGAGAAGGGGAGCGGGAAGGAGGGCTCGACTCCGAGGCGACCGACAGAGAGTCGAGGGCTCCCCTCCCTCGGTGCAAGTCCCGCGTTCTCCGCCTCTCACCGAGCGACAACGACGACGAGGATGATGACGAGCGGGGCGGCGGAAGCTTGCCCCGATCCTGAAGAAGGACAGGACCGGGCTGGTCCCCCGCGGGTCTGCCCCGGCATCGAGGCGATCCGCAGGCGCGCCTCCTGCTCCCGAGCTCCTTGAGGCTGATCCTTGTAACCGGCTCTCGGGCTTCAAGTATGGCCGGAGGTTGCTCGAGCTCGCGAGCGACGACCAGTAAGTGTTCGGTTCCTATCTTATTTCTAGTTTTGTCGCTGAGGCTTGACGTCTGTATCTCTTGGTTATGCTAGCGCCCGCGGCAAAGAAGCTGAAGGGATCTCCTGAGGTTCCATCTGGGGCAGCGCCTCCGCCCCTGAAAGAAGGTGACCGTGATGCACGGGCCTCTCCTCGCCCGTCATCTCGCGAGGCCTCGGTGGAGCTGGCTGGGCGGGCAAATTTCTATGGCCTAAGCGACTCTGAGGTGTCCCTTCTGATGCCGCCGCCATAGCTGTTGGGGCGGCGGAGTCCCGCCTCGAGGATACCATGGTCACTGCCGTCCTCTCCTCCTACTCCACCAAGGCTTCTGTCTCTCAGGCTCCTCCCTATCGTTACGGATCGTCTTTCTTTTGCCCCGGACCGGCTGTGGCTTGAGGATCTTTTGGGCGCCAACCTCGCTCGGTGGCCGGGCGCTGGAGGCTGGCCGGCTGGATTCGCCCGACGCTTCAATCCGGGCGGCGCTGGTCCAGAACCTTGACGGCTTGACGAGAAGAAGCAAGCCGTCCCTTGGGCGAAAGCTGCTCACGACGCCACCTTGGGGAGGTAGCCGAGGTCCGAGGATTCTTTGCAAAGTATTTGGAGAAAGCTGCGAGGGCTGCGGGACCAGCTTCGCCAAGGAGGCCCGTCGCCAAGAGCAGGAGGAAGGCATGAAAGCTCGCGAGGTGGCCGTCAAGGTTCGGGAAGCCAAGCTCAAGAAGCGCCGTGAACGCCTAGGCGTGCTGGAGCAAGAGTTGGAGACGAGGAAGGTCGAGTTGGACGGAAAGGCACGGGTCCTTGCCGAGGATCGCGTGGCCTTCACAGATATGGAGGTGAAGGCTCGCACCTTGCTGAGGGAGCTTTATGATAACGGCCTGGAGAGCCCGCTGGCCAGCACAGAGGACGGCCCCGCCAAGCTGCTTCCCTTCCTAGTTCGCACTCTTGAAGATGTCGCCCTTGGCCTTGGCCCTACGGCTGAGGTCGAGGCGTGCGGTCTTGTCTTCATACCGACGCTGGTCCTCACCCACGTCTACCTTCGCGATCCCAACGCCGGCCTCGGCGACTGCTTTGGAGCCAGCGGGCGAGCTTGCCGCTACCGCCTTGAGGCCGTGAAGGGTCATGCGGAGGCTCACTGGGAAGTTCCGCCTTGACACCAAGTCAAGGCGGGCGCTGCCAACCTAGCGGCTCCACCGGCGAACTCGCACAGCGCAGCTCCACCCGTCGACAAGTGACTCTGTTGCGGCTCTGTTACCTTTTGATTCCTGCACATGTATCATGCCTCGGGGAGGCGTTTAAACTTGCATTTGGCGTTGTGATAACAGTTATGGATTGTAAAATTTTCTTTTGAATTCCTTGAAATTTGCGCTTTTCCTTCCTACTTACTTGTGTTCTACGCCGGCAGAGCCCGGCCCCGCGCATATATCAGCCACCGTTAGCCCCGACAAGAAACCAGGACGGGACCAAGGGGTGAGGGGCTACGTGACAAGTTAGGCTCCTGAATCGCGATGCTCGAGAGTCCCCTTAGCGCCACGAACAACAAGTAGGGAGGTGAGATGTGGGTGGATCTACCGTTCTACGTCTAGAGAGCCCGGACCAAGCATACCTCAACCGCCGTTAGCCTTTCGGAACTAAGGAGTGAGGGGCTACGTGACGATTAGGCTCTGAGTCGCGATGCTCGTGGAGTCCCCTCGACGCTCAAACGGCCTTAGACCTTGGCTCCGCCGGGAGGGACGCGCGACGAACCAGGCCCGAGGGGCCTGGCTGGGTAGCGTGCGTCTGGGCATGACCCAGGCGCAGCCCCCGTGCCCAGCCCCCTCGCGTAGCACTCCCGATTGGAGGCGCTGCGATGAGGCCGGTTTTCTGAGCTCTGGCTCCACGAGGTTGATGCAGCCCGTGGGCCACCCTCGATTGTTTATCACCAGCGGATCATAGCGCTTGTATGTGTACGGGCATAGCCGCTCCTCGGCGGTGTAAATCGCCACCGGCGTGGAGCATGGTGCTTCCAGCAGTGCGTGGGAGGAGCTCCCCTCCGCAGAGGAGCCCAGGCGTGTACAGCCCATACGACACGTGGGCGCGCAGTACGGTAGGGCCTAACGAGGTGTATCTCGAGCACCCGTGAGCCAGTAGCTGGGACTCACGGGCCCCTACCTCAAGGCGGGTTGCGCTGGCACCGGGCCTTATCTTGTGATGTGTTCCTGCAGATTTGGTTAGATGCGGCGCTCTCGTCTTCGGGTCCGACCCTCGAGCTGGTCTCGGCCGTCATTTGGTATGCTGTGTCGCGATGCCGTGGACAAGGCCAGAGGGTGAGGGTGGAGAGCGAGGGAGCCCCGAGTCGTGATGCTCGGTACCCCCCTTTAACGTGCAAGCGGTCGACACTTAACGAAGAGAAGGTGCCATGGATTGGCATCAAATAACAAGCATGATGGGTCGAACGCATGACCCGAAATAAACGCATAAGAGGGATACATGCCGCAGTGCGGCCCGAGCGACTTCGGGATGATGCACCGAAGGCGCCCCAACAAGGTAAGCTAGGAACAGGAAGTAAAAAGGATACACGCCAGGACGGACCCACGCGCCCGAATGGGGCGCTCCCGGTGGAAATGAAACTTGAAAGATGTCACCGTAGCGTTGAAGACGAAAGGGTGTTGGTGCAGCAGACTCGGTGAGCTGCGGGAGCCGATCCTCACGAGCCCCCAGGCTCAGGGGCCTCAGGAGGCTCCGGAGGCGCTGGTGGCTCCTCGTGGACCATCTCCATCTCCGCCAGGGCTGCGGAGCGCCTGGCCTCTTGAGCCTCCAGGATGTCCCTCATGAGGTGTTGGTACGTGGCGGCCGCGTTCGGCAGACCGTAAGGCATGCGAACGTAGCTGTGGGGTGGACCTTCGCAGCGCCCCACGCGAGAGGGCCAGAGGCGCCTCGAGAGGCGGCTCGGTTGAGCCTGGTATGTCGATGCAGACGCAGCCCACCATCCTCGCCTGGATGGGGTGCTACGGCAGTGTAAGCAGCAATGCCACTCATGACTCTTGACTCCTGCAGCTCCTGAATGGCCTTGGCGACAAACTCCCGAGGGTTTGGCCTCCTTGCCGCTGGGCTCCTTCTTGAGGGAAACGTGCTTCGAAACACGCCTCCAAGTGGTGCCCAAGCGCCTCCCTCGTGACCTTAGCAAGGTCGGTGGCCCTCCAAGGAGGAGCCCCCAAGCCCTGCCTGAGGAGGGCGCCGGGCGCGCTTTCCTATGCGATAGAAGGAGGTTCCCCTTGAGCAGGCGCGGACCCTGAGGGGCCTGTCTCCTGAGGGGCCGGGCCGGACGATGTCTTGTTCTTCTTGGGGGCGGTCTCGGGAAGCCTCCTGCTTCCGTGATCTGGGTCTTCCAGTGATGCGGCCTGAAAGGCTCGCTCTAGGGAGCACACTGCGTCTTTCTCTTCGCAGGGCACCGTGATGAGTCCGCCACTTCCTGGCATCTTGAGGACGTTGTAGCTGTGGTGGGTTACGGCCATGAACTTGGCCAGGGCTGGGTACCCGTGGAAGACGTTGTATGGCAGGCGAATGTGGGTGACGTCGAAGTCGATGAGCTCGGTGCGGTAGTTGTCGCGTCTTGTGAAGGTGACAGGAGGCGAACCTGCCCGATCGGGACTGTGGAGCCGTCGGTGACCCCAGAAGAAAGGCTTGGTTGGCTGAAGCTGATTGTAAGGCACTTGGATATTGTTGAACGCTTCCACGGACAGACGCGTTGAGCCTGCCCGTCATCAATGAGGGTCTTGGTGACTAGCACGTTCGCGATGATTGATTGGGGAACAGAGCATCGGGAGGACTCGGCTGTGGCGCACACTTGAGCTGATCATGAGCTGAACATGATGGTGCATGCCGACCACCGAGGGGCGTGTGGCTTCGAGCTTGGGGAGGACTGCATTCACTTCGCTGGGCGTAATCGCTTGAAGATGCGTTGAGAGGCTGGGGCTTGAGCTCCGCCCAGGATGCAGGCGATCGCGCGAGGCTCCTGGAAGCCCGCAGCCCCCTCGTCCTGATGATGGTCTTTGTTTCTCCTTGGCTGCAACGGCAGAGGAGGGAGTCCTGCGTTGCCTTGCGGGCGGTCCTCGCGAGGCTGATCCTCCGGCCTCCTCGCGAGGCGGGTCTTGCCAGCGATCCTCGCGAGGTTGGTCGCGCCACCCTTGGCGTGGGCCACGGTCTTCCCGGGCCCCACGTTCCTTCCTCCTCCTTGGCCGTAGCCCAGTCGCCCATGATCAGGGGCGTCGGCCGATCCTCCTTCTCGACGGCTCGGAGCTCTTGACATTCGGCTGGTGTTGTGGGTGTGGAGGTCGTGGTACACGCAGCATCTGCTGCCCTTGGAAGACTCGGGCTGATCTTCGCCCGCTTGGTATCCGGTTACGCCGCGAGCACGGCAGCCCCTTGCGCTTCACGTCCTTGGCCTTGGATTTCTTCTCTTGGGTCTGCGGCGGGCAGCTCGAGGAGGAGAGACGCCCTTCCTCGGCCTGGCGCACTTGGTCGCCAAGTTGAACAGCTCAAGGAAGTGCACAGATCTTCATGCATCGCCACTCCTCCTTCATTTTGACGCCGCAAGACACCGCCGGAGAAGGCGGAGATGATGGCCTCCTCGGTCACCTTGGGAATCTTGAGGCGCACGTTGTTGAAGCGCTGGATGTACTTGCGCAGGTCTCTCCTGTTGCCGCTTGATGCGTCGCATGTCGCTCACGGCAGTGGCCCGCCACGAGTACCTTGGAAGTTGGCGATGAGGTGCACGCATCTCGCCCCAGAGGAGGAGATCGTGCCTACGGCCAGGTTCGGGAGCCAAAAGGGCCTCTGCCCTGAGCGCCAAGGGAAACCAGTTTGCCATGACCTTCTCGTCTCCGTTGGCGGCTTGATGCCCAGCTCAGAGAGCTGGAGGAACTTCTTGGGTCGGCCGCACTTGGCCGTCGTAGCAAGGAGGCAGGTCCGGCTTGAACTTGTCGGGCCACGCGACGCTGCGCAACTCGTGGGTGAAGGCACGACAGCCTGCTGTGGCCACGGGAGGCCTTGGGTGACGAAGAGCTTGGTCTTGCGGGACCCCATGAACTGCAGCTGGGAGCAGCGCGGGGTCTTGACGTGCCGGAGCAGGGGCGTGGTCACGACGAGCTCGAGCGGGGAGCACTCGGGCAGCTTCTTGCGGGCGAGGGACCTCCTGGCAGCTCTGCTCTTGCTACCGGGCGCCGGATCGAAGGGTTCCGCCTAAGGACCACGCGCTTTGGGGCCAGGGCGCCTTCTTGAGGGGGAGGCGCCGAGGCGCCGGAACCGTCGCCCATGCAGGGACGGTGCGGTGCAGCGAGACAGACGGGCGGGGAGCCTTCGCGCGCGGGACGAAGCTCGGGCGATGCGGTCGAGCCACTCTTCGTAGACGTCGTCCGACGGGATAAGATACCCGCAGAGCTCGTTTGCCGCGATGAGCGCAGCTCGAGCCTCCATGCGGCGTTGAACGCGCGAGACGAAGAACCAGCCGGCGAAGCGAGGGGTATGAGGCGGCCGTCTTGCCTCACGGAGGGATGCTGGGACGATGCTTGCTGCTCGTTCCCCGCCGGGCCGGTGGCGGCGTTGACGGCAGACGACGGGGAACGACGAGGGCCCCGCCGACGAGAGCCGTCTGGGCGACGCAGGAAGCGAGAGCGGCTCGGTGCTCGGCGCGGGCCCGACGAGCGTCAGACATGGATGCGGGGGTCGACGGAGAACAGGGCAGCAGAAGACGAATTCCGGCGCACCCCTACCTGTCGCGCCAAATGTCGGATTTCGGGTTCCGGCAGACCCTTGAGGTTCGAACAATGGGGCGCACGCGGAAGTCTGCCCTCTACCTACCTGCACCCCGCCGCCTCGCTAAGATCTAAGCTACGAAAGGAACAGCACAAGAGACACAGGGTTTATACTAGTTCGGGCCACCATTGTGGTGTAATACCCTACTCTAGTTTGTGGTGTGGTGGATTGCCTCTTGGGCTGATGGTGATGAACAATACAAGGGAGAACAGCCTCGCGAGGGTCTGTTCTTGGCCGGTGCGATGAGCTGCTAGGGGGAGTTTAGTCGCCTTCTCTCTATCTCTCTCTGTCCAAGGTGCATC
This sequence comes from Aegilops bicornis, assembly GCA_021605145.1. NCBI lineage: Eukaryota > Viridiplantae > Streptophyta > Magnoliopsida > Poales > Poaceae > Aegilops > Aegilops bicornis. Next base: position 552,929,991 of record CM038671.1, on the reverse strand, counting down.
CAACTACTGATCAGATGTCTCTACTATGGTGGCTAGCTCTACTTATATAGGCAGAGGCCCTGGGCCTCATCCCAAATATTAATGAGGAAGGGCGCCAACAATTGGCCTTTTTGAAGGGGAACATCTGGTACACTTATCCTGACTAAAGTTGGTCCTCGCATGTCAAAGGCTCTGGTGGTGACGCCGGCTTAGGCTCCACAATGACTTCCTTCCTGCCGTTGGACTGGTCTTGGTCTCGTTGCACGAAATGGACGCCTTTACTTGATGCTCTACTTTGTGCTTGCTCCCTTTGCACCAAAGAGGAAAGGAGGACACTGCGGGGTGGCGCCCTGCCAGCTCCCTTTGGCGCCCTTGGTCGTCATGGCTTGCGTCATGGGCACCTCGTGAGGTACCCCGCCTTGATCTCTCCGCCTCCTCGCGAGCCAGCCTGACAAGGCCGTGCCTGAGGAAGCTCCCTGTCGTCCGCCCCGCGAGGCTTCGCCCCTCGCGAGGGTCTTGAGCTCGTGTTGATGAAGATGGGCCGTGTTGGGCCCCCCTTTGAGCCATGTTGCAGGCCGCAGGCAGGCAAGTCTGGGGACCCCCGTTCCCAGAACACCGACAACAGGGATGCGGTCATGGTGCACCAGTGCCGGGAGCACGCGAGCACCGTCTTGGGGACGGGGATCTCTTGGCAGCTCCTTTCTTGTCGCGCGGGCGCCGACGCGGTGGATCTCGTCCTGGCGTCGCGCGCCTTGGAGCCAAGGCGCCTTCTTGGGGAGGAGGTGGCGGAGGCACCTCCTGATCTGCGCCTCCTGCGCAGGACGGAGGGCGAGGCAACAAGAGGGACGACATGGGAGAGCCCCCTGCGGCGCTGACAAGCTCGGTGATGCGGGCGAGCCAGTCCTCGTAGAGGTCGTCGACGGGACGGTAGTGCAGGAGCTCACGCGCTAGGAGCAACGCGGCGTGCGTGTTTGTATGGGCACAACGCGCGTGGGACGACGGACCGGCCGGAGTCAGCGAAGGGGTGGCGATGCGGCCTTCCCGCCGCACCGAAGGATGCAGAGACAAGGCCTGCTGCTCGTTCCCCGCCGGGCCGGTGGCGGCGTTGGCGGCAGGCGATGGGGAACGACGGGGACACCCACCGACAGGAGCCGTCTGGGCGACGCGGGCGGCGAGAGCAGCCCGACGCTCGGCGCGAGCCCGACGAGCGTCAGCTATGGACACAACGGAAGATCGAACGCGAAGCAGCGGAAGAAAGATTCCGGCACACCCCTACTTGGCGCGCCAAATGGCGGATGTTGGGTTCCGGCAGACCCTTAAGGTTCAAACTCTGGGGTGCGCCCGAAGATCTCTCCCCTACCGATCTACGTCCGATCGCCGCGTGAGATCTAAGCTGAAAACGATGAACGACTCAAGGGACACAAGATTTATACTGGTTTGGGCCACCGTTGTGGTGTAATACCCTACTCCAGTGTGTGGTGTGGTGGATTGCCTCAGGGGCTGATGATGAACAGTACAGGGGAAGAATAGCCTCGCGAGAGGTGTTCTTGAGCTGGTGCGATGAACTGCTTGGGTGAGTTCGATCGCCTCTCTCTCTAATGAGCACACGATCTGTCCCCCTCCCTTTGGTGGTGGCAAGTTCTATTTATAGAGGCCCTGGGCCTCTTCCCAAATATTGAGCGGGAAGGGCGCCAACAACAGCCATTTTGAAGGGGAACATCTAGTACAAGTTATCCTGACTAAAGTTGGTCTTCGGCTGCCAAAAGCACTGGCGATGACGCGGTCTTGGGCTCCACGGTGACCTCCATCCTACCGCTCCGCTGGTCTTGGTCTCGTTGCACCAAAATGGAAACCTTTGCCTGATGCCTTGGTACTCCGCGCCTGTGCTTGCCCCCTTTGCACCAAAGAGGAAACAAGGACAAGTGCGTGAGCCGGGCGCCTCGCCTTTGGTCTCGATCGTCATGGATTGCGTCACGACCACCTCGCGAGGTACCCTGCCTTGATCTCTCCGCCTCCTCACGAGCCTGCCTGGCGAGGCCGTCTTTGAGGAAGAGTCGCGTCGTCCTCCCCGCGAGGCTTGGCCCCTCGCGAGTGTCTTGAGTCTTGTGCTGATGAAGATGAGCCGTACTGGGCCACCACTTGAGCCACGCCGCAGGCCGCAGGCAGGCAAGTCTGGGGACCCCCGTTCCCCGAACACCGACAGTAGGGGGCGGTGAGGCGTCCGTGGCATCACAGCCGGCCACGGGAGGCAGGAGCACGCGGCACGACCGGCGCTGGTTTGGGCGGCTGGAGCAAGAAGACCAGAGGTTGAAGAAGCACTACGGCCGTTGGGTGAACATCGCACGGTAACTGGAGCTAGAATCATTCATAATGACTAAGTTGACAAAGCCCTCCATCCCCGTCAACTTGGTAGGCCCATAGTTCAGCCTCCCACTATGTTGGGTTCCAGCTGGCAGGGGGAGTATTCATTTTTTTTTGTGCGTAATAAGGAGGCACTTCCTTGCCTGCGAAGATAGCTGGCGGGCTTGACCTATCAGCGGGGGGCGCATTTTTTTCGCGAAATACAGAGGCCCTTCCGGTGGGTCCCAGATGTCAGGTGGAGGAATCATTATTTTGCGCGTAATATGGAGGCATTTCCTTGTGTGCGGCCGTGGACCCAGCTGTCGGCCTCTCCACGTACAGTCCACGTCCGGTGGATGTCGTTCGTTGACCATGTTGACCAGGCCGCGCCAAGAACACCATGGCGGTGGATGACGGTGAGGCCTAGGAAGGGAACGACACAGAGCCGGGGAAGACTCGGCAATGGTTGCCCACGCGGTGGGGAGTACGAGGTTCTATGGTCCATTTGCCCGTCACGGAAAATAACAGGAGGTGTGGGTGAGTAGAGGAATGGCACGGCCAGCAATGAAGTAGGGTGGGCGGTGCGGCTGGCGGCAAAGACAACCGACCACGGAGGTAGGAGCAGGCAGTCCCACCGGCGCTGGTTTGGGCGTGGAGCAAGAAGATCGAGATATTGAAGAAGAAGACAGCCGTTGGATTAACATCCAACGGTCATCGCTGCTAGAATCGTTGTGGACTAAGTTGACAAAGCCTTTCGTACCACGCCAACCTAGTAGACCCACAAGTCAGCCTCCAAATCTGTCCCAAACAAAGATATAGCCCGAAATTTCTAGCCAGATTCAAATTAATTTTAAAACTAAATATACCTTAATTTAAATTCAATGAAATTTTACCCGCACAAAAACAATGAAACTTAAAATATCAAAATCCGAAAGAGAAAAGTATTTTGGAACTAATTGCCTGTTTGCAAAAAACAAAATAGTTGGCTAGCCATTTTCAGAAAGAAAAAAAAACAAACTGGGCTGGTCATGTGCTAAAGATATGAAATAAAAGCCTGGGCTAGACGGGCCATAGCTCCCGCACAACCCAGTTGATACCCTTCTCCATCCCGAGAAAACAAAATTATCACAAGGCCTTTCTGGGTCCCTACTGTCATCCTCACCATGTACAGTCATCTCCTTATTCCTCTCGGTTGTTGACCATGTTGACAACACCGGAGGGCGGCGCCGCGGCGAGCGAACCAAGGCGGAGGACGATGGTGAGGCCTCGGACAGGAACGAACAGGAGCCGGGGAAGATGCGCAGAGTTTTAGGGTGCGATGTGGCCATGATGCATGCGCGGCAGCACAGCCAGCCGTGGGAGGCGGGAGCAGGCGGTCCCGCCGGCGCTGGTTTGACTTTGGCGGCTCGAGGAAGAAGAGACTGAAGAAACACGACAGACATTGAATGTCAATCCAACAGTCAAGGTTGGCACAATCGTTTGTTGACTAAGGCGACACCAAGTAGCATACTTTTTATATATATGAAGAAAAGAAAAATTGGCCTCGTTCGCCTGATAACATTCCCGAAACTGCGACCGTTCGATCTTGTGTCGCAACTAAAACTGCGAAGAAAATGTGTTTGTCTGTCGTCCTCCTCCCAGGGAACGTTCGCCACATAAGTGACTAGCACCCTTGGTTTTCAACCGATAGGTCTTGGGTTCGGGTCCCAGGAACTCTCAATTTTGTCCTCCTTCCTTCCTCGCAAAAAGGGAAAGAAAATCAAAGACTTGAGAAGGCATACAGAACAAGCTAGTGTGCCAGTAAAGAGACGTTGCTGAGTTTTAGAAAAAAAGGGAGACGTGCTCTTGTAGCTGGTTCGAATCCAAACCTAGACTATGACTATATATGGTGCTATGCTACTCTGCAAGTAATGAAACTGACATATCCAACATTCGCTTCTCCTCTTCTCTACTTACTCTGCCTAGCATCAGAAGCTCTGGCCGCAGCAACCATATCCGCTAGCTGCTCGTCCACCTGCTCTTTAGCAGGAAACAACCAGATATGTGCCAAGTCACCACCCGTACCATCGCCTGTGGGTCTCATCACACCCCACGGCATGCGCACATGACGGTTGCTCATCACAACCCTTGCCGTTGGTGTGGTGCCACCGCTTCAAATCACCTTGAGTCATCCGTCGCGTCTCAACTACAATCCTCAACCCCGGCGAGTCTTCTATTAATGCCCTAATCATGGTTTTATAATATGTTTAAGTGTTGTTCAGCTGCTTTCAGTTGCTGATTTTTTTAATAGTTTGGTTGATGATCTTCCAATTTGATTCGTGCAGAAAAGGGAAGATTCGTGTGATTTGTATTTCTGGGAAGTTGCTGATGTGGGAGAGTGCAACTACGCTGATTATTTGGTTAGCCGAGGAATCCCAATACTAGCAGGTTTTGTTGTTGGACAAGTAACTGAAGGAACGACAGAAGAGGAAGATGCAGAGCAGAAGGTTAAAGATACAGTTCCTCTGATCATGGCCAAGCAACAGCTACTGAACGACCTTGACAACAGTGAGCAGATGAAAGAGCTTGTGAAGATAATGGGCAAAATCGATGTGCTCAGAGGATGATTGTCTCTTTATTTGCGATTATATAGCACTTTCGTGATGTATTCGATTGGCTATGACATGAGCACTTTCTTTGAAACTAGTAATGAATGAAACCTGTGTAGCAGGCTGGGCGTAGTGTTGTGAACATCTAATGATATCTATTAACGGAAATCAGGGGGTATCCCCTTTTGGTCATAAATAAATAAATAGCAGAGCCCTTTTGGTAATAAATAAATAAATTAGCAGAGGCCCTGTTGGGTCAGCTTTGTTCTCATTCGAAGACGTCGAGCAAATTGCAGTCCAACGGCAAACTATGTCGTCAAATTCAAGTTTCACAGCCAAATATGAGTACAACTAAACAACAATGTCATCATGTTTTAGTCGTCATACAATCACCAAACACAAATCAGCATACATAACAAGTGATGTTCTCATAGGAAAATACTAAACAACATGTTCATCAGGTTTCAGTTGTCATAGCAAACACAATTTCACATAGTAGATAAAAAAACGTCTTCTGACAGGCAAATATGACAAAAGCAATGTAATCATCATCCGCAGCAGCAGTGTCAACATCTTCGCCATGTGTATCAGTCTGAATTGTAATTCCCTGCAGTGTCATCTTCTTCTTCGTCCTCAACGTCCTCGAACGTTGGCTTCTTCTTGATCAACTCTTGTATGTCCACAGCACGACAGGCAATCTTTTCGCCGGCGTCATTGACGTGATGGTTCTCAAAGATATTAGGAACATCTGTGTTATCTTGTACATCAGGGAAGCGGTGTAAGCATCATCTTGTTGTGCAACTTCATTAAACGAATTCCTCTGCTCAAACCTTTGCAATACTCTCTAGTCATCGCTACGTGCAAATGTGTCTTCCAAGAAAAATATATGTGTTGCTTGATTTGCCAAAATAAAAGGCTCGTTGGTCTGGTACGCCGCCTTGACATTGATGGATTTGAAATAATCATCAGCTCTGGGTTTTGCGATCCTAGAAAACAGGTTATACCAATGACAGGACAACAGAACCACACACCGATGATCCTCGGAACTGGAGATATACTACAACTGAACAATGTTTGTTATGTTAGCATACATTTCAGTTATCTCTTTGTCATACGTATCCGTGCTAATGATGGCACTATTTTGTGTCTTCCTGCCTTCGTCTCGTGCAAGGGTATTGTAGCGCACATCTCCAACAACGCAAGATTCATAATGTCTTACCCGAGTATCAGGACCCATTGCTAGTGAGTAAAGGGCATCATCAACTACCTGCCCATCCTCCCGCATCTTCTTAACCTATGGTTAGAAAATAGACAAGCTGGTCATCTTATGTACTCAATATATTAAAAAAACAAACAGTGCAATTCAAAAGCTTACATGGCTCTTGAACCATTTCGCAAATCCTGCCATAACTGGTTTGTCAATGTTTCTTGGATTTTGCGGCAAGATAACTCCTTTTTGTAGATGCTGCACAACATAGTGATCGCGTCAAACATCTAAATATATAAGAATGTGTTGCTAGTTTAGTAGATTACGATGTATAAGCTGCAGTACTTAGCACTTACTTGATATAAGGTAGTATCTCAGGACAGTTATTCAACACATAAGAAACCATTTTGTCCAAATCTTTAGGTTTTTCCTCTTGTCGACTCTTCCCTGTAACTCGAATAGAATAATCGAAAACATTGAGCCCGGGATTGTCTTCACCCACTTCTTTGCTAAGCTGATCAGTTGTTTCAATGTATTTTGAGCAGAATGTCAATGCTTCTGTATCAATGTAGGCCTATGCAACGGAACCCTCGGGTCTAGCTCTATTCCTAACTTAGCCCTTGAAAGTGCCTAGCCGCCTTTCAATAGGGTACATCCGGCCATACTGTACTGGACCTCTAAGTAGTGCCTCATCAGGTAGATGAACAGCCAAATGCACCATCACATCAAAGAAGGCTGTAGGATATATCTTCTCAAGGTCGCATAGGATAGTTGGTATCTTGTCTCTAAGATGCTCCAAAGCATCTATCCTGATATTTCTACTGCAGAGTTCCCTGAAGAATTGTCCCAACTCTGCAACTTCTCTGTGTAAGTCAGGGCGGCCCAATCCTCTAAGGATAACATGTAAAATGCTTTGAAGTAGGACGTGGCATTCATGAGTTTTCAACCCTTGTACCTTGTTTCCATCTGCACTGACTCTCCTTTCAGGGTTGTAAGCAAATCCATGTGGGAATCTCACACGTGACAGGACCTCGCAGAATTCTTTTCTTTTTACCTTGTCCAAGGTGTAAATAGCTGGTGCCATATCCCATGGTTTACCTTCATCTTGCACCTGCAAATCTTGTCTGATACCCAGGTGTGTCAAATCAATCCTAGATTTTAAGCTATCTTTCGTCTTGCCTTCAATATTAAGAAGTGTGCCGATAATGATGTCACATATATTTTTCTCGATGTGCATCCACATCAAGATTATGCCGCAGATCCAAATCTTTCCAACACTCCAAGTCCCACAAAGTGGACCTGCGGGTAAACAATAATCTCTCTACTGCCCTACCACGCTTTCTTTTCCCGCTACCATTACCAGGATGGTTTCCTGGTGTAATGTGCCTGACCTTCTCTAATTCCACTTGCAACTCATCAGCGGTGAGCCTCTTTGGCGCATCATAGTTTTCATGTTTTGCATTGAACACATGTCTTCGGTATTTTCTAGGATGCGGCTTGTCCTTAGCAAGGAAACGACGGTGTCCAATGTAACAGATCTTGCTAAGTACTGCGTATGATAGCGGATTCCTATCACAGCGAACACATGCATTGTAACCATGCGTCATTCGCCCTGACATAGTGCCCAAAGCCGGATAATCATGGATGCACCAAATTATAACATCACGTAGAAAGAAATTAGCTGGTGGGCTGCTATATAGGTCTCGAGTGAGAACACCCCTCCATAGCTGTTGAAGTTCCTCCATAAGAGGCTCCATGAACAATTCAAAATCCTTTCCAGGACTTTTTGGACCTGAGATGAGCAAGGCCATCATGTAGTTTGATTCTTTGGTGCATACATTTGGAGGCATGTTGTAAGGGATAACAAGCAGCGGCCACATGCTATATGTGGCGCTTTGCGGCCAAATGGGTTAAATCCATCCGAAGCTAAGCCAAGTCTAATGTTTCTCGGGTTGACAAACTTTTGTGTTTCTGATTGAAGCTTTTCCACTCAATACCATGTGATGGATGGCTCATTACATTTTGATCTATGTACTCCTGGTTCCTAGAATGCCACAGTACATCCTCTCTTGTTTCAGCATCATGAAATAACCTCTGCAATCTTGGGGTAATTGGAAAATGTCTCAGAACATTATGAGGAATCCTCTTCACAACATCGCCATCTTTCCATCTTGATGATTTGCATTTCGGGCATTCACTTAAGTTGGCATAATCCTTCTGGAACAGAACACAATTATTCTTACAAACATGGATCATATCATATCCAAGTCCAACTGCATGAAGGAAATTCTCCATTTTACTGTAGGTGTGTGGCAGCTCAGATGCATCTGGGAAATCTTTCCGGAAAGCAGCCAACATCGCATCAAATGATTTGTTGGTCATCCGCTCAGATGTCTTCACCTGAAGAAAGGTGACCATAGCTGAGAATACTGACAGCTCATTTCCTGGGGTGACAGCCACGTTGCATTATTCCAACATGCGGGCCCACCGTTTTTCTTCTGCAGGTGAAAGTTCACGGAATGCACGTGCATTTCGTAGCATTGTTTCTATGTTGGTCAAACTCAGTGGCTCCGCCACCGCCACCTCCTCCTCCTCTTCCACCTGAGCATCGGGCAGATCAAGATGGTGATATGCTGCTTCCACGTAGTCAATAACATTGACGTTCACAGCTTCAACATGATGAACCCACATAGTATATGTGACCGACATCCCATACAAGTGTAGATGATTTTGCACAGTTGACTGGGGTCTTGTAACTGAATTCATACAACTGCTACACGGGCAGAGCACATCTGATTTTGGACCACCATACTCAGCTCGATAAAGTTCATGAAGTTTTCAACCCCTCGACATATGCAGCGGAGAATCTTGAGCGAAGTTATCAAAGTCCTGTCCATCATTAGACATACAAATTAGTTCTTCTACTAGATATTACAGGAAAAACATATATGCTTTTTTATGAAGTCCAGAAAAAAATACCTAGGTCGATGTCTAGAGCTATGGCAAGATATTTGGACGAGCAGATCTAAGTAACGAAATATATGTAAAGTTAATTCAGCAAACAGATTTGAGTGCCAAATTATGGCAGGCTGTTTCAGCGATCAATGAGGCCGAGCACACGACCATCGAACTATCGAAGGCCATCGCAGCAACAAAGATCGAGTATAAAACGATGTAGAGCTATTTCACCTAACAGATTGGCCACTAGACCATGGCAATCTACGTCACAATAAATATATGGCAGGATATTTTAGCAACTAATTGGCCTTGGCATGCCATCTTAGCTAAGCAGATTGAGTGCAGAACAGGGCAAGGAAGCTTCTTAAGTAGAGCATATTGACTATAAACTACTTTGGCAAACAGTGAGATTAACAGCGTCTGTCAGCTAACATTCAACGCTACACCGACATGCACGGGGCCTCAGTCTAGAATGCGCGTACCGTGGGAGAAGTTGACCGCCGTGCATCTCCACACGAACGTCACCAGCGGTGGCGGCGCTGACCGCCGTGAGCCTCCACAAGAACATTGCCAGCGGCACGGCTAGAGGACGGCAGTCTACTAGAGCTTACTGTGGGAGCGAGAGGATCGCCGTGCGTCCCCTCGACGAACCGCGACGCCGACGTATCGGCGCGGCGGGGAGGGCGGCTTTGGCGGAGCGAATGGAGTGCAGGGGGATAGGGGGACGGGGTTTGGGGAATATTATTGGCTAGTTGGCCGAAGGGCGGTTGAATCTAGGATTTGGATGGAATTTTTGGGTGGGGGAGGATTTTTCGCGGTGGGCGGGTGGAGTTTGGCGCATGGTCGGTTTCTCCAAGTGCAGTCCCACGTGTCAGTGAAGAGGCAAGCCGAAGCGCGTTCCGTTTGAGTGAGCCGTGTGCAGGACCGAACGTGTGTGGGGTGCAATGCGACCGCGACAGGGGTGCTATGAGTGTACCGCCTTTTTTCCTTTTAAACTAGGTGCTTCGCCCCCTAAAAAACTTGTTGATTCGCACGATCCATCGATACTACTACTAGTAATCCGGTAATCCCGACTAAAATGGCGCGGTCGGGTCTTTTCCCGCGCGATATGTTGGGGGGTTGGCTTAGTTGGGTTTTTTAGGACGAGTAATGCTACACCTACGTAATCCCAGTTACGTAATTAACGTAATGTGAAACGTGTGAGCTGTTGATTGTAGATTGGGGGAGGAGGGCCCACCACCATGAAAATCAGGGGAGGAGAGAGAGAGGCAATTTACGTTAACCCTTTCGTAGGTTGCCGTAGATGTAGAAAGATGTGAAATGGGTGAATGTGTAGTGGACGTACTATTGGAGTGCCTAAGATAAATTGTGTATGTATAGACCCTATGTATTTATTTTACTTCACATGTTAGCTTTGTCTCGGTTCAATAAAAAGCAGAGTTCGTGATGATGGTGTGCCTGTCATTCTACAATATAGGCCGTCCGATCTATATCTAATGGATAGGAAGGAAACTATGACAATTTACCCGCACTCCTCTCCACATTTGCAGATAAGGCCTTCCCTCGTTCATCCTTTTCTCCCACAAGATCTTGATCTTCCGTGCAACGCACGGGCATCTTGCTAGTACTCCTGCAATATACTATATTATTGTGAAAGTTCATATACACCGGCCGAGATTAATGCAAACACGACCGATTTTCATTACATTTCGAACTTTTATAGGACACAAAAATAAAAAAAACCCGACCCTAAACCTATTCTACGGCGGCGACCGACGTCCTCCATCTGCGATCTCTATATGCAGGCGGGGTTCAAGACCCGTGAAGTGAAGGTGTGGTCTCCGGCAAGGAAGAGTAGAACACGGGATACGGACCGTCCAGTTGGCACACCATGCCCTGCCGCCTCCCATGCCCTACTCATCCTCGAAGGAGTCCCCGACCTTGATGGTGCCGGACGTTGGACGGCGGCAAGTAGGACCTTTGGATGACGGTGCTTCCGTCGTCGGCTGCCAGCATGGCCACCGCTTATGCGGTTGCATCCACGTCCGGATACGCCGCTATTGTGTTGCGAGAGGCGACTTCAGCGAGGGCGGCGACCTCGAGCTTCATCCCCGGAGACAAGCTCTCCCGCAAAGAGTTCGTGCTTGCGGTCATGGCGGATGTGGTGCCATGTAGGAGGACGATTCGCTATGGTGTGGAGGTTCGCTGGGCGTTGCCGCTTTAAGTAGCGCATTCCGGTGAGGCCAAGCGTCCTGGTGCGTCATTAAGTCACCGGAGTTGGTTCCTCGGGCACCGAGCCTCTTAACGACGACATACGGACAGACGACATGAATACGGGTAGCTAGCGCCGGCTGGGAACGCACCACGCGACGGCGCGAGGGACGAGGTTTTTTGGTGTGCCAGGGTAGTCAGCTGTGGTCGTGGCAATGTTGGAGATGCCCTTTGCTCACATGCGATCCCCGCATGTCATTGAAAAAGCAAGACGACCAGGCATGGTCTCAGGTCCTGAGGATGTAGTTGGCCGTGCTACACCACTCCGCGGACGCGTCCCGACGCTTCATGCATCCTCGACGAGCCGGGTGTTGGGGTTTGTTTGGATTGTGGCCAAAGTGCACCTTACCAAAATTTTGGTCATGACCCAAAGATTGGTCTTTGTTTGGATGGTTGCCATTTTTTTGGCATGCCAATGAACTCTAGCCAACTCTAGTTCATTTTCTTGCCGATGTTGGCCAAATCATGGGCAACCAAAACCTCAACCAAAATTTTGGCTACCCAATGCTTTGATGGGGCAACCTTGGGCACAAACCAAACATACTGTTGGTCGTGCCACAGCGCTAACGCCACCCTCGGCACACTAAAACCGACCGTGTCTAGCGACGATGAGCGTGTCGCTCACATGATCGCCGTGTCCACAAGGCGGTCTTTGAGCTGCGCCATGTTGTTGGCCCCACGACCCACATGAACGGTTGGCGGTGGCGAGGAGGTCGTGGGCCAGCTCCTCCATTGGACTAGTCTGCGCTACGTCGTCGGCTGTGTGTGCCCCACATGTTGGTTTCCCTATTTTCCCGGCCATATTCGAGCGGCAGTGCTCCGCATTGTGCATTAGGCCTTTCACTATGTAGGCCAAGCGAGACAAGTTATTGTTTATTTGAGCCGTTCAAGTATAATCATATGGAGTTTGCTTATTTCTTATTCCTCTCCAATCATCTTCTCCATCGATCATGTCGCCCTCCGGTCGAGTCCATCCTCCCGGATGCCTCATTTGAACATTCCGCTGAGTATCATTCGCACGTGGGCCTAGACCATGCTTGTATTTCCAATGTTCTGTAATTTGTCCAACATGCATACAAACAAACGGTTCGTTTTAAGTTTCACTTTGCCTCCACTACGTGTCACTTCGCGTCTTAGTTTTGACATCCCATTCGGTTCATGCCCCGACACATGTTGACAAGATTGATTGATGTTTAGAGATCAATTGCGTGTCGTGCAAGGAGATAAAGGTTTGGTCTGTTTCTATGATAGAAATGACCCGTGGGGGGTGTCTGTGGGGATCAGAGGGAGTATATTGTACGTTCATAAGAGAAACAAACATATTGTACCCACCCTAGTCCTCTTTCAATCGATATCCGGACCCCGAGATGAAATCGAGAGAGAACGAGTGGGGGCATGTGTGATACCTAAGGCGGATTCAAAATTTTGAACCGGTGATCATAGCATCCGCAAATCATATATAAAGGGTATTCAATGTTCGTTTCGTTGTTGAACGTACAATATACTCCCTCCTATCCTTTCTAGTTTACATATGAGTTTTATGTGTAGTCAAAGTATCTCTACTTTGATAAAAAAAGTATCAACATTCAACAACACCCAATCAATATTGTTAGATTCGTACGTACTCCTAGATTTGTACTCGAGATGGTTTCCAAAAAAATTTCAACCACGTGAATGTGCTTGTTCTCACGCATGCTCTTCCTACTAGGATTTCGCCACGTATAGCCAGTCCAATAGTAACTTTTTTAAGCTCCCTGTCCAATAGTACTAGTGGAGTACTGACAACATCTGTACTAGAGTATGCAGTGCTCATAGTAGTACTCCCTCCTTCCATTTATATAGGGCCTATGCAGAGGAGAGAGATGTGAAAAAGTTAGGGGAGTGAGCTCTCATGCAAGAGCCTAGCTATATACGCATTCCTAGTTAAATACAATAAATATGAAGAAAGAGATAGAGAGGAGATGGAAAAAAGTACTAATACAATAGCCAACCTTATAATTTTTTTTCCGGGAAATAGCCAACCTTATAGCCCACACTACTGTATGAGTGCATATAATAGATGATGGCTATAGATGACATGGCAGTTCCTTATAGCCATCGACTAGCTATATTATTAACCATGATCTAATGTGTTTTTCAAAACCGCATTTGACTATTGACAAGATTAATACTACATGAGATGTATAATGTGAAAATTATATCATTGGAAGCTCCTTTCACATATGAATTTGACCGTATGCTTTGTGTAAGTTGCATGTCATATATTATTACTCCAACATTTGGTCAAATTTAGCCTCGAAAAACGCATTAGGCCCTGTATAGTAAATGGAAGGAGGTAGTAGTAGTGGAAGTGCATCCTCTAACGTAGGTATCCATGCCTTACCCTCCCTTTCGGTCACTTATTGGCAGACCCCATGCTTGCTAGGCCCCGCATGTCAGTTATTCAATGGGTTCGGCCACGTCAGGGGATCCTCATCCGTAGTATACTTCCTCTGTTTTTATTTTCTCTGCATAAAACGGAGGGAGTGGTAGTATAAATGACGCGGGCGGGGGAGGGGCAGGGACATCGGTTTGCTCTGAACTACGGTCCCTGGCGAGCAAAACGCATAAGGCGAAGCGCGTTCCGTTCGGTGAGCGACGTGGAGGGTCCAGCGTGCGGGCTGCAATGCTAACGCGACAAGAGCGATGTACTGATCAAAACCGATTGACTGGTCGTCACCGGAACCACTATTCACACGGAACCTTCGGCTGCTCGACCTCGCCACCAACGCCCTAAAACCACACTTAATCTCTAGCCCCTTCCCCCACCTTTCGATCCCCTAGCCAGCATCAAGCGCCCCCTAGTTCGCCGGAAAGCCATGGTGCACCGCAAGATCACATACTACAAGATGCTGACATCGGAGCGCCGCGCAGAAATCGCGGCGGCGGTCGGTGCCACAGACATTCGTTCCCAAGCTCGCTTTGCAGCGGGCCAATCCTCGAGTTCTCTGGAAGCCGATCCAATGTTCATGGCGGAGGTCGCGGCGCAGAAGGCCCACGAGGGGTATGAGACGATGGACGTCAACTTTGTGCCGGTGTCCGAGTCCCCCATGGTGCAGGCGGACTAGCGGTTCAACCTGGCGATACTAAAGGAGGACCGGGAGGCAGAGGCTCAACTCGACACGGAGCACGCGCATGCCGCTGCCATCGAGGCTCTCCTACAGGCAGAATCGGATGTCGTGGATCTGAACCGGGCGGCGGAGGCTCATCTTGTGGCGGAGTGCGCGGATGCCGCTGCCATCGAGGCCCTCCTGCAGGCGGAACCGGACGTCCTGGACTTGAACCAGGCGGCGGAGGCTCAACTCAAAGCGGAGCGCGCGGATGCCGCTCTCATCGAGGCCCTCCTGCAGGCGGAACCGTACGTCCTAGACTTGAACCGGGCGGCGGAGACTCGACTCGACGTGGAGATAGCAGATGCCACAGCCATCGAGGCCCTCCTGCAGGAGGAACCGGACGTCCTCGACTTCAACCGGGCGGTGCTCTCATCTGTGCAGAAGCGCCCGCACGCTCCGCGTGAACGAGTAGCTGGAGGTCGAGGACAACCACGGTGCAGAGACACACGTCGGTAGCTACGGCTAGTTCGCGCAGGCAGCCAAAGACGACGAGGCCATCTCGTTCTGTGAGCAGTGATAGTTTTTCTTTATGTTGTTTTTTATGGATCTTTTGTTGTGTAAAAAATATATTGTTATGCAAGTCGCCTGACTTGGGTCAGTCTACCATTTCAGGCGGTTGGATGAATATCCTACGTCTCCTAACCCTTCTTCCTCACCTCGTCTTCTTCCCCAACAGACCACCGCACGGGTCGTACGGATACTCCCCAACATGCGGTTGGATAAACATACTCTATGAACGAAAATTATGTGTCAGCGGTAGGATGGCTGAGTTTAGTTTGTTCACATGCGACAGCACTGTCAGTGAGGGTGTGTTCCCTTGGTTGGGTTTGCGGCGTGCAAGAGCGGCTGTGTGAGGGTGCGGTGCGATCGCGCGTGCAGGAGCGACCGTGTAAGGGTGCGGTGCGACCGGGACAGCCGTGCGCAAGTGTACCTACTTTTCATGTTGAAAACTTTAGGCAAGCTTGGCAAAAAAGTGTGGCGAAGTATGGCAATGCAAGGCCTAGACCCAAACAGGATAAGTACGTACTACGTACTAGGAGTACTAGTGTTAAAAAAGAAAGGTGGGGTTTTCCTTCGCGGGATTAATCGATACAAATCCTCGTTTCACGTGTCAATTAATGCATATTTATTTCTCCAAAGCCCAAAGAGCTAACCATCTCACTCCTCATCGCTTGATTAATGCAGCGCCATGCAAACCAACCTTCTCACTTCCGCATGCATGCAGGGGATATTAATGTCCTTGGTTGCTAGTACGAGGCAAACCCCATCAATTTTGCCTCGATTAGTGTTACTAGCCTTTTGCAAATTGTAATTTTGATATACTCGCCTTGTGTACAAAAAATGGAGGTAGTAACTACATTTGACTTCCTTCCCCATTGCTGTGATGTCGACGATATCTCGAACGTTGTGGTTTGGCGAAGTGCGTTTGACGGAGAACACCATTGAGGGAGACCACGGTAAGTTGTTCGCAAGTGCCACCTGCAAGCCGAGACAACCGCCTTATTTGCATTCAGGAAGTCTGTTGAACCAAAGGACGCGTAAATGTACTAGTACTACTAGTACACAATAGTGTCGTCCGTCTAGCTTAGTGTGGTGAGATGTTTTCTCGAAGAAGACGATGGAGAAGCGGAGTCAACGAAGAGTGAAATGATGGTTGCTTCGTCCGTGCTTTGTGATTTGACGCCTCACTGCTTTGTGATTTGTGATAGAAGGGACAAGGGAGTAGACTATGTGCTCTATACTGTACATGCGTCCAAGCACGGGAGAAAGAGGAGAGACGTTGCATTTTTCTATTCCTTCAATCAATCAGGGAGCTTTGGTTCCATCCTTTTGGCTTTGGCAACACCGTCCACAATGGTTCCCACGACGCCAAAAGCTATTTTCACATTTGGCTACACATTGTGGAGGCCCTTAACCGTACCACTTGGTTTTCCTCCTGTGTGTTATCTATAAAAATCTCAATTATATTGATCTAAAAAATTATAGAATCAAGATTAGTAAAAAGGAGATGATTTTGCCGCGTGGATGGCAGGGGAGGTTTATTATTTTTAGAGGGCGTTGTCCTGGCGGTTTTCTAACATGCGGTCCCACGTGTCAGTGCTTTACCAAGCCGATCTGTGTCCCACATGAGGCAGAACAATGGCAGAAGCAACACGTGGTTAACTTGAAGAAGATGAGGGAGAAGCGGATTCAACAACGAGTGAAATGATGGTTGCTTCGTCCCTCCAACTTCTTCTTTTAGCATTATTACGTCCCTCCAACTTAACTGCGGAAAGGTGCAGCTTTGTGATTTGGCGCCTCATTGCTCATTACTACGCCGGCGCCATGATTTGGGTGCTTCACCCGGCTGCTCCGCCTTGTATTCGGTATGGCACGTGGACCCGCTAGCTTGATGTCCCACATGTCGGATAAAGGGACTAGAAGATTTATGAAAGTGAGCGCTCCACTCTTACGACGGAGGAGTACACGACACGACGGCCCAGTGAACTGTCACTTGTACTGTATAGTACTATAGTTTTGTTGTTTCGCACGATCCATCGATACGAACCTGATTAAACAGGAAAGGGCGGGATTTTTCCTGCACGGTATATGATACTGGCCATACATTAGAAAGGAAATTTTAATGTATGCAAACTGATTAATTAAGTAACAATATGATATCTAGTAAAACTAAAAACACATATGATTTATTGTGTTAGAGTGTAGTAGTAGTGTTGTATTGCATAGTTGTTAGATGTAACATGCGAGCGTGTAGAGATGTAGTTTTGGAGGGCCTACAGAGAGAAAAGCATAATATGGTCACCGAACTTCAGAATAAGCTGATTACGGTCACTATATACGTTTTGCGGTGATTATACGGTCACTTGCTCATGGTTCAGCATTGGATTGCACTCTGTTGACCGGCCAAATATTCTGCGTGGCACCATGTTGACTAGTTAAATTGACCATGTTCCTTGTGGGTCCCACTGCCGATTCAGCGTAGGGAAAAGGTCGAGATAAACACAAATTTACGCAGCGACAAGACTCCAACCCGTCTTGCGGGAATCACCTGGTTGTGTATGTGTCTGTCAGGGCCTGATGTGTGCGCACGCACGTGTAGGTTGAGCACTTGAGCGTGAGAGTGTGTGTTGGTCGTGTGGTGTACTAGTGTGTGCATGCATGCATTTGTGTGAGTGTTGCGTGCATGCGTGCGTGGCTGCGTGTGTACGTGTGAGTGTTGCGTGCGTGCGTGGGTGCATGTGTTCGTGTGAGTGTTGCATGCATGCAGTTCATGTGCATGCGTGCGTGTGTGTATTATCACCACGCCAGCTCCTGTGTGTTAAAACAGATGGCTCAGCATACCAATACAAGGCCACCTTGTCCGCTGTGCCCGCGGTCATGACTTCGAACCACCGTCCAATATTTTTTGTCGTTTGTTTTCATTCTTACTAGCAAGATGCCCATGCGTTGCACGTAACATCAAGATGCATTTGTATGACTAGTTTATCTTGTGAAAGAAAAGGATGAACGAGGGAAGGCCTTATTTACAAATGTGGAGAGGTGTGTGGGTACCTTTTTGCAAAATTGGCATAGTTTCTTTCCTATCCGTCAGATATAAATCAGACGGCCTATATTGCAGGATGGCAGGCACACCATCATCACCAACTCTGTTTTTTATAAGAGTGTATTTTATAAGAGTGTAGATGTAGAGTAGATACAAGCCGGCGGTGGGCACGATAGTAGTGAGATAATGTGATGCAACACTAGAGGTGCCACGTGGAGCGTTTAACTGGTCAACTAGTCGTTTCTTGAGCAAATACAGAGTTGTACGGTGAGCCCGTGACTGTATAATAACCACAAAACATAAATGGTGATCGTAATGAGTGGATTCTGAATTCCAATGTATGTATCGTGCTTTCGCTTCAAATACAATGATCCTCACTGTATATATCGCGACAGAAAGATGAAACATGCGTGAATGTGTTGGGGGCTTACTTTTAGAGGACATGGAGATAGTTTGTGTGCATACGTGAAAGGGGCGTAGAGGGGGCTATGCGATGGAGAGAGAGATGCTCTTCGTTTCTCTTTATTATGACTAACTTTATATATAGTATAAAAATATACAAATTCACAGTGCGGAATAAATATCATTGTGGGCACCATGCAATGCAAATTAGCGTTCATACTCCTCCATATAACTTTGTAATGTTGTATATATGTAGAAATTCTAAAATAATTTTTTGGCCACACTTTATTCAAAAGGAATGTTGTATGCGAAATAAACGTGAAGAGAGGGCTTTTTAGATCAATGGGGTACGTGATGTAACATGTGTGAATGTGTAGTTGATGCATTTGGCAGGGCCTAGAGAGGTATGTGTGTGTATTACGTATTCGAGACAGGAATGGATAGAGGGGCCGGCGGGGGGGGGGGGCGTGGGAGAGATAGCACGAGAAATGAGAGTGGTCTAGAGAGAGAGAGAGACGAATATGACATCACGGCGAGAGATTCCCTTGAGTGTGTATATGCAAGGGGGGAGTGGATAGAGGCACCAGGAGAATATATTTTTTTGTGTGTGGTGTCTGTGTTGGTATGTGTGGGTGTGAGAAGATAACGAGACGTGGGGGCAGTGTGTCACTGCGTGAGGTCCGGTGGGTCGAGGTCAGGCCCTTCGTTCGGTTCCGTCTTGCGCCACATTGGTCGGCCCGTGACGCATTTAGGGAGACCCATGGATGACTAGTCGTACAAGACAAAGGTAGCATAATTGTGAAGGACTCTGTGTCCACTAACAAAGCCGGCTAGGATTTGTAACCCTAGGTTCTCGGACTAAGGTAAGCCCTTTATCTCTGATATTACTATTCATCCAACCTAACTTTAAGGCGCATCCTACAGAATGCTCTGCTGGAATCATACTCGTCGATTAGGAAGAGAGGTGTGAGATAATGCGTGAGAGACAGGCCTAAAGATAATGTGCGTCTGAGACACGTAGGCAGGTCTATGTATATAGAAAGGGTCGATGGGGATTGTGCGTGTGTATGCTTGCGAGAGGAAGAGTGCTTGTGATAAAGGTTAGTGAAAACAGTCGTAAATGGTTACGAGAGGGAGGGAGGGTTATATCGTGAACATGTGTGCGAGAAAGACACCTCGGGAGAGAGTGTGTGAGCATGTGTGAGAGACCACCGATGGAGAGTGAAACTACACGTAAAAGACGGTTGTACACATTGATTAAAAATATAAATTGTATCCATATATTAGGATGGGATCATGATATTTGCAATTCGTGTAAGGAACGGTCATTGATCCATCAGACATCTAGATTCTATCGAATTTGAGCATGTCTATGTTATTATTCGACACAATTGATCCATATAGTTAGTATTTTGAACTCCAGACAGTGTATCACTTTAGCAATCGAATATAAATGAGAGTATAGTTCATGTTGTGTGTGTAAAGCACATTATACATGCGAAAGTTACACAATGAACATTATAAATAGCTACCTATGAACTAGCATACATTTGAATTCAACTTAAGGTGGTTTAAAAAAATCAAATTCAACATGAAGTCCATTCAGTTATTTGAATTTGATATCATGGCATTTGTAAATCGTACCTAAATTATGGGGGCACCAATATTTGCTCCGATTTTGTACATAATAGCATATGTAGTCGTGTACAAAATAGATTCAAATTTAGCTCCTCCATTCCAAAATAATCGTAGTTATAGGATTTTCAAGTGTCAAAATTTCAAAAAGTTCAAGAGTCGGATAATTTAATGAGGTTTTCAAACATACAAGGTCAAATTTAACATTGTCTATTTAGGTCAATCCTCAAAGTTCAAGAGTACTCTAAACGTGAATGCTTGTGTTTCAAAATTTCAAACGAAGCGCCAAAAGAGCCTCTACTCGCCCGAAACCACATGAGACCAATGTTTGGTAGTACAAGGAAATTACTTTTATAATAACTCCGACCTGTGAAACCTACCAGCCCGACGTCCAAAGGTCTAAACTGGGGTAGGTTTATAGCTTCATCTAGACGCCACACAACCGCCTTCAAAAAAATTCATACACAATGGCCGCCTAAGCACACATGCTTGCGGCCGAAATTGCTCCCGCCCACTATTTGGGACACCTGGGATTACCATCCTACCCACGACCCATGATGGGTCTGAAATTTAAGAGGGGTAAAGTTTGTACTTTCCCCAAATTTCAAGCAAGCGTGTCCCATCTTACATTCAAAAAGCCAAAAACAAGCGCGTCCCTGCATCAAACGTGGTTCTCCCCTCCCCCAGCCCACTCGTCTGATTCCCATCCGTACTCCGTGGGCGCAAAAACTACCTCTCCACCAGCCAAGAAAACCCGGCCCCACGTCCCGCCACCCCATCCCACCCATCAACCGCCGCCCTCCTCCATCACGCTGGAGCCGATACCTCGACGTCGTCGTCCACCGCAACCTCAACCGAAACGCCCTCCACGGCTAGTAGTTGAAGCCGAGGTCGAGCCATCCGTACCCGAGCCAGTTGAACCACGTCGTCCTACGCCTCACTGTTGCCGCTCCAACTTCGCCACCCTCCACCGCACCGGAGCTGTTCTTGCTACGCCATCCTTCGCCGCCTCAGATCTACTTCCCCTCCGCCGATATACGGCCACGGCAACACAGTCAACAATTTGGCCATGGGTTTGTCCAAGGATCCACGGTTCTCCAAAACATCGGTTCCCCTGGGAGAAAAAGAAGATCGTCGTGACATATGGAGGAGACCACACTCGCAACCGATAAGGGTACTCCTCTTCCCTTATTCGTTTAAATCTTACGTGTCTGCTTGCACGGTATTCATCCCACAGAAGACACTAGTTGACCGCTTCTTCTTGATACTAGATGTTCCTAGTAACTCGTGATGCACAAGATTTCTCCTCATATACTATTTCATCTTAGCTAGAGGTATGTCGCCCCCCTGAATTTCAATTCCTGGTCAGTTGATTCCCAATTAACGGAAGCATTCCCCAGCGTAACAGGCGCTAGTCCGCCTATTAGGCCGGGGAAGCAGCGCCTCGGTGTTTATCTTAGGGGCGTGTGGGGCCTAGACCTACTGGCGCCCGATCTGGAGGTCGGTCGGGATTAAAGGGATGGCCTGGGGGCGCTGCCAAGCACGGCGGTGGTGTGAGGTCGAGGGAGGCGGGCGGCGGAGGCAGGGTCTGGGCGGTGGTTCTTTGGCGGTTCGAGAAAGATCGTCAGCGATGTTGGCGGGAGGTAGACGAAGGCCATCTGCCCGTTCCTTATAGATCGGACGGTTCATTAAAAAATCAACTGACCTATTTATTTTCAGTCGACTGTTATATTGATATGACCACATGTGGTGGTGTGCTAGAGGAGTACCTGCATTTCCTGTGCTCATATATTACAAAATCATACGGAGTAGAATCTAATTGTGTTTGCCATGTAATGTTGTAGAGCTATCATATGTCTCCTGTCATTTATTTTTCAGCCACCTGCTATCTCGCTACTTTTACGATTGCACTAGTTACGCACACACTTCACCCATACTCTCACTATTGTGTTTTTATGCAAGGGTATTTGATGCGCCTCGAGAGAAGCGAGAAAAGAAAAGAGAGGACTTGCTCCAGCTTTCTCTGGCGGGTAAGCACGACACATTACAGTGCTATAAAGGGTGCGATGTCGTGAGATGGAGATGGTAAACGAGCTCGAGTTGATGACCTCGCTCGCAATGAACCACCATCCCAGGTGCTTGCTTTAACTTGGCGGTGTCATATGTGGTTGCATGTTCCATATGGTGTCTAGCTTGTATTCGAAAGGCCGAAGTCGGTCTTTATTAAGATAAGGAAAGATATTTTTTACATGAACCACCATCCTGTGAGCACCAGAAGACAAATAGCTAGTCAGGGCACTAGCCGAGCCAGTGACAAGCCTAGCAAAGACAGGCATCACCTGGACGCCAACTAAAAAGCCGCGATGGTGGCGAAGCAGCCCGCCTCCCACCATGCTCTCAGGTCCGAGATGATCATGCTCACCACTCTAGTCGGATGTCTAGCTTGTATTGCTTCCATTTGGGTTAAATTGCATCTGCTTAGCTTACACATTATACCTTTGAATATGACATGCCTTTCTGTTTTTGGTACATACTAGTACATTTGTGTATTAACCATGTTCTTACATCAAACTAATGTTCTTGTGTATCCCTCATCAATCACTTATGATGAGGCAGTCAGGCAAGTGGACTACTCATTTAAAGAATGCAGTGTCAGCCTCCCGACATGATTCTCAAGAAATAACAAGGCTAGATGAAGATAGTGAATGTAGCTCTGTAGTTGATTACCGCATTTCCCCTACACTAGCATCGCAGGTGCTTGCTCTAACTTGGCAGCGTGATATGTGGTTCATGTTGCATATGGTGTCTAGATTGTAATTCTCCCAATCTGGTTAAACCGCATGTGCTATTCTCGCTTAGCTTATACATTATACTGTGAATGTGACATGCCTACTGTATTTAGTACATAGTACATACATCTATTAAGCATGTCCTTACATAAGACTATTGTTTTTTATCCGCATCAATCAATATGACGAGACAACTTTAGTATATGCGATGCGATATTAGTTGCATATTTCATATGATTTATAGCATGCTACCGCTTCTAATTTGTTGAAATTCCATTTATGATGGGACGCTTTTAACTTGGCAGAGTCATATTGGTTGCATCTTTCATGTGGTGTCTAGCTTGCATTGCTTCTTATTTGTTGGAATGGTTTCTTCTTATTTTTACACAAAAAGTTGTGAGCATGCCATGTCGTCCTGTTTTTTGTACATATTCCATCCTGGTATCATGTGTTTGCCTTACATCAAAGTAGTGATTGTTAGTATCATGCATGAATGAGTTCTGAAGAGAGATTTTTATTAATTTTTCTTGTCGGTTTTACTTGACAATTCAAAATCAATAAAGCGGAAGGAAGTTAGCAAGGCAGCAGATGAAGGTGCTCCTTCCAAAGCGGAGGGCCTCTAGTTCTACTCCTCCATCCCCCCAAGATGATTTCCAAGACAACACATGCATAGACACTCAACGTAGTTGTGTTTATGATGAGCACGTCTCCCCTAGTGCACCATCACTGGTGCTACCTCTAACTTGGCACTGTTATATGTGGTTGCATGTTATGTGTGATGTCTAGCTTGTATTGCTTCTAATTTTGTTGAATTCCATCTGCTTACTTTACACATTATACTTGAATAAGACACGTGTTCCTGTTTCTAGAACATACAATATATGTCTATCACACCATGTTCTTACATCAAATTACTACTGTTGTGTAATCTGCAACAATCACCTATCATAAGACACGTTTTATTTCGGAGTGTGATATAGGTTACATCTCGCATTCTTTTCTAGCTTGTCCTACTAATTTGTTGAAATGGCACTTATGACGAGACAGTTTTAACTTGGTAGAGTGATATTCGTTGCATCTTTCATATGGTGTGTAGCTTTCATTGGTTCTAATTTGTTGAAATGCCTTCTCCTTACTTTACACATCATAAGTTGTGAATATGCAATGGCACTAATGACGAGAGACCTCTAACTTGGTAGTGTGATGTTGTTCGCATCTTGCATATGATTTATTTCTTGTACTGCTTCACATTTGTTTAAACGCCATTTATGATGAGCCACTGTTAACTTGGCAGAGCGATGAGCTGTAAGGCCGCCTTTGAAAAAACAAACATAACTTGGGTTCTTGATGTTATAGACAAGCTAGGTTGGGAGGCCCAGAGGCCGCTTGATACCTGTTGGATCCAAAAAATGTTGAAACATGTCGTGGGCTGCCCATGTTAAACAACAAAACCTAGGCCATGGACCTGGTGGGCCCGGGACTGTCAGCCTCTCGACGAACAGTTGTCTCCCGATTCCTCTTGTTTTGCTGACCATGTTGGGAACGATAGACGGCAGCGCCACGGCGAGAGCACCAAGGTGGGGGACGACGTCGAGACCTCGGATCGAACGAACTGGAGCGGGGGAAGACACAGGCAGAGGGGAGTATGAGTGTTGACTTGTTCGGATGCAGGGTGGGCTGGTGGAGCTGCCGCTGCCGGACAATGTGTGGGAGTAGAGGGATGGCCACTTGGCCAGCCGTTGTATAGGAAGAGGACAAAATATTGAACAAAATAAAGAACTACAAATGGATAGGTGGTTGGTCCCATATGTTTGTGTACGAGACCTGCTGAGTCCACCTGAGAAAGGGAATATGTTGGCAGGAAGGAGATTCAAAGCACGGCAGCCAAGTGAACTAGTTTTTTTTAAACGGACAATGAACTAGTTACATACATAAGCTAATAGCCACTAAAAAGCAAACATGTTAATGCGTTCTTAAAAGAAATATTTCGGACAAAACAGATAATTACGACACATAGGCTAATGCATGAAACACTCAGACGTTAAAGGTGCTTATAAACAGATAAAGTACAACATCTAGACCTTCCTGGCACGCTTGATCATGACACTGCGGCTGTCCGTGTACTCGTCGGTTACGGGAAGCAGACACGCCCTCATGTCCAAGATCCGCCTGTACATGTCACAGTATGCGTATGCGTCCTTGGCCGCGTAGGTTATGTAGGCTAGATTCAGAGGTACCTCCCACGTGTTTAGGTCCTCGGTATCGTTATCTTCTTTCATGTTGGCGTATCAGGGGTCGATGATGGTCTCGGCGAGGTCAACCATGGAGTCCTTCTCATGCCCGTTGCCAATGATCTTGTATTGCTTCTGGATGTCAACAAGCTTGTTGCACCAAATGGCCGAGTCGTCGCGTTCTTCCTTCTCTCCACCGTAGCGAAGGTGCGGTAGGCGCTGCCGATGAAACGGGCGAATACTCCAGAACCTCTGATGGCCCTACAGTCATGGTAGACGAGAACCTCGTCCCGCACACATACCTGGGCGACGGTGATACGCTGGTCCCTGTTAGGAGATGAATGGATGGGCACAAGGTCTAAGTCCTGCGACCTTGTGCTTTCTTGTCCTGTAGGTACTGCTTGAACTCGGTGAGGCAGAGCTTCACCGAGTCCAGACCGTTGGTGTACATCACATTCAACTTGGTGCAGCCATAGGACTGAACGGCGAACTCAAAGGGGAACTCCTTGCTGAAGTCCATATCCAGCAGGCTCACCCCTCGGATCACCATTGGAGTCTCTTCAAGTGAACGAGTGGGTAGGCGGCCGCAGTAGTTCATTTTTCAACTCTTGGGGAACTGGATTCAATAATAAACTGAGTGTGTACAGGCGACAACAGTTACTACCCATCCCTCACCTGCTACACGCTCGGCAGAAGATGCACCCTCGGCGCATTCAAACACCTCCATTAAGAAACCTACTCCGGCCACACGTCGGTTCACGAGCGGGTCTATATTGGCACTTTCACATAGATAATACTACCAAGTTTGAACTGTTTGTTATGGTTGTTGTCCTCTGCATCATTATGTCGTGTTTCCCAGCTTGCAAGATTCAGAACCAACAAATAAGATATAATAAGTACAACAAATATGCCTACACATCTCATTGATTCCCAGCTTGCAAAATTCATAACCAACAAATATGATTCAAATCATAAGTACAACAAATATGCCTACACATCTCATTGATTCCCAGCTTGCAAGATTCAGAACCAACCCATTAGAGCCTTTTGATAAAGTGAATATCGGGATTAAATCCATCTTGGCTAGTTGTGTCATACAACCGAAGAACTCGGCGAATGCTCTTGACCGTCACAACATCTGTAGTTGAGTATTACTGTTTGCATAGCACAAATAAGAAGAGCCTGATTACTATAATTGTGGCACTCCTTGAACTCAACCTGTAGCTCCACTTGGATGATGCCTGCCTGGACTTCCATGATTCAATTCATGCGCATTTTTCTGTAGTTCAGCTGAAATGAAGCAAAGATTGCATCATTTAGCTAGCAAGAAGTACTTGCTCTCGTGAGCTGGCAGGTTCTTTAGTAGTTGCACTAAAATTAAGGAACATTAAGGTTGGATGTCATGCTCATGTAAGGTGCAACTATAATTTGCTAATCCTTTTGTGCAGTTCCACTAAAATAAAGTGCCATTGTGGTGACAGTGATGGCTCATCTTGCGAAGGCTAATAAAATGTTGCATGAGATTACCGACAAAATTTGATGGAGATTTTGGAAACTCCAATCACCATTTTGTGCAGTTCCACCAAAATTGCGAGATGTTGCCCATGTGACATTTTAGTTGAACTGCACAAGACACTCATTCCAAAAAAGAGTGTTTTGTGCAGTTCACCAAAAGATCACAATAGCAACAAGGTGAAATGGATATTCCTATCTGCACAAAAAGATAGAAAGTAAACAGTTGCTGGTCAATAATAATATATAAAACATACATGAAATGAAAAGAAGCATCTTAATTATGCTCATGGAAATCACGCAAGGACAGTAGAAATTTTAAAACGTCAGCAATGCTTCATGTTACCAGAAGCATTACGATCAACAATGGCATTCATCAAATATAGGATTACTTTAATGGTGGCATTGCTTGTTTACGGATCTGATAAATCAACAATGACTAAAGAGTTGGTTTAAGGGCATGGGACCGTGGGGACACCAGGACACTCAGCAGCGTAAAGGAGCAACTTACTTTATCATACTGGGGAAAACAGCAGGAGTTCCATTTGTAACATAGTTTAATTGCATCATATCACTGGAGGCATTAGATTAACAATAACACTGGTTAGACATGTCCCTAAGGTAATAGTGTGATCACTTTGTTTTACATGTGCCCTTACATTAACAACAACAAAAGGTTGGTATAAGGATATGCGACAGTGGACGCATCAGCACAATGTACCTGCAAGGAGGCATAAAGTGGTGATGTCGAGTTTGTTCATGCTCTGTGAGGGCAGCAAATCTAATCCTGGAGACCTTTTACTATGTGAGGGCAGCAAATCTAATCCTGGAGAGCTTTTACTATGTGAGGGCAGCAAATCTAATCCTGGAGACCTTTTACTATGTGAGGGCAGCAAATCTAATCCTGGAGACCTTTCACTATGTGAGGGCAGCAAACCTAATTCTGGAGACCTTTTACAATGTGAGGGCAGCAATTCTAATCCTGAAGACCTTTTACTATGTGAAGGCAGCAAATCTAATCCTGGAGACCTTTTACTATGTGAGGGCAGCAATTCTAATCTTGGAGACCTTTTACTATGTGAGGGAAACACATCTAATCTTGGACATACTCTGTTGACTTGTCCACCAGCCGCCACTTTATATCCTTTTTTCAACCAATAATATATATGTTCCTTATCCAGTTTGTACTGCGTTTTCCCATTATTTCCCCTTTCAACCAAGGGACTGGTTGGGTATCCGGTCTCTACTACTTTCACCATATTATTTCCTCTTTGAATCAAGTCCTAGATTCATGCTACAACTTTCCCCCCTTTCTTCGTTGTTTGAACCAAGTCCTAGATTCGAATGCATGAACTAGCTTTACCTCTAAGAATACTAAAAATTTAGGTGGCTTTGGAAGAGCTGATGGGAGTACAAAAATATGCACATGCAGATACGTGAGGAGCTGGGGCAGTAGAGCAAGGCCGCTTTCAAGGAACTTATACCTGAGGGTCACCGGGATGTCAGCGGCGATAGGTCGGATCTGCGCACAATACGATGGGGAGGAAGAAGGGTCAGAGGACCTCCCGAGCTGGCGCTGTGTCGGAGAGAATGGCACGGGCAGAGGATCGGGCCCCTCCGGCAGCTGTGGGTTTCCTCCCTCGCCGGCGATGACCACGTGAATGATGCACCTAGTCCTCTACACACACTAGCCGAAGGGATCCGGACGGATCTGTGACCAACGGTGAGTAGAGAGAAAATGTTGCTACCGCTGTCTTGTTTAGGTCTGGAGAGGATGAGAGAATAAAGAGAGCAACCCTAGTAAAGCAAGCGCTCAGGCCCCGACGTACATACATGGTGGAGTGATTATCTTTTTCTCTCCACAAAAAGCGTTTCAATTTGTGTACGTGGCATTAAAGAAAAGAAACTCTCTATTTAAGGTGAGTAACTGTACGACTGCTACCTCTGTCCTGGTTTATAGGTCACCTTTGTAGTTCGTGCCAAATTTTGACCAAATATTTAGCTGACAAAATGTTAATGCATGTCAACAAAAATTATATCGTTGGATTCGTATTTCAACATAGTTATCAATGATATAATTTTTGGTAACATGCATGAACGTTTTGTTAGTTCAATCTATAGTCAAAATCTAATCATGTAACTTGGTTTTTTTAATTCCTGTAAATCCGAGACACGCATGCAAATCATGAAACTTGGCTTGGTGTCATGACATGGCACCAACATGTTGTGGTAATTTTGCTGTCCGATTTGTGAAGGCGCACACATTAACAATCAGCAAAGTCATTTTGGAACAAGTATTGTCACGTTACAATCGGAAACATAAGTATTATTGAAACCATGGGCATTCTATTTACCATTTACGTGCCGCCACGCGTCCCGTTTTTTTATTAGCTAGGAGGCACCGTGCATGGTAGCTATTTGAGTACGGGAGGCATGCGATCAGACCCCTGCACGTGCTTATCGGGAGGAGAGCCCTTTGACCTCCATCTGCCGTCCACCTCTCTCCCAAGGTCTCCATTAATGGCGCTGAGCCTGCATTTAATGGCATGGCAATGTCTCACTCGACTTAGATTTAAGAGAGAAAAAAGAAAATCTGAAAAGAAAATTTTGCACGGATCTTGATGTAAGATCCGACGGACCTATATAGCATCTACTGCGACTTATAGCAAGACTGATGAATATATATATAAGGACGACGAGGGTGGATAATAATTCTCTTACATAATTAGGAAGATAATTAAAAAAGCCACATGCTGCTACTCCCGAAATACATAAGGGCAAAAGAAGAAGGAAGACGCATACAACGATCTGGCTCGCTGATCTCTACTTTCTTTATGCGCCGCAGGTCGCGGAGACTAGTTCTCCCGGCGGGCGATGATCTCTTTCATCAGTTTCATGTCCTTATTGCGCTGCTTGGCAGCATCCATGGATTCCTCCACCAGCCTGTTGCGCTTGATGTGGAGCATGGCATTCTCGTCCATAAGTTTCTTGATGATGACGCCCGTCCTCTGCAACAAGGCAGTGGTCTCATCCTCCTACTTCGCCCTTCCGGCGATCTTCGCCCTCAGCAGGTCACGCTCACCCCGGAGCTTCGCATTGCCCTCCCCTAGTTGTCGAATGACGCCGGTAGCCTCGTCCTGCAACCTCGCCCAGCCGGAGATCTGATCCATCTGGCTATGGACCATCGCATGCATGCGCCTATAAGAGTCCTCGCCTGCCCGCGAGAAATTTTCTCAGGCCGCCGCGGTGCGGGCGGGACCTCTGTGCTGCTTCGGAAGCACGGCGGGACATCTCTGTTGCTTCCACGGCGTGGCCGGACCAGTCTGCTACATCGACGGCGCGGCGGGACCTCTGTGCTGCTACTGCTGCACGGCTGGACATGTCGGCTGCTTTCGCGGCGAGGCGGGCATCTCTCGTGCTTCCTCTTCCATGCTCACCTCTCCCTGGTGGAAATCTCTCGACCCAGAACTCATGCTAGCCATGGCTTGGTTGACTTGATTGTTTTTTGTGGATGAGGAGTTGAGGAGGAATGTGCAGTCATCTTAGCATAGTAATATTTATAATCGAGTACTACTAATACGCTCCTAAGTGGGAAACCGTTTAGGATGTGATCAGTGTGAACAGGTTTGCAATTAAATATAGCATGGTAGTAGTAGTAATTTGGAATGTGACGAGACGCACTCAAAATTTATTGACGGTTCTAGTTTCGAAGTGCGGCACTATTCCCAGATGGCGTAACGTCGGCACGTTTTCTCGGCCGTGGTGTAGCATATGCCATGGTACTAGTTCTTTTTCTACTGCTGTGTACGTGCAAAAACTGGCACCATCGGATACATATCTTATGCTTGGCGCTCGACACGTAGCCTCGTGGCGAGCTATTGATAGTCTTTTTTCCAGACGCATTGCACCTATCTCTCGGGACTTCTCGCACACACCGTCACTGCTCCCTAGGTCGATGCCACCCACATACACTTGTACTCTGAGAAGAGGTGCACGCACGCACTCGTCCTCTCTCACACACGCATATGTAGCTACGAATTGTAGTGTTCTCAACCATCCGATTGGCTCTATCATAGGTTTCACGTTGCTCCTTGGCCTTGAGATTGAGAAGTTTAAAATGTGGAGGCTAAGATGGAGGCACGAGGTTTTGGTTAATGTGCAGGCCGCACACGGCACCAACACGACACGAGCTTCGTCTGCCTGGTGCGCATGCAGTCAGGTGAGTTGTCCAAGTATAGACACAACATGGCCCTCGTTGGTATCCGTGCCTAGACTTTGGTTGGTCATAGTGGAGAGTAACATAGACTAGTTACTAGTCTATGTTACTAGAACCTTCATAGTGGGTAGTGACATATAGTATATGCATAATTTGGCGACGAGCGCTCTCTATATGTACCACCTTTTTTCTTTAATTTCATCTTGTTAGTTTTGCTCCATGGCGCAATCCATCGATACTACTACTGTACAAATGTATACAATTTTTAAAAGGCTAGAGGGTGGGGCAGTCTAGCTTGGTCCTTTTCACGAGAGGCGAGGGCCTTTGTGATTTGATGGCTCATTACTGCTGGAAGGCGGGGCCTTGTGATTTGACTGCCCGTATAAATGTGCCGACGACCTGAGGAGGAGCAAAGAACCGTGCGGTATACTCAAGTTTTCCACTGGAGTAGTACTACGACGGAGGAGCATGAAACATGGCAGCCCAGTGCCATATGGAGATAAAAAATGATCTAATTTGCTAATCATCTCATTGTTAGCATTGTTCTATTCATGCCTCGCAAAGAACGTGACACGTGCGGCGAAACACCCGAAGCAAAAGAAGAAACACAGGAGCAAAAGAAGAAGGAAGATTATCACCCCAAATGATCTAATTCACCGCGGAGTCGTAACTACTTCTTCATCGCCTCCATGACCTCCATCTCCTTGTGTGTCTCCTCTGCCATCTTCTTCATTCTGTCCATGATGCGGGATTTCTCGACGCGAGCCTTCATCATCTGTTCCACAGCCGCATTACGTACCTTGACAGCAGTCGGGTGCTCGATGCGGAGCTTCGCCAACTCCTCCTTATGTTCCATGACGAGGGCCTGCAACATCTTCATCGAGGAACTACTACTCTCATGCAGCTTCTTCCAGCCGGCGTTCTTCTCCTTCAGCAGGTCGAGCTCGTGGCAGAGCTTTGCCTTGTCCTCCTGAAGTTGCAGGATTTCGCCGGTCGCCTTCTTCTCCGAGGCAATGCTCTTCTTCGGCAGCACCACCAAGCCGGCGGTCAACTCCCCCTGCTTATTGAGCTCAGCGGGCATGTCGTCGAGGCTCTCCTTCAGTAGCTCCACCAAGCTGTGGATGAACTCCTTCTGCTTGTTGAGGTCCTTATTGAGCTGATCGGGCATGCCGTCGAGGGATAACAACTCCAGCGCCGTCAGCTCGGCATGTTCGCCTCCGCGGCTAGGGCGCTCCTGGGAGCCATCGCCAGCTCATGAGAGATCTTTCGAGGTCTCTGCGTGGCGGCGAGCCCTCTCTTTTTTTTCCACGGCCTTGGTTGCCGCTCCCTTGTTACGAGTAGTTCTCGACCTAGAGCTCTGCGCACCGGACATGGCAAGGACGGACGAAGAAGAAGCACTTATGAGGAGGAAAGGTAGAGTAATTTTAGGTTAGGTAGTTCCCCTTTTTATAACCTAAGTACTAGCACTAGTACTAATACCTGCATAGTGGGAACACGTTCAGGTTTGGTACGTACTAGTAGGTGTGAGCAGGCTTGCACTTAATTGTAGCACTAGTACTTTCGAATGTGATGGGAACAAGGTAAAGATAAATTGATGGGTTTTGGTTTCGAGGCCCGAAAAGGCTCCCGATGAGTTTAGTGGAACATAAATTTCAAGCAGACTACACTGCTCAGATATGTAAATATTGTGTTACTGTCAAAAATTGACACAAAATACGAAGGAGACCAATAGAAGTACTACTAGCAACCCATGATTGAACTACTCGCATGCGCGCAGTGGAGTAGTAATGTCTTTCTTCCGCCCTCACGTCCACTCAATTTGCATGCGCTCTATTAATTGATCATCAATGAAGTGAAGGACTTCACACGCGTCAAATTATCACATGGGGTGGATCTTGGTACAAAATTGCGTCCGCCCATGTACCCGCGTGTGCGTGTGAGGGAATGAGTGCGTGTGTGGCGTGCGTGCACATCTTCGCTTCGTGCATGTACCGCCAGTGTGGCTCAAGGAGGACGAGTACATTTTCTGGAACCAGCAGCACGTCACTGTGATCAATCCACACGAGGATGTCGCGAAACGCCTCCACATGTGCCACGTGGCTTCATGAACTGTAAGAGAGACACTGTGTAGCGTGACATTGTGTTTTGCACATACTCGAAGTACTAGTAAGGTACACGTGCATTGCATGCATCAGATTTTGCAACCAAATTATGAATAAATACCACACTATAGCATGTAAGCTCTGAGTCATATATGCCTGATGTAGACCTTCGTTTAATTCTTTTAGTTCATCTCATTCAAAATCAATTAGTTTTTATAAAAACCCTAGGGCCCCTTTGATTTGTAGGATTTCCAAAACGCGGGAATAGCGAAAACATGGGATTAGAGTGGAATGTCGTCTTGAATCCTACAGGATTGTACGAGTGTTTGATTGTGCATAGAAAAAACGCAGAATTCTTTCGAAGAGGTTTGAGTGGATGGGATGTTTCCTATCAAATCTAGTGCAAATGAATCAGATGGAAAAATTCCTATGGTTTACAATCCTCTGAATCAAACAACCAAGATAGGAAAAATTCCTAAGGATTAGAATCCTCCAAAATTCCTTTGAGAATCCTTTGAATCAAAGAAGCCCTTAATCTATTTTATGATTCATGGAATTGTGCGTTGTAAAGCATAAAGTAAAAACAAATAATGGCAATTCAACTAGAAAAAAAGTTTGGGCAGTTATGATACAGAAGATTCTAGAACAAAGGAGAAGCACTATTGTTTTGAGATTTGTGCATTATGCTTAAGTTCAATGATGGAGTTTGCTAGATTGTACATGTGGCAAAATCCGGTGGGGGGCTAGAGATGGTGTGAGGGGCCGAGTGGAGGGAGACTATGAAGGAGTGCACAACTGCGAGATTGATATTTAGAGAGAGGGGGCGAGAACGTGCACTGTTGCGCGCAGTGGCGGAGCCATGAAAAATATCCCGTGAGCTAGGGGGCAAGCATTGCTAATCCTTTACAAGGAGGGCCAATTCATCAACTTAAACCATTTTTACCAGCAATTGTGTAATGATCACATCCATATTAGCCTCGATATATAGTGATGTTAGGGGGGTAGGGCCCTTGCTGCCCCCTGTCTTCGCCATTGTGCGCGCGTCTGATACGTCTCCAACGTATCTATAATTTTTGATTGTTCCATCCTATTATATTATCTGTTTTGGATGTTTATGGGCTTTATTAAACACTTGTATATTATTTTTGGGACTAACCTATTAACCCAGAGTCCAGTGCCAGTTTTTGTTTTTTCCCTTGTTTCAGTGTTTCGCATAAAAGGAATATCAAACGGAGTCCAAACGGAATGAAACCTTCGGGAAAGTTATTTTTGGAACGGAAACAATCCAGGAGACTTGAAGTACACATCAGGGAATCAACGAGGAGAGCACGAGGCAGGAGGAGCGCCTACCCCCACCCCCCAGGCGCGCTCTCCACCCTCGTGGGCCCCTCATGGCTCCCCTGACCGACTTCTTTCGCCTATATATATCCATATACCTTACCGTCAGAGAACAGAAGATATCGGGAGTTCCGCCGCCGCAATCCTCTGTAGCCACCGAAAACCAATCAGGACCCTGCTCCGGCACCCTGCCGAAGGGGGGATCCCTCACCGGTGGCCATCTTCATCATACCGACGCTCTCCATGACGAAGAGGGAGTAGTTCACCCTCGGGGCTGAGGGTATGTACCAGTAGCTATGTGTTTGATCTCTCTCTCGTGTTCTTGAGGTGGTACGATCTTGATGTATTGCGAGCTTTGCTATTATAGTTGGATATTATGATGTTTCTCCCCCTCTACTCTCTTGTAACGGATTGAGTTTTCCCTTTGAAGTTATCTTATTGGATTGAGTCTTTAAGGCTTTGAGAACACTTGATGTATGTCTTGCCGTGCTTATCTGTGGTGACAATGGGATATCACGTGATCCACTTGATGTATGTTTTGGTGATCAACTTGCAGGTTCCGCCCATGAACCTATGCATAGGGGTTGGCACACATTTTCGTCTTGACTCTCCGGTAGAAACTTTGGGGCGCTCTTTGAAGTACTTTTGTGTTGGTTGAATAGATGAATCTGAGATTTTGTGATGCATATCGTATAATCATACCCATGGATACTTGAGGTGACAATGGAGTATCTAGGTGACATTAGGGTTTTGCTTGATTTGTGTCTTAAGGTGTTATTCTAGTACGAACTCTATGATAGATCGAACTGAAAGAATAGCTTCGTGTTATTTTACTACGGACTCTTGAATAGATCGATCACAAAGGATAACTTTGAGGTGGTTTCGTACCCTACCATAATCTCTTCGTTTGTTCTCCGCTATTAGTGACTTTGGAGTGACTCTTTGTTGCATGTTGAGGGATAGTTATATGATCCAATTATGTTATTATCGTTGAGAGAACTTGCACTAGTGAAATTATGAACCCTAGGCCTTGTTTCCTAGTATTGCAATACCATTTGTGCTCACTTTTATCATTAGTTACCTTGCTGTTTTTATATTTTCAGATTACAAAAACCTATATCTGCCATCCATATTGCACTTGTATCACCATCTCTTCGCCGAACTAGTGCACCTATACAATTTACCATTGTATCGGGTGTGTTGGGGACACAAGAGACTCTTTGTTATTTGGTTGCAGGGTTGTTTGAGAGAGACCATCTTCATCCTATGCCTCCCACGGATTGATAAACCTTAGGTCATCCACTTGAGGGAAATTTGCTACTGTCCTACAAACCTCTGCACTTGGAGGCCCAACAACGTCTACAAGAAGAAGGTTGTGTAGTAGACATCAGCGTCTGAGAGATGAAGCGGAAGGCATGGATGATGAAGGGGGCGTTGGATATATAATTAATGTGGGTGCATTCGCTATATATGTAATCCTATATAGAGAGGTATAGATTGATTGATGTGGACGTGGGAAAGAGGGTGAGACCTCACTAGATATATAGATTGATCGGTTTATGTGGAAAACTATGAAAGACCTAGCTATATACACACACACATAGAGGAACATCGATCGTTGCGCATGCACGTGAGAGATAAAGAATGCCCGATATGATGAAGAGGGGGATGTGTGTGTTTGCCTTCATGGGAGACTGACCTGAAGAAAAAGATTGCATGTGTGCGATGGATAATGCCGACTGGTAGTGTGTGTGCATGCATGCACGAGAGAAAATTAGTGGTACAATTATAAAGAGAAGACCAATGTGTGGGTGTAAAAGACTAGGTGAGGTCATAATCAATGTAAAGTTGAATTCAAATATTTGAATAAGAGATCATAATGTTTGAAACCCATGCATGCATGAATATAATGGAGATCTGCACGGTGTGGTTTGGAAACGAGCATGTTGTAATGTATACACATTGAACAAGGTCAGACTGGTTTGAATTTGAGATACCGATGGCAGACATCGTTTGGCCACATTGCATCCGTACATGGACACACTATTCTAATTGGAGATGATGGGTGGCTTTCGCATCACATATCTATAACTATACCCCTATATATATTATATTTTATATTTTTTATATAGTGTGCGGATAACTTTAACTTTGAAAGATGGTCGTTGGATGAGGCCAATCCGATGGTGCAGAGCTGGCAAATTTGAGCACTACTGGCCGTTGGATATCATCTAGACTCCACCAGATTTTGCCACATGTATAATCTAGAAGACTCTATGGTTGAACTTAAGCATAATGCACAAACCTCAAAACACAAGCACTTCTTCTTTGTTCTAGAATCTTCCGTATCAGAATTGCCCAAATGTTTTTCTACGTGATTTGTTTTTACTTTATGCCTTACAACGCACAATTCCATGAATCTTAAAATAGATTAGCTTTCTTATAAAAACTAGATGATTTTGAATGAAATGAACTATAAGAATTAAACGAACATCTACATCATGCATATATGACTCAAAGCTTACATGCTATAATGTGGTATTTATTCATAATTTGGTTGCCAAATCTCATGCGTGCAATGCACGTGTACCTTACTAGTCTAAATGGTGTATGTGTATGTGTTGTGCATGGTAAACACATTGTACGTAGTATATCATACTAGTCTAAATTGTCTTTTTTTTGGTACACGTTAAGCTTGTTCTCCCAAATTTTCAAGCCGCGCCTTGTTATGCCGAAATTTCAAGCCAGCACCTTTGTCTATTGTGCTGCGAAACTCCCGCCTCTTCAACCCACGCCTTGTTAGCCCAAAATATTTAAGATATATCTTTGTCTCGTTGTGCTCCGACAACACCCTCCATCTCAACCCGCGCCTTGCTATTCCAAAATTACAACGCGCGAGAAAACTCCCACCTCCTGTGAAATCCCGACACGCGAAATGCCCGTGATACCCCTGAACCGAAAGAACTGCCTCAAATCGGTGGGGGTACTTTCGTAACTTACCCCACATTTCGGACAAGCGCGTCCCTAAGCCATGGT
The DNA here is from genome assembly GCA_021605145.1 of Aegilops bicornis. Classification (NCBI taxonomy): domain Eukaryota; kingdom Viridiplantae; phylum Streptophyta; class Magnoliopsida; order Poales; family Poaceae; genus Aegilops; species Aegilops bicornis. Next base: position 552,892,691 of record CM038671.1, on the reverse strand, counting down.
TCCCCACTCCCATCCCATCCGCCCACCCATTCGTACACCGAGGCTGGGAAAACCCGCGAAGCCCCACACCCTCCTCCGTCCGCCACCCAGCCGGAGCCTCTTCCCCGACGACGTCGTCCACAGCAACACCTCGACGTCCCTCATCCACCGTACCGGATGAGGATCCATCATCGATCTGGTCGTCCCGCCAGTTCAGCCACCCCGTCCTCCACCTCAAAGGAGCTGCCCCTACGTTCCCCTCGTCTTTCGCTCCACCTCCATTCCCACACCGCCGTCTTCACTTGCACCACCGGAAGAGCAGCATCATCACCGTTTCCTTGGATGAAGTTGCGGCCTAATCGGGGCCACCAACGAGGTTGTACACTAATCGCCGCATTTTCTTCTTGATTCGATCTCACGGTGCTTCCGGTGCTCGGTCCCGAGCCGACACAGCGCGGCTCCATCCACGGCGGCGTCGCCGGCCACTTCCTCCACGGCGTCGCTCCCTCGGCGGCGACGTCCACATCAGTAGGAGCTGCTGCTACTTTAGCTCTCGCTCGCGCTGCTTCTCTGCTCTTGCTCTTGGTCCCCTGCCTGGTCTGCTCTTGCTCTTGCTCACGCTACTGCTCTCTCTCTTGATCTTGCTTGCGATGCTGCTCCGATTTAGCTACACTTGATCTGAATCGACTTTTGGGTCGATCGATTTTCGAGGGGTGGGGGCTCGCGGAGTTAAGGAAGAACCAGCCAGCGGGGAGGGGGCTCGCCGGAAAGGTACCCCACTATCTATTTTAGGGTTTAGGGGCGGTGTTCGCCGGCGGTCGTGGGACGGTGGCGTGGGGGTCGCCGGAGAAAAAGCTCGGCACAGGGGGGCTTAGAGGGATGGACGGGGCGGTGGCGGACCAGCGGTGGGGAGTGTTCTCGGGGCGGGCGGGGCGGCGCACCGCCGGCTGCGGGCGGCGGGGGCGGCAGTTTGGCCGGTGGTGGCTGGTGGCTCAGGGGGGTGGAGGTTGAAGATGTACTGCAGGACCTTGATTTCGTATCGAACGGCTGCAAAATCGACTGACCAGAGATGAAAAGGTCAGTCGACTGATGTGTAGCCGCACCTCTAGTGCGTTTGGCCGACAAGAAAATTCAGTTTGAAAGAAAATTCAGTTTGACGATTAAGTTCAGTTTCGACATTTAAATTCAGTTTTGACAGTTAAGTTCAGAGATGAGCGGCTGATGCATTTTACATCTAGCACTTTGTGGTTATGTATTTTACATCATCTATTGGAGATGCTATTAGAATTCCACTCAGGTTAACGTTGTCTCTCTTGTCCTACTTCAGCCTCGGTGTCGTACAACTCACCGGAGCTGCTCCAACGATGAAACCCTCCATCATAGCGGAGCAGTACCTCGGGCTCCATCTCCATACGCCTAAGATCTTATTCCCCTCCTCCGACAATCAAGTCAGCCGGAGCATCCTCACCGGCCAACCCAATCACGCTGAGATCGACATGGCTTCGCCAAAGAGGTTGTACACTTGTTGCATCTCTTTTTTAGTCTACATGTTATATATATTGTCCACTGAGCACACGGAGTAATGGGAAATACGAATATTTTATCCTACTATATGACAAGCAGTGAGGTACCAGGCAACTTAGCTATCCGTGATGGACTCTCTTGAATGCCATCATTATTTATCTCTGCATGTTTGAGTTGTGCATTTGTCGATGGCCCTAGGAGTTTAGCTAGTAGGGCAGTGGCCTGGGTCCAAAGTAATAGAAGTAACATTTTTTTAGTGTAGGCTTATCCTTACTCAAGCCTGCCTACTAGAATCGCTAGTGCTTGAAAGGAAAAGTGAATGAAGAACATAGGAATTGGAAAGTTTCGTATGGTACTACTTTTCATGAATTTGGTGCAAAGGAATGGAGGAAAGGAAAACTGTAGGATTTGTTCCTTTAGTGTCTCCTTGAAAGAAAAATTGTAGGAATTTTAATTTCCACTTGTCCTCCTTTCAAATTCCTATTGATGAAGCACAAGACTAAGAGATAGTAGCATAGTAGCATTATAACCGTACATTTTCTTGTGATTTGACTTAATCTCACCATGCTTCTTTGCATCTTGTGATCTTCTAATTCTTGTGAACCAAACACCCAGATTGGCAGAAATCCTGTGTTTTTAAATTCTCTGTTTTGCACGTGCATTCCTATCCTATTACTTTGTATTTCCTATCAATGCGTTGTTAGAATCCTCCAATTCAAACGAGCCCTTACAGAATTACTTCTCTTACAGATAGTTGTCAAAGAAAACCTTGTGTGGTTTGTCCCGCTCCTGCTGCACCGTCGTCCACCCAAGCTCACCGCTCCAACGATGAAGGGTCCAAAGCCAGGGATCCGGCCTCCAGACTGACTTTTGCGCCTCAGATCTTCTTCCCCGCCGCCGGTAGCCATGACAACTGCATTACCATCATCAACCAAGCAGATGACCTCGAGAACTACACGGGTCCGCAAGAGAGGTCGCAATCTTTCGTGTCTGCTTACGTTATGTATCGCTTAATATTACATGCTACTTTATCGTCCTATTCACCGATTAGAATCTGAGTCAGCTCCAAACTAATGGTCAAACTTGAGTTTTTAAATGGTTGTGGGGTACATATCGGGGCTGCAATCAATAGTATCTATCTACTATCTGGTTAATCTTTGGTGTCTACTATGAGTTTCATGTTGGGTGAGAAACAAACAGTGAAGAAGCCATTATCTGTATTTTTTAACTGAATCCATTATCTTCCTGCTATCATTGGTTTTGGGTCTATCCACAGGTTGCTACCATCACTCTGGATTTCTGCATGCACTCCTTACATAATCTCACTATGTTTTATTCCTATGCATGTTAGTTATTGTACACAATGGAACTAAACATGTAGAGCAAAAGAGACGAGTCTTGTGTGGCAATAAAATTTCATGCAGACGTCGCTCCATGGTAGGCGCAAAGGCAGCCCCCCTCCACCCATTTCGGATTGTAATCGAGAGGAAGATATCTGTTCTGAGGGGGATTCAGAAGGAGAAGACCACTCCTATTTACCCCCTGAGGTCTTCGCTCTAACTTGGCATGCTGATGTTTGTTATATCATGCATATGGTGCCTTGCATTGCTTACTTTATACATCAAATATGTCAACTACTTAGTTTAGACATGCTTTGTGTGAATGCCATCTGTTTAGTTTATTCATCGTTTATGTGAATTATGCAACGCCATCTTGTTTAGCCAGACATCATATACGTGAATTTTGCAATACCATCCTGCTTAGCCAGTCATCTTATATGTGAATTATATCAGGCCATCCTTTTTTTTCCGTTACTATTACATTTGTCAAAAATGTGAGTACATTCAACTACTCTTCATGTGCATCAGCCATTTGACATGGTGATGGAAAATTCTGGAGTGAAAACAAGGTCTTCAGAGCAGACTATGCTATCTGACAAAGCGCATATCTCGCTGGTTACGGATAGCTCCTCAGAGGAGGATTCAGAGACAGATGACCAGTCCTATTTCCCCCCGAGGTGTATGCTCTAACTTGGCAGGGTTATGTTGCTCATATCGTGCGTATGGTGTCTTGCATTGCTATGCCATTTGATTAGTTTAGACATGCTTTGTGTGAATGCCACCTGTTTAGTGTCTAATTACCATATATGTGAATTATGCATTGCCATCTTGTTGCAAGACATTATATATGTGAATTATGCAATGCTATCTTGTTGCAAAGGCATTATATATGTGAATTATGCAATGCCATGTTGTTGAGCCAATCATCATGTATGTGAATTATATCATGCTATCATTTCTTGTATTACATGTTCCATTTGTCGACAACGTTTGTATATTCAACTACTATTCCTGTGCATCAGTCATTTGAAGCGGCGATGGAAGTATCTGGAGTGAAAACAAGGTATTCAGAGCAGACAATGCTACCTGCTGAAGCAGACATCTTCTTTGGATAGAGAGAGCTCCTCGGAGGAGGATTCGAGACCGATGACCAGTCCTATTTCCCCGAGGTCTATGCTCAAACTTGGCAGGGTTATATTACCCATGTCATGCATGTTGTCTTGCATTGCTTAGTTTTTACATCATATATGGATTTCCATCCGCTTACTTGCTTACTATATAAATCATATATTTGAATTATATCATGCCATCATGTTTACATACACAACAACTATCCGAATTATGGCATGGCAACCCATTTAATAAAGACATCATATAGTTATATCATCTCATCCTGTTTAGTGTTTACAGTCATCATATTTTGAATTATGTCATTCTATCCGGGAATTATATCATGCTATCATGTTTCCATAGGCGGCATGTATGTGAATTATGGCATGCCAACCTATTTAATAAACACATTATATAGTTATATCATGTCATCTTGTTTACATAGTCATCATATTTTGAACTATGTCTTTCCATCTATTTTAGTTAGCCATCATAATGTGAAACTGTGTCATGCTATCCTGTTTAGTTAGCCATCATATATGTGAAATTGTATCATGCTATCCTGTTTGGTTAGACAACATAAATGTGAATTATTTCATGCCCTCTTTTATTCCCCACTATCCATTGCACCTGTCTATCATACATTGTCTATACATTCAATTACTTTTCTTGTTTATCAGCCATTTGAATTGGAGAGGGTGATGGCAGTATCTAAGGGAGTAACAACACGGTCTTCAGAAAAGATAGTGCTACCAGTTGATGCAGATAGAACCATGGTTGTACTTGCCCAAGAACTAGCCCCACCACACATGACCCAGACTCTCGTAGATTGTACCCCTAGCCAGTTCGACAGAGAACCAGCTACACCCCTTCTAACCCCTACCCCAGCAGACAGTAACCCAGTTCCAATTGACACAGCACCGTCTCCACCACGGATCACCCAAACACGAGTAGTTAGTAAGGGAACTGCAGTGCCCAAAGCACGAGGACCACCACTCCGAATCCCAACTCAACGCTTAAAGGAGAAGAAGAATTGTTCTTAGGTCAGGTTCTGTAGCTATGGTTCATACTCCTTTTCTCTTGCATCACTGTATTTACTCAGACCAACTATTTTCAAATTTGAAGGATGGAATTGAAACTCCAATGGGGCAACAGGTATGTTTTAAACCTGTTTCTTTAACTTGTTTGCTGTTGTAACTTGCTCTATGTTGATTTCATTTTCAATTGAATAAATAGTTATGTTCTCATGTCATGCACATTACGAGTGTCTCTTTAGTTTCCCGCACTTATATTATGTCTATTCTGCTTTGTCTTGAACAAATATTATTTGAACTGTGTCTCTATCTTGATTTGGCAACAAAAACTAGAATGATATAGACCATAAAATGACCATGGTACATAGATATATGTTTGTTTCATGCTGTTATCCTGTGCACTTTACTATTGAACTGATTTACCAAAATGAGTTTCATATACAACATGGTAAACATGTGATGTGTCTGCTTATTTCTCTTTTACAATGCGGAAAAAATATTGGAGAGCAGTACCCCGTTATGCAATGGTGAAGGAAGTAATGTAGATAAGGTTCAAGATAGTGAGACATCCCTGTTGGTCTCCAAGAAAGCTGATAAAAACTACCATGACGACAGTGAGAGAACCCAAAAGTCCTGTCTTGATGTAGTGTTCGAGTGACTGGCCACTACTGATGGCACATGCTCTTCGAACTCACTGCCTGAACTAGTTCGTCTTCTTGAGTCTCAGCTTCAAGTTGAAAGACATCGATTAGATGTGCTGCGACAGGAAGCTGAAGGACTGAGGAAGTCCCTGCAGAATTCAGATGCATACTTTACGAATTACCTTGATGGCCGGAGGATTTAAGCGCCAAACAAGAGAAAGTTAATAAGCTTGCTAAGCATCTTGCCAGCATTATGGGTACCCAGGATATTGTTTCTTGAGATCTTCTGAAGCGGTTTCAGTTCTGGACTTGTTTTGCTGCGGCATTTATTTGCACTGGTCGCCAACTTTGACAACTAGTGTATATGATATGCTGCTTTGTTCCCTATATTTGCACTGGTGGCGAACTTTGATGCCCAGTGGATGTAATATGTGTAATAGCCGTGATAGCCTAGTGTAAGTTGCTTGCTTATTTATTTCCTTGTTGTCTTGTTTATTTGTTTGCTTGTAGCCAGTGTTGTTCTTTTTCCATGGTTTGCTAGTGGCCGCAATAACCTACTTTTTAAAACTAGGCCACAATAACCATGGGCTACATATTTACTATAGTGACACTGGGCCTTCTACGGGCCGTATAAACAATGGGCCTTCTACGGGGCGTAGAAACAATGGGCCTTCTACGGGTCGTATCATCAATGGGCCTTCTACGGGCCGTATCATCAATGGGCCTTCTACGGGCCGTATGATCGATTGCCCAAACATGGGCCAATAACATACCGCTTTATGGCCGTAAACGGGCTAGAGTTGGAATCATCCGTTCATGGGCCGACCATAACGGGCCGTCGTTAATCGGCCGTATTTGATGACGCTATGAAAAGGGCCCAACGTATTAACGGGCCACAAACGGGCCGACTGTAACCATGGGCTGAATTTGGCCCACAAGCAGAAAATGACAGTAACGGGTTATAAGTAACCGAATGTTGGAAATGAGCCCAATAATAAATGGGCCCTGAGAAGGCCAACAGATAAGATGGGCTGGAAACAGCCCAACTATATAATGGGCCGTTAATGGGTATAAAGTGATACATTGTTCATTACGGGCCAGTTTCACCTCAGGCCGTTAATGGGCCAAGAGTTACAAAGGGCCTCATATGGGCCGAAAGACTTCATGGGCTAAACATGGGCTGAAAGTTAAAACGGGCTGGAATCATATTGGACAGCCCAGATGACGCTACTGGGCCTAATTCGGATAGGTCGTAATGGGCCTTGGGTTAGCGGGCTGTAAATGGGCTATATGCTGACAGCCGTTAACGGGCTTTTTAAATGGGCGGCCCGGCACCTTTGACCAAGTCAAATGGGCGGCTTTTTTCACAGGAATGGGCCTCTATTGGGCCCTGCCACGTGTCTATGTATCATAGGCGCCTTCGGTCCAATGAGTGGATGACATCTGTCCCAACGGTGAGCCGACACATGTTTCCTCCAGCCAATGATGCTTTTACACGTGGAAAATCCCCATTGGTCGGGGCTGTTAACGGGTTATCGGATCCAAAACCGGACCCGATAGCGTAACGGCGAGCCGTTACGGCGGATGCCACGTGTCGATCACCCTTAACGAAAGCACTTCTATGACGCAGGATTTATTGTCATGGAAGTGGACACTTCCGTGATGATATTTTTGGTAATGTCATGGAACACTTCTACGACAGCACATGTATGACTATCTTGATTCTGTCATAAAATTGTCATGGATGTACATGCATGACAGAAAACGTGACCTACTGTGACAAACATGTATCATCACGGAAGTGTATTTTTTTGTAGTGATAACAACTTGGTCACTAGTCATAATAACAACTCCTCCCCCTCCTCCTCATCATCATCATAGTACTCAAAAACACATTGGAGCATATAATAACAACTTCTCATCATCATCATAGTCAGAATCAACTAATTGTTCTTAATACCTAGAACCTACTCCTCTCTCCTAGGTAAAATACCATAAAACAGATAAACCGGTCCATCTCCATAATGGAGAATGGAGATAAACCTATCTCCAACTTGTGGCTTACGCACATTCATGTTGTCTCCATTTAGTTGTGTCTGTGCATTCATCACTTTGCTCCATTCTTTGATTTTGAGCCTTCAGTCGTTTAACGAAATCGAGTATGCACTGTAGTAAGCCTTCAAAGGAGTTGGTCGTAAGCTAACCATATGCATATCACCTTCGATAAACATCATGTCAGGCACAACCTCCTTCGGGAGCCTCTATTGAAAAATGTAATAGTAACATATATAGTTAGCAACGTACTTTACTTAAAAAGAATGTATGCAATGAAGTTACCATCATTAACAAAATCTTACCAAGTTTTTGGCAATGAAGTTACCATCAAGCAATTTATGGACTAGTGGCATGTATGTAGTAAAATTTGGGCTGATGGAGTAATTGGTTTTAAATGCCTCAACATCATGTATGAGAGACAAGATAACCTTTCTCCTCACAATTAAGCTCGGAGCTACAGTATGTGTTGTCTACGACCTTCCGAGTATTTCTTGAAGATAAGAAATAAGCTGACAATTATAAATAAATAAGTTTAGTACCGATGAACACCAAATATTTTTAAATGAACAATATAAATTATTCAACTTAACAAATCAGTTTGACAAACTCACATCTAGGCAAAACTGGAGGCATATCCACATCCACCCAGATGTCGATATTATCATCATCATCATAATCGTCGGGGCGAATATCAAATCCTATTTGCATACCCTCCTCAAATCTGTATGCCTTGCAGAGAGCTTCCCATTAGAGCAACCGAAATGGGAGTGATTGACAGCATTGTACAGCTTAACCAGAAACTCATAACCATGCTTAGTTCTTAAGTAAGCCCCCCTCGTCTCCATATTCTCAAAGTCTTCGAAACCAAGCTTCTCCAATACATATGATCTAGCATGGCATGAGATGTACTAATCGAATTGAAAAAAAATCCAGAAATTACACGTTGAACAAAAGAAGCACAATTGATGATATTAATTGAGATGAAATGCTTGTCGTTGTGTACCGTACAAACATCAAACGTCTCTTCCAGCTTCACGGTGAAAAACCTATCATTTTGCAGGTGAGGAAACCTGTCACACAAACCCCGGTCGTCGTAGCAGTACTCGCACTCCAGGATCTTGTCATCATCAGACATCTCCGGTGTTCATAATACAAAGATTAAACTTCTGAATTTCAATATATGTACTACAAAAACTAAATTCGATCATTACTATTCTTCACAGGTTGACTTTCAGTCTGTCGAGTCTTCCTGGAAAACTCTCATCTCACGTGGTGTATATGGTGGGCACTCACTCTCTGATATATTCGACCGTCGGTGATGGTAGCTCCTCCCTTCGTTCCTGAGTGCATTACACCAAATTGTCTAGCACACAGGAATGAAGGAGAAGCGACCCCCACGACAACAGTCGGGATTCTTCATCTCTGACATTTGCGACCGTCGGTGATGGTAGCTACTCCTGGCATTCCAAAGTGCATTACACCAAAATGTCTAGCACCTTCGAATGAAGAAGAAGCTACCCACATGACAACAGTCGGGATTCTTCGTTCTCTCATATATGGTGGAGACTCTCCCTCATTGATTCCTCTCTGACATTTGCAACTGTCGGTGATGGTCGTTCTTCTCTTCCTTCTCGTGCATTACAAAAAGGTCTATCACGAGAAAGAAGAGGAAGAATGACGCCCATGACAACAGTTGGCATTCTTCTTCTCTCATATATGGTGGAGTCCCGACAGACTTAAAGTCAACCCAAAATGTCGTTTAATTATTTTTCTAGAAAATCCGGTCCACTCGATATTTCCTACATATTCTAGCACAGCCATGCAAAATTCACGGAAAAATCTGGCATGACCTTTGCTAGAAAAGGACATATCGAGCGCCTGAAATTTGCCGGAACGGAAATTAATCAACACTCAGGCAAAACATATGGCACTCGCAGGTGATCCCTGCAAACATAGGCCACTTGGGCAAGTGCATATCCTATTTGAGCAACACTAGATATACATGTTTATATCTAAATCATAGTTGAGCAACACTATGTACCCTGCACCACATGAACATTCAAACTTGATGCTCATTGCATTTCAATGGTTGAAAATATTAACAAAAACATTTCAATATATCTTATATATAATCCTAACATAACTAAATTTGGCAATATAGGTCTCTCTCTAAACTAGTTCTATTAACCTCTTGCTAAATAAACTAGTTCTATTAAACACTTACTAAAAGCAATGCAATGTAAATGTTCCACTCTATTGAAAAAACTTCTATTACTAAATTTAATACCTAAATTTTCTTACTACAAAATTCTATTACTAAATTTAATACCTAAAAAATTCTATTATTAAAATTTCAAAAACAGTGGGAGGTGGAGGGAGTAGGGACGAAGGGAGGGGTGAGTGAGGGAGGATGGGATGCGGAGGACGGATGAGGCAGGGAGGAGGAAGACGGATGAGGCATGGAGGGAGGAGGCGGGAGTGAGGAGGGAGAGGGAGGTGGAAGGAGAGATTGAGGGGTCGGGAGAGGGATGAGGAGGGGAGGGAGCTGGAAGGAGGAGGGATGGAGGAACTACCTCGGTGGAGGAGGAGCAGGAACGCCGGCAGCAATGGGCGATGACGGTGGTCGGGGAGGGCCGAACTTCGACGGCGGCGGACGACGGGGTGCGGGGGTGTGCGGGGTTTGATGCGACATATGCCAAAGGATGGCTTATCATGGTGGGAGCTAGTAAGACATCACCGGTGCCTCGAAACGGATGAGGCGTAGACAGGAACGGCGGCGCACTTTACCCAGGTTCGAGGCTCTCCAAGGAGATAACACCCCTAGTCCTGCTTGCGGGATCTCCGCATGATCACTAAATCAACAAGTAGCTACATGTGCTCCTTGAGCTGTTTGCTAGAGGAAGAAGAAGGGCAAGGCTAGCTCTCTCTTCTCTCTACGTGGTGGGTGTGAGTATCTCAGGGGCTGAACCCTTTGCATGGGTGCCCTGGGGGGTTTATATAGGCCTACCCCCCAGGGGTACAAATGTAATTGGGTCGGGTGTGTGACCCGGCTGTCAGTGTCTATGGTTGCCGGGTTCTCCACCGGCAGCTGGGGCCCGCCGCCTGGTGGGACCCGCCGGCTGTATCGTACTTGGCCGACGGGCTGCGCCCGCCATTGGCGGGTCTTGCCGGCTGCTTAGTACTGTAGCCGAATAGCTGATGATGCTTGCTTTGTCGGGGAAGGCGTGGCTACAGTCCCGCCGCCTGGTGGGCGTTCACTGTAGCCATTCTCCGTCTCATCTGATTAATGGCTCACGAACTTTGACGGAGGGGAGGGCCGCTTGGTTAGGAGTCGGCCTCCTCCCGAGCCGACTGGTCGAGCTTGCCGCCCTCTGACTTCTCACGGACAGGTGGAGCCCGTCGTTGCTGGGCCGTACCGACAGCCCGTCGTGGGAACATGGCCTTCTCTACCATGGGTGATGCCATGGGTCGCGTGGTAACAGTGTTGCGCCGGGAGGGGGATGTCCGTCCAGTACGCCACACTGTAGCCACGATCCGCCCTGGATTCGGGGGTGGTAGGTTGCACTGTAGCCACGCATCGTCTCGTCATCATAATGTGGGTGCTAGCTTTGAGGGCACGGGGAGCCGCCTGCTAGGAGCCGGCCACTCTAGAGGCTGCCTGCTAGGAGTCGGCCCTCTTCGAGGCCGCCTCCCGGAGTCCGCTAGCCTTCGGCAGCCGGCCGCTTGGACCAGCCGGCCTCAAGAAGGCGGCACTTCGTTCTTGATGCTTGAGGGGCGCTGCTGGCCCCGATGTCTTGAAATACCAGGCGAGACTGATGAGGATACCCATGGTCATTTACTCCGACAGGGGGAGAGTGAGAGTGGAGTGGAGAGGGAAGAGTGAGGGGAGACCGATGGAGAAGATAGGATGGCTTTAATAGTAGCGCGTGTTAGGGTAAAGCGCTACCGCTAAACGCCGTAGCAGTAGCGCGGTTTCAGCGGGAGCGCTACTACTACAATTAGCCTGGCAGCAACGGTGGGGCAATTATAGTTGTAGCGCCCTTTCTTCCTGCCGGTCGCCTGCTACTTGCGCGCCACATGGCGCCAACCACCCGGGCGGGTCTGCCAGCCCATGCGCGCGACGGGACGTCGCCGCAGGTTGGGGCCCGCCACTACCGGGCGTCGGCGCGCGCGTGGATCTGGTGCGGCTGAGGCGAACGATTAGGATTCCGCGGCGTAGTAAATGCACGCCATTTCTGCGTGGTACACGTGCGGGCGTGGGGTCGTGGGCACAGTTAATCCCACGTCCGCCCACGTTCTCGCCGCCTCGGCTTCGCCGCCTGGGGCTATAAGTATGGGGGAGGAGGGGGCGGCAAGCGCACGCGCCCCCTACTCTTCCTTCGTCTCTGTCTTCTTCCTTCCTTTCTTCACCGCTGTGGTGCTCCTGCCTCTCTGCCAAAACGCCGACGCAGCTCATCGTCGTCGAGCCTTTCCCTCCCGCTGCGCTGCCGCTCTTCTGCGAGTTCGCTCACTCTTCGCTGCGTCGCGCCTCCATCGAGCCTCAAGATCTCATGGCGCGCGATAAGGAAAACTCCGACGCCTGGGACGGCTCCAATGTCCATGAGGATCACCTCGACTTCCTCTGCAACATGCGGCGGTTGCCCGGCGCAGGTTATGTAGAGGTGCGCGTCCTGCCGGCAGAAGAGATCATGTCGGTGCCGAAAGACGGCGAACGCGTCGTCTTTCAGTCACACTTCATTCGTGGCTTCGGCCTGCCAGTCAGCGGCTTTCTCCGCTCCTTCCTCCAATTCTATCACCTCCAGCCTCACCACCTCACACCAAACACAGTGGTGCTGCTGTCGGCCTTCGTTACGCTCTGCGAGGGTTACCTCGGCATCCTCCCCACCCTCGAGCTCTAGGGCGAGTTCTTCTACACCAAGCTTGGGGTTGCCGCCAAGGACACGCCAGCTCAATGCGGAGCATTCGTCACGGTGCGACGCCCAGGAGACGGGAACTGGTTCCCTCCCATCAGCTTGACACAATCGGTCAAGATGTGGCAAAAATCTTACTTTTATGTCAAGAACGTCCACCCGACGGCCGACTTCGTCAACCTGCCGACTTATACAGCCGGGCCGCCAGCCGAGCCTCGCACCAACTGGACCTTAAGGCCGAAGGTGCTATCGGCCGCCTCCACTGCTGCCATCACCCGGCTCAAGGTGATGGTGGAGTCGGAGGGCCTCCAGGGGTCGGATCTTCTGACCGCCTTCGTGGTGCGCCGGGTGCTCCCTCTTCAAGGTTGGCCTCACATGATCAGTCGGATGAGCGGGCGCCGAGACCCGTGTCGGCTGAGCACCAAAGAGATGCCGGGCATGGAAGTGGCCCTGATGGTGAACCATATCTCAAACTGCAAACTCTCGGAGGAGTGGCAGATCGGCAAGCTGTCGTACTCTCGCACGCGTCCGCCGCACGCAGTAAGTCTCTAACTCTCTTTTCTTCTAACTTGCTGGATTCTGCTTTGACGTCTGATCAGTTGGTCGTGATGCAGATCTCCACGACCCGGTCGGCGGCCAACGCCCTGAAGCAGGACCATGAGTACCTGCTGGACCGGGCGGTGAGCGATGCGGACGACCCGACTTGGGGGCGGTCGCCTTGGAAGAGGATGACGCCATAGGCGGCGGTGGTGGAGCGGGCGGCTCCGGAGGAGGAGGCGGCCTTGATGAATGGCCAGACGACAAGGAGGAGGAGGAGGAGGTCAAGCCATGCCGCCCGCTTGGTGCCAACAAGGCGGGTGCAAGTTCCTCAGCCGCGCCGGCCGCACCAGGCGGTGCACGAAAGCGCTGAGCTGGCCCGCCAAAGTTAGGCAGTCGGCCGAAGAAACCGAAGAGCACGGCCACCGCGACCAGGCGGGAGGAGGCCGCCGCAAAGGCGGTCCGATTCCAAAAGGCCACGAAGCAGCCGCCGATGGTGTCTTCGTAAGTTTTTGCTACCCCTTGTGTTTCCTTTTCTTTTCTCTCGCCAACTCCTTCTGAATTTCTTTTTGTCTTGAACAGGGCCCCGCTCTCTCTTGAGCGGTCTGACTCCGCATCTGCGATCGGGACGGCGGAGGTATCCAGCAACACCCACCGGGTGGACCCGCGCGCCGAGCTCCAGGCGGCGACGGAGCGGAATGCGCGGGAGGCGCGTGAGGAGCATGAGAGGGCGGAGAAGGAGAAGGCGGATGCTGCCAAGGCGGCTGATGTCTACTATGCAACCTTCTCCTTGTAGACGTTGTTGGGCCTCCAAGTGCAGAGGTTTGTAGGACAGTAGCAAATTTCTCTCAAGTGGATGACCTAAGGTTTATCAATCTGTGGGAGGCGTAGGATGAAGATGGTCTCCCTCAAGCAACCCTACAACCAAATAACAAAGAGTCTCTTGTGTCCCCAACACACCCAATACAATGGTAAATTGTATAGGTGCACTAGTTCAGCGAAGAGATGGTGATACAAGTGCAATATGGATGGTAGATATAGGTTTTTGTAATCTGCAAATATAAAAACAGCAAGGTAACTAATGATAAAAGTGAGCGTAAACGGCATTTCAATGCGTTGAAACAAGGCCTAGGGTTCATACTTTCACTAGTGCAAGTTCTCTCAACAATAATAACATAATTGGATCATATAACTATCCCTCAACATGCAACAAAGAGTCACTCCAAAGTCACTAATAGTGGAGAACAAATGAAGAGATTATGGCAGGGTACGAAACCACCTCAAAGTTATTCTTTCCAATCAATCCGTTGGGCTATTCCTATAAGTGTCACAAACAGCCCTAGAGTTCGTACTAGAATAACACCTTAAGACACAAATCAACCAAAACCCTAATGTCACCTAGATACTCCAATGTCACCTCAAGTATCCGTGGGTATGATTATACGATATGCATCACACAATTTCAGATTCATCTATTCAACCAACACATAGAACCTCAAAGAGTGCCCCAAAGTTTCTACCAGAGAATCAAGACAAAAACGTGTGCCAACCCGTATGCATAGGTTCATGGGCAGAACCCGCAAGTTGATCACCAAAACATACATCAAGTGAATCACGTGATATCCCATTGTCACCACAGATACGCACGGCAAGACATACATCAAGTGTTCTCAAATCATTAAAGACTCAATCCGATAAGATTACTTCAAAGGGAAAACTCAATCCATTACAGGAGAGTAGAGGGGGAGAAACATCATAAGATCCAACTATAATAGCAAAGCTCGCGAAACATCAAGATCGTGCCAAATCAAGAACACGAGAGAGAGAGAGAGAGAGAGATCAAACACATAGCTACTGGCATACCCTGAGCCCCGAGGGTGAACTACTCCCTCCTCGTCATGGAGAGCGTCGGGATGATGAAGATGGCCACCGGTGAGGGTTCCCCCCTCCGGCAGGGTGCCATAACAGGGTCCCGATTGGTTTTTGGTGGCTACAGAGGCTTGCGGCGGCGGAACTCCCGATCTATTATGTTCCTCGATCGTTTTAGGGTATATGGATATATATAGGCGGAAGAAATGCGTCAGGGGAGCCACGAGTGGCCCACGAGGGTGGAGGGCGCGCCCAGGGGGTGGGCGCGCCCCCCTGCCTCGTGCCTTCCTCGTTTCTTCCTTGACGTCGACTCCAAGTCCCCTGGATTGCTTTCTTTCCAAAAATAACTTCTCCAGAAGGTTTCATCCCGTTTCGACTCCGTTTGATATTCCTTTTCGTCGAAAGACTGAAACAAGGGGAAAACAGGAACTGGCACTGGGCTCTGGGTCAATAGGTTAGTCCCAAAAATAATATAAAAGTGTAAAATAAAGCCCATAAACATCCAAGATGGATAATATAATAGCATGAATACTTCATAAATTATAGATACATTTGAGACGTATCAGCATCCCCAAGCTTAATTCCTGGTCGTCCTCGAGTAGGTAAATGATAAAAGAAATAATTTATGAAGTGTGAATGCTAGCAGGTGCATAAGTTTTATCAATGATAATTTCAATCACCTTTTCTAGCATCATTATATGTCATAACAGTAGTTCAAATCATAGAACTTTTCATGATCAAGTAACAAACTATTCACATGTTAAAGTATAGATCATAAACTTTCTTGAAAACTAACCAACCGTGTTATCACATCAAACAATTACAATTCATCTTATTTTCAAGAAGAGTCTATGTCAGAGCTTTGATTCAGCAAACTTCACATATTCAACTATCGTTTAGTCTTCCATGATTGCTACCACTCAAAGAATATTTTTAGAACAAATAGTATTCATCGAACACAGAGAAAGATAGGGGCTTAATGTTTCGCCTCCCAACCTTTTACCTCAAGGGTAATGTCAATAATAATAATTCATGCTCAAATATATTTGAATGGCCATATATGCTTAGATCTTTCCATCACATGATGCTTTCCAACTAAAGAGTAGGTTGGAATGAGAAGGAATACTAGTGACTCTTGCATAAAAGTAAAGGATAGGCCCTTCGCAGAGGGAAGTAGGGATTTGCAGAGGTGCCAGAGCTCGAAGAAAAAACAGAGATGAAAATAATTTTGAGAAGTATGCTTTCATTGTCAACATAACAACCAAGATTTCCCAATATCTTCCATAGTACATACATTATAGGCGGTTCCCAAACAGAAAGGTAAAGATTTTTACTCCCCCTCCACCAACAATCATCAATCCATGGCTTGCCCGAAACAACGGGTGCCTCCGACTAACATCAATCCTGGGGGAGTTTTGTTTGCAATTATTTTTGATTTGATTTCGATCTTTTTGATCATGGGACTAGGCATCCCAGTTACCAGCCATTTTCTCGTGAATGATGACCGGAGTCCACTCATCGTGAGAATAACCCACCTAGCATGGAAGATACTGCTAGCCCCTAGTCGCTACATGAGCGATTCGGGCATACAAAACAGATTATTATTTGAAGGTTTAGAGTTTGGCACATGCAAATTTACTTGGAACGGCAGGTAAATACCGCATATAGGTAGATATGGTGGACACTCATGGAAGAAACTTGCTTCAAGGATTTTGGATGCACAAGCAGTATTCCCGCTTAGTACAGATATTTTGGCTAGCAAAGGATTCTAAATAGCAAGCACCACATGTTAGAGGATCCATAACAATATAACTTCTATACAAATATACCCAAGCATAACTCATTACGTTGTCTTCCTTGTCCAACTTCAACTAATTTGCTCAGGTTTGAAAATAATTAATGGGGATCACAATCATAGAAGATGTCCAAGATAGTATATTTATATGTGAAATCTCTCTTCCTTCAATATTCTTTCATGAATTGTTCAAGTGACCAATACAATGTTTGCTAACCTTCAAAAAAGTTACCACCTCTACTTCTTATGTGTGAAGGCATTACTCCCCATGAGAAAGGCATATGAAACATATATAATTTCAGATTTATGACATTCAAATCATTCAACTATTTACTCATAGGATATAAGTGAAGCACACGAGTAAATGACACACTACTCCAAAAAGATATAAGTGAAGATCAATGAGTAGTTAAATAATTATGTAGCTTTGTGAAGACTCTCTCTCATTTAAGGATTTCAGATCTTGGTATTTTATTCAAACAGAAAGCAAGGCAAAATAAAACGACATTCCAAGGATAGCACTCATCATGTGAAGAAGTTAAAACTTAGGCTCAACCGATACTAACTGATAATTGTTGAAGAAGAAAGGTGGGATGCCTACCGGGGCATCCCCAAGCTTAGATGCTTGAGACTTCTTGAAATATTATCTTGGGGTGCCTTGGGCATACCCAAGCTTGAGCTTTTGTGTCTCCTTAATTCCTCTCATATCACGGTCTCCCTAAATCTCAAGAGCTTCATCCACACAAAACTCAACAAAGACTCGTGAGATAAGTTAGTATAAACCAATGCAAAAACCTTATCATACTCTACTATAGCAAATCACTAAAATTATTATTCAACATTTCATACTAAATGCCTCTGCATATTTAATGGTCCTATCCTCAAATAGGATCATTGAACAAGCAAACATATGCAAACAATGCAAACATAACAGCAATCTGCCTAAACAGGACAGTCTGTAAAGAATGCAAGATTCATCATACTTCCCTAACACCAAAAATTATGAAAGAAAATTCCCACTGTAGTGAATTTATCAGAGCTTAATATGCAAAGGTTTCAACATTATATCATATTCTGACTTTTCTAGGGAATTTTTGCAACAGCGGTAAACTTTCTGTTTTCAAACAGCAACATGTAGACTTGCAAAATAAGCATGGTAAAGGCTATCCTTGACATTTTTATTGAAACTAGAGATGCAAAACATTATTCTAAATAACAGCAAGCAAAACAAAGAAAAATAAAATGACGCTCCAAGCAAAACACATATCATGTGGTGAATAAAAATATAGCTCCAAG
Organism: Aegilops bicornis; assembly: GCA_021605145.1. Lineage (NCBI taxonomy): Eukaryota > Viridiplantae > Streptophyta > Magnoliopsida > Poales > Poaceae > Aegilops > Aegilops bicornis. The sequence goes on along the minus strand of CM038671.1, from coordinate 552,874,601 downwards.
TAAAGTTACCGATGGATGAAGACGAAAGAGGGGATGCCATCCGGGGCATCCCGAAGCTTAGGCTCTTGGTTGTCCTTGAATATTACCTTGGGGTGCCTTGGGCATACCCAAGCTTAGGCTCTTGCCACTCCTTATTCCATAGTCCATCGAATCTCTACCCAAAACTTGAAAACTTCACAACACAAAACTTAATGTAAAAACTTCGTAAGCTCCGTTAGTATAAGAAAATAAATCACCACTTAGGTACTGTAATGAACTCATTATTTATTTATATTGGTGTTAAACCTACTTTATTCAAACTTCTCTATGGTTTATAAACTATTTTACTAGCCATAGATTCATTAAAATAAGCAAAGAACACATACAAAACAGAATCTGTCAAAAAAAGAACAGTCTGTAGTAATATGTATCAAACATATACTTCTGGAACTCCAAAAATTCTAAAATAAATCTTCGGACCTGAGGAATTTGTCTAGTAATCATCTGCAAAAATAATCAACTAAATAGCACTCTCCAGTAGAAAGTTTAGCTAATCTCGTGAGCGCTAAAGTTTCTGTTTTTTACAAAGATGATCATAAAGACTTCACCCAAGTCTTCCCAAAGGTTCTACTTGGCACAAACACTAATTAAAACACAAAACCACATCTAAGCAGAAGCTAGATGGATTATTTATTCCTAAATAGAACCAAAAATCAAGAAACTAAAATAAAATTGGGTTGCCTCCCAACAAGCGCTAATGTTTAACGCCCCTAGCTAGGCATGATGATTTCAATGATGCTCACATAAAAGATAAGAATTGAAATATAAAGAGAGCATCATGAAGAATATGACTAGCACATTTAATTCTAACCCACTTCCTATGTGTAGGACCTTGAAGTATGTCTAGAGGGGGGGTGATTAGACTACTTGACCAATAAAAACTTAACCTTTTCCCAATTTTAGACTTTGGCAGATTTTAGCTATCTTTGAACAAGTCAAGCAATCTTCACACAATTCAAGCAAGCATGCAAAGAGTATATTGGCAGCGGAAATTAAAGCATGCAACTTGCAAGATTCAAACGTACTTGGATACACGGATGTTTTTGTCGTGGTTCCGATAGGTGGTGCTATCGTACATCCACGTTGATGGAGACTTCAAACCACGTAGGGTAACGGTTGCGCGAGTCCACGGAGGGCTCCACCCACAAAGGTTCCACGAAGAAGCAACCTTGTCTATCCCACCATGGCAGTCGCCCACGAAGGACTTGCCTCACTAGCGGTAGATCTTCACGAAGTAGGCGATCTCCTTGCCCTTACAAACTCCTTGGTTCAACTCCACAATCTTGTCGGAGGCTCCCAAGTGACACCTAGCCAATCTAGGATACACCACTCTCCAAGAAAGTAACAAATGGTGTGTTGATGATGAACTCCTTGCTCTTGTGCTTCAAATGATAGTCTCCCCAACACTCAACTCTCTCTCACAGGATATGGATTTGGTGGAAAGAAGATTTGAGTGGAAAGCAACTTGGAAAAGGCTGGAGATCAAGATTCATATGGTTGGAATGGAATATCTTGGCCTAAACACATGAGTAGATGGTTCTCTATCAGAACTGGTAAGTTGGAAGTGTAGGTTTGTTCTGATGGCTCTCTCCACGAATGAAGAGTAGGTGGAGGGGTATATATAGCCTCCACACAAAATCTAACCGTTACACACAATTTACCAAACTCGGTGGGCCGAATCATCAAACTCGGTCGGACCGATTTAGTAAACCTAGTGACTGTTAGGATTTTTGGTGGGACTGACATGCATCTCGGTAGGACCGATATGGTTAGGGTTAGGGCATAACGTAATCTCGGTGAGACCGATTACACAAAGTCGGTGAGACCGATTTTGGTAATTAGCTAACCAGAGAGTTGGTCAGGTAAACTCGGTGGAACCGATTTGCTCTTTCGGTGAGACCGAAAAGTTACAAAAGGGAAACAGAGAGTTTACATTGTAATCTCGGTGGGACCGGTCGCTCACTTCGGTTAGACCGAAACGTTATGAAGGGAAACAGAGAGATTACAATCCCATCTTGGTGAGACCGAGATCCCTATCGGTGAAATCGATTTTTCTAGGGTTTGTGGCAGTGGCTATGACATCTGAACTCGGTGGCGCCTGATAAGAAGAATCGGTAGGGCCGAGTTTGACTTTGGGTTTAGGTCATATGTGGATGTGAGAAAGTAGTGGAGGGTTTTGGAGCATATCACTAAGCACATGAAGCAAAAGGCTCATTAAGCAACACCTCATCCCTCCTTGATAGTATTGGCTTTTCCTATAGACTCAATGTGATCTTGGATCACTAAAATGTAAAATGTAGAGTCTTGAGCTTTTGAGCTTGATCGAATCCATTGTCCTTAATATTTTGAGGGGTCCACTTTCATCATCCATGCCATGCCATTCATTGAGCTTTCCTAAAATATTCATCTTGGAATAGTATTAGCTCAATGAGCTATATGTTGTTATGAATTACCAAAACCACCTAGGGATAGTTGCACTTTCAATCTCCCCCTTTTTGGTAATTGATGACAATATATAGATCAAAGCTTCGACAAGTGATAATAAAATTGAAAAACATCGTCGCTTTGAGAAGTATGTGATAAGCAAGAGCTCCTCCTAAATTTGTGCATAGATTAAGATTTGCTTTGGACTGCAAATGCACAAGAGATTAGGCTCATGGGTTACTCTTCCATGTCACATACATCTTGGTGGAGCGCTCAAAATAATAACGATTGAATGCATGCACTCATCACCAAGCACAGTGAATGATCATATAAGGATAAATAAGATAATATCATAAAAGGCATAAGTGTAGCTTATGATCAAACACATGATCATCAATGTCTCACAGGTAATGCATAGTATCTCAAGCAATCAAACGCAAATAAAGTTCAACCAAAAAGACAAGAGAGAACAAAAGCAAAACTCTCTCTCTCGAAGCCTATGATCTATACATTTTTATCACCCTTTGGCAACAAGTTACCAAAAAGTTCCTAGAAAATGCATAGCACTATGTCATCTCTCAGGCTTGGTCTTCTGGTTGTGGTGTAGACGGGACTCCAAGGATGAACGCATTAATCGACGTGGTAGGAGCTGAAGAAGTTGGAGCTGGAGCTGGTTGAGCTGGGGCTGTAGCTGGAGCTGAAGAAGTGGCTCGTGTATGCAGGTTGGCACTGCGGTGACCTCTGAGCTCTAGGCACTCGGCAAATGCATCGGTTGTCGTCTTGCCCTTCCTCTCCTGCATATCATCTTGTAATCGCTCCATACCGGTGAATCTCAGCCACTTTGACATCAAGATCATAGAATTTTTGTTCCATGATTCTCTCCAGGCTCTCCTGGTTTTGAGTTAGGGTGGCCAACCCCTTCTCAATCCGTAGAGTTGATGCTATTAAGTAACTAAGCTGCTCCTGCTTCTTCTTCAGAAAGTAGCCAGATGCCTCTGCTTGAGTGGGCATCTTTGCAGCTTTCTCTTGCCTTGCCTTCTCCTTTCTCTCCTGAGCTTGCACTGATGATGGTTCATTCTCAGTCATGACAACTCGATTGTCCTCAAATTCAGGATATAGAACCATGTGTTCCTTATCCAATAGATACTTTCCTGTGCCCATCTTCGAGTTTATCAACTCCACGAATCGTGGGCATAACCACAGCTCCTCTTACGATCTCTTGTTGTCCTCTTTATTGTCTCTACTATGAGGCTCATGACCTTGAATTTCTGAGGCACATCAAAAACATGAAGCAAATTGATTGCATGCCCTCTAATCATGTTATGGTCACCTGATTTGGGCAATAGAGTATGCCTTAAGATCCAGTTGATCGTAGGCAGCCCTAACAGCAGAAAATGGACTGATCCAAACTTGAAGTTCTCAATTGCATCATCTGGGATCTCCTTGTACATGTGTGACATAGAGTTATGATCTATTTTCTTCTTTCCATAAATGTCCAGGTCATCCTCACTTTCCTTTGGGGCATTGATCAAACTTGCCCATTCCTCTATGGTAGACTGATATCTGGTTCCCTCTGACATCCACACTATCCTGCCATCTGGATAGAAAATGTGGTGTGGAGTAGAATTGCATGATAAGTTCATCGTTCCAGTTGGTGAGCTTCTGCCCAACAAAATCAGCAACTCCACAAGCACTGAAGCTGTCATATACTCCAAGGTAGTGTTCTGCGTTCTCCTTCATGTAGGTCCTGTTGACCCATCTCATATCGCAAAATATGGGCTTCTTATCCAGCAAGATAGTCTCATAAAAGTCCTGCTGCTCCTTGGTGTGGAACCTGTAGTCCACAGCTGTCCTTCTCCTCGTGGCATATGGATCTGACTCTCTCCATAGCCTCAACCCATTATCTCTCCTGATCTTCATGTTTTCAGCCACTGGATGAGCATCGTTGTGGTCTGGGATCTTGGGTTTGAGCTTCCTTAGGACCTGCCCTTCTTCATCTTCCTCGGCTTCAGCCTCGGGCATTGGATCCTTGTTCTTTTCAGCTGCTGGAATGCTCCTGGTATTCCTCTTGGGTGCATTCTTGGGCTTGGAGGCAGCTTTGGGCTTTGATGTTGCAGCCCCTGATTTGATAGCATCACCCATCAGCTTTTGTGCCTTGGGTGCTTTGGTTACGCAACCTCTTCTTCTTCTTCCTCTTCCATCATGGAAGGCTTCCCAATCACTCTTGCCATGGTCTGCTTGACCCTTTCTTTCCTTTTCTTTCCCTCTGCAGCAACAGGCTCTTTGGGTTGTGATTCCAAAGGAGCTTGAGTAGACACTCTGGCTTTGGACATTGGTTGTCTGCCTGCTGGCCTTCTGATTTTCAAACCAGGCTTCATCAGAAGAGTGAGCTCCCTCTTGAGCACTTTCTTCTTGGAGCTTGCCTCATCCTCCACTGCCACATAATCCTCATCCTCAGACTCTGAGGTCTTCTTCTTTATTGACCTTGTGGCAGCCTTGGGCAAATTGCTCGGAGTGCTTCTGCTCCCCTCATCTGAGCTGCTTGAGGGACTAGTGCCCTCGCTCAATTAGATTTGCTCTTCAGATTTGTTCTGGCTATCACTTTGGTCTGACATGCTGTTCAACTGACTGCTGACCCTGTGAATAGTTATAAATGAGGTAGAGTGGATAAGCATCACAAAATGCAGAGATTTTTGCAAAATAATGATTCAAAAAATTAGTTTTAGTTTCCCACTAAAAACATTTTGGATCTATCGATTTTCAAACTCGGTGATACCGAAGCAGTTTTGGAACCTAAACTAGTGAACTCGGTCAGACCGAGTCACAGTTCGGTGGCACCGAGACTGCTAGGGCTTCACAAGGTTTGGAAATGGGTCACACCAATTAGCAATTCTCGGTCAGACCGAGACTTACTAGTGCAATGGCATTTGCCAAATCGGTGGGACCGAGTTTTTCAACTCGGTGGGTCCGAGATGGTTTCGGCGGAAACCTAACCCTAAATTTTTGAATCGCAACTATTCTAAGGATTGATTTGACTAGATAGGAGTGTTTCAATCGTGGCAAGATGCATAATGTTCACAATGTGCTGAGAATCGGACGAGGAAAGCACTGTGATCGAGTTCATACCCTAGTTCGTCGGGAACTCGCTACGGCGGCAAGGGCGGAGGAGAATCCCGTTGACGGCGGCGGAGACCAGCGACTAGAGGCGGCTGGCAACGAAGTCGACGATCCGTAGACCAAGTTGGCAGAGCGAGCTATGCGCGGGCGAGAAGATTTGGAGAAAGTTTTCCAAATTTTGCCCGTGCGATATATATAGCCTGACCCTGTCGGTGTGACCGAGTGGTACAACTCGGTGGCACCGAGATGCAAAACTGTGAACAGTTATTGCAACTCGGTGTGACCAAAAAGTAGAAATCGGTTGCACCGAGATGAAAACCTAGATCGACTTAGTAATCTCGGTATGACCGAAATGGAGGAATCAGTCAGACCGAAAATCACAAAGAAGTTTTGGAAGTTTAACTCTATGACGAATCGGGGACTCCTAGTGCTCCTCACACAGAGTGGTTCGAATCTGACTTGATCAAATTTTGTGATGTAGCATGAATAGAGTTTGAGACGAGAAAAGCATAGATAGCTAGAGAAGGTTCTTAGGCATTCTTGTCCATCCACTTGGCCAAAGAAAAAAGAAGTCAAACAATCAAAATAACAAGTGGATGTCCTCGAATGAGTAAATATGCAACCAACATGCTCACACAATAGGATGACAAATGACATATGTGACAAAGCATGCACAACCAATACTAGCATCTATCAAACAATTAGCGATGACTAGGTCATCTATATATGAGTATATTGACTTAGGAGTCAAATGAGAACATTTGATCATAGGTCATACTCATAGTTTAAGCTCAAGTGGGGTTACCACTTTTACATAAAGCATTTATGTGTTCACATCATTAGAGTTGCTTTGACTCAATTCTTAGAGTTAAGCTCCCCCTAGATGTGAGATCCCCTTAGAGGGATAAACTAACCTTGGGTTTTGTCGATGATGACTTCATGTAGGTGTTGAAGATGTGGATGCTCAAAGTTGATGTAGATCGTTTGGAGCAATCCTTTGGAGTGAGTTGCACTTTCAATACCTACATGGGTTAGTCCCACAAGGAACAAACAAGAATATCCATAGACATAGAGTGATGCACACACAAAATGATGTCCATGAAAACTTTAGGTTACCTTGTCCCTTGCCTTACCAACATGAGAGTTTTGTGACTCCTTGAACTAGTGCAAGATATGGAAGTTGATTGCACTTGTCCTTGCCATAATGAAACCAATCAATCAAAACAACAAGTGGATGTCCTCGAATGAGTAAAATATGCAACCAACATGCTCACACAATAAAATAGCAAATGAAATATGTGACAAAGCATGCACAAACAATTCTATCATCTATCAAACAATTGGCGATGACTAGGTCATCCATATATGAGTATATTGACTTAGGAGTCAAATGAGAACATTTGATCATAGGCCATACTCATCGTTTAAGCTCAAGTGGGGTTACCACTTTTACATAATGCATTGATGTGTTCACACCATTAGAGTTGCTTTGACTCAATTCTTAGAGTTAAGCTCCCCCTAGATGTGAGGTCCCCCCTTAGAGGGATTAACTAACCTTGGGTTTTGTCGATGATGACTTCATGTAGGTGTTGAAGATGTGGATGCTCAATGTTGATGAAGATCATTTGGAGCAATCCTTTGGAGTGAGTTGCACTTTCAATACCTACGGGTTTGTCCCACAAGGAACAAACAAGGATATCCATAGACATAGAGTGATGCACACACAAGATGATGTCTATGAAAGAATTAGATTACCTAGTCCCTTGTCTTACCAACAAGAGGGTCTGTGACTCCTTGAACTAGTGCAAGATGTGGAAGTTGATTGCACTTGTTGTTGCCAAAATGATATGATTGAAATATGTTGGCGGAGTCACCCTCAAGAACTCTCTAGTTCTTCTTCTTCGGGATCCACATCATCTTGATGGGAATCCTTGGTGTTGTAGTTGTACTTGATGAAGTAGAACTTGACGTAGTCTTGGGAACCCACTTGACCAAGGCCTTAGGTGCTTATTCAAATGCATCTATTTCCTCTTGAAGCTTGTCCTTGCCTTTGTCCTTGTGGTCTTGTGGTGGAAGATCATCTTGTGCTTGTGTTCCCTTGAAGGAAGTAGGATCATACTTCTTTTGTTGAGGAACAAACTTCGTCTTGGGGTATTGATCTTCTTCCCACTCAACTCCATTGGCATTGAACTTTCGTTCAAAACCAACACCTTGATTCTTCCGTGCCTTCCTTGCTTATGCATAATTTCCTCAAATTGCTTACTCCCGGCAAGACTCTTGTATACACCTTTCTCTATAATTCCCTTCAATAAGCTGTTTTCTTGCTCAAGTGTAACTTGGCTAAGAGGATCATTAGTAGAATCAAGAGAACTACTAGAAGCAACAATATTGGATTTAGCATTATTATTGTTACTACTAGAGGAAGAACCTTTCTTGTTCTTGTTACTAGTCTTGACTTGAGGCATGTAAGTAGATAAGAGTAAACGCTTGGCAATGTAAGAAGAACTTTTCTTACGAAGATCGTCATTGATCGCTTTTAGGAACTCATGCTCTTGCTCAAGATTGAGCTTTTCAAAGCGTAACTTCTCATGAGCCCTTAAAAGTTCTCGATGATCTTCAAAGATAGTTTCATGAGCTAACTTAAGAGTGTTTAGTTCTTTAGTTAGATGCTCAATTTTCTCCTTATCATTTTCATTCGTTTCAACTTGATTAGCATGATTAATTGACGTTTCATCATAGTATTCATCACTAGAGTTGTCAACAAGTAAATCATCATCACCTAGCAAGTCATCTTCATCAACATCAAAATCAACATACTCGGGGTGTGTTACCTTAGGACCTTTGGCCATGAAGCATCTACCAATTCCTTCATTTGGTGATTCAAATATGTTGTAGGAGTTGGTTGACACAAGTGCTAGACCGGCAACACCTTCATCTTGAGTGTATTCAGAGTCGGAGTGATAGCTTCTCTCAGAGTGATGGTCGGAGTCGGAGCCGGATACCCATTCACCAACATGAGCTTGATGTCTTCGTTTTGTGTAGCTCTTTGATGACTTGTCCTTCCTTTCTGAATCCTTGCTTCTCCGTAAGTATCTTCATTCATAACAATCATATCTACTCCTTCTCTCTCTTGGTGGTGATTCTTCTCTTCTACTTCTTCTCTTGGGAGAATCTTCTCTTCTTTTGTAGGGTGTCGTACACTCATTGGAATAGTGTTCGGGTCTCCCACAATTGTAGCAATTTCGCTCTCGACTAGAAGATTTTTTGTCATTGTAGGACCTTGACTTAGAGCTTCTCTCTTTGCTTCTACTCTTGTAGAACTTGTTGAAGTTCTTCACCATTAAGCTCAATTCTTCATTGAAGGTTTGTTTCTCACTTGATGATGTGGGGGCTTCACATGAGGCTTTGTAAGCACCACTCAACTTGTTTTGAAGTTCCTCCTTATCCTTGAGTGACATCTCATGAGCAACAATTCTACCAATGACTTCCGTAGGCTTGAGATATTTGTAATTGGGCATCATTTGGATCAATGTGCACACGGTATCATATTTTCCATCCAATGCTCTTAGGATCTTATTGATGATGAATCTATCGTTCATCTCTTCACTTCCTAAGCCGGCAATCTCATTTGTGATAAGAGCAAGCCTAGAGTACATTTCAGCGACACCTTCACCATCCTTCATTTTGAACTTGTCAAGCTGACTTTGGAGCACATCCAACTTGGATTCCTTGACGGAGTCGGTACCTTCGTGCATATCAATCGAAGTATCCCAAATTTCTTTTGCATTCTCAAGACGGCTGATTTTGTTGAATTCTTCGGGGCACAATCCATTGAAGAGGATATCACAAGCTTGAGCGTTGTATTGCAACATCTTCAACTCATCCGCACTAGCTTCACGGTTCGGTTCTCTCCCATCAAAGAATTCACCTTGCAAGCCAATACACACAATAGCCCAAACGGCGGGGTTATGTCCGAGAATATGCATTTTCATCTTATGCTTCCAACTAGCAAAATTAGTGCCATCAAAGTAAGGACCTCACGATGATAATTTCCCTCGCTAGACGCCATACTCTCCTAGGTTGTGGAACCAAGGCTATGACCACCAAAAGCTATGGAAATCAAAGCAAATGGAAACCAAAGCTCTGATACCACTTGTAGGACCTTGAAGTATGTCTAGAGGGGGGTGATTAGACTACTTGACCAATGAAAACTTAACCTTTTCCCAATTTTAGACTTTGGCAGATTTTAGCTATCTTTGAACAAGTCAAGCAATCTTCACACAGTTCAAGAAAGCATGCAAGGAGTATATTGGCAGCGGAAATTAAAGCATGCAACTTGCAAGAAAGTAAAGGGAAGGGTTTGGAGGATTCAAACGCAATTGGAGACACGGATGTTTTTGTCGTGGTTCCGATAGGTGGTGCTATCGTACATCCACGTTGATGGAGACTTCAACCCACGTAGGGTAACGGTTGCACGAGTCCACGGAGGGCTCCACCCACGAAGGGTCCACGAAGAAGCAACCTTGTCTATCCCACCATGGCAGTCGCCCACGAAGGACTTGCCTCACTAGTGGTAGATCTTCACGAAGTAGGCGATCTCCTTGCCCTTACAAAATCCTTGGTTCAACTCCACAATCTTGTCGGAGGGTCCCAAGTGACACCTAGCCAATCTAGGATACACCACTGTCCAAGAAGTAACAAATGGTGTGTTGATGATGAACTCCTTGCTCTTGTGCTTCAAATGATAGTCTCCCCAACACTCAACTCTCTCTCACAGGATATGGATTTGGTGGAAAGAAGATTGGAGTGGAAAGTAACTTGGGAAAGGCTAGAGATCAAGATTCATATGGTTGGAATGGAATATCTTGGCCTCAACACATGAGTAGGTGGTTCTCTCGTAATCGGTAAGTTGGAAGTGTAGGTTTGTTCTGATGGCTCTCTCCATGAATGAAGAGGAGGTGGAGGGGTATATATAGCCTCCACAAAAAATCTAACCGTCACACGCAATTTACCAAACTCGGTGGGACCGAATCATCAAACTCGGTCGGACCGATTTAGTAAAGCTAGTGACCGTTAGGATTTTCGATGGGACTGACATGCATCTCAGTAGGACCGATATGGTTAGGGTTAGGGCATAACGTAATCTCGGTGAGACCGATTACACAAACTTGGTGAGACCGATTTTGGTAATTAGCTAACCAGAGAGTTGGTCAGGTAAACTCGGTGGGACCGATTTGCTCTTTCGGTGAGACCGAAAAGTTACAAAAGGGAAACAGAGAGTTTACATTGTAATCTCGGTGGGACCGATCGCTCACTTCGGTTAGTCCGAAATGTTATGAAGGGAAACAGAGAGATTACAATCCCATCTCGGTGAGACCGAGATCCCTATCGGTGAAACCGATTTGCCTAGGGTTTGTGGCAGTGGCTATGACATCTGAACTCGGTGGCGTCGGATAGAAAGAATCGGTAGGGCCGAGTTTGACTTTGGGTTTAGGTCATATGTGGACGTGAGAAAGTAGTGGAGGGTTTTGGAGCATATCACTAAGCACATGAAGCAAAAGGCTCATTAAGCAACACCTCATCCCTCCTTGATAGTATTGGCTTTTCCTATAGACTCAATGTGGTCTTGGATCACTAAAACGTAAAATGTAGAGTCTTGAGCTTTTGAGCTTGAGCCAATCCATTGTCCTTAATATTTTGAGGGATCCACTTTCATCATCCATGCCATGCCATTCATTGAGCTTTCCTGAAATATACATCTTGGAATAGTATTAGCTCAATGAGCTATATGTTGTTATGAATTACAAAAACCACCTAGGGATAGTTGCACTTTCACTATGCATAGGGATTTTGTGAGCAAACAACTTATGGGAACAATAATCAACTAGCATAGGAAGGCAAAACAAGCATAACTTCAAAACTTTAAGAACATAGAGAGGAAACTTGATATTATTGCAATTCCTACAAGCATATATTCCTCCCTCATAATAATTTTCAGTAGCATCATTAATGAATTCAACAATATAACCAGCACCTAAAGTATTCTTTTCATGATCTACGAGCATAGAAATTTTACTACTCTCCACGTAAGCAAATTTGTTCTCATCAATAGTAGTGGGAGCAAACTCAACAAAATAACTATCATGTGATTGAAAATTAAGATCAAAATGACAAGTTTCATGGTTATTATCATTCTTTATAGCATACATGTCATCACAATAATCGTCATAGATAGGAGGCATGCTTTCATCATAGTAAATTTGCTCATCAAAGCTTGGGAGACAAAAAATATCATCTTCATCAAACATAGCTTCCCCAAGCTTGTGGCTTTGCATATCATTAGCATCATGGGTATTCAAAGAATTCATACTAACAACACTGCAATCATGCTCATCATTCACATATTTTATGCCAAGCATTCTAGGTAATTCTTCTTCTAGTACTTTGGCACAATTTTCCTTTCCATCATACTCACAAAAGATATTAAAAAGATGAAGCGTATGAGACAAACTCAATTCCATTTTTTGTAGTTTTCTTTTATAAAATAAACTAGTGATAAAACAAGAAACTAAAAGATTCGATTGCAAGATCTAAAGATATACCTTCAAGCACTCACCTCCCCGGCAACGGCGCCAGAAAAGAGCTTGATGTCTACTACGCGACCTTCTCCTTGTAGACGTTGTTGGGCCTCCAAGTGCAGAGGTTTGTAGGACAGTAGCAAATTTCCCTCAAGTGGATGACCTAAGGTTTACCAATCTGTGGGAGGCGAAGGATGAAGATGGTCTCTCTCAAGCAACCCTACAACCAAATAACAAAGAGTGTCTTGTGTCCCCAACACATCCAATATAATGGTAAATTGTGTAGGTGCACTAGTTCGGCGAAGATATGGTGATACAAGTGCAATATGGATGGTAGATATAGGTTTTGTAATCTGAAAATATAAAAACAGAAAGGTAACTAATGATAAAAGTGAGCGTAAACGGTATTGCAATGCGTTGAAACAAGGCCTAGGGTTCATACTTTCACTAGTGCAAGTTCTCTCAACAATAATAACACAATTGGATCATATAACTATCCCTCAACATGCAACAAAGAGTCACTCCAAAGTCAATAATAGTGGAGAACAAACGAAGAGATTATGGTAGGGTACGAAACCACCTCAAAGTTATTCTTTCCAATCAATCCATTGGGCTATTCCTATAAGTGTCACAAACAGCCCTAGAGTCCGTACTAGAATAACACCTTAAGACACAAATCAACCAAAACCTTAATGTCACCTAGATACTCCAATGTCACCTCAAGTATCTGTGGGTATGATTATACGATATGCATCACACAATTTCAGATTCATCTATTCTACCAACACATAGAACCTCAAAGAGTGCCCCAAAGTTTCTACCGGAGAATCAAGACGAAAACGTGTGCCAACCCCTATGCATAGGTTCATGGGCAGAACCCGCAAGTTGATCACCAAAACATACATCAAGTGAATCACGTGATATCCCATTGTCACCACAGATACGCACGGCAAGACATACATCAAGTGTTCTCAAATCATTAAAGACTCAATCCGATAAGATTAGTTCAAAGGGAAAACTCAATCCATTACAAGAGAGTAGAGGGGGAGAAACATCATAAGATCCAACTATAATAGCAAAGCTCGCGATACATCAAGATCGTGCCAAATCAAGAACACGAGAGAGAGAGAGAGATCAAACACATAGCTACTGGTACATACCCTCAGCCCCGAGGGTGAACTACTCCCTCCTCGTCATGGAGAGCGCCGGGATGATGAAGATGGCCACTGGTGAGGGTTCCCCCCTCCGGCAGGGTGCCGGAACAGGGTCCCGATTGGTTTTTGGTGGCTACAGAGGCTTGCGGCGGCGGAACTCCCGATCTATTCTGTTCCCCGATCGTTTTAGGGTATATGGATATATATATATATAGGCAGAAGAAATACGTCAGGGGAGCCACAAGGGGCCCACAAGGGTGGAGGGCGCGCCCAGGGGGTGGGCGCGCCCCCCTGCCTCGTGCCTTCCTCGTTGCTTCCTTGACGTGGACTCCAAGTCCCCCGGATTGCTTTCTTTCCAAAAATAACTTCTCCAGAAGGTTTCATCCTGTTTCGACTCTGTTTGATATTCCTTTTCTTCGAAACACTGAAATAAGGGAAAAACAGGAACTGGCACTGGGCTCTGGGTCAATAGGTTAGTCCCAAAAATAATATAAAAGTGTAAAATAAAGCCCATAAACATCCAAGATGGATAATATAATAGCATAAATACTTCATAAATTATAGATATGTTGGAGACATATCAGCGGCGCAGGAGGAGGCCGATGCAGCTGCCAAGGCCCAGGACGACGCCGCGGCTGAGGCCCAGGCGGATGCGGCCGCCAAGGTGCAAGCAGAGGAGGCAGCCCATGGCCGAACCCCGCGACTCAACATCCCTCTGCACTGCGCGCTGCCGGCGCCAGAGACCCATGCGCCGACTGGGAGAGCCAGCGACGACCAGTCGGTCATGGAGAGGGGAGAGAGCGAGCCCGTCGTCATGGAGGCGAAAGCGACCCCGCCCATGCCGACTGCCGACGCTCAGGCCAGTCGTCTTGAGGTGCCGCAAGAGCCACCACTTGGTGGCGAGCTGGTGGTGGGGGCGACCCCGGTGGTGCGTACTCGAGTGCGCTGCCCTGCAGAGAAGGCGGCCTCAGCACCACGGCCGCAGGAATTCAAGGTTGCGAGCTCGTCAGCCCCTAACGTAGAGGCCACCAGCCGCGCCCCGCCAGAATGGACGCCTAGGGGCGGCACGGCTATCCTGAACACAGCCTTGCAAGACGTCCGGGCCCTGCTCCAAGCCCTGGGCGCCGCCCTTTTGGAGTACATGAAGGCGTTCGTGGCGAGGCGAAATGTCGTCCGGGTATGCCCTTGTTTTTTATTCTTGACTTTGTAATCTTCCGTGGGGGCGCGTCAGCGCACCCACTAGGTGTAGTCCCCGACTTCCGGGTCGGCTGCTGAGCAGGCGACTTGGAACTTTCAGGTAGGTTCGAGTGCTGACTTTCTTTCTCTTCTTGTCGTCTTCCCTGCAGGACTACCACAACATCCATGCGGCCGCCTTCAACTCCCATATCCAGGAGCTGGCCAAGTGGAATGTAGACTTGGTTGAGAGCCGGAGTAAGCACTACATCTTATTTCTCTTGCGGTGCGTGTCAGCGCACCCGCTGGGTGTAGTCCCCGAGATTCGGACCGACTGCTGAACAGTCGGGCCGGATCTTCCAGGTGTTTACTTGTCTTTTCGCTGATTGTCGACCGTCTTTTCTTTCTTGTTTTTGCAGAAACCAACACCGCCTTGCGGCAGGAACTGGGCGAAGCCCAAACCGCATTGCGCGCCAAGGAGGCGGAGTGCAGCAAGGCGGCTGAGGAGCATGACCGCCTGATCAAGGAGCTGGCCGACTAGGCGGACTGTCACAAGGCGGCCCTTCAGAAGGCGAAGGACAATGAGACCAGCCTCCTGGTCGAGTTCGAGATTGAGCACTCGAACTGGAGCGAGGAGAAGAAGGCTCTGACCGACGGCTATAGCAAAATCGAGGACATGATCGATGGTAAGTCGCTTCTTCCTTTGCATGGTCGCCGACTACTGATGAAGTCAGCTTCTTGCTTCTAATATTTTCATCTTGTGGAGAGTTCTTCCCTAGCTACTCCGTCACCACCGGCCAGGCCATCGAGGCATGCCGTGATGAGCGAAGGGGCGAAGGTGCGGCAATCGCGCCCAACGCGCCCCGGACCTTCAACGAGCAGCCTCTCGCCATCCAATCGCGCCTTCAGTCGGCTCATCGGATGTTGCGCCGTCTGCAGCGCGTCGGAGCCCAGGTATTGTCTGCCCTCTGGCCAGAAGCCAACATTCCGCGCACTCCCAAACGGACTACCGACTGGCTGGAGGTGGCGGTTGGCCGCCTTGAGGCCTGGAAGGGCTCCTCGGCCCGGGCGGGTGCATGCAGGGCCTTGGAATTCGTCAAGGCCTGGTACCCTAGGCTGGACCTTGACCAGCTGGCCACTTTCCGGCAGGAAGCTACCAGGGAGTTGGCGGCGGTGGCAGCTAAGCTCACTCAGCGTGCAGCAGCGATCGCCGAGTACAACAACACCGACAGCTTCATCCCTGAGCTGGACGAGGAGGGTGCCGAACTGCTGGCTAACTGGTTCGGGCTGAACCCGGCTGATGGCGAAGACTCGATGGAGGAGATAGGCTGCAGTGACGAAGGCGAACGCGAGGAGAGCGAGGATGGTGAAGACGACGCACCGGAGGGCGGAGCGGACGGCCAACCTCAGCTCGATTGTGCCTCAAGTAACGAGCCGCGTGCGGACGCGTCGGCTGCTGCCGGAGGCAACCAAGCTGAGATTCACCAGCCGGCCACTCCACCAGCTGGCACCACCGATTCCACCAACCTGCCAGACCCGCCTGCTGCTCCTCTGTCCTAGGCAGCTAGTTTTATCTTTCCTACTTTGTAGTTTCTTTTGAAGAAAACTTGTTAGTTCGCACAATTCCACCCACTGGGGGTGTATTCAAACTTTGTTGAATGTTGGCCAAGGGCCTTTAACGTGTAAATATAATCTCGCACGAGATGTGCTTTGCCGATTTCTACTTTTCTTGCTTTCTGTTCTTTGGCTTTTTCCTTTGCCACCTTCCCTCGATTCTTGCCTTGCCCGGCCCATTGGCCGCTCTGCGGTCCATGGCTAGGTCAAGTGCTTGGCCGCTTTGGGGAGACAAGTACTTAGCCGTTTTTAGAACGTAGCAAGTTAAGCAAGAAGCCGGCCGGCCGGCTGCTCGGCAGCCGGTCGGAGAGGCAAGGAGCCGGCTTGGGCTATGTTAGTACCTTGGTCCTTAGCCATTTTTCATGTGGGCACCATTTCCTGCCTTTGACTCCTGCCAGTCGAACAGTCGCTCTGCAAGCTGCGGCTTGTGGCAAGAGAGGGCTTAGATGCCGGCACATTACTTGTCCGACTGCAGGTAGTACCGACATAGTACAAGGCGGCAAGCCCCTGGGCCTACTGGTCGAGCCCGGTGCCAGGCGAAATAAAGGAATGACACATTCATAGGCATAATACTTATCATATAGATAAAAAAGGGTAGTCCCCGAGTGCTCCTCGAGGGGCCCTGATGTCTTGGTACCTAATACAAAAGGTAGCGGGGTACATACTGCATAAACTGTAAAATCTTTGAAGGAGATTTGCATTCCATGGGCGCTCCGACTCCTTGCCGGAGTCGTCTCTCTTGCATGCTCTGGGCTTCTGTGCGTCGATGAGGTAGTAGGAGTCGTTGCCCAAAGCTTTGCTGATGATGAAGGGGCCTTCCCAAGGGACCGAGAGCTTGTGCTGGCCGGCTGTTTGTTGGATCAGCCGGAGGACAAGGTATCCCTCTTGGAAGGATCTAGGCTTGACCTTCCAGTTGTGGTATCGGCGCAGGCTCTGCTGGTAGATGGCCGACCGGCTGAGTACCAACAGCCGGCCCTCTTCCAGCAGATCGACACCGTCTTCTCGTGCTTCCTTCACTTCTGCCTCCGTGTACATGGTGACGCAAGGTGAGTCGAACTCAAGGTTGGTTGGGATGACGGCCTCGGCACCATATACAAGAAAGAATGGAGTGAAGCCGGTTGACTTGTTCGGAGTGGTGCAGAGGCTCCAGAGGACGGCCGGCAGCTCGTCGATCCAGCAGTCGGCCGAGCGCTCCAGTGGCTCGACCAGTCGGGGCTTGATGCCGGACAAAATGAGGCTGTTTGCTCGCTCGACCTGGCCGTTTGACTGTGGATGGGCAACGAACGCTAGGTCCAGTCAGATGCCCTGCGTCACGCAGAAACAGGCCAAGGCGCCTTTGGCGAAGTTTGTGCCATTGTCGGTGATGATGTTGTGGGGTATGCCCACCGGACGGTAATGTCTGCGATGAAAGTCACAGCAGTCGGACCGTTAAGTTTCTTGATTGGCTTTGATTCGATCCACTTGGTGAATTTGTCCACAGCGACAAGCAGATGGGTCATGCCGCCGCGTGCTGTCTTGAATGGTCCCACCATATCCAGCCCCCACACGGCAAAGGGTCAAGTGAGAGGGATAGTTTTGAGTGCAGAAGCCGGCAGGTGTTGCTTGGAGCTGAATTTCTGGCACCCCTTGCAATGCTTGACCAAGTCCTTGGCGTCCTCCAAAGCAGTCGGCCAGAAGAAACCATGGCGGAAAGCTTTGGCGACAAGGGATCTGGAGGCCGCGTGGTGGCCGCACTCGCCTTGGTGGATATCTTTGAGGATTGCTTGACCTTTCTCTGGTTCCACCCAGCGTTGGAACACCCCAGTCACGCTGCGCCTGACAAGCTCTCTGTGTTTACTATCATGTATGCCCCTGCTCGGCGCTGCACTTGCCGGGCCGAAATCTCATCGGTCGACAGCTCTTTGTTTGCCAGAAACTTGAGGATGGGCTATGCCCATGATGGTGCTTGAATTTCTTCTGCTGCTACCACAACTACTTGCAATAGGGCGATTGGGTTGGGAGGCGACGGGTTGGAGTCGGTCGTCGCTTGCTGCGTTGTTGAAGTCCCCGAGCCGGGCTCTGAAGTCCCCGGGCTGGCCTGCGATCCCGGGCGAGTGCAAGTGTGATCCCGAGCCGCCGAAGTCCCAGTGGCTTCTTTGAGGTCCCCAAGTCGGATCCGACTGTTCCAAGAGCAGCCGGCACGAAGATGGAGTCTGATTCTGGCGAGGGCTTGATAGACGGCTCCCAAACTGGTGCGCATCTTTGAGCCATCGATGTCGGCAGGTACTCGGTCTCGGCCCAGTCGACGAGGAAGTCAGCCAGTGCTTGGGACTTGATGGTGGTGCGGGGCTGGTAGAAGACTGTGTAGGGGGCCAACTCGATGGCCCACTTGGCCACCCGACCAGATGCATCTCGGCTTCCGATGATCTCAGCAAGTGGAGCAGTGCAGACAACTGTGATTGGGTGCTCTTGAAAGTATGGCTTCATCTTCTTGGCGGCAAAGTGCACGCCATAGCACATCTTCTGGTAGTGAGGGTAGTTCTGCTTTGAGGCTGACATCACCTCGCTTAAGTAATACACAGGCCTCTGGACCGGCAGTGCTTTGTCGTCTTCTTTGCATTCCACCACCATGACTGTGCTGACCACCCGACTGGTGGCAGCGATGTAGAGGAGCATGGGCTCCTTAGCAGCCGGAGCGGCCAGAACAGGTGGCATGGTCAACATCTTATTCAACTGGAGAAAAGCTTCATCCGCCATATCATTCCACTCAAAATGAGTGGTCTTCTTCATGAGCTGGTACAGGGGAAGAGCCTTGTCGCCCAGCCGACTGATGAAGCGGCTGATGGATGCCAAGCAGCCGGTAAACTTCTGGACGTCTCGCAGTCGGGTGGGTTTCTCCATCCTCTCGATGGCTTTGATCTTCACAGGGTTGCACTCAATGCCGCGTTCTGAAACCAGGAAGCCAAGGAGCTGGCCGGCTGGTACTCCGAACACACATTTCTCCGGGTTGAGCTTGATTTGAAATTGGCGCAGATTGTCAAAAGTTTCCTTGAGATCTTCCATGAGTGTGTCGCACTTCTCCGTCTTCACCACAATATCGTCTACATAGACGTGGGTATTTCTGCCGACCTTCTTGAGGAGGCACTTCTGCATGCATCGCTAAAAGGTGGCACCGGCATTTCTCAAGCCGAATGTCATAGTCAGGTAGCAGAAGGCTCTGAATGGTGTGATGAAGGCGGTCTTCAGGCGGTCGGCCGGTTCACCTTGATCTGGTGATACCCTGAGTAGGCATCCAAGAAACTCAACACCTCGCATCCGGTTGTGGAGTCAATCACTTGGTCAATCCGAGGCAAAGCAGATGGGTCCTTGGGGCAGGCTTTGTTGAGACTAGTGTAATCGATGCACATGCGCCACTTGTTGTTCTTCTTCAGTACAAGGATTGGGTTGGCTAGCCATTACGAAAAACACTTCCATAATGAAGCCAGCTGCTAGGAGCCTGGCTATCTCTTCACCAACAATTCTTCTTTTTTCTTCTGACAGTCGGCGGAGGGGTTGTCTGACTAGTTTGGCATCTGCTCTGACATGTAGTTTGTGCTCGGCGAAATCCGCTGGAACACCCGGCATGCCTTTGGGATACCATGCAAAGATATCCCGATTCTCACGGAGGAAATCGATGAGCTCGCTTTCCTATTTGCTATCCAGGTTAGCACCTATGACAGCGTGCCTCTCCGGGTGCTTAGGATCCAAGGGAATCTTCTTTCTTTCTTTGTCCGGCTGGAAAGAGCCATGGGTCTCTGACTCTTTGGGTTATGGTGACAGGTCCGGCTAGCCATGGCCACCACCCAGTCCAAGAGCTTCTTTTCAGCGGCAATTACCAGGGACTCGGCCAGCCGGCTGCTGGCTGCAGCACAGTCGGCCGACTTCTTGTAGTCTCCATCTATAATGATAATGCCCTTGGTTCCTGGCATCTTCATCTTGAGGTATGCATAGTATGGCACTGCCATGAACTTGGCCAGAGCAGGTCGGCCAAGAAGTGCATGATAAGGGCTCTCCAGGTCTACCACCTCAAACCAAATTGCTTCTCGTCAAAAATGATTCTTGTCTCTGAAGAGGACATCTATCTTGATCTTGTCGATTGGCGAGCAGGAAAGGCCGGGCACAATGTCGTGGAAGACAGTCTGACTGGGCTGGAGCTGCTTCACTTTGATGCTCAACTTCTCCATGGTATCACGGTAAAGTATGTTGATGCTGCTGCCACCATCTATCAAGACTCGGGAGAAACGAACAGCTCGCCTCTCTGTTGCAAAGGTAGCATCCAACACCAGGGCATAAGAACCCGGGGAAGGCATTACTTCCAGGTGGTTAGCTCGGCTCCAGCTGATGGGCTTCTCGGACCAGTGCATGTATTCTGGGACTTTAGAGGCGACAGCGTTGACCTCTTGGTGTTGCTGACGCCGACAGTGCTTGTCATCAGCCTGGCTGGTGAAGACAACGTAGGCTCCATGCTCTTTACGGAATTCATCTTGGATGGCGCCGACTACCGGCCAGGCCGCCGGCCGCTGAGGAGGCGGAGGCGGCTGGCCAGCAGGCGGAGGAGGCAGCAGTCCTTCGCCCTTGGAGATTCGGGTGAGCCAGTGGCACTTCCGGGTGGTGTGGTTAGACGGCTTCGCGCCGCTATGGAACTTACAAGGAGCGTCAAGGGTTTGATCATAGGAAAAGGCAGGCAACCAAGCTGACTTGCCGCCCTTCTGACGCTTGGGTAAGGGCTGCCCCTCTGGCTGTTGGTCTTCGACTGTTGCCACCTACCGGCTGGTGGAAGTCGGCATCGGGGCTTTGCGCTTGTTGTTGTTCTGCTGCTGGCGCCGACTGGAGTCACCAGCCGGCGTTCTGGGAGCCGGAGGGAGCACCTTCCCAGAGGCGTCCACCCGAAGTTCCGACTTCATGGAGGAGTCGGCAGTGGCGTACTTGTCTGCTATGATCAGCAGCTCATCTCGTGTAGCCAACTCGTCGCAGAGGAGTCGATGCTTGAGGAGGGTGCCTTCTCGGCACCCGGCTGTGAAGTACTCTATGGCATGCACCTCGTGCACCCCTTCGCAGGAGTTGCGCAGTTCAGCCCACCCCGTCAGGTAATCGCGGGTGGACTCGTCAGGGCCTTGAACGCACAGCGAGAGCTGGCGGGGCTTGGACGGCCGCTTGTAGGTGCTGGTGAAGTTGCGGACGAAGACCTCAGTGAAATCTACCCGGTTGTTAGTGAAATCTACCCAGCTGTTGATGCTGCGGGCTTGAGTTGTTCACCATGTTCCGCCGCATACCGGAGCATGAGCGGAACGTACTTTACGACAACGCGCTTGTTGCCGTTTGCTATGCTGACTGCAGTGGAGTAGTCAACCAAACAGTCTTCCGGCTTCACGGATCCGTTGTACTTGGGCGTGTCTCGTGGGAGCGAGAACCCTTTGGGTAAGGGCTCGTCGCGTATGCGGGGGCCAAAGCAAGGCGGGCCCAACGCATCTTCTTCTTCTAGCGCCTAGGATCGAGCAAGGCGGTCGATCCGGTGACGCACGTCGTTCTCTCCGACTCCTTCTCGGCGGCCCAGCCGTTCGCCGAGTGTCGGGTGCTCTACAGGCGGCGGGGAAGCGCGCCTCTCCCTGCGAGGAGGAGCAGGCGCGTCCCGTTGTTCCACCGCTCGTGGGCAGCCATCTTGGTCGCGCTCGATGGTGAGGCGTGTTCGGCTGTGGCTGGCAGCCGGCTCTTTGTCTCTTCTATCGCGGGCGCTGCCTGTGGGCGTCCGGGTGGTCGGGCCTTGATCTCGGCGAGGGGGCGGGTTCTCAACCCGCTAGTCGGGTCCTTCTGCGCGGCAGCCGGCTTCTTATTGCGCGGCGGCCGCGTTAATGAGCTGCTGAACGCGCTCCGTCATGCAGTGGTGCTCGTCACCCTCGAGGTGGTCCAGCTCATCAGCTGCCGCCTGGGCAGCTCGCATGTTCTCTGCGGGCGTGGCGTAAATAGGGCAATCTACCCCGAATATGCTGGCGATGGTAACGCCGCGCTGCCGGACCGTGCCAATGCGGCTGGACCCGCTAGCAGCCGGCGTGCCACCAACAGCGTGGTCGATCTCGCGCTGGTAGGCCTCTGAGAGGCATCTCATGGTGGCCAACTTCTTGGCGCTTTCAACGAGCGAGACGAGGCGGGCTTCCAGCGTCTTGGTGTCAGCATCTTCTGCGATGGGTGCAGACAGGTCTCGTAGCGCCGCCTCGAGCGGGTCTTGGGCGCCGCCACCAGAAGCTCCATCATGGCTGATGACGAGCACCTCCGTGACGGAGCTTCCACCGCTGTCGGCGCGAGGGAGTGGGTCATCGATGACCACAACGTTGGTAGGGAAGGCGTCAAGGGACATGGTGTCGGAGTGGACAAGCATCGGGTCGGTGGAGCCGATCGACTCCAGGTCGGAGGCGGGCTAGTTGGCGATGTCGAGCTTGCTAAGGAGATCGACGAGGCAGCTCTCAGAGCTGGCTGCGCCCGCGCCTGGTGCGGGCTCGTCGAAGAGGCGGATCTCGCCAACAAGGTCAGCAAGGCCAGCCGCTGCGCAGGCAAGCTCTGCGCCACGCAGCGCGTCGGCGCTAATGCCATCGGGCGTGCCGTGCTGGCTGCGCTCGCTAGGGAGGAACAAGGTTCCCGTCCAGAATAGATCTCCGGACGATGGTGCACCTAGCCCCACGGTGAGCGCCAAATGTCGGGGGTTTGATGCGACATATGCCAAAGGATGGCTTATCATGATGGGATCTAGTAAGACATCGCCGGTGCCTGGAAACGGGATGAGGCGTAGACACGAACGCCGGCGCACTTTACCCAGGTTCGGGGCTCTCCGAGGAGATAACACCCCTAGTCCTGCTCTGCGGGGTCTCCGCATGATCACTAAATCAGCAAGTAGCTACAAGTGCTCCTTGAGTTATTTGCTAGAGGAAGAAGAAGGGCAAGGCTAGCTCCCTCTTCTCTCTACGTGGTGGGTGTGAGTATCTCAGGGGCTGAACCCTTTGCATGGGTGCCCTGGGGTTTTATATAGGCCTACCCCCAGGGGTACAAAGGTAATTGGGTCGGGTGTGGGAACCGGCTGTCAGTGTTTATGGTCGCCGGCTTCTCCGCCGGCAGCTGGGGCCCGCTGGCTGTCTCGTACTTGTCCGACAGGTCGCACCTACTGCTGGCGGGTCTTGCCGGCTGCTTAGTACTGTAGCCGAGCGACTAATGATGCTTGCTTTGTCGGGGAAGGCGTGGCTACAGTCCCGCCGCCTGGTGGGCGTTCACTGTAGCCATTCCCCGTCTCCTCTGATTAATGGCTCACGAACTTTGAGGGAGGGGGAGGGCCGCTTGGTCAGGAGTCGGCCTCCTCCCGAGCCGGCTGGTCGGAGCTCGCCGCCCTCTGGCTTCTGTGAGAAAGGTGGGGCCCGTCATTGCTAGGCTGTACCTACAGCCCGTCGTGGGAACATGGCCTTCTCTGCCATGGGTGATGTCATGGGCCGCGTGGTAACAGTGCTGCGTCGGGAGGGAGATGTACGTCCAGTATGCCGCACTGTAGCCACGATCCGCCCTGGATTCGGGGGTGGCAGGTTGCACTATAGCCACGCCCCGTCTCGTCATCATAATGTGGGTGCTAGCTTTGAGGGCACGGGGGGGGGGGGGGCTCCTGCTAGGAGCCGGCCTCTCTATAGGTTGCCTGCTAGGAGTCGGCCCTCTTCGAGGCCGCCTCCCGGAGTCCGCTAGCCTTCGGCAGCCGGCCGCTTGGACCAGCCGGCCTCAAGAAGGCGGCACTCCGTCCTTGATACTTGAGGGGCGCTGCTGGCCCCGATGTCTTGAAATACCAGGAGAGACTGATGAGGCTACCCATGGTCATTTACTCCGACAGAGGGAGAGTGAGAGTGGAGTGGAGAGGGGAGAGTGAGGGGCGACCGATGGAGAAGATAGGATGGCTTTAATAGTAGCGCGTGTTAGAGTAAAGCGCTACTGCTAAACGTCGTAGCAGTGGCGCGGTTTCAGCGGGAGCGCTACTACTACAATTAGCCTGGCGGCAATGGTGGGGCAGTTATAGTAGTAGCGCCTTTTCTTCCTCGCCAAGGCTATCAAGAGAAATGATAAAGAAGCGCTTATGGACAAAGGCTATCGCTAATTAGCAGTAGCACCTCTTTTTATCCGGCGCTACTGCTAAGGTTCTGTGTATAAGGTTTTCTCTAGTAGTGCATTGATAATGCTCAAGGACTAACTTTATTCATAATCACATAGAAAATATCATCATACATGATTGCCTCTAGGGCATATCTTCAACAGTTAATACTAGTCATGTACATACCTACCTTTAGTTATTGAGACTGACAAGAGTGTGGTCGCAAAGGCACTCGACCCCTCATGTGTGGATAGATCGGGAAATGAGAGTGATTGCGAGGGAATTTCAAGCCATCAAGCAAGGAAGCAAAGAAGTTAAAATTCGTAAAGTAGATAGAAGAGTCAATAGTTTAGCCCATAGTCTTGCTCAGTTTGGATGTAGAGAGTTACATAGTGGTGTTATACAAGGGACAATGCCAAGCTACGTGTTGAGCATGACCTTACACGATTGTAATAACAATGTTTCCTCTTTTAATTAATGCAACTCTCTATTTTCAGAGAAGAAAGACCCATCTATAATTCAACATAATCATAGCCTAAATCCTTTATTGCGTGGCTTCATGTAACAGCAAAGAACATCTTAACCACTGGCGTCATCACTGACTTATCTTTATCTTCTATGCTCTGGAAACCACCCCTCATGCCAGCTTGAACCAAGCACCACCACCCAAAGAAACATAACGTTAAGCTAGCCCACAGACTAACCATCTACTGTACGCTAGTACTGTTTGACCCCGCTCAAAATGGACTCGTCAGAGCATCTCCAACAAGGCTTAAAGCGCCACAAGAAAAACCTGTTAGCGGCTATGCTGGTTTTAGGTGCATCGTCATACTGGCTCCAAAGAAATGCTGAATGCACAAGGCTTCCAAAGAAATAGGCTTAAAATGCAGCAGCGACTAGAAATATATGCATTTTTAAAAGTTGATTTTTTTAAAAAAACTAGATAGATTGCATAGATTAAACGATACAAAGGTATTTTATATCCGAAACATAGATTGCATAAAATAAAAACGATAAACGATAAACATAGATTGCATTAACAAAAAAAAAACTATTCTAAGTCGCTATCATCATCACCACTATCATCCTCGGCGGTGTCGTCCGAGGTAGATAGCCAGATGTCCAGCCACCGCTCATCGTTCGGCGTGAAGAACGACCGCCCACCTGCTGCAACGAGGTCGGATCGCGCAAGATTCGCCAACGCCTTCCGCCGACGCCGTCCAACCGCGACGCTGCGGCGCTTTGTGTGTCCTCTCGCGGCGCCTTGCCCAAGAGGGCTTGCTCGTAGGCGACGCCCTCCGGTGGCGCCGGGCGCCACCGCCATGACCCTCTCGTCCTCCACAGGCGATGAGGAGGCGGCGTTGCCGCCGCTGGCGTGTTCGCACGGTCTTCCGCCGTGTTCGTGACGAGGCGTAGGAGCGAGGTTGAGCGCTTGCTCGAGCGTGTACACATCTTGAAGTTCATCCGCCGCTGCGATCGCCTAGGGCGCCACGTCGCCGCTGCTGTACGCTGCTGGCTGTCGCGCCATCCCAGACGTGCCGAGGGCGAGCCGGAGTTCGGCTTGAGCGTATCTCCGCGTGTAAGCCGCTGGCAGCGCGGACGCCATGGTAGCCGGACGCCTCGGCGGCGGGGGCGGCATGGCGGCGTAACATGGGCGCCGGAGCGCACGTGGCAGAGAGGAGAGGAGAGGAAGAGATGTGTGTGTAGAAGGCGCGTGCGCGCAGTTTTTATAAGCGCGCTGGCGCGTCAAATCTTGCGCGCTGCCGACGCTTTCATACAAGAAATCTGCTCGCGCTTGTTTTCCGCGGCCGTTGGAGCGCGGCAAACCGCCCCGCGCGCGCTAAAAGCTGCGTTTACCGCGCGCATCGTTTGGGGCGACTATTGGAGATGCTCTTAGTACTAAACACACTTCCTGAAACGGTAAAAGGTTGCCGCCCAGTAGGTGGGTTGGAGAGAGTGAACCAAGCACCTGGCCACCTGTGCGCAGCAGGTTGGGGCCGTCTCATCATGGGATTTCGTAGGATTCGGCCGGTTCGACAGTGGTGGGATCGCAACGCAAGTGTCAAAGGCAGGCATCAACCCATCAACAGCACAGCAGCGTGCAGCGTGGTGGCCATGTCTCCTTGCCTTTCCTCAGAGTCTAGCTAGCAGCCAGTGCTGTGACCACTGATGAGACGCAAGGACTGCACCTGACACGACCTACCTGAGCTGCTCCTAGTGGACGGCTCGGCCTCATTGGGCCAACTGCTCCTACGTGGGGGTGGTGCTAGTACACATGTGGGGTATACTACTACGGTGTAGTAGTACTGTGGAGTAGAGTGTGGACATGTTAGCAGCTAGCAACCTACGTAGCACTGCATGCTATACGTTTAATAATTGAGTTATTTTCTAGTACACCACTGCGGATCCAGTACGGGCGCGGGGCGCCAATGCTTTACTCACTACAGTGCTCGTGACTTCGTGAGCGGTGGAGCACAAGAACACAACAGGTTGCTGTTGCTGGAAATGATGAAAGACGTCAATAAAGTGGCCCGATGTTACATATGGATTAAATTTTAAAAACGTTTAGTACTATTTTGACAAACAATTATTTCTACGTCCACCTTAAAAACTCTCCAGTGCGAGTACATATGCACAACACAAGTTTAGTTAATACTCATTAATGCCTATTGGCAAAGCAATATTTCTAGGTCAAGCATAAAGATGAATTCATGTTAGTGAGAACACGATGCATGTTAGTGAGAACAAGAGTAATTTAGAGGAGACATTCTCATCGACTACCAAAACGTTTTTGATGACTTCGTCAATCTTAAGATGTTGTGCCGACTAATATCTCACGGAGGGTAGGGTGTCCGTGCATTTGTAGGGATGAGTGTATGTGCGTGTACATGAGCATCTACTTGTTTCTTTGTTCCACTATCTAATATAGCAGGAACCTTGGGCTAGCCCCCGCTCTATGACTCTATGAGTGTATATCCCTAGCCCCCGCTCCTAACCCGCCGGCGGCCACGAACCACCTACAATTCTCCCAATCCGATCAACCTCATTGCTTCCCGTCGCCATGGCATTGGCCGACCTCAACTTCGACGTCGGGCAGGACTTCACGACGGAGGTATGGAGGAAATGGGGGGTCCCGATCAACTTTGAAGCAGACAAAGATCTGGAGGAATTCCTTTTGGTTGCGGAATTCAAAAGGTCACAAATTAGACTAACGGAAGAATCTATAAGCACCATCCTTCTCGCTTTCTTTGGTGGTCGAGCTTCACTCTTCAAAGTGCAACACTTGCAAAAGTGGTCCTTCAAATATTCTATCTCGTCCAAGGAAGTTGGGTTCTCGATCATCAAGGGAGGTAACATCTCCACTCATTTGCTCAATATCAATTTCCTTCTTTGGGGTAATGGTGGGCCAAATTCATGCTGGGAACAAGATCAGTACCTTCAAGAAAAGGAGGATGAATGGACTCATATTTTCCATAAACATCCCAGAAAATCATATCTCCAAGCTCTTAGATCTCCTGTGATTTTCTTAGGTCAGAATCATGAGGCCAACAGATCGTCTCCTCCACGCAATTCTAATTCAGCTTCATCTCCGGAGCATATTCGACCATCTGGTTTGAATAACATCAATGCCGCAGTTACTGCCCGGAGGGCGGGATCCTCGCACATTCAAACGCAAGAGAAAAATGTGTTTTGTGTCCGCTGTTTGCTCTCGGACCACTCCAGGCCCAACTGCACCAACCGCATTAAGTGCCGGCCATGCAAGCGCTGGGGCCATATCCAAAGGGATTGCTTCTCCTCGGCCCAGCATAGCCCACCAGCTCCAGTTAGCCCAATGGATCGGTTGACGATTTAGTTTCCAAGACAAAACGCCACTATTCCCGCTATTGAGACGACTCAGGCTTTCCATCAGCTGACCAACCGGAATCCCCTAGTTAATGCTATCACTCAATCACCTCCGGAGGGCAGCCATCATTGTCGGACCTCCCAAATCTCCATCGCCCAGAGACTCCAAGCAGTTGTAGTTCATCCAACCACTCTGCCTCGCAATACCACACCTCCCTCCGCTCAAACTACTGCGACCATGGCCACATTCCCCTTTCCTCCCACCAAATCATCAGAGTATTCAGGTGGAGGGAAGACCTGATAGGGTTCGTGTCCTCACCGGCGCGGCTCAACCCACTCACGAGGACTGGGCGATTGCGATGATAGTGCCGATGCCAAACCTGACCGTCGCTTCCAACACCATCAAAGAGGCACTTTCTGATTTTCTGACAGATAGGCCATTGGGTTTCTCTGAGATTGAACCATGCCCCTTTGGTTAAGCATACATCAAGATGAATAGCATTTTTGATAGGGATGATCTAGTTACCAACATTCCTCACCAATTCACAGATGTGCATGTCATTTTCTGAAAGCACAACCAGGGTCTTAACTGGAGAAATTTAGTCTTGAACAGAGATGTTTGGCTCCTGCTTTGTGGGTACCCATTTGACAGAAGGAATATTCAGGAAGTTAGTAATGTTGTGAACAAATTTGGCAAGTTTCTTATGTGGGACAGGGTTAGAAGCACTAGAGCCAATCTTATGGTGCATGTGAGAGTGGACGAACTCTCTCACATACCCAACAGTATTGTGTTTGGTGAAGGAGACAGATTTCAGTCTGGTTCACTCACTGTGCCTGATGTTATTCTGCAACAATAGATTCTAGGGGCGCTGCCACCTGATGAAGACCCTATTCCACCCCATGGCAACCCACAGCTAATTCCACAAGAAGCTGTCTTTCACCCAAATCAGCACAACCACTGCCTGGGGCCACTGCAGCAACATGAACATGATGATATTCACCAACCTGAAGTCAACCATGTTAACCTTCAATTGGCACTGAACAATGGGGCTAATAATCCCGATATGATGGAACAACAACCAGCAGAGGAGGAAGAGGAAGTCAACTTCCCAGGATGGGGGCATTGGGCCATGCCACAGGATCATGTTGACCAGGAACTCCATCAGGGAGAATTTTTGGCACTCCATGATATAATAGAACCACTGAAAGCAGTAGAAATTGTTGATGGAGGTAATGCAAACAGTAGCATTACTATTTCTAGTGGTCCATCTGATAACTCTACTAGCACATATGCTTCTGCCAATGGCCCTTTGGTGCCAATGCAACTAGACCTTCCAGATTTAAATTTGGCAGTTGAGCCTATTGAGCCAGGCCCACATATGCTCCCTCCAACTCAGGCCCAGCAACCAATTATTGAGGCAGGCAACATCCCTCCACTAGAACCAACTATTGAATTGCACTACCCAGTCTTTCAGAAATTACATATAGTTGACCTAAGCATTGAGATCATCATGCAAAAGGAAGATACAGTTTATGAAGACGGAGTACTGGACCCCATGCACTTGGAATTTCAGTCATCTGCCCTTGCTACAAATAAACTGGATCATAACTTACAGGCAGCCTCCCATGCTATGGACACCACGGATAACACTACTCAAACTAAAGCTGGTAATGTAGTAGAGGTAGACCCTCTTGATAACCAAATGCAGAACTTGGTCAAAGAGGGGAAGAATATCACCCAAGGGATTGAAGGAGAGGCTTCAGACCCATCTGCTCCACCAGGTTTCCCTATCCCTGCCTTCCTTAATCATGCTCACACTATATGCCCAAGCATGATACAGTAAACACACATGGCTCCTGACAAAACTTTAAGTGCAGATCTTACTTCAAAACAACAGAAAAAGGAAGATCTTATTGGCAGAGAGGGTGCAAAGATCCGGAAAGCACATTTTGCCCCTACAATGAATACCAAAGATATCATCCAGGTGCCTACAAACTGGGTCAACTTTCTATCAGTTAATTTTTTGTCACCGGGACAAATTTGAATGGGACAAAATATTTGTTACCTCTAATGTTTGGGAAATTATCAGTCAGGGCTCAACATGCATCAATACCCTGCCCTTTTCAATCCTGAGAAATGTCCAGCTCATGATTTACTTATATGCTCTGCTCCCTCATCTCAACAGGGCTCAAAGGGCAATGCCCTTGGATATCCTTCTATAGCTACAGATAAGGAAGAAACCTGTGCCTCATCCACCTCTGCACCACACAATCACAAAAAGAGGAAGGACAAAATCCCACTGGTGGAGACAGAGGTAAGAAGAAGCTGCAGACTTCAAAAGTTATCCAAGGGTTATAAGCAATCAGTTTGCATGGATAAAGATTGTCTTTCTTGTAATGTTAAACCCCCTATTATCTCTGCCAAAGTGGTTAAAAGTTTAAACACTTCATTTTGCAAGGTAACTGAGAA
This sequence comes from Aegilops bicornis, assembly GCA_021605145.1. NCBI lineage: Eukaryota > Viridiplantae > Streptophyta > Magnoliopsida > Poales > Poaceae > Aegilops > Aegilops bicornis. Next base: position 552,844,061 of record CM038671.1, on the reverse strand, counting down.
GGACACCACAGAAGAGATTCTGTCCAAGAGGTCTAAGAAGAGCAAAGGTGCCAGTTCCACAATGGAGGGGAACAAGGCCACAAAGGAGCATACCAAGAAATGGATCTAGCTCATAATGCTATTTTCCTCTACCTTATTTTGATTTCTGTGATGATAAGTGGTTGTAATGAATCTACAATGATAGACTGTATAAGTTATGGACGTGATGTTTCTGCATTGGAGTATTGTAAGAACTTTGGTACTGCTAGTCTTTTGTCCTGGGTTGTAAACTATAAGGATAGCAGTAATTATTTTCTATCTCTCCCAATCACAGCAACCTGTCCCAGAATTCATACTCCGGGCAATATGAACTATCGCTCTTTATGTCCAACTCTACTGCTATCTCATGAATAGAGAATGGAATATCCTGAACTAGAATATCAAGGGTATTAATGACCCAAAAAAGTGGACTGCCATATTTAATAAAATTGAAGAATCTCAATGCTCAGTTATCTGCATACAAGAGTTTCGTGGTGGGCGCACGACAGATGCCAAGGGATGGCTAAAAAGAGGAGGAGGCTCGAGGGCGCTGGTGGACTCCAGAGGCGGGGTTGGCATGAGCGGGCGCGGGACGCCGGACATACCTAGGTTCGGGGCTCTCCGGAGAGATAATACCCATAGTCCTGCCGAGTGTAGTTGGATGATCAATAGTACAATGTTGCTCCTGGAGCTGTATGGTGGAGGAAGGAAGCTGGCCAAACCTTGGGTTGCTCCTTCTCTCCGGTGTTGCTGTTTCATGGCTAGTCCTATGCTTACTTGCTTTTCTCTCGTATGTGTTTTCTGTTTTTCCTTTCGCTCACCCCCTATTATCGTGGGCTCCCGGGGGGTTTTATAGTCCAACCCCCCGGGGGTACAATGGTAATGTTACAAGTCGGTGGGTCCGTATTGTCGGTGTCCGGGGACCCGGGCTGGGTCCCGCTGAGGGCTCGTGGTTCGCCGGGTTCCCTAGGTGCGGGCCCCGCGTGCCTAGGGGACTTTGGCGCTGCCTTGTCGATCGCTGTGGTGTGGCAGAGTCGAGTCGCGACATGATGCTCTCCGTCAGTTGCCGCTTGTCATCACGGTGAGGGCGGGAACGTAACCACGCCGGCCCTGGTCAGCGGGTAGGTGAGGGGCACTGTTGCCACGTTCCTGCTGACCAGAGGCATGGGCGGGGCACTTTTGCCTTGGTCATCGTTGATTGAAGTCTTGTCCCCACCATACGGCCTGGATGGGACGGGAGTTGACCCATGGCTGGATTATGAGCACGCCACGGGTGGCGCCGCTTGTTGAGGAGGCTTTGGCCGCCGGGTTCGACTGTCTTGGCGCTAGTTGTTGGGGCCGAGTCGACGTGTCTTGCCGGGTCGGTTAGTCCGGCCGGCTTGCGGGCTTGGCCGGTCGAGCGACCCGCCAAGCGCTGCGTCTGTATTGATGGGCGGTGCCGGCCCGCTGCTTTTGAAGAGGATCCGGTTCCGTTCCTTGCCCGGGGTCCATCCCCCCGACAGTAGTCCCCGAAGCTATGAAGGTCCGCCGTCTTTGGATGAGTGGGCCTTCGCAGTTTCCCCCTTAAGCAAGGTGGATTCTGCGAGCGTCGGGTCCGGCGACACCCACTGGGTGTCGGTTTTCTCGGAAACCGGATAATGGCATCCCGACCGTGGCGGGGACCGAGAAGTCCGCCGAATCTTGGGGCAATCCCTCGGGCTTTGTGCTGGCGCCATGTGGTGCCCGGAAGTTGGAGGGGCCTGACAGGCCACGCGCGTGACGGGACCGGGCGACGGGCTCGGGCCCACCGCTGCATGCCCTCGGCCCAAGCGCGCGGATTTATTGTGGCGTCCGGGGGCCGGTTGCTCTTCCCCGGGCAGTTACTGCGCGTGTACGTGCGCACTTATTGCGGGGTAGTGGAACGGGCGCGTGCAGACGATCCCACTTCCCCACTTCCCCACGTTCAAACCGAGGGTTATAAATCGGGGGGCAGGGGGGCGGCGGACATTATTCTCGCTCGCGCCCTCCTGTCCCTTTGCTCTCGCTCCGCTCTTTGCAACTGACGCATCGCGGCACCCGCTGCTCCGAGAAGAACTCCTTCGCCGTCCATCTTCCTTCTTCTTCCTTCGATCATGTCGCTGCCATCGGGCTCCTGGATGGGTTCGAATGTCACCTCCGAGGACATCACCCAACTCCGGGCGACGCAATACCGCTGTCATGGAGACGGACGCGATGATCACGCGTCAAGGGCAGCAGAGGCCTCGCCCGAGGGGCGTGAGCGCAGGTCTTCCTCACGCACTTCGAGCTGGTTCAAGCTGCCGGGCGAAGCGCCTTCTTCCGCTCTCGAGTTCTTCGCCCGGCCAAGCATCATCTTGGCGCCGCACCATCGCCCAATCCTCCGCTTTCGCCACCTCTGCGAGGGGTACCGAGGGGTCGAGCCTACGATCGACCTCTGGGCGCGCTTCTTCTCCTTGAAGCAGTAGGGCCCATCGGTCGGGGAGTTCGCCGATTGCGGCACCGCCGTCATCTCAAAGCGGTCGGGGGCGGATTTTCCCAAGATCCCGCTGGAGGATTCCGCCAAGAAGTGGCAGAACTCCTTCTTCTACATCCGCAGCCTCGGTGCGGATCGTATCAACCTTTCGGCCTTCGCCATCGCACCGCCGCGGGCGAAGACGAACTGGGGCTACTCGCCCAGGCGCCCGTCGCAGGAGATCGTCAATCTCTGCGAGCGGGTCACGGTGATGAGTACGCAGGAGGGGCTCACCGGCACCGACCTCCTTGCCGCGTTCATCATGCGCCGGGTCCTTCCGCTTCAGGGACGCTCCTGCCTCATCGGCGAAATGGTCAGCCTTCAAGGCCCCAACCACATGGGGTCGACGTGGCTGTCCGCGGAGCAGATCGCGCGCGGCGTGAATGACATCTCCAAGGCGCCGGACAGCCAGTCGAACCCAACGCCGCAGGTGAGTGTCTGGTCTTCTTACTTTCCTGCCGCGCACCTTCTCATCCGTCCTGACGCGACACGGGGGGTACTTCTGAACGCGATTCGGCATCCTTACGCCCGGGCCCCGTCGCAGGTGGCGCTGGTGGCACCAGAGGAGCCCGCGGCTCATGGCGGGGAGGAGGAGGCCGAGTCCGACGCCGACGCTAGGAGTCACGCGGGTAAGTCTCGTGTTTTTCTTCATGTTTCTTAATTGCCGACCGCGGCATGGAACGGTCAGTGCTGACGCCAGTTGTCAGTGTAGTGGCGTTGGGCGGGGGAGGCGGCGACGCGGGCGGAGCCGGGTCCTCGCATGGGACGGCGCCGAGCCGCCCGCATGGGAAAGACAAAGTCGCGCCGCGACCCCAGGCCCCGAAGCGCACGGCGGACCCGGCTGGGGCCGGGAGGCCGGCCAAGAGGAAGCGCGGCGGTGGGCACGGGAGGCCAACCCCGGTCCCGGATCTTGGCGGGGTAAGCTTCATCTCTCGTTCGCGCCCAGATTTTTTTCTTGAGCTAGTCTTGTTTCTGTTCTGCTCATTCTGTCTTCATCTTCAGGTGGCCAATTGCGCTGGCGAGGGTGGCGGCGGAAGCCGCGGCCGCCGAAGGGGCCGCGTTCCGCAGGAGCCGGTCCGACCTCGCCGACCAGGCCGAGGTGGAGGGACGGGCTGACTCGGACCTCGGCCTGGATCCGAACGACGCCGAAGCCTTGGCTTGGCGGGACAGGAACCGGGCCGAGGCGGAGCTGGAGGCGGCGTCGGTCTGTGCTTGGACCGACGCGGCGGCGGCATGGGCGCGAGCCAGCGCGGAGCCGGCCTGGCGTGAGATGCCGGAGGGCATGATGGTGGCGGTGACGGTCTTTGAGCCGTCGTCAGTGAGGGAGCGCGGCCGTGGAGGCTGGGCTGAGGTGGTGATCCCTGACCGGGAGGTCGTGGAGGTGGAAGATGACACCCTGCCGCGGGCCGACGTGGTCGAGCGAGTGGGGACTGATGGTGGTGGAGGCGGCGTCGTTTTGGTAGAGACGCTGCGGGCTGCGGTGTCGGAGGCGCCACCGGTTTTGGAGGAGGCACCGCGGGCGGCGGTGCCGGAGGCCACCCCGGTAGCTGGGCCGGAGACGGTGACGCAGGGCGTCCCGGCGTCCGGTCAGAGACAGCGACGCAGGGCGTCCCGGCGTCCGGGTCATTGTTGATGCTGGGAGGGGCGTCGGAGGAGGTGTTGGCCGCGTCGCGAGCGGCCAGCAGGGAGTACGCCTTGGTGCCCCGGCAGGGAGGGCGCCGAGTTGCCGTGCCGCAGCCGACGCGGAGCGGGGGCGCCGTTGTCTTCTGGCCTCAGACCTAGGAGGAGGCGGCGCTGGACGCCGTCAGTCGTCGCCTGCGAGGCCGGACGGAACGGCTCGAGGCCTTCGCCCAGGCCGAGGTGGAGCAGACGTGTGACCTGGAGCGCGCCGTTCTGGTAAGTTTTCTTGTGATTTCTTCTTTGTGGGGGCGCGCCAGCGCACCCACTGGGTGTAGCCCCCGAGGTTCGGGCCAACTACGTAGTAGTTGGGTCGAATCTTTAGAGTGTTGGCCTTGTTCTCGATCTCTCGCTTTCAAAGATCTCGACGCCTTCCGGGTCGCCGCCTACAATCGTCTCCTGGGCAAGCACAGGGAGCTCATGGAGCAGCTTGCCACCAAGGAGGAGGAGTTCCGCGTTGCCGCAGGTATTCTTGTGCTCTTTTCTAGTGGGGAAGCGCTAGCACACCCACTGGGTGTAGCCCCCGAGATTCAGGCCAACTGTGTAACAGTTGGGCCAAATCTTAAGTCTTGCTTTTTTTTTCTTCTATTGAGTCCTTCTTTTTAGCAGCCGAGGTGCTGTCCTGGTGGACTCGTCTGCTCCGGTCCGGTCATCACTACGACCAGCTCATTGCCGACACCGGCAGTCTTGGCGTCGAAGCGGCGCAGGCGAGGGCGGAGGCGGCCGCGGCTCGACGGTCTCTCGACGAGGCCAACCGGCTGCATGAGCAGCTGGCGGGTCACAAGAGTCGCCTCGAGGCCGAGGTGGAGCTCCTTAAGGCAGAAGCCGCCAAGGTGGCAGAGGCGTAGCAGTGCTCGGTGGAGGCGGACCAAAGAAGATGGCCACCGGCCGACGACAAGGGCTGGCTCCAGGCCGAGGTGGATCGCCTATGGGGGCAGGTCACCACGGCTAAGAGGGCCCGTTAGGACGAGGCCCATCGCTGCGAGGCGGCCGAGAAGGCGGCCGAGAAGGCGGCCGAAGACAAGGACGTCGAGTTGAAGGCGGACCTTGCCAAGGCGGCCGATCTGGAGAAGGCGCTCGAGGAGCGCGACCGCGCCATCGAATGGGAGCGGCGTGGTACGTTGCTTGAGGCGCAACACCTGGAAGAGTCCTTCTCCAGTAAGTGCTTTTTCTTGTCGTTTGCCGGGTCGGGATCCGGCCTTTCTTCCTTGTTGTTGTTCTTCTAATTCGCTTCTTCCTTTGCGGCAGGGGCCTTCCCAGAGACGCAGCGGCTGGCGGAGGAAGCCGTCCGCTCTCAGCGCGACCCGACCGGCGTCGTTGGGTCCGGAACGGATCCACGGGTGGCCTGGACCTTCCCGGAGATCATCGCCGTTGAGGCCCGCCTGCAGGTCCTGGGAACGTAGTTGGGGCGGCTGTCCCAGGCCGGCACCGCAATGACGGCGGTCCTATGGCCGGACTCCGTCCAACCGAGCAGCTTCTCGCGCCTGGCGCGTTGGTTGGAGATGGGACCGGACCGGCTTGCCGAGTGGCGCGTCTCCGCCGCTCATGTAGGTGCTGAGATGGCGCTCCGGTTCGCGCTGTCTTGGCATCCGGACCGCACCGACGCTACCGATGGGCCGGGCCGGTTCGGAGCAGCTCTTGCAGGAGCAAGCCGGCCGGATCGCCTTCCGGGCCAGCTACATCGCCGAGTTCGCCTTCCACGATGAGTTCCATCCGGAGCGGACGAAAGACGGCGGGGCCATGGATGGTGACGACTACGGCTTGCTCCTCCATGATCCGGAGGGGAGCTCGGAGGAGACGGGCGTCTACCGCGACGCGGGTGCTGAGGAGGACACCGGCGCCTCGCTGGACCCGGAGGCCGCCAGGGGAGAGCTGTCGACGTCGCGACACGGCGCTGGAGATGCCTGAGACACTTTGTGTAAAATCTTTTAAATGGCAGGTCCACCCACCCACTGGGGGTTTTAGGGTGTAATGAACTCGGGCCGTGGGCCTTTTCTTAATTACTTGTGTAGATGTCGTGGGTGCTTTTGGTTTTTTGCCTTCCGTTTTTTGGACCGATTTCATGCGCTTTTCCTTTCTCAAACCTCCCCCCCCCCCCCGTGAGTCAGACGGCCGAGGCTCTGGTCCGTGACAAGGACTTCGGTTCTTTGAGAGGAGCGCGCAGGACTTGGGTCCCTCGAAACATTGAGCGCGAGCGAAACACCCACCGGCCGGCCGGGCGGCAATCCAGTGAAGCCTTGGCGGTTTTGGCGAAGCAGCCGGTCGTAAGGCGCTGTTCATTTGATGAACGGTGGGCCGGGTTGATCGACCCGGCAGCCTTTGACTTAGTGTATGAAGCGTAAAGGAGCTTTGGCCCATTGTGTTTGCCAGCCGACAGCCAAAGCTGGATCTGTGGCTTTAGGGTGAAGTGGGGGACCGCGGCATCCTAACTTTATCAGGAATCACCAAGTAAGGCGGCGGGGTGGCCGGGTTCAGTGGTATAGTGATGCAAGAAAATGGGGACATAATAAATTGGTCGACAAAAGGCAGCCCCCGAGTCTCATTCGGGGACCCCATAGTTTCATGCGTTTACAAAAGGCGACGATACATACGCTCATGCGGCTAACTATAAAACGGGCGGAGGAGTTCCGCGTTCCACGGCCGGGTCGTTTCTTCACCGGCGGTGTCCTTCTTGCGCTTCCTTGACTTGCGTGCGTCGATGAGGTAGTAGGCGTTGCGGTCGTGCAAAGCCCTGCTCACGATGAATGGGCCCTCCCATGGAGGGGACAGCTTGTGCCGGCCTCGCCCGCTCTTGGACGCAGGCGGAGGATGAGGTCGCCGCGAACGCGAGGGGCTTGATCTTCTTGTTGTGGTAGTGCCTCGTGCCTTGCCGGTAGATGGCCGAGCGATCGAGCGCCAGGAGGCGTGCTTCTTCGAGCAGGTGTCGACGCCATCTTCGCGGGCTTCTTCCGCTTCGCCGGTACATCGCGACGCGCGGCGAGTCAAACTCGACATCGGTCGGGATGACGGCTTCGGCCTCGTAGACGAGGAAGAACGGGGTCAACCCGGTCGACCGATTCGGCGTGGTGCGTAGACTCCAGAGAAATGCTGGCAACTCGTCAAGCCAACTACCGAGTGAGCGGATGAGTGGCTCGACGAGTCGCGGCTTGACACCGGACATGATGAGTCCATTGGCCCGCTCGACCTGCCCGTTGGACTGCGGATGCGCAAGGGAGGCCAAGTCGAGGCGGATGCCGGAGACGGAGCAGTATTGCTCGAGCGCGCCCTTTGGCGGTTGGTGCCGTTGTCGCGATGATGTTGTTCGGCATGCCGTAGCACACCGCTATGTTCTGATAAACCGGACGGCCGCTATTCGCCCAGCTTTCTTGATTGGTCTTGCCTCGATCCACTTGGTGAATTTGTCCACTGCCACCAGCAAGTGTGGCATGCCGCCTCGAGCGGTTTTGAAGGGTCCCACCATATCGAGTCCCCAGACCATGAAGGTCCAGGCGATCGGTATGGTGCGGAGTGCTGACGCCACCGGTGGCTGCGCTTGTCGACGCTACCGGCATCCCTCACACTTGAGGACGAGCGACTCGACATCTTGGAGGGCCGTGGGCCAGTAGAAACCGTGGCGGAACGCCTTGGCCACCAGGGACCGTGACGCAGCGTGGTGCCCACATTCGCCCTGATGTATGTCGAGGAGGATGTCGATGCCCCGTTCCTGCTCGACGCAGCGCTGGAACACGCTGGTGGAGTTGCGCTTGACGAGCTCGTTGTTGATGATGTTGTAGGCGGACGCCCGGCGCTGCACTTGCCGAGCTTCGCCTGGCCCATCCATGGGGAGAACCCTGCTTCTCAAAAATTCTGATATTGGGAGGGCCCAAGATGGAGCCGTAACCATGGCGAAGACGGCCACCAGGGTGGGTTCCGAGTCAGCAGCCCCCGAGCCAGGTTGAGCAGCCCCCGGGTCGGGGATGGCAACTGCCGGGTTGGGGACGATGGTGGCCGGGTCGAGTTGAGCAGCCCCTGGGCCGGGTTCAGCAGTCCCCTGGCCAGGTTCAGCAGTCCCCGGGCCGGGTTGAGGTGCGGCCGGGACGTCTGGAACGTGGATGGACTCGGAGTCCGTCGATGCCTTGACGGACGGCTTGCACGGGTGCTCGAGGGAGACACCGGATGGGATGGCTTGTCGTGACGAGGCGATCTTGGCGAGCGTGTCGGCTACTTCGTTCTCCGCGCACGGGACGTGGAGGAACTCGCAGCCCTCGAAGGATTCAGACAGCTTCTGGACGAGGAAGCGGTAGCTTGCCATGTTGGAGTCGCGAGCGTCCCATTCGCCGGAGCATTGCTGCACCACCAGGTCCGAGTCGTCGTAGCACAGGATGCGCCGGATGGCGAGTTCCTTGGCAAGCCGGAGGCCGTGCACAAGGGCTTCGTACTCGGCGACGTTGTTGGAGGCGGCGGCGGATCCGAGCGCCAGAAGCGGAGCTGGTCGCCCTTCGGGGACGACAGTATGATGCCGGCCCCTAAGCCGAGTCGCATCTTGGACCCGTCGAAGTGCATGCGCCAATGCGTCGAGTCGGGAGGCGGCGGCAAGTATTGGATCTCGGTCTAGTCGACGAGGAAGTCGGCCAGGGCTTGAGGCTTGATCGCGGTGCAGGGCTCGTAGAGGATGGTGTGGCCGGCTAGCTGGATCGCCCACTTGGCAATCCGGCCAGAGGCATCCCGGCACCCGATGATTTCTCCGATAGGCGTCGTGCTGACCACGGTGACAACATGCTCTTGGAAATACTGCTTCATCTTCTTGGCGGTGAAGTACATGCCGTAACACATCTTCTGGTAGTGCGGGTAGTTCTGCTTGGAGATGGAGAGCACCTCGCTTAGGTAGTAGACTGGGCGCTGGACGGCTTGGATCTTGCCCTTCTCTGGTCATTCGACCACCAGCACCATGCTAACCGCCCGCGAGGTCGCGGCTATGTAGAGCAACAATGGCTCCTTGTAGGTCGGCGCGGCCAGGACTGGTGCGGTGGAGAGCATGCGTTTGAGGTCTTGGAAGGCCTCGTCTGCCTTGCCGTTCCATTCGAACGGGCTCGTCTTCTTCATCACCGGTGTAGGGTAGCGCCTCTCGCCAAAGAAGGCTTAGAAACCGGCTGACCGAGGCCAAGCATCCGGTGAACTTCTGGACATCGTGCAGCCGAGCCGGCTTGCGCATGCGCTCAATGGCCTTGATCTTCTCCGGGTTCGCCTTAATGCTGCGTTCCGAGACGAGGGAGCCGAGTAGCTTTCCGACCGAGACGCTGAAGACACATTTTTCTGGGTTAAGCTTTACCTTGTATTCGCGGAGGTTGGCGAATGTTTCCTTCAAATCGTTGAGGAGCGTGAGGTGTTGCTTGGTCTTCACCACGATGTCGTCCACGTATACGTGGATATTGCGGCCGAGTTGCGGCAGCAGGCATTTCTGCATGCAGCGCTGGAAGGTGGCGCCGGCGTTCTTCAAGCCAAACGACATGGTGAAGTAGCAATACGCCCCAAAGGGCGTGATGAAGGACGTCTTCAGGGCATCGGCCGGGTCCAGCTTGATCTGGTGGTAGCCGTAGTAAGCATCCAGGAAGGACAGGAGCTCACACCCGGCGGTCGAGTCGATGACTTGGTTGATCCCCGGGAGGGTGAACGGATCCTTGGGACAGGCCTTGTTGAGGCTGGTGTAGTCGATACACATGCACCCGGTCTTGTTCTTCTTCAGGACGAGGACTGGATTGGCCAGCCACTCGGGGTGAAACACTTCCATTATGAAGCCGGCCACCAAAAGCTTGGCAACCTCTTCACCAATGGCTCTTCTCTTCTCTTCGGAAAATTGTCATAGGGATTGACGGACAGGCTTGGCGTCCTTGCGAACGTGAAGTTTGTGCTCGGCGTACTTCCTCGAGATACCCGGCATGTCCTTGGGGGTCCATGCGAAGATATCCCGATTCTCACGGAGGAAGTCGACGAGCTCGCCTTCCTATTTGCTATCGAGGCGGGTGCCTATGACAACGTACTTGCTGCAGCTGGGCTCTTCTGGGTTGAGCTTCACTTTCTTGGTCTCCTTGGAGGCTTTGAAGGCGGCCTCGTCGGCCGGGTCCGGGGTCAGGATCGACGCAGCGGAGGCCTCGCCTGCCAGGGCGACGATCCGGTCGAGCTGGCGCCGCTCCTCGGCAATGACCAGCTTCTCTTTTGCGCCTGCTTTCTTCTTGATTTATTGCAGCAGCTAGTCTCCCTTTTCCAAATTCGAGCGACTCGGCCAACTTGGCGCCGTCTCGGGCGCACTCCAGGGACTTGCGGTAATCGCCGGTGATGGTGATGAGGCCCTTGGGACCCGGCATCTTCATCTTCAGGTACGCGTAGTGGGGAACCGCCATGAACTTGGCGAGCGCGGGCCGGCCCAGCAACGTGTGATACGCGCTGGACAGGTCCACCACCTCGAACCATATTGGCTCACGCCGGAAGTGGCTGCTGTCACCGAACAGGACATCTAGCCGGACACGGCCAATGGGGGAGCAAGAGAGGCCGGGCACGATGCCGTGGAAGATCGTTCGGGTCGGCTCCATGTCCTCGGCCTTGAGGCCGAGCTTGGTCATCGTGTCGCGGTAGAGGATGTTGATGCTGCTGCCACCATCGATGAGGACTCGGGAGAACTTGCATGTGCGCCGCGCGACGATGGTGGGGTTGAGGACGAGGGCGTAACCACCCGGACTCGGCATGACTGCCGGGTGATCCTCCCGGGTCCAGGTGATCGGGGGATCCGACCAATGCATGAACCCCGGCTTGGCCGGGACGACGGTGTTCACCTCCTGCCGAAGGAGGCGCTCGATGCGCTTGTCGTCGCCGAGGCTGGTGAAGACGACGTAGGCCGCGCTCTGGTACGGGTACGCGTCGTCGCGCATCGCGCCGCCAGCTGGAGGCGGCGGTGGAGGCTGTCCCGCACCTGGAGCCGGAGCCGGAGGGGGTGGGACGTCGCCCCTCATGATGCGCTTGGTGATGGCGCAATGCCGAAGCGTGTGCGTGGAGGGTCTTGCGCCGCTGTGGTGCTTGCAGGGGGAGTCGAGCATCTGCTCGAAGCTCATGGCGGGTTGCCATGTCATCTTGCCGGTTTGCCGGCGCTTCGCCGCCGGGTCCGCCACGGGCTTGGTGGCCGCGGCGAGACGGTTGTCGTGACGCGGCGCAGGCTGGTCGGCCTTGCGCTTGTTGTTCTGGTGATGCCGCCGCTTTCGCCGCCGACTTCGGAGGGGAACCGCTTCGCTTGCCGGCTTCGGGCTCAGCGCCACCTGAATCTTCATGGCGGAGTCGGCGTACATGCATTTGTCCGCCGTCACCATGAGCGTGGCCATGGTGGCCGGCTCAGAGCGTAAGAGCTTGTACTTGAGGAGGGTGCCGTCTCGGCACCCGCTGACGAAGTCCTCGATCGCCTGAACTTCATGGACGCCATCGCAGCTATTCCGGAGCTTGGTCCAGCGTGCGAGGTACTCGCGACCGTCTCCAGAGGCCCTTGCACGCACATGGCGAGCTGGCTAGGTGGCCGGGTCGCTTGTAGGTCCCCGTGAAGTTGCGGACGAAGGCTTCTCAATTCCACCCACGCGTGTTGATGCTGCCGCCGCAGGCTGTTCAACCAAGTGCGGATCGACCCTTGGAGCATGAGCGGTGCGAAAGACGGCGAGACGACGATTGGCACCGGTGATGCCAATGGTCAGGTGTAGTCGGTGAGCCAGTCTTCTGGCTTCACCGTCCCGTTGTACTTGGGGGTGTCGCGGGGGAGCATGAATCCTTTGGGGAAGGGCTCCTCCCGGATGCGCGGGCTGAAGCACGCTGGCCCGATAGCGCCGCTCTCCTCCATCTCCAGGGAGCGAGCGAGCCGATCGAGGCGGTGCCGAGCGTCGGCGTCATCGATGGCGCGCAGGCCGAGTCGACTTGCGGCCAGGCCACGGGGGGCCGGGTCGGTTGGAGCCGGACGCCGGCCATGCTGGCCGGGTCCGCGCTGGATCTCTGGGACGGGCTCGTTGCCCAATCCGCCAGCGGCTGTAGCGGCCGGGTTGTGCCGAGTCCGGGCTTGGCCGGAGTGCGCCTCGTCGGGTGGCGAGGAAGCGGTGTGCAGAAGTTCGCCGGGCCCGCCAAGGCGGGCGGAGCCGGATCCCGTCGGCTTGGCGAGCTGGTTGAGGCGGTCCTGCTGGGTGTTGGCGGCGTGGAGGAGTTCGCGCATCCGCCCGATGCGCTCTTTCAACTCCTCATCCGCGAGCTGGTCCAGGCAGGCTGCGGCTGCCTGGGCAGCGCGCATGTTCTTCGCTGGGGTCTCGTAGACGGTTGGGACGGCGCCGAGGTCCCGGCCGATCGCTCCTCCCCGGGCACGCACATCGGCGACCCAGCTTGGCTCGGCCGCGGCGGGCGTGAATCCGTAGGCGGCATCGCGCTCCAGCTGAGCGGCATCCAAGCAACGCTGAGTGGCGGCGAGCGTCTCGGACAGGTTCAGCGTCTGCTAGAGCCTTTCCTTGAGCCGGGTTCGAGCCTTAGCGACGTTGGTAGCATCAACGTCGGTGCCGATGGGGATGCGGAGGCTCTGCATCGCGGCGCGCAACGGATCGGACGGCTCGATCCGATCCGTTGTGGCCCTGGCTTCGGCAGCCTTCCTCGTCTTGCTCGACGAGGAGGAGGCGCCGTCGCCGGTGATGAAGACCTCCACATGGGCGTCCATTGCCCCGGCAGAAACGCCGCCGCCGAGGGAGAGGGGAGAGTCGGAGTAGCTGAGCACCTCGCTGGGGTACTCGTCGGCCGCAAACGCATCGGAGATGCGCAGCGGGCGGCGAGGCGGCAAGCGCTGCCGACGATGTAAATCGCCAGCGTGACGGACTCGCCGGTGTAGAAGAAGGGCCCCGTCTGAAGCATGCTCCCGGCCAGCTCCTCGAGCTGCCCCACGGTGGGCGCCAACTGTCGTGGTGGGCGCACGGCAGATGCCAAGGGATGGCTAAAGAGAGGAGGAGGCTCGAGGGCGCTGGTGGACTCCAGAGGCGGGGTTGGCATGAGCGGGCGCGGGACGCCGGACATACCCAGGTTCGGGGCTCTCCGGAGAGATAATACCCCTACTCCCGCCGAGTGTAGTTGGATGATCGATAGTACAATGTTGCTCCTTGAGCTGTATGGTGGAGGAAGGAAGCTGGCCAAAGCTTGGGCTACTCCTTCTCTCCGGTGTTGTTGTTTCGTGGCTAGTCCTATGCTTACTTGCTTTTCTCTCGTATGTGTTTTCTATTTTTACTTTCGCTCGCCCCTATGATCGTGGGCTCCTAGGGGGTTTTATAGTCCAACCCCCCGGGGGTACAATGGTAATGTTACAAGTCGGTGTCCGGGGACCCGGGCTGTGTCCCGCCGAGGGCTCGTGGTTCGCCGGGTTCCCCTAGGTGCGGGCCTCGCGTGCCTAGGGGGACTATGCGCCATCTTGTCGATCGTCAGCGTGTGGCCGAGTCGAGTCGCGTCTGATGCTCTCCGTCAGTTTCCGCTGTCGCCGCTGGCCGTGAGGGCGGGGCATCAGAGCCACGCCGGCCCTGGTCAGCGGGTAGGTGAGGGGCACTGTTGCCACGTTCCTGCTGACCAAAGGCATGGGCGGGGCACTGTTGCCTTGGTCATCGTTGATTGACGTCTTGTCCCCATCATACGGCCTGGATGGGACGGGAGTTGATCCGTGGCTGGATTGCGTAGCACGCCACGGGTGGCGCTGGCTTGTTGAGGAGGCTTTGGCCATGCCGGGTTCGGTTGTCTTGCGCTAGTTGTTGGGGCCGAGTCGACGTGTCTTGTTGGGTCGGCTAGTCTGGCCGACTTGCGGGGCTTGGCCGGGTCGAGCGACCCGGCCAAGCGCGTGCCGGTATTGAGGGGCAGTGCCAACCCCGTTGTTTTTGAAGAGGATCCGGGTTCCGTTGCCTGCCCGGGGTCCATCCCCCCGACAAAGAGACTAAAAGGGAGACTTTTGACAACTCATACTTAAAAAATTTCTGTCCCAGAAGAATAAACAAGTTTGAATATCTCCCCTCTATAGGAGCATCAGGAGGAATCTTAGTTGCCTGGAATGATCAAGTTTTGGGGGGGGGGGGGCAGGTTTTTCACACAAACAATTATGCCATTTCTATGCAATTCACTTCCAAGCATAATGGAGATCAATGGGTACTCACCAATGTATATGGGCCCTGTGAGCAGCAAGAAAGACAACTCTTTATTAACTGGCTAAAGAATTTTCATATGGATGATGATGTTAACTTGATACTAGTGGGACATTTCAACTATATCAGATACCTACACAACAGGAGTAGAGCAGGGGGAATCGAGATGATATGCTCAATTTTAATGAAGCAATTAATTAGCAAGCACTGGTTGAAATCCCACTGAAAGGCGGGAAGTACACCTGGAGTAATATGTAAGAAGCACCTCTGCTTGAGAAATTAGATTGGTGTTTATACTTCTGAAGCTTGGACCCTCAAATACCCAGCCACTTTCTCCCACCCATTGGCTAAAACTACATCTCATCATGTTCCCATCAACATCAGAATTGGCTCCTCTATTCCAAGACATAGATCTTCAGATTTGAGAATTTTTGGCTGCAGCACTCACAATTCAAAGATGTTGTCAAATCCATCTGGTCACAACCAGTGGATGAAAGAGACAGTGCTAAAATCATAGCTGCCAAATTCAAAAGGTTGAGGAAAGGACTAGAAATATGGTCTGGACAATTATCTGATCTTAAGCAAATCATTGCAGATACCAACTTCCTGATTCTATGTTATGACTATTTTGAGGACTTCAGATCTTTGTCCATTAAGGAATCAAATGGAGGGGATGTACTCAAGAACCGTATAGCAATGCTACTGGAACACCAAAGGATTTATTGGAAACAAAGAGCAACTATCAGACAGGTGCAGATGGGGGAAGCCAACACCAAATATTTCCAAGCCAAAGCAACAATAAAGTACATAAATAATTGTATTGCATGCTCAAAGATGAATCAAGACATGAATACTTTGATCACCAAGCTAAAGCTACAGTCTTATACAAAGCATTCAAAGAGAGATTGGGTACCATCACACCCACAGATAACCCACTTTAACTAGATAATCTTCTTCATTCTAAAGGAGACCTATCTGATCTGGAAGCCCCTTTCAGCAAGGAAGAAATTGACAAGGTGGTTATGCAGATGCCATCTGATAAATCTCTAGGGCCAGATGGTTTCAATGCAGCATTCCTCAAGCATTGTTGGGATATCATTTCTCCTGATTTCTATAAGCTCATTCATGATTTCCACTCTGGCACTGTTAATATTCAAAGCATTAACTACTCCTACATAACCTTGATTCCCAAAGTTGATGCTGCCTATATCCCTGCTGATTTCAAACCTATCTCCCTCCTTAACTACACTCTTAAAATCATAACCAAACTCCTGGCAAACAGACTTCAACAAGTTATCCTCAGGATGGTCCACACCAATCAATATGGGTTTCTAAACAATAAATGCATCCAAGACTGCCTTGCATGGTCATATGAGTACATCCATCAATGCTTCCAAAGAAAAACTGAGCTGGTCTTACTGAAACTGGACTTTGAAAAAGCTTTTGACATGTTAAATCATGAGACCATCATCCAAATTATGCAGGCCAAATGATTTGGACCTAGATGGATTCAGTGGATTAAAATGATATATGGGACTGGATTTTCCTCTATTCTGCTGAATGGTGTACCAGGAAAACAGTTTTTGTGCAAGAAGGGTGTCAGACAAGGTGATCCACTTTCACCACTTATATTTGTGATTGTTGTTGATGTCTTTAAAACCATGCCGAATGAGGCTTTGCATAACAACATGATCCAAACACCACTGATTCAACAATCATGTACTGATTACCCTATCATTTAGTATGCTGATGACACCATCTTGGTAGCCAAGGCTGATAGAAGACAACTTGAGCATATCAAGAACCTACTGCTTCACTATGCTGCCTACACAGGGCTTCAGGTCAACTACTCCAAATCAACCTCATTGCCATCAACACTCCTTTGGACAAGATGACTGATCTGTCTCAACTTTTGGGCTGCAAAATAGGCACACTTCCTCATAAATATTTGAGATTACCACTCTGCCACACCAAGCCGAGAGTTCAAGATTATATGCCCATGCTGAAGAGAATTGAAGACAGGCTACTTGGATGCTCCACCCTCCTATCCACAGGAGACAAGCTCACCCTCATCAAGTCAGTTTTCTTAAGTATGCCTATTTTCTTCGTGTGCACTCTATGGGTTCCCAAGACAATAGTCAAGCAAATAAACACTTATCTCAGGAATTGTTTCTGGCAAAACTTTGGCACACAAGAGAGAGGATCAATTTTGATTCCGTGGGACAAAGTGTGTAAACCTAAAGCAAAAGGTGGCATGGGGTTCTTGGATGTTCATTTTCACAATCAAGCCTTACTCATGAAATTCCTCCATAAGTTGTTCAACAAAGAGAACATTCCATGGGTGATCACTTGGGAAGCTTATTACCGTGACTGCTTACCTGGGGACAGGCTGGTAGGCTCCTTTTGGTGGAAAGCTATATTGAAAACACTGCCCACTTTCAAGCAACATGCCATATGCAAACCAGGCAAGGGGGGCATTGCTCTTTTCTGGTATGACAAGTGGATGGACGAACCTCTGCAGTTTAAACTGCCTGAACTTTTCTCCTTTGTTATCAACAAAGGGATTACACTTAAAGAAGCTCAAGAGCAACAGGAGTTTAGTCAGCTCTTCCATAGACCCCTTTCACTACAAGCCTTCAACCAATTCAATTCTCTCCATACTCACATACAAAACATACCACGGCAGGAGTTGGCTATTTGCCATGAGCGACTCTCTATCGCAGCAGGAGTTTACCATGTTGATTACTACTCTCTGGGCCATGTGGTTTGCACAGCAGAAAGTCATTCACGAAGAAATTCTGTAGACTCCTTTTGCAACACATGCATTCATAGATAGGTTCCTTGCTGATCTTCACTGCCTAGCTAAACCGGCTCCTAGAGTACACGGACCAGCCCCGCCTTGACCAACTGGCTGGATACCACCGCAGGTGGAGCATGCGAATATCAATGTTGATGACGCGGTAGCATGATCGGGATGCTTTGGTGCAGTTGGAGCAATCTGTCGCGACGAATCAGGTAACTTTCAAGGAGCATCAATAGTCGTAGTCAGAAATATTGAAGATCCAGAGGTACTTGAGATATTGGCGATCAGAGAAGCTCTTGCCCTAGCAAATGATCTATATATTCACAAAGTCTCTGGTTGCATCTGACTGAGGCGGTGGAGGCAATAAAAAAGGGGTCCTCATCTTCATATGGGGTAGTGGTGCTCGAAATTAATCAGTCGTCTAGGGCTTTTATTTGTTGTATTTTCTTACATGAATTTAGAACCTCGAATATCGAGGCCCACAAACTTGCAAAGCATGCTTTAATGCTAGGGACCGGTCGCCATGTTTCGTTATGCTACCCAGGAGATCTTTGTTTTGTCCCTGTAAACTGTGTAACGGGTGAATAAAAGCTTTGCGAGTTTGCCTCAAAAAAATTTGCTCTCTCGGAAGTGCTCGCTCGGTTACTTTGAAATGCTCGCTCGGCCCTACACTGTTCTTTTAGCTCATCTGCTATCTAACACAAAAAAGAGCTAACCGTTGACTTCAAAATCACAAAAAAGAGTTGGTTTGAGAAAATATTCATGAATTTAAAAATTGCCCATATGTTCAATAAAAGTTTCTGAACACAAAAAAAAGTTTGTGAATTTGAAAAAAGTTAGCGCATCCGAAAATATTACGGATTTGAAAAATGTTCACGATTGGAAAAAAATATGCATCTAGAAAATGTTCATAGATTTGAAAAAAAATCGCATATATGAAAAAGTTTAGGCACCTAAAAGAAGTTCGTTGATTTGAAAAAAGTTCGCAGATTTAAAGAAAATAAAAAACGCGGATATGCTGAAATTTTTTTGTGAATATGAAAACATTGCGGCATCTGAAAAAAGTTCACGATTTGAAAAAGTGTGCTAATCTGAATAAAGTTCATGGATTCAAAAATCATTCATGAATTTCAAAACAAAGTTCATGAATTTGAAAAATATGCATCAATTTGAAAAAAAGTTTGCACATCTGAAAAAAGTTCACAAGTTTGAAAAAGATTTCGCATTTGAAAAAATTTCATGGATTTGAAAAATGTTTACAGATTTATAAAAAGTTCATGGATTTTGAAAATAAATTTTCATGGATTTTGAAAACCAATCACAATTTTGAACAAAAAGTTTGTGAATTCAAAAAAAATTCACGGGTTTGAAAAAGAATTTAACGAACTTGAATAAAAGTTCACAAATTTGAAAAAGTTAAGGTCACATTTTTAATAAAAACAAATTAAAAAAACGAAAGAAACAAGAGAAGGAGAAAGCAAGAAAGAAAAAATGGAAAGAAAACCCAGGTAAATACAGCAGGAAATGGAAAGTTAACGGGTAAAAAGGTTCTAGAAGCTTCCTGAAATTGGGCCTGGAGGTTGTTGGAAGATTTTCAAAATCACAGGCTAAGCCACCGAAGGGATCGACATAATCGCACGCTAAGCTACGCTAGGTGGGTCAGTCTATTAATAAACAAAGCCATGGTGGGGTGTGTATGCCGGGTACAAAAATGCACTATATTGGTGCTATAAACGCCAAATGGAATTCAGCAACATCAGCTCTCCCTGAAAAGAGAGACAACATCTGCTTTTGGATGGGCCAAATCATTATATTTTTGTGTCCTTGCATGCTGCCAAGAGAGAAAAAGTAGCCTATGTTGATTGGGCCAACGAGATACTCCCTAATCGACGCTTCATGCGAATGATATGTATTTTTGCTAATTTTTTTTGCAAATGATATGTATCGATCTATGCAATAACAAAATTACTAGCTAAGGGTTGCCCCTTCTAAAGGTACTCCCATATTAGTGTTGACAAGTGATGCATCTTGTCCCAACCTACGAGCTTTTCCTTTTTCATAGATCCATTTTTTAAAACATTTTATCTCATGAACCGTACACCCAAATCCCGAACCAATTTCACCGTTGAATTCCCACGTCTAGATTTGTATCCCATGTTAATAGGTTTCGACGAACTTTTTTCACTAAAAATGAGAGATCGATAAAAGCCAATAAAAACAATACAATAAAAATAAAAGCGAAAACAAAAAAATGGAACCAGAAGCACATTTTTATTTTACTTTCCCCCTTTTTCGAGAAGCACGACTCTGCTTCACGTGCAAGCACAAGTTTCCCCCTTTTCCAAGAAGCACAGTTGTGCTGCTCGCGGAAGCAAATCTGTGCTTCTTCTTGAAGGATAATTTTTTTTCTTGAAAAGCACAACACTGCGCTTCTCGAAAAGGTAAAAAAAGTCCGTGCATCCACTAGAAGCAGATTTGCTACTTCTCGCGGAAGCAAATTTGTGCCTCTACGAGCGAGGAGCAAGTCTGCTTCCCGTGAAAACAAATTTGTGTCTTCGCGAGGGGCAAATCTGTGCTTCTCGTGGAAGTACATATTTATTTTCTCTTTCTGAAAAGCACAACAGTGCTTCTCACTGAACCAAATCTGTGTTTCTCATGGAAGTACTTTTTTTCCTTTTTTGAGAAGCATAGAAAAAATCCGCTTTGTTTTCAAAAACCTAGGAAAAATCAGATGAAAATCGAAAAGCCGAAACCCCCCCTGAAAAATCTCCATCTAAAACCCAAAAATGCATATAGAAAACTAAACAAATTCAGAGAAAACGCCCAACACGTGACATGTGATGACGGCTGGATTTATCACTTTGCATACTCTCAAGGCTCCAAACGTGACTATGAAGGTCCCCCACAAGGGGTGACCTCCACTTAGCTGCTCTCATTTTTATTTTTTGAGAAAAACTTAGCTGCTCTCATGCAGCACATATCATGTCGATCGCCTGCTATGATCTGTTATTAGGGCCAGCCCATTAACGGACGAAGCTACCTGTTCTAGGAAAACAAACACTAGGACCGATATAGGTTCCTGTGCAATTTGGGAACTATCTAGAAGGCGTTCGCGCTGTTTTTATTCTACTAGTTTTTTCTTGTTTCTTTAGTTTTTGTTATTTCTCAAAATTTCACATAGTAGAATTTTAAAATAATGTTAACTTTGTCAAAAAATATTGATTTTTTTTCAAAAACTGAGCTTTTTCTTGAAAATGTTTGGAATTTAGAAAAGAAAAATAAATTTCAAAACCTAATGGAATATAGAAAAATTGGATTTTTATTCACAGTTTCGAAATATCTGAACTACTTTAAAATTTATGAAATTTTTTAATTCATGACCACTTCGGCAAATTTGCGAACAATTTTTTAATTCGTGATCATTTTAGGAATTCACGACCATTGTTTCGAACTCGTAAATATTTTTGTATAGGTGGACATTTTTATAATTTATGAATATATTTTTATTCGTGAACATTAATTGAATTCTTCACGAACAATTTTTGTATTCAAGAACATTTGTTGAATTCACCCAAATTTTTTTGTATTCTAATGTTTTTTAATTTGTGATATTTTTCGTAATTCTCTTGAACCCTTCTATTTTTTTGTGAATTCTGAACATTATTTGATTCATGACATTTTTAAGAGTCATGATAAAAACATTAAGTTCACAAATATTTTTTAGTTTGTAAACCTTTAACGAAATAAGCACAGAAGGATTTTCAAACATACAAATTTGGTTTTTTGAATTTGTAAAAAATACTTATATATATTCTCAAACATTTAAATAAAACAGACCTAAAATAGTAAAAACTTTGTGAAAAAATCAAGAAAAAAACGTCGTCTGTGCTTTCGTGGCTCGATAGACCAGGCCCATGTAGCGAGCGACATGAGCCAGCAATTGGCGAGCTAGAGTGCGCGACGCGTGAGCGCCACCAGGTTTGGCGGTTGCTCGCGCGATACATAGCACACCCCGTAGGAACCTGGCACTCACCAGCCGCTGTTGTGGGCCGGCGGAACAAGCGTTGTAGGTCACTAACTCTGCGGTCACGCAGTCGTTCATTAGGTCCACTCAGCCGCTTCTTTCGCTCAGTTCCGGTTGACCCGTCAATCACTGACCAGCCAACCATTAACCGGTCAACCATTTACTGTTAACTTTCAATAACATGGATCTGGGGGGGGGGGGGGGGTGCAATGGCAAATTTTTATATAGTTCATGATTTAGAGAAAAGTTTGTGGAATAAAAAAAATCACAGATTTGAAAAATGTTCATGTTTTTTTTAAAACAGTTTGCAGATTTACAAAATGTTGTTGACAAGCAAAAAACTCGCGCCATTGAACTCTTTTTTTGCAAACCTGAGAAAAAAAAGGTTGCGGATTTAAAAAGAGTTCACGAATTTGAAGAAACTCATGAATTAAAAATAGTTCATATTTTTTAAAAAAAGTTCACGAGTTTACATAAAAGTTAATGGGTTTGAAAAACGTTCACAAACTTAAAAACAATTCACGGATTTGATTTTTTTTAACAAAATAGCAAAAGTTCGTGAATTTGAAAAATGTTTGCAATTTTCATAAAACTTCATGATATGGAAAAAAGAAGTTCCTAAAAAATTAAAATGAAAAATAGTAAAAAGAAAAAAA
Organism: Aegilops bicornis; assembly: GCA_021605145.1. Lineage (NCBI taxonomy): Eukaryota > Viridiplantae > Streptophyta > Magnoliopsida > Poales > Poaceae > Aegilops > Aegilops bicornis. The sequence continues at coordinate 552,822,220 of CM038671.1, read as the reverse complement.
AGATAGGGAAAAGGAAATATGAACAACGAAAAAAGAGAAAAACAACAGAAAAGCCAAATGAAAACCGAAGAGAAACAAAGAAGAGAAGACCAGCCCTGAAAACCCCGAAGGCTTTGTTCAGTTAATCCCAACCCCAGGTGGATTGGAGGGGATTTGCAGGGATTTTGGCTTGCAGGGGATTAATTCCCCCTCAATCTCCTTCAAATCCACCTCAACCGAACAAGCCCGAAGGAAAACCAGTTGCCAAAACCGGTGATGAAAGAACCCCAATTGGTCCGACCTTGTTATTCTGTAGGATCACGCGCGTGGGCGCTAATTACCGATACTGGTGCTATAAACGCTAAATACAGATTGGGGCAACCGAGAGTCCTAACGAGAATAAAGACATTGTTGTGCCCACCTATAATTTCTTTTATTTTGTATTTAATATATAAAATCCCTAGTTAAGGGCACTCTTATGCAATGGTTACCAACAAACTCTTTTACTGATGACAAATGACGTGACACATGTGCGTCACTTGTCATCACTAGAGAATTTCGTTGGGTTTTTTTTTTCATGGAAGAGGCTAGTAGGCATGATCGTACACTTTTCCCTCTGTTCCAAAATATAGTGCGTCCTCGGTTTCCACGCTTCAACTTTGACCATAATTTTAACCAACGAGATTGACTGCGGCGGAAGTAAAAATTATACCAATGAATTCGTATTCAAAAAAAGTTTTCAATTATATAATATTTGCTCCCGCCGCAGTCAGTCTTGTTGGTTAAATTAATGGTCAAAGTTGAACCTTGGAAAACGCGGGCGCGCTATATTTTGAAACGGAGGAAGTATATATTTGGTTTACGAAATGAAATTTATCTTGAACCATGCGTCAAAATTTTGAACCGTTTTCACTATTGCGTATCTCTCGTTGGTACCATCAAAACTATATCCCATGTTCATCCATTTGGAAGAACTTTTTTTTGGACGTAACTATTGCTCCCATATAGTAAAAATATTCCACGTGTACTAAATTTGTACTCCCGGTGGTATGCATTTTTGTACTCCATACGTTGCGTACTTGCGTTCCCCGTGTAGTGCACTTTGTGCTCTCAGTGCAGTGCAGTGTGTGCTCCCCGTTTATGCACTTGTATTCTCAGTGTAGTGCATTTGTGTGTTTCTAGTGAAGTGCACTATTGTGCGTCCCGCGTAATGTACATGTGTTTCAGTGAAGCAAAGTTATCCCGCAAAAAAAAAAGTTGTGCTCCCCGCATAGTGCATTTGCACTTCATCATGTAGCACATCTTCGTTGTGAAGTACACATGTGCTTCATGGCGAAACACAACTATGGTCCGTGACCAATAATACATGTGCTACGAGCACGCAACACATGAATGTTGCACATTACAAACATAAAGCAAATAAGAAAACCTAGAAAACCATATGTTGGCACCCTATACGTATGCGGACAATGTAGGGTCCACAGTCGTGTATCTCTAATCCGCTACCTTATATCTATACCTTCATCGCAATTGCCCGCAAAATTGCAAAATATTACCACCGATACCATCTATAAGTGATAAAAAATATTGTTTCACACAGGGGATTCCCCGTCTCGGCCAGCCCATGCAGTAGGAACCTGCGCTCTGCACGCTGAAAGAAGACACAACGCGCTTATTTGGGCCGGCCCCATGTCCGGACGACCTGTTTTCTAAATTTCGTTTTCCCTTTCCGTTTTAGTTCTTTTCTACTTTAAATAATTTGAGACTTCAAAAAAGTTCTGGAAATTTATAAAATAAGAATTTTGAAATAAAATGTTTAATAATTAATAAATGTTTGTGGATTAAGTAAATGTTTGCAATTTTTAAAATTTATTAGCATATTCAAAAAAAATGCAATTTTGAAAACAAATGTTTGGGAAATAAAAAATGTTCATAATTTTTTTAAAATGTTTGTGTATTAAAAATGATAATGAAATTGAACAAAATTTCGCTAATTCAAAAAATTTCATGAATTGAAAAATATCCTAAAAATTCATAAACTGTTCATGACTTACAAAATAGTTTACTGATTCATAAAATGTTCACTGATTCAAAAAATGAACATGCATTTCCAAAAATGTTCGTAAATTTCACTTGTTCCACCAATATCCAAAAAATGTTCGACGACTCTAGAAATATTCACGGATTTAATAAAAATGTTCACAATTAAAATATATATTTGCAAACAGTATAAAATGTTCATGAATTCAAAAAATGATGATTTTTGAAAATGTTCAAAAATCTGTAGAAATGTGCACGAATTTGAATTTTGTTCATGATTTTAAATATGTTCATGATTTTAAAAAATTGTTCACGATTTAATCAAAGTGGGAGTGATAGTGTATCTCAGTGATGTAGGAAAATATGGTCATGGCCATTGAAGATTATGAATTTTTTTTCTCCCGCTGCAACGCACGGGCCATTTTGCTAGTCCATACTAAAGCATGCAACATGAAACTAAACTACGCATATCATCAGAAGAAATGTACAAATGCACATATCCACATAAGATGACCATAGTTCACATAATCCACATAACCGACGGACAAATTCCAAACTAGATAACTAATAACAAAAATAAACATGGAGAGAGGTCAGCCTGGGCATTCGGTTATTACGGTTTCTTCGGTTCGGGTAATTCGGTTTACGGGTAATTCGGGTAGGCAAAAACAGGAGCCGAAATTTTGTCTGGCGGAAAAATGACCGAACCCAAATTACCTGTAATTTTTGGTTCGGGTCATTCGGGTACCCAAATAACCGAAATGTTCATAACACACAAGACAAATGCTTGCAAATTCAGATAGCGCATATAGTGCATACAAACGGACAAAGCAACACCTTGGCAAATTCAGCAATGCATACACATATGACAAAAGTACCACGTTTGCAAACTCAGCAGTAGATATAGCCAGTACACAAGTTTTCAAATTTAGACATGCATACACGCAACAATACATACAAGAAGCAGTCAATACGCTCCAAGATCCTTGTCTAGCTGCTGGCTCGTCTTGTCACCACTGTCTCCGGAAACGGCAATTAGTTGCACCGACAGAGATGTCGCCCAGGATAAGCTCTCCCCCTCCCGCCCTCCTTGGCTCCCCCGCCGTACGTCACTCCGACGCTGCGTCCACCTTCCCGCCGCCAGCCGCTCCGGCTTCGGCGGCCACCTCTACTCTCCCGCTCGCTCCTCCGGCCTGGGCGTGCCCTCGCTCCTTGCTGGTTGCTCGGACTCTTCGGCGTCAGATCTGTTTGCCATGGCGGGCAGTCCGTGCTCCGTGACGTCCTCGTTCCATGGGGAGCGGCCTGTCGTCTCGGGCCTTGGCCTCTCGTCGGCATCGAACAGCTCTGCTGCAGAGGAGGTGGGCGCTGCTGGGGTGCCGACGGGGGGCACCTTGGCGGCGCCAACGCGTAGGATCGCGCCATGGCAGGAAGCACCCGCTTCAAAGCGCACGCTTTGGAAGCGCCGTCACGAGGCTGGTTCGCCGGTGGGGGAGGGGCGTCCCTGCTCACCGCCTTGGAGGGAGGTGACGCCGGAAATGAGAGATCGGTGCTTCAAATGCTTGGAGAAAGGACACTTTCTGAAGGATTGCACGAACAAGGTCGTTTGCCTTCGGTGTGGTTTGTCGGGGCATGTCGCGAGTCAGTGCAAGCGGCCCCGCAGTCCGTCGACGGTGGAAGAGCTCAGGAGAGATGCGGCGGCTAAGGTGGCAAGGAGGTCCTCGGGTCTTGGTGTGCCCGCGGCTCCGGGTGTGTCCAGGCAGGGCGCGGCCGCGCCGCGGGCTGTGTCGCCTTCCTCTCCTCCACTCCGTCGGCTTGAGACGCGGGCGACGTCGCCGTTGGGTGGTCATCGTCGGGCGGAGCCGAGGCTTGAGGTGCAGGCGGATCTGGAGATGTCCCCGTCGAAACTGTGCGTCGTCAGGAGGTCAAGGGCCATGGCGGAGCTTGAGGGCAGAATGCAGCATGCCATGGTCGTGTTTGTGAGCGGTGACAGGTCCGGGCTCTCGCCGGAGCTGGTTCGGCAAGCGCTGCAGGCAAGGTTGGGCATTGCTACAGACAGAGTTTCAATGCATAGGTTCCAGCCGGAGGATTTTCTTGTGGTGTTTGCGAGCAGGGGGGATAGGAACAGAGTGGGTCTGCGGCCGGTGATCGAGTTTGATGGGTGCAGGCTCTCGTTCCGGCAATGGATCAGGCAGAATCAGGTGGTCTTTGCGGCGCTGAGGACCAAGGTCAGTTTGGAGCTCGAGGGCATTCCTCCGCACGCCTGGGAGCTGGATGTGGTAGAGAGCTTGTTGGGGGGCTCCTGTTTCATTGAGACGGTGGCGCCGGAAACGTCGTCAAGGGCGGACCTGGCCTCCTTCAAGTTGCTTGCGTGGACGGCGGACCCGGAGATGATTCCAACGCACAGGTGGCTGGCGGTGCCGGAGCCAAAGGAGCAGAGAGATGTGTTCCAACCCAAAACGCTGCAATACAAGGTGCTCATTCACCTGGATTCCGTCACCACATTCCCGGAGGAAGAGGAGCCTTGGTTCCTTGGCGGCAGTTCGTCGGGAAGCGGGCAAAGTGGGCTGCCGGATTCGCCGCCGGAGATGGGAGGAGGGCCTAACACACATCGATGTGTCTGGCAGCATGGAGTGCGAGACTCCAGGGGTGATAATGCGGGTGGAGGGGCTGGATCAGCGGCTGGCCGGTCTTACGCCGGCGTGGTTCATGGTGAAGGGGAGACGATGGACTGGAAGATTCCTCCCATGGACCCGGTGCTTCAGGTGGGGCCATGTGGGCTAGTTGCTACGGTGCGGGATAGCCTGCCTTTGCGTCAGTCTGCTTTTGACCGGCTGGGGGTTCTGGTGCGTTGGAGGTGGAGACCGTGGTGGACCAGAGAAATTTGAACCCGCCTGGCGCGATCGTGGTGGAGACTGAGGTGGTTCAGACGGATTTGAACCCGACTGGCGTTAACGTGCCGATCCCGGAGTTGCCATTGGTTAGTTTGGCTAAGCAAGTGGTTGGGTTGGTGGCTGCGCCTGACACCGGGGGGCCCGCGCTCCTGGCCACACAAGCACGGCTTTTGGTGGAGGATCAACAGGAGAGGCTGGAACCTACTGTTGGTGGGGCAGAGGAGGCGGTGGAGGTGTCACCTCATGATGCAAGAAAGCTGAAGTGTGTGGCGGAAGAGAGGCCAGATCAGCCTTTGGCTGCGGCTAGGGTGCTGGAGGCGTGTGTGGAAGGTTTGGGCACAGAGGATCCGGCACCCCTGCCGCTGGTGGTGTGGCAGGCCGGCCCGCGGCTCGTGGACTCTGCGAGTGGAGACAAGGGGGCCTTGGGGGAGGAGCCACCAGCGGCGCCCCAGCTGCATGTGGCGGACAGCTCAATGATTGGGCAAGATCCCCTAGCATGTGTGGACGTGCAGCGACGATTGGCGAGTCCGGAGGAGGGGCTGATGGAGCAGCGCCAAGTGGCGAGCGCTCAAGCATTTGAGTCGGGGCAGTTGATTCCTGACGTGAATTCGGACATACAACAGAGGGAAGAAGCTGGGAATGGGGGTATGACGCCCCAGGAAATGATTGAGTTTGGCAAACTTAAATGGTCTGCAACGCTTTGGTGAGGAAGCTCGCACCTCCGCTCCTTTTGGAGGTCCAGTCGTCCCTGCGTCCGGAGGCTGAGCCTTTCACACCCCGGCGTGCCACTAGAAGTGCGAGGAGGGCACAGCCTACCAAGACCAAGGCTTCTCAAGCTGAGAATGTTCTAATGTGGGCTCTTGGTATCGTGCCAGAGGACTTGGAAGGCCACGATGATAACATAGCGGAGTTAGCAGAGATCTTTGAGTCTCCACTCAGAGAGCAGCACATTCGGGTCATTGTGGCCCTGTTTGGCAAGGAGATGCCACCGGCGCATGCGAGGGGTGCCACTACGTCCGTGGTTTTGGGGGAGGCTTGAGTGGTTGGTTGGCTTCTGGGGTGTGTACCGGGTTTCTCGTGGATTGGAATCCTCGTGTACTCTCTTGGAACGTGAGGGGTCTTAATAACCCTGCTAAAATGAATGCGGTTAGGGATTATGTAATAGATGCAAAGGTGAACTTGGTGTGTCTACTAGAGACGAAGTTAGATTTACTTGATACATATTTGGTGATGCAATGCATTGGGCCATCTTTTGATGGTTTTTCTTATCTCCCGGCGATCGATACGAGGGGTGGTATTTTGCTTGCTTGGGATAGGTCATACATGGAGATTGACAATCTGACTCAGGACTCTAACTTCCTCACGGGGCGCGTGTGTAACAAGGACGGATGGGATTGGTGGTTATCCATGGTTTATGGTCCCCAAGGGGATGAGTTGAAGATCAATTTTTTGGTGGAATTGCAACATAGAAGAGATGCTTGCCCGGGACCTTGGATGGTCCTTGGAGACTTTAATATGATTCTAAGGGCGGAGGAGAAGAATAACACCAATCTTAATAGATGTATGATGAGGAGATTCAAGGCGTTTGTGGATAGCAATGAGCTTAAAGAACTTTACATGCATGGAAGGAGGTTCACGTGGTCCAATGAGAGGGAGAACGTGGTGATGACCAAGATCGATCGGTTCTTGTGTCGGTGGATTGGGAGCTTTACTATCCGGATGTTTTGTTGCAAGCTCTCTCCACTAATATCTCTGATCACGCCCCGTTGCACCGCTCCACGATGGATCCTTTCTGCGCTAAGAAGAGATTTATGTTTGAGTTGTATTGGACGCGGCTTGAGGGGTTCGAGCAGGTAGTGCAGGAAGCTTGGGTGTGCGCCGAGGAGATCACCGACCCTTTTAAAAGATTGGATGCTTTGTTAAGGAATACGGCGGTGGCCCTTCAATCTTGGGGTCAAAGGACGACGGGGAACATTAAGATCCAAATTGCCAGTGCTAATTATGTCATCCTTAGGCTAGACAAAGCGATGGAGACTAGAGCCCTGACTTGGTTGGAGAGGTGGTTGAGGAGGTCCTTAAAACACGCTATGCTAGGGCTGGCCTCCCTACAACATACGATCGAGAGGCAAAGATCGAGGCTCAAATGGATTAAAGAAGGCGATGCGAATACGAAGCTCTTTCAAGCAGTGGCTAATGGACGGAGGTGTAAGAACTTTATAACCCATATTAGACATAATGGTGAGCTGATCACGGATCAAGGTAGAAAGGAGGAGATCTTCTCGGAGGTTTATGAGCGGCTTCTTGGGCAGGCCAATGCCCGGGAGGTTGAAGTGGATCTTGACTTCCTTGGTTTAGAAGGCATTGACCTGTCGGAGCTTGATGGGATTTTTACGAAAGAGGAGGTTTGGAACATGATTAAGGAGATGCCACCGGATTGGGCTCTGGGTCCGGATGGCTTTATTACTGCATTCTACCAAAAAGCTTGGCATATCATTAAGAGGGATGTGATGGCAGTGATCATGAAGTTATACGTGGGGGATGGCCGGGGTTTTGGCAAATTAAACCAAGCACATATCGTGCTCATTCCAAAAAACCCGAGGCGGAGGAGGTGGGAGACTTTAGGCCAATTAGCCTAACCCACAGCGCGGCTAAGTTGTTCACGAAGATGCTTGCTAATCGTGCGCGGAGAAGAATGAAGGAGATTGTTGAATCGAACCAGTTTGCGTTCATTTGTGGGAGGCACCTCCACGATAACTTTCTCCTAGTCCGGCAAGTTGCCAGGAAAATTCATGCTTTCGAAAGGAAGCGGGAGTGTTTTGAAGTTGGACATCTCACGAGCTTTTGATTCCCTTGCTCGGCCGTTCTTATTTGAGGTGATGCGTAGGAAGGATTTTGGTACCAGGTGGTGTCAGTGGATTGCCATCCTCTTGAGGAACGCAAGCACGAAGGTAATCATGAATGGGGTGCCAGGTAGAAGCTTTGTGCACGTGAAGGGATTAAGGCAGGGGGACCCGGTTCGCCTCGTCTCTTTGTGAGTGCCATGGATGTCCTCTCGAAGATGATGATTCGCGCTGCGACCATGGGCGTCTTGAGTGCCTTCACTGGCATTGCTCCCCACCAAGCTGTGTCAATTTATGCTGATGATGTGGCTTTATTTGTCAAGCCACGGCTCATGGATCTCTCTCTCTCATTCGGTCGGTTCTTACGGTGTTTGGGGAGGCATCGGGTTTGAAGGTGAATTACAACAAATCTCTGGTGATTCTGATACATGGGGACAGTGCGGACAAGGATCGGGTTGAGTCGGTGCTGCAATGCCGCATGGATACCTTCCCATGCAGATACCTAGGGCTGCAAATGGCCATTAGGACGCTCACTAGGGCTGAGTGGCAGCCTATGTTGGACCAAGCAAAGAGCTTCGCGCCGGTAGTGCAGGTAGTGCAGGTAGTGCAGGAAGCTTGGGTGTGCGCCGAGGAGATCACCGACCCTTTTAAAAGATTGGATGCTTTGTTAAGGAATACGGCGGTGGCCCTTCAATCTTGGGGTCAAAGGACGACGGGGAACATTAAGATCCAAATTGCCAGTGCTAATTATGTCATCCTTAGGCTAGACAAAGCGATGGAGACTAGAGCCCTGACTTGGTTGGAGAGGTGGTTGAGGAGGTCCTTAAACACGCTTATGCTAGGGCTGGCCTCCCTACAACATACGATCGAGAGGCAAAGATCGAGGCTCAAATGGATTAAAGAAGGCGATGAATCTGAAGCTCTTTCAAGCAGTGGCTAATGGACGGAGGTGTAAGAACTTTATAACCCATATTAGACATAATGGTGAGCTGATCACGGATCAAGGTAGAAAGGAGGAGATCTTCTCGGAGGTTTATGAGCGGCTTCTTGGGCAGGCCAATGCCCGGGAGGTTGAAGTGGATCTTGACTTCCTTGGTTTAGAAGGCATTGACTGTCGGAGCTTGATGGGATTTTTACGAAAGAGGAGGTTTGGAACATGATTAAGGAGATGCCACCGGATCGGGCTCTGGGTCCGGATGGCTTTATTACTGCATTCTACCAAAAAGCTTGGCATATCATTAAGAGGGATGTGATGGCAGTGATCATGAAGTTATACGTGGGGGATGGCCGGGTTTTGGCAATTAAACCAAGCACATATCGTGCTCATTCCAAAAACCCGAGGCGGAGGAGGTGGGAGACTTTAGGCCAATTAGCCTAACCCACAGCGCGGCTAAGTTGTTCGCGAAGATGCTTGCTAATCGTGCGCGGAGAAGAATGAAGGAGATTGTTGAATCGAACTAGTTTGCGTTCATTTGTGGGAGGCACCTCCACGATAACTTTCTCCTAGTCCGGCAAGTTGCCAGGAAAATTCATGCTCGAAAGGAAGCGGGAGTGTTTTTGAAGTTGGACATCTCACGAGCTTTTGATTCCCTTGCCTGGCCGTTCTTATTTGAGGTGATGCGTAGGAAGGATTTTGGTACCAGGTGGTGTCAGTGGATTGCCATCCTCTTGAGGAACGCAAGCACGAAGGTAATCATGAATGGGGTGCCAGGTAGAAGCTTTGTGCACGTGAAGGGATTAAGGCAGGGGGACCCAGTTTCGCCTCTTCTCTTTGTGATTGCCATGGATGTCCTCTCGAAGATGATGATTCGCGCTGCGACCATGGGCGTCTTGAGTGCCTTCACTGGCATTGCTCCCCACCAAGCTGTGTCAATTTATGCCGATGATGTGGCTTTATTTGTCAAGCCACGGCTCATGGATCTCTCTCTCTCATTCGGTCGGTTCTTACGGTGTTTGGGGAAGCATCGGGTTTGAAGGTGAATTACAACAAATCTCTGGTGATTCTGATACATGGGGACAGTGCGGACAAGGATCGGGTTGAGTCGGTGCTGCAATGCCGCATGGATACCTTCCCATGCAGATACCTAGGGCTGCAAATGGCCATTAGGACGCTCACTAGGGCTGAGTGGCAGCCTATGTTGGACCAAGCAAAGAGCTTCGCGCCGGCGTGGCAAAGGGGACTGATTCATCGGCCGGGTCGTCTAGTGCTAGTGAAATCGGTCATCGCGGCTAAACCGATTCATCACTTTATGGTGGCGGAGGCTCCTGTTTGGGTGCTGGAAGAGATCGAGCAATGGATGAGGGGTTTCTTTTGGGCCGGTAAGGATAAGGACAATGGTGGGCAATGTCTCATTGCTTGGGATGCGGTTTGCAAACCTACTTGCTTGGGTGGTCTAGGCGTTCAGAACCTGCAGCTGCAAGGGCTCGCACTGCGGGTGAGATGGGAATGGTTACGCAGAACGGACCCCGAAAGGCCATGGCAAGGGATGCCGATGACGAAGGACAGAGATGCCCGCACGGTGTTTGATAGCCTTGTGAACATTTCGGTGGGGGATGGCACTAAGATTCTATTTTGGCGGGATCGATGGATCCATGGTTTCTCTGCCAAGGATATTGCACCACTCATCCATTCCAAGGTGGAAACGAGGACGGTTAACAGGAGAACGGTAGCGGATGGCTTGGAGAATGGGAGGTGGCTGTTAGATTTATCAGGGGATCTCGGCTTTGGTGACCACATGCAGCTCATTCATCTCAACCTAGCTATAAGCACGGTACAGTGTGACGTCTCACGACCGGACACCTTTTCGTGGCCTGCAGACCCGTCAGGTCTCTATACTGCTCGGTCGACATACCAACGGCTTTGCCTTGGTGCAGTTTTGGTGCCTTATGCCATTTGCATCTGGAAAAGTTGGGCTTTGCTCAAGTGCAAAATCTTTGCTTGGTTGGCGGTGCAACATCGCATTTGGACCTCGGATAGGCGAGCGAGGCATGGGTTGCAAGATCGCCCTTCGGCATGCTATACGTGCCTTCAAGAGGAGGATAATGCGGAGCACATATTAGCCTAGTGTGTGTACGCTAGGGAGGTGTGGCATATCATGTTCGATGTTTTGGGCTTGCAGGCAACCATCCCGGGCGCGTAGGGTCACCTCTTGGATTGGTGGTTGGCGCAGCGAGCAAGATGGAGCCGTGACGCCAAGAGGGGTTTCGATACTGTCGTGATTGCAGTTATTTGGGCGCTTTGGAAGCAGCGTAATGCGAGAGTCTTTAACAGGACCAACCAATAGTTGAATGCTCCGGACTTGGCTAGTTCCGTCATTGGGGAGTTGAAGGAGTGGAAGGCGGCCGGCCTAGGAGGAGGACGTTTTTCTGGTATTTGTGAGACAGTAGGCTTACATTAGCTAAGGGGTGTGTGCGGGTGTTTGCCTAGGTGGTTTGCCTGTATTCACCCCTAGGTCTCTTGTACATTGCTTTTTCTGCTCTCTTCTATAAAAATAAGGCACGCTTTTAGTATGCTCTCGAAAAAAACCACTGTCTCCGGCAACTGGCATCGTTTCCCGCATGCCTCCGGTGTCCGGCGTCGTCCTCTGTGGCATATGGCGTTGCTGCCCGCGTGGTCACGCGTCAACGACGTCGTCTTCTACCCCGCAAAAAAAACGACGTCGTCTCCTGCGGCACCCGGCGTCACGACGCGCGAGCGGAAGAGCAGATGCATGCATGCAGCCGTCCAGGTGCCACCGGCCGCCGCTGCCGTCCGCCGCCGAATCGCCGATAGCCGCCGCCGCCTCTAGGGTTAGGTGCGACAAGAATTGGTGAACCGGGATTGGAGTGTGACTGTGCTGTGCGGGGCTGCGAGGCTTTGTCTCGGTGCAACTTGGGCCTGCTTTTTAGTGGGCCTGATTTATTGGTGTGTATATAGCACAGCCTACCGTCAGCGAGTTTTGCAAATATCTGTCAATTTGGTTATTTCGGGTACCACTAAAAAAAGGTTATTTCGGGTTTTTAGGAGTGAAACCCGAACACTAACCCGAAGACCGAACTAGCAGAAAAAAACCGAACCCTAACCCGATAATCGAATTAACCGACAATTCAGTTAATACGGTTTGGTTCGGGTTCGGGTACCCAAATGCCCAGGGTGAGAGAGAGAGAGAGAGGGTCGAGCTTCACCACTTCCTCGCCGGCCCTTTGCCCTTTCGGTCACTGACGTTGCTATAGGCGTCCGGGTAGGTGTCAACGACAGGTGGTGGGTCGTCAAAGCCGTCGGTGATGTCGGAGGAGGAGGCGGATTCGATGAAGATTACCATCCTTCGGACGGCGCGACCCTTTTGCCTTTTCAGCTGGGCCGCTCTCGTCGCTGCAGCTGCTGCCTCGCGAGCGCCTTCACGTTTTTCGCCGGAGCCAACGGGCATCCGTCTCCGCCGTCATAAGCGAGGGCGATAGAGCCACACGAGGAGCCACTCCTCATCAGGCACCGCTGGCATCCCGCTGCAGCAGCAGGAGGATTGTGCGACCACCTCCGAGGCCTCCACCCTCTCCATAGCCCACTGCCTCCTGCGATGGGCGGCGCGCGCCTCGGATTCAGGCATGCACGTCCTTGGCGCCGATGGAGCGGGCACTAACACCCACCGATGCCCTTTGTGGGATTTCTATGGTGGCGGAGTGGGGTTGTGATGGGCCAGGATGGGTCGGGCTAACGCGACAGTCATGCTCGAGTCTTTCCATATTCGTCCCAGATTTGGACTACTTGTGAGGGGTGCCGGACAGCCGGTCGTTTGGGGCTGATTCGAGGCGCTCGGGTAGGTCGACTTTTTTTCGGTCAATGAGTGACCGATCCGTCCGACTGGGCGTTTAAGACCGGTTTTAAGGCGCCGATGTCCTCGTGTTTTGAGAAATTCGGGTCTTCAGTACTACCTTTTGTTCGTCGGTGTCTTCTCACATTTCTGCTGCATCAAGCGAGCCAGAAATGCAGGATAACATAACTAGAACGTGCCATATCAGTGTGCAGGCGAACGTGCACACATGTGTGCAAGACAAAATGACACATGGCCGTGCCTCCTCGACGACGCCTCGCCGAACTGCATGCGACTCCTATGCATGCACAACGTTGGTAGGTGGAACTAAATTCCTGAGCTACTACTACCTACAGCAGTCAATTTAAGGAGGTTCAGGACCGTCCACGAGAGAAGAGCTTGCATGGCAGCATCGCCAGAACTGGAGTAGTGCTCTCATTCATTCAAGGAGGGCCACCATTAACACCGCCTGCGCGCATTGCAGCCCAAAATCAAGCCCATGCATCACCATGCATGCATGCATGCACCGTCGCGTCGCGCGAGCACGGCGACCCGAGGACACGACGTTGCCATCGATCGCGAGAAGCCGACACGCCTCAAGAGAGCACAGTAACTCTCAGCTCGGCGCACATCAATGCGCCATACACCTGGAAGGCAATGGGGCTACGCCATATTTTGCTTGTGGGAGCGGCCGGTCTGTGCGGGAGCTCGCTCCTGATCCCAGAAATGGAGCCGGCTAGCCTACCCACAGCACAACCCTAGCTCTTCAGGCATCGCGTGACTGTGTCCAACTAACCCCGTTCCCTTTACGTATAGTGCATTTAGCAGAGCGCGCCACAAGTGCACACCATGCGGGTATACATGCAAAGGTAAACACACGCGAGGTTTGCTTATAAAAAGAGGGCCACGCCGCGAGTGTGAACTTCAAGGCCCCAAGCCTCAGCTTAGAAGCTCTCTTTGCGAACGATGGCGATGGCGATGGCGATGGCGACCGCGTTCGTGGCTTTCTGTCTGCTCGTGGCGTCCGGCGCTTCGGCGCGAAGTCTCGTCGCCGACGGCGGGAACTTCGGTGGCCGCAAGGACTACTACCCTCCTGGCAACACCGACCCAAACCACTCACCAAGCCCCACGCCCTGCAATCGTGCGTACATAACACCTCCCGTTCACTACCTACAGTCCGTTACAAGCAGTATATTTGTGCAAAAGTTTTGGGATTTGACATGTGTTTTCCTGCAGATGATTCCCACGGGACGCCGCCCTGCTCGCCGGCGCCACCGCAAGGAGGTGGAGGAGGGTACTACCCACCCACACCATCCGTCGGTACCTCCCCGACCACCCCTGGTGGAGACTACAACCCGCCCTCGCCGTCGACAGGCGCCGCCCCTAGTACGCCTGGTGGCGAGGACGCCCCGCCCGCGCCGTCCAGTGACACCTCTCCGACCACCCCTGGTGGAGGCTACTACCCGCCCACTCCGTCCAGCGGTACTGCCCCAACCACGCCTGGGACTGGAGACTGCCCGCCCTCGCCGTCGACAGGCGCCGCCCCTACTACGCCTGGTGGCGAGGACACCCCACCCGCGCCGTCCAGTGACACCTCTCCGACGACCCCTGGTGGAGGCTACTACCCGCCCACTCCGTCCAGCGGCACTACCCCAACCACTCCTGGGACTGGAGACTGCCCGCCTTCGCCGTCGACAGGCGCCGCCCCTACTACGCCTGGTGGCCAGGATGCTCCGCCCGCGCCGTCCAGTGACACCTCTCCGAGTCCGACCACCCCTGGTGGAGGCTACTACCCGCCCACTCCGTCCAGCGGCACTGCCCCAACCACGCCTGGGACTGGAGACTGCCCTCCCTCACCGTCCGCCGGCACTTCCCCTACCACCCCTGGCGGTGGCTACTACCCGCCCTCGCCAACCAGCGGCACCGCGCCTACCACGCCTGGTGGCGGGAACTGCCCACCCTCGCCATCTGCCGGCACCTCTCCGACCACACCTGGTGGCAGCTACTACCCACCCTCACCGTCAACCGGCACTGACCCGAACACGCCTGGTGGCGGCGGTAACCCACCGTCCCCAACAACGCCGGGTGGCGGTGACTACCCGCCATCCCCGACCACTCCTGGTGTCGCCGACTGTCCGCCAGCCCCGTCAACCGGCACGAGCACCCCTGGTAGTGGCGGCTACTACCCACCCTCGCCATCCACCGGCACTGACCCTAACACGCCTGGTGGCGGCTGCCCGTCCACCGGCACGATTCCTTGCATTGGCACTACTCCTCCCTCGGGCACTACGCCGACCCCAAACGTACCGTTGCCTCCAAGCACTCCCACGCCGTTCGACCCAAACAGCCCACCCTACTCCCCGCTGGTACCGACGCCGCCGACGAACACCCCCACGCCGTTTGACCCAAACACCCCACCGTTCTCCACCGGCCCTTACGGGTACGTAGCTCGTTAAACCTCCGAAAACCCTCGCATCATGCGTATGACTAGTTTACCACGCACTACTAACCAAACTCTGCTACTAACCTAACGTACATGTGCATTGCAGTTACTGGATGTCGCACCCGGGCGTGATATGGGGCCTGTTCGGATACTGGTGCCCGCTGGTGCGGCTGTTCGGCCCGAGCGCCGCGGTGCCGTTCGGGCACGACCTGACCGTGCCGGAGGCGCTGGCCAACACGCGCGCCGACGGCGTGGGCGCGCTCTACCGCGAGGGCACGGCGTCGCTGCTCAACTCCATGGTCAGCAGCGGGTTCCCCTTCACCACGGCGCAGGTGAAGGACGCGTTCGGCGCCGCGCTCAGCTCCAGCGACGATCGCGCCGCGGCCGCGCAGGCGCAGCTCTTCAAGATGGCAAACGAGGGGCTTGCCAAGCACTAGGCGTGGGTTCATGACTGATGCCGAGCTGCACTGGCATGCAGCGTCACGCGACAACCCGCCAGCTTGGATCTCTTCTAAAGTACTCGTACTTGTTTGACTCGTTTGATCCTGGTTTAGATGTTGTGTCGTGCTTGTATTAGGCGTGCTGCGTGCACGTGATCTCTGCGTGTTTGTGAGAGAGTGTGTGTGTGTCTAGAAGTGTTTAAGTGGCCTGTGAATTTGGTCTGCGTACGTACGTAGCGTTCTGCTAGCTGCAACTGTGTTTTAGTAGTTCCAGACTTCGAGCACCAATGCAGAGATAAATCAAGTGCAACTAATGTTGGACGGGGAATCGACACGTCAGTACTTGTGCATTTACGACGAACTGTTGTGTGATGCAGAACTGTGCGGTCATTGATGCCACACCATACTGAATTTCAACCAGAAAAATAGGCCTAGCCCTTCCTCGAGACATTCAGTGTATTTGTTTGCACGTCAAGGTAAATTCGACCATCGCCTATCGGTACAAGGGGGAAAATATCCAGTGACACGACCCATCACATATACCCAGCTCCTGGATTGCGTCGTTCGTCGGATCTACATGCAAGGAACAGGATCAAACTCACTTATCATTTGCACACACACACCCTCTGCCACCCTAAAAAACACAGCCTATCCTTGTAAAAGCACAACAGACGTACACATCTTTCCCCATCGTCAGTTTCTTACCGACAGGTATTGAACACTATCCGTATGATGTTATCTGAATCGAACCAAGAGGCGTAGATTCATCAAACTTACACCACATCATTTAGGCCCTGCTCTGTTACTTCACAGGCAGTCAATGACGAAAAATTGATTCAAATAAGAAATGTAAAGATGAAATGTTGCCCAGCTGAAACAAATAAAGCAACAATGTAGTACATGCTAAAATTCAGTACATTTAAAAGAAGCTACCATTGGTGCAGCAAGCAACAACAAAAATCAGTATGGCTAAAATAAACCCTCTTTTTTGCAAGTTAATACACATTCAACAAGGTTCTTTTTTTTTTGTGGCATGACAGTGATCCGAAGCGCAAGCTCCTGGATTGTGCTGTCGAGGGCGTCACGTTCAGGCCTTGACCGCCAGCACCTTGACCTCCTGCACAACCAGCCTCTGCTTATTATTGTAATCTAGAGATTGTGGTCATAAGGGATGTCGAACTTGCAGGGGCGGACCTAGACAGAAAATTACCCGATGTCCACATAAAAGAATATATGCCTACATGTCAAACAATCAATGGTCTATACACTAGATTATATTAGCTTAAAACACCACCTTCGCTGTCGCCTCGCTCGGGCGACATCGGGGAACTAGCCCAGTAGCCCTCCGCTGCCGAGGGCCGTTGGCCGTTGCGGACCTCAGAAGGCGGCGGCGGGGCGGATCTGCCCACTCGTGCCCCCAACCATCGCCCCACTCCACGCCCGACCCTCCTCCCCACGGCGGCTTTGGTCACAAGGGCGGCGCGGTGCGCCTGGCATGCGGAGCGGCCGGATCTCCTCTCTCCCGCTGCAGCTCGCCGTGCCTCCCGACAGTGCCTCCTCGGCCGTCGCGGGCGACACCCCTCCACGTGCCTTCGCCCGGGCCCGGGTTCCTTCTCGACGCGTCCCGACGCTTCTTCCACTGCTCAGGCTCGCCAATCCGATGGCGGACCTGCAGCCCCCCACCCCTTGCAGCGCCGCGACCCTTCTGGTGCTGTTGTTGGCTGTGGGAGCGGTGTGGAGCCTGCGGCTGGTTGCGGGGGTGGTCTTCGCCTGCCTCCCGTGTGCAGGCGCCCCCCTCGTCTCGGGCGGCACTTTCTCCTCCCGAGCAACGGTGATGGTTCTCGTGCAGAGACGGTGATGTTTGGGTGGTTGTGACAGGCGCTGGGCACCTCGCGATGGGTCCTTGCCGGAGTTGTTCCGGCCCCGGCGGTCTTGGGTCCGCGTCTCTCCGGTGTCCCTCGCTGCAGGCGTCCTCTGCTGGGCAGCTCCGGCCTCGATGACCGGGTGGCTGCGTCCCTTCCAGCTCACCCGGCTCGCCGACGTCCCGACGGCTACGGCCACGACAACTCGGATCTGCGTCTCTCCAGTCCTAGCTTGCCGGCGTTGCTGGACGTCGTCGCCCCGACCCCCCGTGTGGTTCGCTTCGTCGCCTGCCCTACCATGTACATCAAAGCCTCCCCTTTTGCCAGATCCAATGTTTGCGGTTCCGGAGGCGGTGCCACCCTCCGGCGGCAGGCGCAACCCCTACCAAACCCCCCTTACGGCATGGTGGTTCCCACCAACTTCGGGTTCCTCATTCGATTCCTGATTCCGCGGCTATGGGATTGCTCAGCTTCAGCCCAGGGAGAGATCCGTGCTCCGCTTGCCGTTGCTGGCAACGACGGCATCCGCGGGTGTCGTTTCCTTCTTTGAGGCGTTACCAAGGTCTTCAGCTGCGCCCCTTTTCGAGCTCAGGGGAAACCCTAGGCCCGGTTCCTCCGGACCGGATGGCGATGGCGTCTCGGCGCCATATTACTTCTTGAAGGCGCTATCTTGCTTGGTTGCGGTGTCCTCGGTTTTGGCTCGTGAGATGTTTGAATTATTGTTGGTTTGGCATTGCCGCTCTTGGGTCTGGCTTGGTAGGTTTAGCTGTGATGTATCCTCTGTTTGGGCTGAGCATCCCTTGTCTCTCTGCTCTGGGTACCATGTGCACGCCTGTCTGCGTTCGTGTCATATGTTGTATCCCCCGCTGTACTAATTATTTTTCTTCTATCAATAGAATGACACGCAAGCTTTTGCGTATTCACAAAAAGATTATATTAAGCAAGTGCAAATTTCACCCGGTGCCGGTGACACCGGCAAGCTGTACATAGCTTCGCCCCCTGCAGACTTGTGCCACCGCAACAACTATATTTACTTCTTCTTTTTTTGTAGGAAACTATATTTACTTCGAAGAAAGTAATTAATGGATGAGGCATTTCTTTTGCCTCCGTTTATGAAAAAACTATATTTACTTCGTTGATTAAAATTAGTTTATCAATTGAATTACTTCATCCATTCTCTCTCAGTCCGATGCACGTTTGTATATTTCAAATACTGCAGAAACATCAGCATGATGGTGACTCCATCACACGATTTTTAAAGTCTACCAGACTACCGTAAGTAGCTGACACCAGCAATGTTCTTAGATATGTCACACTCGCTGGAATAGAACCCTTTTACACGGCCTGGACAAACAACCCAAATTGTGATCCACATCCTGGATGGCTATGCTAATTTCCGCCAAGGTCCAAAACAAGGGGCAAATCCTATATGGCGCTGCGCCCAAGTAGTTTTTCGAGTAAAATGCATTATTGATCATTAAACTTATCATGTACGTTTACTTTAGTCATTGTACTTAAGAATACAATCAATACAATTATTATATACGTGTTAAGGTAATTATACGGTCACTGACATATTGTATAGCTCCGTATGCAACGCTTTTGACCGATCAACCAACCCACCTGGCGTCACTTTCTCTCTCTTTCATGCGGGCCCTGACTATCAGGGGTGGAATAAAGAAATAGAGGAAAAATAAAATTACCCGCACGTGGAGTTTCGAAACAGGCTCGTTGCACTTTTAGAAGCGCCGGCCAACCAGCTGCACTAGTCAACCTTGGTGATTACTTTGAGGAAACAATATATTTATACGGCCCTACATCCCTGCATTCAGGTGGCAGCCATTCGGTGCATTTTTTTTCTGCGTGCGAGCCATTAGGATTTACTCCTAAATCATAATGGTTTCAGTGGTTGATCCTTTTGAGATTTAAAGCAGTGTTGGCAGTACTAGTACTCCTACATATTTTTATTTAAAAAAATTTACACATACATAGGATTCGCCGTCAAGATTGCATTAGGACTTAATTTTTTTGTTCAATATCGACGTACCTACTATTCTTTGAACATTTAGACTGTGGTATTGGCAGTACTCTATACTCATACATATCTTTATTTTAAAAAAAATACTCATACATAGGACTCACCATCTAGATTGCATTAGGACTTAAATTTTCTTTTCGTTCAGTATGGACGTACCTACTATTTTTTGAATATTCAGATTGTGCATACGTTGAAAACAAACCGCAAGGCAAGAAAAAAATCCCAATGGCTGAATGTTACAATCATAATCTCGGAAGGATCAACCAGTGAAGCCACGTGAAACGATTATGGCTTAGGAGTAAATCCCAATGGCTTGCACGCAAAAAAAAAGATGCACCACCTAGTTGCGACGTGAATGCAGAGTTGTATAAAAAGAGTAAATCCCAATGGCTTGCACGCAAAAAAAAAAACGCACCACATAATTGCGACCTGAATGAATGGATGCTCTGGGCTATCACAACCTGACGCTGGGTCAACTGGTTTGATTGGTCCCCTGTAATACTTGAGGTCTAGGGTTCGAATCTCCACTCGCGTAATTTTATTTTCCCTCGCCTTCTTTCTTCCGCCGCTGACACGCAGGGCCCACATAACAGAGTGAGAAAATGACGTCAGGTGGGTGGGTTGACCGGTCAAAATTCGCTGACACGCAGGGCCCACATAACAGAGTGAGAAAATGACGCCAGGTGGGTGGGTTGACCGGTCAAAATTACTTTCCCTCGCCTTCTTTCTTCCGCCGTTGACACGCAGGGCCCACATAACAGAGTGAGAAAATGACGCCAGGTGGGTGGGTTGACCGGTCAAAATAGATGCATACTGAGCTATACGATCTGCCAGTGACTGTATTATCAGCTTAACACGTATATAATGACCATAATAATCATATTTTTAAATATAATGACCAAAGTGAGCATATACGACAAGTTCAATGACCACGAGTGCATTTCCACCGGTCAAAATAGATGCATACGGAGCTATACGATCTGCCAGTGACCGTATTATCATCTTAACACGTATATAATGACCGTAATAACCGTATTTTTAAGTATAATGACCAAAGTGAGCATATACGACAAGTTCAATGACCATGAGTGCATTTTACTTTAGTTTTTTTCCCACCGGTTCAGGTTCTGCAGTGATTTTCTGGACGTTTTTCTTTCATTTTATCATTTGGTTTTTTCATGCACGCTTTTTGTTCTCTCTTGTCTTGTCTTGTCTTTTTCTTTTTCCTTTTTCTCTTTCATTTTCCTTTTCTTTTTCTGTTTTTCCTTTTATTTTTCCTTTTTCCTTTTTCTGATTTTCAAAATCATGAACTTTTTTTAAAAAATGAACATTTCGTACTTCGCGAACTTTTTCTCAAATTTCATAACTTTTATCAGATTTTTGCTCACTTTTCTTAGTGATTTTCTTTCAAAATTGATGAACTTTGTGCAAATTTGTGATTTTCTTTAAATGGAGGTTCTTTTTCAAATTTGGTGCACCTTTTTCAAATTTGATGAATTTTTTCAATTTTGTGAACATTTTCCCCAAGTTGCTGAGTTTTTGAAAAAAAATGATTTTTTTATAAAATGGATGAAAATTTTCTAAATTTGTGAACTTTTTTCAAATTATATGAACTTTTTTTCAAAGTAGATGAACTTATTCAAATTATTGAACTTTTTTCACAATCAATGAACATTTTTTCATTTTGTGAACTTTTTTCAAAATCGATGAAATTTGTTTTTCAAATTTTGTGAAGTCCACGGTAAACAGGGTTAAACTGTCAATGAACGACGGAACTAGCGTTATTTTTAGCGGAACCGATCAACCGAGCGATCCTGCTGTTGAGTGATCGAGCCAAGTGAGCGCTCATGCTAATGGGCCGGTCTAAGAGATCGCGCGGGTGAGCGTCAGTACGGTAACCAGCGTTCGAAGCGTTGAGTAGGAGCTCCCAATACGAGGAGTGCTGCTTCATGAGAGCTCCTTGGCGTGTCAGCATGGGACTTGGCCTAGTTAGACCCTGTTTGGTTCGGCTGTGGATTTCTAAAAGCAGCTGTAAAAAATATGTTGTGGAAAAATAGCTATGGAAAATTTGATGTGAAAAAATGTAGGTCATTTGGCAAACCAGCTGATACAACTTTTTCAGATTTTGGTCCGCAACGGAATCAGATTTTGAAAAGCACGTCCTGGGCTGCTTCTGCTTTTGGTTCAGATTTTGGCAGCGAATTTCTGGAATCGGATTCTGCTGGGTTCTCCCTTTGGTTCAGATTCTGCTGCGCGGTAGCGGAATCCGTCGATAAAAGCTGAACCAAACAGGGCCTTAAGCGCTTGCCCAACCTGGTGATATCAGGGTCGCTGTTCACTCAGTCACCCTCGATCGGTCACAACTCTCTTTTAAAAAAATGACAGGTCTCTACTTTGCTCGTTGCTCGGTTAGTCCAGTTCACTGTTTTTTCTGCTCGCCTTTTGCTTGTTGGTTTCATATTTTAGAAAAAATCCATCGGGTTTCTTCGGTTAAATTTCCAAATATGGTAAAAAAATATTCATGTGTTATGGAAAAAGTTTGTGTAAAAAGTTCATGAATTTCCAAATGTTTGCAAATTTGAAAAAGGTTCATGAATTTGGAAAAGGCTCATGGATTTTGAAAAAAAGTTCAACAATTTCGAAGAAAGGTTCATAAATTTGAATACAGTTCATTGATTTTGAAGAAAAAATGTTCACAACCTTGAATAAATTGGTCAATTTTTAAAAAAGTTCGTCAATTTTGAAAAACAATTCACAAAAACAAAAAATCCATTGATTTTGAAAAAATAGATCATGAATTTAAAGAGAAGTTCACTTTGATTTTGAAGAAAAATTCTTCCAATTTAAAAAACCATTTTTTCTCAAAAAGTTAACAAATTTGAGAAAAAGTTCACGGATTTCCAAACCTAGATTCGAAAAATGTTCAACGACTTTGAAATAAATGGTACACCAATTTGATAAATGTTCACAGATTCTGAAAAAAAGTTTCACTAAACAAAGTTGTAGAAAACTGAAAAAAGTACTCGGATTTGAAAGAAGTTCATTACAAATTGAGGAACATTCACTAGAAAGTTAGCAGAATCTGAAAACAAGTACGCGGATTTAGAAAAGAGTTCACAAATTTAAAGACGGGAATAGTAAACAGGAAAAGAAATTAAAAACCAAAGAAAAACAGGCCAAAAAAGGAAAGGAAAAGAAAAACCAGAATCCTCTTTTAGTGTTGCAAGTTGACATACAACGAAGAGAGAATAAACAGTGGGTAGCCATGGAAGTTTTTTTTTTGTGAGGATTAGCCATGGAAGTTGATGTGTCCCAGGTGGTTATCGCGGTTTGTTCTGAACGTGAGATCGAGTCCCACATACGCCCATTTTTTTAAGTTCAGAGAAACGAAAAAAATGTAAATGGGCCAAGCCCAGGCTGGAGGGGGGTGTCGCCGCGCAATAGGTTGTACCCGGTACTAGAGGTGCCAAATAGGAAATGGACTGCTTCCCCTAAAAAATGGAGTGCTGCTATGTGTCGCTTGTCGCAAGCACTACACATTGCTCAAACCCGTCCTGTTACATGGGCCTGGCCCAGATAGCAAAGTCGCCAGTGTATACATTTTCTTACCTTTTTTCACTTCATATATATATATATATTTTTTTTCTCGGGCTATTTTTAGATTTTTTGTTAATTTTAAAGTAAATCATAGATTTGAAAGAAATTCCATAAATTTAAAAAATATCCATGAAGTTAAAAAGATGTCTGTGAATTTGGAAAAAGATCATAAATTTTAAAAAAGGTCATGAAATTGCAAAAACAAATCATGAATTTGAAAAGGTGTTCACCAATTTCAAAATTGTTAGGAATTTGGATAAGTTCAATAATTCAAACAAATCATGGTTTAAAAAGTGTTTGAAATTTGGAAAAAAATCACCAATTTCAAAAAATATTCATGAATTCAGAAAAAATAAAAAAAGTGTTCCAAATTTGAAAGGGGCGGTAACGTCATTGCGAGCCGCGCTCCAATGGCTGGCTAGCAGCGGCCAACATTATTGCAATGCCAACGACCACCACGGTCGCGTGGGCGACGGGTGTTTTCGACGACGATGGCAATGCTACAAGGCAGCCACGGGGCACTCCTGCTTTGGATCCATGCTTGAGGTCCAAGTCCCCCAGGGCGCGATGACGTGGGCGACGTTGCTTCGACGACGACGGTGGCCGAGGTTGCAGATGCCAGAGAGATCGACAACTACTACGAGGCGATGGTGGACATATTGCAACAGCACCGACTGTTTTTTGCAAATACAATGACGTTGGCGTGGCGACGACTGCACGACAAGGAGGAATATGTTGTGATGGTAACATGACTCGTGTTGGAAAGATCTAGCTGCAAACCTCAGAGTGCAACGTGGGTCATGTTGAGAACCTCTGAGTGCAACATGACTCGTGTTGCAAAGTACTCATCTTGTGAATCTACAAATGCAACATGAATCTTGTTTGCAAACCTCCCAGCATAACATGACTCATATAGTCATATTGCAAACAATAGGATTGAACGACTGTCGTGAGTAGATCCAACGGCTTGTAATCCAGTCGATCTTTTCAAAAGACTAGTCAATTAAGACGACTAGGGAAAGCCCACCTCCCCTCGATCTCGGCCAGCTAGCCCATGGATTCACCTTTCCTCTGCCTGCCGCTCCAGCGGCTGGTGATGGGGAGGGGATTTCTGTTTAAGGGGATTTACGCGGGAATGGCCGTTCGCCGGTCCATGGTCCTCCATGTAATTTTTATTATCTTTGAGGTGTTTTGTACTTCCGGTGAATCTTTGTAATATCAGTTTTGCTAAAGCACATCTACATGTGCCATAAGTATTGCACACCTAAACCCTAAGTCATTGATCCTACCCGGAGATTCGTGTGGGTGTTTTCTTTTTTACTTTTCATTTTCTTTCTATGCTTAATTTAGTCACTTAGATGTGCAATAATGAAGGCACATCTGGATGTGCCCGAGACACACTCTTGTAATATATCTGATCTTTTCGCCCAAAAAAGATGTAGCACATTCCATTAAGTGATGGACGACTCGATCACAAACACTTCACACGCTTTTTGTAAGGAAGGCGGAAAAGAGAAAGGTACTGAACCCACTAAAACAAGCATTCCCACATATAAAACCTGGATAGTGTCGTTGGCACCGGTGTCACAAGGGTAATGCTATACTTACAAAGAAGTTTAACATAATTTTACATAACTAGCCAGATGTCAATTTGTGATTGGGATTAGGGGTGGGTGGGGGGGGGGGGGGGCACCCAAGTTAGAATCAGGAGTGGAAGAATTATTCAGGGAAGGTTACGTAAGGTTTTACGTAACTATTCGTAAGTGTAGGATTGTCCATACCACAAACATGCAAAGGTGCGCTTCATTTTGCTATCGATCGTCTAAAGATGGTACGTGATACGTAGCAACTACAGATTGGCTGGATTTAAGGGCATTGGCTAGTGCATAGCCTGAGGGTGATGTCTCGCATGTCATGTAGGATCGGACGTCAGGAGAATTAAGTTTGGATGGAGAAACGGAATCCTCTGCAGGAGGTTGGTGCTTGGGAAGAAAATGTGTGGACCAGTGTAAAAAGCTGAAAAAATTTAAAGAGGCATATGTACTAGAGTCTTTATTTTATGTTCCTTGATGACGCCTTTCAATTTCTTGATGAGGCCCACCAGTGATAACTTACATGAGAGAAAAATCAATGTAAATACCTTAAACTAATTTTTCTGATGGGCCACCTGCATTCATATGCCAGCATAGTTCATACCATTTGGCTGCACCACGGAAAGTTACCATTCCACTTCTGATTTCCTGAAGAGCTAGTACCGCACCTTTTTTTTTTTCGGGTAAGCTAGTACCGCACCTTCAGATAGGAAGATCATTCCGGCCAATGTGGCAGTGTCCTGCATGCTGCTTGAAGTGCTTATCAAGTATGCAAGAAATGAGCAAGAAATTTTGTTATATTTTCAGACCGCCGCACGTGCATGTAAATGTACATCAGCATGATGTACTTTTTTCAGAGAGCATGGTGTATCGTGGCCGAGACATGATTGCCGTCGCGCTCAGCAGTGCAATGCAACGGCCAACCGATCGAGACGAGTAGTCCCCCATTTGCCAATAGCTTCGAGGCGTTGTTTTTTTTTTGAACTGGGCAAAATATTTGCCACTTTCATTGATTAAGAAGAAGGTTTAGAGTTTTTGGCCAAAGACCGAATTACAAAGACATCACTCTCGTGGCACTACAAGATTTCAAATATTTGGCCTCGCAAGGCACCAACATTTTGAAACATCTTTGATTCTTGCAACAAGAACCCCAACCGACACCATGATTATTTACGGAAGACGCGTGCATTCCTCTCGCTCCAAATTTTCCATGAGATCAACATAATAAAAGACATCATCGGCCGTCGAGATCGCGATGCATTGAGTCAATGAGGTTCCACCAAAGCTTTCACCGAATAGACCGTCACCCAAGCTGTAGGGTTCACATCAACCAAGCCAAGCCAAGATTTGATCATTTCCCGAACTCAAACTGTGTAGCGGCATTGGAAAAGGAGGTGAGCCGCGGTTTCCTGAACTTGCTTGCAGAGGGGGCAGCGATCACAGTTAGGCCATCCACGGCGTTGGAGCCTGTCGGCCGTCCATATCCTATTATTAATCACAAGCCAAGCAAAGAATTTGCATTTGGGGGAGCCCAGATCTTCCACACCAACTGTTGCATGTTAAAGTCAACTAAGCCCAGGAACTGGACCTTGTAGGCCGAGGACGCGGAGTAAGAGCCATCATTAGAAAGCTTCCAAGAGATAGAATCAGCCACGTCGGGGTTGAGTTGCACCACAGATAATTTCTCTCAAAGGTTGACGAACTTCGGTCGTGTGTAGCGGAGGTGATCCCGTCTGTTTTGACTTGAGAGACCGGAAGTTATTATCCAAAGCCTTCTGAACCGAACATCCCCTTCTTTTTGAAAGGTCAAAAATCTTCGGGGCGATGTCTTTGGGTCTCATGCCATCTAGCCAAGCAGACTCCCAGAAGGAAGCACGAATACCGTTGCCAAGCAGACTCCCAGAAGGAAGCACGAATACTGTTGCCAAACAACACCTTGGTGGCAGCAGCAAAAATGTTTTTATCATTCTCATCACAGGGGTTACCCAAGTGAACCCACGGCTTCACCGAATCCAACTTTTCAGTCCAAAGCCATCGGATACGAAGCGCGGACGCTTCGAGGCGTTGTAGTTGAGAGGCGGTACTGGCAATTCAATTAGCCGGTACGAAAGCTCTCGGCCAGCAACCGTATCTCTGTATTCAATTGCCAGCAGCTTGGTTCCAACTTGTGTGAGTATTAATGCATTGCATGCATGTGTGCCTTCTGGTCTCGTCGTTCTCTCCGTAGGGTCAGAATGTACAACACCGGTATTCCTTGTCGGCGATGGATGTATAGTTTGCATTTACCTTTGACAAAATGCCTGAGTGCGGATTTTGTGCTTTGGGAGGATGACATGTTCCGTTTATTTTAGAATTCAAAACAATTAGAAAAGCTTCAACAGAAATCCAATAAAATATGAGGAGTATCCGGCCGAGTAAACCTTAGTGAAGTATTTATACTCCACTAAATTTTGATTGGTTCTAGCCGATCCCCTAAACTTAGCGGAGTAAACATAAATTTGCATAAATTCAATCTAGTCTCAACCAAAATTTGCATAAATTTAAATATAAGTTCAACATAGTCTTGATAACCGAACATTAAACATAAATTCAAACTTACTACCAAACTTAAACTACACTAGACTACTCATCAGCCATAGTGGAGGTTGAGCCAATCCTTCCTTGATAGGCCACCGCCGGTGAGACATGGGTCTGGGCCGGTACCGTCGTCGTCGCAGCCGGGGAAGATGCTCCGCCACTCCTCAACGTCGAACTCTCTTCCTCGCCACCTTGCACCTCGTCGTCCGAGATGATGATGACCTCCCCGCCATTGTCGGCGAATACCGCCCGCTTCGCCTCCACGAGCTCGGGGTGCTGGTGGTGGAGATCCTCTACGTATGCCTCGTCGGCGGCCTCCGCCTCGAGGTGCTCCCGAGCCATCGCCGTGCTCACCACCCCCGACGCCGGCGGGTCGAGGTGGACCGACGCCGTCCCAAATAGAAAGTTGACCCGTGCGGTGGAGCCGTGGAACCAGACTTGCCACCGGTCATACTCCATCTCCGCAAGCTTCGCCGTGTGGAACGACCCAAGTCACTTTCTCTTGTGGGTTTGCCGGTCGGTGACCTCCGCCACCCATGTCCCCCACGACTGCTGCCGGACGCCGAGGTATGTCCTCTGCGGTGGCCGCGGTGGAGGGAGCTCCGGGAAGTCGGCGAACCGGGCAGGGGCGGGCGGATCGGGCGAGCATCGGCGGCTCGAAGATGCGCCGCTCGAGGACGACCCGCGGGCATGGCGGCGCGGTTCCACGCAGCAGATCTGCGGGGAGGAGGGGCCTCCGGCCACCGAGTCCGGCCATTGGTAGAAGAGAGGGCGGCAGGGAATGACGGGGGACACGTCAGCGGCGGGGCGAGGGGGAAAAGAGGAGGCAGAGGAGGGGAAGAGAGGAGATATTTTTTTACTCGGCCACCGAGCGGTGGAGTAAACATAGGGAGATTCGCCGCAGCAGGGTATAATTTTTACTCCGCTCCGATTGGGAATCGGCTAGGTGCCGGTTAGAGGAGTAAAACCAAAATTTTACTCATCTAACCCATTATTGGGGAACGGTTAAAAATGCCTTTATCTTTGCACATCTCACAAATGAATTGTAACTTTCATGAAACTTGAAACCTGGAAGCAAAGTTGGTTCATCAACATGTGTTATTTTTCTTTAGACTTTCGGGATCACTGCATAATTATTTTCTTAAAGGGGAGTATATGCACCCGAGCACACTTATGGTTTTGGGTATATCTACAGTCTATGGCTAGGTACACTGCAGAGGTCATCCCCGCAGAAGAGAAGAAAAAGATTGTCCTGATTAAACTTTGAAGTGCTTGTATTTCGCAAAATAAATAAATAAACTGAAGTATTAGTAGCAATAGTGTAAGCATTGGCATCTACTGATCTTGCCACGTCAGCTGGTGATCCATATCCTTTTGACGTCCTCAGCTCGTCGCACTATATGTCAGCGATATACGGCGGGGTTTGATGATTGCTCAGGAATTTGCATAGTTGCATCATCACATGGCAGTGGCACTCTGGCAGCATGCATATTGTCCCCGCTACGGTACAAGCCCAGTTCAATCTTCGGGAGTAGGAGTAAAATTCCAACCATTCAGGCCTTGTTTGGCACAAGTGGTTTTCAAGCCCCCAAGGGGGTGGGGATTTCAGGGGATTCGGTGAATCCCCCTCTTCCACCCAATCCCCTTGAATCCCCAAAACCCCTCCATCCACAACCCCCTTTGTATAAAATTTATGTTTGGTAGGCAGGGTTTACCATATTGACATAAGATGGTGCAAAACATCTAAAAATTCAACCTTTACAATGTAACTAACTCCCCTTATATCCTTTGATTATGCTGATCAGATATTTTGTGGAGCAAAAGCAGCAATGTAACCAACTGATATATATATATGTATGTCTAACCCTATCAGGTATTAACAGAATCACCACGAGAATCATGTCACGAAGCACTAGGGCATATAAAGAGACAAAAATTAAAAGCATACAGGGACATAATGCTCTCACTGAAAACACTTACTTCTATAAATAAGCTCATTACAGAAAGATGGCAATATAAGCAAAGAACATACAACTGGGATAGGCCATGAACATAAGCATATATGAGTACATCAAAGGCAAGTAAGTAACTCTTATGATCTATTTCCAGTTGAAAATATAGCTGGAAATTACAAACCATGACAAGTCAGAATGGTAGAGGAAGAGACCAACGGTCACGCAACAGTGAAGTGAGATGATCTAAATCTTACACAAAATAATTCTGTAGCTGAATGTTAACAAATAACTCTGCAGTTCTATGCTCATTCACAAATGTGGTTCAGCAGAAGCACCTCCGACCATTATTCTGTCAACAAAACAAACTCATCATTCACAAATATTCTAGGATTTTAGAGTTATTCTATTTCTTGGAGATGTAAACGTATTTAATCATGTGGGATAGTATAAACTGAAGCAATATTAGTACAATGAAAAGTTGACATTCTCGACTCTATGTAGCTCTTTTCAGAACAGAAAAATCACTGTAACTTTAGTTTCACTATTTCCTTTGCTTGCTGAACATTGAACAATACACAACACCAGAGTTGTGCTACGATTTTAGGTATACAACGAGTAACTAATAAACCATGTTTATGTACCAGTGCACCATAATTTATGAAAATACGAAGCAGAGAACGTCCAATTTTGTAGTTGAGCACATTTTGTGAGGAGTGCTCCCAACGCTTTTGTGTGCCCACGACACATTATGAACCAATCGCCATGTTCATGTTCGTTCTACTTATGAGGTAGGAATGCCAGCCACTTTGGCGTTCCTCTCAATCAGAACATAAATATCATTTAGCCAAATATGTAACACTGGTATCATTTTCTCTATTTAAACTTTACCACCTTACAGTGACCAAACTAAGACAGAACTGAATCACTCTTCTTGGCCATAATCAGAACAAAACTGGAGCCAACCTGAACACTGATTGCAGAAAATAACTGATCAAACATGCAAGCTGCTCTGAGCAATGTGACCAGATTAGTAAATCAAATGTGGTGCTTGGAGTAGATTAAAATCAGCAGAAACATTTGGTTACTGAAGGCACACACCAATGAACATGACATGAAATTCAGAAGGATTCAGATGCTCTTAGTCCTATCAAACACCACAAAACTATCGTACAGTTTGCTCAAATCCTGAACTAAAAAGAGTGGATTGCCCTCAGCCACAAATAAGCTAACTAGCCACAAGTTTCCCCAATAAATTATGAATCGCACCAGACCCGTACCATGGACATTAACAGTAGCAGAAAGCATTGGACGCATCAACAACCAGACCAAGAACCTTACCTAAAAACGAAGGACGGGGGAGAGGGGGAGGAGGAGAACGACGGAGGGGGGCACCGGAGTCGTTCGTTACAGCGCCATCGCCCTCGAGCTCATGGCAGGATCGATCTTGCCGCCGCCGCCGCCGCCGCCCGTCACCTTGGTGTCTCGACTCACGGGAGGGGTGAGTGGAGTATGTTGTGCCTATATGGAGTAGAAGAAGGGACGTTGAGGATTACCTCCGGGATAAGTCCGGCTTGTCGGATGAGGGACGCCTTGGCCGAGACGGTCGAGGAGCCGGGCGGGCAGCGTCGCCTTTGTTTCCGCCTCACCCAGTTACATGCGTGCCACCAAGTTCCACGAGTCCCCCCTCGATGCTTCAAAACCCCGTGGATCGACGGGGATTTCGGTGGTTCGGCGGGGTTTGTCCATGGCAAACCCTGTGTACCAAATGAACCCATGGGGAATTTTGGGGTTTTCTGCCCCCGCGGGGTTAATCCCCTCGAAACCCCTCCGACCCCCTTGTGCCAAACGAGGCCTCAAGGTCGGCAGTAACTTGAGCTTCTGGGATCGACAAAAACATGAACAAGGTAACACGTACGCGGTACCCACTACCGCGCGCACAGTAATACTAGTACCGTCCTTTGCGTGCCAGTTCCATTGAGTATAGGAGTAGGCATACACACGAGAGTGCTCCATTCCGGCACCACGAGAGCAGTCTTTCGTTTGGTCCAGTGCTCGGTTTATGCCATGCAGGGCGATACACAATTGAACCACGCGATGTCCGTTGATTCCGCTCGATTCATACCAGTGGCAGAAATCTAGGTTGGGTACAGAGATGCATTTCGTATAGCGTCTCTGATAGTACAGATATATTTGGTTCAGAAATAATTTGCTACCCGTGGTGGTAGCTACGCACAGCCCCGATTTTTATCTTTAATTATTTTGGTAAATTATTTTAGACTATCAAAAATAAATCTATAATGAAAATATCGTGACTTTGGACCAGCCAGTCAAGCAAACATGCAATTATGCCAAAAGGGCAAGCAAAAAGATGGAGAAAACTGAGAAAAGTCCATTTCTACACAACAAAAAGGCACTTGTGTCAAGAAGGTAATAAAAAAACAAACATATGTGAGAAATGGTCATTTCTATACAACAAAAAATGCACTTGTGCCAATGCCATAAAATGGTCATATTTGGTTATCTTAGGTATAGATAGAGAAAATCAGGAGAATTGTTTTTGGCTTTTCTGCAGGAGATTACCTGCATCTCATTACTCTGCTTCTATCCCTCTTTCCTAGAACTTCTCCACTCCCAGGAATCTCTATGTTTCATCACGTAATGATTCAAACTTTCATGATCATGGATTACACAATTCCACATGTAATATTTGAAATCCAGGTTCAAATTTCAGCCCAATTTAGATAGTTTTAGATGACACGACCATGACAAAAACTCGGTAAACCTACAATACAACGAGAAATAACAAAAAGGTTTTCGCACCAGTTTCTATATAAAGCAACGACCATTATACAACTCTATAGTACCGTTCCTAACTAAATCCTAATGCAGTACTACACTACAGTACTACATTTCAAATGTTCACAGGAAAGTTCAATATTCAGAGCAAACTAAGAGCATCTACAGTGAGACCTCTCGAACCCGCCTCGTACACCCGGGCGGGTCGCCCGGTCACTGTCCGGTCACGTTTTTTTAACCCAGACGAGCGCCTTAAACGGGCCTCAAACGTCCGGGCTGACCGACACCCCCCATATCCAATCCAAATACAGGGCGGATATGGGCGCGCCCAGGCACGCTCACCATGTCGGTCTGACGGCGGGTCCCATGCGGTAACACCCGGAAACCCAGCGGTCCGACGGACGCCGCGTCCGTCTCCGCGGTGTGAACGCCGCTCCGGCTCGCCGCCCAAGACCAAATCCGACTATTTAAGCCGGCTGGCGTCCCGCAACCCTAACCCATCCCCTCTCGACGCCGCCTGAGGGAGTCCTGGATTAAGGGGTCCTCGGGCGTCCGGACTATAGTACGTGGGCCGGACTGATGGGCTGTGAAGATACAACCGAAGACTCTCTCCCGTGTCCGGATGGGACTCTCCTTGGCGTGGAAGGCAAGCTTGGCGTCCTGATATGAAGATTCCTTTCTCTGTAACCGACTTTGTACAACCCTAGTCCCCTCCGGTGTCTATATAAACTAGAGGGCTTAGTCCGTAGAGGCAAGAATCATAATCATAGTCATACAGGCTAGACTCTTAGGGTTTTAGCCATTACAATCTCGTAGTAGATCTACTCTTGTAATACTCATATTCATCAAGATCAATCAAGCAGGAAGTAGGGTATTACCTCCATAGAGAGGGCCCGAACCTGGGTAAACATCGTGTCCCCCGTCTCCTGTTACCATCGACCTTAGACGCACAGTTCAGGACCCCCTACCCGAGATCCGCCGGTTTTAACACTGACATTGGTGCTTTCATTAAGAGTTCCGCTGTGTCGTCGTCAAGAGGTTCGATGGCCCCGTCAATCATCTACAACAATGTTGTCCAGGGAGAAACCTTTCTTCCCAGACAGATCTTTGTATTCGGCGGCTTTACACTGCGGGCCAACTCGCTTGGCCACCTAGAGCAAATCGATAGCTACGCCCCTGGCCGTCAGGTCAGATTTGGAAACTTGAATTACGTCGCGGATATTCGCGGAGACTTGATCTTCGACGGATTCGAGATCACGGCAACCGCTCCCTGTCGCCATGATGAACATGACTTAAATCTGTCATCAGACCATGCCCAGGGGATATCGCCTGTAACTGCTCTGGCCCTAGTTCCGGAGCAGATTGCGCCATCCGAGGACGGGAGGCTCAACCCCGCCACGAAAGCCGCAAACTCAGCGGCGTCAGAGCCGCACACCGACCCAACCTCGAGTGGGATCCGTGTCACCGCAACCTCGGACCCGTTTCCGGCTACAAGTTCCGAACCATGTGCGCTCACGGCATCGCACGAGCTTGATCGTGCATCGATCGTCGAATTCAGCTCGCGGACATCTTCTTTCGGCACTCGCCTTTAGGCGACGTGCTAAACTCATTAAAACACTCTCCTTAGCGGAGGACTCTCAGCCGAATTATATCCGGTTCGAACTGGAGGCTGACGATGGAGAATTTCGCTTCCCACCCCTGCCCACTTCATAGCCATTGTCGAAGACTTAACCGACATTCTCGATTACGGCTCTGAAGACATCGACGATATGGACGACGATGCCGGAGAGGAGCAGGCCGAAAACCCACCGTTCACCGGACGATGGACGGCCACCTCCTCATACGACGTATACATGGTGGATGCACCAAAAGAGAATAGCGGCGATGACAAGGAAGATCCAGTTGAGGACAAACCTCATGAGATACAACCAAAGTGCCGTCGTCAGCGGCGCCGCTCTAAATCACGCCGCAGCAAAGACAGCAACACCGGCACAGGAGAAGGTAACACTCCGGACGGTGCTGAAGACAATGAAGACCCTGTTGAGGCAACTTCCGAACAGGACGAACGGGAAGATGGGCAAGTTAGCCCTGATGAAGAGGCCATACACGAAGACTCGGAGGACAGTAATTATCTTCCGCTCTCGGAGGAGGAGGTGAGCCTTGGCAACGAGGATTTTATCGTGCCTGAGGAACCTCTTGAGCAGGAGCGCTTTAAGCGCTGGCTAATAGCCACTGCAAGGAGCCTGAAAAAGAAGCAGCAACAGCTTCAAGCTGATCAAGATCTGCTCAATGATAGATGGACCGATGTCCTGGCAGCCGAGGAATACGGCCTCAAGCGCCCAACAAAAAGTTACCCAAAGCGTAAATTGCTACCCCAGTTCGATGATGAGGCGCTGGAGCCCGTACCATCATTGCGCAATGCGGCTGACCGACCACCACGCGGTCGGGACAAAGCGGCAACTCAAGCCGAACACCAGCCCGCCCCACCTCACCATAAAGGCAGAGATAAAATAGCTCGGGGACATACCTACGACATGCGGCAGGGCTTGGACAGTAGAGCAGGTTAGAACAGATCGATCTATGGACCACGGGGACGCGCCCTGACACGCGACAACGGCTATCTAGCCGGACGCAACAATCATACTCACGCCCGGGCCGAGAACCGCAGACGGACTCCATCCGAGCTACGTCGCGATGTGGCCCGATACAGAGGCGCCACACACCCCCTTTGCTTCACTGACGAGGTAATGGATCACGAATTCCCAGAAGGGTTTAAACCCGTAAACATCGAATCATATGATGGGACAACAGACCCCGCGGTATGGATCAAGGATTTTCTTCTCCATATTCATATGGCCCGCGGTGATGATCTCCACGCCATCAAATACCTCCCACTAAAACTCAAAGGACCAGCTCGGTACTGGTTGAACAGTCTGCCCGAAAACTCCATTGGCAGCTGGGAAGACTTGGAAGAAGCCTTCCTTGACAACTTTGAAGGAACATATGTCCGACCTCCGGATGCAGATGACTTAAGTCATATAGTCCAACAGCCCGGAGAGTCAGCCAAGAAATTCTGGACTCGGTTCTTAACTAAAAAGAACCAGATCGTCGACTGTCCGGATGCCGAAGCCCTAGCGGACTTTAAGCATAGCATCCGCGATGAATGGCTCGCCCGACATCTCGGGCAGGAAAAGCCGAAGTCCATGGCAGCCCTTACGGCACTTATGACCCGCTTCTGTGCGGGCGAAGATAGTTG
The DNA here is from genome assembly GCA_021605145.1 of Aegilops bicornis. Classification (NCBI taxonomy): domain Eukaryota; kingdom Viridiplantae; phylum Streptophyta; class Magnoliopsida; order Poales; family Poaceae; genus Aegilops; species Aegilops bicornis. The sequence goes on along the minus strand of CM038671.1, from coordinate 552,787,127 downwards.
GCTAGCCCATTGCAATAATAATGCAAGCGAACTTGGCACCTCCAAAGCCAAGTATATCAATGGCATGCCCCGACGCAACAGACATAAGCGTCGAAACAACAGTGACAACACCGATGATACGACGGTCAGCACCGGATTCAGTGGCTCTAAGTCCGGTCAGCGGAAGAAGCCATATAAAAGAAACAATCCGGGCTCGTCCAGCCTGGACCGCATACTCGATCGTCCATGCCAAATCCATGGCGCTCCTGATAAACCAGCCAATCATACCAACAGAGATTGTTGGGTTTTCAAACAGGCCGGCAAGTTAAATGCCGAGAACAAGGAGAAAGGGTCGCAAAGCAAGGACAATGACGAGGAGCCCCGGCCACCAAACACAGGGGGACAAAACAAGTCCCCCCCAAGTTAATGATATACACTACCCATATCCCCAAGAGGGAGCGCAAGCGCGCACTCGGACGTCTACGCGATGGAGCTAGTCGCCCCAAAGTTCTACCCATGGTCGTCCTGTCCGATCACTTTCGATCGCAGGGACCATTCCACCAGTATCTGTCATGGCGGTTCAGCCGCGCTGGTCCTCGATCCAATCATTGTTGGGTTCCATCTTACGCGAGTCCTCATGGACGGTTGTAGCAGCCTGAACCTGCTCTATCAGGATACAGTGCGCAAAATGGGCATTAATCCCTCACGGATTAAGCCCACAAAGACTACCTTTAAAGGAGTCATACCAGGTGTAGAGGCCCGTTGTACGGGCTCAACCACACTAGAGGTTGTCTTCGGATCTCCGGACAACTTCCAAAGCGAAGAGTTGATCTTGGATATCGTCCCCTTCCGCAGCGGCTATCATGCACTGCTCGGACAAACCGCATTTGCTCGATTCAATGCGGTGCCACACTATGCTTATCTAAAGCTCAAGATGCCTGGACCACGTAGTGTCATAACAGTTAATGGAAATACGGAGCCTTCCCTCAGTACCGAGTCGCACACCGCGGCCCTAGCGGCAGAAGTACAGAGCGGCCTTTTCAAACAAAACCTTAATTCGGCGGCCAAGCTCCCGGACACTGTCAAACGAGTCCGGACTACTCTGCAGCAGGACAGTCCAGCTTGCCAAGAGCTCGACTAGCAATTTGGCCTTCGTCCCAGTTCCAACCAAGTGGCGGCATTCGTACCGCGCGTACATAACTACTCACTCAAAATACCATGGGCATAGACGGACGCATAACTAGCTTGTGATCCATAATACAGCTCGACCTCTCCCGGACACACATACTTTTAATTTTTCTTTTTTTATTCTTTTCAGGTTTCTTTTCCGCAAGCTTCTTCAGACGACCTGATCATCGGTCCTTTCGACAGGATGGGTACACCGAGATGGCAAGAAGCACTGACGTACAAAGGGAATTTCTAGGTGGTCTCTTTAACAATCACTCTACCTATTTTCAGGACCCGCACGCAACTCTTCCTTGGTTGTGGCATGTTAAATAGCCTGGTTGCTTATTGCACCACTTGCACAAAATACACTTTGACGTATTAATAAAACTATAATGGAAACAGTTGGCGGCCCAACTTCTGTGGCATTAGATTACTACCTCCTTTTTCCTTTTTTGATAATCTTCTCAAGTTGCACCCGTACACTTTGGTACGCTTTAATCTGCCAGGGGCTTCATTGTGACCCATAATACAGCAACAAAGTCCGAACACTCTTTACAGTACAGTTCGGCACCCCGAATTTAGCATTATATTCATTGGCTCTGAATCATGTCTTTGGTCAATAGTTGGGTTGCCCGCCTCCTGTGCTTACTACCTTACGTTCCACTATATCAGCTAGGGTAGTAAAGGGAGAACTACTGCGATTGTGTCCTGGTTTATTCGGATGAGCACCTCAGTAGAGAAAGCCGAAAACTGACTGTTATGATGCGGCGAGAGCCGTTCAGCTCTTCGGAGGTTTCAAATCTTTAGCGATTTTTTCCACATTATGCGATGAATCGGTTCTTACCCAATCAGGTGTTTACAGTACCATAGTTTGGATACAAGGGACTGCGCCTAAATTTTCATTGTCAAACTCCTATGGCTAAGTGAGGGTGATAAAGCCACATAGTCCGATTGCCTGGTTCGTTGCGCTAAACACCTCCTTCAAGGACCAAACAATTGGATCAAGAGTGTTTAGATTTCATCCCGAACACCCCTGCATTACTACCTACGTGAAATTTGAAGCGACTGGCCAACTCTCAAAATTTCATAAACACGGCCGCATAGGAGGTAAAATATTAAACAAACATTATATTACATAGCCGAACTTGTTTCATAATACAGGGCAAGACAATGTGAATGTATTCATTCAAAGATTACATCTTTCGTGCATTACTCTGCCACAATACGGGATCCCTCCAGGACATCGCTAAAATATCGCTCGGCCGTGCGGTGCTCCTTGCCCGTGGGCGGTCCCTCGGTCGCGACTGTGACGGCGTTCATCTTTGCCCACTGCATCTTGACACGGGCGAAGGCCATCCGCGCACCTTCAATGCAGACCGACCGCTTGATGGCGTCAAGCCAAGGGCAGGCATTGACTAGCCGCTTCACAAGACCAAAGTAGCTGCTGGGTATGGCTTCGGCAGGCCACAACTGGATTATTAAGTCCTTCATGGCCAGTTCGGCCACCCTATGCAGCTCGACCAGCTGTTTTAGCTGATCGCTAAAGGGCACCGGATGTTCTGGCGCAAGGTATTGCAACCAAAACAACTTCTCCGTTGAGCTCCCCTCTTCGGCTCGAAAGAATTCAGCAGCGTCAGAAACGCTGCGCGGCAGATCTGCAAACGCCCTTGGAGAACTCCAAATCTGGGTCAGTAAGAGATACCTCTTCTTCACATACTTGCTTTGCATAATAAAAGCCTTACCCGCCGCGATCTTCTTGGCCTCTTGGATTTCCTGGAGGGTGCCTTGGGCTTCGGCCTGGGCCTCTTGTGCGCTTTGGCGGGCCTTCGCGAGTTCGGACTCTTGGTCCGCATGCTGGTGCTCCAAGGACTCGTATTTCTTCAAGGCGTCCTGGAGCTCTTGCTGGACCTCCTCAAACTTGGCCTCATGCTTTTTCTGGGCGGCTTGTTCCTTCGCTGCCCTCTCCTCGGCCTCGGCCAGTGCTTTCTTGAGGGTTTCAACCTCAGTAGCCGCTCCTACAAATATCATAGCACTATGGTCAGCACACATCATTTATTCTTTCCGAATATACAACAAGTCACCACATACCTTGCTTGTCCTCCAGCTGCCTTTTTACAAGGCCGAGCTCTTCTTCGGCCCGCTCCAGACTCTGCTTTAGTCCGGAGACCTCAGCAGCATGAGAGGTTGTGGCCAACAACGACGCCTGCTTATTCACATAAGACATATTTAGTTAGTTTCCTACGAAAATTACTTGATCCTCTGTCCGACTTTTCTTTCCGAACACCGGACAGTGTCTCAGGGGCTACTGTCTATCCTATGGCTTTCTCTTTTGCGTCGCTTACCGCAAAGCCTGTTAGCAGGCTGGTGCAGGCTTCAGTCAGTCCGTTCTTGATGGACTGAACCCTCTCAACCACCGTACCCATAAGGATACGGTGTTCCTCCACAATAGAAGCGCCTTGTAGCGCTTCCAGCAGATTATCCGGTGCCTCTATATGGACAGAGGTCACTGGCAGTATTGGCACACCTCCTTCCTTCGGAGGAGGCTGCTCGCTTGACTCCGGAGCCGTGTAGGTCTTCGGGATGGTATCCGGCTGGGGGCCGAATTGGATATGGCCCCCATCGCCAGTCTCCATGGGGGCTTTCTCCCCCATGTGTCCGGCGGCCGAGGAGTCATCCTCTGGCGCCACCCGGACGACCTCCTGAACCTCTCCCTGGCCGGGGAAGGTCCTTCGGGAAAGCACCTCGGCGTCGCCCTTGGCCTGGGGAGAGTGAGCCGTCGGTGGTGACTCGCTGGCCATCGCCTTTGAATCCAGCGAATCCCCCGATGAGGACCGCAGGGAGCTGTCGTGGGCCGGACTGCAATTGCATAATTCAACATGTTAGAACTATGAAGTAGAGAGGTCGGATATATGGATGCATCAGGGTTTCTTAGTACTCACGATGCGGCCAGGGGCTTGTTTCGGGGGCGCGGCTCTGGGCTGCTCTCAACGTCCCACGCGGAGTTATCCGCGAGGGAGCTCTTCCCCCTCTTGGACGCCCCCGCCTCCAGATTTCTAGAGGCCGCCCTCTTCTTCCTTCCCCCCTCAGGGGGAGTTGCTTTCTTCCTCCTCCTCGTTGTTATCCTCGGCGGCGGAGGAATGGGAATCATCGTCTTCGGACGTTACGTCCGAAGCACCCTTGCAGCGGGGGCCACTTTTGGCCCCCTTGGCCTTCTTCTTGGCCTTCTTCTCCGGCACCTTGTAGGGCGCCGGAACCAGCACCTTCATCAGAAGCGGGATGGCTGGTTCCTCGGGTAGCGGAGCCGAACACCTAATCCGCTCCGCTTTCTCTGTCCATACCTGAAAAAAGAAATAGCAAAGTTTTAGATATCTTCCTTGAATAAGCAAGTGGAGGATACACCTTGAAACGCGAAAGACTTACCGCACCGGCGGGATGGGCCAGATCGTGCCCGCAGTCCTCGGTGGTGTCCGGCGGCGTCTCATTTCCCTTGAAGAGCAACTTCCAAATATCTTCGCGCGTGGTTCCGAAGAGCCTTTCCAAGGTCTGGTGCTTCTTCGGATCGAATTCCCATAAAGGGCAGGTTCGGCTCTAGCATGGAAGGATCCGGCGAACTAGCATCACCTGGATCACGTTGACGAGCTTGATGTTTTTGTCCACCATGACTTGGATGCGCGTTTGCGGTGCTATCAGCTCATCCGACGAAGACCAATTCGGGCCCTTCTCTATCCAGGAGGTTAGCCGCATTAGAGCTCCGGACTTGAATTCGGGAGCCGCGGTCCAGGTGGCGTCGCGGGGCACTGTGATATAGAACCACAGTTTCTGCCACTCTTTGATGGTATCCACAAAGGTATCTTTGGGCCATGTGACATTGGGCATCTTGCTCACCATGGCACCTCCGCACTCCGCGTGTTGGCCATCCACCACCTTCGGCTTCACATTGAAGATCTTAAGCCACAGTCCGAAGTGGGGCGAAATGCGGAGGAAGGCCTCACACAAGGCAATGGATGCCGAGATGTTGAGGAAGGAGTTTGGGGCTAGATCATAGAAATCTAGCCCGTAATAGAACATAAGTCCGTGGACGAAAGGGTGGAGAGGAAATCCTAACCCACGGACGAAATGGGGGATGAACACCACCCTCCCGTTGGGCTTCGGGGTGGGGACGATTTTCCCCTTGGTCGGAAGACGGTGGGCGGTTTCTTTCGCCAGGTACGGGGCCTCCCAAAGCTTGGTGATGTCCTTCTCCTTGACGGGGGAGGCCATCTGTCGTGGTTCTAAGTCTGACAGTAGAATGGGGGGTAGGTATGGAGAGGCAAGATCCTAGCTATGGAGTAGTTGTATACGCAAGGGATTTACGAGTTCAAGCCCTTCTCGGAGGAAGTAACAGCCCTACGTCTCGGAGCCCGGAGGCGGTCGACTGGATTATATGCGTATGTGTTACAGGGTGCGAACCCTTCTACGTGGAGGGGTGGCTTATATAGAGTGCGCCAGACCCCAGCCATTACGTAGTAGAGGGTTTAAGGTGCGTTAAAGCTAGGCGTTCTTGGTAACGCCTTACATAAAGTGTCATTAAGGTCATAAAGACTATTTAACTACTGCACCGTTTGGACACCGAGTGGCTCTTGGACTCTTGGTGGTCGAGTGGGTCTTCATAGTCGAGTGTCTTTGAATCTGTCGAGTGGAAGCCTACCAGTCGATCGGAAGGCTGCTTCTCTTGTGAATGGCCTTGTGGAGGGTACCTTTGGGCAGGTCTATGACCCTACCCCAGGTACATGACTTCATCATTAGCCCCCGAATGGATCGAGGTTTGAGTGAGGAAGGAGTTGATAATCTTTCCGACCAGTTCTTCGTGTTGTGAGTGCGTCTTACTCTGGATCAACGACCTTTTAGTGACGGCATCAACTTCTCTTTCGGTCGCCTTGATCCATTCTTCACGCTTGTCGAGTGAACTTTGTGAACACGAGGATTTCGGCTGACGGATCTGAGGAAATCTGTTATCTGACGAGTTGCTCTGCGGTTAGCAGATTTTGCGGGATCCGAATTTTGGGGAGCGCGCGAAGCGGAGAAAACCGCGGCACTCGGATGGGATAAGACGATAACGCCTTGATCCTCGCGCCGCCTTTTTCGCCACGTATCGTGCACGCGCCTGTTGCGGGATCGTGACGGGATTTCCTGGGCCTACCGGTCAGCCACTCGGAAGCGACCCCATATAAAGCGTTGGACCGGGCATTTAGAATAGTGAGTACTCATACTTCTCCTCTCTCCGCCTCCAAAACTTTCTCGCCACGCTCTCCGCTTTGTCAGCCAAGCTTCGGTACTTTTCTCGCCGGCGACCATGGTGAAGGACAAGACTGCCGCCCTGGAACGGGTGAAGAAGACGGCGGCGAAGGCCAAGGGGAGAGCGCCCAGTCGGGGCGGTTCCTCTTCGCGGTCCAAGCTGCCGCAGGGCTGGGTCCAAGGAGATCGGATCCGTCGACCATCACCGAGAAAGATCTCACCGATCCGCCAACGGCGACTGATCCCCATGGGTCGGCGAGGCTTCCGCACGGAGTGGCAACCGCATGACTGAAGAGGGTGAGTCGTCCTCCTAGCCACCCACGTAAATAGTGGGTTTTCTCTGCCGCCAAATCCTTTTTTTCCGGGGTTTCGAACTTTTTGGAGCGCAACTCCACCATTTCACTCCAAACTCCATTGTGTATCTTGTTGCTTCGTTTAGCTCTGCGAGAATTTCTTGGGTTGTCGACCGCATTGGGGTCTTTTCAAGCACATATTCACTGTCGCTCTCAGACGGTGAAGAAAACGAGCCCGAATGACGAGAGGACCCAAGTAATCCAAATGTGTGGGGACTCGGGGTCCACATGAGGGGAAGAGCGCCTTTTCCAGCTATGACTCTCCCGACTTCGGTTAGAGGGTGGCAATCGACCTGGTTTTACTGCCAAGACCAGCCGACGCCGGGCAAATGACTGGGCTCCATCCTTTCTCCATGAGTCGAGTGAACAAGCCATCTTCCACGAAGGTGTTACCAGAGGAGAAGGCCCAAGTAAAGCTGGCGATGGAGCGTGTAGTCCAGCTTATTCGCGATGGGGTGACGGTATGGATCTCTGGAGGTTTTTCTCCGACGGCGTATTCAGCCACTCCAATACCGAGGTCATCCGATGTGGATGTACTAATGCGGATGATACCACTCGGGTCAATCCGGAGGAGGTTGATGACGCCATCTTTGGAGAAGTGGATGACCGCCATCACAGAAATAAAGACAACCCTCGAGGAGCTAGGAGGATTCCACCACTCGACCAGAGTTATCAACCGGACAAGGTATCACCGCTTATCTCCATTGTGATTCTGCTTGTATTCATTCTGTTTTGATGTCAATTTAAATCGACTTTCACCTTGTTTTGTTGTCTTCTAGGTCACCTTTGAGATGTACTTGATGCCCAACGGGGCGCAGGAAACAGCCGAAGAAGAAGAAGGAAGTGGAGGTGAGAGTCCGGATGAATGGGAGTCCAACGGCGAGGAGGATGAGGAGGAGGATGACTCTGATGATGAGGAGGAGGAGGAAGAAGAGGAGGAAGACATCGACCCTCCTCGCTCGGAGGGAAGGTCCAAATTGACGCACGGCGTGACGGGCGGTAAAAAGCTGTTGTGCCCATCGGTCGGTCGGCGAAGCGACCTAGGACAACTTCTCCCGCGCCGATCGAGAAGCCGCCAAGCAACCTCGGCGACGTCGTCAAAGCCGGGCGAAGGCCTTGCCAAAGATGCGAATGGTCATCCCCACCATCTCCGGGTAACCAATCGAACCTTGTATTGCCTCTTTCAACCTGAGTGAACTTTTGGTCGACTTGATGACTGATCAGCCGACTCTTGAAATCTTCAGCGCCGCTACCTCCGAGACTTCAGCCAAGCACGATGATCAGGAAATGGAGGATGCAGCCACTTCCAATCTTGGTAAGATCTATGAGGTTTTACTTTTAGCCGACTGGAGCTTTTTAGTCGATTGGACTTCCATGTTTATACGGATCTCTCTTGTAGTTCCACCTCACGTCATTGATCTCCCCGATGATGACGAGGAAGCGCCATTGAGGGAGAAGAGGAACAAGAAAGTGCATGCTGGCAAGGCTGCTCAAGTCGCGGCGACTCCTGAGACGCTGATTTCCGAGGGAGGCAATCCCACTCGGACTTCTGTATCTTTGTTGCATCACCGACGAGTGCCCGACCCACTTCACGATCGCTGATCCACCGCCTCTCTTTGCTACACACCACGTCCCGAAGCGACCAAGTAAGTGCTGCTAAGGAGGCCATACGCCAGTGCAGGGATCATGATGGAGCAGGTGAAAGCGGCTCGAGAGGCAAGTCAGTGACCTATGATGCCGATTCAGCTCTCCGCAGAGCAATGTCCAAATAAGTTAGTCGTCGCTTGCTTTGTTAGGATATACTATCTCAAACTGCTTTCTCCGGAGATTTCCATATCTGTACACCCACCGGGTGTGTGTGTCGTTGAACTTTTGTGGGGCACGCTGAGTGCACCCACCGGGTGTAGTCCCGAGACTATGGTCGATTGCGTGCGATCGGCTATGGTCTTTATCTTGTGATCTTCTTCACTCGACCGTGACGGACCAAGTCGAATGGAATCAGAAACCGTGGGGGCACGCTAAGTGCACCCTATGGGTGTAGTCCCCGAGACTATGGTCGACTGCGCGCAGTTGACTATAGTCTAAAGAACTTATTTTTTTTACTGCGGCTGACCACTGACAATTAGCCATGTTTTTAGAATCATAGCCCTTTTGCCTCTTTTGGTCGACTGATCGAACCAAATTGGTAAACCAAAGGGGATCGCATTGAGTGCACCATTGGGTGTAGTCCCCGAGGCTACTGTCAAATGTTTTTATTCGACCGTAGTCTTAGAAATGCTACTATTTTTCCTTAGTCACTCAGAAGTGATCTGTCTTTGATGTCTTTCGTTGGTTGATTCTTTGTAGAAATCTTGCGAGCTTGTGGCTCGCTATACTGAGTTAGAGAAAAAGCAGATTCAGGTCAACCTCGATTTGAAGCTTGCTCAGGAGAATTTGCAGAAGGCAAAGGATGAAGCAAAAGGTATGGCTGGTGAGAATTTTTATTGTTGCCTCGCTTTTCTGCTCATTCTCAACTCTGTTCTCATTGTTGCTTTGGCAGATAAAGCTGGAAGAGACTTTGAAGAAGAAGGACCTTGACCTTGCAGAGGCACAAAAGGCGGCTTTGGAGAAAACAAAGCTCGCTGAAGAGAAGCTTGCCTCAGTCGACAAACTTGATGATGAAAATGCCAAGCTGAAAGCCTCTCTTGACGCGGCTAACACGGAAGTCACCGATCAAGAACGACAAGAATGTTCTCATTCGACAAGGTTGGCCACCAAGGGAAGCGAAACGACACGGAGATTTATCTTGGAGGGTTCGCCAAGAAGTTGCTCATGCCTCAAGGTAATCTCTTTTATCCAACTGTCTTGCTCTCACCGCTCATCACATGATCTTCATTTTAAGTCTGAGTTGTGTTTTCAGAATTCTGCCAAAACTTTGAAGAAGAAACCGGTCGAGTGGAAACCAGCTTGGACCCCATCAACTCTCCCCGTGAAGGACGGTTGCTATGAATGTGTTCCGACCGAGTCTCGTGTTGCTAGCGTATTGGATTATCTTGCTCGACCGAAAGTTGCGGTGTCGCGGATCGACTCGACTCTCGCCGTAACAGACTCTCCGAATGATCTTGAATCCTCGATGACTCGTCCGAATGAGATTCCAAGTCGAGTGCAAGAATGGAAAAGTCATCCGCTGTGTGGTGCCGATGTTGCTCTATCTCTGGTTCGTGTCCACTGCAAAGAAGCGCAAGAGGACAAGCTGGTGTCTCTCAAGGTTGCCAATACCAGGAAGCACGACTTCAGATCTTTCATGGAGACTTTCATCGCTGTTGCTACCCGTATTGCTGACGGAATCGACCTCGATCAGCTTTGTTGCACCTTCCGGTCCTCCTGGAGGAGTAAAAACTTCTAAGTCCCATCAGAATTTGCCTCGGAATGCCGAGTGGTTTCTGTAACCGATAAACTTTAACAGGCTTAACGCCTGAGCGCCTTTGGATCCGTAGGACATTTATCCGAACTTGGTTTTTCCTTTAACATGCTTTGCTTGCATTCGAGAGAACTTTATTCCTCATTCGGAAGATATTCCGTTGAAATTCCAATCGACTTGTGCTTCATCTATCCTGCGGTAGAGGTGAAACATGATCGCGATCGACCTTGTCGCCCTTACGGATCGGGACGAACCAAGACGTTGTGCTTGTGGCGAAGCTCCGAAGGAGGAGGTAGCAGTCGACCTGCACCTCGTCGTCCTTGCGAATTGGGATGGACCGCACGTTGTACTTGTGGCGAAGTTCCGAAGGAGGAGGTAGCAGTCGACCTGCACCTCGTCGTCTGCGGCGGATTGGGATGAATTCCTTACTTAGGCGAAAGCACTGGCTGCAGCTCAGCCTCCGAGTGGGAGGCTTGCTCTCCACTTGGTAGGATTTTTATTACTTAGGCGAGCACTGGCTGCAGCTAAGCCCCGAGTGGGAGGTTTGCTCTCCACTCGGTAGGATTTCTATTACTTAGGCGAGCACTGGCTGCAGCTAAGCCCCGAGTGGGAGGTTTGCTCTCCACTCGGTAGGATTTCTATTACTTAGGCGCAGCACTGGCTGCAGCTAAGCCCCGAGTGGGAGGTTTGCTCTCCACTCGGTAGGATTTCTATTACTTAGGCGAGCACTGGCTGCATCTAAGCCCCCGAGTGGGAGGTTTGCTCTCCACTCGGTAGGATTTCTATTACTTAGGTGAGCACTGGGCTGCAGCTAAGCCTCCGAGTGGGAGGTTTGCTCTCCACTCGGTAAGATTTTTATCACTTTGGATGTTTAAGGCGAATCTTTGGGCAGTTATAAGCCCCCGAGTGGGAGACTGGCTCACCACTCGGCAGGTTTGAATACTTAGGCGAGTACTTGGACTGCAGCTAAGCCTCCGAGTGGGAGGCTGGCTCGCCACTCGGTGAGGATTTTGGATACTTAGGCGAGTACTTGACTGCAGCTAAGCCTCCGAGTGGGAGGCTGGCTCGCCACTCGGTGGGATTTTGGATACTTAGGCGAGTACTTGGACTGCAGCTAAGCCTCCGAGTGGGAGGCTGGCTCGCCACTCGGTAGGGATTTTGGATACTTAGGCGAGTACTTGGACTGTGGCTAAGCCTCCGAGTGGGAGGCTGGCTCGCCACTCGGTAGGATTTGGATACTTAGGCGAAGCGGATTCGTTAGCTAAGCCCCCGAGTGAGAGACCTGGCTCGCACTCTGAAAGGATTTTTACAAACTTAGGCGAATCGGATTCGCGACTAAGCCACCCACTGGGGTAATTTCAACAAAAAGCAATAACAATCAATCGGGAAAATTATAACAGTCTTGTCTTGGATAAACAAACTACAAAAGTACTTTTATTACATCTCAACCGAGTGAGTTTTAAGTGTAAAAGGGGCGGAGCAGCTCGCTGCGTTCAAGCTCGAGGCTCGTCGATCTGGCGATCAACATTTTAGAGATGATATGCCCGTTGTGGAGGACTCTCGTGACGATGAAGGGACCTTCCCAAGTGGGAGCAAGCTTGTGGGGTTTACGTTGATCCACTCGGAGGACCAAATCTCCCTCTTGGAAGGCTCGACTCTTCACATTTCTCGGCATGGAATCGACGCAAGTCTTGCTGATAGATAGTCGAGCGGATCAAGGCCATCTCTCTCTCCTCTTCCAAGAGGTCGATCGCATCTTGCCGGGCTTGTTCCGCTTCTTCTTCGTAGTATAGCTCGACTCGAGGCGCATTGTGAAGTAGGTCACTCGGCGTAATTGCTTCACTCCATAGACCGGGAAGAATGGAGTTCTCCCACGACCGATTAGGAGTGGTCCTCAATCCCGTGAGAACTGGCGATGGAAGTTCGTCGACCCAAGCTCCTGCTGCGTGTTTGAGATCACGCATCAGCCGAGGTTTTAGCCCTTTGAGAATGAGGCCGTTTGCACGTTCTGCTTGTCCATTCGACTGAGGATGAGCCATTGAAGCAAGTCGACCCGCGTGCCTTGAGAGGCGCAGAAGGCTTTGAACTTGTCATTATCAAAGTTTGACCCATTGTCGGTGATGATGATATGCGGAACTCCATATCTGAATATCAACTCTCTGATGAAACTGATAGCAGTGCATGCATCGAGGTTCTTGATGGGCTTGGCTTCGATCCACTTGGTGAACTTGTCGGCTGCTACTAGCAAATCGGTGAAACCGCTTACGCCAGCTTCTCAACGGTCCAATCATGTCCAATCCCCAAACAGCGAAGGGCCAAACGAGTGGAATGGTCTTCAAGGTGAGGCTGGCTTGTGCGACATGTTGGAATAGAACCGACATCCTTCACACTTGTCGACTATTTCTTTTGCCATTTCATTTGCTTTCGCCAGTAAAATCCCCTTGGTATGCTTTAGCCACGATGGTCGGGAGGACGATGATGGCCACAGGTCCCCAGTGGATATCCTCAAGAATTATCGACCTTCTTATGGCGTGATACACTTACGGCCGACTCGATCGCGCTTTCTCTGTACAATTGTCCCTTGATCATTTGTAAAGGCCTTGGATCGACGGATGATCCGTCGAGCCTCTTCTTCATTCTTCGGGAGCTCTTTCCTTAGGATATATGCGATGTACAGCCTTGTCCGGTCGGGAGTGATGACCACAACTTCCATAATCAGGTCGACCACTGGGACCTCAACTTGATCGGATCATTGGCACTCTTTTGCTGTGGGGCTTCTTACGTGAAAGGATCCTCCTGCACCGATGGAGCATGAATGTGTTCCAAAAATACATTCCGGGAATGGCTTCCTCTTGGACCCTATCTTCGCCAAATCATCCGCAGCTTGATTTTTAGTCGGGGTATATGATGAAGCTCTAACCCCTCAATTTGTTCTCCAAATTTTCTTACTGCATTACAATAACCTGTCATAGCTGGGCTTCGACATCCCACTCCTTCATCACTTGATTAACAACAGATCCGAGTCGCCATAGACCATAAGGCTGACGGACGCCGAAAGTGAAATGGCCATGCGCAACCCATACAGGAGTGCTTCATATTACGCTTCGTTGTTGGAAGAATCAAAGTGAATCTGGAGAACATACTTGAGCCTATCTCCTCGGGGAAACCAATACAACCCCGCACTGTAACCGTTCAGCATCTTGGAACCATCGAAAAACATAGTCCAATGTTCCGAGTGAACTTGGGTCGGAAGTTGCTGTTCAGTCCACTCGGCGAGGAAATCTGCTATTGCTTGGGACTTGATAGCTTTCTTTGCCTCGAATTTGATATCAAGGGGAAGGAGTTCAATCGCCCATTTTGCCACTCGACCAGTTGCATCTACGTTATGAAGAATTTCCGACAAAGGCGTCACGAATCGTAATGGAATGATCGGAGAAATAATGAGCAACCTTCTTCGTGGTCATATAGATCCCATAAACAAGCTTCGATAGTGAGGGTATCTTTGCTTTGATGGGGTCGATGCTTGAAAGATAATAAACCGGGCGTTGAACTTTGAAGGTTTTTCCTTCTTCTTCCCGCCGACCGTAAGTACGGTAATCGACGACTTGTCCAAAGGGCTGCAATGTAAGCAGCAAAGGCTCCTTGCTGATTGGAGCAGCAAGCACCGGCTGGTGGAGAGCAGAGCTTTGAGCTCGCAAACGCTGCATCGACTTCTAAAGTCCACTCGAACTTGTCCGACTTCTTCATCGACCGGTAAAGAGGCAATGCCTTTTCACCGAGGCGAGATGAATCGACTTAAAGCGCCAAGCATCGGTAAGTTTCGGACATCGTGCACACGCACAGGGCGCTTCATTCGGAGTATGGTGCCAACCTTTTCTGGGTTAGCATCGATTCCTCGCGCGGAACCGAGAAAACCGAGTAACTTTCAACCAGGAACTCAAACTTTACACTTTGATGGATTAAGCTTGATATCATACCTCCACGAGATTGGCAAATGTTTCCAGCAAGGTCGGTCCAATGTGCTCGGAACCCTTTCGTGACTTGACCACTATATCATCCATGTATGCTTCCACATTCCGACTGATTTGAGTGAGCAAACACTTACGAATCATCCTCATGAATGTGGCTCCGCATTCTTGAGACCGAATGGCATGGTGACATAACGAAACATCCGAATGGAGTGATGAACGTTGTTTTAATCTCATCGGGTCCATCTGAGACGGATCTGATGGTACCCGGAATAAGCGTCTAAAAAAGACAACCTCTCGCATCCCGCAGTTGAATCGACTATTTGGTCGATGCGAGGAAGAGGGAAATGATCTTTCAGGCAGGACCGATTGATATGCTTGAAATCAATGCACATGCGCAACGACTTGTCCTTCTTGGGGACCATGACAACGTTGGCGAGCCACTCAGAGTGGTAGATCTCTCGGATGAACTCTGATGCTAAGAGTCGATCCACCTCCTCGCGAATGGCCTTTCTCTTGTGGACGGTGGACCGCCGAAGATACTCTTTAACTAGTTTGAATTTCGGTCGACTTCAGAGGCGATGCTCAGCCGACCCCACAGGAACACCCGGCATGTCAGCAGGCTTCCATGCAAGATGTCCCAGTTCTCACGGAGGAACTGGATGATCGCTTCTTCCTATTTTGAGTCGAGTGTTGTTGAGATGTTGGTCGGAGTAGCATCGGGATCAGTCGGGTGAATGTGAACCTATTTCGTCTCGCCCGATCGAATGCTGACTCCGTGGCGGGCTTCTTAGCTCGCAACAAATCACTCGGATCCGCAGTTTTCGATACTCTTGTAGCTCTACCATCGCCAACCGAGCATCGGCGATCTTAGAGCCTTCTGGAAGCACTCTTACGCCTTCTTCCGTTTGCCCGTGGCGATGATCACGCCCTTGGGACCAGGCATCTTCAGTTTAAGATACACGTAACATGGTCGGGCCATGAAAGCGTGCATAAGCTGGTCTCCCGAATAGCGTGATAAAGCGCCTGAAATCCACGACCTCAAAGGTCAACTTTTCTTTCCGGAAATGCTTTGAATCACCAAAAACTACATCAAGAGCAATTTGGCCGAGTGACTCAGCCTTCTTTCCAGGAATGACTCCGTGGAAGCTCATGTTACTGGTACTAAGTCTGGACATCGGAATGCCCATCCCTTTCAACGTCTCCGCATATAATATATTCAAACCACTACCACCATCCATCAGGACTTTGGTCCCGAGTGCCTTCGACAATCGGGTCGACCATCAACGCTTGCCTCCTGTGGTGGCAATGTGCGTCGGGTGATCGACCGATCGAATGTGATGGCGGATGCAGGACCATTTCAGATAATTGGGAGTCACCGGAGCAACCAAGTTTACTTCCCGATTGATAACCTTCAATCGACTTTTTGCTTTCGACGTCAAAGAAAATCATCGTGGTGGAATTGACACGGGATATCCACCATCATCATCATCTCTATCCTCAACTTTGTACGTCTCCTTATCCTTATCCTTGGGATGTTTCCTTGAACCGCTGAATCAAGAGCCGACATCGTCGAGTGGTATGTTTCGGGTAAATGAGTTTACCCTCTTCATCTTTCTTTGTATGAATATGACATGGTAAATCCAACACGTCGTTCCCATCCTGGTCTTTCACCTTCTTAGGGTTCCAAGGACCCTTGGGTTTCCCCTTGAACTTTCTTGGGGTCACTGCCAAGGCCTCTCCGGGAGCCGCTGGCTCGGCTTTGCGCTTCTGCTTCCGACTGGAATTTCCTCCGCCGGTCTCATTGGCGGCCGATTTATATTTACCACTCCGGAGCCGATTCTCTTCTTCACCATTTGCATATTTGGTGGCAATCTCCATCATCCGACTCAGGGTCATATCTCCGGTTCGACCAAATTTCAAACTCAATTCTCTGTTCTTGACACCTTCCTTGAAGGCACAGATCGCTCGATGATCGATACATTCTCGACTGTGTGGTGCAAACTGATCCACCTCTGGATATAATCTCTCAAGGTTTCACTCGACTTTTGCACGCACGACTGCAACTCTGTTAAACCTGCTGGTCGTTTGCAAGTTCCTTCAAATGTCCTAACAAACACTCGGGCAAGATCTTCCCAAGTGTAAATACTGCTGGGTGCTAACTGATTCAACCACGCCCTGGCTGAACCCTCCAACATAAGAGGTAAATGCTTCATGGCTACCTCATCGTTGCCACCGCCGATCTGGACTGCCACTTGGTAATCTTCAAGCCAAGTGTCAGGCTTGGATTCTCAAGTGAACTTGCTGACTCCAGTCGCCAACCTGAAGTTGGGAGGAATCACTGCGGCCCTGATGGCCCTGCTGAAACACTCTGGTCCCGAGACATGAACTCTACTACTGGAAGGAACATCTCTATCGTGGCCGTCTCGGTGAGCTCTGTTCCTGTCGACCAAACCTTGAACGATAATGGATCTCACATCAAAGCACGGTTCTTCCGGGGTCGACCGAACTCTTCGCCAAAGACTGCTTTTGGCGTCTGTCATCCTGCTGCCAAGGAGCGTATGATCCACCCCTTGGGAGGAGTGGGCACTCGGCGTCGATCGTTGCGATCGAATCGGTGCTCATACTTGCTTTCCTTGACCCTTGTATTGATCATCACGCCGCCTCCACGCTCCTCACGCCTCGGGCGATCTTGGACTATGGGCCGATCGAATGAATTCAGTAGCGATCGATCGCTGTGAACCCTGTTCATGGCCCAGGATACAACTGAGTTTTCATCTCCTGCCGCCGAGCAAATCTACGATTTGTTGCAAACCTCTACACCGCCTCCGGCCGGGAAGGCTGAATTGATTCTCGCTATACGGGTGACAGCTGCTAAATTCTGAATCGGAGTTCGATATACCTGGGTTGGCGGTTGAAAGAGTCAAGGCCGACTGGATTCTCGAACCCTCGGTCACAGACGCTTCGTCCAAAGACTCGCTGAAGATTCTCCAGTCGAGTGCGCTCCGCCAGGTTGGCCAAGCGCGCATCCTCCAAGGCGCGAGCCTCGGGGGTTTCTCCAACAATAGGAGTGTGAAGTGCATCCATGTTCCGACGACGAAGCTCCGCCCTCTGGAGCAAAGTGAGGGGCTCGGGCAAGTACTCTTCGTGGGCTTGCACCGGATCGCCTCCACCGGCACCTTCATTGGTGCGGGTGAATCCAGGGGGACTGCGTGGTCCATCGACCATCAGAACCTCTGCCGCCGGGTCACTGCTATCGCATTCAGACGCGGTCTCTACGGAGCTACCGACGTGTCTAACGGTAGTAGAGATTCGTCGGGCTCGATCGCCGCGACTTGGGGATGGCCGATCGGCGGGCCATCGCATGTCTCACCCACCGCTGAAGCCTCGACCGACCGGAACGCTTGTGCCGATGGGAGATCGGGAGTGAAGACAATGAAGAGCCGACCCATCCGGGTCGACGGTTGCCGCAGAGGAGGACGCCGCGGACACACGCTGCGAAAGTCGCCGCCCGCTGGATGGGGAGCGCGCCCACGCCGAGTGGAGCCTCCACGAAGCCAAGCGGAGTCATCGGCGATGAACGTGAGCGCACCGAGACGGATCTCGTGGCCGCCACCGAACTCCACCTGAAACCATGATGCCGAGATCGAGAGAATCCCAACTTCTCCAACACCGCTAGAACACCTGCCCCACGGTGGGTGCCAACCGTCGTGGTTCTAAGTCCGACAAGAGAATGGGGGGTAGGTCTGGAGAGGCAAGATCCTAGCTATGGAGTAGTTGTATACACAAGGGATTTACGAGTTCAGGCCCTTCTCGAGGAAGTAACAGCCCTACGTCTCGGAGCCCGGAGGCGGTCGACTGGATTATATGCGTATGTGTTACAGGGGTGCGAACCCTTCTACCTGTGGAGGGGGGTGGCTTATATAGAGTGCGCCAGGACCCCAGCCAGCCCACGTAGTAGAGGGTTTAAGGTGCGTTAAAGCTAGGCATTACTGGTAACGCCTTACATAAAGTGTCATTAAGGTCATAAAGACTATTTAACTACAGACCATTTGGACACCGAGTGGCTCTTGGACTCTTGGTGGTCGAGTGGGTCTTCATAGTCGAGTGTCTTTGAATCTGTCGAGTGGAAGCCTACCAGGTCGACTGGAAGGCTGCTTCTCTTGTGAATGTCCTTGTGGAGGGTACCTTTGGGCAGGTCTATGACCCTACCCCAGGTACATGACTTCATCACCATCCACTTGCCTTGCGCTCCAGATCCGGACATGGTCGAGTGCTTTCTTGAGGCGGAAAAGATGAGGACTTGGGTGCTGGAGCTCGATAATGAGAGGGCAGAGAGAGAGAGAGAGAGAGAGAGAGAGAGAGAGAGAGAGAGAGAGAAGTCGTGGTGAAAGAAGGGAATCCTTATCTCCTTATAAAGGCAGTGAATATCAAGCGCCTCCCCACTCGCCTTAAAACTCGCCTATTCCCAAGGGCTGTGCAAACGGCACGGTTGGATTACCCACGCCCGTATTGATGAGAATCCCGCAATAAGGGGACACGATCTCTACTTTGACAAGACGTGCCAATGAGACCGCGTCTCGAAGCGACAGGCCAAAAAATGATTCGAAATAATGACCGTGTGATGACGTGGTGTCACATTACCAAAAGTTGTCAGCGGATTGGACTCGTGAAATATTATACTCTCTGCGGTAATGCGTGGTGCTCGTTTTGCAGAGCCGGACACGGTCGTGGTGTCCGAAGACTGTGTTGGAGTATTCAGAGAAGGGACCTGCCTCGCAATGCCGAAGATAATCGATGCGCCGGACACATCTTCATTGAAGCCTGGTTCAGGGGCTACTGAGGGAGTCTTGGATTAAGGGGTCCTCGGGCGTCCGGACTATAGTATGTGGGCCGGACTGATGGCTGTGAAGATACAAGACCGAAGACTCTCTCCCGTGTCCGGATGGGACTCTCCTTGGCGTGGAAGGAAAGCTTGGCGTCCTGATATGAAGATTCCTTTCTCTGTAACTGACTTTGTACAACCCTAGTCCCCTCCGCTGTCTATATAAACCAGAGGGCTTAGTCCGTAGAGGAAAGAATCATAATCATAGTCATACAGGCTAGACTCTTAGGGTTTTAGCCATTACGATCTCATGGTAGATCTACTCTTGTAATACTCATATTCATCAAGATCAATCAAGCAGGAAGTAGGGTATTACCTCCATAGAGAGGGACTGAACCTGGGTAAACATCGTGTCCCCCGTCTCCTGTTACCATTGACCTTAGACACATAGTTCGGGACCCCCTACCCGAGATCCGCCGGTTTTGACACCGACACCGCCAGTCTGAGCCCATCCACCTCCTCCCTCTCCCGCTTCGGTGCTCTACCCATGGTCGGACGCTCCACCCGCACTCCAGCACTCCGCATGGTCTGGAGCAAAATCACCTACTACGCCATGCTGCCGCCGGAGCGCTGGTACGAGATCCAGCAGGAGATCCGGGCGAGGCAAGCCGCGGGCGCCGCCCGCATCGCTATCGGGCTGCCTCCGAACTCGCCGGATCTGGAGGAGGAGGAGGAGCATCCGGGGGAAGAGGAGGAGGAGGAGCAGTTGGGGGAAGAGGAGGAGGAGATGGCCCCGATGGAGGTGGAGGAGGCGGAGAAGCCGGATCAGCAGGTGTCGGCCTTCAACATGGAGCAAGCGGAGGCGGAGTTCGTCGTCGCCCAGTCCGACGAGATGGCCGAGCATCAGGCCATCCTGGAGTCCACCCTAGATGAGGCCTATGTGGAGGCCAACCGGGCATTCCTCCGGTGGGAGCAGGCGGAGTCCGACGCGCTCTTCACCAAACTCGACGCGGAGATAGAGGCGGAGGAGGTCGAAGCGGAGCAGCCGAAGGCACTGAAGGAGTCAGAGTTGCAGTTGTCGCCCATGCTGCCGCTGCCAGGCACGGAGATCGTCGTGATCTCCGATGAGGAGTAGCTAGGATCGACATAGTATGTAGGTTCTACTTCTTTTGCATGTCTTTGTATGGATATAAGAATCGAGTATGAGATGTTCGGATGCAACAAGTAAATTTGAGGCGTGCTCGGTCACTGCCCGCGGACGCGTCCGAGCGTGTCCGCGGGCGTTTGAGGGGCCATATTTTTCATATGTGGCTGTAGATGCTCTAACAAGTCTGGTCCAGAGATAGAGTACTGTACTTTCACGTTGACAACAATCATAGCCAACTTAACTATCTACTCCCACTATTACTCCAGTGTACTAACTTACTCCTGACTAACTCTGACACCATAACACACACACATGACAAGATACAAGGATGCTGAAGAACATCTACACCACCCCATACAACTCCAAATAAATGCTAGGTAGGAAAGCGAGCATCGCTTGAAGTGACAGGAGCCCTCAACCGTGAACTGGTCACCATGAAGAGAAGAAGCCGTGCACGCGAACCATGAACTTCAAGGTGGCGCCTTCAGGATGGGCACGACACCGATGTGCCGCCATAGCCTGATCCAAGGATCAGGATTTCCCCCTAAGCCACACGAAGGGCATGGACTAACCGCGATGACACCTTCAGGAAGGAGACAATTCCAATATGCGCCACCGTCGACCTGACCACATCCACACATTTTAATTTGTTAAAATATGTGTCATAAAAATCATATAGAAACTACAAATGTATGTTAATTGTCCAGTTAGGGCATCTCCAACGTCAACCATCAAACCGCCCGCATACATCCAGACCACGCTGTCCGGATCGCGGAAGCCATCCAACGCGGGTCTGTATCGGTCCTCTGAGCAGTCCAGACGTGCTTTCACCCGCAAATCACAGACAAAGTGGGGGGGGTTGGAATTCGGATAATGCATACGTAGGGACTCCAACACACCCAGCCCACCCAATCCCCCCTCCCAGTCTCATTTCCTTCCGCTCCACCCCTTATCCTCATTGCTTTGCATCCGCACTTTCCACCTCCGCCGCCGCTGCTGTACATCTCTGGCCGCCATAGAGGCATTGCCGGACGTCCACAACCAGCACCAATGCGCCCTCTCACCTCTACGAGGACATTGTCCACCCTTAAGCCGTTTGTACCCAGGTACACTCCGCCCCCTTAGACAGCCTCCATGGAGGACACCATGCTTGGCGGGTGTTTGGTCAAATGCCATTGAGCTTATTTTCAAACGCTATGTCATTTTTTAGAGTATGAAGGATGGCGAGCTACTCGACTATGGAGGATGAGTTGTTGTGCAATTTGTAGTTGGCCGTATCCGTAGATTTCGTAGGCAGGAGAAGAGGGGGGACCTTCTGGCTGTTGGGGATCGTTGCATGGAAAACAAAAATTTTGTATATGCACGCGCAAGATCTATCCATGGAGATGCATAGCAACGATAGGGAAGAGTATGTCTACGTACCCTTGTAGACCGTAAAGCGGAAGCGTTTACCAACGCGGTTGATGTAGTCGAACACCTTCGTGATCCAACCGATCAAGTACCGAACGTACGGCACCTCCGCGTTCAGCACACGTTCAATTCGATGATGTCCTCGCCTTCTTGATCCAGCAAGACGGGCGAAGTAGTAGATGAGTTCCGGCAAGACAACGTGGTGACGTGATGTCTACTACACAACCTTCTTCTTGTAGATGTTGTTGGGCCTCCAAGTGCAGAGGTTTGTAGGACGGTAGCAAATTTCCCTCAAGTGGATGACCTAAGGTTTATCAATCTGTGGGAGGCGTAGGATGAAGATGGTCTCTCTCAAGCAACCCTGCAACCAAATAGCAAAGAGTCTCTTGTGTCCCCAACACACCCAATACAATGTAAATTGTATAGGTGCACTAGTTCGGCGAAGAGATGGTGATACAAGTGCAATATGGATGGTAGATATAGGTATTTGTAATCTGAAATTATAAAAAAAGCAAGGTAACAAGTGGTAATAGTGAGCGTAAACGGTATTGCAATGCTAGGAAACAAGGCCTAGGGTTCATACTTTCACTAGTGCAAGTTCTCTCAACAATAATAACATAATTGGATCATATAACTATCCCTCAACATGCAACAAAGAGTCACTCCAAAGTCACTAGTAGCGGAGAACAAGCGAATAGATTATGGTAGGGTGCGAAACCACCTCAAAGTTATTCTTTCCAATCAATCCGTTGGGCTATTCCTATAAGTGTCACAAACAGCCCTAGAGTTCGTACTAGAATAACACCTTAAGACACAAATAAACCAAAACCCTAATGTCACCTAGATACTCCAATGTCACCTCAAGTATCCGTGGGTATGATTATACGATATGCATCACACAATCTCAGATTCATCTATTCAACCAACACATAGAACCTCAAAGAGTGCCCCAAAGTTTCTACCGGAGAACCAAGACGAAAACGTATGCCAAACCCTATGCATAAGTTCATGGGCGGAACCCGCAAGTTGATCACCAAAACATACATCAAGTGAATCACGTGATATCCCATTGTCACCACATATACGCACGGCAAGACATACATCAAGTGTTCTCAAATCATTAAAGACTCAATCCGATAAGATTACTTCAAAGGGAAAACTCAATCCATTACAAGAGAGTAGAGGGAGAGAAGCAACATAAGATCCAATTATAATAGCAAAGCTCGCGATACATCAAGATCGTGCCAAATCAAGATCACGAGAGAGAGAGAGAGGGAGATCAAACACATAGCTACTGGTACATACCCTCAGCCCCGAGGGTGAACTACTCCCTCCTCGTCATGCAGAGCGCTGGGATGATGAAGATGGCCACCGGTGTGGGTTCCCCCCTCCGGCAGGGTGCCGGAACAGGGTCCCGATTGACTTTTGGTGGATACAGAGGCTTGCGGCGGCGGAACTCCCAATCTATTCTTTTCCTCGAAGTTTTTAGGGTATATGGGTATATATAGGAGGAAGAAGTACGTCAGGGGAGCCACGAGGGGCCCACGAGGGTGGAGGGCGCGCCCTAGGGGGGTGGGCGCGCCCCCTACCTCGTGGCTCCCTCGTTTCTTTCGTGACGTGCACTCCAAGTCTATCGGGTAGCTTTCCTTCCAAAAATAACTTCTCCAGAAAGTTTCATTCCGTTTCGACTCTGTTTGATATTCCATTTCTTAGAAACACTGAAACAAGGGAGAAAACAGGAACTGGCACTGGGCTCTGGGTCAATAGGTTAATCCCAAAAATAATATAAAAGCGAATAATAAAGCCCAATAATGTCCAAAACAGTAGATAATATAGCATGGAGCAATAAAAAATTATAGATACGTTGGAGACGTATCATGACGATGGTGGTGAACTCTTGTTCCCGCAGGGCTTCGCCGTGTACTGCAAAAAACTAGATGGATGATACGTCTCCGTTGTATCTACTTTTCCTAACGCTTTTCCTCTTGTTTTGGACTCTAATTTGCATGATTTGAATAAAACTAACCCGGACTGATGCTGCTTTCAGCAGAACTACCATGGTGTTGTTTTCGTGCGAAAATAAAAGTTCTCATATTGGAACGAAACTTTGCGAGGATTTTTTTATTCAATAAAAGAGAATTTCTGGAGCCAAGAACCACCGCAGGGGGACACCTGGGTGGGCACAACCCACCAGGGCGCCCCCCTCCAAGCGCGCCCAGGTGGGTTGTCCCCACCTGGTGGCTCCGCAGAACCTGAAACCAACGCTATAAAATCACATATTTCCAAAAAAAATCAGGGAGGAAAAATTATCACGTTTCACGAGACGGAGCCGCTGAGGGAGTCCTATATTAAGGGGTCCTCGGGTGTCCAGGCTATTGATACGGGCCGGACTGATGGGCCGAGAAGATATAAGCAGAAGACTTTCCCCCCGTGTCCGGGTAGGACTCTCCTATGCGTAGATGGCAAGATTAGTGTCCGGATATGTAATTTCCTTCCTCTACAAAGCGACTCTGTACAACCCTAGGCCTCTCCAGTGTGTATATAAACTAGATTGTCGTGGTTTTGTCACGGCAGATGTCCTCTGGCAAGGACTTAGTCGTGGATCCATCGCAACTAGGAAGCTTAAAGGGGTTAATCGGGACAAGGGACACGAGAGAGGTTTTATACTAGTTCGGCCCCTTACGGTGAAGGTAAAGCCTACATCTAGTTGGGTTCGAATTGCTAGGGTTTCGATGACCAGGGAGCGAGATACGCTTTGCCCGGCTCTCGATGATATGTTACCTGCCCTAAGCCGTCGGCGGGTCGTCCCCTTATATACACGGGTTGACGCCCTGCGGCCTACAGAGTCTCGGCCGGCTCTAAACAGTGTCCGGCTTGGTGACTAGTTAATCCTGCCTTATAATACAAGTCATGCCATTACGACGGTTTATCACTACGGGCCTCAAGTCGCCCATGGGCTTTAGACCCTTTATTTAAGTGCCATCTTCATGCTTGATCTTGGGCTTCATACGATGAATCACCTTTGCGTAACCCGGCCCCTCCTGGGCGGCTTACAAGAATAGTTATATCCCCAACATTAGGCCCCAGATTGATTTGAACCGGTTCATGTCAATCTTGAAATACCTTAAGAAAAAGCCTTCTGTCTGTGCAAAGGTTATAACCCGCCGTGACGTCATCTTCTGGATCCGTGATAACCCGCCGTGACGTCATCTTCCATTAAATTCATATTTTATTCTGTCATATCTTAACAGATCTTTATCTTTAATGACCATTCCGAAAATCGGGGCGTCGGAGTCGTTGGATAATGACGCCCGGCCTCCTCGTTTCTCGCGCTTTCTCAGTCGGCCCTTCTTTATAAATAGACACGACCCCAAGGTCTTTTCCATTCTCCCCTTTCTGTCGTCCTCTTCCTCTCGCTATTCTTATGCTTGCTCGAGCTCCACTGTCGCCGCCGCCACCGCAGCAGAGCTCCACATCTTCGTCGACCTTGGCCGCTGCATCGACCTGATCCGACCAGAAAAACGCAACGAACCTCCGCAGCAACTCTGCATCTGTAAGTTTCTTCCTCCCTGTTCCTCAGATCTGCATTAAGATTTTCAAGTTCGTCGGTGTTCGTCACGGCTCGTCATGGACCCTTGATAGATTTCACCTCCGCCGCCCTTTTCTGATCTTAAGATAATATAAAACTGCCGCGGTAGCTGTTTCGCACCCATTTCGAATGCAAATAGATCCCTTTTCGCTTGCATATAGGCCTCATTCAAGCTTATGAACTCATCTGTACTGGTTTCTAGGTCTAGAATAATTTCCTTTTCTGCACACCTGTTTGATCCAAAATAATATCTGCCAGGTGCGAAACTTGTTTGTGCGACACTTAGGCAAAATCTGTTTCTGTCAGACCCATTTAACTCTGGCGGCTCTCATTGCTGGTTTAAAATAGACAATGTTAATCGACATCCTTGCCAGCTCCTGGCGGCTTAAAATAACTTAACTGTTTCTGATTCCCGTGGCAGCTTAGATAACCAGATATAATTAGCCATATGTCATTAGGCCCCTTCATAAGCCGCCCTATCGAATAGAATTTGAAATGTTTTTCTCCGGGTTAAACTGAACCGAATTTTTTTTATTCTGTCATAGGCTTTCATCTGCATAATGGCACCCAGCTCCCAAAGCACCTGTGACTTGTAACTGGGTCAGGTCCATCGTTACTGAGAACACCTTATCTGATTTCGTGAAGACCGGCTATCTGCTCGAGAAAGAAGTTATGTCTTATCTTGCTCCTGACCCGTCAGAGGAAAAGCCTCAACCCAAGGAGGGGGAAGTGATCGTTTTTACTGATTATATGAACCGGGGCTTTTCTGCACCCAGCTCAAAATTCTTCAGGGATGTTTTACACTTTTTTGACCTCAGACCTCAAGATATCGGACCCAACTCCGTGTCAAACATTTGCAACTTCGAAGTCTCTTGCAAGGTATATCTTGGAGAAGAACCCAACCTACCGCTTTTCAGAGAATTGTTTTATTTAAACCGGCAGAATGAACGTGCCAACGGGCCCAGCCTGGAACTTGGTGGTATCTCCATTCAGCGACGGAGAGACTGCCTTTTCCAATATGCTGAACTGCCAAGCCACCCTAAGGATTGGAACCAGACGTGGTTCTATTGCCAGGACACTTCTCGGTGATGAGAACTCCATTGCCCGACTTTCGCTCTGCGCCTTTGAATCCAACCATCCATCGCGGATAAGATATCTCGCCAACAACGCCATGATTGCTCCTACCATAAAGAAAATCAAAGATCTCTTGGGGAACGCGTCTTAGATGGCATTGATTTGGTCCGTGGTTCCGGATCTCATGGCGGGTGATACCGTTAAGCCGCCGCCCCGGCTTGATGTGCACTTACACAGGCGAAAAAGATGACCCGCTGCGTCATTGTCCTGATGACTTGCTTGATAACATGATTGAAGCCACGACCCAATCTCTTTTGAAAGAAGGCTCAGTGGTCAATAACACCTTCGGCTTACTTCCCTTCTGCAAGAATAATCCGGCTCATGCAGTAAGTTATCAATCCAAGAATTTACTCTTTTTGTGGAATGCCTTGCTTTTACTCATAACCTTTTCTCATTATTCACAGGCAAAAGACAATTTCTGGAAGGTCAAATATGATCATGAAGCTACCAAATAGGCAAGAGCAGCCAAGAGAGCCGCAAGGAAAACTGCCAAAGCTGGAGATCAGAGGAAGAAGAAGCCAAGTGCTTCAGATTTGCTCAAACTAGATGACTCCTCTAACGATGAAGAAGAGGTAATCCTTAACTCCCCTGATTCCCTTACCATCATCTTATTGACAATAATTTCCTTCAGGGGGACACGGGAAATAGCCAAGCAGTTGAGGAAGAGGTAACTATAGTTTCCTCCGACTCCGAGCCTTTGCCAAGGCAGAAAGTCCGAAGAGTGACCCGAAAAGTAAGATTTTCACATCCTTTAGCTTACCAAGATCCTCAATTTCTTTTGAAGCAACAGGCTCATGAGAGCCGGAGGCAGACCCGGACTAGCAAAGACGCGAAACTCTCCTCCGGCTTACCTGACATGACAAGGAAGCGCCGGGCTGAGGTTATCTCCGAATTACGTTCATTTTTTCCTTTAGCGGGTTTCATTCGTCAACCCCTCAATTCATCTGACTCAAACTATCAGGATACTTCACCTTCTTCTGGCAAATCTATGCAATCCAACATGCCGGCTTTCAAGACTGCTCCAGGGTAATGTCAATGTATTCATTTTCATGCTTATCTTACTCATGTCTTTGTACTTAACCTTTCTGTTTTGCACACAGCATACAAGTGAAGCCCAACAAAAGGGCGAAGAAAAATAACCCGGCCAAAGAGCCAGTCGTGACCAGCCCGGAGGTCGGAACAACCGTTCCTGAGAACTCCACACATGAGCCGCCACCTGAACCAGCCCATGACATTCCAGCACCAACCTCTGATCCACCTGCTGAACAGACTCTTAATAGTTTTGATAACCCGGAGGTTCCCAGCGCGGCAAGAACAGATGATCCGGAAGTTGAGATTCTTAAGACTCAGTTTGTTGAACCGGGAAGATCCACTATTATTGCTAAGTGTTCTGCCAAGGAAGAAATTTCAGAGCGCCGAAGAGCCAAGCTGGACGTCATTGATTATACTCATCTCAGCATTGGAGACATTGTTTCTGGCTATATAAGTCAAGTGCACAGCAGCCGTGATCTGGAAGTTGATATGGTGAAGCAAATACATCAAAAATCTGAGGTATAACTCTTGTTGATATTCCTTATTCTTCCTTACTGTACCAGCCCCCAAGTCTATTGCTTATGAGAAAAAAAATATGCTGTAGACTTAGAATCTGCTTAGCACTGCTTGTCAGACGCCCGGCTTATGTTGTGACAATCGAAGACTGACTTGAAAAGAAGATATTTGAACCGGCGTATAATACTTTTAACCGCAATATGCATTAGCTCCCAAGTGCCAAGTATCTTTTGCTTGCAAAGTGCTTGGGACTTAATTTCCATGAACCCCCACAAGAATGGTAGTGCTTCAGCATACATTAGCCCCCAAGTGTCAAGTACCTTTGCTTGCAAAGTGCTTGGGACTTAATGTTGTATTATAACAATGCTGATTGTAGTCCGGCTTGATTCGGGCCACCATAAGTCAATTTGAGTCGGAGATTGCTGATTTGAAGAGTCGCTTGGCAGTGCAAGAAACTGAAGTCCAAAATGCTAACTCCAAATTTGAGTTCAGCGTGTCTGAGCAGGAGAAACTGAAGAAAAGCTTTGCAGCTGATAAAAAGGCATGGGCTGATGAAAAAGCCTCCTTGGTCACCCGGGCCGAGAAAGCAGAAGCGGCTCTCGCAGACACAACAGCTGAGTTAACCCGCTTAAAACGCCATATATCTCAGATGACCTCAACAATCTTTGGTAATCTATTCTGCAAGTTTAAATACTGTAAATCATTTTTTGACAAGTATTTTGACTGTCATCCCCGGCTCACCTGATGTTTGTTAATGCAGGCCCCAGGAGCTCCAATCTGAACCAGAATATGTTAACAAAGCTGAAGGCGGTTTACACATTGGTGGAACAACTGTACACCGGGTCACAACGCGCTTTAGCCATTGTGGCTTTGTCAAACGATGTTCCCACTCGCCTGGCTGACGTGCTGAAGCGACTTGTTGTGCTTCCTCAACGGATCAAAGAATTGAGGCGTGCTTCTGCAAGAGCCGGAGCCATAGCCGCCTTAAGCCGTGCTAAGGCATGGTTACCGAGCTGGACCCGGCCAACATCTCCCTTGGATATCCAAGCTTTAAGGAGGATGGCACCCCTTTGAGGAGAAGGATTTCACCGCCTGCGTGAAAGAAATACGCCCTGTGGCCACTCTGATCGGGAATGACATGGATCCCACCAAGTACCAGCCGGGTTATGACAGCCAAAATCAGAGGATCGCCACGCCACATTATGATGACGTCATCTTGACTCCTCCAATTTGTAAGCATACCTTTGCTACCGAAGTCGATCCGGCCGGGTGAATTGATGATGAAGCTGAATTTGAAGGTTTGAGTGGCATTGACTGGTCATCATCAACCTTCCAGGATAGGGCAGTCGACGGAGGAGCGGAAAGGGATGACCCGAAAGCTTCAGGCCAACAAAATGAATGATCCATCGGGCGTCTTATTTTTCTGCCTTGTAGAAACAATGATTCCTTATTCAGACTCGGGGAGTCTTGTAATAGGATAGAAGAAAAACTTGATTTTGTTGTGCCATCGCACACGTTTGAGGCACTCAACACTTGTTCAAGCCGCCGTCGTTATATTCTTTCGGTTTATATTGATCTTCTGCTTTAGTTGCCCTACATACAGAACAAAAACGCAAGTCCCTTGGCGGTTTACCACATGGCGAGTCATATGTTTTACAGATAACCCTGAGTATGAATCAAAAATCATAAAAAAGCCGGTTCTAAATTATATCTTTTAAGACATAACCGCAACAACATACATGTGATCCTTTGATTACCTTGCCGGCTTGCGCGACCCGAATAATGAGGGTAAGTTTTTTAAACCTCATAAATGCTTTCAGAAAAAAGATATGCAAACCGTCAAACAATTGTGATTTGCAAAGTTCTATGATTGATAGACAAAATTCAAAGGCTGCTGATTCGAATACGATCAGTAAACCGTTCCAAAGGGGTTAAGCTAAGATTCGGATACGATCATATAGCCCCAGTGGCTCTGGCGATGCCGATCAAGTGGGTATCGACAGCTATGTTCTCTTTTGTTCGAATACGACCTATGTTTGAATAGGAAGCCCCCAAGTGACCATAAGAGTTGTTTAATGACGCTGATTCGAATACGGTCCACGTCATACACAAAGGGGTTAAGCTATGATTCAGATATGATCAAGAAGCCCCCTAGTGGGTTTGGCAGTATGCCGATCAAGAGGGTATCGACAGCTATGTTCTCTTTGGTTCGGATACGACCTATGTTTGAACAGGAAGCCCCTTGTGACCATGGCTAGATTCAGATATGATCATAAGCCGCACCAGAGGGAAAGCCGGATTCAAATATGACCCGCTCCCTATTGGTTGTTTCAAAATAATATGGAAGACATGTAAACATTTGAGGATGAAAAGGACAGAGGTCCTGCTTTATTGCTTTTCATAATACATACATCTCAAAATATATCTACATCCTGAGAGCCGGTGGCTCAAGTATAGTAAGGCCGAAGATGAGCGATATTCCACGGCCGACGAGTCTCCTCCTCCGACTTACGTGAATCTTTGTGTTCTTGAACATCAATGAGGTAATATGACCCGTTGTTCAGGTTCTTGCTGACCACAAAGGGCCCTTCCCAAGTGGGAGATAGCTTGTGCATATCGGATTGATCCTGGATGAGCCGGAGCACCAAATCGCCTTCCTGAAAGGTTCTGGACCTAACCCGGTGGCTGTGATAGCGGCAAAGGTCTTGCTGATAAATTGCCGAGCGGGCTATTGCCAAGTCTCGCTCTTCATCCATTAAGTCAAGTGCATCCTGACGAGCTCGTTCATTGTCGGCTTCAACGTAAGCCGCCACACGGGGCGAGTCATGACGGATATCACTTGGCAGGACCGCCACTGCTCCGTACACCATGAAGAAAGGTGTATAACCCGTAGATCTGTTAGGTGCAGTGTTGATGCTCCAAATCAGAGAGGTTAATTCCTCCACCCAACAACCCGGCGTCCGCTGTAAAGGGACCAAGAGCCGGGGTTTTATACCTTTCAAGATCTCCTGATTGGCTCTTTCTGCTTGACCATTGGATTGAGGATGAGCTACCGCCGAAACATCAAGCCGGACATGTTCTCGCTGATGTAACTCTTCCATAGCACCTTTGGAGAGATTAGTGCCATTATCAGTTATGATCTTTGTGTGGAAAACCAAAGCGAAAAATCACCTTTTTCATGAACTGAACCGTCGTGGCTGCATCACACTTACTGATCGGCTCTGCCTCAACCCACTTTGTAAATTTACCCACCGCCACCAGAAGGTGTGTCTTTTTATCCTTAAACCTTTTGAAAGGCCCGACCATATCAAGCCCCCAGACTGCAAACGGCCAAGTAATTGGAATCATCCTCAATTCTTGAGCCGGTACATGAGCTCGTCATGAGAATTTTTGACAACCATCACATTTACTAACCAGATCTTCCGCATCAGCATGAGTCGTCAGCCAGTAAAAACCATGACGGAAAGCCTTGGCCACAAGAGATTTTGAGCCGGCATGATGACCACAATCGCCTTCATGGATCTCCCAAAGTATTTCCTGACCTTCCGCAGGCGATACACAACGTTGAAATGCCCCAGTGACACTGTGATGATGCAGCTCACCATGAACAATTGTCATGGGCTTAGACCACCGACTGATTTGTCTCGCCAAGGTCTCATCCTCGGGCAACTCTCCCCGGGTCATGTAAGCCAAATATGGCACTGTCCAATCCGGGATGATGTGAAGAGCTGCCACCAACTGTGCTTCCGGGTGTGGAACAGCTAAGTCCTCCTCTGCGGGTAACTTGACAGAAGGATTATCCAAAACATGCAAAAATGTGTTAGGCGGTACATGCTTACGTTGAGATCCCAGCCGACTTAAAGCATCAGCCGCCTCATTCTTCCTTTGATTAATGTGCTCCACTTGATAACCCTTGAAGTGCCCTGCTACCACATCAACTTCGCGAAGATAAGCCGCCATGAGGGGGTCCATGGAGTCCCACTTGCCTGACACCTGTTGAGCCACGAGATCTGAATCGCCCAAACACCTTACCCTGCTCAAATTCATCTCTTTGGCCATCCGAAGACCATGGAGTAAAGCCTCATATTCAGCTGCATTATTGCTACAAGGAAACATGAGCCGGAGCACATAGCAAAATTTGTCACCTCAAGGGGAAGTTAAAACGACTCCAGCCCCCGAGCCTTCCAACTTCCTGGATCCATCAAAATGAATAGTCCAATATGTGTTATCCGGCTTTTCCTCCTGCCCTGGAGCTCTGTCTAATCATTGATGAAATCCACGGTGCTTGAGATTTAATAGCAAAGCATGGCACATACTTCAAATCATGAGGCCCAAGCTCAATGGCCCACTTGGCGACTAGATCCCCGTGGCCTCTCTATTACGGATGATGTCTCCCAAAGGAGCAGAGCTTACCACAGTGATAGGGTGACCACGGAAGTCTTGCTTAAGCTTTCGGCTTGCCATGAACACCCCATAAACAAGCTTACGCGGGCGGATATCTTTGCTTAGACTCAATGAGCACCTCACTGATGTACTAAACTGGTCGTTGAACCGGATGCTCCTTGCCAGCCTCCTTGCGCTCTACCACAATTGCAACACTGACAACACGTGAGTTAGCAGCCACGTATAATAGCAGTGGCTCTTTATCAATGGGAGCCGCAAGAATCGGCGGTTCAGACAACTGTCTCTTTAAATCTTCAAAGGCAGCATTAGCAGCGTCACTCTAGATAAATCTGTCTGTTTTCTTCATCAGCTGATACAGCGGTATAGCCTTCACACTTAACCGGCTTAAAGCAGCGATACGACCCGCCAGTCGCTGGACATCATTGATGCACGCCGGTTTATCCAAAGAGGTGATTGCCTTGGTTTTCTCCGGATTAGCTTCAATACCTCTGTTAGAGACCAAAAAACCCAGAAGTTTGCCTGCTGGCACCCCGAAAACACATTTGGCCGGGTTAAGCATCATCTTGTAAACCCGGAGATTATCAAAGGTTTCCTTCAGATCATCTATCGAGGTTTCCTTCTCTCTGGACTTGACCACTATATCATCCACATAAGCGTGAACATTGCGTCCAATCTGGCTGTGGAGACAGTTCTGTACACACCGCTGATAAGTCGCCTGGGCACTCTTGAGCCCAAAAGGCATAGACACATAGCAGAAGGCTCCAAACGGAGTAATGAAGGTCGTCTTCTCCTGGTCCTTAACTGCCATATTGATCTGATGGTAACCAGAGTAAGCATCCAAAAAGCTCAAACGCTCACAACCCGCCGTAGCATCAATGATTTGATCAATACGGGGGAGAGCAAAAGGATCAGCCGGACAAGCCTTATTTAAGTCCATGTAATCCACACACATAAGCCAGGTGCCATTCTTCTTAAGTATAAGCACCGGGTTAGCCAACCACTCAGGGTGAAAAACTTCAATAATAAACCCGTCTGCCAAGAGCCGGGCCACCTCCTCACCAATGGCTTTTCGGCGCTCTTCGTTGAACCGCCGAAAAAACTGCCTGACCGACTTAAACTTCGGATCAATATTAAGAGTGTGCTCAGCGAGTTCCCTCGGTACATCCGGCATGTCAGAAGGTTTCCATGCAAAGATGTCCCAATTCTCACGGATGAAATCGATGAGCGCGCTTTCCTATTTAGTATCCAGATTGGCACTGATGCTGAATTGTTTAGATGAGTAGCCTGGAGTAAAATCAACAAGCTTGGTTTCATCAGTCGATTTAAACTTCATCGCCGCGTCATGCTCGGTGGTAGGCTTCTTCAGAGGTGTCATATCCGTCGGGTCAACGTTATCTTGATAAAATTTTAGCTCCTCAGCTACGCAAACAGACTCGGCATAAGCCGCATCGCCCTCCTCACATTCCAGGGCTATCTTTCGACTCCCATGCACAGTGATGGTGCCTTTGTGTCCCGGCATCTTGAGCTGCAAGTAAACATAACACGGCCGTGCCATGAACTTGGCGTAAGCCGACCGACCAAACAGAGCGTGATATGGACTTTTGATTTTAACCACCTCAAAGGTTAATTTCTCAGCCCTATAATCATATTCGTCTCCAAAGGTCACCTCCAGCTCAATTTTTCCAACTGGGTATGCCGACTTACCGGGCACCACTCCATGGAAAACGGTGTTGGACGTCTTCAATTTTTGTCAGTCAGTCCCATACGCCGAAAGGTCTCATAATAGAGGATGTTGATGCTACTACCTCCATCCATGAGTACCTTAGTAAACTTATATCCCCCGACTTGAGGTGCTACCACCAAGGCTAACTGACCCGGTTTGTCAACCCGGGGAGGGTGATCCTCTCTACTCCATACAATAGGCTGCTCTGACCACCTTAAATAGCGGGGAACTGCTGGCTCAACAGCGTTCAAAGCCCTTTTCTGAAGCTTCTGGTCCCGCTTGCATAAGCTAGTGGTGTACACATGATACTGTCCACTATTCAGCTGCTTTGGATTGCTTTGATAACTCGATTCGCTGCTTGACCTCCTGACACTGCTGGTGATTGTAGCCACCTTGATTTCCCTGAAAGCCAGAATTTGAACCGCCACCCGGGCCATGAAAGCCGCCAGCACGTGAGCCGCCACCCGACCCATGATTGCTGTCGAACATGTTGGAATTCTTGAAAGCCTTCATGATTGCGCAATCCTTCTATAAATGAGTGGCCGGCTTTTCACGGGTACCGTGTCTCGGACAGGGTTCATTGAGTAGCTGCTCAAGAGATGGATCTGACCCACCAGATCGAGGAGGCCGCCTCCCCTTGCGTATTTGATCATTACCCTGCGTATTAGCATTGGCCACAAACTCCGGATTACCATCGGCTTTACGCTTATTGCCTCCTTGATTTGCCGGGATATGTTGCTGGCCCTTTCCATTGCCGTTCTTCTTTCCCTTCCCCGCCTTTTCCTCATCAGACGCAGGATCCGCGGTATTATCAGAATCGTTGTATTTTACTAGAGCCGCCATCAGCTGACCCATATCATTACAATCACGCTTGAGGCGCCTACTGCCTCGCCGTACAAATCGGCAATTTTTCTCCAAAGATGAGGACTCAGAGCCGACATCCATCTTGTCGCATTTAATGTATTATCTCCTTGACCCGGTGCACCCAATGAGTGGTAGATTCACCCTCCTCTTGTTTACAATTAGTTAAATCCACAATTGACATGGACTGCTTGCAGGTGACTTTGAAGTTCTGAATGAACTGGGCCTTCAATTCCGCCCATGAGCCCATGGAATTGGGCGGCAAGCCTTTTAACCAAGTCCGGGCCGTTCCATCCAACATCATGGTGAAGTACTTAGCCATTGCCGCGTCACTGACCTCCAACAGTTCCATGGCCATCTCATAGATTTCGATCCATGCCCTGGGCTGTAAGTCGGCCGTATAATTCGGCACCTTCCGGGGTCCCTTGAAATCCTTAGGCAGACGCACATTACGTAAAGCCGGCACCAAACAAGGAACACCGCCGGTTCTGGTGGCCACTCCTGCCTCAACAGAAGTCGTCGGGTAATCCGGGAAAGCTTGATGAGTCGTCTCACGAGCCGCCAGCTTGAGCTGCCCGCTCGTCCTCGATGTATTCGGTCTCGCATGCGGTTTATAACCGCCGGGTTGGTTACGGCGCTGGGCGTTGCTTGACAAAGCCTCCGACTCCATGTGCCTGCTATAACTCGGACTCGGCTTGGGCGAGGAGTCGAATGAATCCTATCTCGGCTATAGGAATAAGCCTCTTGCTTGAGCGAGCTATGCGGACGAGTTCTCTGATCCTTCGCGTCTCCACCGCTGTTGGATCGTCGCCGTCCACTGGGAGAGCCGCCAAACGTGCTGATGCTGCGATCAGGTT
Source organism: Aegilops bicornis (assembly GCA_021605145.1). NCBI lineage: Eukaryota > Viridiplantae > Streptophyta > Magnoliopsida > Poales > Poaceae > Aegilops > Aegilops bicornis. Next base: position 552,751,488 of record CM038671.1, on the reverse strand, counting down.
CTCCATGAAGTTAGAAAAATGACCCGGTGGCGTTGGTACGTAGCGAGGCGGGGCCATATTCCCACGAGGATGTGCCATCACCCGAGGCTGAACCGGTCCCCCTGGTCTGGGTGTTATGAACTGGTTTGCTTCCGGCGGGTTACTAGGGCCGGCGCCGGGTGTGGTAAAAAGGCTCTGAAGATCATAAACCGGAGGAAAACGGGATTGAGTTTTCTGGTGTCTCCTCCTTGTCGGTGTCAAAACCGGCGGATCTCGGGTAGGGGGTCCCGATCTGTGCGTCAAGACTGATGGTAACAGGAAGCAAGGGACACAGATGTTTACCCAGGTTCGGGCCCTCTCGATGGAGGTAAAACCCTACTTCCTGCTTGATTAATATTGATGATATGGGTAGCACAAGAGTAGATCTACCACGAGATCGTAGAGGCTAAACCCTAAGAGCTAGCCTATGATGGTATGATTGTAATTGTGATCGGCCTTCTAAGAACCAACCTCTCCGGTTTATATAGGCATCGGAGAGGGCTAGGGTTTACATGGAGTCGGTTACAAGGAAGGAAATACAATATCCGGATCGCCAAGCTTGCCTTCCATGCCAAGGAAAGTCCCATCCGGACACGGGCCGAAGTCTTGAGTCTTGTATCTTCACGCTTGAATAGTCCGGACGTAGTACACAGTCCGGCAGTCCGGATACCCCCTAATCCAGGACTCCCTCAGTAGCCCCTGAACCAGGCTTCAATGACGATTAGTCCAGCGCAAAGTATTGTCTTCAGCATTGCAGGGCGGGTTCCTCCTCCGAATACTCCAAGGTAATTATCGAACACTCGAACCGTGCCGGATCCACAAGATGATCTTCGTATGCCACGTAGAGAGAATGATGTTTCACAAATGCAATCTGCTGACAACATTTCAAGCAACGCGACGTGTCATTACGGTCGGGTCATTATTCGAACCGTCTTCCCACAACCAGCCACAACGCATATTGCGAGGCGGTTTCCTTAACACGTCTTGTCAAAGCAGAGATCGTGCCCCTTATCATGGGATTCTCATCAATACGGGTACGGGTAATCCCACCACATCATTAACCGTGGCGCTTGGGAAGCAAGCGATTCCCAACGGGCAAGTGGGGAGGCGCACCGCTTTCGTCGCCTCTATAAAGGGATAAGATTTCCTCATTTTTTACCCATGCCTTCTTCCTTCTCTGCCCATTCTTGCCCCCTCGAGCTCCAGCGCCCAAGCCCAAGTCTCCTCTGCATAGTTAGACATGTCCGGAGCAGGAGGCAAGTGGGTGGCTTCCACCGTCGAGGAGAAGCACATCACAAATCTTCGGGCGGCCGGATACTTGGCCGCAGACATAGCGCACCGGCTACCGGACGCTGGGCAGGTCATTCCGACCCCAGGACCCCACGAGAGAGTCGTGTTCATCGCCCACTTCATCCGTGGACTGGGATTTCCACTCCATCCCTTCGTCCGCGGGCTCATGTTCTACTATGGGCTAGATTTCCATGATCTAGCCCTGAATTTCGTCCTCAACATCTCGGCGTTCATCGTCGTTTGCGAGGCCTTCCTCCGCATCCGGCCTCACTTCGGCCTGTGGCTGCAAATCTTCTGCGTGAAGCCGAAGATTGTACGCGGCCAACAAGCGGAGTGCGGAGGGGCCATGGTGGGCAAGATGCCTAACGTCACCTGGCTGGGCGACTCCTTTGCGGAGACCGTAAAGGATGGCAATCGGGTGGTTTTACATCACCGAGCCGCTGGCGCCAATCGGGCGGCGCCCCGAAGTTCGATCCGGAACCCCTATGCGGCTCACCTCACGGGAAAAGAAGGGCCTGTCTGGGCGATTCCACGGAGCTGGCGGACTCGAGACATGCATCAAAAGCATGAAGGACAAGAACATCAAGCTTGTCAATGTGATCCAGGTCATGCTCGTTCGCGGATCCCGCCTCGCCAAAGGCGGGCGGTTAATCTGTGGGAGTTCGTCCCGGCCGAACACCGACGCCTCAAAGTTTCTACGGCATGACGCACAAAGGCGCCTGGAAAGTGTTGTTCAAGGCCTCCGAAGTACCTCCGCCCACATCCGAGGACCGCGGACTTCATGCAGCGCGGCCCCCGAGTCTGGTGAGTTTTGGGACCACCACCGGGTTTAGTTTTTTCCCAATACATTCATGGGGTAGTTTTAAGTATCTATATATATTTGCCTCATGATTATGTGAAGACAGCGGAGCAGATTGACTGTCCAGCTCCGTTGCCGAAAGATCCAGCGGATGCTCTCCTGACAGAGATGCTAGTCCCGGCGCCGTACAAGGTGCCGGAGAAGAAGGCCGAAAAGAAGGCCCCGGGGACCAGGAAGGGTCTCCGGCGTAAGGTTGCGTCCGAAGCCTCGTCCGAAGACGGCGAGGTGGACTCCTCCCAAGAAGGGGAGGAGGAAGAAGAAGACGCCCCATCCGGGAAGGATGAGGGGCCTGGAGAGGCGGGCCAGGGGGCCGGAAAAGGCCCTCGGCGCAAGGCCGTTATACCCCCGTCGTCCGATGACGACGAGACAGATTCCTCCCGCAGAAGCGGGGGGAATCAGAAAGAAATCCCACCTCCCCACACTGGGGGGGGGGGAGAAGAAGAGAAAAGCCGCCCCCGAGGGGGAGGCTGGGGCTTCCAAGAAGGGGAAAACATCCCTTCCGGACTACTCCACCATGGCCGCCTACAACGATGAAGGGTGGCTGCCCAGGGGAAAGCCCCTGGCACGATCATAAGTTTCTGCACTCTACCGTGGTTTTAAGTCATAGCTGTTTAATAATGCCGAGCATATATGCAGTCCGGCCAGGGCTCATCCGGAGGAGTCGTCCTCGGGACGGGTCTCTGAGCGCTTCAGAGATAACTCGCTCCCGACGGCCACCACTCCTCAGCCTGCGGATGACACGGAGGTGTTGTCCCAAAGGTTCCCCTAGGAGGGGGAGGTGACCCTGGAGACGCCCCAAGGTGGACTTCCCAATGTCGGACATGCGGGGTTCAAGATCCCCGCGGATCGCGTCGATGAGAGCCGCAACAAGGCGGACTTCCGTCCGAACACTGCCCCGGAACCTCCAACGGTTCCGGACTTGGGCAGGCAGCCCCTCGCTAGGGTGGGCGAGCCGCTCGTACCGAGGTCTTCCGTCGCGTCAACGGCGCCAGATAGCCTAGTGGAAGCGCTTCGAGGCGCTTCCATGGAAGAAGAGCACCGTACTCTTATGAGTGCGGTGATTTAGAAGGTTCTGTCCGCCAGAAGCGGACTGGCCGAAGCCTGCACAAGCCTCCTGGCGGGCTTTGAGGTAAGTAAAAAATGCATGAAATTACCACCCGATAGGTAGTAGCCACTGATACTCTGTTCGGTGTTCGGAAAGAAAATCCAAACTGAGGGTCAATTATAATCCGCAGGAGTCTAATAATAAGTATTGTTGTGAATAAGCGGTTTGTCTTTGCTGCTGCTGCCCGTACTGCCGAGGTTGCCGAACTGAAGCGGGACTTGGAGCAGGCGCAGGGAGAGCTCATCCTCACGAAGAGGCAGCTCAAAGAGAACAAGGGTAAGTAATTCCCGCTCTTATGCGTTTAAGGATAGGCAGAATTGTTGAGTCTAATACCTAAGTGTCATGACCGTGTAACAGGGGCCACTGCCGAAGTGGCGTCCCTGAAGAAGGCGCTGTCCGAGGCCGAAGACAAGGCTGCCTCGGAGTTTAAGGAGCGCGAAAAGCAAAGTGCTAGGGTAGGTGAGGTATAGCAGGAGCTCCAGGACCTCGGCAAGAAATGCGAGTCCGTGGAGTATGATCTGAAGGTGAAGGAGGCCGAGCTTGCGAAGGCCCTTATGAATTTGAAAGATGCCAAGGCCGAAGCCGAGAAAGCACAGCAGGAGATCCAGGAGGCAAAAAAGATAGCAGCGGGTAAAAAATTATTTATGCAAAGCAAACATGTGGAGGAGGCGTTTCTTTTACTTACTCGAATACGGAGCTCTCCAGAGGCATTTGCAGATCTGCCATGCAGCGCCTCAGACGCTGCGGAGTTCTACCGTGCCCGTGGAGGGGAGCTCAGCGGAGAAGCTGTTACGGTCCCAGTATGATGGGGCCGATCATCCGATGCCTCTGAGCGACCAACTAAAGCAGTTGATCGAACTCCACAGAGCGGCCGAACTGGCTATGAATGACTTCATAGTCAGGATGTGGCCTGGTGAGCTCCTGCCCAGTAGCTACTTTGGCCTGATCAAGCGGATGGTGGATGCCTGCCCGCGACTTGAGGTGATCAAGTGATCCATTTGCATCGAAGGTGCTCGCCGAGCCTTTGCCCGCGTCAAGGTGCATTGGGGCAAGCTGGATGCGGAAAAGCTGGTCAAGGACGGGCCGCCGGAGGGCAAGGCGCATCGCCATCCCGAGATGTACTACGATGGCGTGATGAAGGGTGCTCGTCTCGTCACCGATGAGTGTACCAAGGACGCCGTTTTGAATGAGTTCATACATCATGTTTGTAATTTAAAGACGAAGTTACTTGCGCTATGTAGCGCTTTTGTTATTTAAAATATTACCTTATGTGCGGTTGTTTATAAAATCCTGAAAGTAGGCCAGTCGCCGGCTTCCGCCCCCATGTGACTAGCACTTGGGTGTTCGTGGAAAACCCGGACACTCTTTATCCAAATGTTTGGTCCCTTAAGGAGGTGTCCGGCGCAGCGAACAAGGCAATCAGACTATGCGGTTTCATAACTTTCACGTAGCCATAGAAGTCTACAATTTTAAATTTCGGCGAAGCCCCTAGAATCCGGAAGGCCGAATCGGGGTGCTATACACGCCTAGATCGGACGAAGCCGATTTATCGCCTAAAGCGGAAAATCTTTAAGGATTTTAAAACCTCTCGAACAACGACCAGCTCTCACCACATCATGCCGGTCAGTTTTGGCTTTCTCTACTGAGGTGCTCGTCCGGACGAACCGGGACACAATCGCAGTAGTTCTCCCTGCGCTACCTTAGCCGATATAACATAACATAAGGCACCAAAACAAGGGAGCCGGGCTATCCCAACTGTAGACCCAAGACATGATTCGGAGCTGATGCATATAGTGCTATAAGTTCGGGGTGCCGCACTGTTGAAAGTGTTCGGACTTTATTTGCCATATTAGGGGCACCATGAGAAGCCCCTGGCAAACCGGCCGCACCAAAGTGTACGGATGCAATATCAAATAAACATTTATAAGAGAAAAATGCTCAAATAAGAATAATAAGCTGACGCTATATATAATCTCCCATTGACGAAAAATACGTTTAAGCATACATTTACAATGGGCGTTAAGCAGAGATAAAATAGGACTATTTGACATGTCCTATCCAGGGGCAGGCTGTGTTTAGGTAGATAAAGCAGGTATAATGATTGTAAATAGATTCCCCCTGGGTATTTCCTTCTGTGCACAACGTCTGTTGCCTCCTTGGATGTCTCTTTCCTATAAGTCCGGCAATTCGGCTCTTTTGAGCACCCACAAAAAAAATCGGCTCTTTTGAGGATGCTGCGCCAACGCGGTGTCCTGAAAGGTAAGAGGGAAAGAGTATGAAAGTATTTGGGGGTTACCCGCACTATTGACAGAGTCGTTGATGCACCTCCGCCTATGCCCATGGTATTTTAAGTGCGTAATTGTGTGCACGTGGCACGAATGCTGCTTTGATGGGGCTTGAGCGGAGGCCGGACTGCTAGTCGCGCTCTTGGCGTGCCTGATAATCCTGTTGTGGGGTGCTCCGGACTCGCTTGACTGTGCTCGAAGTTATTGTCGCCGGATTGGTTTGTCGGAGAAGGCCGCATAGTACTTCCTCCGCAAGGGCTGAAGTATGTTCTTTTGTTCGTAGGGAGCGGTCCATATTTCCGTTCACCGTTATGACCCCGCGTGGTCCTGGCATCTTGAGCTTGAGATATGCGTCTTGTGGTACCGCCTTTGAATCTGGCGAATGCGGTTCGTCCGAGCAGTGCATGGTAACCACTGCGGAAGGGGACGATATAGAAGATTAACTCTTCGCTTCGGAAGTTATCCGGAGATCCGAAGACCACTTCCAATGTTATAGAGCCCGTACAGCGGGCCTCTACTCCCAGAATTACACCTTTAAATGTGGTTTTAGTGGGCTTGATCCTTGAAGGGTCAATGCCCATTTTGGCGACCTTGTGTCCCGGTAAAGCGTGTTCAGTTGCTGCCACCGTCCATAAGGACGCATGTGAGGTGGAATCCGTCAATGATTGGGTCTAGGACCAATGCGGCCGAGCCGCCGTGACGGATGCTAGTAGGGTGATCCCTACGATCGAAGGTGATCGGACAAGATGACCATGGGTTGAATTTGGGGGCGACTGGCTCCATCGCATAGACGTCCCTTAGTGCCCGCTTCCGTTCCGCTTGGGGATGTGCGTGGCGTAGATCATGTTGACCGCTTTTCCCCTTGGGGGATTTCTTCTGTCCCCGTGTTCGGACGTCGGGGCTCCTCGTCATCGTTCTTTGCAGCCCCTTGTCCTTGTCTTCGTGTTTATCTTGCCGGCTGTTTGAATACCCACACTCTCTATTGGTGTGGTTGGCTGGCTTGTCCGGTGCCATGAATTTGGCACGAAGCGCTCAAAGATGCGGTCCAGACTGGACGGTCCCTGATTATTTCTTTTGAATGGCTTCTTCCGCTGACCGGGCTTGGACCCACTGAATCCAGCGTTGACTGCCATGTCTTCAGTGCTGTCGTCGTTGTTCCGTCGCTTATGTCTGTTACGCCATGGCTTGCAGTTATTATCGCGGCCATCCGAATTGCCAGGCTGTGGCGTAGTGCTACTGCGAGCCAACCAACTGTCCTCGCCCGCGCAAAAGCGGGTCATTAGTGTTGTGAGAGCTGCCATGGACTTGGGTTTTTCCTAGCCGAGGTGTCGAGCGAGCCACTCGTCACGGATATTATGCTTGAAAGCCGCCAGGGCTTCGGCGTCCGAACAGTCAAACTATTTGGTTCTTTTTGGTTAGGAACCGAGTCCAGAATTTCCTGGCTGACTCTCCGGGCTGTTGAGTAATGTGGCTCAAGTCATCGGCGTCAGGTGGTCGCACATAAGTGCCCTGGAAGTTGTCGAGGAATGCGTCTTCCAGGTTTTCCCAACTGCCAATGGAATTTGCCGGCAGGCTGTTTGGCCAGTGCCGGGCTGGTCCTTTGAGCTTAAGGGGAAGGTACTTGATGGCGTGTAGATTGTCTCTGCGGCCATGTGAATGTGGAGAAGAAAATCTTTGATCCATACTGCAGGGTCTATTGTGCCATCGTATGATTCGATGTTTACGGGTTTAAACCCTTCTGGGAATTCATGATCCATTACTTCGTCAGTGAAGCAGAGGGGGTGCGCGGCGCCTCTGTGCCGGGCTATGTGGCTACGCAGGTCGAATTGCTCTGGTTGTCCATATTCGGTCCGGCCGGACTTGTTGAAGGTGTATCCAGTGTGACGGTCATCGTCGCGTGCCGAGGCGCGCCCCCGCGATCCGTAGATCGATCTTGGCTGCCCCGTTTTGTTGCCCCGGGCCGTAGTATGTTGGCGTGGTGGTGTTGGCTGGTATGCGGATTGGTATGCCGTTTTGTCCCGGCCACGAGGTGGCCGATCAGCGGTATGGTGCTCGAGTCCGTATTCCTCGGCTGCCAGGACTACAGTCCATCTGTCTGTGAGCAGGTCTTGATCAGCTTGGAGTTGTTGCTGCTTCTTTTTCAGGCTCCTCGGAGTGGCTATAAGCCGACGCTTGAAGCGCTCCTACTCTACGGGATCCTCAGGCACGCCGAACTTGTCGTCGCCGAGGCTAATCTCGTCTTCGGAGGGGGGCATGTAGCTGTCCTCCTCCGGGTATTCGTCCGTCGCCTGTTTTTGTGGGCTGTCCTGCTCATCCTCCTGTTCGGCCTGCTCGAAGGCAGGCTGATCAGGGTTGTATTCTTCTTCGGCACCATTCGGATTGTTTTCATCTCCTGGGCCGGTATTGGTGTGGCGGGGCTTGGAGTGGCGTCGACGACGCCCATTCTTTGCTTTTTTCCCAGAGGTTTTATCCTCCGTTGCCTCATCGCCATTTGTTTCCTTCGGAGTGTCCACCATATATATATCATAAGAAGAGGTGGCTGTCCACCGCCCAGTGAGCGGTGGTTCATGTTCTTCTCCTGCATCGCCGTCCATACCGTCGATGTCTTCGGAGTCAAAGTTCAGTACCTCGGTTAAGTCATCGATCGTGGCAATGAAGTGGGTGGTGGGTGGGCAACGAATCCCTTCGTCGTCTGCCTCCCACTCGAGCCGAACGTAGTTCAACGAAGAGCCTCCTGACAAAGAGAGAGACTTTAATGAGTCCAGCATGTCGCCAAAGGGCGAGTGCTGGAAGATATCCGCAGCGGTGAACTCCATTACTGGAGCCCATCCTGACCCGACGGGCTCGGGAGTGTGCGAGCTGGAACCAACGTCCGGATCACGAATCCGGGGTTGAAGTCCTGAGCCACCGCAGAGGTAAGACCCGTTTTTGGCTCCATCGCCGACGAGTGTGCGACCTGGGGGCGGGGTCCATCCCTCAGTCCTTAGGCAGCGCAACCTGCTCCGGATCTAGGTCCGGAGATACTATGGGGGCGATACCCGAGCTTCATCCGACGGCAGGTCTAAGCCGTGCTCGTCGTGACTGTCCGGAGCTCCTGGCATAGGCCCAAATCCATCAAAGATCAAGTCTCCGCGGATATCTGCCGTGCAGTTCAGGTTTCCGAACCTGACCTGGTGGCCAGGGGCGTAGCTGTCGATCTTCTCCAGATGGCCAAGCGAGTTGGCCCGCAGTGCGAAGCCGCCGAACACGAAGATCAGTTCGGGGAGGAAAGTCTCGCCCTGGACAACGTCGTTGATGATGATCGAAGGAGCCATCGAGCCTGACAACGACGACACAGAGGAACTCTCAATGAAAGCACCAATGTCAGTGTCAAAACCGGCGGATCTCGGGTAGGGGGTCCCGATCTGTGCGTCATGGCCGATGGAAACAGGAAGCAAGGGACACAGGTGTTTACCCAGGTTCGGGCCCTGTCGATGGAGGTAAAACCCTAATTCCTGCTTGATTAATATTGATGATATGGGTAGTACAAGAGTAGATCTACCACGAGATCGTAGAGGCTAAACCCTAAGAGCTAGCCTATGATGGTATGATTGTAATTGTGATCGGCCTTCTAAGGACCAACCTCTCCGGTTTATATAGGCACCGAAGAGGGCTAGGATTTACATGGAGTCGGTTACAAGGAAGGAAATACAATATCCAGATCGCCAAGCTTGCCTTCCACGCCAAGGAAAGTCCCATCCGGACACGGGCCGAAGTCTTGCGTCTTGTATCTTCATGCTTCAATAGTCCGGACATAGTACACAGTCCGGCAGTCCGGATACCCCCTAATCCAGGACTCCCTCACTCCTCATCACCTCGTTAGACGCGTTTAGGTTCATCGTAAGCTGGAAAGCCTCTGACTGGAGCTGTTGGGCCCGTGCATCCAAAGCCTCCCGTTCTGCGGCCAACCTGGTGTCCTCTGCTGCTAAGGCCTCCTTGGCCCGAGCTATTTCCTCACGCACCTGTGCCACCTCTGCATCACGTTACTCTTGATTTGCAGGAATAACTGTTGCAGTTAACAGGGCCGTTAGCTTATCCATGAGATCAAGCAGCACCTGAGCCGGCGGGCTCATAGGGCCTCCTGCCCCGGCCACTCCTGACCCGGACGTTATTGCTGCCGCAGCCATAGAGTTCTGGCCGGTTTGTGTGCCAGCCATGAAGACCCCTACCCAGCTTGGCGGATCAAAGGGGTTCGGAATACTGCTGCCATTGGAACAACCCCCAAGCCCGCCATCTTGCAGTTGATACAACAAATCTGTCTCACCCGTGGACGAATCACCATCGGAGTGGACGGCCGTGTCACCGCCATCAACAGATCCTTCAGAAAGTTCTCCTCCATGGATGCAATACACGAAGGCACGCTTCACGATGGGTTGAGCACGAGCGGGTCTCGCACGCTGAGCCGTCTCGACGAGGTCGGTGCAGTTGTCCGGCTCAGGGCCCGGCTCACCGATCCGGCCGATGAAAACATGGATTCCGCCGAAGAGAACCTGGTACCCGTACTCAATTGAGCCGGCGTCGGGGCCCCAGCCTTCGTCATCGATGTAGATCTTGCCGCGATGACTCTTGGTCATCCGGCCCACAGCGTATCCCTTGAGCCCTTCGAAGTTTCCCTTCAAGAACTCAAATCCACCGTGCGCTGGCCCCACGGTGGGCGCCAACTGTCGTGGTTTTGTCATGGCAGATGTCCTCTGGCAAGGACTTAGTCATGGAGCCATCGCAACTAGGAATCTTAAAGGGGTTAATCGGGACAAGTGACACGAGAGAGGTTTTATACTAGTTCGGCCCCTTACGGTGAAGGTAAAGCCTACGTCTAGTAGGGTTGGAATTGCTAGGGTTTCTATGACCAGGGATCAAGATACGCTTTGCCCGGCTCTCGATGATATGTTACCTGCCCTAAGCCGTCGGCGGGTCGTCCCCTTATATACACGGGTTGACGCCTGCTGACCTCTGAGTCCCGGCTCATAAACAGTGTCCGACTCAGTGACTAGTTAATCCTGCCTTATAATACAAGTCATGCCATTACGATGTTTTATCACTACGGGCCTCAAGTCGCCCGTGGGCTTTAGACCCTTTATTTAACCGCCATCTTCATGCTTGATCTTGGGCTTCATACGATGAATCACCTTTGCGTAACCCGGCCCCTCCTAGGCGGCTTACAAGGATAGTTATATCCCCAACATAGAGGGTTTAGTCCATAGGGACAATCAAAATTCTCATGGGCTAGACGGCTAGGGTTTAGCCATTACGATCTTGAGGTAGATCAACTCTTGTAACCCCTATACTCATCGAATATAATCAAGTAGGAAGTAGGGTTTTACCTCCTTTAAGAGGGCCTGAACCTGGGTAAACATTGTGTCCCTTGTCTCCTATTACCATTGATCCTCAGACGCACAGCTCGAGACCCCCTACGCGAGATCTGCCAGTTTTGATACCGACATTGGTGCTTTCATTGAGATTTCCACTGTGTCGTCAACAGAAGGATCCATGGCTCGACCTGTCATTGGTGACGATGCTATTTCCGAGGAGACTTTTCTCCTTGGTCAACTCGTCGTGCTTGGCGGCTTCGCTCTGCGTGCCAATTCAATTGGTCACCTTGAGCAGATCGACAGCTACGCCCTTGGTCATCAGATTAGGTTTGTAAGTTTGAATTACATCGCCGATATCTGAGGAGACTTGATCTTCAAAGGGTTCTCGGCCCCGGCCATCGCTCCTCATCTACATGAAGGAAGCCCGTTGGATCCACCACAGATTCCGCTCAGGGATCGACCTTCGTACCCGCCTCGGCCTTAGATCCAGAGCGGACCACTCCATCCGAAAACGGGAGCTTAAGCCCCGTCGGACTCTCTCCTGTTACGGAGCTCCATACTAGAGACCCAGAGGTGACCATGTTGTCAACAGACCTGGAGTCAAACAGGACTCTCTCTGTCATCGGGGAACCAGACTCATCCCTGGAGGCCAACTCCGAACTCTTGGGGTCTGCATCCATTGAGCACGGTCGAGTGGCGTTTACCAGGCCCAGCTCCGCAGACCCTCAGTCGCCCTTCCAGTTTTCAATTGTAAACGAAGCTTTCGACTTAATGCGATCTCTCGGGAAGCATCACTTCCGAACTACGCCAAGCCCGGACTAGGGGCTGAGAACGGGTAATTTTGCATCCCACCCACCACCCACTTAATAGCCACTGTCGAGGACCTAACCGACATGCTAGACTACGCCTCCGAAGACATCGAGGGTATGGACGACGACGCCGGAGCCGAACCAGGCCAAAACCCGCCTATCACCGGGCGTTGGACGGCCACTTCTACATATGACGTGTACATGGTGGATACACCCAAAAAATACAATGGCACTCAGGATCTGATCGAGGAGCCCATCGAGGTACCCCCAAAGCGCCGACGTTAGCGGCGCCACTCACGTTCGCGTCGGGAAAAAGAAAGTAATACTGGCACCGGAGACAACAACACCCCGGACAACACCGAAGACTCCGACCACCCCGTCAAGCCTGCACTCGAGCAGGATGAGTAGGAGGAAGGAAAAGCCAACACAGACAAACTTGTCGAGCATGAGGATTTGGAAGATAGTAACTATCTACCAGCCTCCAAGGAGGATGTCAGCCTCGGCAACGAAGATTTCATTATGCTAGAGGACCCCTCGAGCAAGAGCGCTTCAAGCGACAGCTCATCGCCACTGCGAGGAGCCTCAAAAAGAAACAAGAATAGCTTAAAGCAGAATAGGATACGCTCAACAACAGATGGACCAAGGTCCTAGCTGCCGAAGAATACGGCCTTGAGCGCCAAACAAAGAGCTACCCAAAACGCAGACTACTACCACAATTCGATGACGAGGCCCTCGAGCCAATACCGTCTAGATACAACCATGTCGATGAATCAGACCGACCACCACGTGGACATGACAAAGCGACTAATTACGTCGAACACCAGCCCACACCACCTCGCCGTAGAGGCAAAGAGGCAGCGGCTCCGGGCTACACGTATGATTTACATCAGGACCTGGACAATAGAGCTGGCCAGACCAGATCAATCTACGGATCAAGGGGACGTGCTCCAACATGAGACGACGGCCATCAAGCCTGGCGTGAGAATCATCACCAAGTTCGGGCCGAGAACCGAACATGGATTTCTACATCCGAACTCCGTCGTGATGTCGCCTCATACAGAGGCACCGCACACCCCTTTTGCTTTACCGATGAGGTAAGGCAACACCAATTCCCAGAAGGGTTTAAACTCGTAAACATTGAAGCATACGATGGAACGATAGATCTGGCGGTATGGATCGAAGATTTTCTACTCCACATTCACATGGCTCGCTGCGATGATCTCCATGCCATTAAATACCTTCCCTTAAAACTAAAAGGACCAGAACGACACTGGTTGAATAGCCTCCCAGAAAACTCCATTGTCAGCTAGGAGGACTTGGAAGATGCTTTTTGAGACAACTTCCAAGGGACTTATGTCCGGCCCCCGGATGCTGATGACTTTAGTCACATAGTCCAGCAACCCGGAGAGTCAGCCCGCAAACTCTGGACTCGGTTCTTAATTAAAAAGAACCAAATCATCGACTGTCCGGACATTGAAGCCTTAGCGGCCTTTAAACACAGCGTCCGTGATGAATGGCTCGCTCGACACCCTGGTCAGGAAAAGCCGAAGACTATGGCAGCTCTTACTGCACTTATGACCCGCTTCTGCGCGGGCAAAGATAGCTGGTTGGCTTGTAGAAGCAACAGTACCAGCGACCCTAGCACCTCTGAAGCCAGGGATGGCAACGGAAGGCCCCGGTGTAATAAAAACAAGCGTCGGAACAACAATGACGAAACCGAAGATACGGCGGTCAACACCGGATTCAGTGGCTCCAAACCCGGTCAGCAGAAGAAGCCATTCAAAGGAAATAGAGACGGTCCATCTAATTTGGATAAGATACTAGACAGGCCTTGCCAGATTCATGGCACCCCCGACAAGCCTCCCAACCACTCCAAGAGAAACTGCTGGGTTTTTAAACAGGCCGGTAAGTTAAATACCGAACACAAGGGGAAAGGACCTCAAAAGCAAGGATGATGATGAGCCCCGCCCTCCGAACACTAGGGGACAGAAGAAGTTTCCCCACGAGGTGAAAACAATGAACATGATATATGTCACACACATCCCAAAGAGGGAGCGCAAGTGCACACTAAGAGACGGCTACGCCGTAGAGCCCGTCGCCCCAAAATTCAACCCATGGTCGGCTTGTCCGATCACCTTCAATCGCAGGGACCACCCAACTAGTATCTGTCACGGAGGTTCGTCGGCCCTGGTACTCGATCCCATCATCGATGGATACCATCTCACTAGAGTCCTTATGGACGAAGGCAATAGTCTGAACCTGATCTATCAAGACATTGTCCGTAAGATGGGCGTTGACCCGTCAAGAGTTAAGCCTAGCAATACTACCTTTAAAGGAGTAATACCCGGCGTGGAGGCCCGTTGTACGGGCTCCTTAACATTGGAAGTAGTCTTCGGCTCTCCGGACAACTTCCGAAGAGAGGACTTGATCTTCGATATCGTGCCTTTCCGCAGTGGTTATCACGCACTACTCGCACGAACTGCCTTCGCCCACTTCAATGTGGTCCCACATTATGCTTATTTAAAGCTCAAAATGGCCGGACCGTGCGGCGTCATTACAGTCAATGGAAACATGGAGCGCTCCCTCCATACTGAGGAGCACACTGCGGCCCTCGCAGCCGAGGTACAGAACGACCTCATCAAGCCGAACCACTCATCGGTTATCAAGACCACTGATAGTGCCAAGCGAGTCCGATCCACATTACAGCATGACAGCTCGGCGTATCCGGAGCCTGAATAGCAGTTTAGCCTCCGCCAATCGCCCCATAAGGCTGTGATATACGTACCGCGTGTACATAATTACGCACTTAAAATACCTTGGGCGGCACCGGAGGCATATTGCGGAAAAAGGTCTATAGTGCGGCTTGACCCTATTTGGACCTTAACCTTCTTTCTCCTTTCCTTTTTCTTTACCTACAGGTTCATTAAAACCTGCCTAATCCGCGGTTGTACAGGGGCTACTCTCTAAAAACTCCCCTTTCTTATAGACGACCATCAACTTCTCCCCTCAAGGGATTTATAACCAAGGAGAAACAGCGCAGACGTGCAGCAGGGCAACATCAAGATCTTCAAGGCGCTACGTTTTCCAACAACCCTATGTCAAACTTTCCCTTGTGTATACTCTCGACATGTAAAATAGCTTTAATATTCATGGCATTATCTGTAATAGCACGTCTTGCCGTATTATACATGATATAAAGGAAACAGTTGATCACCACTTTTGTCTGGTACTGATTTCTTTTCTCATCTACATTCCCTCCTTACTTCAGATTGCTACTCGTGTTTTAATCCGGTCTTAAATACCGGGGGTTGTATTCGGATCCGCACGTTCTCAAGTCTGAACACCTATAGGGTACTCTTCGGCGTCCCGAATATTGCACTATATGCATTGGCTCCGAATCATGTCTTTGGTCTATAGTTGGGTTGCCCGGCTCTTGTGCTTACCACCTTACGTTCCGCTTTGTTCGGCTGAGGTCGTAAAGGGAGAACTACTGCGATTGTATTTTTGGTTCGTCCGGTTAAATACCTCAGTAGACAAAGCCGAAAACTGACTGTCACGATAAGGCGAGAGCCGGTCAGCGATTCAGCGACATAGTCTTATACTACAAACTGTTGGTGATTTATTCTGTGTTATGCGAGGGGCTGGTTTTGATCCAGCCACGTGGTAAGGGCGCCCTAGTTCAGATCGATGTACACGTACAAGGGGCTAATATTCAACCCCACTGTCAAACTCTTATGGCTAAGTGAAGGTGATAAAGCCACATAGTCTGATTTCCTGGTTCACCTCGCGTACACCTCCTTCACGGACCAAGACGTTGGATAAAGTGTGGTAACGCGCTAGGCCGAACACCCCTGTAGCATCTATGTGGGGGCGGAAGCCGACGACTGGCAAACTTTCAGAATTAAAACAACCGCAAAGGAGGAAAATAACTTAAGATAAAGGCGCACATATATTACAAGCCTGGGTTCACAAGACACAGTTTTTCCAACCCGGATACGTCTACTCAAATATAGCGTCCTTTGAGCATTGGCCCTCTACTATTCGGGCACCCTAGTATCCATTATGTTCTGAGATTGATGTTGCTATGAATTTTCTATGCTTAATGCTTGTCACTAGGGCCTGAGTGCCATGATTTCAGATCTGAACCTATTATGTTTTCATGAATATATCTGAGTTCTTGATCCTATCTTGCAAGTCAATAGTCACCTACTATGTGTTATGATCTGACAACCCCGAAGTGACAATAATCGGGACCACTCCCGGTGATGACCGTAGTTTGAGGAGTTCATGTATTCACTAAGTGTTAATGCTTTGGTCCGGTACTCTATTAAAAGGAGGCCTTAATATCCCTTAGTTCCAATAGGACCCTGCTGCCACGGGAGGGTAGGACAAAAGATGTCATGCAAGTTCTTTTCCATAAGCATGTATGACTATATTCGGAATACATGCCTACATTACATTGATGAACTGAAGCTAGTTCTGTGTAACCCTATGTTATAACTGTTGCATGAGGAATCGCATCCGACATAATTATACATCATTGATCCAATGCCTACGAGCTTTTCACATATTGATCTTTGCTTAGTTACTTTACCGTTGCCACTATTACAATTACTACAAAACTGCTACTGTTACTTTTGCCACCGTTACCGTTACTTCCATACTACTTTGCTACTAAATTCTTTGCTGCAGATATTAAGTTTTCCAGGTGTGGTTGAATTGAAAACTCAACTGTTAATACTTGAGAATATTCTTTGGCTCCCCTTGTGTCGAATCAATAAATTTGGGTTGAATACTCTACCCTCGAAAATTGTTGCGATCCCATATACTTGTGGGTTATCATGACTATTATCTGGCGCCGTTGCCAGGGAGCATAGCTCTATCTTTGAGTCACTTGGGATTTATATCTGTTGATCACTATGAGGAACTTGAAAGACGAAAAAAACCAAGATTTATCCCTCAACTACGAGGGGAGGAAAGGAACTGCCATCTAGCTCTGCACTTGATTCTCTTTCTGTTTTGAGTAAACTTGCGACACCTAAACCTGCTTCTGCTATTAATTGTGATATGTCACATGTTATTGATGATGCCACTTCTGCAATGCATGATACTTATGATGAAACTACTTCTATGCTTGATAATATTGTGCCACTAGGTGAATTTCTTGATGAACAACTTGCTAGGGCTAGAGAGAATGAAATTATTGAAACTAATAATATTGATGAAAGTGATGATGAAGATTTACCCCCTAGATATGAATTGCCTGTTGTGCCTGAGGGTTATGTTATGGATGAAGAAACTGCTAGAGATTTTCTTGCTTGCAATGTGATAGATATGATCTTAAGTAATTGTTAGCCAAACTGAAGGAAAAGTCTTTGAATGCTAGAATGAAATATGAACCTGCTTTTGCTACTTCACCTATCTGTATTTCCGATAAGGATTATGATTTCTCTGTTGATCCTGAGATAATTACTTTGGTTGAATTTGATCCTTTTTATGGCTATGAATCTGAAACTGTTGTGGCACATCTTACTAAATTAAATGATATAGCCACCCTATTCACTAATGATGAGAAAACTCGCTACTACTATATCCTTAAATTATTTCCATTCTCATTAAAGGGTGATGCTAAAACATGGTTTAATTTTCTTGATCCTGGTTGTGTGCGTAGTCCCAAGGATATGATTTATTACTTCTCTGCTAAATATTTCCCCGCTCATAAGAAACAAGCTGCCTTAAGGGAAATATATAATTTTGTGCAAATTGAAGAAGAGAATCTCCCACAAGCTTGGGGGAGGCTTCTCCAATTACTTAATGCTTTGCCTGATCATCCTCTCAAGAAAAATGAAATACCTGATATCTTTTATAATGGACTAACCGATGCTTCCAGAGACCACCTGGATAGTTGTGCTAGTTGTATTTTCAGGGAAAGAACAGTTGATCAAGCTGAATTGCTATTGAATAAAGTGTTGACTCATGAAAAGGGGTATTCTATTTCTCAGTCCTGAAGATATGCAAGAGGCAAAGAAATCTATGAAATAAAAAGGTATTAAAGCTGAAGATGTTAAGAATCTACCACCTATTTAAGAAATACATGGTCTTGATAACCCGACACAGGTAGTAAAGGTAAATTCTCTCTATAGATTTGATGAAGGCGATATTCCTCGTTATAAGTCTGCTAACCAATGCTTGGATGAGTTTGATAATTTTATTGTTAAACAAGAAAACTTCAATGCTTATGCTGGTAGACAATTGAAACGTAATGCTTATATGATTGAACACTTGAGTGATTATATGTCTAGAGTTAAAGGTGAACTCAAACTTATTAGTAAACATGCTTCTATGGTTACCACTCAAGTAGAACAAGTGCTTAAAGCTCAAAATGATTTGCTCAATGAATTAAATAATAAGAAAAACAATAATGTTGTTAGGACTAGAGGGGGTAAAATGACTCAGGAACCTTTGTATCATGAGGGCCATCCTAAGAGAATTGAGCAAGATTCTCAAATAACTAATGTTGATGCACCTAGTCCTTCTAAAAGGAAGAAAAAGAAAAATGATAGGACTTTGCATGCTTCTAGTGAACATGTTGTTGACACACCTGAGAATCCCAATGATATTTCTATCTCTGATGCTGAAACACAATCTGGTGATGAACATGAACCTAGTGATAATATTAATGATGATGCTCAGCCTAGCAATAACAATGATGTAGAAATTGAACCTCCTCTTGATCTTGATAAACCACAATCAAAGAATCAACGTTATGATAAGAGAGACTTTGTTGCTAGGAAGCACAGTAAAGAAAGTGAACCATGGGTTCAGAAACCCATGCCTTTTCCTCCTAAACCATCCAAGAAAAAGGATGATGAGGATTTTGAGCGCTTTGCTGAAATGATTATACCTATCTTTCTACGTATGCATTTGAGTGATATGCTTAAAATGAATCCTTATGCTAACTATATGAAAGATATTGTTACAAATAAAAGAAAGATACCGGAAGCTGAAATTTCCACCATGCTTGCTAATTATACTTTTAACGGTGGAATACCAAAGAAACTTGGAGATCCAGGAGTACCAACTATACCATGCTCCATTAAAAGAAACTATGTTAAAACTGCTTTGTGTGATCTTGGAGCCGGTGTTAGTGTTATGCCTCTCTCTTTATATCATAGACTTGGTTTGAATAAGTTGACACCTACTGAAATATCTCTGCAAATGGTCGATAAATCAACTGCTATACCTGTCGACATTTGTGAGGATGTGCCTGTTGTGGTTGCAAACATTACTATCTTAACATACTTTGTTATTCTATATATTCCCGAGGACGATAGCATGTCGATTATCCTTGGTAGACCTTTTTAAATACTGCAGGGGCTGTTATTGATTGCAACAAAGGCAATGTCACTTTTCATGTTAATGGCAATGAGCATACGGTACACTTTCCGAGGAAACAACCTCAAGTCCACAGTATCAACTCTATTGGAAAAATTCCAACTATTACTATTGGAGGTTTTGAGTTTCCTCTTCCTACTGTAAAAAAGAAATATGATATTCTTATTATTGGGGACGTGCATATCCCCGTTGAGGTAACCTAGTGTTATTCAAAAATTCTCCGGTTTCATGCGATTCAGAATGAGTTTGTTAACAAGACTTGATCAACCTTGTTAATGGTTTCCTTTTGATGAGCATGAGATGGATGAAGTTAGAAAGCACAACTCTCTGTACCCTCCTTTTACTTTTTGTTATTTAGATTAAATAAAGCAAAAATCATATTTTTCTGTCTGTTTTCTGAATTATTCTTGCAATAAAAAATACCCCAAAAATAAAAGTTCTCCAAATGTCCCGAAAATGAAATATGATTTTTTCTAGAATATTTAAGAATATCTGGTACTGAGAACATATCAGGGGGAGCCACCACCTGGCCACGAGGGTCCAGGGCGCACCCACCCCCCTCAGCACGCCCCTGCCTTGTGGGCCCCACGTGGCCCCCCTCCACTTATTCCTGCACCCACACACTTCGTCTTCCTCCAAAAAAATCACCCACCAGCTCAAGCACGAGTTCTAGCTCATCTTGCTGCCATTTTCGATCTCCTTGCTCAAAGCTTCACTCACAAAACTGCTTTGCGGGTTTGTTCTTCGGTATGTGACTCCTCCAATGCTCCATTTAGTTTTGTTCTAGTGCTTTATTTATTGCAAACTTTTGCTGCTTAAGTGACCCTGTTCTTGAGCTTGCATGTCAAATTTATTTGGTCCCAAGTACTTCTAATGCATGATATAGTCTCTAGGCACTTGTGTGACTAGTTGCTATCAATCTTGTTGAGTTTGGTTCACATTTATTTTCAGTTACTAAAAATTTCAGAAATTTTCAGAAAATGATGAAGAGATTATTGAGAGGCTCTTCGAGCCGAAGCTCGAAGGATAAGCAAAGTAAAGAGAATAAGAAGCCCAAATATAATCTTCCTCGCACCGCGGAAGTTCGTCCGTATGAATGGCCTTGTGATGAATTCTTGAGAGCAGCCGGGATTCATGATGATTTTTATTATTTGGCCGAGAATGCGGGCCTCGTCGACTTCCTCCGCGACCAGCGCGAACAGTATCTCCTCCTCACTAATATTTTCATGCAAAATTTTCATTTCCATGCTAGGAGATCGCCACCTTCGGTGGATTTTTATTTATATGATGAGTTTAAGGAGATGTCACTTTATGATTTTTGTGCGGTTTGCAAGTTACCCTTTGCGGGCAGCATAGAGGAACCACATCGTAATGACGTGGAAGGGTTTATTGATATGATTGCTATAGGGGAAACAAGGAAAGTTTCTGATGCAAGAATCACTAGCATGCATTTTCCTGTTCTGCTTTACTTTGCAATATTGCTAGTAGATGCTTAATTGGTCGTGGGAATAGTGGAAACCTTAGTGCCCCTGATATTTTTATTTTGCGCCATGCCTTGTTTCGTGCTACTACTTTCAGTTTAGGCGCTATTGTTGCTAAACGGTTAAATCTGAACCGTACGAAGGGTCCCGTCTTTGGAGGCATCTTTGCTTCGCGCCTTGTTGCACATTTTAACATACCTATTAGGCATTATGAGAAAGAGGAAAAGTTGTTGCCTCCTATTTTTCTAGATTATAAGAGTATGGTATCACATGATATTATTGTTAAAGATAAGAAGAAGATGCCCAAGTATAAATTGATATTTGATAAAAATTATTGTGAGATTATTACTTTGCATGCGCCCTCCTTGTTTAACATATTTTCAGGCACGTACCTCATTTTGCCGGAGGCCATTCATGCATACTTGATCATGACACCTGCTCCAGCTGAGCCGGAGCCACCACTTGATCCTTACTGATAGTCTGTTTATCAGTGGGATCCGTAGGAGCGCTAACCAGTGGCACCCTAGGACCCTCCTTAGTACACCGGAGAGAGTAGCTTCGATCCGTGGGCATAGACCAACTTAGGCCAAAAGCCTAAGCTTGGGGGAGTACGTATTTCTCACCAACATTACATTCATGTTCACACACTCATTCTAGTTGTCGGTGCTCATACTTTTTCATTGTACTATCCATGCTAGTTTATTTTCCTTTTTCTAGCTTTCTTCTTGTGTGCTTGAATAACCTTAAGGAATACCAAAAAAAATAGTTGTAAATTTTAACTAGTTTACTTTCCATGCCTTTAGTAGTAGCAATTAAAACCCAAAAAGATTTCTCGTTCTTCTTTTGTTTGTTGGGAGCTTTCCCGTGTAAATTGTAACATCCCAAAATTTCAATTTGGAATGTTATACATAGGTCATGCATGCATATCATATTTTATTGCATTTTTTTGCGATCCTCGAAATTCTAAGCAACTCAAGGACCCACGGAGAGAGTTGGGGATTTCACGATTTTCATATTTGATTTTTCTCAAATATCGAATCTAGGATCATTTTGGTTTTAATTATTTTTCTCTCCAAAAAATATTTCATATTAAAATATATGAGAGAAGATAATGTGACTTCTCCAAAATAAAATAAATATTGGAGGAAAAAAGTTAAAATCAAATAAATAATTTTATTTGGACTTTGTTGCTATTTTATTTGAATTAGAAAAAAATATGCAATTTTCAAAATTGCATTTTTAGGCCAAGAAAATGTTCACTTTGTTCTAAAAATTTATTTAGACGGTGAAAATTTGTTTTGGCATTTTTAGAT
The DNA here is from genome assembly GCA_021605145.1 of Aegilops bicornis. NCBI lineage: Eukaryota > Viridiplantae > Streptophyta > Magnoliopsida > Poales > Poaceae > Aegilops > Aegilops bicornis. The sequence continues at coordinate 552,729,585 of CM038671.1, read as the reverse complement.
TTTTAATTTTATTTATTTAGGATTTTTTGGCGGAATCTGTTTAAATAAAACTTCCAGCTCAAGACTAGGGCCCACCACCGAGCCAAAGCCCAAATTACCTGACGCCGCCTTTCCCGAGTCCGGCCAGGACATGGGAGGAGCCATCACGCCTGGGACTCCGCCTCCCGAGGCCGAGCCCCTTCCCAAGCCACCTTGGCCCCTATAAGCCGACCCGGGCCCCGAGCCCGCCTCGCCACCTCGGCCTCGCCACCAGCGCCACCTGGGCTGTTGCCGCCAAGGCCACCGCACCGCTGGTTGCCTGGCCACACAAGATCCCTGCCTCACGGAACCGCGCCAAGACGCCACGAGTCAGCTGCTGCCTGATCCGATCCACTCGTTGGTTTTTTCTTTGGATTAGGTAAAAACCGCTCGGTTTTTTGAAAACCCTAGATTCATTTTTTTAGTTTCGGTTTGGTTTTTCGTCGGTTTATTATTTCGTTTTAACGAACACCATTCGCCGGTTAGGTTCAGACAGCGAACGTTCGTTCGTTAATCTTTTATTTTTATTTTATTTCTCGGCCAGGGACCTATCCACGATTATTTTTATCGCAGATTAGTCCCTGATCTTCAAACCCTCGCCATTTCTTAACCGTTTGTCCAAATCCAGTGAAACCAACGCCAAAATCTTCGTCTCGAACCCCTCTTTCTGTTAAACAGCATGAACAAGGTTTTGTCAATTTAAAATTTGGTTTCAAGCAGATTTGATTTTGAAGTTCTTATGATTGTAGTTTCAGTTCCGTAGCTCCGATTCAAGTCTTTCTTGTTGTGGATCGAATCTCTTCAGTTATTTTTCAGATTTGATCTTCTTCTTTGAGTTCTACCCGTGCATCTTTGCTTGATTGCTTATATATGCTATTGTTGTTTGTGATAGAATTCCTGGAGTGCAAAGCGTGCTACTACGAGTCTTTAGGGTTTGCGGATCGTCAGCAAGGCAAGTAACACATTGATCATACCCTTTCCATACCCAGTTTTTATGCATTAGTTAAAATCCTCAAACACTTCATGATTAGGATGTGATTAACGTGTGGGTATTGGGAAGTAGATGATGAGGTAGAACCTATTACCCGTTTTAATATCAAACCCTTGGGAGTTACTTCTACATTATGCTTATATTGCCATGCTATGCTCGTAGACGTGGATTGTGTATGAGTGTATCCATGACAGATGTGAGATTCTATAATTTAATGGTTCAACTTAAGGTGGCAACTTTTATACACATCTGGGTGGATCGTTGGTTTGGGCACCTGCGGTTATACCAGTGTTATCCTAGGAGATCCCGGGGTTATACCGTGTGATCCTCCTATGGTCCGCCACCCAGGCTCAAAGGGATCATAAGATTATTCATGCTAGAAACTTCCGTGTGCAGCCACAAGCTATTATGGGCTCTAGCATAGTTGAGTAGGTTGCATGACCTCTTCCAGTGGTAGGCTAGCAGATGTAGGGGATGTAGGTTGGTACTGTCTACCCGGGGTTAGAGTTAATGCTTCTGAAAGACTGTGTCTCAGTCATCCGTTTCTCAAACATCACGCAGTGCGAGAAATCTAACATAGGAGATTGAGTCTTGTGGGGAAAAGTGCGCAAACCTCTGCAAAGTGAATAAACTAATCATGGTTAGCCGTGTCCCCGGTTATGGACAACTTGAGTATCTGGTACTTGAATTATTGATTTGATCTCATCACTCTAAATTAATTTTGTTGGGTTGTTAATGATTACTTTTAATTGGGATTGAGATGGGGGGGGGTACCATTCTCAGTGTTTCAATCACCATGATAGTTAAATAAAATATATTCCTTTGTTGTAGGGGAAAATTGGTTTTTCGCAAAACAATATAACCATAGAGCCTCCACCAGCCATATATGCATGTAGTGATAGCATTTACCTGTTCATTGCTCTCTTGTGTTATATTGCCAAAGATATTCCATGTGCTGACCCGTTTCGGGCTGCAACATATCATGTTGCAGACTTTTCAGACGAAGAGTAAGGTGCACTAGGTCGTTTGTCATGCACTCAGCTATGCCGTTGGAGTCGATGGACTCACTTTATCCTCCAAGCCTTCCGTTGTTATCTTATTTAGGTGGCCTTAAGCCATATTTATTGTAATAAGTTCTCTTTTGAGACGTTTGATGTAATAAGTGTGTGATTGCTACTCTGTTATAAATCCTTGAGTAATCGTGGTGTGTCAAGATTACCGATCCAGGGATGACACTGAACACAGAGATTTGACCGTCTGAGGTCGGATCGCTACAAGATGGTATCAGAGCACACGCTGATTGTAGGACACGACCACTAAGATGAGCAATAGGTCACTCTTCTCTACTCATTTCTGACTCCTCTCCATTTTCTACTCTTTAGGATGGCGGACTCAAGGAACAAGTTTACACAACCGGATGAAGACACACCTTTTGGACGACACTTGAAGGAAGTCACTAGGTACCTGAACATCAGAATACCAAGCTTCACCGGGACCTACACCGCCACTTTACCCGAAGAGGAGCGATGGTTGATTCGAGTTCAAGTTCCAGGAAGGACGTTCACGCCATTCACTAAGCCCATGGAGTTTTCCTTTGATGCACCAACCTGGAGTTTAGGAAAGAGCATGGCAGCCCACATAGCCATGGGACACATTGGCGAAGTTTACCACAAGGATCTTAAGGACACTATCTACCAGATATGTGGGTGCCGAGATGAGCAATGGGAGATGATCAGCACCAGGAGAGATAGGTCCATTGCAGCTTTCATCCAGGAGTTAAACCAGCACATTCGTCGACAGGAGAACCAGATCTGCCCAGTCATGATAGATTTGAAGAAGGCGATGACCAGGACCATGAAGCTAGAAGAGGAACTCAAGTCTACATGCGACAGATACGAGGAGGAAATCGAAATAATTGTGGAGAGGAATGACGACCTGACAAGGAAACTAGGAGTGTTCATGGGAGACCCCGCGCCAGGAGGAGAAGACGACGAACCCAAGGAAATTCGTTCTGATGACTACATCATCATCAACGACACCGACTCTGACCCTGATGGTAGTGATGATGATTATGAAGAAGAAGCTGGAGCGGATATCATGGAGTCTTCCATCGATCAAAATTTCTAGATGGCCACCATATGAATAGTAGTATTCCCCCATGTATATAGTAGTAGTCCGAGCACTTTGTAACGATAGTTCTAGACCGATTGTATGCCCTTTCTTGAATTGATTTGGTGTTATATGATTGTGTTTGTCTCATGTGCATATGGGTAGTGCTTTCTCACTAGACCTCATTCTATTCTAATCTCTCCCCTCTAAACCCATCAGATGCCTTCGAGACACGGCCCTGGATTTGTCTTCCCACCAGAGATCACCTAGTTGATCCAACAATAGAATGCCTTGATGCAGATATTAGTCCAGAACCAAGGCAACAACAACAACAACAACCCGCCGCCACCACCTCCAGTTGACAACTTAGCCCACTTTCTGAGGTTGCAGCCGCCGGTGTTTTCCAGTAGCACTGAGCCAATAGTTGCTGATGACTGGCTACGCAGGATTGGAAGGGAGTTGACCACCGCAGGTTGCACAGATGTTGTGAAGGTGCGTTTTGCCGCACATCAATTGGATGGACCAGCAGCTTCATGGTGGGAGAATTACACATCCACTTTCCCTATAGCCAATATCACTTGGGATCAGTTTCAGCAAGCATTCTGCACTACACATGTCTCAACTGGAGCAATGAACATGAAGAAGCGTGAGTTTTGCAACTTACGCCAGGGAAACCGTACTATGGGGCAGTACGTGGATGATTTCAGTAAGTTAGCTCGTTATGCCCCAGATGATGTGGCCATAGATGCCGCTAAGCATAAGAAGTTTATGGAAGGGTTGAATGATGATATGAGCATGCAGTTGATGGTAGCGACATTCGCTAACTACCAGGAGTTGGTAGATAGGTGATACGTCTCCAACGTATCTATAATTTTTGATTGTTCCATGCTATTATATTATGTGTTTTTGATGTTTATGGGCTTTATTTTACACTTTTATATTACTTTTGGGACTAACCTATTGACCCAGAGCCCAGTGCCAGTTCCTGTTTTTTCCCTTGTTTCAGTGTTTCGAAGAAAAGGAATATCAAACGAAGTCGAAACGGAATGAAACCAACTGGAGAAGTTATTTTTGGAAGGAAAGCAACCGGAAAAACTTGGAGTGCACGTCAGGAAAGAGACGAGGAAGCCACGAGGTAGGGCGTGCGAGCCCCCCGAGCGCCCTCCACCCTTGTGGGCCCCTCATGGCTCCCCTGACGTACTTTTTCCTCCTATATATACCCATATACCCTAAAAACTTGAGGGAATGAATAGATCAGGAGTTCCGCCGCAAGCCTCTGTAGCCACCAAAACCAATCGGGACCTGTTTTCACCTGCTTGGGAGGGAACCCTCACCGTGGCCATCTTGAGCATCCGGTGCTCTCCATGTCGAGGAGGGAGTAGTTCACCCTCGGGGCTGAGGGTATGTACCAGGAGCTATGTGTTTGATCTCTCTCTCTCTCTCTCTCTCTCTCTCTCTCTCTCGTGTTCTTGATTTGGCACGATCTTGATGTATCGCGAGCTTTGCTATTATAGTTGGATCTTATGTTTCTTCTCCCCCTCTACTCTCTTGTAATGGATTGAGTTTTCCCTTTAAAGTAATCTTATTAGATTGAGTCTTCAATGATTTGAGAACACTTGATGTATGTCTTGCCATGCGTATCTGTGGTGACAATGGGATATCACGTGATTCACTTGATGTATGTTTTGGTGATCAACTCATGGGTTCCGCCCATGAACCTATGCATAGGGGTTGGCACACGTTTTCGTCGCGATTCTCCGGTAGAAACTTTGGGGCACTCTTTGAGGTTCTATGTGTTGGTTGAATAGATGAATCTGAGATTGTGTGATGCATATCGTATAATCATACCCACGGATACTTGATGTGACATTGGAGTATCTAGGTGACATTAGGGTTTTGGTTGATTTGTGTCTTAAGGTGTTATTCTAGTACGAACTCTAGGGCTGTTTGTGACACTTATAGGAATAGCCCAACGGATTGATTAGAAAGAATAACTTTGAGGTGGTTTCATACCCTACCATAATCTCTTCGTTTGTTCTCCACTATTAGTGACTTTGGAGTGACTCTTTGTTGCATGTTGAGGGATAGTTATATGATCCAATTATGTTATTACTGTTGAGAGAACTTGCACTAGTGAAAGTATGAACCCTGGCCTTGTTTCCTATCATTGCAATATCGTTTATGCTCACTTTTACCACTTGCTACCTTGCTGTTTTTATATTTTCAGATTACAAAAACGTATATCTACCATACATATTGCACTTGTATCACCATCTCTTCGCCGAACTAGTGCACCTATACAATTTACCATTGTATTGGGTGTGTTGGGGACACAAGAGACTCTTTGTTATTTGGTTGCAGGGTTGTTCGAGAGAGACCATCTTCATCCTACGCCTCCCATGGATTGATAAACCTTAGGTCATCCACTTGAGGGAAATTTGCTACTGTCCTACAAACATGTGCACTTGGAGGCCCAACAACGTCTACAAGAAGAAGGCTGCGTAGTAGACATCAAGCTCTTTAAAGCGCCGCTGTCGGGAGGTGAGTGCTTGAAGGTATATCTTTAGATCTTGCAATCGAATCTTTTTGTTTCTTGTTTTATCACTAGTTTAGTCTATAAAATAAAACTACAAAAAAAATGGAATTGAGGGTGCCTCATATGCTTCATCTTTTTAATATCTTCCGTGAAAATAAGGATTCCGATAATTGTGCTCAATTGCTAGAGGAAGAATGCATTAGAATGTTTGGCACTAAATATTTATATGATGAGCTTGATTGCAATGTTGTTAGTATGAATTCCCTGAATATCCATGATGCTAATGATATGCAAATCCACAAGCTTGGGGAAGCTATGTTTGATGAAGATGATATTTTTTGTCCCCCAAGCTTTGATGAGCAAATTTACTATGATGAAAGCATGCTTCCTATCTATGATGATTATTGTGATGACACGTATGCTTTAAAGAATAATGATAACCATGAAACTTGTCATCTTGATCTTAATTTTCAATCCCATGATAGTTATTTTGTTGAGTTTGCTCCCACTATTGTTCATGAGAAGAATTTTGCTTATGTGGAGAGTAATAAAATTTCTATGCTTGTAGATCATGAAATGAATGCTTTATGTGATGGTTATATTGTTGAATTCATTCATGATGCTACTGAAAATTATTATGAGGGAGGAATATATACTTGTAGGAATTGCAATAATATCAAGTTTCCTCTCTATGTGCTTAAAGTTTTAAAGTTATGCTTGTTTTGCCTTCCTATGCTAGTTGATTATTGTTCCCATAAGTTGTTTGCTCACAAAATCCCTATGCATAGGAAGTGGGTTAGACTTAAATGTGCTAGTCATATTCTTCATGATGCTCTCTTTATATTTCAATTCTTATGTTTTATGTGAGCATCATTGAAATCATCATGCCTAGCTAGGGGCGTTAAATGTTAGCGCTTGTTGGGAGGCAACCCAATTTTATTTTAGTTTCTTAATTTTTGGTTATGTTTAGTAATAAGTAATCCATATAGATTCTGTTTAGATGTGGTTTTATGTTTTAATTATTGTTTGTGCCAAGTAGAACCTTTGGGAGGACTTGGGTGAACTCTTTATGATCATGCTGTAAAAACAGAAACTTTAGCGCTCACGAGATTAGCTTCAACTTTTTACCGGAGAGTTCTATTTAGTTGATTATTTTTGCAGATGATTACTAGACAAATTCCTCAGGTCCACCAATTTATTTTAGAATTTTTGGAGTTCCATAAGTTTGCGTTAGTTACAAATTACTACAGATTGTTCTGTTTTTGACAGATTCTGTTTTTCGTGTGTTGTTTGCTTATTTTGATGAATCTATGGCTAGTAAAAGAGTTTATAAACCATAGAGAAGTTGGAATACAGTAGGTTTAACACCAATATAAATAAAGAATGAGTTCATTACAGTAACTTGAAGTGGTGTTTTGTTTTCTTTCGCTAACGGAGCTTACGAGTTTTCAGTTGAGTTTTGTGTTGTGAAGTTTTCAAGTTTTGTGTGAAGATTCGATGGACTATGGAATAAGGAGTGGCAAGAGCCTAAGCTTGGGGATGCCCAAGGCACCTCAAGGTAATATTCAAGGACAAACAAGAGCCTAAGCTTGGGGATGCCCCGGAAGGCATCCCTCTTTAAATCTTCGTTCATCGGTAACTTTACTTGGAGCTATATTTTTATTCACCACATGATATGTGTTTTGCTTGGAGCGTCATTTTATTTTATTTATCTTTGCTTGCTGTTTGAATAAAATACCAAGATCTTAAATTCTTAAATGTTAGAGAGTCTTCACATAGTTGCATAATTATTGAACTACTCATTGATCTTCACTTGTATCTTTCGGAGTAGTTTGTTGTTTGCTCTAGTGCTTCACTTATATCTTTTAGAGCACGGCGGTGGATTTATTTTGAAGAAATAGATGAACTCTCATGCTTCACTTAGATTATTTTGAGAATTTTATGGACTAAAAAATCTGCGGTTCCTAATGGAATAGGTAACAAAGCCACTTTGCCACCTACTGCTACTAACTCGCCGCCTCCCCACGTTAAGCTAGTACTTGTTGTTGCACCAGGAGCCTTAAATAGCATGGTAATTTTCTTAAATCCTAATATGCTAGGTATTCAAGACTAGTAAAAACTTTCTTATGAGTGTGTTGAATACTAAGAAAAGTTTGATGCTTGATAATTGTTTTGAGATATAAAGATGGTGATATTAGAGTCATGCTAGTGGGTAGTTGTGGATTGTAGAAATACTTGTGTTGAAGTTTGTGATTCCTGTAGCATGCACGTATGGTGAACCGTTATGTGATGAAGTCGGAGCATGATTTATTTATTGATTGTCTTCCTTATGAGTGGCGGTCGGGGACGAGCGATGGTCTTTTCCTACCAATCGATCCCCCTAGGAGCATGCGCGTAATACTTTGCTTTGATAACTTGTAGATTTTTGCAATAAGTATATGAGTTCTTTACGACTAATGTTGAGTCCATGGATTATACGCACTTTTCTTCCTTCCACCATTTCTAGCCTCTCTAATACCGCGCACCTTTCGCCGGTATCATACACCCACCATATGCCTTCCCCAAAACAGCCACCATACCTACCTATCATGGCATTTCCATAGCAATTCCGAGATATATTGCCATGCAACTTTCCACCGTTCCGTTTATTATGACACGCTCCATCATTGTCATATTGCTTTGCATGATCATGTAGTTGACATTGTATTTGTGGCAAAGCCACCGTTCATAATTATTTCATACATGTCACTCTTGATTTATTGCATATCCTGGTACATCATGGGAGGCATTCATATAGAGTCATATTTTGTTCTAAGTATCGAGTTGTAATTGTTGAGTTGTAAGAAAACAAAAGTGTGATGATCATCATTATTAGAGCATTGTCCCATTGAGGAAAGGATGATGGAGACTATGATTCCCCCACAAATCGGGATGAGACTCCGGACGAAAAAAAGAAGAGAAAAGAGGCCATAAAAAAAGAGAAAAGGCCCAAATAAAAAAAATTAGAGAAAAGAGAGAAGGGACAATGTTACTATCCTTTTACCACACTTGTGCTTCAAAGTAGCACCATGATCTTCATGATAGAGAGTCTCTCATTTTGTCACCTTCATATACTAGTGGGAATTTTTCATTATAGAACTTGGCTTGTATATTCCAATGATGGGCTTCCACAAAATGCCCTAGGTCTTCGTGAGCAAGCGAGTTGGATGCACACCCACTTAGTTTCTTTTGTTGAGATTTCATACACTTATAGCTCTAGTGCATCCGTTGCATGGCAATCCCTACTCACTCACATTGATATCTATTGATAGGCATCTCCATAGCTTGTTGATACGCCTAGTTGATGTGAGACTATCTTCTCCTTTTTGTCTTCTCCACAACCACCATTCTATTCCACCTATAGTGCTATGTCCATGGCTCACGCTCATGTATTGCGTGAAGATTGAAAATGTTTGAGAACACCAAAAGTATTAAACAATTGCTTGGTTTGTCATCGGGGTTGTGCATGATTTAAATACTTTGTGTGGTGAAGATAGAGCATAACCAGACTATATGATTTTGTAGGGATAACTTTCTTTGGCCATGTTATTTTGAGAAGACATGATTGCTTTGTTAGTATGCTTGAAGTATTATTATTTTTATGTCAATATTAAACTTTTGTCTTGAATCTTTCGGACCTGAATATTCATACCACAATTAAGAAGAATTACATTGAAATTATGCCAAGTAGCATTCCACATCAAAAATTCTGTTTTTATCATTTACCTACTCGAGGACGAGCAGGAATTAAGCTTGGGGATGCTGATATGTCTCCAACGTATCTATAATTTTTGATTGTTCCATGCTATTATATTATGTGTTTTTTATGTTTATGGGCTTTATTTTACACTTTTTTATTACTTTTGGGACTAACCTATTGACCCAGAGCCCAGTGCCAGTTCCTGTTTTTCCCTTGTTTTAGTGTTTCGAAGAAAAGGAATATCAAACGGAGTCGAAACGGAATGAAACCAACTGGAGAAGTTATTTTTTGGAAGGAAAGCAACCGGAAAAACTTGGAGTGCACGTCAAGAAAGAGACGAGGAATCCACGAGGTAGGGGGGCGCACCCTCCCCCCCAGGCGCGCCCTCCACCCTCGTGGCCCCTCATGGCTCCCCCGACATACTTTTTCCTCCTATATATACCCATATACCCTAAAAATTTCGGGGAACAGAATAGATCGGGAGTTCCGACGCTGCAAGCCTTTGTAGCCACCAAAGACCAATCGGGACCCTGTTCCGGCACCTAGCCGGAGGGGGGAACCCTCATCGGTGGCCATCTTCATCATCCGGTGCTCTCCATGACGAGGAGGGAGTAGTTCACCCTCGGGGCTGAGGGTATGTACCAGTAGCTATGTGTTTGATCTCTCTCTTTCTCGTGTTCTTGATTTGGCACGATCTTGATGTATCGCGAGCTTTGCTATTATAGTTGGATCTTATGTTTCTTCTCCCCCTCTACTCTCTTGTAATGGATTGAGTTTTCCTTTTGAAGTAATCTTAATCTTATCGGATTGAGTCTTTAATGATTTGAGAACACTTGATGTATGTCTTGCCGTGCGTATCTGTGGTGACAATGGGATATCACGTGATTCACTTGATGTATGTTTTGGTGATCAACTTGCGGGTTCCGCCCATGAACCTATGCATAGGGGTTGGCACACGTTTTCGTCGCGATTCTCCGGTAGAAACTTTGGGGCAATCTTTGAGGTTCTATGTGTTGGTTGAATTGATGAATCTGAGATTGTGTGATGCATATCGTATAATCATACCCACGGATACTTGATGTGACATTGGAGTATCTAGATGACATTAGGGTTTTGGTTGATTTGTGTCTTAAGGTGTTATTCTAGTACAAACTCTAGGGCTGTTTGTGACACTTATAGGAATAGCCCAACGGATTGATTGGAAAGAATAACTTTGAGGTGGTTTTGTACCCTACCATAATCTCTTCGTTTGTTCTCCACTATTAGTGACTTTGGAGTGACTCTTTGTTGCATGTTGAGGGATAGTTATATGATCCAATTATGTTATTATTGTAGAGATAACTTGCACTAGTGAAAGTATGAACCCTAGGCCTTGTTTCCTATCATTGCAATACCGTTTATGCTCACTTTTACCACTTGCTACCTTGCTGTTTTTATATTTTCAGATTACAAAAACCTATATCTACCATCCATATTGCACTTGTATCACCATCTCTTGTGAACTAGTGCACATATACAATTTACCATTGTATTGGGTGTGTTGGGGACACAAGAGACTCTTTGTTATTTGGTTGCAGGGTTGTTTGAGAGAGACCATCTTCATCCTACGCCTCCCACGGATTGATAAACCTTAGGTCATCCACTTGAGGGAAATTTGCTACTGTCCTACAAACCTGTGCACTTGGAGGCCCAACAATGTCTACAAGAAGAAGGTTGCGTAGTAGACATCAATAGGGCTCTTATGATTGAAGGGAAGCAACATCAGATTGAGAGCCGCAAAAGGAAGTATGGACAAGGGAAGTACAATTCAGGAGCTCAGCAGAACCTCATTTTACCCCGAACTCGGGAGGTTATACCCATAACCATGGAGGCCACACTCACAATGGAGGAAGTTCGCATAATCACAGTGGCCCCAAGAATGGAAACGGGAATGGAGCAAGCAGCAATCAGAACCGCTCTAACCCAGCCAGACCCGCCAAGAAGGATCAAAGTCACATTACTTGTTTCAAGTGCGGGAAGACGGGGCACTACGCCAATGATTGTCCAGAGTTGAAGAATGGCAATGGAAATGGAAGCTCTGGGAAGAAGCCCAACCCTTTCAACAGGGGACAAGTGAACCACGTGAACGTGGAGGAGGTTGAAGAGCAGCCAGATGCAGTTATCGGTAAGTTTTTGGTTAAGTCATTTACCGCTCTTGTTCTATTTGATACTGGTGCATCGCATTCATACATTTCAAGGGGGTTTGTGGACAATTTTAAGTTATCCACCGTAGCCCTTAGGACACCCTTGTTAGTAAGCTCACCAGGTGCAGAGTATATGGCTAGCCGATGGTGTGACCGGTTACCCTTAACCATTGGTAGCCATGTTTTCTCCTCAGACCTAATAATCTTGGAGTCACAAGGATTGGATGTGATACTAGGAATGGATTGGTTATCGAAGTATGGAGGAAACATTGACTGTGCCAGTAGGTCAATTCTACTCACCACCCCGGAGGAAAAAAGGATCAAGTATATATCCAGGCATGCGCCGAGGAGGACCCAAGTAAATTCTCTCACGAGAGTTGTTCAGGAGGAAGTGCTTGTAGTGAAGGATTATCCAGATGTATTTCCAGGGGGGTTACCAGGCATGCCGCCGGATCGAGACATTGAGTTTTTGATGGAGTTATTGCCAGGCACCGGACCGATATCGAAGAGACCATACCGAATGCCCGCAAATGATCTGGAGGAGATTAAGAAGCAGATCAAGGAGTTATTGGAGAAAGGTTACATTTGATGAAGTTCATCACCATGGGGAGCCCCAGTGCTCTTGGTTGAGAAGAAGGATGGATCGTTGAGGATGGTTGTTGATTATCGTGCGTTGAATGAAGTGACGATGAAGAACAAGTACCCACTGTCAATGATCAATGACTTGTTTGACCACCTGCAAGGAGCTAAAGTATTCTCCAAGATCGATCTTCGATCAGGATATCACCAGCTGAAGATTCGAGAAAAGGATATACCTAAGACCGCTTTCACCACAAGGTATGGGCTATATGAGTATACGGTTATGTCATTTGGACTGACTAAAGCCCCTGCCTATTTTATGAGCATGATGAACAAGGTATTCATGGAGTTCTTGGATAATTTTGTCGTGGTGTTCATTGATGATATCTTAGTATATTCGAAGAATGAAGAGGAACATAGTTTACTTCAAAGTTTTGGCACCAGCTGCATCAGACTTTGGGTACCAGGCTAGAGTTCAGCACAGCCTTTCATCCGCAGACGGATGGACAGACCAAGAGAGTCAATCAGATTCTGGAGGACATGTTGAGAGATTGTTGCGCTAGATTATGGATCTAGTTGGGATGATAATTTACCCTACGCGGAGTTCTCATACAACTATAGCTACCAGGCCAGTTTGAAGATGACACCTTTCGAAGCCCTGTATGGATGGAGGTGCAGGACACCGTTGATGTGGGATGAAGTTGGAGACCGTCAGTTGTTTGGACCAGATTTGATTAAAGAGTCAGAAGAGAAGGTTAAGCTGATTTGAGATAGACTGAAGGCCGCTCAGTCCAGGCAGAAGAGTTATGCAGATTCAAAACGCAAGGAGGTAGTCTACGAAATAGGAGACAAAGCATATCTCCGTGTGTCACCACTGCGAGGAGTTAAACGTTTTGGAGTTAAGGAAAGTTAGCCCCGAGATTTGTAGGACCACACCGAGTTTTGGAACGTATGGGAGAGGTGGCCTACAAGTTGGTGTTACCCGAAGGACTGTCAGGAGTTCATGATGTATTTCATGTTTCCCAGTTGAAGAAGTGCCATGCAGAGATGGTCGATATCCCTCTGAGAGATACAGTGCCCATGGAAGCAATTTAATTGGATGGTGATTTGACCTATGAGAAGAAACCTGTCAAGATTCTCGAGTTTGCTAGCCGAGTTACCCGCAGCAAGGTTATCAAGTTTTGCAAGGTTCAGTGGAGCCACCATACCGAGGATGAAGCCACCTGGGAACGAGAGGATGATCTACGCAAGGACCACCCACACCTATTTTCTAGCCAACCCGAATCTCGAGGACGAGATTCATCTTAAGGGGGTAGGTCTGTAACATCCCAAATTTTCAATTTGGAATGTTATACATAGGTCATTCATGCATATCATATTTTATTGCATTTTGTTTTGTTTTCCTCTAAATTATAAGCAACTCAAGGACCCACGGAGAGAGTTGGGGATTTCACGATTTTCATATTTGATTTTTCTCAAATATCGAATCAAGGATCATTTTGGTTTTAATTATTTTTCTCTCCAAAAAATATTTCATATTAAAATATATGAGAGGAGATAATACGACTTCTCCAAAATAAAAGAAATATTGGAGGAAAAACGTTAAAATCAAATAAATAATTTTATTTGGATTTTGTTGCTATTTTATTTGAATTAGAAAAAATATGCATTTTCAAAATTGCATTTTTAGGCCAAGAAAATGTTCACTTTGTTCTAAATATTTTATTTAGACGGTGAAATTTTTTGTTGGCATTTTTAGATTTTTATTTTTATTTATTTAGGATTTTTTGGGCGGAATCTATTTAAAAAAAAACTTCCGCAGCCAAACTGGGTTGGCCCAGCTGAGCCAGGCCAGGCCCAGCCGCCCGCCGCCGCCTTCCCCGAGTCCGGCCAGGACACGGGAGGAGCCGCCGCCGGCAGGGACTCCGCCTCCCGAGGCTGAGCCCCTTCCCCACGCCACCTCGCGCCCCCCCTTATAAGCCGACCCCATGGCCCCTTGAGCCCGCCTGCCGCGCCTCGCCCGGCCGACGAGCCGCCCGCGCCACCTCCCGTGCCGCGCTTTCCGCCGCCCAGCGCTGCGCCCGCCTGCCTCACGGAGCCGCGCAAGACGCCACGGAGCCCGTCGTTACCGATCCGATCCAGTCGTTGGTTTTTTTTGGTTTAGGTAAAAACCGATCGGTTTTTTAAACCCTAGATTCATTTTTTAGTTTCGGTTCGGTTTTTCATCGATTTATTATTTAGTGGACGCTCATCAGTCGTTTTAACTAACGCTATTCGCCGGTTAGGTTCAGACAGCGAATGTTCGTTCGTTAGTCTTTTCTTTTTATTTTATTTTTCGGCTAGGGACATATCCGCGATTTTTTTCTCGCAGATTAGCCCTTGATCTTCAAACCTCGCCGTTTCTTAACCGTTTGTCCAAATCCAGTGAAACCAACGCCAAAATCTTCGTCTCGAACCCCTCTTTCTATTTAAACAACTTGAACAAGGTTTTTATAATTGAAAATTTGGTTTCAAGCAGATTTGACTTCGAAGTTCTTTTGACCGTAGTTTCAGTCCCGTAGCTCCGATTCGAGTGTTTCTTGCTGCATATCGAATCTCTTCAGTTGAGTTTTCAGATTTGATCTTCTTATTTGAGTTTTACCCATGCATCTTTGCTTGCTTGCTTATATATGCTATTGTTTGTTTGCGATAGAATTCCCGAAGTGCGAAGCGTGCCACTACGAGTCTTTTGGGTTTGCGGATCGTCAGCAAGGCAAGTAACACATTGATCATACCCTTTTCATACCCAGTTTTTATGCATTAGTTACAATCCTCAAACACTGCTTGATTAGGATGTGATTAACTTGTGGGTATTGGGAAGTTGATGATGAGGTAGAACCTATTACCCGTTTTAATATCAAACCCTTGGGAGTTACTTCTACATTATGCTTATATTGCCATGCTATGCTCGTAGACGTGGATTGGGTATGAGTGTATCCATGACAGATGTGAGATTGTTTAATTTAATGGTTCAACTTAAGGTGGCAACTTTTATACACATCTGGGTGGATTGTTGGTTTGGGCACCTGGGGTTATACCAGTGTTGTCCTAGGAGATCCCGGGGTTATACCGTGTGATCCTCCTATGGTCCGCCACCTGTGCTCAAAGGGATCATAAGATTATTCATGCTAGAAACTTCCGTGTGTAGCCACAAGCTATTATGGGCTCTAGCATAGTTGAGTAGGTTGCATGACCTCTTCCAGTGGTAGGCTAGCAGATGTAGGGGATGTAGGTTGGTACTGTCTACCCGGGGTTAGAGTTAATGCTTCTGAAAGACTGCGTCTCGGTCATCCGTTTCTCAAACAGCATGTAGTGCGAGAAATCTAATGGAGGAGATCGAGTCTTGTGGGGAAAAGTGCGCAAACCTCTGCAAAGTGAATAAACTAATCATGGTTAGCCGTGTCCCCGGTTATGGACAACTTGAGTATCTGGTACTTGAATTATTGATTTGATCTCGTCACTCTAAATTAATTTTGTTGGGTTGTTAATGATTACTTTTAATTGGGATTGAGATGGGGGTACCATTCTCAATGTTTCAACCACCATGATAGTTAAATAAAATATATTCCTTTGTTGTAGGAAAAAATTGGCTTTTCGCAAAACAATATAACCATAGAGCCTCCACCAGCCATATATGCATGTAGTGATAGCATTTACCTGTTCATTGCTCTACTGTGTTATATTGCCACAATATTCCATGTGCTGACCTGTTTCGAGCTGCAACATATCATGTTGCAGACTTTTCAGACGAAGAGTAAGGTGCGCTAGGTCTTTTGTCATGCACTCAGCTATGCCGTTGGAGTTGATGGACACACTTTATCTTCCAAGCCTTCCGCTGTTATCTTATTTAGGTGGCCTTAAGCCATATTTATTGTAATAAGTTCTCTTTTGAGACGTTCGATGTAATAAGTGTGTGATTGCTACTCTGTTATAAATCCTTCGAGTACTGTGTGTGTCAGCATTACCGATCCAAGGATGACACTGAACACAGAGATTTGACCGTCTGAGGTCGGATCGCTACATAAATAGTTTTATTTCTTTTCTTTTCTTTGGGGGTCAAGAGGAGAAGACCATAATGAAAATGTTGAAGTGGCTCTTATATAGGTATATCAATGGGGACAATCCCCTATAGGGATACCTACGACATCCCCATCCCCGTCTATTCCTTATCATCCCATCCACATCCCCGTTTACATGACTGGGGATGAAATTTCCCCATACCCATGCCCCACTGGGGAACGGGGCCCCATTAGGGTCCCCATCCCCATAAAAAAATACTCATATACATCATATGACACCCTATAATCAACATACATACATGATTTTGTCCTTGTCCTCCTAATGCCTATCTAGGTCGTATCGACTTCTTGGTCATGGTGGCAGCCGAGGTGAGGATGTGAGATAGGTGTATGGTTTTTAGAGCTTTTTTGTTTTTGCAAGTTTGTTTGTGAATATTTTAAGGTTGACCGCAGTGTCACATTCACTAACCGGGTCCCCGATGGGTGCTCGGTCTAGGGAATAGAATATCGTCCCCATCCCCGTTGTACCCTATCGAGAATACATTAGTTTGGTAAATGTCCCCATGGGGATATTTTTCGCCCATCCCCACCCCCTAATAGATGAAATCCCCATGGGTTTGCCGGGTATGGGGCCCCGTGCCGTCCCTACTCTTATATGCATTATTGTTTATTTGACCAAGAGCCCATATTACCTTGTCTTCTCCCTTGAATTAAATGCTTGCAGATTCCAGCTTATTCGAATGCACGTGCACTATTATTATTATCGACACCATTCGGTCGTGGAAGTGAAAGGCAATAATGACGATATATGACGGTCTGACTGAGATGAGAGAAGCTGGTATGAACTCGACCTATCTTGTGTTTGTAAATATGATTAGTTCATCGTTCCCCGTTTCAGCCTATTATGAATGAAACATGTTTGCAATGACAATTAGAGATTATAGTTGCTTATGCCATGCTTAATTAGCTAGGAGTTTATAATGGTTTACCTTGCGTGCCAACATGCTATTAAAATTGTTGTGATGTGGCATGATAGGGTGGTATCCTCCTTTGAACGATTTGAGTGGCTTGACTTGGCACATGTTCACCCATGTAGTTGAAACAAAATCAACATAGCCTCCACGATATTTATGTTCATGGTGAATTATATCCTACTCATGCTTGCACTCAGTGTTGATTAATTTGAATGCATGTTCACGACTGTTGTCGCTCTCTAGTTGGTCGCTTCGGTCTTTTCTAGCCTTCACTTGTACTAAGCGGGAATCTTGCTTGTGCATCCACTTCCATAAACCCCAAAGTTATTCCATATGAGTCCACCATACCTTCCTATATGCGGTATCTACCTGTCGTTCCAAGTAAATTTGCATGTGCCAAACTCTAAACCTCCAACTGAAATTCTGTTTTGTATGCTCGAATAGCTCATGTATCAACTAGGGTTGTCTGTATCTTCCATGCTAGGCGGGGTATTCTCAAGAGGAGTGGACTCCGCTCCTCACTCACGAGAAAACGGCTGGTCACCGGGATGCCCAGTCCCATGCTCATACCAAATCAAAATAATTGCAAACAAAACTCCCCCAGGATTGTTGTTAGTTGGAGGCACCCGTTGTTTCGGACAATCCATGGATTGATGCTTGTTGGTGGAGGGGGAGTATAAACTTTACCATTCTGTTTGGGAATCGCCTATAATGTGTGTAGCATGGAAGATATCGAGATCTCTTGGTTGTTATGTTGACAATGAAAGTATGCCACTCAAAATATTATTTATCTCTGTTTAAAAAATCGAGCTCTGGCACATCTACAAATCCTTGCTTCCCTCTGCGAAGGGCTTATCTATTTACTTTTATGTTGAGTCATCATCCTCTTATTAAAAAGCACCAGTTGGAGAGCACCGCTGTCATTTGCATCCATTACTATTAATCTATATTGAGTATGACTATGTTTTGACCTCTTTTACCACGAATTACAAAGTCTAGTCAGCCCTTGATCTTCAGAGGTGCTCTGCATTTATGTTTTGCGGTCTCATAAAGGGCTAGCGAGATACCATCTTGTTATATCATATTATGATTGTTTTTAGAAAGTGTTGTCATCCGAGATTTATTATTATTGCTTGCTAGTTTATTATGCCATTGATATGAGTAAACATGAGACCTAAATGTTATTGTGAATATGGTTAGTTCATAATATTTGCTGAAAACTTGAATGTTGGCTTTACATATTTGCAACAACAAGAGCAAACAGAGTTTGTAAAAGTTTTTCTTTAGCACTTTCAGTTTGTCAACTGAATTGCTTGAGGACAAGCAAAGGTTTAAGCTTGGGGAGTTGATACGTCTCCATCGTATCTACTTTTCCAAACACTTTTGCCCTTGTTTTGGACTCTAACTTGCATGATTTGAATGGAACTAACCCGACTGACGCAGTATTCAGCAGAATTGCCATGGTGTTATTTTTGTGCAGAAATAAAAGTTCTCGGAATGACCTGAAACTTCACGGAGAATATTTTTGGAATTCATAAAAAATACTGGCGAAAGAATCAAGACCAGGGGGCCCACACCCTGTCCACGAGGGTGGGGGCGCGCCCCTGCCTCGTGGGTCCCCTGGTGCTTCACCGACCTCAACTCCAACTCTATATATTCACGTTCGGGGAGAAAAAAAAGTCAGAGAGAAGGATTCATCGCGTTTTACGATATAAAGCCGCCGTCAAGCCCTAATCTCTCTCGGGAGGGCTGATCTGGAGTCTGTTCGAGGCTCCAGAGAGGGGAATCCGTCGCTGTCGTCATCATCAACCTTCCTCCATCACAAATTTCATGATGCTCACCGCCTGCGCGTGAGTAATTCCATCGTAGGCTTGCTGGACGGTGATGGGTTGTATGAGATTTACCATGTAATCGAGTTAGTTTTGTTAGGGTTTGATCCCTAGTATCCATTATGTTCTGACATTGATGTTGCTATGACTTTGCTGTGCTTAATGCTTGTCACTAGGGCCTGAGTGCCATGATTTTAGATCTGAAACTATTATGTTTTCATGAATATATCTGAGTTCTTGATCCTATCTTGCAAGTCAATAGTCACCTACTATGTGTTATGATCCGGCAACCCCGAAGTGACGATAATCGGGACAACTCCCAGTGATGTCCGTAGTTTGAGGAGTTCATGTATTCACTAAGTGTTAATGCTTTGGTCTGGTACTCTATTAAAAGGAGGCCTTAATATCCCTTAGTTCCAATAGGACCCCACTGCCACGAGAGGGTAGGACAAAAGATGGCATGCAAGTTCTTTTCCATAAGCACGTACGACTATATTCAGAATACATGCCTACATTAGATTGATGAACTGGAGCTAGTTTTGTGTCACCCTATGTTATAACTGTTGCATGAGGAATCTCATCCGACATAATTATCCATCACTGATCCATTGCCTACGAGCTTTTCAATTGATCTTTGCTTAGTTACTTTACCGTTGCCACTGTTACAATTACTACAAAACTGCTACTGTTAATTTTGCCACCATTACCGTTACTTCCATACTACTTTGCTCCAGATATTAAGTTTTCCAGGTGTGGTTGAATTGACAACTCAACTGCTAATACTTGAGAATATTCTTTGGCTCCCCTTGTATCGAATCAATAAATTTGGGTTGAATACTCTACCCTCGAAAACTGTTGCGATCCCCTATACTTGTGGGTTATCAGGACTCTTTGTTCGTTTTCTTATCCTTTTGTCTCCATTTTTCCTCTCTTTAATTTTTTTATATATAGCTTTAAGCTCTGGTGCGGCTAAGTCGCGCAACTATGACGTACACATCTTGAATGTCTACACCCATAATGCCTGGGGGCTTCTTTTATAGAAGCTTATTATTTCTATTTTCCGAGCATCGAGCTGCACACATATGTGTCCTTTCCTCATATGTACCTTTTCTTCGCCATTATATGCATCGTTATGACTTAAATTTTTGCCAAGCTGGGTTGCTTGGCTCCTGTGCTTACGCCCTACGTTCCTGTTTGTTCGGCTAGGGCATAAAGGGAGCACCTCTGCGATTGTTATAGCCGGGTCATCCGGACGTGTACCTCAGACTGGGTGAAGCCGAAAGCTAGCGTTCTTAAGGGAATATTCGGTCGGCGGACTAAAGATGTTTTACACTCATTATACTATGAACCCTCGGATTCTATGTATGCTGCGACTTTTCGGTCACAGTTCGGACATGCATACCAACGCATGTTCACCCAGGGAAAGGAACCCTTAACGGAACTATTCTCCCTGGAAGACGTTTCTTACAATCAACATGTAATATAACATAGCTAGCTGGATACAACTTGTCTGTTCAAGCAAATATGACCCCTACGCCTGGTTTCCACGCATACCCCGGTCTGTATTACCGCTCTGGTATTCGGAAACACTCTGCACCTTCGGGTCCAGAGGTCGAAGCGAAAAGGTCTGCCATGACAATCGTTTTACAATCAGGCTAGGGACAAATTTGTCCATTGAAGTACATAGTCACTTGGACTCAAAAACTTCTTCCTCTATGCCGGCTATCTAGCTTACAATCCTATTGGGAATACTTGGCGGCTATCTTTACTTGGTCATATACCAAAGTAACTAGAATTTCTTTTCCATCTAACCCCCAAGGTCCGACCCGGGCCATATGATTCGGATCAAGCTTGGTGTACCGTGTTTTTACCATGTCCCAGGCCTCTCGCACACCTTCTCGGCAGGCCGATATCTTCCATAATCGGAGCGCCTTGAGCTCCTGGAATAGCTTCACAAGCTCCTCCATACTTCCTGGAGGAGAGGCGGACGGCCACAAAGCTTTGGCAACGCTCCGCATTGCTTGCCGAGCTCGCTCATGCAGTTGGGACAGCTCTTGCAGCAGGTCGCCTTGAGAGCCGGACATTTTCTCTTCGGGACGGCCAGTCAGCATACGTGCAGACATAAATATGTTAGATCATTTCTTCGCTGAATTACATGAAGGTAAGTTCAAAAGCATACTGAATATGCCTCCTCGTAGCCTCCTATTCTCCTTGATGGCGTCAGCTAGCTGGGCTCGCACATCTTTTAGTTCTTCGCCCAGCAGGGTGTTGGAATCCTGCAGCTTGTTCTTTTCATCCCTGACCCGTGTCACCACACGTTCGCCTGCGGCCAGTTGCCTTTTGGCCTCTTATTCACCCGCATGTGCAACTTTCAGTTCCCCTTTTAGTTGATCTGCTGACCCTGTCATCGGAAATGCAACAGTATTAACATTACTGGTATATGATTACATTTTTCTGGATGGAGGGGAACATTACCAGGCGTTGCCTTCTTGGATTTCTCCAGTTCGGCGGTAACCGCAACCAACCGGGTCTGACACTTTTCCAGCTCTTGAGACAACATGTTGTTCTTCTCTGTAAGTGCCTGATTATAGAATGATCCTTAAATCACTTGTATCAACTGCTTCAAGTCTCGAGGGCTACTGGTATATGATTACAAAGTCTATACAATGCGTACTTACCCGCATATCTTTCAAATGCTGGTTCGTGGCTCTGGTAAGCCCGTCCCGAGCAGCTCCGATGTATGCATCAGCCGAGCTGAAGGCATTAAATGCCTATTCTGTAAAACCGGGGTCGCGAAGAGCGGCCCTCCAGCGTCGATGATTCATGGGGCTCTCCACTTCAGAGTTCGTGACGGAAATATCATCTGAATCCTCTGCAGAAGGACAATCTGGCGTCACTCCCGTGTCAGCCCCCGTCCTTAGGGCAGGGTCTAGAACCTGACTGGTGGAGGCGCGACCGGCGGGATCCCCAGACATAGTTCGGCGAACGCTCTTCCTGGTAAGATGCAGCAGATGATGTCACAATTTGATGTGACGGCCAGGAGCCATATTTAAAAAGCCATACCTCTTCGATGAAGGTTCGCCGTGTTATCGTCTACCTTGCTCTTTGATGACTTGTCTAGCGCGGGCGCCGCTCTCTTTTGAGACACCTCTGGTGTAGCATGGCGCGTGGAGCGCCTCCCCTTTTGAGCACGAGACAGTGCGGTGGGTGAGGTACAGTGAGGAAGCTCTTTCGGAGGCGATGTCTTCTGATTACTTACATGTGAGGCAGGAAGGAGGCCGGGATAGTTGGCCATGACGGGCACTACTGTGCCATCATAGCTCGCCTGGTAGAATACTCCCTCCTCAAGCTCTACAAATATGTTCGAATCCTTTTCTTATCTCGGGTCAAGGTCCCGGTTATGGTTCTCCGGCTGTGGAGCGGGGCTATAGATCCCCGCTATAACCTTCTTCCATTCCTACTGCAAATGGACGGGTTAATGTCAATTGAACATGACTCAGGGAGAGGATTGAGTAGAGTGCTGGGATTAAAACTCACACAGCTAGGAGGATTGTACATAGAAAATCCTTCCCGGAGCGTAAGACGAGTGAACTCCTCTTTCTCCCCTTTATACAGATCGGCCAATATTGCGGCCAGGGCAGTAAGCGAATCCGGACCCTTTCGTCCACAGCGCGAGGCTTCGTCTTCCCCATTGTAGTTGTCGGCATTCTGGGAACGGGGGTCCCCAGACTTGCCTGCCTGCGGCCCACGGCGTGGCTTTGCTAGCAGGCATGTACGGCTCATCTTCGTCAACAAGGTTGTCAAGACCCTCGCGAGGGGCCAAGCCTCGCGAGGCGGACGATGCAAGACCTCCTCAGGAGCGACCTCACCAGGCTGCCTCGCGAGGAGCGGAGATATCAAGGCGGGGCAAAGCTCGCGAGGATCTCATGACGTGAGCCATGACGATTGACACCGGTAGGCGCCCGGTAGCGCGGCGTCCTTGTTTCCTCTTTGGTGCCAAGGGGGCAAGCGCAGGCGCGGAGTACCGAGGCATCAGGCAAAGGTTTCCATATCAGTGCAACGAGACCAAGACCAGCAGGACAGTAGGACAGAGGTCACCGTGGAGCCCAAGACGGTGTCATTGCCAGAGCCCTTTCACAGGTGAAGACCGCTTTTGTCAGGATAGCTTGTACTAGCTGTCCCCTTTCGAATTGGCCGCTGTTGTTGGCTCCCTTCCCGCTCAATATTTGGGGAGAGGACCAGTGCCTATATAAGTAGAGCTAGCCACCACCGTAGGGGATAACTCATTCAGAGGCATCTCACCCACACAAGTTCGTCGAGCACAAGAACACCTCAACCTCAGGAGGCTGTTCTTCCCCTTGTACTGTTCATCATCAGCCCAAGAGGCAATCCACCACCACCACACTGGAGTAGGGTATTACACCACAACAGTGGCCCGAACCAGTATAAATCTCGTGTCTTTCTATGTTGCGATTTCGTGGAGTTCGTCCGTGAGATCTTAGCGAGCTAGGGCGTAGATCGGTAGGAGGGAAAGAACTTCGCGCGCACCCCAGAGTTCAAACATTAAGGGTTTTGCCGGAACCCCAGATCCGACATTTGGCGCGCCAGGTAGGGGTGCGCCATAGCTCCTCTCCACCAACCTACGCTCCGCGCCACCGCACTTCGCCCTCATGGCAGGTGCCCCGCCACCGGCTCCAACGGCCGGTGCTGACGACGGGGCTGGGGGCTCGAGCCTGGCCCCTCCTGCTGGCGGTGCGATGGCCACCCAAGTTTAGGCCGGAGATGCCGCCGTGCTATGACGGTGCAACAGACCCGTCAGCTTTCCTGTTGGCATACAAGGAGGCCGTCCTCGAGGCCAGGGGCGACGACAAGGTCATGGCCAACTAGCTCCTCATGGCCCTCGCCAGCGAGCCACGTGCCTGGCTGCTCAACCTCCCTGGATCCACGGTGGCATCCTGGGGGGAACTCCGCGACCTCTTCACTTCTCGCTACGCGGTACCGGCGCACCACGCAGTCGCGGCCCTGCTGGGCGGCTCTCAAGCACCACCTTCGGATCGCCACGCCAAGCCGTTCCTTCACCAGATTAGTGCCGCTTCCAAGCGCCCGGGGGCTCCGCCGGGTTAGGCTGCGCCGGAGGCGACCTCACCTTCGGTTCAGAGGACCACCCTGACTCCACCGCCGGCTCAGGCACACTCCCAATGCTCTGCACGCCCACCATATGCAACGTGGCTATTACCAAGACCCTCATCAACGGCGGTGCCGACCTCAACTTGCTCTCTGTGGAGGCCTTCAGCCTTCTTCACGTGCCACTCGAGCGGCTCAGCCTTAGCAAGCCTTTCTCAGGAGTTGGTGGTGGCACTGCCCGCTCTCTGGGACAGATCCGCCTGCCCGTCACCTTCGGCACGCGCGACCACTACCGCACCGAGCTGGTCGACTTCGACATCGCCCGCATCGGCCTCCCATACAACGCCGTTCTCGGGTACCCGGCTCTGGCCCAGTTCATGGCAGCGACTCATCCGGCCTACAACCTCATGAAGATCCCTGGGAGCAAGGGCGTCCTCACTATCAAAGGGGACGCCAAGGAGGCCCTGGCGGCGCTCAAGCTCGCCCTCAAAACCGCCGCGGCGGCGCAGCCTGCCGATGCGGGCACCTCCGAGCCCAAGGGAGCCGTACCGACCAAGAAGAAGTAGTTGTTCACACAAGACAAGGCGGAAACCAAGCAGGTGCCAGTCAACGAGGACGGGCCCTCAGGAGCCACCTTTACCATAGGTGCCAGCCTCGACCAAGGTCAAGAGGAAGCATTGGTGAAGTTCTTGCGCGCAAACAAGGATATATTCGCGTGGGAGCCCAATCGGTGGTAGAAGTCCCGAGAGAGGTGATTCAACATCATTTGAGGGTATGCCCCAATGTACGCCCGTGAAGCGGTAGGCGAGCAGATCCACCGAGAAGCGCCTTCATCATCCAAGAGACCCATAGTGGAGGCGGCGGGTGCCATTCGCGAGGTTCGGTATCCCGAATGGCTGGCGAACCCCGCCGTAGTGCTGAAGAAAGGCGGGAAGGAACAGATGTGCGTCGACTTCACCAACCTTAACAAAGCCTGCCCCCAAGATCCATTCCCGCTCCCGCGCATCGATCAGATCGTCGACTCCACCGCCGAGTGCGACCTGTTGTGCTTCCTGGATGCGTTCTCAGGATATCACCAGATCAAGTTGGCGGTAGAAGATGCGGAGAAGACAGTCTTCCTGACCCCGTGTGGGGTGTACTGCTACACCTGCATGCCCTTTGGATTGCGCAAAGCGGGCGCAACCTTTCACCGACTAATGCACATCGCCTTGGGGCGGCAGCTCGGGAGAAACATAGAGGCCTACGTCAACGATATTGTGGTGAAGTCTCGAGAGGCAAGGACCTTGATTCATGACCTAGAGGAGACCTTCGCGAGCCTGCGCCAAGTGAACTTGCGGCTTAACCCGGAGAAGTGTGTGTTCAGCGTCCCTTCTGGCAAGCTGCTAGGCTTCCTCGTGTCCCACAGAGGGATCGAGGCAAATCCAGAGAATATCAAGGCCATCGAGGACATGAGCCCGCCGCAGACCCTTAGGGAGATGCAGAAGCTGGCTGGCCAGGTAACTGCATTGGGACGCTTCATCTCCAAGCTAGGGGAATGCGCCTTACGCTTCTTCAAGCTGATGACAAAGAAGGTCCCATTCGAGTGGACCCAGGAGGCCGACCGAGCTTTTCAAGACCTCAAGAGATACCTGACCAGCCCTCCGGTGATGGTAGCACCACGACCCCTCGAGCCCCTAGTACTCTACCTCGCTGCTACCCCGTACTCCGCCAGCGCAGCACTGGTGGCGGTTCGGGAGGAGCACCAAGCCAAGGGCGCGCTGCGCCGGGCTACAACTGAAGCAATGCAAGATCAGGAAGGCGCCGCAAGAGCCGTGGCAGCACCGATAGAAGACCAAGCTCAACGCAACGACGTCACAAAAATTCCCGCAAACGATCAGGCGTCAGGAGTCCCGTCACCTCACGAGGCGTCTCAACTTCCGCATGACGCGAGCCCAGACACCACGCCAGCCCTCATCGAACACCCGGTGAATTTCGTCAGCATCGTGTTGCGAGATGCGAGGGCGCGATATCCCATGCCTTAGAAGCTTCTGCTCGTACTCTTGGTGGCCTCGCGCAAGCTGCAACACTACTTCTAGGAGCACCCCATCAAGGTTGTCTCAGCCTACCCATTGGAGAGGCTGCTCAGGAGCCCCAATTCTGTTGGAAGGGTCGCTGAGTGGAACATCGAGCTGCAAGCATTCCAGTTAGAGTTCAGCACCACCAGGGTCATCAAAGGAGCCGCACTCGCTGATTTTGTGGCGGAATGGGCAGACGTCCTGACACTTGAAGTAGGCGAAGACCGGTCCACCTCGCCAGGAAGTGAGGCATCGGACGGGTGGATCATGTACTTCAATGGCGCCTTCGCGCACCAGGGCGCAGGGGCTGGAGCGGTACTTATCTCGCCCACTCAGGATAAGCTCTACTACGCCGTGCAGCTCTGCTTTCAGCAGGGCGAGAAGGTCTCCAACAACATCACGAAATACGAAGGCCTCATAGCTGGCCTGAAGGCCGCGTCAGCTTTGGGGGTGAAGCGCCTTACCGTTAGAGGCGACTCGCAGCTCCTTGTCAACCTCTCCAACAAAGTATATGAGCCGAAGGACGAGCATATGGAGGCATACCTCACGGAGGTGCGCAAGATGGAGAAGCAGTTCTTGGGCCTGGAGCTGCAGCATGTGCCCCGGGGCACCAACAAGGAAGCCGACGACATCGCCAGGAGAGCATCCAAGCGGCAGACATAAGAGCCCGGTGTCTTTGAGGAACGACTCTTCAAGCCATCGGCGACCCCACCACTTTCAAGCACAGCTCAGCCTCGGGAGGAGCTCCCACAGCCTCCTGCCACAAGAGCCCCGGCCTGTGGCCCGACCTCAGGAGCTCGCTTGCTCTTGGCGCTCGAACCTCAGGAGGGATGCTGGACCAAGGAATTCAAGGAATATCTGATGCAGGAAGCGGCCAAACGATGTTTCCCTGCGCTGCATTTCCAGGGACCAGGGGAAGGAGCTTCTAACTGACATACACGATGGGGACTGCGGGCACCACTCATCATCACGGACCCTCGTCGGCCAAAAGTATTCATGATGGGTTCTCTTGGCCCATGCGCTCAATATTCTGGTGGTGGAGAAGTCTGTGAAGCCTGCCGGTTCCATGCCAAGCAAATTCATCGGCCGGCTCGGGGCCTCCGGACCATTCCACTCACTGGCCGTTCGCGGTGCAGAAATTTGGACATCTTGGGCCTGTTCCCTCGAGCGCCTGGGGGCTACCGCTACCTCTACGTCGCCATCGACAAGTTCACCAAGTGGGCGGAAGTGGAAGCCGTTCGTACCATCCCAGCTGGCTCTGCTATCAAGTTCATCAAGGGCCTCATGAGCCGCTTCGGGGTCCCCAACCGCATCATCACAGACAACGGCTCGCAGTTCACTAGTAACCTCTTCAAAACCCTCATGCTAACCTTGGAGCGCAGATCTTTCACGCCGGTGGTGCACCCCAGGAGCAATGGTCAGGACAAACGCGCCAACGCGGAGGTCCTGAGGGGCCTCAAGACCAGGACCTTCAAGAAGAAGCTCGAGGCCTATGGCAGGGGCTAGCACGACGAGCTCCAGTCCGTGCTGTGGTCTCTCCACACCACCACCACCAAACCAACGGGCGAGACCCCATTCTTCCTTGTCTACGGAGCTGAAGCAGTCCTTCCTCACGAAGTTAAGCATCACTCCGCACGGGTCCTGGCGTTCGATGAAACGCAGCGGGGGCCTTGGCGAGGGATGGACCTCGTCTTTGGGGAGGAACGTTGTCATGGCTTCTGCGAGGGTGGCAAGGTACCCGGTAGCTGCGGCAATACTACTCTTGCAACATCCGATCCAGGACGCTCAAGGTGGGCGACCTCGTCCTGAGGCGGGTCCTTTCCAGGGAAGGGTTGCACAAGCTTTCACCCATGTGGGAGGGCCCGTTCAGGGTCGTCCATGTCTCGAGCTGGCGCCCTTGGCGCTGGAGACGCAGGACGGGATACCTATCCAGAACGCCTGGAACATCCAGCACCTCTAGAAGTTCTACCCATGAAGCAAGGCCTAGAGCCTGTGAAGAAAGGCCTAGACCCTGTGAAGAAGGCCCGGTGCCTGTGAAGAATCACCGCCCGTTACACTCTTACGTAATAATGAGTGGGGCTGTACACGCCCTGAAGTCTCAGGAGCGCCGGCCTCATGCCCTGGGGCTCCCTCCCACGCCTAGTGGCAGCACTTAGCTCTGCACTGGTGAGAAGACTTGAAGACTAGATTAGGTGCCAGATGCGGCTTTTCATTTGCTTTCCATAGTTGGCTCACTTTTACTTAATCGAAGTTTTCTTTTGGTGTTCCTTGCTGATTTGATTCCCTCGCCTCTTACCGCATTTTCTGGCTCTGGTTCGCTCATTTTTTCTCTCTCGCATACCTCGCGAGGGGGGCTAGGCAGGTGCCCTCGCGAGCAGGTGCCCTCGCGAGCCACCCTCATTCGAGCCCGAAAGCTGGCGCATCTCTCCTAATCCGTGCCCCACGGGTACCGCGATGCAAAGCGCCGGGTCATGGCTTGGGTGAACGACAAATCTCCTAGCAAACTCCCTAACAAATTTTTTGCAGTTCCTGAGCAATCGCAGACCACAAGGTCAAGATGGACACGAGGAAATAAATGCCTCATAAGGAGGAGGGCGCCCCGAATGCACGAGGCCAAGTTATCTTTGCACAAAATAGCCACACATCACTGAAACAACAAGCGTAGCATAATGATTAATAAGTCATGGTTCGATACATGCCCCTCCAGGCCCATGCTGGTTTCATTTCGGTGCAGGAAGGAAAGGGGGAACATAACGAAAGCGTCGCTCGCCCCTGCAGCAACTGATGGGGGCAGGGCCTTGGCGATGTCCCGGGTCTAGTCAGACCCCTCCTCGTGCTTCACCGATGCGCGGCAACGAGACAGCCCGCTGCCACCTTCAAAGCTAGCGCGGCGACGTGGCGGCCGATCAAGGCCGCCGCTGCTGGAACGGTCGCCAAGGGAGGAGCCGTTGTAGCCGAACGAGGCGCGGCCGGTGGGTTCGTCCTCCTCCTCGTCCCGACCATCGCCAAGGCCGAGCACCCCCTCGCTGTCGTTCACCTCGGGGCAGCATCCGGCGCGGCGACCGTCTTCCCCGAACACCCTCACGAAGAGGGTCGCGTCGCCGTCGAACTTGAAGTGGAGGGTGCACCGCCTGCCCAGGCCGCGCGCGCGGGCGAACGTCTGCCAACCGCGGGCCAGAGCTATGTTGCCCGCGACGGAGACCTCGACCGCGACCCAAGAAGCCCGGCTGCAGCAACCGTCTGCCTGCAGCCAGAGCCCGCCTGGACCGGAGGCTGGCAGCTCATCGGCAAAGAAGCGGGGGAGCTGGAGCCAGCTGCCGGCCGGATCCTCCAACCAGACAATGAACTCCGGCAGCACCTCTGACGCATGGAACCATGATCGGGGAGGTCCCGCAACCACGGCACGTCTCCTCTCGTCGACAGGACAGCCACGACCAGAGCGACTCCCGCCGCGCACTATGACGCCACCCCGAGACCCGGGGGCCATGGCGGGGGTCGCGACATGCTTGCGGGGACGGCCACGTCCTCGCTTGGGTGCCGGGGAGCCGGGGCCCTCCTGAGGGGCCTTGCCCTTCTCCGCGGCGGAGAGCCTCTTCGACGGTGCCATTGCTGCTAGCGGTGGAGCAAGGAGGAAGAAGCTAGTGAACCAAGAAGAGATGGGCGATGGGGGCTCCGTCCCCCTCCCATTTTATAGCGGAAGAAGGCCAACCGGCGCCTCCCATGATCACAGGTAATGATGATTTTCCTTGCATGTCGTAGGGACTTGTCAAAATCGAGCAGTCGCGAGGCAGTGTGGGGAAGTGGAGACGCCCATGTTCAATCAACCGCCACGCGTCGACCAAGGCCGCAGGATTTTGGGGCCCGTGGCGCTTCACGCTTGAATTTTGGCTTCGCCTTGAAGCCAAGTCCGAGCGCACCTTGGGCCCGGGGGCTAATGTCGGCATTCTGGGAACAGGGGTCCCCAGACTTGCCTGCCTGCGGCCCACGACGTGGCTTTGCTAGCAGGCATGTACGACACATCTTCGTCAACAAGGCTGTCAAGACCCTCACGAGGGGCCAAGCCTCGCGAGGCGGACGACGCAAGACCTCCTCAGGAGCGGCCTCACCAGGCTGCCTCACGAGGAGCGGATATATCGAGGCGGGGCAAACCTCGTGAGGCTCTCATGACGTGAGCCATGACGATCGACACCAGGCGGGCGCCAGCGCACGCAGCGTCGTTGTTTCCTCTTTGGTTCCAAGGGGGCAAGCGCTTGGTAGCGAATGTCGAGGCATCGAGCAAAGGTTTCCATATCGATTAACGAGACCAAGACCCTGCAGCCGGCCGGGGCGGAGGTCATTGATACGTCTCCAACGTATCTACAATTTTTGATTGTTCCATGCTATATTATATTCTGTTTTGGACATTATTGGGCTTTATTATACACTTTTATATTATTTTTGGGACTAACCTATTAACACGAGGCCCAGCCCGAAATTGCTTGTTTTTGCCTATTTGAGTTTCGCGAGAAAAAGAATATCAAGCGGAGTCCAAAGCGGAATGAAACCTTCGGGAACGTGATTTTCGGAGCGAACATGATCCGGAGGACTTGGACCCTACGTCAAGACATCAACCAGGAGGGCACGAGGTGAGGCGCGATACCCCCAGGCGCGCCCTCCACCCTCGTGGGCCCCTTTGCTCCACCGGCGTACTCCTTCCTCCTATATATACCTCGCACCTCCAAACTACGAGATCTGGAGCCAAAAACCTGATTCCACCGCCGCAACCTTACATGCCGTGAGATCCCATCTTGGGGCTGTTAGGACCTCCATGGGAGGGGCATCGATCATGGAGGGCTTCTACATCAACACCATAGCCTCTCCGATGATGTGTGAGTAGTTTACCTCAGACCTTGGGTCCATAGTTATTAGCTAGATGGCTTCTTCTCTCTTTTGGATCTCAATACAATGTTCTCCCCCTCTCTCGTGGAGATCTATTCGATGTAATCTTCTTTTGCGGTGTGTTTGTTGAGACCGATGAATTGTGGGTTTATGATCAAGTTTATCTATGAACAATATTTGAATCTTCTCTGAATTCTTTTATGTATGATTGGTTATCTTTGCAAGTCTCTTGAATTATCGGTTTGGTTTGGCCTACTAGATTGATCTTTCTTGCAATGGGAGAAGTGCTTAGCTTTGGGTTCAATCTTGCGGTGTCCTTTCCCGGTGTGATGGGGGCAGCAAGGCACGTATTGTATTGTTGCCATCGAGGATAACAAGATGGGGTTTATATAATATTGCATGAGTTTATCCCTCTACATCATGTCATCTTGCTTAAAGCGTTACTCTGTTCTTATGAACTTAATACTCTAGATGCATGCTAGATAGCGGTCGATGTGTGGAGTAATAGTAGTAGATGCAGGCGGAGTCGGTCTACTTGTCTCGGACGTGATGCCTATATACATGATCATACCTAGATATTCTCATAACTATGCTCAATTCATCAATTGCTCAACAGTAATTTGTTCACCCACCGTAAATACTTATGCTCTTGAGAGAAGCCACTAGTGAAACCTATGGCCCCGGGTCTATTTTCCATCATATTAATCTTCCAACACTTAGTTTTTATTGCCTTTTATTTTACTTTGCATCTTTATCATAAAAATACCAAAAATATTATCTTATCATATCTATCGGATCTCACTCTAAACGTAAGTGAGCGTGTAGGGATTGTAACCCCTTATCGCGTTGGTTGCGAGGATTTATTTTTTTGTGTAGGTTCGAGGGACTCGTGCGTGGCCTCCTACTGGATTGATACCTTGGTTCTAAAAAACCAAGGGAAATACTTACGCTACTTTGCTACATCACCCTTTCCTCTTCAAAGGAAAACCAACGCAGTGCTCAAGAGGTAGCAAGATGGATTTCTGGCGCCATTGCCGGGGAGGTCTACGCAAAAGTCAACATATCAAGTACCAATCACAAAACCTTATCTCCCGCATTAAATTATTTGCCATTTGCCTCTCGTTTTCCTCTCCCCCACTTCACTCTTGTCCTTTTATTCGCCCTCTCTTTTCCGTTTGCTTCTTTTTCGCTTGCTTCTTGTTTGCTCGTGTGTTGGATTGCTTGCTTGTCACGATGGCTCAAGATAATACCAAATTGTGTGACTTTACCAATACCAACAATAATGATTTCCTTAGCACTCCGATTGCTCCTCTTACCGATCTTGAATCTTGTGAAATCAATCTTTGCTTTGTTGAATCTTGTCATGAAAGATCATTTCGCTTGCCTTCCTAGTGAAGATGCTGCTACCCATCTAAATAGCTTCGTTGATTTGTGTGATATGCAAAAGAAGAAAGATGTGGATAATGATATTTTTAAATTGAAGCTATTCCCCTTTTCGCTTAGAGATCGTGCTAAAGCTTGGTTTTCTCCTTTGCCTAAAAATAGTATTGATTCTTGGAATAAGTGCAAAGATGCTTTTATCTCTAAGTATTTTCCTCCCGTTAAGATCATCTCTCTTAGAAACGACATTATGAAAAGAAACTTGATCATGAACATGTTGCACAAGCTTGGGAGAGGACGAAATTAATGATACGTAATTGCCCTACACATGGTTTGAATTTGTGGATGATTATAAAAAATTTGTATGCTGGATTGAATTTTGCTTCTAGAAATCTTTTAGATTCGGCTGCGGGAGGCACTTTTATGGAGATCACTTTAGGAGAAGCTACTAAACTCCTAGATAATATTATGGTTAATTATTCTCAATGGCACCTTTGAAAGATCCACTAATAAAAAGTGCATGCGATAGAAGAAATTAATGTTTTGAGTGGAAAGATGGATGAACTTATGAAATTATTTGCTACTAACGGTGTTTCTTGATCCTAATGATATGCCTTTATCTACTTTGATTGAGAATAATAATGAATCTATGGATGTGAATGTTGTTGGTAGGAATAATTTTGGTAACAACGCGTATAGAGGAAACTTTAATCCTAGGCCGTATCCTAGTAATTCCTCTAATAATTATGGTAATTCCTACAACAATTCTTATTGAAATTTTAATAAGATGCCTTCTGAATTTGAGACTAGTGTTAAAGAATTTATGAATCCGCAAAAGAATTCCAATGCTTTGCTTGAAGTAAAATTGCTTAAAGTTGATGAATTTGCTAGGAACATTGATAGAATTTCTCTTGATATTGATTCTTTGAAACTTAGATCTATTCCACCTAAGCATGATATCAATGAGTCTATCAAATCCATGAGAATTTCCATTGGTGAGTGCAAAGAAAGAACCGCTAGGATGCGTGCTAAGAAAGATTGCTTTGTAAAAGCGTTTTCTTCTAGTTTCTATGAAAATAAAGATGAAGATCTAAAGGTTATTGATGTGTCCACTATTAAGTCTTTGTTTTACAATATGAATCTTGATAATTATGGGACTGAATATGATCCACCTTTACCTAGAAGGCGTTCCAAAAATTCGAAGTTTTTAGATCTTGATGCTAAAATTGATAAAAGTGGGATTGAAGATATCAAAACATTAAATACTAATGAACCCAGTATTTTGGATTTCAAGGAATTTAATTATGATAATTGCTCTTTGATAGATTGTATTTCCTTTTTGCAATCTGTGCTAAATTCTGCTCATGCTTATAGTCAAAATAAAGCCTTTACCAAACATATCGTTGATGCTTTGATGCAATCTTATGAACAAAAAGTTGAGTTGGAAGTTTCTAACCCTAGAAAACTTTATGATGAATGGGAACCTACTATTAAAATTAAAATTAAAGATCATGAGTGCCATGCTTTGTGTGATTTGGGTGCTAGTGTTTCCATGATTCCAAAGACTTTGTGCGATTTGCTAGGTTTCCGTGATTTAGAAGATTGCTCTCTAAACTTGCACCTTGCGGATCCCACTATTAAGAAACCTATGGGAAGAATTAATAATGTTCTTATTGTTGCAAATAGGAACTATGTGCCCATAGATTTTATTGTTCTTGATATAGATTGCAATCCTTCATGTCCTACTATTCTTGGTAGACCTTTTCTTAGAACGATTGGTGCAATTATTGGTATGAAGGAAGGGATTATTAGATTCCAATTTCTGATAAGGAAAGGCATGGAACACTTCCCTAGAAAGAAATAAAATTACCATATGAATCTATCATGAGAGCCACTTATGGATTGCCTACCAAAGATGGCAATACCTAGATCTATCCTTGCTATTATGCCTAGCTAGGGGCGTTAAACGATAGCGCTTGTTGGGAGGCGACTCAATTTTATTTTTAGTTTTTTTTCTTTTTTTCTTCTGTTTACAAATAAATATTTTATATAGCCTCTGGTTAGATGTATTTTTATGTTTTAAATAGTGTTTGTGCCAAGTTAAACCTATGGGATCTTCTTGGATGATAGTTATTTGATCTTGCTGAAAATTCCAGAAACTTTCTGTTCACGAAAATAAGTGTTAAAAATCACCAGAACGTGATAAAATATTGATTCCAATTTTTGCTGATCAATAAACAAATTTTCTAGGTATTCGTATTTTGGATGAATTTTTGGAGTTCCAGAAGTTTGCGTTAGTTACAGATTACTACAGACTGTTCTGTTTTTGACAGATTCTGTTTTTCGTGTGTTGTTTGCTTATTTTGATTAATCTATGGCTAGTAAAATAGTTTATAAACCATAGAGAAGTTGGAACACAGTAGGTTTAACTCCAAAATAAATAAAGAATGAGTTCATTACAGTACCTTGAAGTGATGTTTTCTTTTCTTTTGCTAACAGAGCTCACGAGATTTTCTGTTAAGTTTTGTGTTGTGAAGTTTTCAAGTTTTGGGTGAAAGATTTGATGGATTATGGAACAAGGATTGGCAAGAGCCTAAGCTTGGGGATGCCCATGGCACCCCAAGATAATCTAAGGACACCTAAAAGCCAAAGCTTGGGGATGCCCCGGAAGGGCATCCCCTCTTTCGTCTACTTCTATCGGTAACTTTGCTTGGAGCTATATTTTTATTCACCACATGATACGTGTTTTGCTTGGAGCGTCTTGTATGATTTGAGTCTTTGCTTTTTAGTTTACCACAATCATCCTTGCTGTACACACCTTTTGAGAGAGACACACATGATTCGGAAATATTAGAATATTCTATGTGCTTGACTTATATCTTTTTGAGTTATATAGTTTTTGCTCTAGTACTTCACTTATATCTTTTAGAGCACGGTGGTGGTTTTGTTTTATAGAAACTATAATTCTCTCATGCTTCACTTAGATTATTTTGAGATTATTAAATAGCATGGTAATTTACTTAAATAATCCTAATGTGCTAGGTATTCAATACTAGTAAAAACTTTCTTATGAGTGTGTTGAATACTAAGAGAAGTTTGATGCTTGATGATTGTTTTGAGACATGGAGGTAGTGATATCAAAGTTGTGCTAGTTGAGTAGTTGTGAATTTTAGAAATACTTGTGTTGAAGCTTGCAAGTCCCATAGCATGCACGTATGGTAAATGTTATGTAACAAATTTGAAACATGAGGTGTTCTTTGATTGTCCTCCTTATGAGTGGCGGTCGAGGACGAGCGATGGTCTTTTCCTACCAATCTATCCCCCTAGGAGCATGCGCGTAGTGCTTGGTTTTTGATGACTTGTAGATTTTTGCAATAAGTATGTGAGTTCTTTATGACTAATGCCGAGTCCATGGATTATACGCACTGTCACCTTTCCGTCATTGCTAGCCTCTTCGGTACCGTGCATTACCCTTTCTCACATTGAGAGTTGGTGCAAACTTCGCCGGTGCATCCAAACCTCGTGATATGATACACTCTTTCACACATAAACCGCCTTATATCTTCCTCAAAACAGCCACCATACCTGCCTATTATGGCATTCCCATAGCCATTCCGAGATATATTGCCATGCAACTTTCCACCGTTCCGTTTATCATGACGCATTCATCATTGTCATATTGCTTTGCATGATCATGTGGTTGACATAGTATTTGTGGCAAAGCCACCATTCATAATCCTTTCATACATGTCACTCTTGGTTCATTGCATATCCGGGTACACCGCCGGAGGCATTCATATAGAGTCATACTTTGTTCTAGTATCGAGTTGTAAATAAATAGAAGTGTGATGATCATCATTTTCTAGAGAATTGTCCCAAGTGAGGAAAAAAAGAGAGAAGGCCCAAAAAATGAGAGAAAAAGAGAGAAGGGACAATGTTACTATCCTTTTACCACACTTGTGCTTCAAAATAGCACCATAATCTTCATGATACAGAGTCTTTTGTTTTGTCACTTTCATATACTAGTGGGAACTTTTCATTATAGAACTTGGTTTGTATATTCCAACAATGGGCTTCCTCAAATGCCCTAGGTCTTTGTGAGCAAGCAAGTCGGATGCAAACCCACTTAGTTTCTTTTGTTGAGCTTTCATATATTTATAGCTCTAGTGCATCCGTTGCATGGCAATCCCTACTCCTTGCATTAACATAAATTGATGGGAATCTCCATAGCTCATTAATTATCCTCGTTGATGTGAGACTATCTCCCTTTTTTGTCTTCTCCACATAACCCCCATCATTATATTCTACTGCACCCATAGTGCTATATCCATGGCTCACGCTCATGTATTGCGTGAAGGTTGAAAAGTTTGAGATTACTAAATTATGAAACAATTGCTTGGCTTGTCATCGGGGTTGTGCATGATGAGAGCATTCTTGTGTGACGAAAATGGAGCATGACTAAACTATATGATTTTGTAGGGATGAACTTTCTTTGGCCATGTTATTTTGAGAGGACATAATTGCTTAGTAAGTATGCTTGAAGTATTATTATTTTTATGTCAATAATGAACTTTTATCTTGAATCTTTTGGATCTGAATATTCATACCACAATTAAAAAGAATTACATTGAAATTATGCCAAGTAGCATTCCACATCAAAAATTCTGTTTTTATCATTACCTACTCGAGGACGAGCAGGAATTAAGCTTGGGGATGCTTGATACGTCTCCAACGTATCTATAATTTTTGATTGTTCCATGCTATATTATATCCTGTTTTGGACATTATTGGGATTTATTATATACTCTTAACCGGAGGCCCAGCCCAGAATTGCTGTTTTTTGCCTATTCCAGAGTTTCGCAGAAAAAGAATATCGGGAATGAAACCTTCGGGAACGTGATTTTCGGAACGAACATGATCCAAAGGACTTGGACCCTATGCCAAGACATCAACCAGGAGGGCACGAGGTAGGGGACGCGCCTACCCCCCTAGGGCGCGCCCTCCACCCTCGTGGGCTCCCTGTTGCTCCACCGACGTACTCCTTCCTCCTATATATACCTACGTACCCCCAAACTACCAGATATGGAGCCAAAAACCTAATTCCACCGCCGCAACCTTACATGCCCGTGAGATTCCATCTTGGGGCCTGTTAGAAAGCTCCATGGGAGGGGCATCGATCACGGAGGGCTTCTACATCAACACCATAGCCTCTCCGATGATGTGTTAGTAGTTTACCTCAGACCTTTGGGTCCATAGTTATTAGCTAGATGGCTTCTTCTCTCTTTTTGGATCTCAATACAATGTTCTCCCCCTCTCTCATGGAGATCTATTCGATGTAATTTTATTTTGCGGTGTGTTTGTTGAGACCGATGAATTGTGGGTTTATGATCATGTTTATCTACGAACAATATTTGAATCTTCTCTGAATTCTTTTATGTATGATTGTTTATCTTTGCAAGTCTCTTCAAATTATCAGTTTGGTTTGGCCTACTAGATTGATCTTTCTCGCAATGGGAGAAGTGCTTAGCTTTGGGTTCAATCTTGCGGTGTCCTTTCCCAGTGGCAGTAGGGGCAGCAAGGCACGTATTGTATTGTTGCCATCGAGGATAACAAGATGGGGTTTATATCATATTGCATGAGTTTATCCCTCCACATCATGTCATCTTGCTTAAAGTGTTACTATGTTCTTATGAACTTAATACTCTAGATGCATGCTGGATAGCGATCGATGTGTGGAGTAATAGTAGTAGATGCAGTGTGAGTCGGTCTACTTGTCTCGGACGTGATGCCTATATACATGATCATACCTAGATATTCTCATAACTATGCTCAATTACATTAATTGCTCAACAGTAATTTGTTCACCCAAGTAAATACTTATGCTCTTGAGAGAAGCCACTAGTGAAATCTATGCCCCGGGTCTATTTTCCATCATATTAATCTTCCAACACTTAGTTATTTTTATTGCCTTTTATTTTACTTTGCATCTTTATCATAAAAAATACCAAAAAATACATATCTATCAGATCTCACTCTCGTAAGTGACCGTGTAGGGATTGACAACCCCTTATCGCGTTGGTTGCGAGGATTTATTTGTTTGCGTAGGTGCGAGGGACTCGTGTGTGGCCTCCTATTGGATTGATACCTTGGTTCTCAAAACCAAAGGGAAATACTTACTCTACTTTGCTGCATCACCCTTTCCTCTTCAAGGGAAAACCAACGCAGTGCTCAAGAGGTAGCAGTCACCGTGGAGCCCAAGACGGTGTCATCGCCAGAGCCCTTTCGCAGGCGAAGACCGCTTTTGTCAGGATTGCTTGTACTAGCTGTCCCCTCTCAAATTGGCCGCCGTTGTTTGCTCCCTTCCCGCTCAATATTAGGGGAGAGGACCAGGGCCTATATAAGTAGAGCTAGCCACCACCGTAGGGGATAACTCATTCAGAGGCATCTCACCCACACAAGTTCGTCGAGCACAAGAACACCTCAACCTCAGGAGGCTGTTCTTCCCCGTGTACTGTTCATAATTAGCCCAAGAGGCAATCCACCACCACCACACTGGAGTAGGGTATTACACCACAAAGGTGGCCCGAACCATTATAAATCTCGTGTCTTTCTGTGTTGCGAGTTCATCAAGTTCGTCCGCGAGATCTTAGCGAGCTAGGGCGTAGATCGGTAGGAGGGAAAGAAC
Organism: Aegilops bicornis; assembly: GCA_021605145.1. Lineage (NCBI taxonomy): Eukaryota > Viridiplantae > Streptophyta > Magnoliopsida > Poales > Poaceae > Aegilops > Aegilops bicornis. The sequence goes on along the minus strand of CM038671.1, from coordinate 552,690,448 downwards.
TTCGTGTGCACCCAAGAATTCGAACCTTAAGGGTTTTGTCGGAACCCCAGATCCGACAGTAGTGCCACAAGGGAAGCCCCCTGAATTGGAGCGGCTCAACACCTCGCGCTATGGAAGTGGCCATTACCTCGATTATTGATAATCCGGACTAGGCAAGTGTCCTTATCTTGCCCATTAATTGTTGGACTTCCGCACTATCTTCCTCCTCGAGGCTCCGAGGGTGCTAGCTGTGGTGTTTCTTCAATGGAGCACTGGTAAATTTGGGAAGGTCCATCCGGACTGGGTCAGGGAGAGCGACGTCCTTAATATAGAACCACTCTTAGGGCCATTCTTAGGATGCCTTCTTCGGCGTGATGGATAAGTATCCGGTCCTGGCTATGCGCCATATTTCGGCGCCGCCCACTTCAAATAGAGATCCCTTTTGGGTGCGAGGGAACAATTTCCTCCATAGCTCAAAGTGGGCCTCGCAGCCCAGGAATAGCTCGCAAAGAGCAACGTAGCCCGCGATTTGCAGAATGGAGCCCAGCGTGAGATTGTGCAGTTGGAGGCCGTAGTACTCCAGAAGACCTCGGAGGAAAGGGTGGACTGGAAACCCGACGCCTCTTATTAGGAAGAATATAAGGCACACCCGCTCCCCCTGGCTGGATTGGGGAAATTTTCTGCTAGGGCTTCGCCCGTAAAAGAGGTTAATCCTGCCTGGACGGGGAGTAGATCCGCGGGGGGGGGGGGGGGGGGGGGGGGATCCCTACATTTGAAGCTTACTTAGCTGGCCGTGGCATTTCCCCCAATCGCCTTTTTTAGAGCAATGGGGGCAGGAGGAAGAAATGGGAACGCTAGCCATGCTGGAATGGTTTCTCCTAGCAAGCTCTAAGGATTTTCCGCTCGATGTGGAATGGGATCTGAGATCCAGTCCATTTAATGGATGCCCTTCTTACATGGCCAGGGGGTTATGTGCAAAAAGTACTCTCACCTTCCGTGTTCGCTCGACACGTGGAAGACGAAGCGGTGGAGGTGCAGAAGCTAATGGGTATGACATTAAATGGAAAGCCTCATATCATACAAGACGCTCCAGCAAGGGATCAAGACTTAAAACACAAAATAAAACAAGCAAAGACTCATATCATACAAGACGCTCCAAGCAAAACACATATTAGGTGACGAATAAAAATATAGTTTCGAGTAAAATACCGATGGTCGTTATAAGAAAGAGGGGATGCCACTCAGGTGCGTCCCCAAGCTTAGTTGGTTCCTCATTTTTGGATGATAGGTTGGGATGCCGGGGCATCCCCAATCTTAGGCTCTTATATCCTTTATTCCTTCATCCATCGTAAGATAACCCAAAACTTGAAAACTTCAATCACACAAAACTCAAAAAAACCTTCGTGAGATCCGTTAGTAAAAGAAAACAAATCACTACTATAAGTACCGTACCAAACCAATTCATATTTTGTTTTTGCATTATATCTACTGTATTACAACTTTTCTATGGCAAAAACCCATCAAAGAAAACCATAGAGCCATCAAAATAAGCACACAACACAAAGAAAACAGAATCTGTCAAAACAGAATAGTCTGTAGCTATCTGACTATTTCGAAAACTTCTGGAACTCAAAAAATTCTGAAATCTAGGACGACCTGGGTAATCTGTATATCAATCTTCTTCAAAAAGAATCAGGGCAAAAGCTCTTTCTGATAAAAAATGAGAATTGTTTTTGTGAGCGCAAAGTTTCTATTTTTTTCAGCAAGATCAAACAAATATCACCCAAGAAGATCCCATTGGTTCTACTCTGCACAAACACTAACTAAAACACAAAAAACACAATCATAACAGTAGCATAATTGTGTAAACACTCAAGAACAGAAAGCAAAAAGCAAAAATAAATTTTATTCATTGTGTTGCCTCCCAAAAAGCGCTATAGTTTTACGCCCCTAGCTAGGCATAAAGCAAGCATCTAAGTTTTGCCATCTTTGGTTCGAGATCCATAAGATGCCCTCATGATTGAGTCATATGGTGGCCTAATTCTTGTTCTAGGAAAGAGTTCCATACCCTTCCTCAAAAATAATTGGAACTTAATATTTCCTTCTTTCATATCAATCACGACACCGATAGTGCGTAAAAACGGTCTACCAAGAATAATTGGACAAGACGGATTGCAATCAATATCAAGAACAACAAAATCTATGGGCACATAATTCCTATTTGAAAAAATAAGAACATAATTAATTCTTCCCATAGGCCTTTTAGTAGTAGAATCCGCCAAGTGCAAATTTAAATAACATTCTTCAAGATCGGTAAAACCAAGCACATCACATAAAGATTTCGGAATTGTAGAAACACTAGCACCCAAGTCACACAAGGCAAAATAGTCATAATTTTAATCTTGACTTTGATAGTAGGTTCCCATTCATCATGCAATTTTCTGGGAATTGAAACTTCCAATTCCAATTTTTCTTCAAAAGCTTTCATCATAGCATCAACAATATGTTTAGTAAAAGCTTTATTTTGTTCATAAGCATGGGGTAAATTTATCATGGATTGCAACAAATAAATACAATCAATCAAAGAGCAACTATCATAATTAAATTCCTTGTAATCCAAAGGAGTGGGCACATCACTAGTTAAAGTTTTGACCTCTTCAAACCCACTTTTACCAATTTTCTCAACAAGATTTTCACCCTCCGAAATATTGGTACGCCTTCTACCAAAAGTTGATTCTTCTCCAGTCCCTTTTTCATCAATCTTAACTTTACTAAACAAGGAATCAATAGAAGAAACACCAATCATTTTAAGATCTTCATCACTTTTGCGAAAGAAATCACTAGAAAATGCTTTTTCTAAAAAATTCTTTTAGCTCTAAGCATAGTGGTTCTTTTCTTACCTTCATCCATAGAAACATAAGGAGATTTAATTGATCCATCTACTTTAGGCACAAAAAATTTCATCTTAAGATTTTCCACATCATGAGCAATTCTATCAACACTTCTAGACACATCATCAATCTTACTCAACTTTTCTTCTATGGAAGTGTTGAAAACTTTTTGCGTGTTGATAAATTATTTAATACTATTCTCAAGATCACAGGTGTTCCTATTATTATTATAAGATTAATTTCCATAGGAATTACCATAATTATTAGAGGAATTACTAGGAAAATGCCTAGGATTAAAATTACCTCTATAAGCATTGTTGTTGAAATTATTTCGAGAGATAAAATTCACATCTATGGCATCACTATTTTGCTCAATCAAAGTAGACAAAGGCATATCATTAAAATCAACAGGAGCACTTTTACTAGCAACCAATTTCATAAGAGCTTAAACTTTTTCACTCAAAGAAGAAATTTATTCAACCGAATTAACATTTTTACTAGTATGAGCTCTTTCTGTATGCCATTGTGAATAATTTGCCATGGTATTATCAAGCAATTTGGTGGCTTCACCCAAAGTAATTTCCATAAAAGTACCACCCGCTGCGGAGTCCAAAAGATTATGAGAAACAAAAGTCAACCCCGCATAAATTTTTTGTATGATCATCCAAAGATTTAACCCATGAGTTGGGCAATTCCATAGCATCATTTTCATCCTTTCCCAGGATTGTGCAACATGCTCATGTTCAGGTTGCTTAAAATTCATGATATGGATTCTAAGGGAAATAATTTTTGTGCGAGGAAAATACTTAGTATAAAAGCATCTTTGCATTTATTCCAAGAATCAATACTATTGCGAGGGAAAGAAGAGAACCAATTTTTTACAGAATCACGCAAAGAAAACGGAAATAATTTCATCTTCACGACATCATTGTCTACATCTTTTTATTTGCATATCACATAATTCCATGAAGGTATTAAGATGGGACGCGGCATCCTCATTAGGAGTACTAGAAAATTGATCTTTCATAAGAAGATTCAGCAAAGCAGTATTAATATCACAAGACTCCACACTAGTGGCAGGAGGAGCAATCAGAGTGCCGATAAAATCATTGATGTTGGTATTTGAGAAATCACATAACTTGGTGTTCTCTTGAGTCATGATGACCACACAACAAGATTGCACTCAAAAACAGATCCGGCAAGAAAACGGCGAATGAAAAAGAGAGGGAATAAAAAGGAAATTTTTTGTGAAGTGTGGGAGAGGAAAACGACAGGCAAATGGCAAATAATGTAAATTGTGAGGAGATGAGATTTGTGATTAGGAACCTGGTATATGTTAAAGATCCTCCCCGGCAACGGCGCCAGAAATTCCTTTTGATGTCGCTTGAAGCTACGTCGATATTTCCCCAAAGAGGAAGGGATGATGTAGCACATCGGCGGTAGGTTTTTCCCTCAGATATGAAACCAAGGTTATCAAACCAGTAGGAGAACCAAGCAACACAACGTAAACAGCCCCTGCACACAAATAACAACCACTCGCAACCCGACATGTTAAAGGGGTTGTCAATCCCTTTCGGTTAATGGCGCAAGAAACGGTGCGTGGACGGGAGAAAGTTGTAATAGATTGAATAAATAGATTGCAAATAAAATAAAGTGCAGCAAAGTATTTTTGTATTTTTGGTTTAATAGATTTGAAAATAAATGCAAGGAAAAAGTAGACCGCAAAGGCAAATATATGAGAAAGAGACCCCTGGGCCGTTGATTTCACTAGTGGCTTCCCTCGAGAAAAATAGCAAACGGTGGGTGAAAAAATTACTATTGGGCAATTGATAGAACTTCAAATACTCATGACAATATCCAGACAATGATCATTATATAGGCATCATGTCCAAGATTAGTAGACCGACTCCTTCCTGCATCTACTACTATTACTCCACACATCGACCGCTATCCAGCATGCATCTAGTGTATTAAGTTCATGGAAAAACGGAGTAATGCAATAAGAACAATGATATGATGTAGACAAGATCTATCTATGTAGAGATAGACCCCATCGTTTTATCCGTAGTAGCAACGATACATACGTGTCGTTTCCCTTTCTATCACTGGGATCAAGCACTATAAGATCGAACCCACTACAAAGCACCTCTTCCCATTGCAAGATAAATAGATCAAGTTGGCCAAACAAAACCCAAATATCGGAGAAGAAATACGAGGCTATAAGAGATCATGCATAAAAGAGATCAAAGACACTCAAATACTTTCATGGATATAAAAAGATATATCTGATCATAAACTCAAAGTTCATCGATCCCAACAAACACACCGCAAAAAGAGTTACATCATATGGATCTCCAAGAGACCATTGTATTGAGAATTGAGAGAGAGAGATGAAGCCATCTATCTACTAACTATGAGACCGAAGGTCTACAAAGAACTACTCACGCATCATCGGAGAGGCACCAATGGAGGTGGTGAACCCCATCCGAGATGGTGTCTAGATTGGATCTGGTGGTTACGGACTCTGCGGCTGCATGAATATTTCGTCGACTCCCCTAGGGTTTCTGGAATATTGGGGTATTTATAGAGCAAAGAGGCGGTCCGGGTGGCACCCGAGGTGGGCACAACCCACTGTATGCGTGCTGGGCCTCCTAACGCATACAGTGAGTTGTGCCCCCTAGGGGCACCCCAGCGCTTGACCGGGGCCCATTATGTTCATACGGTCCAAAAAATATCCGTTAAGTTTCGTTGCATTTGGACTAAATGCGATATTGATTTAGATGCGATGTAAAAAACATGCAGAAAACAACAACTGGCACTTGGCACTATGTCAATATGTTAGTACCAAAAAATGATATAAAATGATTATAAAACATCCAAGATTGATAATATAACAGCATGGAACAATCCGAAATTATAGATACGTTCGAGACGTATCAATACCTAGTATCCATTATGCTCTGAGGTTGATGTTGCTATGACTTTGCCATGCTTAATGCTTGTCACTTTGGGCCCGGGTGCCATGATTTCAGATCTGAACCGTTTATGTTATCACCATTATATCTATGTTCTAGATCCGATCTTGCAAGTTATAGTCACCTACTACGTGTTATGATCCGGCAACCCCGGAGTGACAATAGTCAGGACACTTCCCAGTGATGACCGTAGTTTGAGGAGTTCATGTATTCACCGTGTGTTAATGCTTTGTTCCGGTTCTCTATTAAAAGGAGGCCTTAATATCCCTTAGTTTCCAATAGGACCCCGCTGCCACGGGAGGGTAGGACAAAAGATGCCATGCAAGTTCTTTCCATAAGCACATATGACTATTTACGGAATGCATGCCTACATTATATTTATGAACTAGATCTAGTGCCGTATCGCCCTAGGTTGTAACTGTCACATGATGAATATCATCCAACAAATCACCGATCCAATTCCTATGATTTTCCTACACATTGATCTTGCTAAGTTACTACTGCTGCCGTTACTATTGTCCTTGCTACGAAATAATTGCTATCACCATTACCGTTACTATTACTGTTGCTACTACTATAAAAACTATCATACTACTTTGCTACTGATCACCTTGCTGTAGATAATTAATCTCCAGGTGTGGTTCAATTGACAACTCAGCTGCTAATACTTGCAAATATTCTTTGGCTCCCCTTGTGTCGAATCAATAAATTTGGGTTGAATACTCTACCCTCGAAAACTGTTGCGATCCCCTATACTTGTGGGTTATCAAGACCTTTTTCTGGCGCCGTCGACGGGGAGCATAGCTATATTTGTTGAGTCACTTGGGATTATTATCAAATTATCACTATGAAGAATCTGAAGGATGCTAAGACTAAGATTTTCCCTCTAAGACGAGGGGAGGTAAGGAACTGCCATCTAGCTCTGCACTTGATTCACCTTCTGTTATAAGTAAACTTGCAACACCACCACATGCTATTAATCCTGATATGTCGCAAGTTATTGATGATGCTACTTCTGCTATGAATGATATTTATGATGATGCTAGTACCTTGCTTGATGATAATGTGCCACCAGGTGAATTTCTTGATGAACAACTTGCTAGAACTAAAGCTTTTGAGAATGTTGAAACTAATGAAGAGCTTGAAACTAAAAATCTTGAAACACCTATTAGAACTACCCCTCCTAGATATGAATTGCCAAAGGAACCGGGAGGTTATGTTATGGATGAGGAGGCAACTAGAGATATCCTTGCTTGTAAGGATAGAGATGATCTAGAAAATTTATTATGCAAGTATAAAGAAAATTCTTTGAATGCTAAAATGAAATATGATCCTCAGTTTGCTACTTCACCTATCTTTGTTGACGATAAGGATTATGAATTCTCTGTCGACCTAGAGTTGATTACTTTGGTTGAATCTGATCCTTTCCACGGTTATGAAACTGAAACTGTTGTGGCACATCTTACTAAGTTGAATGACATAGCCACCCCTTTTGCTCATGATGAGAAAATTCACTATTATTATATTCTCAAATTATTTCCGTTCTCATTAAAGGGTGATGCTAAAGCTTGGTACAATACTCTTGCTCCTGGTTGTGTGCGTAGTCCCCAGGACATGATTTATTACTTCTCTGAAAAATATTTCCTTGCTCATAAGAAACAAGCTGCCTTACAGGAAATATTTAACTTTGTGCAAATTGAAGAAGAGAGTCCCCCACAAGCTTGGGGGAGGCTTCTCCAATTTCTTAATGCTTTGTCGGATCATCCTCTTAAGAAAAATGAAATACTCGATATCTTCTATAATGGACTAACCGATGCTTCTAGGGATTTCCTAGATAGTTGTGTTGGTTGTGTTTTGAGGGAACGAACTACTGGGCAAGCTGAAGAATTTGAATAACATACTGAAAAATTATGATGATTGGAGTCTTCCTGAACCACCGCCTAAACCCACTCCAAAGAAGAGGGGTATCTTATATCTCAGTCTTGAGGATATGCAGGAGGCCAAGAAATCTATGAGAGAAAAAGGTATTAAAATTCAGGATGTCAAAAATCTACCTCCAATTGAAGAAATACATGGGCTTGATACACCACCACCACCTAAGTTGGTAGAGGTAAATTCTCTAATGAAATTCAATGATAATGATGATCCTCACAATATGCTCCCTAGCCAATGCCTTTATGAGTTTGAAAATTACATTAGAAAGCAAGATCGCTTCAATGCAAATGTTATGAAACAATTGAAATACAATTATGTATATGATTGCTCGCTTGAGTGACTTGTTATTTAGAATCTCAAATGATGTTAGAGGTGTGGGGAAGCATGCTTCTATGGTTCAAACTCAGTTAGAACAAGTTGCTAAATCTCAAAGAGAGTTGCTAGATGAAATGAATAATAATATCAATGATCATGCTGTTAGAGTAATGACTAGAGGAGGTAGGATGACTCAGGAACCACTTTATCCTGAGGGACACCCAAAAATAATTGAACAAGACTCTCGAAGGGTTAACAACGATGCACATGGTCCTTCTAAAAAGAAAAAGAAGAAGAAAAATGATAGGACTTTGCATGCTCTAGTGAACCTGAAGTATAAATACCTCCTGATAATGATAATGAAGTTTCTATCTCTGATGCTGAAACTCAATCTGGTAGTGAACACTCACATTCTGATAATGAAAAATATAATGATGAGGTTCGTGAAGATACTCAAACAAATAATAAAGAACCGGATAATGATGCTGGGATAGAACCAGCAGTTGATCTTGATAACCCACAACCCAAGAATAAAAGATATGATAAAAGAGACTTTGTTGCTAGAAAACACGATAAGGAAAGAGAACCATGGGTTCAAAAACCTATACCCTTTCCACCTAAGTCAACTAAAAAGAAAGATGATGAAGAATTTGAACGCTTCGCTGAAATGCTAAGGCCAGTCTTTTTGTGCACTCGCTTGACTGATATCTTAAAAGTGCCTCCTTATGCAAAGTACATGAAAGACATCATGACCAATAAGAGAAAAATACCGGAAGCTCAAATCTCCACCATGCTTGCTAATTATACTTTTAAATATGGAGTACCTAAAAAACTTGGAGATCCGGGAATACCAACTATACCTTGCTCCATCAAAAGAAATTATGCGAAAATTGCTTTATGTGATTTGGGAGCTGGTGTTAGTGTTATGCCTTTCTCTTTATATAAAAGACTTGATTTGAATAAACTCACACCTACTGAAATATCTTTGCAAATGGCTGACAAATCAACTGCCATACCTATCGGTATTTGTGAGGATGTGCCCGTTGTTGTTGGTAATGTTACTATTTTGACTGACTTTGTTACACTTCAGATGCCCGAGGACGACAACATGTTGATTATCCTTGGTAGACCCTTCTTGAATACTACAGGGGCTGTTATTGATTGCAATAAAAGCAAGTTCACTTTTCATATCAATGGTAATGAGCATACGATGCACTTTCCAAAGAAACAATTCAAAGTGAATGGTATTAATGTTATTAAAAAATCTTCGACAATCACTATTGGAAGTTTTGAACTACCCCTACCTACTGTTAAAAAGAAATACAAAATGCTTATTGTTGGGGCATTCACATCCCCGTTGAGGTAACTTAGTGTTTTGCGAAAGTTCCTCGGTTTCATGCTAATCGAAAGTTGTTGTTAATAAGACTTGATCAAACTTATTAATGGATCATTTTTGAGAGGTATGAAGTTGATGAATTTAGTAACCATTACCTTCTACCCCTACCTTTTGTTGTATGTTTTTACTAGTTAAATAAAAGAAAATGCTATGTTTTGTCCGTTTTTTGAATTTCCCGTGCAATAAAAAATGACACAAAAATGAAAGTTCTCAGAATGCTCTAAAAATTTAATATGATTTTTTTGAATATTTAAGAATTTTTGGTGCAAATAATATCAGAGGGAGGTGCACCAGGTGGGCACAACCCACCTGGGCATGCCAGGACCCCCAGGCACACCCTGGTGGGTTGTGGTCCCCACATGGCCCCCCTCACTTATCTCTTCATCCCACATCGCCACCTACCTCCAGAAAAAAAATCACCATTGCTCTCTCTCTCTCTCTCTCTCTCTCTCTCTCTTGTGTTCTTGCTCCCGAACCCGTGGATTTCGATCTCTTTGCTCGAAGCTCCGTTTTTGAAACTATTTCGGGGGATTGTTGCTTGGTATGTGACTCCTCCGTTGGTCCAATTAGTTTTTGCTTCAATAGTTTGTATTTGAATAATTAGTTACTCTTGGTGCTGCTGCAGATGAGCTTGCATGTTGAATTCTTAGAGTTCTAAGTAGTTTGAATGCTCGCTATGGCCTCTATGCATCCCAATGAGTAGTAGCTTTCAATCTTGTGAAGTTTCGTTGAGAAAAATTTGTGGCCAAAATTTTTCAGAAAATTGTACGTGAATATGATGAACCTCTTTGGAAGGAGTTCTGCGAGGAGGAGATCCTCGGAGGCATCTTCTAGTAGCAGCTCCGCTCGTCGGTCTTATGTTGAACCAAGTGAAAGTTCCATACGAGATGCCGCCACCAAAACATGCTTATGGCCATGCAACGATTATATGGTGCGTGTGGGCATTAAGTAAGAATTTGAGCAATATGTTCACAATGCTGAGCTCGGTCCCTACATTTCAGATAAGTGCAACCAACACCTCACTCTCACTGAATAATTTACAAAAGAATTTAAATTCCATCCCTGTGCGTCTAGGGTGTCATTTAAACTTATGAAAATCCATTTACCATATCTCTAGAGGTTCGCTTGACGAACCACCAAGATCTGAGTTTGAGATATTCTTGACTAGTCTTTGCTATGGTGAGACTAGGGGAGTGACGCAGGTTAGAATAAAGAGCATTCATTTTCCCTCAATCCAGTACTTTGCATTATTTAATGGAAAATGTATTGTAGGTAAACAAGATTGTAGTACACTTTGTGCCCCAGACTTGAGCCTCATATGCACCGCTCTCACCGGTGACAAAAGTTATAACCTTGGAGCGATTGTTGCATGCAAGTTGCAACATAACGCTGGTAATGGATATTTTTTATGGTGGAATTTATGCCACACGCTTAGCAAGAGATATGGGTGTTCCACGTTTGCCCTATGACCCTATTTTACCCACGTAGTACTTAGACTTTGATGCTATGAAACGTCGTAAGATCCTTAGAGGTGAACCCCATAATTTCACTTATAACCTGTTGTTTAATAAAAGTTTCATGGTGGACACATATTTTCCTGCACCTGCTCTCTTTAATGTTCACAGTAGGGGAAGATATTATGTTCTTGAGAGCGAGGCCCGAGCTCATAACGCGGCAGTTGTGGCTGCACGGCGGGCTGAGGCATCTGCACCGAGAGCCTCCATGAGCTATCCTTCTGATCATTATGCAGGCTACTGACTGATTACCAAGTTAGGACAAAAGCCTAAGCTTGGGGGAGTACGTATTTCCACCGACATTACATTCATGTTTACATATCTCATTTTAGTTGTCAGTGTCTACACTCTTTCATTGTATTATCCATGCTAGATTTCTTCTCTCGCTTTCTTTTTGTGTGTTTGAAAAACTTTGAGAAAATCCGAAAATATATTTCCTGCTTATTTTTGGTTTTTCTTCCTAGTTTAAATTGTCGTAGTACTAAAAAGAAAACCCTAAAATATTTCCTTGTTCTTCTTTTGTTTGTTGGGAGCTTTCCCGTGTAAATAGTTTTTCTCGTTTTTGCTTTTCCCGTTTATTTGCTTGTTCAAGAAAAACCAAAAACTCCAAAAATAATTCGGTGTGTTTCTCTGAATTTCTTTTTCCTTTTTTATTGAGTCATACCGAGGAGAAGACCACGATGAAAATGTTGAGTGGCTCTCATATGCATTATTATTGATCTAACAAGGAGCCCATATTACCTCGTCTTCTCCTTTTGAATAAAATGTTTGCAGAATCGAGCTTATTTCACAGCACTCTTGCACTATTATTATTTTCAAATCATTCGGTCGTGCTAGTGAAATGCAATAATGACGATATTCGATGAACTGGTCGTGGCAGAGAGAAACGGGTATGAACTCGACTTGTTCTGTTTTTGTAAATTTGTTTATCCTAGTATCCATGATTCAGCCTATTATGATCAAACATGTTTGCAATGACAATTAGAGATTATAGCTCCTCATGCCATGCATAAGTAGCTAGGAGTGGATAATGATTTATCTTGGATGTCAATGTTGCGTTAAAATGATTGTGATGTAGCATGATGATATGGTATCATCCTCTGAATGTTCGAGTGGCTTGACTTGGCACATGTTCATGCATGTAGTTGAATCAAAACCAACATAGCCTCTATGATATTTATGTTCATGGTGTTCATATCCTACTCATGCTAGTATCCAATGTTACTTATGCATAATGCATGTTCATGACCATTTTCGCTCTCTAGCTGGCTGCTTCTCAACTTATTTGATAGCCTTCACCTGTACTAAGTGGGAATTCTGCTTGTACATCAAAAACTTGAAACCCAAGTTATTCCAGATGAGTCCACCATACCTACCTATATACAGTATTGACCTGCCGTCCTAAGTGAATTTGCATGTGCGACCTCTAAAAACTTCAAATAAATACCCTTTTTTGTGTGCTTAGATTGTTTATAAAGCGACAGGAGGTAGCCAGTATCTTCCATGCTAAGCAGGTTATTCTCATGATGAGTGTTTATTCACTCGTCTTGCACGAGAGGGGCAGTAATAGGGACTCCCAGTCCCGAATTCAAAATTGCAATTAATTAAACAAAACTCCCCCAGGACTGTTGTTGGTACGGACGACACCTGTTGTTTCGGACAAGCCGTGGAGTGTGACTATTGGTGGAGGGGGAGTAAACCTTTAGTTTAATCGCTTGGGAACTGCCGCTAATGTGTTTAGCATGGAAGATACCGATAACTAATGGTCGCGAAGTAAACAAGAAGGGTGCATTTCTCAAAATTTCATTTACCTCTGTTTTAGAAACTTGAGCTCGCATTTTGCAAATCACTGCTTCCCTCTGCGAAGGGACTATTTATTTACTTTTATGTTGAGTCATCACCTTCTATAATAAGCGCCAGAACCTGAGAGCACTGTTGTCATGCTCATGCATTATGTGTATCTAATGTTGGGTGCATCGTGACTGGATCTTTTCTACCATGAATTACAATGTTTAGTCGCTGCTTAAACTTTGGAGGTGCTCTGCATTTATGTTTTGCGGTCTCAGAAAGGGCTAGCGAGATACCACTATTGCCATATTATATCATGGTTCTTTTGAGAATGTGTTGCTGTTTGAGATATCTTATTATTGCTTCGCTAGTTGATTATGTCATTGATACGAGTTAATATAATTTTTAAGAGTTATTGACGACATGGTTAGTTATTATCTTGGCTGAAAGCCTGGGTGTTGTTTAAGCTTATTTATGTAAACACGAGCAAAAGAGTTCATAAAAGTTTTTCTTTTCACTTTCAATTTATCAACTGAATTGCTTGAGGACAAGAAAAGGTTTAAGCTTGGGGGAGTTGATACGTCTATGTTGTATCTACTTGTCCTAACACTTTTCCTCTTGTTTTGGACTCTAATTTGCATGATTTGAATAAAACTAACCCAAACTAACGCTATTTTCAGCAGAACTACCATGGTGTTGTTTTTGTGCAGAAATTAAAGTTCTCGGATTGGAACAAAACTTTGCGAGGATTTTTATTCAATAAAAGAGAATTTCTGGAGCCAAGAACCACGGAGGGCACCAGGTGGGCATGACCCACTGTGGCACGCCCCCTCGAGCGCGCCAGTGGGTTGTCCCACTTTGGTGGCCCCGCAGACCCAGAAACCAACGCTATAAAATCATATATTTCCAGAAAAAACCAGGCAGGAAGAATTATCGCGTTTCACAAGACGGAGCCGCCGCCACCTCCTGTTCTTCATCGGGAGGCCAGATGTAGAGTCCGTTTGGGGCTCCGGAGAGGGGGATCTTCGATCTTCGTCATCATCATCCCTTCTCCATCGCCAGTTCCATGATGCTCCCCACCGGGAGTGAGTAATTCCTTCGTAGGCTCGCTGGTCGGTGAGAAGTTGGATGAGATTCATCATGTAATCAAGTTAGTTTTGTTATGGCTTGATCCCTAGTATCCATTATGTTCTGAGATTGATGTTGCTATGACTTTGCCATGCTTAATGCTTGTCACTTTGGGCCCGGGAGCCATGATTTCAGATCTGAACCATTTATATTATCACCATTATATCTATGTTCTAGATCCAATCTTGCAAGTTATTGTAGCGACCAGACCTCAGGCGGTCAAGTCTCTGTGCTTAAGTGTCATGCCTGGATCGGTATTGCTGACACACACAGTACTAGAGGATTTATAACGGAGTTCAGTCACACACTTATTACATCAAGTGTATCAAATAGAGTACTTATTACAATAATATGTCTGAAGGCCATCTAAATCAGATAACTGCGGAAGCATCAAAGATAAATGAGTCCATCCAACTCCACGGCAATACTGAGTGCACGACAACAACCTAGCGCACCTCACTCTTCGTCTGAAAATTCTGCAACATAATACGTTGCAGCCGTGTAGGTCAGCACATGGAATATGCCGGCAAGATAACACTATAGAGCAATGAACAAATAACAGCTATCACTACATGCATATATGGCTGGTGGAGGCTCTAAGGTTATCATTTGCATAAAGCCAATTTTTTCCTACAACAAAGGAATATATTTTATTTAACTACAAAATTTGTTGAAATATTGAGAAGGTTCCTCCAACTCAATCCCAAATTAACATGAATAACCCAACAAATTTATTAAGTAAAGTGATGAGATCAACATGATAATCCATGTACCAGATACTCAAGATGTCCATAATCGGGGACACAGATAACCATGATTAGTCTGTACACTCTGCAGAGGTTTGCGCACTTTTCCCCACAAGACTCGACCTCCTCCGTTGAATTTCTCGCACTATAGGGTGTTTGAGAAACGGATGATCGAGACACAGTCTTTCCGAAGCATTAACTCTTTACTCTGGGTAGACAGTACCACTTAATTCCCCTACATCTGCTAGCCTACCACTGAAAGAGGTCACACAACATACTCAACTATGCCAGAGCCCATAATGGCTTGTGGCTGCACAAGGAAGTTTCTAGCATGAATAATCTTATGATCCCTTTGAGCCTGGGTGGCAAACCATAGGATGATCACACGGGTACTCCGGGATATCCTAGGACAACACTGGATTGCTCCAGGTGCCCGCAACCAATCCACCCAGATGTGTATTTAAGTAGCCACCTTAAGTATCCCTTAGTTAATAATAACTCTCACATCTTTCATGAATCTCACATAACAATCCACGTTTACGAGCGTAGCATAGCAGTGCAAGCGTAGTGTAGTAAATACCCAGGGTTTGATATAAGACAATAGGTTCCTACCTCATCAACTACTTCCCAATACCCACATGTTATCAAATCCTACTCATGCAATGTGTTTGAGGATTCAAACTAATGCATAAAAACTGGGTAATAAAGGGATATGATCAAAGTGTTACTTGCCTTGCCGATGATCGGAAAACCCTAGTGATTCGTAGTAGCAAGCCTCGCACTCCGAAAACTCAATCGTGAACAAACAATAGCATAGATAAGCACTCAAGCATAAGATGCAAAGGTAAAACCAAAAGAAAAGATCTAAACAGAAAGTACAAGTGAAGAGCTTCCATTTGCAAAAAGAATCAATCGAATCAGAGAAACTCAAACTACGATCAAATGAAGTTCAAATTCAAATCTGCTGGAAACCAAATTTTAAATTTTCAAAATCATGTTCAAGTTGTTTATCTGAATAGAGGGGATCTAGGCAAAGATTTTGGCATTGGTTTCACTGGATTTGGATAAACGAGCAAAAAGTAACGATGGTTTGAAGTTCAGGGACTAATCTATAAGAAAAGTATTCGCAGATAGGTCCCTGGCTGGAAATAAATAGAAAAAGAAAAATCTATCAGACGAACTTCCGCTAACTGAGTCTAACGAACGAATTCGTTCGTTGACAGAGAAAATTTGGTGAACGTTCGCTAATTAACGAAACCTAAAATAAAAACCGATCTAATCTAAAACCAAAAAAAATGGGGCAGGTTTTGCGGTTTATACCGGTTCAACCGATCGGGCGGTTTGACGGGGAAAACCAACGGCGGTGGTGGCTACAGCGAGCTCCGGCGAGTGGCGCGGCGGCGGCAGCAGCGAGTGGCGGTGCAAAGCGGCAGCGGCGGCGGCTCGGCGGGAGGCGGGGTTGCGGCGGTGGCTGAGGAGAGAGGGGGGCGGTGCGGCTTTTAAAGGGGCCCCGGGGGGTCCGACTTGGGGAGGGGGTCGACACGGGCGGCGGGGTGGCGCCGGACTCTGGCGAGTCCGGATCGGCCACGTCTCGGGCCTTCGGTCCGAAAAGATTTTTATTTAAAAAAATCGTCGAAAAGGAAAAATTCAAAATAAAAATAAATAAAAATCCTAAAATTCTATAAATAATTTTCACGGTCCTCTCCTAATATTTAGGACCATGAACATTTTTCTGGGCTAAAAGGAAATTTTCTAAATGCAACTTTTCCTAATTTAGCCGAATAAAACCTCAAATAAAAATTCAAATAAAATATATTTTTATTCAAAATTAAATTATTTCCTCTGTTTTGAAGAAGTCATATTATCTTCTCTCATTATTTTATTTATTTCGAATAATTGGAAAAATAATTTCAAATAAATATCACTTTGATCCAATTTACCAATTTTGAAAAATTCAAAATGGAATTTTATGAAAACCTCCAACTCTCTCAAATGGTCCTTGAGTTGCTTAAGGTCTCTAGGATCAAAATGTCTAAATAAAACCAATTCAAAATGCAAGAATCATGGATGCATATGATAACCTAATGATTAACATCCAAATTGAAAAATGGGATGAAACAAACCTACCCCCCTTAAGATGAATCTAGACCTCGAGATACGGGTTTATAGCAAATAGGTGTGTGTGGTCTTCCCGTAGGTCTTCTTGTCGCTCCCAGGTGGCTTCTTCCTCGGTATGGTGGCTCCACTGAACTTTGCAAAACTTGATGACCTTGATGCGTGTAACTCGGATGGCAAACTCGAGAATTTTGACGGGTTTATCCTCGTAGGTTACGTCAATCTTCACCTGAATTGCTTCCAGGGGCACTGTACCTCTCATAGGAATATCGGCCATCTCTGCATGACACTTCTTCAACTGAGAAACCTGAACTCACCATGAACTCCTAACAATCTTCGGGTAATTCCAACTTGTAGGCAATTTCTCCCATACGTTCCAATACTCGGTATGGTCCTACAAACCTTGGGGCTAACTTTCCCTTGACTCCAAATCGTTTAACTCCTCGTAGTGGTGACACACGAAGATATTCTCTGTCTCCGACTTCATAGGCTACCTCCTTGTGTTTGGTGTCGGCATAACTCTTCTGCCTGGACTGAGCTACCTTCAGTCTATCACGAATCAACTTAAGCTTCTCTTCAGACTCTTTGATTAAATCTAGTCCGAACAACTAGCGGTCTCCAACTTCATCCCACAGCAAAGGTGTCCTGCACCTCCTTCCATATAGAGCTTCGAAAGGGGCCATCTTCAAACTAGCCTGGTAATTGTTGTTATATGAGAACTCTGCGTAAGGCAAACATCCCAACTAGATACATAATCTAGCGCACATTCTCTCAACATGTCCTCTAGAATCTGATTGACTCTCTCAGTCTGTCCATCTATCTGCGGATGAAAGATTGTACTAAACTCTAGCCTGGTACCCAAAGTCTGGTGCAACTGGTTCCAAAACTTTGATGTAAACTATGCTCCTCTATCTGATATGATGGCCCTCGGAACTCCATGCAGACATACGATCCTGGTCATATATATCTTGGCCAACTTCACGCTCGTATAAGTGCTTTTCACAGCGATAAAGTGAGCCACTTTGGTCAAGAGATCAACTACTACCCAGATGGAATCGTATCCTGATCGTGTCCTGGGTAATCCGGTGATGAAATCCATGCCAAGCTTATCCCACTTCCATTCGGGTATCAACATAGGCTGAAGTAATCCCGTTGGCTTATGATGTTCTACCTTAACTCTCTGACATACATCGCATACTGCTACATACTCGACAATATCCTTCTTCATACTGGTCCACCAGAAACGTTCCTTCAAATATAAATACATCTTGGTCTTTCCGGGGTGAATCGAGTATGGTGAGTCGTGAGCCTCATGAAGTATTAACTTACTGATTTCTGCATCATTGGGTACGCAAATACGATCCTCAAACCACAAAGTTTCATGTTCATCCTCACAAAAACCTTTTTCTTTTCCTTTGCTCATCTTCTCCTTTATCTCCGCAATCTCCTTATCAGTCTTCTCGGCTTCTCGAATCTTTCCCAACAACGTGGACTGTACTTCCAATGCTGCAACAAAACCTCTCGGAAATATCTCCAAACGAAGTTCCTTGAGATCGTCGGCTAACTCTTGCGGTAATCCCCCGGTCACGAGAGTATTAACATAACTCTTGCAGCTCAACGTGTCTGCTACAACATTGGCCTTTCCTGGATGATAATGCAGCTTCATATCATAATCCTTTATTAGCTCCAACCAACTTCTTTGCCTGAGATTCAACTCCTTCTGCGTGAAGATGTACTTCAAACTCGTATGATCCATGTATACATCACAAAGGTTTCCGATAAGAAAATGTCTCCAGGTCTTGAGCGCATGCACTACGGCTACTAACTCCAAATCATGTGTGGCATAATTCAACTCATGAGGTCAAAGCTGACGTGAGGCATATGAAACAACTCTTCCATCTTGCATAAGTACACCTCCAAGTCCCAGGCGAGAAGCGTCGCAATATACTTGGAAGTCCTTGCGTATATCCAGAAGAATTAGCACTGGGGCTGTAACTAGACGTTTCTTCAACTCCTGAAAACCGGCCTCACATTCTTCTGTCCATCTGAACTTGGTGTCCTTCTTCAACAACTCCGTCATTGGCTTTGCAATCTTAGAAAAATTCTCAATGAACCTCCGGTAATATCCTGCGAGTCCAAGAAAACTGCGTATCTCTCCAACTGAGGTGGGTGCCTCCCTTAGTAGGGTCTACTCCTATACCTTGTCCAGATATAACATGCCCGAGAAATCCGACTTCTTTCAACCAAAACTCACACTTGTTGAACTTGGCGTATAGCTGGTGTTCCCTGAGCTTCTCGAGAACTAAGCGCAAATGTTCCTTGTGTTCTTCTTCATTCTTTGAGTATACCAATATGTCATCAATGAACACCACAACAAACTTATCCAAGAACTCCATGAATACCTTATTCATCATACTCATAAAATAGACAGGGGCGTTAGTCAATGCAAAAGACATGACCGTGTACTCATATAGTCCATACCTTGTGGTAAAAGCTGTTTTGGGTATATCCTGTTCTCGGATCTTCAGCTGGTGATATCTCGATCGAAGATCGATCTTGCAGAATACTTTAGCTCCTTGCAGCTGGCCAAACAAATCGTTGATCATCGGTAGTGGGTACTTGTTCTTGATCGTCACTTCATTCAATGCATGATAATCAACAACCATTCTCAAAGATCCATCCTTCTTCTCTACTAAGAGCGTTGGGGCTCCCCACGGTGATGAACTTGGTCGGATATAACCTTTCTCCAATAACTCCTTAATCTGCTTCTTAATTTCCTCCAGATCATTCGCAGGCATCCGATATGATCTCTTCAATATTGGTCCGGTGCCTGGCAACAACTCTATCAAAAATTCTATATCCCGATCTAGTGGCATGCTCAGTAATTCCTCAGGGAACACATCGGGAAAATCCTTCACAACTAGCACTTCCTCCTGAACAACTCCCGAGAGTGAATTTACTTGGGTCCTCCTTGGCGCATGCCTGGACACATACTTGATTCTTTTTCCTTCTGGTGTGGTGAGGAGTATTGACTTACTAGCGCAACCAATGTTTCCTCCATACTTCGATAACCAATCCATGCCTAGTATTATGTCCAATCCTTGTGACTCCAAAATAATGAGGTCTGAGGGGAAAACGTGCTTGCCTATGGTTAATTGCAACTGACAACAACATCGAGTAGCAATATATTCCGCTCTTGGTGAGCTTACTAACATGTGTGACCTAAGGGCTAAAGTTTCCAGCTTAAACTTATCCACAAATCCCCTTGATATGTATGAGTGCGATGCACCAGTGTTAAAAAGAACAAGAGCTGTAAATGACTTAATCAAAAACTTACCAATAACTGCGTCAAGATGCTCCTCAACTTCCTCCACGTTGATATGGTTCACCTGACCTCTGGTAAAGGGGTTTGGCTTCTTCCCTTAGCTTCCATTACCATTTCCATTCTTGTCTTCAGGACACTTGGTGGCGTAGTGTCCAGTCTTCCCGCATTTGAAACAAGTAATGTGACCCAGATCCTTCTTAGCGGGTGTAGCGGGGTTGGAACGGTTCTGTTTGTTGTTTCCTCAACTCCCATTGCCATTCTTAGGGCCATTGTGGCTGTGTGAACTTCCTCCATTATGGGAATGGCCGCCATGGTTATGTCCTCCATGGGTATGAGTGTGTCCTCCCTAGTACGGGGTATAGCGAGGCTTCTGCTGAGCTCCAGAGTTGTACTTCCCTTGTCCATACTTCTGTTTGCGGCTCTATCTACTGTTGTTTGCTTTCAATCATGAGAGCCCTGTCCACCAGCTCCTGGTAGTTAGTGAATGTTGCGCGAATTCGACGAAAAGCAATTCCCGCCGCCGCAGAATCCAGAACCACCAGATCCAATCTAGACACCATCATGGAGGGGTTCACCACTTCCATTGGTGCCTCTCCGATGATGCGTGAGTAGTTTTTTGTGGACCTACGGGACCATAGTTAGTAGCTAGATGGCCTCCTCTCTCTCGTTTGATTCTCAATACAATGGTCTCTTGGATATCCATATGATGTAAATCTTTTTGCGGTGTGTTTGTTGGGATATGTTGAACTTTGAGTTTATGATCAGTTATATCTTTTTATCCATGAAAGTTATTTGAGTCTTCTTTGATCTCTTATATGCATGATTGCTTATAGCCTCGTATTTCTTCTCCGATATTTGGGTTTTGTTTGGCCAACTTGATCTATTTATCTTGCAATGGGAAGAGGTGCTTTGTAGTGGGTTCGATCTAACGGTGCTTGATCCCACTGACAGAAGGGGAACCGACACGTATGTATTGTTGCTACTAAGGATAAAATGATGGGTCTATTTCTACATAAATAGATCTTGTCTACATCATGTCATCGTTCTTATTGCATTACTCCGTTTCTCCATGAACTTAATACACTAGATGCATGATGGATAACGGTCAATTTGTCGAGTAATAGTAGTAGATGCAGGCATGAGTCGGTCTACTAATCTTGGACGTGATGCCTATATAATGATCACTGCCTGGATATCATCATGATTATTTGAAGTTCTATCAATTGCCCAACAGTAATTTGTTCACCCACCATTTGCTATTTTCTCGAGAGAAGCCACTAGTGAAACCTACGGCCCCCGGGTCTCTTTCTCATATTATTTGCCTTTGCGGTCTATTTTATTTGCCTTTTATTTTCAAATCTATTAAACGAAAAAAATATGAAAATACCTTGCTGTAATTTATTTTATTTGGCCTCCGATCTATCAATATTTAGTACTCTCTCACGTCCGTTTGCCTACCTTGGGCACCGCTACCCGAAAGGGATTGACAACCCCTTTTACACGTCAGGTTGCGAGTATTTGTTATTTGTGTGTAGATGATGTTTATGTTGTGTTCCTTGGTTCTCCTACTGGTTAGATAACCTTGGTTTTATCACTGAGGGAAATACCTACCGCTGTTGTTCATCATCCCTTCCTCTTTGGGGAAATACCGACGTAGTCTTTGCAGACATCAAAAGGAATTTATGGCGCCGTTGCCAGCGAGGATCTTCAACATATACCAGGTTCCTAATCACAAATCTCATCTCCTCGCAATTTACATTATTTTCCATTTGCCTCTCGTTTTCCTCTCCCCCACTTCACAAAAATTTGCCATTTTATTCGCCCTCTTTTTCGTTCGTTGTTTTCTTGCCGGATCTGTTTTTGCGTTCGTTCTTGTTTGCGTAGTCATGATGCCTCAAAGAAAATATTATGATGTTCTTTACCCCAATATTTTGCTTGAAATTGAGAAAAGTAATAAGGAATATATGACTACACAATTTGAGCATAATAAGTATTTTACCGAAGAGCTTAAGGAGCACTCCGTTGTGCTAGATCCTATTACAAAACAACTTGATGATATTAGTAGAGAAGTTTGCAATCTCCAATCTAAGTATGCTTTTGCTGAAAGTTTGCTAGGAAAAATATCCGATGCACAAGCTACCTTAGTAAATCAAATGGCCGCTAAACTAATCTCGTTAAAAGATAAAAGTGATGAAGATCTTAAAGTGATTGGTGTTTCTTCTATTGTTTCCTAGTTTAGTAGAGTTAAGATTGATGATAAAGGGACTGGAGGAGAGTCAACTTTAGCTGG
The DNA here is from genome assembly GCA_021605145.1 of Aegilops bicornis. Taxonomy (NCBI): domain Eukaryota; kingdom Viridiplantae; phylum Streptophyta; class Magnoliopsida; order Poales; family Poaceae; genus Aegilops; species Aegilops bicornis. Next base: position 552,668,051 of record CM038671.1, on the reverse strand, counting down.
AAGGCGTCCCGATAATTCGGAGGGTGAAAATCTTGTTGAGGAAATTGATAAAAGTGGGTTTGAAGATGTCAAGACTTTAACTAGTGATGTGCCCAATCTTTTGGATTACAAAGACTTTAATAATGATAGTTGCTCTTTGATTGATTGTATTTCTTTGTTGCAATCCATGATAAATTCACCTCATGCTTATGAACAAAATAAAGCATTTACTAAACATATTGTTGATGCTATGATGAAAGCTTTTGAAGAAAAGTTGGAATTAGAAGTTTCAATTCCTAGATAATTACATGATGAATAGGAACCTACTATCAAAGTCAAGATTAAAATGAGTGTTTTTCTTTATGTGACTTGGGTGCTAGTGTTTCTACAATTCCAAAATCTTTACGTGATGTGCTTGGTCTTACCGACATTGAAGAATGCTCTTTAAATTTGCACTTAGCGGATTCTACTAGTAAAAACCCTATGGGAATAATTAATGATCTTCTTATTCTTGCAAATAGGAATTATGTTCCCATAAATTTTGTTGATCTTGATACTGATTGCAATCCGTCTTGTCCAATTATTCTTGGTAGACCATTTTTACGCACTATCGGTGCCGTGATTGATATGAAAGAAGGCAATATTAAGTTTCAATTTCCACTAAGGAAGGGTATGGAACACTTCCCTAGAACAAGAATTAGGCCACCTTATGAATCAATCATGAGAGCATCCTATGGATCTCGAAACAAATATGACAAAACTTAGATCCTTGCTTTATGACTAGCTAGGGGCGTAAAACGAAGCGCTTGTTGGGAGGCAACCCAATGAATAAAATTTTATTTTGCTTTTTGATTCTGTTCTTGAGTGTTTGCACAATTATGCTACTGTTATGATTGTGTTTTTTGTGTTTTAATTAGTGTTTGTGCCAAGCAAAGCCTTTAGGATGTTCTTGGGTGATAGTTGTTTGGTCTTGCTGAAAAACAGAAACTTTCGCGCCCAGAAATACAATTGTTAAAAATCACAGGAGTGTGATAAAATACCCATTCTTTTACAGAATATTAATATACAAATTTCTCAGGTCGTCCTATTTTTCTGAATTTTTGGAGTTATAGAAGTATTCGAAATATCCAGATTGCTAAAGACTGTTCTGTTTTTGACAGATGATACGTCCATTTTGCATCATGTTTTCTTACTGTTATTTTTAATGTTTTTAATCCATAATAATACTTTTTGGAGTAATTCTAATTCCTTTTCTCTCATAATTTGCAAGGTACACACCAAGAGGGAGAATTCCGGCAGCTGGAAATCTGGACCTGGAAAAGCTGCGTCAGGCCACCTATTCTGCACTACTCCAAACAAGCTGAAACTTCACGAGGATTTTTTATGGATTATTTAAGTATTATTGGAGCAAATAACTACCAGAGGGGCCCCACCAGGTGGGCACAACCCACCTGGGCGTGCCAGGGAGCCCAGGCTCGCCTTGGTGGGTTGTGCTCACCCAGGCCCACCTCCGGTGCCCATCTTCTGGTATATAAGTCATTTTGACTTAGAAAAAAATAAGGAGAGGACTTTCGGGACGGAGCGCCGCCGACTCGAGGCAGAACTTGGGCAGGAGCACTTTTGCCCTCCGGCGGACCGACTCCGCCGGGGAACTTCCCTCCCGGAGGGGGGAAATTATTGTCATCATCATCACCAACAACTCTCCCATCTTGGGGAGGGCAATCTCCATCAGCATCTTCAACAGCACCATCTCATCTCAAACCCTAGTTCATCTCTTGTGTTCAATCTTGTTAACAAAATTATAGATTGGTGCTTGTGGGTGACTAGTAGTGTTGATTACATCTTGTAGTTGATTACTATATGGTTTATTTGGTGGAATATTATATGTTCAGATCCATTATGCTATTTAATACCCCTCTGATCTTGAGGATGTTTATCATTTGTGAGTAGTTACTTTTGTTCTTGAGGCCATTGGAGAAATCATGTTGCAAGTAATCATGTGAACTTGATATGTGTTCGATATTTTGATAGTATGTATGATGTTATCCCCTTACTGGTGTCATGTGAACGTCGACTACATGACACTTCACCATATTTGGGCCTAAGGGAACGCATTGTGGAGTAGCAATTAGATGATGGGTTGCGAGAGTGACAGAAGCTTAAACCCCAGTTTATGCACTATTCCGTAAGGGACCGATTGGTTAGAATTTATTCTTAATATTTTTCTCATAGTTGCGGATGCTTGCGGGAGGGTTAATCATAAGTAGGAGGTTTGTTCAAGTAAGAACAACACCTAAGCACCAGTCCACCCACATATCAAATTATCAAAGTAGCGAACACAAATCGAACCAACATGATGAAAGTGACTAGATGAAATTCCCGTGTACCCTCAAGAACGCTTTGCTTATCATAAGAGACCGTTTTTGCCGGTCCTTTGCCTCAAAAGAATTGGGCTATCTTGCTGCTCTTTTGTTACTACTATTGTTACTTGTCCGTTACAAATTATCTTGCTATCAAACTACTCAGTTACTTACAATTTCAGCACTTGCAGACATTACCTTAATGAAAACTACTTGTCATTTCATTCTGCCCTTCATTGGGTTCGACACTGTTACTTATCGAAAAGAGCTACAATTGATCCCCTATACTTGTGGGTCATCAAGGCTATTTTCTGGCGCCATTGCCGGGGAGTGAAGCGCCTTTGGTAAGGAAACATTTATATAGTGTGCTGAAATTTATTGTCACTTGTTACTATGGAAAACAATCCTTTGAGGGGTTTGTTCGGGGTATCTTCACCTCGTGCGGAACCACAATTAGCTACCCTCAACCCATCGCACCTACTGAAAATATTGAATATGAAATTCCTTCGGGTATGATAGAACAACTGCTGGCTAATCCTTATGCAGGAGATGGAACCGAACATCCTGATATGCACTTGATATATGTAGAACAAATTTTTGGATTGTTTAAGCTTGCAGGTTTACCCGGGGATGAAGTTATAAAAAGGTTTTCCCTTTATCTTTGAAGGGAAAGCATTTGCATGATATAGGCTATGTGATGATATTGGATCATGGAATTGGAATCGTTTGAAATTGGAGTTCCACCAAAATTTTTATCCTATGCATCTAGTTCATCGTGATCGGAATTATATATTATATAATTTTTTGCCTCATGAAGGAGAAAGTATCGCTCTAGCTTGGGGGAGGCTTAAGTCAATGTTATATTCATGCCCCAATCATTAGCTCTCAAGAGAAATTATTATCCAATTTTTTTTTGCTCGGCTTTCTCGTAATGATCAAACCATGCTTGATACTTCTTGTGATGGTTCTTTTATGAAGAAGACTATTGAATTCTGGTGGGATCTTTTGGAAAGAATTAAACGCAACTCTGAAGATTGGGAACTCGATGAAGGTAAAGAGTCACGTATTAAACTTAAGTATGTTGTGTTAAATCTTTTACGGATACCAATGCTTTTCAAAAGTTTAGCACTAAATATGGACTTGAGTCTGAGATAGTAGCCTCCTTATGTGAATCATTTGCTACCCATGTTGAACTCCCTAAGGAGAAGTGGTTTAAATTTGATCCACCTATTAAAGAAGAAATTAAAGAACCGGTATCAGTTAAAGAACAAACTATACTTTATAATGTTGATCTAGTGGTCCCTTCTGCTTATATTGAGAAACCACCTTTTCCTGTTAGGATAAAGGAACATGCTAAAGTTTCAACTGTGGTTAACAAAAGCTATATTAGAACACCTAAACCTGATGAACAAATCAAAGTAGAACCTAGCATTGCTATGGTTAAAGATCTCTTAGAAGAAGATATGGATGGGCATGCTATTTACTTTTGTGAAGAAGTTGCTAGAATTGCTAAACCTGATAAAAGGGATAAACATAGACCCGTTGTGGGCATGCCTGTCATCTCAGTTAAAATAGGAGATCACTGTTATCATGGCTTATGTGACATGGGTGCTAGTGTGAGTGCTATTCCTTACACCTTACAAGAAATTATGAAAGACATTGCACCTGCAGAGTTAGAAGAAATAGATGTTACTATTAAACTTGCTAATAGAGACACCATATCACCATTTGGGATCATTAGAGTGAAGTCTTGTGTGGGAAAATAAAATACCCTACTAATTTTCTTGTTCTTGGTTCCCCACAAGATGACTTCTGTCCCATAATCTTTGGTAGACCTTTCTTGAACACACTTAATGCTAAGATAGATTGTAAGAAACAAACTGTCGGTGTTAGCTTTGGTGATGAGTCTCATGAATTTAATTTTTCCAAGTTTAGTAGAAATATTCATGAAAAAGAATTTCCTAGTAAGGATGAATTAATTGGTATTTCTTTTATTGCTGTGCCACCTACTGATCCTTTAGAACAATATTTGCTAGATCATGAAAATGATTTACATATGCATGAAAGGAATGAAATAGATAATATTTTGTTTGAACAACGTCCTCTACTTAAACACAATTTTCCTACTGAAACTCTGGGAGGTCCTCCTCCACCTAAAGGTGATCCTATGTTTGAATTAAAACAATTGCCAGACACTTCGAAATATGATTTTCTTGATGAAAACAAAATATATCCTGTTATTATTAGTGCTAACCTTTCAGAACATGAAGAAGAAAGATTATTGAAAGTTCTAAGGAAGCACCGAGCTAGTATTGGATATACTCTTGATGATTTAAAGGGCATTAGTCCCACTCTATGTCGGCACAAAATTAATATGGAACCTGATGCTAAACCCGTTGTTGATAACCAACGTTGGTTAAATCCAAAGATGAAAGAGGTGGTAAGAACAGAAATATTAAAACTTTTGGAAGCGGTTATAATCTATCCTATAGCTGATAGTAGATGGGTAAGTCATGTTCATTGTGTCCCTAAGAAAGGAGGTATAACTGTTGTTCCTAATGATAAGAATGAACTAATTCCACAAAGAATTGTTACAGACTATAGAATGGTAATTGATTTTAGAAAATTAAATAAAGCAACTAGAAAAGATCATTACCCTTTGCCTTTTATTGATCAAATGCTTGAAAGATTATCTAAGCACACACACTTTTGCTTCCTTGATGGATATTCTGTTTTTTCACAAATACCTGTTTCTCAACCTGATCAAGAAAAGACCACTTTTACTTATCCTTTTGGAACCTATGCTTATAGGCGTATGCCTTTTGGATTATGTAATGCACCTGCTAGCTTTCAAAGATGTATGGCTGCTATATTCTCTGACTTTTGTGAAAAGATTGTTGATGTTTTCATGGATGACTTTTCTGTTTATGGGAAGTCTTTTGATGATTGTTTAAGCAATCTTGAGCGAGTTTTGCAGAGATATGAACAACAAAAATCTTGTCTTGAATTGGGAGAAGTGCCATTTTATGGTAAATGAAGGTATTGTTTTGGGTCATAAAATTTCTGAAAGAGGTATTGAAGTGGACCAAGCTAAGGTTGATGCAATTGAGAAAATGTCATGTCATAAATATATAAAAGGTATTCGTAGTTTCCTAGGTCATGCTGGTTTCTATAGGAGATTTATCAAGGATTTTTCTAAAATTTCTAGGCCTCTCACTAATCTTTTGCAGCAGAATATTCCTTTTTTTATGATGATTGTTTAGAAGCCTTTGAAACACTCAAGAAAGCCTTAATTTCTGCACCTATTGTACAACCACCTGATTGGAACTTGCCTTTTGAAATTATGTGTGATGCTAGTGGTTATGCTGTTGGTGCTATTCTAGGACAAAGAGTTGATAAAAATTTGAATGTTATTCATTATGCTAGCAAAACTCTAGATAGTGCTCAAAGAAATTATGCTACTACTGAAAAAGAATTCTTAGCAGTGGTGTTTGCTTGTGATAAATTTAGACCTTATATTGTTGATTCCAAAAGTAATTGTTCACACAGACCATGCTGCTATTAAATATCTTATGGAAAAGAAAGATGCTAAACCTAGACTTATTCGTTGGGTTCTTTTGCTACAAGAATTTGATTTGCATGTCATTGATAGAAAAAGAGATGAGAACCAAGTAGCTGATAACTTGTCTAGGCTTCAAAATGTGCTTGATGACCCACTTCCTATTGATGATAGTTTTCCTGATGAGCAGATAGCTACAATAAATGTTTCTCATAGTAATCCTTGGTATGCTGACTATGCTAATTACATTGTTGCTAAATTTCTACTACCTAGCTTTACATACCAACAAAACAAAAAAATTCTTTTATGATTTAAGACATTACTTTTGGGATGACCCACATCTTTATAAAGAAGGAGTAGATGGTATTATTAGACGTTGTGTACCTGAGCATAAACAGGGACAAATCCTACGGAAATGTCACTCTGAAGCTTATGGAGGGCATCATGATGGAGATAGAACTGCTCATAAGGTATTGCAGTCTCGATTTTATTGGCCAACTCTCTTCAAGGATGCCCGTAAGTTTGTGTCATCTTGTGATGAATGCCAAAGAGTAGGCAATATCGGTAAGCGTCCAGAAATGCCTATGAATTATTCACTTGCTGTTGAACCATTTGATGTTTGGGGATTCGATTACATGGGACATTTTCCTTCCTCTAATGGGTATACACATATTTTGGTTGCTGTTGATTATGTTACTAAATGGGTAGAAGCTATTCCAACCAGTAGTGCCGATCACAACACCTCTATTAAAATGCGTAAGGAAGTTATTTTCCCATGGTTTGGAGTCCCTAGATATTTAATGTCTGATGGTGGTTCACACTTTATTCATGGTGCTTTTCGTAAAATGCTTGCCAAGTATGATGTTAATCCTAGAATTGCATCACCCTATCATCCTCGGTCTTGTGGTCAAGATGAACTTAGCAATAGAGAAATAAAATTAATTTTGCAAAATACTTTCAATAGGTCCAGGAAGAATTAGTCTAAGAAATTAGATGATGCACTTTGGGCTTATAGAATAGCATATAAAAATCCTATGGGTATGTCTCCTTATAAAATGGTTTCTGGAAAAGCTCGCCGTTTGCCTCTTGAGTTAGAACATAAAGCATATTGGGCAGTTAAAGAACTCAATTATGATTTCAAACTTGCTGGTGAAAAGAGGTTATTTGATATTAGCTCTCTAGATGAATGGAGAACCCAAGCTTATGAAAATGCAAAATTATTCAAAGAAAAAGTTAAAAGATGGAATGACAAAAGAATCCAAAGGCGTGAGTTTAAAGTCGGAGAATATGTTCTTTTGTACAACTCCCATTTCAGGTTCTTTGTAGGAAAACTTCTCTCAAAATGGGAAGGCCAATATGTCATTGAGGAAGTTTACCGGTTTGGAGCCATCAAAATAAATAATTCTGAAGGTACTATCCCGAAGGTTGTCAATGGACAACAAATAAAGCATTATATCTCAGGTACACCCATTAATGTTGAAAGTAATATTATCCAAACTTTGACACCGGAAGAGCAATAAAAGAGTCCTTCCGGAACACTCCAGAATCATGAAAATAAGGAGGTATGTGATACGGTAAGTAAACGGACTCCGAAAAATCCACAAAAATATTTTTTTATCAGTTTTGGAATATTTAAGAATTTTGGAAATAAAGAAACTTCCAGGAAGCGTCCCCTGGTGGGCACAAGACACATGGGCGCGCCAGGCTTGCTTGGCGCGCCCAGTGGGTTATGCCCACCTGGGACACCTTCCATACTCCGTTTTTCTCCCGTATGCTTGTCCTCCAAGATAAAAATATCTATATATACGTCCCGAACCTGTTAACTTCCGTATAATGGAGAAATCCTCTGTTCTCTTTTCTTGTTGTTTTCTGTCAGATCCCATCTACCATGGCCTCTTCAAGTTCCTCCAAGGACAAGTTCTTCAAGAATGTCATCAACCCATATCTACGGGAGGTGGTGTAGCACCCTCAAACCATCCAGGTGCATGAGGGGGTGCTATACATCCGCGATGAGCAAGGTCCCAAGGGCACGGGAACCGTGGAGGCCAGGCTTGAAGCCATGGAGCAGGAAGTCTTCCGGTGCAAGGGAATGGTGGAGCGTGGGCTCAATTCCAATCACCTCATGATCACGGACCTTTCCCGTGATCTCAAGGTGGATGGTAAGCCCATGAAGGGCATCGTCTTCACCCTCAACGAGCAAATCAACTTCCTCCAAAGCCAGATCTATGGCCTCCAAAACCAAGTCTTTGAATATTAGGTGAGGTTTAAAGGTATGAGTTTGGCTGCTAGTTGCAGGACCCGTCAGACTCACTCCTCCTCTTATGATGGTGGACCCCTACCATGGAAATCCGAGCACAAGATCTCTTCTTCATCACCACCATCATCTTCTTCACCACCAAAGGAAAATTGAGTATCGGGTATGGGCACTCCCCTTGGCTTCCGCCAAGCTTGGGGGAGATGCCCCGGTATCGTATCATCCCACTATCTTTTTGCCTTTACTTATCTTATTTCGATCTTTTTGCTTTAGATGAATAAAAGTTTAGTTTGATCCTTTCCTGTGTGAGAGTTTGCTTAGTGATTTATCCTTGTAATCGTGTGCAAGTTATATAATAAAATTTAGTTTGTGTTTTTGCTTTCTCTACTTTCATGTTGCAATTAAAGAAAAGAAATAAGAAGACAGAAAAAAAGAAAGGAAATATATAAAAGAAAGGAAATAAATCAATAAGATCATATACTAATCCTATGGTAGGTGATGGCACCACATAAGGAAAAGTATAAGTAGGAAATTTTATTAGAGATTGACAAACATAGCGTTAGTCAAGGATACAACTCATGAAAGAATTAATAAGGGAAGAGAAGATTCACATATAAATATACTATCCTAGAACTCTTTTATGATTGTGAGCCCTCATCAAAATATTATATGCCAAAATTGTTGACGTTGGACAAGGAAGACAACTTAATGATTTATGTTTGTTTATATTCACATAGAAGTCATATTGTCATAGATCCTTCAACATGTGGTGCTTGCCCCTATCTTTGCTAGCCAAAAATTCCGCACTAAGTAGAGATACTACTTGTGCATCCAAAAACCCTTAAACCCGAATCTTATTTTCAAGTGTCCACCATACCTACCTAGGGATTGAGAAAGATCCCTCAAGTATTGTCATCGGTGCAAAAAGGCAATAAAAATTGCTTCTAAAAATGTGAGATCATTTAGTGTAATAGAAAATTGAGCATTGTACGAACTTGGATGACAAAGAATAAAAGCGACAGAGTACATAATAAAGGTTGTCATATTAAGGGGCAATACAACGTGATGTTCTTTTGCACTAAGGGACTGAGCATACAAACAAATAAGCGCATGGCAACCTCTGCTTCCCTCTGCGAAGGGCCTATCTTTTACTTTTATGTATTTACTTTTATGCAAAGAGTCAAAGTTTTTTTCTTCTATTCCTTTTTAATTTTCTCCTTTGGCTGTGGTGAGGAAAGATCTAGGCACATATGTCCAGTTGAATAGATAGCATAAGTTATTGTTGTTAACATCGCCCTTGAGGTGAGTACGTTGGGAGGCGAAACTATAAGCCCCTGTCTTTCTTTGTGTCTGGACGAAACGTTTTGCTCATGTATACACGGTGAGTGTTAGCAATCATAGAAGACTATATGATGGTTGAGTATGTGGACTTTCCTAAAGGCTCCGACACGTGACCCTTCCTGAAAAGATGAAGAACTGAAGTTGCAAAGTTGACTGAGAACATAGTTTGTTGGTTTCTAATAGAGTTTTTGCTTTGTACTTCGATTGTGTGATGAACTGTTACTTATTCAAGAGAAATATAAGATAAAAGTTCTATGATAAAAGTCTTATGTTTAAATTTGTTGTTGTTATAATAATCAACAGATGCTTCTACGTCCGTATTTTATTTTTATCGACACCTCAATCACAAAGCATGTGGACATGTTTTTCGATTTCAGTTTTCGCTTGAGGACAAGCGAGGTCTAAGCTTGGGGGAGTTGATACGTCCATTTTGCATCATGTTTTCTTACTGTTATTTATAATGTTTTATCCATACAATGCTTTTCGGAGTAATTCTAATGCCTTTTCTCTCATAATTTGCAAGGTACACACCAAGAGGGAGAATTCCGGCAGCTGGAAATCTGGACCTGGAAAAGCTTTGTCAGGCCACCTATTTTGCACAACTCCAAACAAGCTGAAACTTCACGAGGATTTTTTATGGATTATTTAAGAATTATTGGAGCAAATAACTACCAGAGGGGGCCCACCAGGTGGGCACAACCCACCTGGGCGCGCCAGGGAGCCCAGGCACGCCCTGGTGGGTTGTGCTCATCCAAACCCACCTCTGGTGCCCATCTTGTGGTATAGAAGTCATTTTGACCTAGAAAAAAAAATAAGGAGAGGACTTTCAAGACGGAGCGCCGCCGTCTTGAAGCCGAACTTGGGCAGGAGCACTTTTGCCCTCCGGCGGAGCGATTCCGCCGGGGGAACTTCCCTCCTGGAGGGGGAAATCATCGTCATCATCATCACCAACAACTCTCGCATCTTGGGGAGGTCATTCTCCATCAACATGTTCAACAACACCATCTCATATCAAACCCTAATTCATCTCTTGTGTTCAATCTTGTTACCGGAACTATAGATTGGTGCTTGTGGGTGACTAGTAGTGTTGATTACATCTTGTAGTTGATTACTATATGGTTTATTTGGTGGAAGATTATATGTTTAGATCCATTATGCTATTTAATACCCCTCTAATCTTGAGCATGTTTATCATTTGTGATTATTTACTTTTGTTCTTGAGGTCACGGGAGAAATCATGTTGCAAGTAATCATGTGAACTTGATATGTGTTTGATATTTTGATAGTATGTATGTTGTTATTCCCTTAGTGGTGTCATGTGAACGTCGACTACATGACACTTCACCATATTTGGGCCTAGGGGAATGCATTGTGGAGTAGCAATTAGATGATGGGTTGCGAGAGTGACAGAAGCTTAAACCCCAGTTTATGCGCTATTCCGTAAGGGACTGATTGGATCCAAAAGTTTAATGCTATGGTTAGAACTTATTCTTAATACTTTTCTCGTAGTTGCGGATGCTTGCGGGAGGGTTAATCATAAGTAGGAGGTTTGTTCAAGTAAGAACAGAACCTAAGCACCGGTCCACCCACATATCAAATTATCAAAGTAACGAACACAAATCAAACCAACATGATGAAAGTGACTAGATGAAATTCCTGTGTACCCTCAAGAACGCTTTGCTTATCATAAGAGACCGTTTTGGCCTGTCCTTTGCCTCAAAAGGATTGGGCTATCTTGCTGCACTTTTGTTACTACTATCATTACTTGTCCGTTACAAATTATCTTGCTATCAAACAACTCGGTTACTTATAATTTCAGCACTTGCAGACATTACCTTACTGAAAACTACTTGTCATTTCCTTCTGCTCCTCGTTGCGTTCGACACTCTTACTTATCTAAAAGAGCTACAATTGATCCCCTATACTTGTGGGTCATCAACAGATTCTGTTTTCTTTAAGTTGTGTGCTTGTTTTGATGATTCTATGGTTTTCTTTGATGAGTTTTTGCCATAGAAAAGTTGGAATACATTAGATATAATGCAAGAATAAAATATGAATTGGTTTGATACAATACTCATAGTAGTTATTTGCTTTCTTATACTAACGGATCTCACAAAGGTTTTATTGAGTTTTGTGTGATTGAAGTCTTCCAGTTTTGGGTTATCTTACGATGGATGAAGGAATAAGGAGTAAGAAGAGCCTAAGCTTGGGGATGCCCATGGCACTCCAAGTTATTATCCAAAGAGAAGCAAGCAACTAAGCTTGGGGATGGCCCCGAGTGGCATCCCCTCTTTCTTCTAACAACCATCGGTATTTTACTTGAAGCTATACTTTTATTCGTCACATACTATGAGTTTTGCTTGGAGCGTCTTGTATGATATGAGTCTTTACTTGTTTTGTTTTGCTTTTTAAGTCTTGAATCCTTGCTGGACACACCTATTTAAGAGAGCCAAAATTATGCCATGACTTGTTACAATTGCTCTCTATGCTTCACTTAAATATTTATGAGCTATGGATTTGCTCTAGTGCTTCACTTATATCTTTTTGAGCACGGTGTGCTTTAGTATTTTTGAAGAAATGCTTTCTTGCTTCACTTAGATTTATCTGAGAGTTAGTAAAATTTTCAAGAAATTCTCTCTTGCTTCACTTAAATTATTTTGAGAAAAAGAAAAATTATGCTCATGATCTTCACTTATATTTTTGAGCTTATCAAAAGCAACACATGAAAATTAGTCCCAAAGTGATAGATATCCAAGAAGGATATAATAAAAACTTTCATGAAGATCATTGGACGAAATAAACTTTATTCCTTGTAATAGTTTTGAGATATGATGATGTGATATGTGAGTCATGTTGATGAGTAATTATGCTTTAGTAAGAATATTGGTGTTTAGGTTTGTGATTCCCTATGAAAGCATGAAAGTCAATAGTTATGCAATGAAATTATATCCTACTTGTGGTGCATTATTCGGTGTTAATTATGTTAAATGCTCTCTTATGAGATTATTCGTTCTTGGTTGGTCGCTTATCAATCTTTTGCTAGCCTTCATTTTGCACTAAGTATGATCACTACTTGTGCATCCAAAAACCTTTAAACCAGTTTTGCCACATGAGTCCACTATACCTACCTATATGTGGTACTATTTTGCCTTTCTAAGCAAATTTGTATGTGCCATCTCAAATTTTCAAAATAAACTTCTCTTTTGTGTGTTCATACCGCTCGCGAGGCAGTGAGGGGTGGCTAATATTTTCCATCCTAGATGTATTATTCTCACGATGAGTGTTTATTCACTTGTCATTGCACGAGAGTTAGGCAAAGGTATTAGGGATGCCCAGTCCTGAAATGAAAAATGAATTAACTTTATGTTGTCAAATAATAAATTCGTTGGAAAGTGTTGGTATGGAAGGCAACCGTGGATTCGGCTAGCCATGGAAAGTGAAAGTACGGTGGAAAAATGAATAAACTTTATTTTCTGTTTGGCAACCGCCTATGATATATTTAGCATGGAAAGTGTTGGTAACTCTAAGTCGTTTTCGTTGGTGGGAAATGCACACCTCCCAAAATGTTTTTATCTCTAAGTTTTTCGTTTTGAGCTCTGGCACCTCTACAAATCCCTACTTCCCTCCGCGAAGGGCCTTTCTTTTACTTTGTGCAATTTTTATTTTTGAATTTGAGTCTCCATCTTCTCTTATAAAAGCACCAACTAGGAGGCACTATGATCGTACTTGAGTATTGGGTGTAGCTAATATGCGAGTGTGTTTCATGAATGGATCAATGATTGAGCATGATGGGCTAGGGATAACTTATTTTAGCATTGATATTTTGAAAGACATGGTTGCTGGTAGATATGCTTGAGTATTTAATTCATCATGTGAATACTAGACTATTGCTTTTTTTTCGAGCAACCGGCAGGAGCTCCGCCTTTTCATTAAGAAGAAGAGAATTGACCAGTTTATAAGGAAAACTGGCCGAAAACCGATAGACTAGACTATTGATTTGAATCATATAAAAGTCCAAATGTCCATGATATAAAGAAAAGAATATGATATGACATGTTAGGCAGCATTTCACATCAAAAATTCTGTTTTTATCACTTACCTACTCGAGGACGAGCAGGAGTTAAGCTTGGGGATGTTGATACGTCTCCAAGTATCTATATTTTTGATTGTTCAATGCTGTTATATTATCATTCTTGGATGTTTCTAATCATTTTATATCATTTTTTGGTACTAACCTATTGACATAGTGCCAAGTGCCAGTTGCTGCTTTCTGCATGTTTTTTACATCGCAGGAAATCAATACCAAATGGAGTCCAAACGCAACGAAACTTTTTGGAGATTTTTTGACGGAAGACATCCGATTGGGCGGAGAAGCGCCTGGGGGTGCTCCGAGGGGAGCACAACCCACCAGGGCATGCCAGGAGGCCCAGGCGCGCCCTGGTGGATGTGCCCACCTCGGGTGCCTCCCGAACCGACTCTTTGCTCTATAAATACCCCAATATTCCAGAATCCCTAGGGGAGTAGATGAAAATCAATTCCAGCCGCCGCAGAGTCCAGAACCACCAGATTCAATCTAGACACCATCACAGAGGGGTTCACCACTTCCATTGGTGCCTCTCCGATGATGCGCGAGTAGTTCTTTGTAGACCTACGGTTCCGTAGTTAGTAGCTAGCTGGCTTTCTCTCTCACGTTTGATTCTCCATACAATGGTCTCTTGGAGATCCATATGATGTAACTCTTTTTGTGGTGTGTTTGTTGGGATCTGATGAATTTTGAGTTTATGATCAGTTATATCTTTTTATCCGTGAAAATTATTTGAGTCTTCTTTGATCTCTTATATGCATGATTGCTTATAGCCTAGTGTTTCTTCTCCGATATTTGGGTTTTGTTTGGCCAACTTGATCAATTTATATTGGAATGGGAAGAGGTGCTTTGTAGTGGTTTCAATCTTACGGTGCTTGATCCCAGTGACAGAAGGGGAACCGACACGTATGTATTGTTGCTACTAAGGATAAAACGATGGGGTCTATTTCTACACAAATAGATCTTGTCTACATCATGTCATCGTTCTTATTGCATTACTCCGTTTCTCCATGAACTTAATACACTAGATGCATACTGGATAGCGGTTGATGTGTGGAGTAATAGTAGTAGATGCAGGAAGGAGTCGGTCTACTAATCTTGGACGTGATGCCTATATAATGATCATTGACTAGATATCGTCATGATTATTTGAAGTTCTATCAATTGCCCAACAGTAATTTGTTCACCCACCGTTTGCTATTTTCTCGAGAGAAGCCACTAGTGAAACCTACGGGCCCCGGGTCTCTTTCTCATATTATTTTCCTTTGCGATCTATTTTATTTGCCTTTTATTTTCAGATCTATTAAAACAAAATTACAAAAATACCTTGCTGCAATTTATTTTATTTGGCGTGCGATCTATCAATATTTAGTACTCTCTCTCATGTCCGTTTGCCTACCTTGGGCACCGCTACCCGAAAGGGATTGATAACCCCTTTTACACGTCGGGTTGCGAGTATTTGTTATTTGTGTGCAGGTGCTATTTACGTTATGTTGCTTGGTTCTCCTACTAGTTCGATAACCCTGGTTTCATCACTGAGGGAAATACATGCCGCTGCTGTGTTGCATCATCCCTTCCTATTTGGGGAAATACCGAGGTAGTCTTAGCAGACATCAATAATAAACCTTTATCATGAATAAGGAAATATTATAATAACAACTTTATTATTGCCTCTAGGGCATATTTCCATCACTGGCATCAACTGCATGAAACGTTTCACGCACGAAAGCAGATTGCGCCCTACGAAATGTACATCATTCAACAACACAACGTGAGGTCGTTATTGTATTGCTGGTACGCTATCTAGACCAGCATCACCAAGTTTGCGACGTGATTCGTCAGTTGGAGGCAAGGTGGACATTGCACGCGGCAGACGAGACCGTAAGTTTTGCTTCCTCTTGCTCAACTTGTTGATTCATTCACTCAATCGCTGTCGTGGCGTACCATAGGACAGAGGGACGACCATTTACAAACACACAATGTTGAAGGAAGGTGAAGGGGAGTACATGTGGGAGGACAATATCTGTTGATGAAAAACTTGTTGAACATTTGGTTAATCTAGTCAAATTTGAGACATTGTTGTACTAGACTTAATTTGCATGCTATGTATGGATGATTTGTGCTATTTTCTAGCAAAACTTTCATGAATATAAAAGAATTGAATGAGAGAGCTTTGAGAAATTGTTGACCCTGTCGAAATCGGATGGCTCAATTTCAATTTGAGACTTCAATGATTGTGAGCGCTTTAAAATTAGGGAGCTTAGTGTTATAGAGGGTTGGCTTGTTTGCATGAATTTCATCCGGTTAGTTCAAATACGGGTTGAAATGTGTATGCATGCAGTGTTGGATGGCGGCTTTCCGCATCTGTGTCCGCGGACTGATCCCTCTCTGTTCGTGGATGGACGCGGGAGGAAATTCACGGGTCATCGTTGGAGATGCCCTTATGCTGGTGTAGACATGAAGATGAGAGAATAAAGAGATTACTCGAGAACTTCCTTTGTAGTTGCACCGTATACAGTTGCATTAAGAAGGAACCTATAGCCAAGTTTAGTCATGAATAAATGATAAAGACATTTGAGATGGTCCAACTAGATAAAATGGCATTTGACGTCGTGGTTGTACAACCAACTTCACACTAATAGATATAGTATGTAATTTACGTTCATATTAGAGAACAACATGTATGTTTTTATTATTTTGTGCATATGCTATTTACAACACTGTTTTCTAGAAGGGCCAGAATATATTATAAAGGTTCACCATAAGTGCAAAGCACGACGGATAACCATTTCCGTAGCTAGAACGGGCCGCTGACGCGCTGCTTTTGTCGTTCTCGTGCGAGAGCCATCTCACCTTGTCAACGACAACTGAAAAATCTTCATGCACGTGCCCCAACGGATCAACGAACCGGCGTCGCAGACCTTAAATCGATGTGAAGAATTTGACATCGAACCTCGACGTCGCGTAGGCACGACAATAAAACCTAACCTCGTTGTCCTGATGAGTCGGCAGAAAACTATGCCGGAATTACTCCAATACGTCATGATGGATGGACTTGGGAGGACTGAAACCTCGAAGACAGACTCAAACATGAAGGGTTTGTTGGGGAACGTAGTAATTTCAAAAAAATTCCTACACACACGCAAGATCATGGTGATGCATAGCAACGAGAGGGGAGAGTGTCATCTACCACTACAAAAAAAACACTTCCGTGATGATACGTGTTTGTCACAGTAGGTCGCGTTTTCTGTCATGCATGTACATCCATGACGATTTTATGACAGGATCAAGATAGTCATACTGTACGTCGTAGAAGTGTTCCATGACATTACCAAAATTATCATCACGGAAGTGTCCACTTCCATGACGATAAATCGTGGTTCACAGAAGTGCTTTCGTCAAGGGTGACTGACACGTGGCATCCACCGTAACGGAACGCCGTTAAGCTAGCGGGTCGGGTTTTGGATCCGATAGCCCCGACCAATGGGGATTTTCCACGTGTAAAATTATCATTGGCTGGAGGAAACACGTGTCTGCTCATCGTTGGGACAGATGTCATCCACTCATTGGACGTAAGGCGCCTATGATACGTCGACACGTGGCACGGCCCAATAGAGGCCCATTCTTGTGAAAAGGCCGACCCATTTGGCTTGGTCAAAAGGTGGCGGGCCGGCCCATGGAAAGCCTGTTAACGGCCTGTTCGCATATAGCCCATTTATAGCCCGCTAACCCAAGGCCCGTTACGCCCAATCCAAATTAGGCCCGATGGCGTCATCCGGGCGAGCCATCCAATATGATTCCGGCCCGTTTTCGCCGGCGCATGTATGGCCCATGACGTCTTTCGGCCCATATGAGGCCCTATGTAACTCTTGGCCTATTAACGGCCCGTGGTGAAAGCGGCTCGTAATGAACGGTGTATCACTTTACACCCATTAACGGCCCGTGGTGAAACTGGCACATAATGAATAGTGTATCACTTTATACCCATTAACAGCCCGTTATTCCGTTGGGCCGTTTCCATCCCATGTTATCTTTCGGCCTTCTCAGAGCCCATTTATTCTTGGGCTCATTTCCAGCATTCGTTTACTTACGGCCCGTTACTGTCATTTTCTGCTTTGGGCCAAATTCAGCCCGTGGTTACAGTCGGCCCGTTTGTGGTCCATGTCGTTGGGCCGTTTTCATAGCGTCATCAAATAAGGCCTATTAACGATGGCCCGTTATGGTCGGCCCATGAACGGACGATTCCAACTCTAGTCCGTTTACGGCCATAATGCGATCTGTTTGGCCCATGTTTGGCCAATCGATCATACGGCCCGTATAAGGCCCATTGATGATACGACCCACAGAAAGCCCATTGTTTCAACGGCCCGTAGAAGGCCCATTGTTTCTACGGCCCGTAGAAGGCCCACTGTTTCTACGGCCAGTAGGAGGCCCAGTGTCACTACAGTAAATATTAGCCCATGGTTATTGTGGCCTAGTTCTAAAAAATAGGTTATTGCAGCCACTAGCAAACCGCGGAAAAAGAACTGCGATGACTACAAGCAAACAAATAAACAAGACAACAAGGAAATAAATAAGCAAGCAACTAACGCTAGGCTATCATGGCTATTACACATATTACATCCATTTGGGCATCAAAGTTCGCCACCGGTGCAAATATAGGGAACAAAGCGACATATCATATACCTTTGGTTGTCAAAGTTGGCGACCAACGCAAATAAACGCCATGACAAAACAAATCCGGAACTGAAACCGATTCGGAAGATCTCAAGAAACAATATCCTGGGTACCCATAATCTTTGGCAAGATGCTTAGCAAGCTTATTAACTTTCTCTTGTTTTGCGCTTAAATCCCCGGTAACTTCTTTGTTGCACGGAAAATATGCATCCGAATTCTGCAGGGGACTTCCTCGGTCCTTGACTTCTGTCATGACACATCTGATCGATGTCTTTCAACTTGAAGTTGAGACTCAAGAATACGAATTGATTCAGGCAGCGAGTTCGAAGAGCTTGTGCCAGCAGTAGTGGCCAGTAACTCAAACACTACATCAAGACAGGACTTTTGGGTTCCCTCACTGTCGTCAAGATAGTTTTTATCAGCTTTCTTGGAGACCAACAGGGATGTCTCACTATCTTGAACATTATACGCATTACTTCCTTTACCATTGGATAACGCAGTCTTTGTTCTCCAATATTTTGTCCGCATTATAAAAGAGAAACAAGCGGACACATCACATGTTTACCATGTTGTATATGAAACTCATTTTGGTAAATGAGTTCAAGAGTAAAGTGGACAGGATAACAAAGATGAAACAAACATATATCTATGTACCATGGTCACTTTATGGTCTATATGATTCTAGTTTTTGTTGCCAAATCAAGATAGAGACACAGTTCAAATAATATTTGTTCAAGACAAAGCGGAATAGACAAAATATAAGTGTGGGTAACTATAGAGCAATAACAACACTTGAATGTGCATGACATGAGAACATAACTGTTTATTCAATTGAAACTGAAATCAACATAGAGCAGGTTACAACAGCAAACCAGTTAAAGAAACAGGTTTAAAACATACCTGTTGCGCCATTGGAGTTTCAATTCCATCCTTCAAATTTGAAAATAGTTTGTATGAGTAAATACAGTAATGCAACAGCAAACGAGTATGAACAATAGCTACAGAACCTGACCTGAGAACAAATCTTCTTCTCCTTTAAGCGTTGAGTTGGGATTCAGAGTGATGGTCCTCGTGCTTTGGGCACTGCTGTTCCTTTACTAACTGCTCGTGTTTGGGTACTCTGTGGTGGAGACGGTGTTGTGTCAATTGGAACTGGGTTACTATATGCCGGGGTTGGGGTTAGAAGGGGTGTAGCTGGTTCTCTGTCCAACTGGGTAGGGGTACAATCTGCGAGAGTCTGGGTTATGTGTGGTGGATCTGGTCCTTGGGCAAGTACAACCGTGGTTCTATCTGCATCAACTGGTAGCACTATCTTTTACGAAGACCGTGTTGTTACTCCCTTAGATACTGCCATCACGCTCTCCAATTCAAATGGCTGATAAACAAGAAAAGTAATTTAAAGTATAGACATTGTATGATAGACAGGTGCAATGGATAGTGGGGAATAAAAGAGGGCATGAAATAATTCATATTTATGTTGTCTAACCAAACAGGATAGCATGACACAATTTCACATATATGATGGCTAACTAAACAGGATAGCATGACACAATTTCACATTATGATGGCTAACTAAAAAATATGGAAAGACATAGTTCAAAAATATGAGACTATGTAAACAGGATGACATGACATAACTATATAATGTGTTTATTAAATAGGTTGGCATGCCATAATTCACATACATTCACGGATAGAATGCCATATTTCAAAATATGATGACTGTAAACACTAAACAGGATGAGATGATATAACTATATGATGTCTTTATTAAATGGGTTGCCATGCCATAATTCAAATAGATTATGTGTATGTACTATGTAAACATGATGGCATGATATAATTCAAATATATGATTTATATAGTAAGCAAGTAAGCAGATGGAAATCCATATGTGATGTAAAAACTAAGCAATGCAAGACAACATGCATGACATGGGTAATATAACCCTGCCAAATTTGAGAATAGACCTCAGGGGGGAAATAGGACTGGTCATCGGTCTACGAATCCTCCTCTCGAGGAGCTCTCTGTAACCAGCAAGATGTACGCTTGGCGAGTAGCATTGTCTGCTCTGAATACCTTGTTTTCACTCCAGATACTTCCATCACCGCTTTAAATGGCTGATGCACAGGAAGAGTAGTTGAATATACAAATGTTGTCGACAAATGGAACACGTAATACAAAAAATGATAGCATGATATAATTCACATACATGATGATTGGCTAAACAGCATGGCATTTCATAATTCACATATATAATGCCTTTGCAACAAGATAGCATTGTATAATTCACATATATAATGTCTTGCAACAAGATGGCAATGCATAATTCACATATATGGTAATTAGACACTGAACAGGTGGCATTCACACAAAGGATGTCTAAACTAATTGTCACGGCAGATGTCCTCTTGCAAGGACTTAGTCGTGGAGCCATCGCAACTAGGAAACTTAAAGGGGTTAATCGGGACAAAGGACACGAGAGGGTTATACTAGTTCGGCCCCTTACGGTGAAGGTAAGGCCTACGTCTAGTTGGGTTGGTATTGCTTGGTGTTTCGATAACCAGGGAGCGAGATACGCTATGCCCGGCTCTCGATGGGTTGTTTCTTGCCCTAAGCCGCCGGTGGTCGTCCCCTTATATACATCGGGTTGGCGCCCTGCGACCTCTGAGTCCCGGCTTATAGACAGTGTCCGGCTCGGTGACTAGTTAATTCTACCTTATAATACAAGTCATGCCATCATGGCGGTTTATCACTATGGGCCTTAAGTCGCCTATGGGCCTTAAACCCTTTATTGAACCGCCATCTTCATGCTTGGTCTTGGGCTTCTTCTGATGAGTCTCTCTTTGCGTAACCCGGCCCCTCCTGGGCGGCTTACACAAATAGTCATATCCCCAACATTAGGCCCCATATTGATTTGAACCGGTTCATGTCAATCTTAAAATACCTTGACAACCAGTCCTTCTGTCTTCAGTCCTGCGAAAAGGTCATAACCCGTCGTGACGTCATCTTCTGGATCCGTTTTAACCCACCGCGACGTCATCGTCAATTAAATTCATATTTACTCCATCGTATCCTCCAACAGATCTTTGCCTTTACTGACCCTTCCGAAAACCGAGGCGTCGGGGCCGCTGGATAATGATGTTTGGTCTCCTCGTTTCTCGCGCCATCTCAGTCGGCCTTCCCTTATAAATAGGCACGACCTAGGTCTTCCATTATCCCCTCTTTCAGTCGTCTTCTTCCTCTTGCTGCCTCTCTGTCTCTCAAGCTCCGCCGCCGCCACCGTCGAACTCCCCGTCTTCACTAACTCAGGCCGCTACATCAACCTAACTCTGACCAGAAATCAACGATGAATCTCCGCAGCCCGTCCACATCCGTGAGTTCCTCTCCTTCCCTTTCTTAGATCTGCATTGGAACTTTTTTGAGTTCGTCGGTGTTCATCGCCGCCTGCTCCAAACCCTCGATAGTTTTTACCTCCAATGCCCTGTTAGATTGTAAAAATAACGTAGAACTACTGCGGTGATTGTTTGTGCTTAACTTGCATAGAAACAGATCTCATTTCCCTTGTTAGGAAGCCCTCTTCGAGTGTATGAGCTTCTTTGCACTGTTTTAGGTCTAGAAATTTTTTCTTTTTGGAGCAACCGTTTGATCCAAAATAATTTCGGAAAATTGTGAAACCTGTTTGTTCCACACTTAGCCAAAAACTGCATCTGTTGAATCTGTTTAGCCATGGTAGCCCATATGGCCGGTTTAAGACAACTCCGGTTGTCAACCTCGCTTGTTCCGGCGACTTAAGAAAATTTAAGTGCCTTTGATACCTGTAACAGTTTAAATATTACTGCATAGTTACCCATATGTCATTAGGCCCCTTCTTAAGCCGCCATTTGGATAAACTTTAAAATGCTTTCCTCTGGGTTAAATTTGAACCGGAACTTCTTATTTTGTCATAGGCTTCAATTTATACAATGGCACCCAAGGCCCCCAATGCTCATGTGACCTGCAACTAGGTCAAATCCACTGTCACAGAAAGCATCTTGTCTGACTTTGTGAAATCCGGCCACGTGCCCAAGAGAGAAGTCATGTCTTATCGTGCTCCTAACCCGTCAGAGGAGAGGCCTCAACCCAAAGAGGGAGAGGTGATCGTTTTCTTGATCACATGAACCGGGCTTCGCTCCACCGGTTCAAAATTCATCGAGGATGTTTTGCATTTTTCGATCTCGGACCTCAGGACATCGGGCCCAATTCCGTATCAAATATTTGCAACTTCCAAGTTTTCTGCGAGGTGTACCTTGGAGAAGAACCTAGCATACTTTTATTCAGGGAATTGTTTTACTTAAACCGGCAGAATGAACGCGCCAACAGGCCGAGTCTGGAACTTGGTGACATCTCGATTCAACGGTGGAGAGATTACCTTTTTCCTTATGCTGAACTGCCGAGTCATCCAAAGGATTGGAATCAGACATGGTTCTACTACGAGGATACTTCTCCGGCTGACGAAAATCCTCTGCCCGGCTTTTGCGCCTTGCGCCTTGAATCCAACCACCCGCTGCCGGATAAACTGACTGTTGTTGAGCGTCTTCCACTTGCTCTCACCATTAGCAAAATCAAAGCTCTTTTGGGAAACAGCTTAGATGGTGCCGACTTGGTCCGGGTTTGGGTCGCTTGGCGGGTGATTCCGTTAAGCCGCCGCCTCGGCTTAATGTGCACCTACTCAGGCGAGAAGAATGACCCACTGCGTCATAGTCCCGACGACTTACCAGATGATGTGGTGGAGGCTACAACGTAGACATTGTTGAAATAGGGCACAGTAACTAGTAACACCTTTGGCTTACTTCCCTTCTACAAGAAGAACCCAGCCCCCGCAGTGAGTCATCAACTTCAATGAATACTCTTTATTATTTGACACCTTGATTTTACTCATAATCCTTTATCATTTTTCACAGGCCGATGACGACTTCTGGAAGGTCAAATACGACCATGAGGCGGCAAAACAAGCCAGAGCGGCAAAAAGAACTGAGAGGAAAACCGCCAAGACGGGAACTTCAAGGAAAAGGAAGCCAAGCGCTTCCGATTTACTTAAATTGGATGATACTTCTGACGACGAAGAAGAGGTAACTTTTAACTCCCTTGACTCGTTATCATCACCTTGCTGACCCTTAATCTTTCCAGGAGGATACGGGGAACAGCCAAGCCATCGAGGAAGAGGTAACTATAATATCCTCCGACTACGAGCCCCTGCCGCGTCAGAAAATTCGAAGAGTGACCCAGAAAGTAAGATTTTCACATCCTTTGGCTTACCAAGATCCTCAATTTCTTTTGAAGCAACAGCAAATTGAAAGCCGGAGGCAGACCCGGACTAGCAAGGATATAGAGATCTCCTCCGGCTTACCTGACATAACCAGGAAGCGTCGGGCTGAGGTTATCTCCGATTTACGTTCTGTTTACCCTTTGGCGGGTTTAATTCATCAACCTCTCAATTCATCTGACTCCAATTATCAGGATACCTCTCCTTCCTTCGGCGAGTCTATGCAATCTAACATGCCGGCTTTCAAAACCGCCCCTGCGTAATGTAACTTTGTTTACCTTATGCTGTACCTTACTCATGCTTTTGTACTCATCCTTTCTACCTTGTCCACAGTGTGCAAGTGAATCCCAGTAAGAGGGCAAAAAAGAATAAGCCATCCCAAGACCCGGTAGTAACTGAACTGGAACTCGGAACAGCTGCCCCTGACACTTCCACTCATCAACCGCCGCCTGAACCGGCTTATGAAATTCCAGCACCATCCTCTGATCCGCTCATTGAAGAAACTTTTGGCGGCTCGATAAACCGAAACTCCTAGCCGGTCAAGACAATTGATCCGGAGGTTGAAATTACCAAGACTGGGTTTGTCGAGCCAAGTCAGCCCACCGTCCTTGCCAAGTGTTACGCCAAAGAAGAGCTTTTGAGCTTGAAAGGCCAAATTAGACATTGCAGATTATACTAATTTGAGCATTGGAGATATAGTCTCTGGCTATATCAATCAAGTACATAGCAACCGTGACCTGGAAATTAATATGGTGAAACAAATACAGCAAAAATCTGAGGTACAACTTATGCTACTTTCCTTAATCATACTTACTATATCAGCCCCCAAGTCTATTGCTTATGAATGAATATGCTGTAGACTTAGAAACCTGCTTAGCACTGCCTTGTCCGGTTTATATGAAAATATTTAACCCGGTTGTAACATGATACCTTGAATTTGGAATACACATTAGCCCCCAAGTCTCAAGTATCTTTGCTTGCAAAGTGCTTGGGACTTAATTTCTCATGAACCGGCATTGTACATTAAATTTCTTGACATACATTAGCCCTCAAGTGTCAAGTACATTTGCTTGCAAAGTTCTTGGGACTTAATGATATCTTACCATAATTTTGATTATAACCCGGCATCAACGCAGGCCACCACAAGTCAATTTGAGTCGGAGATTGCTGACCTGAAGAACCGCTTGGCGGCTCAAGAACTTGAAATTCAAAAGGCCAACTCCAAATTTGCATTCAAAGGTCTCTCAACAAGAGAAGTTGAAGAAGAATTTTGATGCGGAGAAGAAAATCTGGGCTGATGAAAAGGCCTCACTGGTGACCCGGGCCGAGACACCAGAAACGTCACTCGCAGAAGCAACAGCCGAGCTGTCCGGCTTAAAGCGCCAGATATCTCAAATGGTCTCAACAATCTTCGGTAAGTTACTATACATAACCTTGAATATCACAATCCTTCCTTTGATGACTATTTTAATTGTCATCTCCGCTCCTATATGTGTATAAACGCAGGCCCCAGGAGCACAAACCTCAAGCAGAACATGCTGATCAAGCTAAAGGCGGTTTACACTCTGGTGGAGCAGCTCTACGCCGGGTCACAACGTGCTTTGGCCGTTATGGCTTTATCAAATGAAGTTCCCCATCTCCTGCAAGATGTGCTAAAGCGTCTTGCCGTGCTACCCCATCGGATTCAAGAGCTAAGGCGGGCATCTGCCAGAACCGGGGCCATAGCTGCCTTAAGCCGGGCCAAGGTGTTGCTTCCAGAGTTAGACCTGGCAGACGTTGCTCTTGGATATCCCAGCTTGAAGGAAGACGGCTTTGTATTCGACGAAACAGACTTTTCCGCCTGTGTGAGAGTCGTACGTCCTGTGGCTACCATCATTGGGAATGATATTGATGTTACCAAGTATCAGTCGGGCTATGATAGCGAGAACCGGAGAATTCTAACACCTCACTATGATGACGTCAACCTGATCCCTCTAACTCGTAAGCACACCTTTGCCCCTGAAGTTGACCCAACCGGTTTAATAGATGATGAAGCTGAGTTTGAAGCCTTAAGCGGCATTGACTGGACCTCGTCAACCTTCCAGAGGAGGCAGTGAGACGGAGGCGAAGAAGGATAACCCGGAATCTTCAAGTCCACCAAAGGAGTGAACCGCCAGGCTTATGACTTTGCAAAAACAATGCTTCATTATTCCGACTCGGGAAGTCTTGTAATAGGGTAGAAAAACCTCTCAACTTTGTCATGCCTTCGCGCATGTTTGTGGCGCTTAATACTTTCGTAAGCCGCCATCGCTATATACTTCCAGCTCATGTTGATATTTCCTTGATGTTAAATACTTTCTTGCTTTATCCTGCGTATAAAATGAAACAGAATTCCCTTGGCGACTTATCGCATCCGGGGTCACATAAAGTATTGATAACCCGGAGTACGAATCAAAACATCATATAAAGGCCGCTTATGATTATAATCACAATAGCATACCTCCGATATTTTTGGTATTCTCGCCGGCTTATGTGACCCGAATCATGATAGTGAGTTTAACTCCTGAAAATTGGCACATATAATGTTCACCTAGCCCTTAATAACATTTACGCTTTACAAAGTATAATGAATAATAAACTGAATTTAAAAAGGCCTCTGATTCGAATACGATCAGTGAACCATTCCAAAGGGGTTAAGCTAAGATTCGGATACGATCATATAGCCCCCAGTGGCTTTGGCGATGCCGATCAAGTGGGTATCGACAGCTATGTTCTCTTTGGTTCGAATATGACCTATGTTTGAACAGAAAGCCCTTAAGTGACCATGAGAGTTGTTTAATGACGCTGATTCGAATACGATCCACGTCAGACCCAAATGGGTTAAGCTATGATTCAAATATGATCAAGAAGCCCCCAAGTGGGTTTGGCAGTATGCCGATCAATTGGGTATCGACAACTATGTTCTCTTTGGTTCGAATACGACCTATGTTTGAATAGGAAGCCCCCAAGTGACCATGGCTAGATTCAGATATGATCATAAGCCGGACCAAAGGGAAATCTGGATTCAGATATGATCCGCTCCCTGTTGGTTGTTTCCACCACCTGGTAAAGAAGATATATAAACCTTTGAGGGTGAAAAGAAAAGAGGTCCTGCTTTATTGCTTTATATAATATATACATTACCAAAAAAATAATATATATATATATATATATCTTGAGAGCCGGTGGCTCAAGTATAGTAAGGCCGAAGATGAGCTATGTTCCACGGCCGGCGGGTCTCTTCCTCCGACTTACGTGAGTCTTTGTGCTCTCGAACATCGATGAGGTAGTATGACCCGTTGTTCAGATTTTTACTAACCACAAAGGGTCCTTCCCAAGGAGGGGATAGCTTGTACATATCAGACTGACCCTGGATGAGCCGGAGCACTAAGTCGCCTTCCTGAAAGGCTCTGCTTCTAACCCGGCGGCTGTGATAGCGGCCTTGCAGTCTTGTAAATCGCCGAGCGGGCTATTGCCAAGTCTCGCTCCTCATCCAACAAGTCAAGTGCATCCTGACGAGCTTTTTCGTTATCAGCCTCAACGTAAGCCGCCACGCGGGGTGATTCGTGCCGGATGTCACTTGGCAGAACTGCCTCTGCTCCGTACACCATGAAGAAAGGTGTATAACATGTAGTTCTGTTAGGCGTTGTGTTGATGCTCCATAGTACAGAGGGTAGCTCCTCCACCCAACAACCCGGAGTTCGTTGTAAGAGGACCAAGAGCCGGGGTTTGATGCCCTTGAAGATCTCTTGATTAGCTCTCTCTGCTTGACCATTAGATTGAGGGTGAGCAACCGCCGAAACATCTAGCCGGATATGTTCTCATTGACAGAACTCTTCCATGGCACCCTTGGAGAGATTAGTACCATTATCAGTTATAATGCTGTGTGGAAAACCAAAACGAAAGATCAACTTTTTCATGAACTGAACCGACGTGGCTACATCACACTTACTGACCGGCTCTGCCTCCACCCACTTTGTGAATTTATCCACCGCCACCAAGAGGTGTGTCTTTTTTATCTTTAGACCTCTTGAAAGGTCCAACCATGTCAAGCCCACAGACTGCAAACGGCCAAGTAATTGGAATCATCCTCAACTCTTGAGCCGGCACATGAGCTCGTCGTGAGAATTTTTGACATCCGTCACATTTGTTGACGGATCCTCCGCATCAGCATGAGCCGTCAGCCAATAGAAACCATGACGGAAAGCCTTGGCCACCAGAGATTTTGAGCCGGCATGATGACCACAATCTCCTTCATGGATCTCACGAAGTATCTCCTGACCCTCCGCAGGCGATACACAACATTGAAACGCCCCAGTAACATTGCGGTGATGCAATTCGCCATGAACAATTGTCATAGATTTGGACCGCCTGATGATTTGTCTTGCCAAGGTCTCATCCTCAGGCAACTCTACCCAGGTCATATAGGCCAAATATGGGACTGTCCAATCTAGGATAGCGTGGAGAGCTGCCACCAGCTGTGCCTCCGGGTCTGGCACTGCTAGTTCTTCCTCTGTAGGCACTTTGACAGAAGGGTTAATCAAAACATCAAGAAAGGTGTTAGGCGGCACCGGCTTACGCCTGAGATCCCAGCGGCTTAAAGCATCACCGCCTCATTCTTCCTCCGATCAATGTGCTCCACTTGATAACCTTTGAAGTGTCCAGCCATAGCATCAACTTCACGACGATAAGCCGCCATAAGGGGATCCTTGGAGTCCCACGTTCCTGACACATGTTGAGCTACGAGGTCTGAATCGCCCAAGCACCTTACCTGGCTCAAATTCATCTCTTCGGCCATCCGGAGACCATGGAGTAAGGCCTCGTACTCAGCTGCATTGTTAGTACAGGGAAACATAAGCCGGAGCACATAACAAAATTTGTCACCTCGTGGGGAAGTTAAAACAACTCCGGCCCCCGAGCCTTCCAACTGCCTGGACCCATCAAAGTGAATAGTCCAATATGTGTTATCTGGCTTCTCCTCAGGTGCCTGCAACTCTATCCAATCATTGATAAAATCCACCAGGGATTGAGACTTGATAGCAGTCCGAGACATGTATTTCAAACCATGGGGTCCAAGCTCAATGGCGCACTTGGCGACTCGTCCTGTGGCCTCTCTATTCTGTATGATATCTCCTAAGGGGCAGAGCTTACCACGGTGATAGGATGACCTTGGAAATCTTGCTTGACTTCCGCTTGCCATAAACACTCCGTAAACAAGTTTCTGCCAATGATGATACCTTTGCTTGGACTCAATGAGCACCTCACTGATGTAGTAAACCTGCCATTGAACCGGATGCTCCTTGCCAGCCTCCTTGCGCTCCACCACGATGGCCACACTGACGGCTCGGGCGTTAGCAGCAACATATAACAGCAATGGCTCTCTATCAACGGGAGCAGCAAGGACCGGCGGCTCAGACAACTGCCTCTTTAAATCCTCAAAGGCAGCATCAGCAGCATCACTCCAGAAAAAAAGCATCCGTTTTCTTCATCATCTGATATAGCGGCAGGGCCTTCTCACCTAACCGGCTTAAAGCGGCAACACGACCCGCCAGTCGTTGAACATCATTGATGCACGCCGGTTTGGCCAAGGAGGTGATCGCCTTGATCTTCTCCGGGTTAGCTTCAATGCCTCTGTTTGAGACCAGGAAACCCAGAAGCTTGCCTGCAGGTACACCAAACACACACTTGTCCGGGTTAAGCATCATCTTATAAACCCAGAGATTATCAAAGGTCTCCTTTAAATCAGATATCAAGGTTTCCTTCTCCCTGGATTTCGCCATGATGTCATCCACATAAGCGTGAACATTGCGCCCAATTTGACTATGGAGACAATTTTGTACACATCTCTGATAAGTCGCCTAGGCACTCTCGAGCCCAAATGGCATAGATACAAAGAAGAAGGCTCCAAACAGAGTGATGAAAGCCGTCTTCTCCTGGTCCTTAACTGCCATTTTGATCTGATGATAGCCAGAGTAAGCATCCAAAAAGCTCAATTGCTCGCAACCCGCTGTAGCATCGATGATTTGATCAATACGGGGGAGGGCAAAGGGATCAGCCGGACAAGCCTTATTTAAGTCCGTGTAATCCACACACATCCGCCAAGTGTCGTTCTTCCGAGTACCAAAGATCGGGTTAGCCAACCACTCCGGGTGAAAAACTTCCACGATGAACCCAGCCGCTAAGAGCCGGGCGACCTCTTCCCCAATAGCTTTCCGTCTTTCCTCATTGAACCATCGAAGAAATTGCCTGGCCAGCTTATACTTTGGATCAATATTAAGAGTGTGCTCAGCGAGTTTTCTCGGGACACCCGGCATGTCAGAAGGTTTCCATGCAAATATGTCCCGGTTCTCATGGATGAACTCGATGAGCGCGCTTTCCTATTTAGGATCCAAGTTGGCACTGATGCTGAACTGCTTGGAAGAGTCGCCTGGAGTAAAGTCAACAAGCTTTGATTCAGCGGCCGATTTAAACTTCAACGCCGGGTCATGCTCTGTAGTTGGCTTCTTTAAA
This sequence comes from Aegilops bicornis, assembly GCA_021605145.1. Classification (NCBI taxonomy): domain Eukaryota; kingdom Viridiplantae; phylum Streptophyta; class Magnoliopsida; order Poales; family Poaceae; genus Aegilops; species Aegilops bicornis. The sequence continues at coordinate 552,637,964 of CM038671.1, read as the reverse complement.
GAGGTCATATCCGCCGGGTCAACATTATTTTGATAAAACTTTAGCTCTTCCGCTGCACAAACAGACTCAGCATAAGCCGCGTCGCCTTCTTCACACTCCAAGGCTACCTTTCGACTCCCATGCACAGTGATGGTGCCCTTGTGACCCGGCATCTTGAGCTACAGATAAACATAACACGGTCGTGCCATGAACTTGGCATAAGCCGGGCGTCCAAACAGAGCATGATACGGGCTCTTGATTTTGACTACCTCAAATGTCAATTTCTCAACCCTGGAATCATATTCATCTCCAAAGGCCACCTCCAATTCAATCTTCATCGACCGGGTATCTTGACTTACTGTGCACCACGCCATGGAAAAGCGGTGTTGGGCGTCCTTAAATCCATGTCAGTCAAACCCATGCGTCGAAAGGTCTCGTAATAGAGGATGTTGATACTGCTACCTCCGTCCATGAGTACCTTGGTAAACTTATATCCACCAACCTGAGGCGCCACCACCAAGGCTAACTGGCCCGGATTATCAACCCGGGGCGGGTGATCTTCCCTGCTCCATATAATAGGTTGCTCTGACCACCTCAAGTAACAGGGAACTGCCGGCTCCACAGAGTTCATAGCCCTTTTCCGAACCTTCTGGTCTCGCTTGCATAAACTAGTGGTGAACACATGATACTGCCCACTATTCAGCTGCTTCAGATGGCTTTGATAACCCGACTACTGCTGTTGTTGTCCTCCTTGACCAGTCTGCTATTGATTATAGCCGCCTTGACTTCCCTGAAAGCCGGAACTTGAACCGCCGCCCGGGCCATGAAAGCCGCCGGCCCCTGAACCGCCGCCCGATCCATGATTGCCATCAAACATGTTGGAATTCTTGAAAGCCTTCATGATCGCGCAATCTTTCCATAAGTGGATGGCGGGTCGTTCCCGAGTGTCGTGTCTCGGGCAAGGCTCATTGAGAAGCTGCTCAAGAGATGGGCCTGACTCGCCAGATCGAGGGGGCGGTTTTCCCTTGCGTCTCTGATTGTTACCCTGTGCATTGGCATTGGCCACAAACTCCGGGTTACCCTCCGCCTTACGCTTGTTGCCTCCTTGATTTGCTGGGTTATGCTGCTGACCCTTTCCATCGCCATTCTTCTTTCCCTTCCCTGTCTTTTCCTCATCAGACGCGGGATCCTTGGTACTATCAGAATCGGCATATTTGACTAAAGCCGCCATCAGCGTACCCATATCATTGCAATCACGCTTAAGGTGCCCCAGTTTCTGCCTCGGCGGCTCAAAGCGGCAATTCTTCTCCAACATGAGGACTGCAGAGCCGACATCCATCTTATCGGACGAATGTATTATTTCCTTGACCCGGCGCACCCAATGAGTTGTGGATTCACCTCCTCCTGCTTACAATTGGTCAAGTCCACAATTGACATAGATTGCTTGCAAGTGTCCTTGAAGTTCTGGATAAACCGGGCCTTTAGCTCTGCCCATGAGCTAACGGAATCGGGCGGCAAACCCTTTAACCAAGACCGGGCCGTTCTGTCTAACATCATGGTGAAGTACTTAGCAATTGCTGCGTCGCTGACCTCCAGTAGCTCCATGGCCATCTCGTAACTTTTGATCCATGCTCCGGGCTGTAAGTCGGCCGTGTAACTCGGCACCTTTCGAGGTCCCTTGAAGTCCTAGGGGAGACGTACATCCCGCAGAGCCGGCACTAAACAAGGAACACCACCGGTTCTAGTAGCCACTCCTGCTCCAACAGAAGTCGTCAGATACTCTGAGAGATCTTGATGAGCCGCCTGCTGAGCCGCTAGCTGAGCCGCCCGCTCGTCCTCCTGACATATTCGGTCTTGCACCGGGTTATAGCCACCGGGCTGGTTACAGCGTTGGGCGTTGCTTGACAAAGCTTCTGACTCCATGTGCTCAGTAACTTTCGGACTCCGGTTTTGACGAGGCGGTGCTAGCCAAGGCGGAGGAGTTGAATGAATACTGTCCCGGCTGTAAGAATAGGTCTCTTGCTGCGCCAGGGCCGTCTGAACAAGTTCTCTGATCCTCCGGGTCTCCACCGCTGTCGGATCATCACCGTCCACTTGGAGAGCCACCAAACGCGCCAATGCTGCGATTAAGTTCTCCATGGGGTTGGAAAAGTGACCCGGTGGTATTGGTACATAGCGGGGCGGGGCCATACTCCCATGCGGAGGTGCCATCTCTTGAAGCTGAGCCGGCCCCCCCGCTCCGGCTGTTGTGAACTGATTTGCTCCGGGCGGGTTGCTAGGGCCGGCACCGGGTGTAGCGAAAAGGTTCCGAGGGTCGTAAACCGGAGGCAAACGGGATTGAGTTTTCTGGTGCCTCCTTCTCAATACCTCATTAGACGCGTTCAGGCTCATATTAAGCTGGAAAGCCTCTGACTGGAGCCGCTGCGCCCGTGCATCTAAAGCCTCTCGTTCTGTAGCTAACCTGGTGTCCTCAGCTTCCAAGGCCTCCTTGGCTCGAGCTATCGCTTCACGCACATGTGCCACCTCCGCGTTATGCTCATCCTGATTTGCAGGAATAACCGTGGCGGTTAACAGAGCCGTAAGCTTATCCATGAGATCCATCAGTATCTGAGCCGGCGGGCGCACAGGGCCTCCTGCCCCGGCCGCTCCTGACCCGGATGTTATTGCCGCAGCAGCCGTAGAGTTTTGGCCGGATCGAGTCCCAACCATGAAGACTCCTGCCCAGCTTGGCGGCTCATAGGGGTCCGAAATACTAGAGCCATCGGAACAGCCCCCAAGCACGCCATCTTGTACTTGATATAACGAATCTGTTGAACCGGCAGACGAATCATCATCCGAGGGGATTGCCGTCTCACCACCATCTTTAGATCCTTCAGGAAGTTCTTCTCCGTGGACGCAGCCCACGAAGGCACGCTTCATGACAAAGTTGAGCTCGGCGGGTCTCGCATGTCGGCGATCTTGACGAGGTCGGTGCAGTTGTCCGGCTCAGGGCCCGGCTCACCAATCCGGCCGATGAAGACGTGGATTCCGCTGAAGGGGACCCGGTACCCGTACTCAATAGAGCCGGCGTTAGGGCCTCATCCTTTTTCGTCGATGTAGATCTTGCCGCGATGACTCTTGGTCATCCGGCCAACCACGTATCCCTTGAGCCCTTCGAAGCTGCCCTTCAAGAACTCAAATCCACCATGCGCTGGCCCCATGGTGGGCGCCAACTGTCGTGGAATTGTCACGGCAGATGTCCTCTTGCAAGGACTTAGTCGTGGAGCCATTGCAACTAGGAAACTTAAAGGGGTTAATCGGGACAAAGGACACGAGAGGGTTATACTAGTTCGGCCCCTTACGGTGAAGGTAAGGCCTACGTCTAGTTGGGTTGGTATTGCTTGGTGTTTCGATAACCAGGGAGCGAGATATGCTATGCACGGCTTTCGATGGGTTGTTTCTTGCCCTAAGCCGCCAGCGGGTCGTCCCCTTATATACACGGGTTAACGCCTCATGTTTACAGAGTCCCGGCCGTCGTATAGACAGTGTACGGCTCGGTGACTAGTTGATTCTACCTTATAATACAAGTCATGCCATCATGGCGGTTTATCACTATGGGCCTTAAGTCGCCTATGGGCCTTAGACCCTTTATTGAACCGCCATCTTCATGCTTGGTCTTGGGCTTCTTCTGATGAGTCTCTCTTTGCGTAACCCGGCCCCTCCTGGGCAGCTTACACAAATAGTCATATCCCCAACACCATACGCACGATATGAGCAACATAACCCTGCCAAGTTAGAGCATACACCTCGGGGGGGGGGGGATAGGACTGGTCATCTGTCTCTGAATCCTCCTCTGAGAAGCTATCCTTAACCAGCGAGATATGCGCTTCGTCAAATAGCATAGTCTGCTATGAAGACCTTGTTTTCACTCCAGAATTTGCCATCACCGTGTCAAATGGTTGATGCACATGAAGAGCAGTTGAATGTACTAACATTGTTGACAAATGTAATATGTAACACAAAAAAAGGACGGCTTGATATAATTTACATATAAGATGATGGCTAAGGTGATGGCATTGCAAAATTCACATATATGATGCCTGGCTAAAGAAGATGGCGTTGCATAATTCACATAAACGATGAATAAACTAAATAGATGGCATTCACACAAAGGATGTCTAAACTAAGCAAATGACATATTTGATGTATAAAGTAAGCAATGCAAGACACCATATGCGTGATATAACGAACATCAGCATGCCAAGTTAGAGCGAAGACCTCAGGGGGTAAATAGGAGTTGTCTTCTCCTTCTGAATCGCCCTTAGAACAGATATCTTCCTCTCGATTACAATCTAAAATGCGTGGAGGGGAGGCTGCCTTTGCGCCTACCATGGAGCGACGTCTGCATGAAATTTTATTGCCACGCAAGGCTCGTCTCTTTTGCTCTACATGTTCAGTTCCACTGTTTACAATAACTGTCATGCATAGGAATAAAACATAGTGAGATTATGTAAGGAGTGCATGCAGAAATCCAGAGTGATGGTAGCAACCTGTGGATAGACCCAAAACCAATACTAGCCGGCAGATAATGGCTTCAGTTAAAAAATACAGATAATGTCTTCTTTACTGTTTGTTTCCCACCCAACATGAAACTCATAGTAGACACAAGAGATTAACCAGATAGTAGATATATACTATTGATAGCGGCCTCGATATGTACCGCACAACCATTTAAAAACTCAAGTCTAATCGGTGAACATGACAATAAAGTAGCATGTAATATTAAGCGATGCATAACGTAAGCAGACACGAAAGAGTGCGACCTCTCTTGCGGACCCGTGTAGTCCTCGAGGTCATCTGCTCGGTTGATGATGGTAATGCAGTTGAGGGAGTCCTGGACTAGGGGGTGTCCGGATAGCCGGACTATCGTCACGGCCGGACTCCAAGACTATGAAGATACAAGATTGAAGACTTCGTCCCGTGTCCGGATGGGACTTTCCTTGGCGTGGAAGGCAAGCTTGGCGATACGGATATCTCCTACCATTGTAACCGACTCTGTGTAACCCTAACCTATCCGGTGTCTATATAAACCGGAGGGTTTTAGTCCGTAGGGATCTAACAACTATCATACCATAGGCTAGCTTCTAGGTTTAGCCTCCTTGATCTCGTGGTAGATCTACTCTTGTACTACCCATATCATCAATATTAATCAAGCAGGAGTAGGGTATTACCTCCATCGAGAGGGCCCGAACCTGGGTAAAAACATCGTGTCCCTTGTCTCCTGTTACCATCCGCCTAGACGCACAGTTCGGGACCCCCTACCCGAGATCTGCCCGTTTTGACACCGACATTGGTGCTTTCATTGAGAGTTCCTCTGTGTCGTCACCGATAGGCCCGATGCCTCCTTCGATCATCAACGACGACGTGGTCCAGGGTGAGACTTTTCTCCCCGGACAGATCTTCGTGTTCAACGGCTTTGCACTGCGGGCCAATTCGCTTGGCCATCTGGAGCAGATCGAAAGCTATGCCCCTGGCCATCAGGTCAGATTTGGAAGTTTGAACTATACGGACGATATCCGCGGAGACTTGATCTTCGATGGATTCGAGCCGCAGCTGCAAGCGTCAAGATTGTCTCGATGGGCATGATCTAGCTCTGCAGCGAGCGATTGCCACGGAGGCCGCACCAAGATCTCGCTCCGACCCTTAATCCGGAGCCGGATTCCCGATCGAGGATGAGTGGTTGGACACCGCCTCGGGGCTACAATCTCTACGGCGATCGAGTCAATTCCATCCCTGTCGCTGCGAAGACCTCGACTCTGTGGTGCCGGACTCCTCTCCGGACTCAACCCTCTGCCGCCAATCGAATCCGATTGGGCGCCCGGTCATGGAGTTCACTATCATGGACATCTTTCAAGCACTTCGCCCTTTGGCGACATCCTGAATTCACTAAAGTCTCTCTCTTTATCCGGAGAGCCCTGGCCGGACTACGGACAGGAAGGTTGGGATGCGGACGACGAAGAAATTCAACGCCCACCCACCACCCACTTTGTAGCCACTATCGATGATCTAACCAACATGCTAGACTACGACTCCGAAGACATCGACGGTATGGACGACGATGCCGGAGACGACCAAGACCCAAAGTGCTGTGGCAATCGGAAGGCCACCTCGTCATATGACATATATATGGTGGATATCCCAAAAGATGGGAACAGCGATGGAACAACGGAGGATGACCCCACCAAGAAACAGCCGAAGCGCCGACGTCAGCGGCGCCACTCTAAATCCCGCCACAATAAAAACGGTGATTCCGGCACGGGAGATAATAACACCCCGGACAGTGCCGAAGAGAACCCCCTCCAGCAGGACTCAGCGCAGGAGGAGGGAGAAGCAAGCCCGCATTTACGGCGGCGTAAAGAGAGGTTGAGGACGATAATTATGTGCCTCGCTCCGAAGATGAGGCAAGCCTCGACGACGATGAATTTGACGTGCCTGAGGATCCCACCGAACAGGAGCGTTTCAAACGCAGGCTTATAGCCACGGCAAGTAGCCTCAAGAAAAAGCAGCAACAGCTTAGACCTGATCAAGACCTGCTGGGCGACGGATGGATCAAGTCCTTGCAGCCGAGGAGTATGAACTCGAATGCCCTCCAAAAGCTACCCAAACGTAGGCCGTTGCCTCGACTAGAGGAGGAAGCACCCAAGTCACCAACAAGATGACATGGCAGATCCGGCCACCCGTGGGTCATGACAGAAGCCTCTCGGCCCTCCGCTCAAGCCACACCCGACGCCGCTCAAAAAGTACCAAGGCACGGAAAACGCGCGGACTTGCGTAGATATATTGGAGGAAAAGGAAAAACATACAAGATCGATCTATGGATCGCGTGGGCGCCAACAACGCAGATGATTACCGTCGCGCGGATCCAGCAAAACCGGTCGGGCGAACACGATGAGACAAAGCTCATATGAGCTACGCCGTGATATAGCCCAATACAGAGGCGCCAAGACACCCACTATGCTTCATAGATGAAGTAATGGATCATCAAATCCCCGAGGGCTTCAAACCCGTAAACATCGAATCATACGATGGTACCACAGATCCTGCGGTCTGGATCGAGGATTATCTCCTCCATATCCACATGGCCCGCGGTGATGATCTACATGCCATCAAATACCTCCCACTCAAGCTTAAAGGACCAGCTCGACATTGGCTCAATAGCTTGCTAGCAGAATCAATTGGTTGTTGGGAGGACCTGGAAGCCGCATTCCTTGATAACTTCTAGGGCACATATGTGCAACCACCAGACGCCGATGACCTTAGCCACATAATTCAGCAGCGAAGAATCGGCCAGACAATTATGGACTCGGTTCCTAACAAAGAAAAATCAAATCGTTGACTGTCCGGATGCAGAGGCCCTTGCAGCCTTCAAACATAACATCCGCGACGAATGGCTTGCCCGGCACCTAGGACAGGAAAAGCCGAAATCTATGGCAGCCCTCACAACCCTCATGACTCGCTTTTGTGCGGGAGAGGACAGCTGGCTAGCTCGAAGCAACAACTTGGCCAAACATCCTGATAGTCCGGATACCAAGGACAGCAATGGCAGGTTGCGTCGCAACAAGAACAAGCGCCGCATTAACGGCGATAATACTGAAGATACGGCCGTCAATGCCGGATTCAGAGGCTCTAAACTCGGTCGTGGAAGAAGCCATTCAAAAGAAATACCTGTGGCCCTTCCAACTTGGACCGAATACTCGATCGCTTGTGCGGATACATGGCACCCCGAAAACCAGCCAATCGAGGGACTGTTGGGTGTTCAAGCAACGAGCAAGTTAAGTGCTGAACTCAATGACAAGGGGCTGCATAAGCGATGACGAGGAAGAGCCCCGGCCGAACAATAAAGGACAGAAGGGTTTTCCTACACAAGTGCGGACGGTGAACATGATATACGCAACCCACATACCCAAAAGGGAGTGGAAGCGTGCACTAAGGGACGTATATGCGATGGAGCCAGTCGCCCCAAAGTTCAACCCATGGTCTTCCTGCTCGATCACCTTCGATCGAAGGGACCACCCCACTAGCATCCGTCACGGCGACTTCGCCGCATTGGTTATTGACCCAATTATCGACGGATTTCACCTCACCAGAGTCCTGATGGACGGCGGCAGCAAATGAACTCGTTGTATCAGGATCTGATTGCACAAAATGGGCATTGACCCTCAAGGATTAAACCTACAAAGACGACCTTTAAAGGCGTCATACCGGTGTAGAGGCCAGTTATGCGGGCTCGCTTACACTCGAAGTGGTCTTCGGATCCCGGATAACTTCCGGCGAAGAGTTAATCTTCGACATCGTCCCATTCATGGCGGCTATCATGCACCGCTCGGACGAACCACATTTGCAAAGTTCAATGCGGTGCCGCACTACGCATACCTCAAGCTCAAGATGCGGACCCTCGAGGAGTAATCACGGTCAATGGAAACATCAACGCTCTCTCCGAACGGAGGAGCACACGGGGGCCCTCGCGGCGGAGGTACAAAGCAGCCTCTCACAGCAATTCTTGAGTCCGACCACTAAGCGTCCGGACACTGTCAAGCGCGTCCGGAGTAACCTACAACAAGACCACCTGGCACGATTCAAGCACGAGTAGCAATCCGGCTCCAACCCCAGCCCTCGCGAAATCGCGAAGCTAGCATTACGCTTACATAATTACGCTCTGGAGATACCATGGGCATATGGGGAGGGGCAAGACAACGGCACACCAAGAATGCGGCTCGACCGCACTAGGGGCTCCCATTTGTGTCATTTCTTTTTTTCTTTTTCCTCTTTTCTTCCTTTTTTTTACTTTCAGGACTCCGTCTTTGAGAAGTCCTGTCCGGCACTTGAATCGCCGAACTCACGATGCAACAGCCAGGGAAGCGGAAAGCCACGTCGAGTGTTCAGGTGGTCTCTATTACGAGCATTATACCTGTTTTACATACCATCCATAGCTTACCCTCGGAGGGGACATGTTAGATAGTCCCATCCATTGCTTATCGCACTATTTGTATCGTTCGCTCCCATTGCAGTACCTTTTTGAATAAACAATACATAGCTTTCGCTTATTATTGCTCTACTTCCTTTATATATACATATGTTCATTTCACGACATGTTGCAACTGCATACACTTTGGTACGGCCAATACACCGTGGGCTTAAGTATCCCAAAATTATGGTGTGATAAGTCCGAACACTTTCACAAGTGCGGCACCTCGAACTTATAGCATTATATGAATTGGCTCCGAATCATGTCTTGGGTCAATAGTTGGGTTTGCCCGGCTCCCGTGTTCTGGTACCTTACATTCCGCTATATAGGCTAAGGTAGCACCGGGAGAACCACTGCGATTGTGCCCAGCTTATGCTTTGGGTCGAGCACCTCAGTGGAGAAAGCTAAAACTGACCGTCATGATAAGGCGAGAGCCGGTCGCTGTTCGAGAGGTTTTTTCGGGTCCCTAAAGACTTATGCCGCTTAGAGCGAGGAACCGAAATTGTCTGGCCAAAGGCATGGATAGCGCCCCGAACTCGGTCTTCCGAATACTAGGGGCTTCATGAAATTTAAAATTATAGAATTCTATGGCTAAGTGAGAGTGTTCAAGCATTATAAGTCCGGTTGCCTTGTTCGTTGTGTTGAGCGCCTCCTAGACGGACCCAAGAATGGGAACAAGAGTGCTCAAGTTTATCCCGAACACCCCAAGATTCGTGGCATGGGGCTGAAGCCAACGACTTGCCATCTCTCAAATTTGATAAACGGCCGCATGAAGGTAATATTTTAAATTAACAAGCGTTGCTTAGCGCATATGAACAAGTTTTCAGCGACAGGATAACAAATGCGAGTTTATTCAAAAATTACATCTCCGGAGAACTCATTCGCTATTCGGTGGGCACCCTTCAGAGGCCCTCATAGTACATCTCGGCGTATTGATGCTCATGGCCCTTCGGTGGCCCGTCTGTCACAAGCTTCTCCGCATCCAGCTTGCCCAGTGCAGTTTAGCACGGGCAAGGGCCCGACGGACCTTCAATGCAGACGGAGCGCTTGGCGACTTCAATCCGTGGACAAAGGCGTCCACCAGCCGCTTACACCAAGTCAAGTAGCTCCTGTGCATGGCATCCAATGGCCATGGCGCTATATAAGGCCCTTCATGGCCTGTTCGGCGACCTTGTGGAGCTCGACTAGCTGCTTCAGCTGGTCGCTCAGGGGCATCGGATGTCCGGCCTCAGCATATTGAGACCAGAACACCTTCTCCGTGGAGCTCCCCTCCTGGGCGCGGTAGAATGCGGCAGCATTAGACGCACTACGGGGTAAATCTGCGAATGCTCCTGGAGAGCTCCGAATCCGGGTAAGTAATAGGTAATTGACTTTCACATTCTTGCTTTGCATAAAGAATGCCTTACCCGCCGCTATCTTCTTTAGTGCTTCAATTTCTTGGAGGGCTTTTTGGGCCTCGGCCTTAGCAGCTTTGGCACTCTCAAGAGCCGAGGCAAGCTCGAACTCTCGGGTCTTCGAGCCACGCTCCAAACCCTCGTGTTTTTTCACAAGAATCTGGAGCTCTTGCCGGACCTCCGCCAGCTGCGCCTCCCCCTTCTCTCGCTCGGTGCATTCCGTAGCCGCTTTGTTTTCGGCCACGGACACCGCTTCCTTCAGGGTCTCCACCTCGTTTGTGGCCCCTGTAGTACCCAAGTTATTCCTATTACTTTTTGCAACCAAAACCTTCTCTATAAGGTACTTCTTTAATAAGGTATTGCTTACCTTCCTTGTCCTCGAGCTGCTTCTTGGCTTGTCCGAGCTCGTTCTCGGACTGCTCAAGGTTCTGCTTCAATGCATTGACCTCTGCGGTCGGTCTTGGCCAGAGGTCGGCCAGCGCCTGCATTCCCATATTGACATACTTATGTTAGACTCATGCGTATATCTTTTCAGATCCTGAGTCCGGCTTTTCTTTCCGAACACCGAACTAAGCATCAGGGGCTAATGTCTATGCGGTAATATTTTTACATATTCTAAACTTACCTCACAGCCGGTTAGAAGGCTGCATACGAAGCTTCAGTCCGCTCTTGGCGGATCTGAATCGTTCGGATCACCGCACTCATAACAGTGCGGTGTTCCTCCTTGATGGAAGCGCTGTTAAGCGCCTCCTGTAAGCTATCCGGTGCCTCCGGTTGGACGGACGACACCGGCGACTTACCCTTCTTGCGAAGGATCCGCTGGCCGGACTTCGGAACCGCTGATGGCTCCGGCATGGAGTCCGGACGAGGGTCGGGCTTAGAGCCCCTGGGGGTCTTGCCCCCCGCGCGCCTGGAGTCCGAGAGGTTGCCTTGTGGCACCTCCGACGCTACCTCCTCTTGACCAAGCCCCCCTTGGGGCCCCACCGCGGCGTCATCCGCAGTGTGAGGCGAGGAGGCGGTCGGAAGCAAAGTACTCTCCATTTCCAACGAGCCCAGGGACCCGCACGATGAATTGGCGAACTCGCCCTTAGGCGGGCTGCACGGTTGTTCGACATTAGAGAACACTCTGCAATAATAAAAAGCCATGGGTATCCGGACACTTACGATCTCGCCAGGGGCTTGGCCCTTGTAGGCCAATCCTCCTCGTCATCGTCGACGTTGGTGGAGAAGTCCGGAGGAAGGGTTCTTCCCCTTCTTGGACCCTCCGGCCTCCACAGTTGGGGCGGCCTTCCTTTTCTTCTCCTCCCCCGCTGGGGGAGGAGCTTCTTCTTCTTCCTCCTTGTCTTCAGGAGAAGATTCTCCTTCAGAATCTGACAGCACCTGGCGTCAGGAGCTCCTTCGAGTTCCCGTGGCCTCCTTCTTGGCCTTCTTCTCCGGCATCACGTACGGCGCCGGAGCCAGCAGCCCCGTTAATCGGGCGTTCTCCGGATCTTCCGGCAAAGGAGCCGGACAGTTAATCTGTCCGGACGTCTTCAGCCAATCCTGTCAAAGATTAGGGAGTTTTAGATCCCACATAGAGTCAATCTATGAAAAAAGAGTCCCGTAAAGGGTAAAATAACTTACCTCGCCGTCTTGACGCCGCGAGCTGTATCCGCGATCTTTGGTAGCGGATGCTGGGGCTTCGGCGCCCTTGAACAGCACCTTCGAGGCGTCTTCGTACGTAGTGTCGAAGAGCCGGCTCAAGGTTCGGTGTTGTGCCGGATTGAACTCCCACAAATTGAAGGCTCGTTGTTGGCATGGGAGAATCCGGCGGATGAGCATCACCTGGATTACGTCGACAAGCCTAAGATTCTTGGCCACCAGGTTTCGGACGCATGTTTGAAGTCCGGATGTCTCGTCCGAATTCCCCCACGTCAGGACCGTCTCTTTCCATGACGAGAGCCGTGTGGGGAAGCCAGATCTGAATTCGGGGGCCGCCACCCATTTGGTGTTGCGGGGCTCGGTGATGTAGAACCACCCCAATTGCCTCCCCTTTATTGTCTCCACAAAGGTGCCTTCGAGCCACGGGACTTTGGCCATCTTGCCAACCATGGCGCCTCCGCACTCCGCTTGACGACCGCCCCCTACCTTCGGCCGGACGTTGAAGATCTTCAGCCATAAGCCGAAGTGGGGCTGGATGCAGAGGAAAGCCTCGCACACGACGATAAACGCTGAGATGTTGAGGATGAAATTCGGGGCCAGGTCGTGGAAGTCCAGGATGTAGTAGAACATGAGCCCCCGGACAAATGGGTGAAGTGAAAAACCTAGTCCGCGGAGGAAGTGGGGGAGAAACACTACCCTCTCATGGGGCCTGGGGGTTGGAATAAGCTGCCCCACATCGGGCAGCCTGTGCGTGATGTCGCCGGACAAGTATCTGACTTCCTGCAGTCTTGTGATGTGCCCCTCCGTGACGGAGGAGGCCATCCACCTGCCTCCCGCCCCTGACATGGTTGGAGAAGGTTGAGGTGGTATGTGCGGACTTGGGCGCTGGAGCTCAAGTGCGCGGAAATGGATAAGCAAAGGAGGAAGAAGGCATAGGTGAAAAGGTGGATCCTTATCCCCTTATATGGACGGACGGTGCTATGCGTCCCCCACCAGCCTGGTAAAACTCGCTTATTTCCCAAGCGCCATAATCAATGGCGCGGATGGGTTACCCACGTCCGTATTGATGAGAATCCCGGAATAAGGGGGCACGATCTATCCTTTGATAAGACGTGCCAAGGAAACCGCCTCGCTAAACATGCTAAGGCGGAATAGTAAAAAACGATTCATATAAAGGCCTGGCCGTGGTGATGTCATGCCGTGGAATACGTCAGCAGATCTGTGCAAAAATTATTCTCTCTACGGTGTTATGTGGAACTTGTTTTGCAGAGCCGGACACTATCCTTGTGTTCAAAACCTTCTATGAAGTATTCGGAGGAGGAACCAGCCTTGCAATGCCGAAGACAATATGCGCGCCGGACTCGTTGTCATTGAAGCCTGGTTCAGGGGCTACTGAGGGAGTCCCGGACTAGGGGGTGTCTGGATAGCCGAACTATCATCACGGCCGGACTCCAAGACTATGAAGATACAAGATTGAAGACTTTGTCCCGTGTCCGAATGGGACTTTCCTTGGCGTGGAAGGCAAGCTTGGCGATCTGGATATGTAGATCTCCTACCATTGTAACCGACTGTAACCCTAACCTATCCGGTGTCTATATAAACCGGAGGGTTTTAGTTCGTGAGGTCGAACAACAATCATACCATAGGCTAGCTTCTAGGGTTTAGCCTCCTTGATCTCGTGGTAGATCTACTCTTGTACTACCCATATCATCAATATTAATCAAGCAGTGAGTAGGGTATTACCTCCATCGAGAGGGCCCAAACCTGGTAAAAACATCGTGTCCCTTGTCTCCTGTTACCATCCGCCTAGACGCACAGATTCGGGACCCCTACTCGAGATCCGCGGTTTTGACACCGACAACAGTTTTCATGGCTGCCGGTAACAAGGGAAGAAGATATGAGGCGGAAAGACAGTCCGGAGGTCGGATCCTCATCTTTGGACCCTTCTGTCGTTGGAGCAGCTGAGCTGGGGTGGACGACGGTGCAGCAGGAGCGGGACAAACCACGCAAGGTTTTCTTTGACAACTATCTGTAAGAGAAGTAATTCGTTAAGTGCTCGTTTGAATTGGAGGCTTCCAACAATGCAGGGATACGAAATAAACAGGAATAGGATAGGAATGCACGTGCAAAACAGATAATTTAAAAACACAGGATTTCTGCCAATCTGGGTGTTTGATTCACAACAATTGGAAGATCACATGATGCAAAGAAGCATGGTGAGATTAAGTCAAACCACAAGAAAATGTATGGTTATAATGCTATTATGCTACTATCTCTTAGTCTTCTGCTTCATCAATAGGTATTTGAAAAGGAGGACACGTGAAAATTAAAATTCCTACGTTTTTTCTTTCAAGGAGACACTAAAGGAACAAATCTGTGTGCTCAGTGGACAATATATATAACATGTAGAGTAAAAAAGAGATGCAACAAGTGTACAACCTCTTTGGCGAAGCCATGTCGATCTCGGCGTGATTGGGTTGGCGGTGAGGATGCTCCGCTGACTTTGCTGTCGGAGGAGGGAAGAAGATCTTAGGCGTCTGGAGATGGAGCAGAGGTCTTGCTCATTGTGATGGACGGTTTCTTTGTTGGAGCAGCTCCGGTGAGTTGTACGACGCCGAGGATGAAGCAGGACAAGAGAGACAACGAACAACGTTAACCTGAGTGGAATTCTAATAGCATCTCCAATACATGACGTAAAATACATAACCACAAAGTGCTAGATGTAAAATACATCAGCCGCTCATCTCTGAACTTAAGCGTCGGCCCGAACTTAAGCGTCGAAACTGAATTTTGCCGTTGAAACTGAATTTTCTTGTCGAAACCGAACGCACTAGCAAGGTGAGGCTACACGTCGGTCGAATCGACTTTTTCATCTCTGGTCGGTCGATTTTGCATCATTGGAATCTGAAATCAAGGGCTGCGGTTCATCTTCAACCTCCACCGCCTCGAGCCGCCACCACCACCGCCAAACAGCAGCCCCGCCGCTCGCCGGGCGGTATGCCGCCCCGCCCGCCCCGATAACACTCCCCACCGCCGGTCCGCCGCCACCCCGGCCATCCCTCTAGCCCCCCCGTGCTGAGCTTTTTCTCCGGCGATCCCCACGCCACCGCCCCGCCAACGCACCACCACCACCGGCGACCACCGCCTCCATCCTGAACCCTAAGATAGATAGTGGGGTACCTCTCCAGCGAGCTCCCCTCCCCGCTGCAGCTGGTTCTTCCTTCACCCCGGCGAGCCCCCCCCCCCACCCCCTGAAAATCGACTGACCCAAAAGTCGATTCAGTCGACTGAAGTGTAGCTAAATCGGAGCAGCATCGCAAGCAAGAGCAAGAGCAAGAGCAGCAGCGCGAGCAAGAGCAATAGCAAGAGCAGACCAGGCAGGGGACCGAGAGCAAGAGCAGAAGCGGCCATGGCGAGAGCTAAAGCAGCAGCAGCTCCTACTGATGTGGACGTCGCCGCCGAGGGAGCGACGCCGTGGAGGAAGTGGTCGGCGACACCGTCGTGGATGGAGCCGCGCCATGTCGGCTCGGGATCGAGCGCCGGCAGCACCATGAGATCGAATCAAGAAGAAAATGCGGCGATAAGAGTACAACCTCTTTGGTGGCGCCGATTAGGCCGCAGCTTCATCCGAGGAAACGGTGATGATGATGCTCTTCCGGTGGTGCAGGTGAAGACTGCGGTGTGGGAATGGAGGTGGCGCGAAAGACGAGGGGAACGTCGGGGCAGCTCCTTGGAGGTGGAGGACAGGGTGGCTGAACCGGCGGGATGATGAGATCGACGACGGATCCTCATCCGGTACGGTGGATGAGGGACGTTGAGGTGTTGCTGTGGACGACATCGTCGGGGAAGAGGCTCCGGCTGGGTGGCGGACTAAGCAGGGTGTGGGGTTTCGTCGCTGGTTTTCGCGGCCTCGGTGTATGAATGGGTGGGCGGATGGGATGGCAGTGGGGAACCATGGCTTAGGGACGCGCTTCTCCGAAATGTGGGGTAAGTTATGAAAGTACCCCCACCGATTTGAGGTGGTTCTTACGGTTCAGGGGTACCACGAGCATTTCACGTGTCGGGATTTTACAGGAGGTGGGAGTTTTTACGCGCGTTGTAATTTCGGAATAGCAAGGCGCGGGTTGAGATGGAGGGAGTTGTCGGAGCACAACGAGACAAAGATATATCTTAAATATTTCGGGCTAACAAGGCGCGGGTTGAAATTTCCGGACAAGCCTAACGTGTATTGTACCAAATCAATGCACACTACAAATGTCATTCAAAACTTTGAAGTCATGTTATCTTCAATTAAAATATTCCGCTACGTGTATAATGCATGCAACCTACTACTCAAATGAACGTTTTAGTGCATTTCAAACGTATATACTACCGCTTCAATATGAACTAAATTTGAATTCGTTTCTCTATTTGAATAAGATCTACAGTAATGATTGTTGTGAAGTCAAAGCATTTGAATTCGCTTTCTGTTTTAATAAGATCTACAATCATCATTATTGTCAAGTTAAACCATCGTTTGTGTATTATCTTCACAACACACCACATGATTAGTCTCGAGTTACATATGAACTATGTGTACTATATGAAATCGAACTAGATTTTTTGAATCCACTTTATTTTGATTTCAAATCACATTACATTTCTAGCTCTAGCTAGATCTTCATAATCTAAACCACG
This sequence comes from Aegilops bicornis, assembly GCA_021605145.1. Lineage (NCBI taxonomy): Eukaryota > Viridiplantae > Streptophyta > Magnoliopsida > Poales > Poaceae > Aegilops > Aegilops bicornis. The sequence goes on along the minus strand of CM038671.1, from coordinate 552,621,269 downwards.
TCTCATATGTATAATGTGTTTATCACATTATGTATGGTCCCCCGCCCCCTACGCCTACAAGTATTTAGATGTGAGTTGCAAACACCACACATTACCACAAATTCAAATAAAATGTGAGAATGTTCGATATATAGTATTGTTTAGATTGTTGGATATTTAGTTGTAAGCTGCAAACGCCACACATTATCACAAATTCAAATAAAATATGAGATTGTTTGATGTATAGTATGGTTTAGATTGTTCGGCATTTAGTTGTGAGTTGCAAATGCCATGCATTATCACATTATGGTATAACATGTGCACAACATGTGTATCACCGCTATATTCATGCATGCAATGTTTAAAACACTATGATCTCCTTTTCAAATATATGAATCTGCTTTCATATCAAATTATGATCTTTGTTAGTCTCTTACACCCACACAATCCTCTAACCTTTGTAGCTACCACTAACTTTCTCTCGTGCATGCACACGCCCTCCTCGCCTTCCCCCTCCCTCGGCATTCTATCCACCGGGCACATTCATTTTTTTTCTTTAGTCGGTCTCCCAGAGTCGCCACAACTCCTTTCCGACACACACCGATCGATAAACCTCTCCAGCGATGCCTGCCTACAACATACACACACACCTTCAATATCCTCCTTTATGTGTCCTTGCCTCGTGTCTCTCATACGGTCAGACACACGTGTAAACTCTCACCCCTCTTTTCATCGATCTCACAATCGCACACTCCTCCCCCTATCTAGCTAGTAGTTGGGCCTCTCGCACCACCTCCTAGCCCCATTCTCTCTGTCTATCCGTCTCGCTGGGCCTTATTTTCCTCTAACAAATGGGCGTACACTGACCGGTCTCTCGTTATACATATAGCTAGCTAGGTCCTTATAACTCGTTTTTACCCACACGTCGATCGATCTACCTCATTAGTTGTGTCTCTCCCTTCCTCCGACAAACAACAATTGATCTACCGATCTAGTTAGGTTTGCTTACCAAACACATGGTTCCCCTTCATCATCCATGGATGCGTCCCGACAGATCTATCACGCATGTGCACACACGTAAACACATCCCCACTCTTATTGATAACATTGCAGTTCCACCCTTAGTTTGTCTAGTAGGCCTCTCCCACCATCTCCGAGAAGCAACTCCATCACCCATCCAGCACTCTACCCCTCTCCCTCCCTCTCCCTCCCTCTCTCTTTCCTCTCTCTCTCTCTGTCCCATCATATTTCCCGTCTTTCAGTTATGTATGGATGTCGACCGATCTCCCTCAAGACATAGATGGATCTCTCCTTCTCAACACATATACGGGTCGTTCTACCTCTATAGTTAGGCCTCTCCCTACCCCTCCCCCCCCCCCCACGCACACACCGATACATCGAGCACTCTAGTCATCTCTCCCTACCACACACAAACTTGACATGTGCCCTCTAATCGCTCCAAAGAGGGCTCGCCGCCTATATCTTTGAATTGCACACACACAATTTCGATGGCTCTCTTCATCGATCTCGCACCCACCCAATTGATCCTCTCTTCGACTCTATCGATAGCTATGACCCCTTCCTCTCTTCTCGTGGATTGCCCGAGCCTCTATGTATGATATGGATAGGCCTCCATTTCACACACATTGCATGCAAAATTTTGTTTGAGATGTCATCGACACATATTCCCACAAATAATTCACGAAATCAACCCCCCACCCCACCCCCCACACCACCCCAAAAAAACACTCAAGAACGTGGTTTGTATCTCTCACACACACCCACGTAGGTGGGGGGCGTGCAGGAAGAGAAGAGGTGCATGCACGGCGCACGTACTCCCGTCTCTTTCCCAACCACACCCGGGTACACGGTGGAGCTCAATTCTGTATGAAAAGGCATCCCACATGGTAATTTGGCACGTGTCTTTGGTTGTCCACTTGGTGGAGGGAGGATCGTTTACCACGGGTGAACAAACAAATTGCGACTTGATGTGTTATGTTAAAAAAACAGGCAAACCATGTGGGGCCTACCTTAGAGGCAAGACTTTTGATGTGTCCCGTCAACTCACAGAACGAGGAGAAGCTTGCTTAGCACGCTGGTCTCCCCGCCCAGGCGCGGTGGCTCGCAGGATGAGGTGAAGCTTGCTCCGCCTTCGCCCGCTCCCTCGCCCATGCTGTGGTGGCTCGCAGGACGAGGAGAAAATTTTACTACTCCCTCCATTTACTCCTCGTCCCTACTACCTTGGTTATAGAAATTATATCATATTGTTTGGAATATATATGTCCTTTAGTAGATTTCAATATGAACTACTAGTAAATACTCCAAACACTGATGTATATAGACGTGTATGTATATAGACGTATTTTAGAGTGTAGATTCACTCATTTTGCTCTGTATGTAGCACTCTTCCTCGCCCCTCGACCCTCGCTCACGTGGTGGACGTGCAGCAATTCATTCGGTCTCATATAGCCAGAACGATATATACTACACTACCATTATTGCTCGACTTCCCGAAGAGGCGAAGAGCCAATCTCAAGGTTAATATTTTGGAGATGCCAAGCGCAAGGTTATAGGAGAACGAGTAGTAGGTGCCGCATCATTTGTAAATAAAGTTTTTTCTTCTTCAGTGGCACGTACGCAATATGATAGGTTCATATGGAGAGAAAAGGAAACCGCTGCACTATATACATAGTCAGGACGGGCCAGCCTACACGGTTGCTTGATGGGGTTTCTCTCTTCACACCCTCTCGCACAAAACGATTTTGGCCACATCTCTAACATCCCGGCGGATCGTGTCCGCTTGGGGAAGGGGTGGATGCTTAGTGTAGATGTGGTGGCCGTCGCCGACGGCAAAAACCTACTGTCAGCACGTCCCGGTCAGGGGTCCCCTCCGTTCTCTCTCACAAAGCCGGTGAGGTTGCCTTCGTCCCTTGCTCACTGCCGCGACGTGGGCAGTTGCCGCCTCCCCCCGCCCTCCTCACGGTTGAGCTACGTCCCTCAGGTACAACTCCCTTTGGCCGGCTTGCACCGCTGCTCCAGCTGCTCACATCACTCCCTCGTGGATATTTCTCTACTTCTTTGCCCTTTATACCTCTCACCGGCTTCTACGTACTATATTTGTGCTCAGTTTATGTCTCATCAACTAGTCCTAGTAATCTTATTCTAATCACGCTTCTTCAATTTCTTTGCCACAGGGATGCTCATCTCGATTTTGGTGAAACTGCACAAAATGATCCGATGGTCAAAAGGTTGCAAACTTCATTTATTAGGAAGCTCAAGCGTTGCTGACAAATTGAAGCTTGGTCAAGGTTCACGGTTCAAGGGCTAGGGACTGCATGGATCGTTTTTTCTTTAGCTGCCTCTGTTCCAAAATAAGTGTCAACTTTAGTAGTAGTACAACTTTGTACTAAAGTTTGCACAAAGTTGAGACACTTATTTTGGAGCGGAGGGAGTACATATTTGCTATGGTACATCAATCATTGAGATGCAATAGCATGCATGTTACTCTCCTTTGTATTTGATGAAATGTTGCAACGGGCAACCTTGGACGCAAGATACATGTAATGTAAGTGGAAGCTTCATAGCATTGTACAAATTTATCTCATTGATAAATTACGATGCGTACTATACTAGTACTTCCTCCGTTCCTAAATATAAGTCTTTGTAGAGATTTCACCATGAACCACATGCAGATGTATATAGAAGCATTTTAAGTGTAGATTCATTCATTTTGTTCCGTATGTAGTTCACCTAGTGGAATCTCTACAAAGACTTTTCTACTAGTAATAGCTAGCCCCCACTACTAGGAATTCTCTATCCTCTCCTTGAGCCACATCATCAAAATTGATGTAGCCATTAGATGAAGTAAATCAGTCCATAATAGTCTTCTGATCTAGACGTTGAGAGGCTCTGCACTAAGCCACATGCAAGCATGCAAAAATACCGTGGCACATGCATGTGAGTGGGTTTTAAATCACATCAACATTTCGCATGCAAGCATGCACCGTAGCATGCATGTAAGTGAGCTTTTAAGTCCCATTAACATGTCAAAAGAAAAATATAATCCCATTATGCAAGAGGGAGTTGGCTGATCTTTTTTCCTTACGTGGGATGATCTAAATGATGATGGGAGTTTATTTAGTTTGGCTACCACATTTGTCATGCGGTTATAGAGTTTTTTAGTTCTATGAAATCGATAATTTTGCGTAGAGAGATATACCGCTGTTCCGTGGCAACGCGCGGGGACTCATCTAGTAATATTTAGGAACGGAGGGAGTACTATGTAAAGAGTTAGGCGTCGCACAGTGATAGTGTGAGGTGGGCCACGTAATCACTGAGCCTGCGTGTTTTCACTGCTCTTGCACTCCTCCACCGTAAGAATGGAGAAAATTGTAATCCAGTAGTAGTAGTAGTACCTCCTTTCGCAGAAAGCGTGGGACATCCAGTAGTCCTACCACCTCAGTAATAAAGACCAATGAGCCGTCAAATCACATAGACCCAGCAGTAAGTTGGACAGATGAAGCAACCATCACTCTTGCGCCAGTGAGGGGTCGCATCCGCTCTGCCCGGGCATGAATGCGGCACCGATTCTTTGGAGCGGCGCTGACCGTTTCGGGCGGGAAGCGCGCGCGGGCGATGGAGGGGCTTTGGTGGGCCATGCTGGTCAGGAGCGGGCGTGGCAGCTGTCCGCATGTCCCTACCGGACACGCCCGGAAACGAGAGGATGCACCGACTCTCGCAGATAAAATCGTACACTACACACCATCTCTCTGTAGGAGTAGGTCGATCTGTTGCACTCTCTAACACACACATGTTGTGAAACACACACACGCTGCATACGCACCTTGGTCCGTTGCACCTTCTAACGTGACTTATTACACCTAGACGGAGGGAGTAGTAAGTATACGAGATCTGATGGCACACTTGACTTAAGTCGAATACAAGTGCCCAAAATTTGTATGCATGTTATAATAAGGATTCACTTAAAATAGTCATTGAGAGAAACAGAGGGATCAATTGGATAGTGTTCTGAGCGATGGCGAGATGTGTGAGGTAAGATACACCGTGGCGCTTTTAATTTTTCTTATTAATTTGTTTGTTTCACCCTCTTCTGGTGGGACCCAGCATTACTACGTGGAGAGAGGTAAGGTGACTAAGGCTGCATTATTTCTGCACCACTGTGGATAGTCTTACCACCAAAGCCACATGACACGATTATGATTGAAGTCCCAATGACTCCCACACACACAAAAAACGGCATGCTTGTCACACGAATGCAGGAATGTATAAAAGGTTATTTTCCTCTCGTTGAACATAACGGGAGGGTTGTGTAGCTGGTTAGCCTATTCGCTCATCAAACTTCAGGTCTCGGGTTCGATAACTACACTTGAGTATAATTTTTGCCAGGAGGATTCTTTGACTGGTCAAAATGTTTTCTAGGGTTTGCACGCTTCACACTCTCTCTCCAGTATATATATACACGCTGGAGCCTCAGCGCTTGTAGTTGCTCTCTTCACACTCTCTCGCCCTCTCCCGCTGGAGCCTCAGCGCTTGTAGTTGCTCTCTTCACACTCTCTCGCCCTCTCCAGATCTAAACAAGACTTTGTTGGCCTCTCTCTCTCCCCTCACTGCTGCTCAAAGAGCCGGCAGGATCCGTCCTCCGGGAAGGGAAGGAGGCTTAATGCTGTCACCGTCAGCAAGGGAGGGAATCCACTACCGGCGCAGCTGTTCACTTTCCACCCAGCGGCGGCGAGGGAGGGCCTCCGACCCCTTCTTCTTCGTCGCCGTCCCGTCGCCCACCGAACCACGCCCCAAGAACCTTAAGGTATAATTTACTTACTCCACATGCATTGCTCTTGCTGCATGTATACCATGAATCTAGGACGTGGTTCAAAGAGGAAAGGAGTGGGGGAAAGTAGTGGGAAAAGTTGTACTCCCTCCATTCCTAAATATAAGTCTTTGTAGAGATTTTACACTCTAAAATGCATCTATATACATCCGTATGTGGTTCATAGTGGAATCTTTACAAAGACTTATATTTAGGAACGGAGGAAGTATATAGCATGAATATAGGACGTGGTTCAAAGAGGAAATGAAGGGCGAAAGTTGTAAAGCATAAATCTAGGACATGGTTCAAAGAGGAAAGGAAAGCGGGACAGTAGTGGGGAAAGTTGTATCGCATAAATCTAGGACGAGGTTCAAAGAGGAAAGGAAGGGCGAAAGTACTAGTTCAAAAAGGAAAGGAAGGGACAAAGGCTGTAGAGTTTGAGCGAGGACTAAATTTCTTTGCGCTCACATAGGGAAAGGTGTCTAAAGATAACAAAGCTGGGACCAACACAAATATGCTCCTTGGTTGTTTGTTCTTTGTTGCAATAGATGCATGACCATAGTACATCGGTAGATGCACATGGTTACAGTAAATCCTTGCCTGCGTGCAACTCATTAGCTGTTGTTAATCTAAGGCCTGTGTGGTTAAAAACTCCCTAGTCCCTACCTGCTTGGTTCCAGGGACTAAACATGGACTAGAGGTTATTAAATGACATGCTAAAATACCATGTTACCCCTAGTAATGAACTAATATAAACAAGGTGCGATGCATGGCAGGGGCAACTGTTGGAAAAAGTCCCAAAAAGACTCCCTCGGGGTCTTCTTTCTTTAGTCCCAAATGCCCACTTTTAGTCCCTAAAAGTCCCTCCTGTTTGGTTTAGATGGGACCGACACGGAGTTTTTAGTCCCTACACCAAAATGTCCTGTAAGAAAACACCCTCTAATAATGCATTTGGAAAATTGATGCAATGCCACGCTTAAAAGCAAATTACATGTTTAATGAATTTTATTGTTAATATAATCTCTATGTTAATATTAATCAATGCCCCCGTTTGAGAAATGCTATTGTCTTGCTTTCTTTCCCATTTAGATAAGGTAGATGCTTCTTTTTGTTGGCTTCTATGTCATCCACCGTTATTGACCACTAATTGTTTCCTTTGCACCTCTGTGTAAACAGGGTTATCTACTTCACCTCATTGCCATTGTGACCTTTTGTTGCACTACACAAAACACTTTTGTTTTAAGAGTGTTTTGTGTAGTTCAACCAAAATGTCCCACCGACAACGTTGCTTGATTGCTTGATCTTAGTGGAACTGCACAAGAGGTGATCTTACTTCCTATCCGTTAAGGAGAATTTGGTTCAGATCTTCTTCTTGTGAGTTGTTTGAATTCCGCATCATGAGAGGTCGATTACTAGCCTTCTTTCACATGATTCTGTAGTGTGCTTTCATATGTTGTGCTACTTGTACGATAATGTTGCTTGATTTTAGTGAACTGCACAAATGGAGAAAAGACTTCCAATCTGTATGTGCACCGTAATATCCCATTGAGGTAAGATAAGGATATTTCACAACTGCTGGCCTGTATTTTGCCACTTATATCAGAAAATTAAGTTTAGTACTATACTTGTGCTCCCTAATTGACATGCCAAATCTTACATTGAAGGCGAAGCTTATGCATTATTGAACCAAGTGATGAAGGGGAAGAACAAGCGGAAGAAAAACAAAATCATCTCCGGTCTTTGTAATGAAACCTTTGGAACTTTGATGACACAAGTAATGATATAGTTTTGCATCTTAATTTATTGCTATGGCTGGAGCGAGCAATTGTTTTGCCAGCGATTTGATGCCATACGTAATTATCTCTACTTGTGCAAACAGGGATCTTCTTTGAAGATGCCATATATTTTAGTGGAACTGCACAAGAAGATGTTGGAAACATTAAACTAATCGAGGAGTATATAGTAAGCATGGCCACCCCCGTAGATAGCAACAGATGGTTCCGGAGAAGTACTTCATCTGTATGCTCTACACAATCAGCCTCCTGACGAAGGTTGGTACTAAGCCCACTGATTTCATCCATATGATTGAGCTTTGTCATCTCTATTGGTGTTGTGCTACTGTTTAGAATCTTGTCATGAAAAAGTGGTATTGTCCTTGAGAAGTGCTTCATCTGCTGTTTTAAATATTTCCTTTCCTTTTTTTCGAGCAAACATGGATGCTAGCATTTAGTAGTCCTCTTGTCTTTGCACAACAGGATCATCTTCCTCCGAAGAAGAATATGGAGTACGTGAAGTGACTAGTTCTGATTATGCCAGGATGAAGAAGCCCTGTCTATCTTCTCATCAGAAGGATCAGTTGAAGGATGGTTACATTACTCCCCACAAGACTAAACTAACTTCAGCTCAGAAGGATTGACAAATCTCCATTTTTTTCTTTGTGATCTTGCGAGTACAATGTTGTTCTAGGATTCTTTCTGGTGAGTTCCATTTTTCTAAAAGTGTGCTCTACATGGACCATGTATGTGCCTTTTGAAACTGTCAAATCATAGTACAGTTTGCTTTATACTAATCACTTTTTTGTATTTGTGCAAATAGGGGTGCTCAGCTTGATTTCAATGGGAACTGCACAAAATGTTCATGAATACATCGAATCATTCATTTCCACCACAAGAAAGGAGGTGCCGATAAGTTCAAGGCATTGCAACATATAAGGGCGAAATCATACAAGCTATCGCGAATTTGGTTGATTTTGGTGGAACCGCACAAAAAGAACATTTGGTTTATTTAGCACGAGGTGCCATGTCAATGTCCGAACTGATGGCAAACCCCGCCCATTCCACAATCGTAGGCATTTGATATTTTGGAATGGGACAACCTTGTCAAATTTTGCTCATTGATTTTAGCAAGACATCGTTTGATATTTTTTGAATGGGGCGCCTTCTTTGTCGGCGGCGTCGATCAATTTTTTCTTTATTCTTTAGTTGTGAAGTAAATATTGCCTCGACATGTGAGTCATTGAGATGCATAATCATCGATTGTTTTGAATGTTCTCTATGAATTGTCGTGCCTGTGTGTTTGATTGCAATGTCTGAAACGCTAAAAAGCTGCTCAAACTCTTTGTACTCATACATTTCCTTTTACTTCGCACATTGTGAAAGTGCATACTTTTTTGTATAAGATTGGTCAAAGTAGAGATACTTTGACTGCAGACAAAACTTGTATGCAGACTAGAAAGGACCGGAGGAGTACATGTGAAATCGCTGCAAACGAGGTGATCACCACAGGAATAATGCTAGTATGTATTGTTTTGCATGTTCATCCAATGCCGGTGATCTGAGAATTCGAACTAATCGAAATAAATTCATTAATACACGGTCGGATTTCATATAAACATGCCGGATTTCATTACATTTCATACATTCTTCAACTAAAAAGGGGTGCACTGGAGGTATAATTAATTAACCGAAGCTACCCACCCGTGTCCCACTGAGCCGAACAGAAGCTTCAGTGACTTAACTTGAGGTGCAGTTGCGTAACTGACATGTGGCATGTTGGGCCCACGTGTCAGTCAGCCAACTGCACCGGCAGTTAAGTAGAAGCAGCGTTCTTCTCCAACACAGCTCTCCGACTCCACGAAGCCGCCAAGAAGCTAACCGGCCATCAATGGTCAACCCGCCTAGCTTGGCTTCAACCGGAGGGTAGCAGCGGTGGCCTTACTTGGACCCGAGCGGCGGCGACCTATCGTGTTCTACTCTTCCTCATTTTCTATGTGGCGCGGCCTCGTTGGCAGCGGGGAGGGGCCTCGGCGGAGCCGGCGATGTCCTCTGTCTCGTTGCCGGCGGGCGGCGCCTCAGCGGAGCGGTGGAAATCCTCCCCCACGTTGCCGGCAGGGTGGGGCCTTGGCTGAGCCAGCGATGTCCTCTGCCTCGTTGTTGGCGGGGCGGGGCTTCGGTGGAGCCGGCGGTGTCCTCTTCCTTGTTGTTGGCGCCGCGAGGCCTCGGCAGAGCAGGGCCTCATCGACGCCAGCGGAGCGGGGACTCGTCGGAGCCGGCATTGTCCTCTGCCTCGTCCTCGGTCTTGCCAAACAGCGCCTCGCCCGCTTCATCGCCCTCTTTGCTAGCCTCTTTGTAGGCGGCCGCGGCCTCCGCCACCCGCATGCAGATACCGCCCGGCCTTCGGCGGCCCTTGCGACGGAGGCGGTGCGAGTCGAAACAGCGCCTTGTGATCCGCCCGCTCCGCGGCGATCTGCTCCTCCGCCTGCAGGTGCTCTAGGAGGAGATGGTGGTTGTAGGCGGCGTCGGCCTGTGCCTCCCGGAGTTGCTCCTCACGCATCGCCCACACCATGTCCATATATTGGGCACGGGCCTCGCCGATGGTCATGGTGCAATGCACCGGTGAGGATGGCGCGGAGGAGGGGGTTGGCGCTGGATCGTCGACTACCATGTTCTCCATTGGGACATCGTCGTCCTCCGGCTGCCTGCCGGCCAGCCGGTCGGCAGCAATGACTGCCATCAGCTTGTGGTCCGTCGTCCGCCCGTCCCAAAGAGCGCTGGAGCGCGAGGAAGCCATGGTGGGCAGTAGTGGTGTGGACAGGAGAAAGGGAACAAATGCGGATGACTGCGGCTATGGCCGGCGAAGCAGTTTATATAGCAATGGTGGGCGGGTGGAAGGACGGACGTGTGGCGCCGGAGTAGCCGCCTCGGCAACCGTGTATCATTAATGTGGGCGGCAGATGGACGGACGGACGACACTTGTGTCGTTTGAAGGCGGAGCAATCGCCTGCATCGGAAGCGGGGCGGGCGGCGCTAACTGTTTCGGGCGGAAAGCGCGCGCGGGCGAGGAGATGACTTTACTTGGAAAGGATGAAAATGGGGACCCACCAGGTCCATAGCCTCACGTACGCAAGTGCCTCCTTATTATATATATATATATATATATATATATATATACATATATATAACTATAATTTATTTTGCTTCCTCCTGGTTTCCTGACATCACGGTCCCACACCATTGTCAACCTCCTGGAGTAGTCAATAAACGAGAGAATTGCACAAGAAGCGGTCGACAACTGGGACCAAGCAGCTCGAGCAGTATTTGTGCAGAGTTTCTCGATGTTTAGCCCAGATATTAATTTTTCTCCTCTGAACAACAACGAAAACATCGCTGCAGGTATTAACTTGGCGGGCTTTGGCCCGTCTAGCCCAGGCCAGATATCCAGCCCAGATATTAATTTTTTTTTCAAGCTGAAATTGGCTAGCCCAACTATACTTTTTTTAAGGAATACCCAGGCAAGGTCAAGTTATTATTCTCTGCCCCTCTGGCTGCAAATCATTCCTAGGAGGGATGCATTAGGCTTAACAAGAAAATGGGCTTTAAGAAATAATAAATGGGATGTAATTGTAAAAACTGGGCAGTAACTATAAAAAAAGCACCAAACACGTGATTACTTTATAAATTATTATTTTTGGATATTGAAAATTTTAATTTCATTACTTGTTGCGAGCGCAATGTTTCGTTGGATTTTTACGCAATATAAATTTATTGAAATTGTATTTAATCTGACTAGAAATTTTGGGATAAAAATATTTCGGATCCCATCAAAATGTGGAAGTTTTATTGAATTCTGTTTTGAACGGTTGGTTGAAATGGGTTGTACTTTTAACAAACTGTAAATGGGCTGTAGTAAATTCCAGTAGAATTCAAAAATGGGCTACACATTCTTACAAATCTCAAATGGGCTATAAGTTCTCTGCCACACACTTCTGGCCTTACTAAGTTGACGCGTCTCCTAAAAAAACAGAGTTGACGCGTATGCAAGGCTTTGTCAACTTATAGTCACACGCGGTTCTAGCAGTAGTGGTCGTTGGATGTCCACCCAACGGATGCCGTGCTTCTTCTTCAATCTCGGATATTCTAGCTTCACCCGCCCAAAAAATGATTCCTCCCCCTGACATCTGGGGCGCACCATTTCGGAAGTCGACTGTGGGCCTACTAAGTTGGCGTACCAAGGATTTGTCAACTTAGTCAATATAAACGATTCTAGCTGCAGTGACCGTACGATGTCCATCCAACGGCCGTCGTGCTTCTTCAACCTCTGGTCTTCTTGCTCCGGCCGCCCAAAGAAGTGCCGGTCATGCCGCCGCTTCCCGCCTCCCGTGGCGGGTAGGTCTTTGCCGTGGAGGCCTCACCGCCCTACTACTCCCACGGCTGGCGGGCCATCCCTCCACTCACCCACACCCCTGTTATTCTGCGGCGATGGCGGTAGCGGCCGAACCGATGAACCCTCGTACTCCTCTCGCGTGTGCATCCACCGCCGCGTCTTCCCTGGCTCCGATCGTCCCCTTCCTAGGCCTCGTCAGTCCACCGCTGTGGTGCTCTCGGCCTTGGCGTGGTCAACGTGGTCAAGGAATGACTTCCATCGGACTTGGGTATGCGTGGAGAGGCCGATACCGGGTCCACGGCAACCGCAAGGAAGTGCCTCCTTATTACAGCGCAAAATAATTATTCCTCCACCGACAATGGGGACCCACCGGACGGGCCACCATATTTCACGAAAAATGATTCACCCACGACTCGGGACCCACGAGCTATATCTTCGCACGCAAGGAAGTGCGTCCAAAAAACGATTCGCTTCTCGATGCCGGGACCCACCAGCTACATCTTCGCACGCAAGGAAGTGCATCCGAAAAACGATTCGCCCCATTGCTGGGACCCACTGCTACACCATCGCACGCAAGGAAGTGCGTCCGCAAAAACGATTCGCTTCTCGATTGCCGGGACCCTGCAGCTACACCTTAGCACGCAAGGAAGTGTGTCCGGGCAAAAAAAAACAAAACAATTCGCCCCCCTGACTGCTGGGACCCACCAGCTACATCTTCGCACGCAAGGAAGTGCGTCCGGGCAAAAAAAATGATTCGCCCCCCTGACTGTTGGGACCCACCGACTACATCTTCGCACGCAAGGAAGTGCGTCCGGGCAAAAAAAAATGATTCGCCCCCCTGACTGCTGGGACCCACCAGCTACATCTTCGCACACAAGGAAGTGCCTGACAGTCGGGACCCACCTGGTCGAAGCTACGCGTAAGCGTTGTCATTACAGTTGCGAACGATGTACGTACATATATCTTGGTCGATGTAGAGGCGCCGCGTCGTAGTAGAGGCGCCAGACGTGCGTCGTGTGTCTGGTAGCGCATGTAGCATGTACATGTACATACAGCCGTGGTGCAAGAAAGAAAATCTGACCCACGTATGTGTACATACGGACGGGGTCTCGAACGCCTACTCGCGCATACGTACGGCGAGGGCTCGTGTACATGGCTGGGTCGGAACGGAGAAACAACGTCGTCGTCGTGTTCATGGGGAGGCAATGAAATGCGTCGTGTTCATGGGGAGGCAACCGAATGCTCGTGTTCATCGGGAGGCAATGGAATGCGTCGTGTTCATCGGGAGGCAATGGAACGCGTGGGAGCCAACCAGCTAGGACGGAACAGGCGATCGAAACGAGGCCTGACGTACCGCACAACGGAGGAAACGGCCTTGTGTTCGACCGGCCACGTTCGAAACGGGGTCCTATTGATCGGGAGGCGTGGCGTGCATCGCAAAGCGGAGGAAGCGGACCTCCTACGGTCGAAACGGGGGTCCTGTTGATCGGGAGGGGTGTGGCGTACTGCAAAACGGAGGAAACGGACATCCTACAGTCGAAACGGTGGTCCTGTTGATCGAGAGGGTGTGGCGTACCGCAAAACGGACGAAACGGACCTCCTACGGTCAAAATGGGGGTCCTGATCATCGGGAGGGGTGTGGCGTACCGCAAAACGGGACTCCACGAGATACTGTTCATCTCCACCGTCGACCTCCTCCAGCCTCCACGGGCTACCGTCGACCTCCTCCAGCCTCCACGGGCTCCTGTTCATTGATAATCCCCAAGTGCAAGGAATCATCGTAGCACTTTCCAAAGGTGGAAGTGATAAGTATGGAGTGTCGAACCCACAAGGAGCTAAAGGTAAGATCAATATTCTCTCAAGCCCTATCTGCCACTAATACGACTCTACGTGCACCGAACGTTTACTTCCAACTAGAAAAGAGAAATAAAACTACGTTGTGGGTATGAAGAGGATAACTTTGCATGGTACCGGAGAGCTAAAACATAAAAGTAGGTGCTGTTATAATAAAGTTAGAATATAATACTAAATAATATAAATAGTGAGTGTGGAATAATGGTGGATCTGTGCGCGGAATTGTCATAGGCAATTGTTAACAAGACCGATAATCACTATTGCAGTTTCATATGAGGGAGAGGCATAAGCTAACATACTTTCTCTACTTGGATCATATGCACTTATGATTGGAACTCTAGCAAGCATCCGCAACTACTAGAGATCATTAAGGTGAAACCCAACCATAGCATTAAAGCATCAAGTCCTCTTTATTCCCATACGCAACAATCCCTCTTACTCGGGTTTGTGTTTCAGTCACTCACCAACCCACTATAAGTGAATCATGAACGTATTGCAACACCCTACAGCAGGAATCCCTCACGCTTGCGACACGAGAGGGCACCATAGGACAGCACCAAAGTAAAACATACAACTCATACCAATCTAGATCATCAATCAACCCAAAGACAAAAGATATCTACTCAAAACATCATAGGATGGCAACACATCATTGGATCATAATATGTGGCATAAAGCACCATGTTCAAGTAGGGATTACAGCGGGGTGCGGGAGAGTGGACCGCGTAAAAGAGATGAGGAGGATGATGATGATGGTGATGTTGATGAAGACGATCACCGTGGCGATGATTCCCCTCCCGATGGCACTCCGGCCACCGGAAGAGAGAGGAGGAGAGGTTCTCCCCTTGTGCTTCCTCCTTCATGGCCTCCACCTTACGGTCCTTGGCCTTCATGGTGATGAAGACCCCTCGGGATACTCCTCCATGGCCACCGGTGATGATGGCCCCCTCCGTGGCGCCAAGAGGGCCTAGATTTATTTCTCGTGGCTTCTGAGAGGCTTGCGGCGGAACAACTTCGATCTAATCTCCGTTCTGGAAGTTTTAGGGTGCGAGTATATATGGGTGCAGGAGGAGGGCGTCGGTGGACTTCGGGCTGGCCACACGAGGTGAGGCGCGCCCCCACCCTCGTGGGCAACCTGAGACTCGATGAGCTTCTTGTACTCAATGGGCTTCTTCTGGTCCAAAAACAGGTTCCGTGGAGTTTCAGGTCTTTTGGACTCCGTTTGATATTCCTTTTCTTCGAAACATTGAAATAGGCTAAAAACAACGATTCTGGGCTGGGCCTCCGGTTAATAGGTTAGTCCCAAAAATAATGTAAAAGTAGAAAATAAAGCCCAATATTGCCCGAAACAGTAGATAATATAGCATGGAGCAATCAAAAATTATAGATACGTTGGAGACGTATCGAGGCATCCCAAGCTTAATTCCTGCTCGTCCTCGAGTAGGTAAATGATAAAAAGATAATTTTGATGCGGAATGCTAGTAAGTGCTTAAGTTTGATCAATGATAATTCCAATCACTTTTCTAGCATCAATATGTGTCATAATAGCAGCTTATCTCATAAAACTTTTCATGATCAAGTAACAATCTATTCACAATGTCAAGCATGGTTCTGAAATTTCATTGAGAACTAACAAACTATAATCTCAGTCATTGAAGCAATTGCAATTTATCATAACATCAAAAAGAGTCAAGAATAGAGCTTTTCAGCAAGTCCACATACTCAACTATCATATAGTCTTCTAGAATTGCTAACACTCACGCAATACTTGTGGTTATGGAGTTTCAGCCGGACACTGAGAAAGATAGGGGCTTATTGTGTTGCCTCCCAACGTATTCACCTTTAGGTGATGTCAACAATAATAGCCCATGCTAACTTACATTCAATTGGATATATATATCATGATCTTTCAAACACAAGGAGCTTGCCAAAGGATAAAATGAAAAAGGGAATGGTGAGGATCACCTTGACTCAAGCATAGAGTAAAAACATAAAGTAAAAGATAGGCCCTTCGCAGAGGGAAGCAGAGGTTGTCATGCACGTTTAGGGTTGATGCACAAAATCTTAATGCAAAAGAACATCACTTTATATTGCCCCTTGTATGTGGACCTTTAGTATGCAGTCCGTCGCTTTTATTACTTCCACAACAAGTTCATACAAAGCTTTTTTTCTCTGCACTAATAAGTCATGCATATTTAGAGAGCAATTTTTGTTGCTTGCACCGACACTTGAAGGATCTTACTCAATCCATAGGTAGGTATGGTGGTCTCTCATGGCAAAACTGGGTTTACGGGTATTTGGAAGCACAAGTAGTATCTCTACTTGGTGCAAGGGATTTGGCTAGCATGAGGGAGAAAGGCAAGCTCAACATGTTTGGAAGCTCAATGACAATATACTTTAACTGAGATGTCGGAAAACATAAACCATTACGTTGTCTTCCTTGTCCAACGTCAACTCTTTTAGCATGTCATACTTAATGAGTGCTTCACAATCATAAAAGATGTCCAAGATAATATATTTGTATGTGAACCTCTCTTTCCTTATTACTTCCTATTAATTGCAACGATGACCAAAACTACGTTTGCCAATTCTCAACAACTTTTGTGCCTCATACTTTCTATGTGTGAAGTCATCACTAACCATGTTATAAGCAAATGAAACATATAAAAGTTCAGATTTATGACATTCAATTCATCCCCCCATTTACTCATAGGATATATATGAAGCACATGAGTAAATGACAAACTACTCTAAAAGATATGAGTGAAAGACACTGAGTAGTCAAATAATTAACTAGCCATGGGAGGGTTCCTTTTCTATTCAATTCAATAGTTCAGATCCAATGATTTTATTCAAACGGCAAGTAAAACAAAATAAAATTACATTGCAAGGATAGCACAACTCATGTGAAGAAGCAAAAACTTAGGCTCAAATGATACTAACCGATAGTTGTTGAAGAAGAAAGGTGGGATGCCTAACGGGGCATCCCCAAGCTTAGATGCTTGAGACTTCTTGGTATATTATCTTGGGGTGCCTTGGGCATCCCCAAGCTTGAACTTTTATATCTCCTTAATTCCTCTCATCTCATGGTTTCTCTTTTTATTAAAAGTTTCATCCATACCAAACTCAACAAGAACTCGTGAGATAGGTTAGTATAAACCAATGCAAAACCTTATCATTTTCTACTGTAACAAAACACTAAAATTATTATTCAACATTGCATACTAAATGTCTCTGCATATTTAATACTCCTATCCTCAAATAGAATCATTAAACAAGCAAATATATGCAAACATAACAACAATCTGTCAAAACAGTACATACTGTAAAGAATGCAAGAGTATCAATACTTCCCTAACTCCAAAAATTATGAGAGAAAATTCCCACTGTAGTATATTTATCAGAGCTCATTATGCAAAAAGTTTCAACATATATCATGCTCTGACTTTTCTAGGGAATTTTTGCAACAGCGGTAAACTTTCTGTTTTCAAACAGCAACATGTATACTAGCAAAATAAGCATGGTAAAGGCTATCCTTGACATTTTTATTGAAAATAAAGATGCAAAACACTATTCTAAATAACATCAGGCAAATGCTAACAAAATAAAATGACGCTCCAAGCAAAACACATATCATGTGACGAATAAAATATAGCACCGAGTGAGGTGTACCGATAGTTTTGAAGACGAAAGAGGGGATGCCTTCCAGGGCATCCCCAAGCTTAGGCGCTTGAGTCTTCCTTGAATATTACCTTGGGGTGCCTTGGGCATCCCCAAGCTTAGGGTCTTTCCACTCCTTATTATCCTCATATCGATATCTCACCCAAAACTTGAAAACTCAATCACACAAAACTTAGCCAAACTTCGTGAGATAGGTTAGTATGATAAAGAGCAAAACATTCACTTTGGTACTGAAAAGACAAGGTTCATAATTGTTTTCACACAATGCCTACTGTACCATATCATTTCTACAAATTATATTGAGAAATATAAGCCATAGAAACTAGAAAACAAGCAGACTATGCAATGAAAACAGAATCTGTCAAAAACAGAACAGTCTGTAATGATCTGAACAATAACCATATTTCTGGTACTCCAAAAATTATGAAATAAATTGGTGGACCTTAGGAATTTGTCTTGTAATCTTCTTCAAAAAGAATCAACTCAAGAGCACTCTTCTGTAAAAAATGACATCTATTCTCGTGAGCGCAAAGTTTCTGTTTTTTACAGCAAGATCACATTAACTTTCACCCAAGTTTTCCCAAAGGTCTTACTTGGCACTTTATTGAAACAAAAGCTATAAAACATGATTACTACAGTAGCCTAATCATGTAAACACACAAAAACAATAAGGGTAAATATTGGGTTGTCTCCCAACAAGAGCTTTTCTTTAATGCCTTTTAGCTAGGCATAATGATTTCAATGATGCTCACTTTAAAGATAGGAATTGAAACACAATGAGAGAATCTTGAAGAATATGACTAGCATATGTAAATCTAACACACTTCCTATGCCTAGGGATTTTGTGAGCACACAACTTATGGGAACAAGAATCAACTAGCATAGGAAGGCAAAACAAGTATAACTTCAAAACTTTAAGCACATAGAGAGGAAACTTAATATTATTGCAGCTCCTACAAGCATGTATTCCTCCCTCATAATAATTTTCAGTAGCATCATGGATAGCAATTTTGTTCCCATACTCAATTGGAACCTCTTACGAAATACTGGAGTCATTACTAGCTAAAGTTGACACTCTTCCAAATCCACTTTCATAAATATCACACTAAGATTCAACACCTCCAAAATAGTGGGATCACTAATTCCTAAAGTTGACACTCTTCCAAACCCACTTTTAAGTGATAGTATCACTCATAATCCAAAGGATATAAGTGAAGTTCATGGAGCATTCTACAACTAACTAATATCCAAGCTCAAAATGTATAAGTGAAGCACATGAAGCATTCTATAAAACCATACTCAAAAGATTTAAGTGAAGCACAAAGTGCAATTCTATAAGATCATACTTAAAAGATTCAAGCGAAGCACATGAAGTATTCTATAAATTGATGAAGGTAAATCTCATACTAGCATGATTCTTAAAGGAAAAACAAAAACACAATGGACACAAATCATGTGAACAAAGCAAAAACCAAGGTATACCGATATTTGTTGAAGAAGAAAGATGGGATGCCAACCGGGGCATCCCCAAGCTTAGATGCTTGAGTATCCTTGGAATATTTACTTGGGGTGCTGCATCCCCAAGCTTGAACTCTTGCCTCTCTTCATTCTTCTCATATTGATAGCTCCTCGACCTTCGGGCATTTCATACACACAAAACTTTAACAAAAACTTGTGAGATCCGTTAGTGTAATAAAGCAAATCACTACCTTTACGTACCGTAATGAACTCATTCTTTATTTTTATTGATGTTAAATCTACTGTATTCCAACTTCTCTATGGTTCATACCCAACAATACTAGCCATAGATTCATCGAATTAAGCAAACAACACATGCAAAACAGAATCTGTTTGTCGGGGAGGCTGATCTGGCCCACGAACACCTATGGGACCGGCGGACCGAGCCCCTTTCGGTTCGGCGGGGGGCGGAGGTCGCACGAAGAGCAGATCGAGGCGAAGCACACGAGCGTTTTACCCAGCTTCGGAGCTCTCCGGAGAGATAACACTCCTACTGCTGCATGTCTGAGTGTATTGAGTTCTTGCTCGGGAGCGCCTGAGTGCTACAGTACACACAAGCTGCTAACGAGACCGAGCGTGAGTGTTCTCTGGCTTCGAACCTTTCCAACCCCTCCCCCCTCTCCCTACGTTGCGCATGGGCCTCCTTTTATATGCTCAAGGGGTCTCCGGCAGGTGGCAACGTAGACAAGGGTAAAAATGGAAATGGAGTGGTTGGTACAGCTACTTGTACAGTGTATGATACCTAACCCTGACGGCAGGGGACAAAGGCATTAAATGCCCATCTACATCGCCCAAACAGTGCAAACAGGGACCGTCAGGGACGCCACCGCTTGCCACGATGGCAATCTTGTCAGCGCCGCTTGCCACCGCGCTCCAGCGGCGTGACCCTCTCTCCACGTGCGCTGGAAAGGTCGAGGCGACACGTTAGTGGATGTCTTTGGAGCACAGTACAGTGGTGGTCTGCGCGCAAGCGCCTTGCCTCAGTTGTTGTCTTGTCGCGTCCGGAAGCTTGTCGCTCACCGGGCCTTCCCGGCAAGCTCCTCTTGCCGGGGCCTTGTCTCCTAGGTGCCTTGGGTGGCCTTCCAGGCAAGCTCCTCTTGTCGGGGCCTTGTCTCCTAGGTGCCTTGGGTGGCCTTCCCGGCAAGCTCCTCTTGTCGGGGCCTTGTCTCCTTGGCTTTAATACTTTGTTCTTGAATGCCTCCAAAGGAACCGCGGAGGACCTTGGCGGTCACCCGGTAAGCCTTGCCGCGGAGGGCTGCAACTGCCCGTGCACAAGTTCGGGATACTAGGGTACCCCTACTCTAGTACACCGACACTGTTAAAAACAGAACAGTCTGTAGTAATCTGGAAGTTTGCCAAACTTCTGTAACTCCTAAAATTATAAACTAAATTTTAAAATTTGAAAATTTTGTACAGAAGCAATGTGCAAAAAGTTTCAGACCAATTTGACTTTCCAGTAAAAAATGTAAATTCACGCACTACAGCCAAAGTTTCTGTTTTTGTTTTGCACATAGTAAACAAGCAATCTAATCATCCTAAAACTAAAGCTTGGCACATTATTTTTGTAATACAATGAATATATACAAGGGAATAATTATTTACAGAGAAACTTCCATGAAAAATTCTACATTGTTTCCGTGAGCATGAACACAAGTGCTCAAGGTCGACCCTCACTTCTTCAATGCAAAACCTTCCAATCACTTCTCTTTTTGAAAAACTTTTTAGGCATGAGAGGCAAGTAATAATTTTTTTTGTATTTCCATTTTTAAATTTTTTTGTATGTTTCACCCACAACTAAGCAGAAACAAAAAGGAAAAACAAAATCTACTTAGTGAAGAAAGCAAACAAGCACACACGAGAATATCAACCCCACGCTATTGCTCCCCGAATAACATGGAAAAAAGCTTGATAATCCCCAAGTGCAAGGAATCATCGTAGCACTTTCCAAAGGTGGAAGTGATAAGTATGCGTGTCGAACCCACAAGGAGCTAAAGGTAAGATCAATATTCTCTCAAGCCCTATCTGCCTTGATCGACTCTCACGTGCATTTAACGTTTACTTCCAACTAGAAAAGAGAAATAAAACTACGTTGTGGGTATGAAGAGGATAACTTTGCATGGTATCGGAGAGCTAAAACATAAAAGTAGGTGTTATTATCATAAACTTAGAATATAATACTAAATAATATAAATAGCGAGTGTGGAATAATGGTGGATCGGTGTGCGGAATTGTCCTAGGCAATTGTTAACAAGACCGATAATCACTATTGCAGTTTCATATGAGGGAGAGGCATAAGCTAACATACTTTCTCTACTTGGATCATATGCACTTATGATTGGAACTCTAGCAAGCATCCGCAACTACTAGAGATCATTAAGGTAAAACCCAACCATAGCATTAAAGCATCAAGTCCTCTTTATTCCCATACGCAACAATCCCTCTTACTCGGGTTTGTGTTTCAGTCACTCACCAACTCACTATAAGCGAATCATGAACGTATTGCAACACCCTACAGCGGGAATCCCTCACGCTTGCGCGACTCGGAGGGCACCATAGGACAGCACCAAAGTAAAACATACAACTCATACCAATCTAGATCATCAATCAACCCAAAGACAAAAGATATCTACTCAAAACATAAGAGGATGGCAACACATCATTGGATCATAATATGTGGCATAAAGCACCATGTTCAAGTAGGGATTACAGCGGGGTGCGGGAGAGTGGACCGCGTAAAAGAGATGAGGATGATGATGATGATGGTGATGTTGATGAAGACGATCACCGTGGCGATGATTCCCCTCCCGATGGCACTCTGACGCCACCGGAAGAGAGGAGGAGAGGTTCTCCCCCTTGTGCTTCCTCCTTCATGGCCTCCACCTTCTGGTCCTTGGCCTTCATGGTGATGAAGACCCCTCAGGATACACCTCCATGGCCATCGGTGATGATGGCCCCCTCCGTGAGGCGCGGAGAGGGCCTAGATTGATTCTCGTGGCTCTGAGAGGCTTGCGGCGGGCGGAACTCGATCTAATCTACGTTACGGAAGTTTTAGGAGTGCGAGTATATATGGGTGCAGGGTGGACGTTGGTGGACGTCGGGGGTGGCCACGTGGTTGGGGGCGCGCCCCCGGGGGGGGCCCCCCCCCCCCCGTGGGCAGCCCGGGACTCCCTTGCTGAGCTTCATGTACTCAATGGGCTATACGGTCCAAAACAGGTTCCGTGGAGTTTCAGGTCTTTTGGACTCCGTTTGATATTCCTTTTCTTGAAACCTTTGAAATAGGCTAAAAAGCAATGATTACGGCCTAGGGCCTCCGGTTAATAGGTTAGTCCCAAAAATAATATAAAAGTGGAAAATAAAGCCTAATATTGCCCGAAACAGTAGATAATATAGCATGGAGCAATCAAAAATTATAGATACGTTGGAGACGTATCATTCATCCAGCCTCCACCGCGCGCTACTCCACCGGCTACTGTTCAACCACCCCTCCACGGGCACCCCTCCACCGTCTACTGTTCATCCAGCCCTCCACACCACGGGGTCCTGTTCAACCACCCCTCCACGGGCACCCCTCCACCGTCTACTGTTCATCCAGCCCTCCACACCATGGGGTCCTGTTCATCCAGAGGCAAACGCCACCACTCACTGTTCATCCACCCCCCCCGCAACGCTCACTGTTCATCCCAGAGGCAGCATCGATCGGCTTCAGTTAGCAGCAGTAGCGAAGGAATCGCTCGATCGGGTTCAGTTAACAGCCATCGATCGATCGTTCGGGTTCGATAGCGTAGCCTACGGTCTGCAATCGCCGGGTTGATTAGAGTCCAACGCCTCGCTCGGGTTCAGTTAGAGCCAATGCCTCGCACACACGCGCGTACGTGTACGAGAGAAACACGCATCGCTCGGCCCTCGACCTCCCACCGTAACCGGGAACTCCCCAAAATTTTCCTCCCCCTTGCTTCTACCACGGTTTTTTCCGTCATGGACGGCCCAAAGAATGTCATGCAGCTGCATCTTCGGCCCGCCGAGGACGAAAAGCCCAATTTCTGTCATGATTTTTTGTCATAGAAGTAGGACCCCACCACATCTATGATGATACCGGGTTTTGTCATAATTATCGTCATAGAAGTGTCATATGTATGACAGAAAAAAAATTCGTTCAGCCCAAAATGTCACGGATGTGTCTTTTTTGTAGTGTACATACCCTCGTAGACAGTAAGCGTAAGCGTTATGACAACGCGGTTGATGTAGTCGTACGTCTTCACGATCGACCGATCCTAGTACCGAACGTACGGCACCTCCGCGTTCAGCACACGTTTAGCTTGGTGACGTCCCGCGAACTCACGATCTAGTAGAGCTTCCGGGAAGAGCTTCATCAGCACGACGGCGTGGTGACGGTGATGATGATGCTACCGACGTAGGGCTTCGCTTAAGCACTGCTACGATATTACCAAGGTGGATTATGGTTGGGGGCACCGCACACGGCTAAAAGATCAATGATAATTTGTTGTGCCTTTAGGGTGCCCCCTGCCCCCGTATATAAAGGAGCTAGGGGGGAGGCGGCCGGCCAGGAGGAGGGCGCGCCAAGGGGGGGAGTCCTACTCCCACCGGGAGTAGGACTCCTCCTTTCCTAGTAGGAGTAGGAGAAGGGAAGGAAGGGAGAGAGGAAGAGAAGGATAAAGGGGGGCGCCGCCCCCCTCCTTGTCCAATTCGGACTAGAGGAGGAGGGGGCATGCGGCTGCCCTTGCCGCACCTCCTCTTCTCCCACTAGGGCCCATTAGGCCCAATATACTCCCCGGGGGGTTCCGGTAACCCCTCGGTACTCCGGTATATGCCCGAAACACTTCCGGTGTCCGAACATAGTCGTCCAATATATCGATCTTTACGTCTCGACCATTTCGAGACTCGTCGTCATGTCTGTGATCATATTCGGGACTCCGAACTACCTTCGGTACATCAAAACACAAAACTCATAATACCGATCATCACAGAACTTTAAGCGTGCAGACCCTACGGGTTCGAGAACTATGTAGACATGACCGAGACACGTCTCCGGTCAATAACCAATAGCGGAACCTAAATGCCCATATTGGTTCCTACATATTCTACGAAGATCTTTCTTGGTCAAACCGCATAACCACATACGTTGTTCCCATTGTCATCGGTATGTTACTTGCCCGAGATTCGACCGTCGGTATCTTAATACCTAACTCAATCTCATTACTGACAAGTCTATTTACTCATTCCGTAGTGCATCATCCCATAACTAACTCATTAGTCACATTGCTTGCAAGGCTTATAGTGATGTGCATTACCGAGAGGGCCCAGAGATACCTCTCCAACAATCGGAGTGACAAATCCTATTCTTGATCTATGCCAACTCCACGAACACCATCGGAGACACCTGTAGAGCACCTTTATAATCACCCAGTTACGTTGTGACGTTTGTTAGCACACAAAGTGTTCCTCCGGTATTCAGGAGTTGCATAATCTCATAGTCATAGGAACATGCATAAGTCATGGAGAAAGAAATAGCAGTAAACTAAACGATCGAGTGCTAAGATAACGAAATGGGTCAAGTCAATCACATCATTCTCCTAATGATGTGACCCCGTTAATAAAATGACAACTCATGTCCATGGCTAGGAAACTCAACCATCTTTGACCAACGAGCTAGTCAAGTAGAGGCATACTAGTGACACTATATTTGTCTATGTATTCACACATGTATTATGTTTCCGGTTAATACAATTCTAGCATGAATAATAAACATTTATCATGATATGAGGAAATAAATAATAACTTTATTATTGCCTCTAGGGAATATTTACTTAAGTCTCCCACTTGCACTAGAGTCAATAATCTAGATTACACAGTAATGATTCTAACACCCATGGAGTCTTGGTGTTGATCATGTTTTGCTCGTGGAAGAGGCTTAGTCAACGGGTCTGCAACATTCAGATACGTATGTATCTTGCAAATCTCTATGTCTCCCACCTGGACTTGATCCCGGATGGAATTGATGCGTCTATTGATGTGCTTGGTTCTCTTGTGAAATCTGGATTCCTTTGCCAAGGCAATTGCTCCAGTATTGTCACACAAGATTTTCATTGGACCCGATGCACTAGGTATGACACCTAGATCGGATATGAACTCCTTCATCCAGACTCCTTCATTTGCTGCTTCCGAAGCAGCTATGTACTCCTCTTCACACGTAGATCCCGCCACGACGCTTTGTTTAGAACTTCACCAACTGACAGCTCCACCGTTTAATAAAAACACGTATCCGGTTTGCGATTTAGAATCGCCCGGATCGATCATCAACTTGCATCGACGTAACCATTTACGACGAGCTCTTTGTCACCTCCATAAACGAGAAACATATCCTTAGTCCTTTTCAGGTATTTCAGGATGTTCTTGACCGCTGTCTAGTGATCCACTCCTGGATTACTTTGGTACCTCCCTGCTAAGCTAATAGCAAGGCACACATCAACATTGCATACATGATAGAGCCTATGGCTGAAGCATAGGGAACACTTTTCATTTTTCTCTCTATCTTCTGCAGTGGTCGGGCATTGAGTCTGACTCAACTTCACACCTTGTAACACAGGCAAGAACCCTTTATTTGCTTGATCCATTTTGAAAATTTTCAAATCTTTGTCAAGGTATGTGCTTTGTGAAAGTCCAATTAAGCGTCTTGATCTATCTCTATAGATCTTGATGCCCAATATGTATGCAGCTTCACTGAGGTCTTTTATTGAAAAACTCTTATTCAAGTATCCTTTTATGCTATCCAGAAATTCTATATCATTTCCAATCAACAATATGTCATCCACATATAATATTAGAAATGCTACAAAAATCCCACTCACTTTCTTGTAAATACAGGCTTCTCCAAAAGTCTATATAAAACCATATGCTTTGATCACACTATCAAAACGTTTATTCCAACTCCGAGATGCTTGCACCAGTCCATAGATCGATCGCTGGAGCTTTCACATTTTGTTAGCACCTTTAGGATCGACAAAACCTTCTGGTTTCATCATATACAACTTTTCTTTAAGAAATCCATTAAGGAATGTATTTTTGACATCCATTTCCAGATTTCATAAAATGTGGCAATTTGCTAACATGATTCGGACAGACTTAAGCATCGCTACGAGTGAGAAGATCTCATCGTAGTCAACACCTTGAACTTTGTCAAAAACCTTTTTCGAAAAGTCTAGCTTTGTAGATAGTAACACTACTATCAGCGTCCGTCTTCCCCTTGAAGATCCATTTATTTTCTATGGCTCGCCAATCATCGGGCAAGTCAACCAAAGTCCACACTTTGTTCTCATACATGAATCCCATCTCAGATTTCATGGCCTCAAGCCATTTTGCGGAATCTGGGCTCATCATCGCTTCCTCATAGTTCGTAGGTTCGTCATGGTCAAGTAACATGACCTCCAGAACAGGATTACCGTACCACTCTGGTGCGGATCTAACTCTGGTTGACCTACGAGGTTCGGTAGTAACTTGATATGAAGTTACATGATCGTCATCATTAGCTTCCTCACTAATTGGTGTAGGAGTCACAACAACAGATTTCTGTGATGAACTACTTTACAATAAGGGAGCAGGTACAGTTACCTCATCAGGTTCTACTTTCCTCCCACTCACTTCTTTCGAGAGAAACTCCTTCTCTAGAAAGGATCCATTCTTAGCAACGAATGTCTTGCCTTCGGATGTATGATAGAAGGTGTACCCAACTATCTCCTTTGGGTACCCTATGAAGACACATTTCTCCGATTTGGGTTTGAGCTTATCAGGATGAAACTTTTTCACATAAGCATCGCATTCCCAAACTTTAAGAAACGACAGCTTTGGTTTCTTGCCAAACCAAAGTTCATACGGTGCCGTCTCAATGGATTTAGATGGTGCCCTATTTAACATGAATGCACTTTTCTCTAATGCATAACCCCTAAAACTATAGTGATAAATCGGTAAGAGACATCATAGATCGTACCATATCTAATAAAGTACGGTTATGACGTTCGGACACACCATTATGCTGTGGTGTTCTGGGTGGCGTGAGTTGCGAAACTATTCCACATTGTTTCAAATGAAGACCAAACTCGTAACTCAAAAATTCGTCTCTGTGATCAGATCGTAGAAACTTTGTTTTCTTGTTACAATGATTTTCCACTTCACTCTGAAATTCTTTGAACTTTTCAAATGTTTCAGACTTATGTTTCATCAAGTAGATATACCCATATCTGCTCAAATCATCTGTGAAGGTCAGAAAATAACGATACCCGCCGCGAGCCTCAATACTCATCAGACTGTATACATCAGTATGTATTATTTCCAATAAGTCAGTTGCTTGCTCCATTGTTCTGGAGAACGGAGTCTTAGTCATCTTGCCCATGAGGCATGGTTTGCAAGTACCAAGTGATTCATAATCAAGTGATTCATAATCAAGTGATTCCAGAAGTCCATCGGTATGGATTTTCTTCATGCGCTTAACACCAATATGACCTAAACGGCAGTGCCACAAATAAGTTGCACTATCATTATTAACTTTGCATCTTTTGGATTCAATATTATGAATATGTGTATCACTACGATCGAGATCCAACAAACCATTTTCATTGAGTGTATCACCATGGAAGGTTTTATTCATGTAAACAGAACAACAATTATTCTCTAACTTAAATGAGTAACCGTATTGCAATAAACATGATCACATCATATTCATGCTCAACGCAAACACCAAATAACATTTATTTAGGTTCAACACTAATCCCGAAAGTATAGGGAGTGTGCGATGATGATCATATCAATCTTGGAACTACTTCCAACACACAATGTCACTTCACCCTTAACTAGTTCCTGTTCATTCTGCAACTCCCGTTTCGAGTTACTACTTTTAGCAACTGAACCGGCATCAAATGCCGAGGGGTTGCTATAAACACTAGTAAAGTACACATCATTAACATGTATATCCAATATACCTTTGTTCACTTTGCCATCCTACTTATCCGCCAAGTATCTAGGGTAGTTCCACTTCCAATGACCATTTCCATTGCAGTAGACGCACTCAGTCTTAGGCTTAGGTCCAGACTTTGGGCTTCTTCACTTGAGCAGCAACTTGCTTGCCGTTCTTCTTGAAGTTCCCCTGTAACATCCCAAGATTCTAAATTTTGGAATGTTATAATAAATATATAGTTTTGATTGATTGTTTGATTGATTGACTGAAAGTGAGTGAATTCGAAGCATTTGAAAGTTAAATGAGAGGGAATAAAAGGAATTTCCCAAACTTTCATTTTGCTTTTATGATCCTCGTGAATTCAAATTCTTTTCATCACAAAACCCTGGAGAGAAGATGACATGACTTCTTCCATTTATTTAAATGACAAGGGGTGTTGAAAATATTTGAATTTCATCTGAAGAATATTTCCCATTCTGAAACTTCATGCAACTCAATGATTTTCATGAGAAGATAAAATGACTTCTTCAAATTATATGAAATATGAGTTGGGAGTTTTAAAAGAATTAAATTCAAAGTTCTCTTGAAATTATTTTCAATTTGGAGTTATTGAGTTTTATTCAAATTATTTTTCTCCAAAAATAAAATATATGGAAAATAGGGTAACATGATTCCCTACAATAGAAAATTGGAGATAAATAAATTTTAATTCATTATGGAATTTTAAAAATGATTTTTACTGGATTTTTCTAGAGCAGAAGCACTCTTTGATTTATTTAAACTTGTGTGAATTTTATTTAATGCTAGAAAAATGCCCACGTTGTAGAAAATATTTTTCTAATTTTTTTGATATATTATATGCCTATATAATATTTTTTGTTTATTTGGTTTTATTTATTTTGTTTGTCTGGAATTTTTTTTAAATTTTTTTTTCTGATTGGGCGGCCCGATAGCCGGGCAGGCGCCAGCCAGCGCGTCACCCCACAGAGCTCGAGGCGGGAGTCCGCCGCCGCCAAGGCTCATGGGAGGCCGTCTCGCCGGACTCCTCTTCTCCACCCCCTCCTCCACGCCACCGAGACCCCTCCCTTATTAAAAGCCAGCTCATGCCTCTCCTCTCCTTCTCGCACTTGGCCGCCCGCACCTCTTGCAGCGCATGAAGCCGGCCTTCCGGCGATATCCGACCGCCGCCCGCTCCACTTGTCGCCCCACCTCTGCGGCCACCACCATCGTCACCGCCGAGCCGCGCTGCATTCCCCCGTTCACTCCGCCGAGACGGAGGCCACCGAGCTACCGCTCGGCCGGACCAGCGCGCCGCCGTCCTCCCGACTCGGCGATCGCCGTGGTAATGTCGCCGCCTCCGTCCGTTGGATGCGGATCGGCGATCGAGATCTCGCTCGCTTTTTTTTAAGCGTTTTTTATTATTATACGGTGAACGTTCGTTAGTTAGGGTTTGCACCGAATGGTTTTTCCGTTCGTTAGCGAACATTCGCTAATTAGCCTTTTCGTTTTATTTTAGTTTTCTGCCAGGGACCCGTATGTAATTAGTTTCTTCACAGTTTAGTCCCTAATCTTCAAACGCTCACTACGTTTCAACCGTTTATCCAAATCCAACGAAACCAACGCCCACGTCTTCGTTATGATCCCCTCTATCCAGTAATGCAACTCAAACATGTTTTTGAAAATTTAAAATTTGAATTAGATCAGATTTGAATTCGAACTTCGTTTGATCATAACTTGAGTTTCGTAACTCCAATTTAGTTGATTCTTTTTGCAAATCGAAGCTCTTGACCTAAACTTTTTGATAAGACCAAATTCAAATAATTTTGGTACTGTTGGAAACTGTTTTATGATGCAAGAGTTATTTGCTTGTTTTCGAAGTTTTCCGAAGCGTTTTCTTCGTTCGGTCCGATGTTTTGAGTGATTGCTTATGTGTGGTTATTATTGCTTGCTCACGATAGATTGATCGGAGTGTGACGAGTAGAACTATCAAGAGTTTTGAGTGCGAATCATCTTCATCAACATTGCAGGCAAGTAACACTTTCATCATATCTTTTCTCATACCCAGTTTTTATGCATTAGATCGATCCTCAAACATTGCATTGATTTAGGATCTAATTAAATTGTGGGATGGGAAGTAGTTGAGATAGTACCTATTACCTGTTTTATTATCAAACCTTGGGAGTTACTTCTATGTTTGCTTATTATGCCATGCTATGCTAGTAGACGTGGATTGGGTGAGTGTATTCCATGACAGATGTGAGATTGTTAAATTAATGGTTTATTTAAGGTGGCAACTTAAACACACATCTGGGTGGATTGAGGCACTGGTTTCCATCGAGGACTTGCCTGTTTTTCTTCGGACCGCCACCCAGGCTTAAAGGGATCATGAGATTATTCATGCTAGAAACTTCCGTGTGCAGCCACATGCTACTATGGGCTCTAGCATAGTTGACTAAGTTGTGCGAACTCTTACGAGTAGACTAGCTGATGTAGGGGTTGTAGGTTGGTACGGTCTACCCACATGTAAGGTGCTAGCGCTTCTGAAAGAATATATCTCGGTCATCCGTTTCTCAAACACCATGTAGTGCGAGAAATCAAACGAAGGAGATCGAGTCTTGTGGGAAAAGTGCACAAACCTCTGCAGAGTGTATAAACTAATCATGATTAGCCGTGTCCCCGGTTATGGACATCTTGAGTATCTAGTTCTTGGATTATCCTGTTGATCTCATCATGTTACTCTAATTAATATTGTTGGGTTGTTAATGAGTACTTTTAATTGGGATTGAGGATGCTGTCAACCATTCTTAATGTTTAACAACCACCATGATAGTTAAATAAATTTATTCCTTTGCAGTAGGGAAAAATTGGCTTTTCGCAAAACCTTATAACCATAGAGCTTTTCCACCAGCCAAATATGCATGTAGAGATAGCCATTATTTCAGCATTGCTCTACAGTGTGAATTTGCCAGTACATTCAATGTACTGACCCTTTGTGGTTGCAACGTCTCATGTTGCAGGATCTTACGACGAGTAAGTGATACGTTAGGGTTATGAGTTCTATACTCAACTTTGCGTTGGTGTTGATGGGAATCCACAACCTTGTTACTTCCGCTATTTTGGATTGAGGTAATAGTATTTACGTTACTTTATACATGTGATTTACCTACATTATAAATCCTCGAGTAATCGTGTGTGTCGACATACCGATCCGTGGATGACACTTAAGCACAGAGACTTGATCCATTCGGGTCGGGTCGGTACAAGATGGTATCAGAGCACATGTTGACTGTAGGACGTGACCCTAGAAACTAACAAGCCCATAGGAAAGATTTTTCTCTACAACTTCATTTTCAAAAAGATCTTTTACCTCTCTTACATTACGAGCTTATTCAAATATTTCCCTTTTAGTGAGACCATACCCCTTTCCCCTTTTGACCACACGAAGATTCGGCTGATGAGACCACTCCAAGGAGTACAAGATATCGGACAACTAAGACCATTCGGAATGAAGAGGATTTTTACCGTGCATTACAATGACGGAAACTAAAACGGTGAAGACTCCGAAGACTAGGAGAATTTGAAGGCTTTGAAGAATTTCCGGATTTGTATGACCTAGGAAGGCACCCCTTATGGAACTTGGCAGACTATGGAAGTTGTTAATACCCG
The DNA here is from genome assembly GCA_021605145.1 of Aegilops bicornis. Classification (NCBI taxonomy): domain Eukaryota; kingdom Viridiplantae; phylum Streptophyta; class Magnoliopsida; order Poales; family Poaceae; genus Aegilops; species Aegilops bicornis. Next base: position 552,589,617 of record CM038671.1, on the reverse strand, counting down.
AGATCTAGGTGTATCGGAGAAAGACCGGAACATGGAGCATAGAACTCAAAGTTTTATCAAGAAACCCTAAAGCAAGAGATATCAACTATGGGATGATAGCTCATGGAAATGACAAGAGCAGAAACACGGCTATCCATGATGTTATCTCCCACTTATGCTATTGTCGCCGTGCTGAGTTAAGAATGCATTTCTTTGGAAGGATTGGATTACAAGAAGGCTTACGGAACACCTATGAGCAAGATGAAGTGTTAACCTTAGCTGGTGTATTCACCAGGATCTGGAATATTACATCAGGAAGTTTAGGATGGACCTGCAGAAGCCATATTTGGCAAGGAAGCAGTTCGTGAAGAACCCAGGTCCCAGAAGATTAAAATAGCCAAGCAGGAGGAGCTAAACCACGAGATACCGGAGATTCGTCAGGAATTGAAGGACAGTAGGACCATGGTTCATGCCAAGGATATTGAAACCCAGAAGTTTGGAACGCAACTCCAGAAATATTTAAGGACGTCATGATAGAGTTTACGACAACAGAGATGATCTGGCAAAAGAACTTGAGTAGGACAAGCATGATCGGAAGAAGCCATCGGAGACATGAACAAGAATTGAAGAGTTTGATGACCTTGAAGATTCATTGACCATTAGAAGCCCAAACCCCTATTATACTTGCGTTAGATGCAACGATTGTGAGCTGTCATTTGTTTGATGTTTTTCCTACAGCCACAATAAAATATGTCTTTTCAAAACTATTGTTTGTACTGTGTGCATCCCTCTCGATCTCTCTTATCCTGCCCCAAACCCATGGACCCAATAGAGGATGAATGGAGATGAGCTTGTATTTTCTGGACCGATGAGTCAATTGGAGACAGACCGATGGATTCAGAACATGGAGGATCACATGGAGAGTAACACTATAGTCGGAAAGGATATGACCCAGCATGCTCTTCCGTTCTTTGAAAGAGGTGCTGCTACCTGGTGGAGGATGTACCAAACCATCAATGGATGGCAAGGAGCAACCACTTGGGAAGAATTTAAGTTGACTCTGCAAAGATCTTGTCTTGTGTCCCAGAAATTGAGGCCTTATGGAAAAGATATGAAGAAACCTTGTGCATACAAGCTTTGTGGAGAAATAGGACACAACCATAAAGAAAATAAGGACGAATACCCTCATAAACAGAGGATTACCAAAGGAGTTAGCCAAGGATCTCAGGGAACTTTGGTTGGAGATTGTTCCCAAAGGTTTTGTTGAGGTAATGGAAGTTCAGTCTACATGGTTGGGAAAGATCCGTGAAGCTCAGAAGGGTGACAAAGAGATTGCTGAGGTAAAAGAGAGGATTAGCAAAGGAAAGGCCAAAGGTTTTTGTAAGGATGAGCACGACACCTTATGGTTCGAGGACCGTGTATATGTGCCCAATAATGCAAAGATCAGGGAGTTAATACTTCAGGAGGCTCATGACTCACCATACTCGATTCACCCTGGAAATACCAAGATGTATTTGGATTTGAAGGAGTGTTTCTGGTGGACTGGTATGAAGAAGGATATTGCGGAGTATGTAGTCGTAGGTGATGTATGCCAGAGAGTAAAGGCAGAGCATCAGAAGCCAGTCGGATTACTACAGCCTATGCCAATACCCGAATGGAAGCATGATAAGCTTGGCATGGATCTCATTACCGGATTTCCCAGACCCCGAACTGGACATAATTCTATCTGGGTAGTAGTTGACTCGCTTGACCAAAGTGGCTCACTTTATCCCAATGAAAACCACCTATACAAGTGCGAAGTTGGCCAAGATATATTTGACTAGGATCGTATGTCTGCATGGAGTTCCGAGGACCATTGTATCAGATAGAGGAACCCAGTTTACTTCAAAGTTTTGGAATCAGTTGCATGAAACTTTGGGTACTAGGCTAGAGTTCAGTACAGCCTTTCATCCGCAGACAGATGGATAGACCGAGAGAATCAATCAGATTCTGGAGGACATGTTGAGAACGCATGCGCTAGATTATGGATCTAGTAGGGATGATAATCTACCTTCTGGCGGAGTTCTCATTCAACAACGACTACCAAGTCGGTTTGAAGATGGCCTTTTTGAAGCTTTGTATGGGAGAAGGAGCCAGACACCGTTGATGTGGGATGAAGTTGGAGACCGTCAGTTGTTTGGACCAAATGTGATCAAGGAGTCAGAAGAGAATGTTAAGTTGATTCGAGATAGACTGAAGGTAGCTCAGTCCAGGCAGAAGAGTTATGCAGACTCAAAAATGCAAGGAGGTAGTCTATGAAATTGGAGACAGAGCATGTCTTCATGTGTCCCCTCTGCGAGGATTTAAACGATTTGCAGTTAAGGGAAAGTTAGCCTCGAGACTTGTAGGACCATACCGAGTTTTGGAGTGTATGGGAGAAGTGGACAACAAGTTGGAGTCACCCGAAGGACGGTCAGGAGTTCATGATGTGTTTCACGTTTCCCAGTCAAAGAAGTGCCATGCAGAGATGGCCAATATTCCCCTGTAAGGACGCTTGACCCTGGAAAGGATAATGATGTTCCACGAAGTGGAGTATGGACTTCATAAGTATAAGTTTTTATCACGGTAGGTGGGATATCCCACGAGGATGAAGAGATGAATTACTATTGGATAAAGGAGGTGTGATGTTGGAAATACGGATCAATAGAAATTCCATGATGAGTCTGAGTAATCGTGTCCTAGTTTGGTGCCAATAGAAGGAAGGAAGACAGTACAATTGGATGGATTTTTAGTATGCTAGGATGATAGGGAGTTGGATGTTGGAATAATGATCAGTTGCCCCGAGGATGTGTTCAAGGTTTGCAAGTGATGAGATGGGCCATAACCCACAGGCCCAAGATCTGCCAAGAAACTAGCACACTCTTGCTGAAGGAAAACCCTGGAAGAGTTACGATTTTTATCAACCGACGATTCTATAGGAGTTTATGCAAAACCTGAGAGTTGTTAAGGGACGATAGATGTTTGTTTGGCTTGCAGAATCAATGGATTTATCCGAACTTGGTTCGTCGACAAGAGAAATTCTGCGATGCTTGTGAGGATGACCGAGTGTTAGAATGCGAGATTCGCTAAACCATGTACAAGGAAATGATTTGGGTGCGGGATGGATTGATCACCATACCGACTTACTCTTATTATTCGCTTTGCTATATGGAATGGTAAATCTGAGTGACCTACCTATAGTAGAGTGACGACGATATTAAACCTTGTTTGAACCTTAGAATGGTATAAGTATTTTTTCCCTTGTACACGGCAGTTGTTGCCAACCGTAGGTTATATGGTGAGGTTCAACCCAGACCCGTTTTCTGCAGGAGAAACCATAAATTGATGACCACCATGAGATATCGATAGTTGTTTAGAATTGGCGCCAGACCCGTCAGCTAAGAAGACCCAATGTCGGAATAACCTTACCAAGATGAAAGGACTGAAGAATTGAGGAAAAAGGTTATGCCGTTACCGGAAGAGCCAGAGAAGGAATTATACTGAAGATCTGAGAAGACCGACCTTTATCGATAATAAGGATGGAGTATATGAGTTTTGATGGAACCGTAACCATGCTTCTAAGGGTGGTAGCACCCGAGACCCCCTGATGATCGATAGATTTGAGAAGACCCCAAACCTAACCTATTTCTTGCTAGGCTCTCCGAATCTCGAGGACGAGATTCATTTTAAGGGTGGTAGTTTTGTAACATCCCAAAATTCTAAAATTTGGAATGTTATAATAAATAGATAGTTTTGATTGATTGTTTGATTGATTGACTGAAAGTGAGTGAATTCGAAGCTTTTGAAAGTTAAATGAGAGGGAATAAAAGGACTTTCCCAAACTTTCATTTTGCTTTTATGATCCTCGTGAATTCAAATTCTTTTCATCACAAAACCACGGAGAGAAGATGACATGACTTCTTCCATTTATTTAAATGACAAGGGGTGTTGAAAATATTTGAATTTCATCTGGAGAATATTTCCCATTCTGAAACTTCATGCAACTCAATGATTTTCATGAGAGAAGATAAAATGACTTATTCAAATTATATGAAATATGAGTTGGGAGTTTTAAAAGAATTAAATTCAAAGTTCTTTTGAAATTATTTTCAATTTGGAGTTATTGAGTTTTATTCAAATTATTTTTCTCCAAAAATAAAATATATGGAAAATAGGGTAACATGATTCCCTACAATAGAAAATTGGAGATAAATAAATTTGAATTCATTTTGGAATTTTAAAAATGATTTTTACTGGATTTTTCTAGAGCAGAAGCACTCTTTGATTTATTTAAACTTGTGTGAATTTTATTTAATGCTTGAAAAATGCCCACGTTGTAGAAAATATTTTTCTGAAAATTTTGATATATTATATGCCTATATAATATTTTTTGTTTATTTGGTTTTATTTATTTTGTTTGTCTGGAATTTTTTAAAAAAAAGTTTCTGACTGGGCCGGCCCAGCCAACCGGGCCAGGCCGCAGCCCAGCCGCGCCGCCCAGTCACCCCATGTGACCAACTCCACTTGAGTCCGCGCCACCACGGCTCGCCGGAGCCGTCTCCCTGCCGGACTCCTCTTCTCCTGCCCCCTCCTCCACGCCACCGAGACCCCTCCCCTCCTTAAAAGCCAGCTCTGCCGCCTCTCCTCTCCTCCTCGCACTTGGCCGCACAGACCTCTTGCTCTTGCAGCTCATGAAGCAGCTACTCGGCGAGATCCAGCCACCGCCCGCTCCACTGGTCGCCCCGACCGCTGCCGCCACCACCATCGTCACCGCCGAGCCGCGCTGCATCCCCCCGTTCACTCCGCCGAGCCGGAGAGCCACCGGAGCTGCTGATGAAGTCATGTACCTGGGGTAGGGTCATAGACCTGCCCGAAGGTACCCTCCACAAGGACACTCACAAGAGAAGCAGCCTTCTAGTCGACCTGGTAGGTTTCCACTCGACAGATTCAAAGACACTCGACTATGAAGACCCACTCGACCACCAGGAGTCCAAGAGCCACTCGGTGTCCAAAGCGGTTACGTAGTTAAATAGTCTTTATGACCTTAATGACACTTTATGTAAGGCGTTACCAAGAACGCCTAGCTTTAACGCAACTTAAACCCTCTACTACGTGGCTGGCTGGGGTCTGGCGCACTCTATATAAGCCACCCTCCACAGGTAGAAGGGTTCGCATCCTGTAACACATACGCATATAATCCAATCGACCGCCTCGGGCTCCGAGACGAGGGCTATTACTTCCTCCGAGAAGGGCCTGAACTCGTAAATCCCTTGCGTATACAACTACTCCATAGCTAGGATCTTGCCTCTCCATACCTACCCCCATTCTCTTGTCATACTTAGAACCACGACGGTTGGCGCCTGATGGGGCAGGTGTTCTAGCGATTTGTTGGAGAAGTTGGGATTCTTTCGATCTCCTACACCATGGTTTCCGGTGGAGTTACGGTTGACGGCCACGAGATCCGTCTCGGTGCGCTCACGTTCTCGTCGCCGACGACCCGCTTGGCCCGGGGAGGCTCCACTCGGCGTGGGCGCGCTCCCGTCCGCTGGGCGACTTTCAGCGTGTGTCCGCGGCATGCTCCTGCGGCAACCGTCCGACCCAAAGTATGGGTCGGCTCTACCGCATCTTCACTCCTGGGCCTCCCACCGCGCAAGCGTTCGGGTCGGTCGAGGCTTCAGCGGTGGGTGAGGCATGCGGTGGCCCGCCAGTCGGCCATCCCCAAGTCGTGGCGATCGAGCCCGACGAATCTCTACGGCCTGCTCGACTGGCTCAGAGAGGCTGCGTCCAATGCGATAGCGATGACTGGCGGCAGAGGTTACGATGGTCGATGGACCACGCGGTCCCCTCGATTCACCCGCACCAACGAAGGTGGCGGTGGAGGCGATCTGGTGCAAGCCCATGAAGAGTACTTGCCCGAGCCCCTCACTTCGCTCCAGAGGGAGGAGCTTCGTCGTCGGAACATGGATGCACTTCACACTCCTATCGTTGGATAAACCCCCGAGCCTCGCGCCTTGGAGGATGCGCGCTTGGCCAACCTGGCTGAGCGCACTCGATTGGAGAATCTTCAGCGAGTACTCGACGAGCGTACGCGACCAAGGGTTCCAGAATCCAGTCGACGCCAGCTCTTTCAACCGCCAACTCAGGTATATCGAATCGTGATTCAGAATTTAGCAGCCGCCCGTATAGCAGAGTCAATTCAGCCTTCGGTCGAGGCGGGTAGAGGTTTGCAGCAAATCAGGGATTTGCTCCGGCGGCAGGAGATCAAAACTCAGTTGTATCGATCGCGGAACAGGGTTCACAGCCGATCCGTCGCTGCGAATTCAGTCCAGTCGGCCCATAGTCCGAGATCGCCCCCGAGGCGTGAGGAACGTGGGGGCCGGCGTGATGATCAATACAAGGGCCGCGAGCAGTATGAGCACCGATTCGATCGCAACGATCAACCTCGAGTGCCCACTCCTCCCCCAAGGGGTGGATCATACGCTCCTCGGCGGCAGGACGACGCCAACACAAAGGTCTTTGGGCGAAGAGTTCGATCGACCCGAGGAACCAGGCTTTGATGCGAGATCTATTATCGTTCAAGGTTTGGTCGACAGGAACCGAGCTCACCGAGACGGCCACGATAGAGACGTTCCTTCCAAAGAAGCAGAGTTCATGTCTCGGGACGAGTGTTTCAAAGAGCCATCGAGAGCCGCAGTGATTCCTCCCAACTTCAGGTTGGCGACCGGAGTCGATAAGTTCATCGGAGAATCCAAGCGACACTTGGCTTGAAGATTACCGAGTGGCGGTTCAGATCGGCGGTGGCAACGATGAGGTAGCCATGAAGCATTTGCCTCTTATGTTGGAGGGTTCAGCCAGGTGTGGTTGAATCGGTTAGCACCAGAAAGATGTTACACTTGGGAAGATCTTGCCCGAGTGTTTGTCAGACATTTGAAGGAACTTGCAAGCGACCAGCAGGTTTGGCGGAGTTGCGATCGTGTGTGCAAAAGTCGAGTGAAACTTTGAGGGATTATATCCAGAGGTGGATCACTTTGCATCACACAGTCGAGAATGTATATGATCACCAGGCAGTCTGTGCCTTCAAGGAAGGTGTCAAGAACAGAGAATTGAGTCTGAAATTTGGTTGAACCGGAGATATGACCCTTAGTCGGATGATGGAGATTGCCACCAAGTATGCAAATGGTGAAGAAGAGGATCGGCTCCGGAGTGGCAAATACAAATCGGCCGCCAATGAGGCCGGCGGAGGAAATTCGGTGGAGAAGCGCAAAGCCGAGCCAGCGGCTCCGGAGAGGCCTTGGCCATGACCCAGTGAAAGTTCAAGGAAACCCAAGGGTCCTTGGAACCCCAAGAAGGTGAAAGACCAGGATGGAAACGATGTGTTGGATTTGCCATGTCATATTCATACAAAGAAAGATGAAGAGGGTAAACTCATTTACCCGAAACATACCACTCGGCGATGTCGGGTCTTGATTCAGCGGTTCAAGGGAAACAACTCAAGGATAAGGATAAGGAGATAGACAAAGTTGAGGATGAGATGATAGCGGTGATGGTGGATATCCCGGTCAATTCCACCACGATGATTTTTGCGACGTCGAAAGAAAAACTCGATTGAAGGTTATCAATCAGGAAGTGAACTTGGTTGCTCCGGCGACTCCCAATTATCTGAAATGGTCCTAGACCGCCATCACATTCGACCAGTCTGATCACCCGACGGACATTGCCACCCCTGGGAGGCAAGCATTGGTGGTCGACCCAGTTGTTGAAGGCACTTGACTGACCAAAGTCCTGATGGATGGTGGTAGTGGCTTGAACAAATTATACGCGGAGACGTTGAAAGGGATGGGAATTCCGATGTCCAGACTCGATCAAAGAACATGAGCTTCCACGGAGTCATTCACGGAAAGAAGGCTGAGTCACTCGGCCAAATTGCTCTTGATGTAGTTTTTGGTGATTCAAAGCATTTCGGAAAGAAAAGTTGACCTTTGAGGTCGTGGATTTCAGGCGCTTATCACGCTATTCCGGGAGACCAGCTTATGCACGCTTTCATGGCCCGACCATGTTACGTGTATCTTAAGCGAAGATGCACGGTCCCAAGGGCGTGATAACTGTCACGGCAATCGGAAGAAGGCGGAAGAGTGCTTCGAAAGGCTCTAAGATCGCCGATGCTCGATTGGCGATGGTAGAGCTACAAGAGTATCGAAAACTGCAGATCCGAGTGATTTGTTGCGAGCTAAGAAGCCGCTTCTGAGTCGACATTTCGATCATTGGCGAGACGAAACAGGTTCACATTCACCCGACCGATCCTAATGCTGCTCCGACCAACATCTCAACAACACTCGACTCAAAATAGGAAGAAGCACTCATCCGGTTCCTCCGTGAGAATCGGGACATCTTTGCATGGAAGCTGGCGACATGCCGGGTGTTCCTGGGGCCTGGTGAGCATCGCCTATGAGTCGATTCAAATTCAAACCAGTTAAAGAGTATCTTGGCGGTCCACCGTCCGGAAGAGAAAGGCCATTAGCGAGGAGGTGGCTCGGCTCTTAGCAGCAGAGTTCATCCGAGAGATCTACCACTCGAGTGGCTCGCCAACGTTGTCATGGTCCCCAAGAAGGACAAGTCGTTGCGCATGTGCATCGATTTCAAGCATATCAATCGGGCATGCCCGAAAGATCATTTCCCTCTTCCTCGAATCGACCAAATAGTCGACTCAACTGCGGGATGTGAGAGGTTTTCTTTTTTAGACGCCTATTCCGGGTACCATCAGATCCGTCTGTATGGACCCAATGAGATTAAAACAGCGTTCATCACTCCATTCGGGTGCTTACGTTATGTCACCATGCCATTCGGTCTCAAGAATGCCGGAGCCACATTCATGAGGATGTTTCAGAAGTGTTTGCTCACTCAAATCAGTCAGAATGTGGAAGCGTACATGGATGATATAGTGGTCAAGTCACGAAAGGGTTCCAACCTGTTGACTAACCTTGCTGAAACATTTGCCAATCTCAGGAGGTATGATATCAAGCTTAACCCATCAATGTGTACATTTGGAGTTCCTGGTGGAAAGTTACTCGGTTTTCTCGTTTCTGAGTGAGGAATCGATGCTAACCCAGAAAAGGTTGGCACCATACTCCGAATGAAGCGCATACATGCGTGTGCACGATGCCCGAAACTTCTTTGGATGCTTGGCGCTTTAAGTCGATTCATCTCTCGCCTCGGTGAAAAGGCATTGCCTCTTTACCGGTGATGAAGAAGTCGGACAAGTTCGAGTGGACTCTAGAAGCTGATGCGGTGTTTGCGAGCTCAAAGCTCGCTCTCCACCCAGCCGGTGCTTGCTGCTCCAATCGAAAGAGCCTTTCTTGCTTTACATTGCAGCCCTTTGGACAAGTCGTCGATCTTGTACTTACGGTCGGCGGAAGAAGAAGGAAAAGCCTTCAAAGTTCAACGCCCAGTTTATTATCTTTAAGTAATCGACCCCATCAAAGCAAAGATACCCTCACTATCGAAGCTTGTTTATGGGATCTATATGACCACGAAGAAGGTTGCTCATTATTTCTCCGATCATTCCATTACGATTAAATCGTGACGCCCTTTGTCGGAAATTCTTCATAACAGAGATGCAAGCGGGTCGAGTGGCAAAATGGGCGATTGAACTCCTTCCCTTGATATCATATTTGAGGCAAAGAAAGCCATCAAGTCCCAAGCAATAGCAGATTTCCTCGCCGAGTGGATGAACAGCGACTTCGACTCAAATTCACTCGAACACCTGGACAATGTTTTTGATGGTTCCAAGATCTTTGAACGGTTACGGTGCGGGGTTGTATTGGTTCCCCGAGGAGATAGGCTCAAGTATGTTCTCCAGATTCACTTTGTTTCTTCCAACAACGAAGCGAATATGAAGCACTCCTGTATGGGTTGCGCATGGCCATTTCACTTTCGGCGTCCGTCGCCTTATGGTCTCTGGCGACTCGGATCTGGTTGTTAATCAAGTGATGAAGGAGTGGGATGTCGAAGCCCAGCTATGACAAAGTTATTGTAATGCGATGAGAAAATTTGGAGAAGAAATTCGAGGGTTAGAGCTTCATCATATACCCCACTGAAAAATCAAGCTGCAGATGATTTGGCGAAGATAGGAGCCAAAAGGAAGCCATTCCAGTAATGTATTTTTGGAGCACATTCATGCACCTTGATGCAGGAGGATCCTTTCACGTAAGTAGTCCCGCAGCAAAAGAGTTCGATGATCCGTGAAGTTGAGATCCCGGCCGTGGTCGACCTAATTATGGAAGTGGTGGTCATCACTCCCGATCGGACGGTGTCGTACATCGCATATATCCTAAGGAAAGAGCTCCCGAGAGAATGAAGAAGAGGCTCGACGGATCGTCCGACGATCCAAGGCCTTTCTGATGATCAAGGGACAGTTGTTCAGAGAAAGCGTGGATCGAGTCGGCGAGAAGTGCATCACGCCGTAAGAAGGTCGAGATAATTCTTGAGGATATCCACTCGGGGACTGTGGCCATCATGCGTCCTCTCGGACCATTGTGGCTAAAGCATACCGGCGGGATTTTCTTGGCCAAAAGCAAATGAAATGGCAAAAGAAATAGTTGACAAGTGTGAAGGATGTCAGCTCTATTCCAACATGTCGCACAAGCCCGCCTCAGCCTTGAAGACCATTCCACTCGTCTGGCCCTTCGCTGTTTGGGGATTGGACATGATTGGACCGTTGAGAACTGGCAGAAGCGGCTTCACTCATTTGCTAGTAGCAGTCGAGTAGTTCACCAAGTGGATCGAAGCCAAGCCCATCAAGAACCTCGATGCATGCACTGCTATCAATTTCATCAGAGAGTTGATATTCAGATATGGAGTTCCGCATAGCATCATCACCAACAATGGGTCAAACTTCGATAATGACAAGTTCAAAGCCTTCTGTGCCTCTCAAGGCACGCGGGTCGACTATGCTTGATGGCTCATCCTCACTCGAATGGACAAGCGAGCGAGCAAACGGCCTCATTCTCAAAGGGCTGAAACCATGGGCGATGCGTGATCTCAAGCACGCAGCAGGATCTTGGGTCGACGAACTTCCATCAGTTCTCTGCGGATTGAGGACCACTCCTAATCGGTCGACTGGGAGGACTCCATTCTTCCTGGTCTATGGAGCTGAAGCAGTTCTGCCGAGTGACCTGCTTCACAATGCGCCTCGAGTCGAGCTATACTCTGAAGAAGAAGCGGAACAAGCCCGGCAAGATGCAGTCGACCTCTTGGAAGAGGAAAGATAAATGGCCATGATCCGCTCGACTATCTATCAGCAAGACTTGCGTCGGTTTCATGCCAGAAATGTGAAGAGTCGAGCCTTCCAAGAGGGGGATTTAGTCCTCCGAGTGGATCAACAGAAACCACACAAGCTCGCCCCCACTTGGGAAGGTCCCTTCATCGTCACAAGAGTCCTCCACAATGGAGCATATCATCTCTACAACGTTGATCGCCAGATCGACGAGCCTCGAGCTTGAACGCGGAGCTGCTCCGCCCTTTTACACTTAAAACTCACTCGGTTGAGATGTAATAAAAAGTACTTTTGTAGTTTGTTTATCTAAGACAAGAATGTTATAATTTTCCGTGATTGTTATTGCTTTTTGTTGAAATTTCCCCGATGGGTGGCTTAGTTGCGAATCCGATTCGCCTAAGTTTGTAAAAAAATCCTTTTCGAGTGCGAGCAGGTCTCTCACTCGGGGCTTAGCTGCGAATCCGCTTCGCCTAAGTATTCAAAATCCCACCGAGTGGCGAGCCAGCCTCCCACTCGGAGGCTTAGCTGCAGTCCAAGTACTCGCCTAAGTATTCAAAATCCTCACTGAGTGGCGAGCCAGCCTCCCACTCGGAGGCTTAGCTGCAGTCAAGTACTCGCCTAAGTATTCAAAATCCCACCGAGTGGCGAGCCAGCCTCCCACTCGGAGGCTTAGCTGCAGTCCAAGTACTCGCCTAAGTATTCAAAATCCCATCGAGTGGCGAGCCAGCCTCCCACTCGGAGGCTTAGCTGCAGTCCAAGTACTCGCCTAAGTATTCAAAATCCCACCGAGTGGCGAGCCAGCCTCCCACTCGGAGGCTTAGCTGCAGTCCAAGTACTCGCCTAAGTATTCAAAATCCCACCGAGTGGCGAGCCAGCCTCCCACTCGGAGGCTTAGCTGCAGTCCAAGTACTGCCTAAGTATTCAAATCCCACCGAGTGGTGAGCCAGCCTCCCACTCGGGGGCTTCTAACAGCCCAAGGATTAGCCTTAAACATCCAAAGTAATAAAAATCCTACCGAGTGGAGAGCAAACCTCCCACTGGGGCTTAACAGCCCAGTGCTCGCCTAAGTAATAAGAATCCTACCGAGTGGAGAGCAAACCTCCCACTCGGGGGCTTAGCTGCAGCCCAGTGCTCGCCTAAGTAATAGAAATCCTATCGAGTGGAGAGCAAATCTCCCACTCGGGGGCTTAGCTGCAGCCCAGTGCTCGCCTAAGTAATAGAAATCCTACCGAGTGGAGAGCAAACCTCCCACTCGGGGGCTTAGCTGCAGCCGAGTGCTCGCCTAAGTAATAGAAATCCTACCGAGTGGAGAGCAAACCTCCCACTCGGGCTTAGCTGCAGCCAGTGCTCGCCTAAGTAATAGAAATCTTACTGAGTGGAGAGCAAACCTCCCACTGGAGGCTTAGCTGCAACCTAGTGTTCGCCTAAGTAATAAAAATCCTCACCGAGTGGAGAGCAAACCTCCCACTCGGGGCTTAGTTGCAGCCAGTGCTCGCCTAAGTAAGGAATTCATCCCAATCCATAAGGACGATTTAGGTGTAGGTCGATCGCTACCTCCTCCTTGAAGCTTCGCCACAAGTACAATGTGCGGTTCATCCCAATCCATAAGGACTGACGAGGTGCAGGTCGATGCTACCTCCTCCTTGAGCTTCGCCACAAGTACAACATGCGGTTCATCCCAATCATAAGGACTGACGAGGTGCAGGTCGATTGCTACCTCCTCCTTGAGCTTCGCCACAAGTACAACGTGGCGGTCCATCCCAATCCATAAGGACGACGAGGTGCAGGTCGACTGCTACCTCCTCCTTCAGAGCTTCGCCACAAGTACAACGTGTGGTCCGTCCCAATCCGTAAGGATGACAAGGTCGATCATGATCTGTGTTCCATCTCTACTGCAGGATAGATGAAGCACAAGTCGATTGGAATTTCAACAGAATATCTTAGAATGAAGAATAAAGTTCTCTTGAAGGCAAACAAAGCATGTTAAAGGAAAAATCAAGTTCGGATAAGCGTCTTACGGATCCAAAGGTGCTCAGGCGTTAAGCACATTAAAGTTTATCGATTCTGAAACCACTCGGCATTCGAGGCAAATTTAAAGTGGGACTTAGAAGTTTTTTACTCCTCGTGAGGACTGGAAGGTGCAACAAACTGGTCGAGGTCGATTCCGTCGGCACACGGGTAGCGAAGCGGCGATGAAAGTCTCCATGAAAGATCTGAAGTCGTGCTTCCTGGTATTGGCAACCTTGAGAGACACCAGCTTGTCCTCTTGCGCTTCTTTGCAGTGGACACGAACCAGAGATAGAGCAACATCAGCACCACACCTGGCAGAAGATTTTTTTCCATTCCTGCACTCGACTTGGAATCTCATTCAGTCGAGTCATCAGGGATTCAAGATCATTTTGAAGAGTTTGTTCTGGCCAGAGAGTCGAGTCGATCCGCGACACTGCAACTTTCAGTCGAGCAAGATAATCCACCACTCTAGCAACGCGAGACTCCAGTCGGAGCACATTCATAGCAACCGTCCTTCACGGGAGAGTTGATGGGGTCCAAGCTGGTTTCCACTCGGTGGTTTCTTCTTCAAAGTTTTGGCAGAATTCTGAAAACGCAGCTCAGACTCAAAATAACGATCATGTGATGAGCTGGTGAGAGCAAGACAGTCGGATAAAAGAGATTACCTTCAAGCATGAGAAACAGCTTCTTGGCGAGCACTCCAAGATAAATCTCCAGGTCGTTTCGCTTCCCCGCCAGTTGGCCAGCCTTGTCAGACAGAGCAATCTTGCCGTTCTTCAGTCGACTAACTTCCTTGTTAGCCGCATCAAGGGCGGCTTTCAGCTTGGCATTTTCATCTTTGAGTTTGTCGACTGAGGCAAGCTTCTCTTCAGCGAGCTTTGTTTTCTCCAAAGCCGCTTATACAGGCTCTCGCAAGGTCAAGGTCCTTCTTCTTCAAAGTCTCTTCGGTTTATCTACAAAGCAACAATGAGAACAGAGTTGAGAATGAGCAGAAAAACAAAGGCAATCGTCGAAAATTCTCACCAGCCATACCTTTTGCTTCATCCTTTGCATACGCAAATTCTCACGAGCAAGCTTCAAATCGAGGTTGAGCTGGATGCGCTTGTTCTCTAACTCAGGATAGCGAGCCACAAGCTCGCAAGATTTCTACAAAGAGTCAACCAACGAAAGACATCAAAGACAGATCACTTCCGAGTGATTAAGGAAAAATAGTAGCATTTCTAAGACTACAGTCGAATCAAAACATTCGACAGTAGTCTCGGGGACTACACCCATCGGGTGCACTCAGCGTGCCCCCACTGGTTTACCAATTTGGTTCGACCAGTTGACCAAAAGAGGCAAAAAATTATGATTCTAAAACCATGGCTAATTGTCAGCGGCCAGCCGCAGTAAAAAAATATATATATATAGCTCTTTAGACTATAGTCGACTGCACGCAGTCGACCATAGTCTCGGGGACTACACCCAGTGGGTGCACCTAGCGTGCCCCCACCGGTTTTACGGTTCCATTCGACTTGGTCCGTCTAGGTCGAGTGAAGAAGATCACAGCATAAAGACTTTAGCCGACTGCACGCAGTCGACCATAGTCTCGGGGACTACACCCAGTGGGTGCACTCAACGTGCCCCCACAAAAGTTCAATCGACACACACACCCAGTGGGTGTACAGATATGGAAATCTGCAGAAGGAAGCAGCTTCAGGTAGCATATCCTAACAAAACAAGCAACGACTGACTTACTTGGACATTGCTCTGGAGAGCTGAGCGGCATCATAGGCCGCTGACTAGCCTCTCGGATTGCTTTCACTGCTCCATCATGATCCACACTGGCGTATGGTCTCCTTAGCTGCACTTACTTGGTCTTCCCGGACGTGGTGTGTAGCAAAGAGAGATGGTGGATCAACGATCGACGAAGTGGGTCGGGCACTTGTCAATGTCTGTTGAAAGACACGAAGTCCGAGTGGGGTTGCCTCCCTCGAAATCAGCGTCTCGGGAATCACCGCGACTTGAGCAGCCTTGCCCGTGAGCACTCTCTTGTTCTTCCTCTTCCTCAATGGCGCTTCCTCGTCATCATCGGGGAGATCAATGACGTGAGGCGGAACTACAAGAAAGATTCAGAAGTAAACATGGAAGTCCAATCGACTAAAAGCTCCAGTCAACTAAAAGCGAAACCTCAGAGATCTTACCAAGGTTGGAGGTGGCCGCATTCTCCATTTTCCTGATCTTCGTGCTTGGCTGAAGGCTCGGAGGTAGCGGCACTGTAGATTTCAAGAATCGGCTGATCAGTCATCAAGTCGACAAAAAGTTCACTCATGTTGAATAAGGAAATACAAAGTTATGTTAGTTACCCGGAGATGGTGGGGATGACCATTCGCATCTTGGGCAGGGCCTTCACCGGCTTTGACGACGTCGCTCGAGGTTGCTTCGGCGGTTTCTCAGTCGGCGCGGGAGAAGTTGTCCTAGGTCGCTTTGTCGACTGCCCGGTGGGCACAACAGCTTTACCGCGCCCGGCCGCCGGGTCATGCGTCGACTTGGACCTTCCCTCCGAGCGAGGAGGATCGACGTCTTCCTCCTCTTCCTCCTCCTCCTCCTCGTCATCAGAGCTATCATCCTCCTCATCCTCCTCGCCGTTGGACTCCCATTCCTTGGACTTTCACCTCCACTTCCTTCTTCTTCTTCGATTTGTTTCCTGCGCCCGTTGGGCATCGAGTACATCTCGGTGGTGACCTAGAAGACAACAAAACAAGGTGAAAGTCGATTGACGAATTGGCATCAAAAGCAGAATGAATGCAACAGAATCACGATGGAGATAAGTGGTTATACCTTATGCGGTTGGTAACTCCGGTCGAGTGGTGGAATCCTCCTAGCTCGCCGAGGTTGTCTTTGTTTCTGTGATGGCAGTCATCCACTTCTCGGATGGCATCATCGACCTCCTCTGGATGGACCGAGTGGTATCATCCGTGCAGTACATCCACATCGGATGACCTCGGTATTGGAGTGGCTGAATACGCCCGTCGGAGAAAAACCTCCGGAGATCCATGCGGTCACCCCATCGCGAATAAGCTGGACTACACGCTCCATCAGCAACTTTACTTGGGCCTTCTCCTCTGGTAACACCTTGGAGAAGATGGCTTGTTCACTCGACTCATGGAGAAAGGAGGGAGCCCACTGACCGCCCGGCATCGGCTGGTCTTAGCGGTAAAACCAGGTCATTGCCACCCTCTAATCGAGTCGGGGAGAGTCATAGCTGGAAAGGCGCTCTTCCCCTCATCTGGACCCCGAGTCCCCTTTGCACATCTGGATTACTTGGGTCCTCTCGTCATTCGGGTTCGCTTTTCTTCACCGTCACGAGAGCGGCGGTGAATATGTGATTGAAGAGACCCGGATGCGGTCGACAACCCAAGAAATTCTCGCATAGCCAAATGAAAGCAGCAAGATAGACAATGGAGTTCGGAGTGAAATGATGGAGTTGCGCCCAAAAAGTTCAAAACCCCGGAAAAAGGATTTGGCGGCAGAGAAAACCCCGATCTACGTGGGTGGCGGAGGACACACTCACCCTCTTCAGTTGCGGTTGCCACTCCGTGCGGAAGCCTCGCCGACCCATGGGGATCAGTCCTTCATTAGCCAGATCGGTGAGATCCTTCTCGGTGATGGTCGAGCAGATCCGGTCTCCTCGGACCCAGCCTGCGGCAGCTTGGACCCATGAAGAGGAGCCGCCCATTGGGCGCTCTCCCTTGGCCTTCGCCGCCTTCTTCACCCGTTCGGGGCTGCAGTCTTCTCCTTCACCATGGTCGCGGCGAGGCAAGTATCGAGCTGGATGTACGAAGAGCGAAGCCTTGGCGAGAAAGTTTTGGAGGCGGAGAGAGGAGAAGTCGAGGACGCCTGTTCAAAATGCCCGGTCCAACGCTTTATATGGGGCCGCTTCCGAGTGGCTGACCGGTTGGCCTGTGCAATCCGTCACAATCCTCAAGCGGCGCAGCGCGATACGTGGCGAAAAAAGGCGGCGCGAGGATCGAGGCGTCATCGTCTTATCCCATCCGAAAGTGCCGCGGTTTTCTCGCCGCGCTTCCCAAAATTCCGGATCCCGCATAAAATCCGGCCGACCGCAGAGCAACTCGTCAGATAACAGATTTCCTCAGATCCGTCGCTCGGAAATCCTCAGGTTCACAAAGTTCACTCGACAAACATGAAGAATGGATCAAGGCGACTAAAAGAGAAGTTGATGCCATCACTAAAAGGTCATTGATCCAGAGTAAGACGCACTCACAACACGAAGAACAGGTCGGAAAGATTATCAACTCCTTCCTCACTCAAACCTCGATCCATTCGGGGGCTAATGATGAAGTCATGTACCTGGGGTAGGGTGATAGACCTTCCCAAAGGTACCCTCCACAAGGACACTCACAAGAGAAGCAGCCTTCCAGTCGACCTGGTAGGTTTCCACTCGACAGATTCAAAGACACTCGACTATGAAGACCCACTCGACCACCAGGAGTCCAAGAGCCACTCGGTGTCCAAAGCAGTGCAGTAGTTAAATAGTCTTTATGACCTTAATGACACTTTATGTAGGCGTTACCGATGAACGCCTAGCTTTAACGCACCTTAAACCCTCTACTACGTAATGGTGGGGTCTGGCGCACTCTATATAAGCCACCCTCCACGGTGTAGAAGGGTTCGCCTTTGTAACACATACGCATATAATCCGATCGACCGCCTCCGGGCTCCAGGGGCGTGGGGCTATTACTTCCTCCGAGAAGGGCCTGAACTCGTAAATCCCTTGCGTATACAACTACTCCATAGCTAGGATCTTGCCTCTCCATACCTACCCCCCATTCTACTGTCATACTTGGAACCACGACAGCTGCCGCCCCGGCCGGACCCGAGCCGCCGCCACCGTCCTCCCCGACTCCGGCGATCGCCGTGGTAATCGACGCCTCCCGTCCGTTGGATCTCGATCGAGCGATCCAGATCTCGTTCTGCTTTTTTAACGTTATTATTATTATTATACGATGAACGTTCGTTGGTTAGGGTTTGCACCGAATGGTTTTTCCGTTCGTTAGCGAACGTTCGCTAATTAGCCTTTTCGTTTTATTTTAGTTTTCTGCCAGGGACCCGTATGTAATTAGTTTCTTCATAGTTTAGTCCCTAATCTTCAAACGCTCACTACGTTTCAACCGTTTATCCAAATCCAACGAAACCAATGCCCACGTCTTCGTTATGATCCCCTCTATCCAGTAATCCAACTCAAACATGTTTTTGAAAATTTAAAATTTGAATTAGATCAGATTTGAATTCGAACTTCGTTTGATCATAACTTGAGTTTCGTAACTCCGATTTAGTTGATTCTTTTTGCAAATCGAAGCTCTTGACCTAAACTTTCTGATAAGGCCAAATTCAAATAATTTTGGTAATATGATGCAAGAGTTATTTGCTTGTTTTCGAAATTTTTCGAAGCGTTTTCTTCGTTCGGTCCGATGTTTTGAGTGATTGCTTATGTGTGGTTACTATTGCTTGCTCACGATAGATTGACTGGAGTGTGACGATTAGAACTATCAAGAGTTTTAAGTGTGAATCATCTTCATCAACATTGCAGGCAAGTAACACTTTGATCATATCTTTTCTCATACCCAGTTTTTATGCATTAGATCGATCCTCAAACATTGCATTGATTTAGGATCTAATTAAATTGTGGGATGGGAAGTAGTTGAGATAGTACCTATTACCTGTTTTATTATCAACTCTTGGGAGTTACTTCTACGTTTGCTTATTATGCCATGCTATGCTAGTAGACATGGATTGGGTGAGTGTATTCCATGACAGATGTGAGATTGTTAAATTAATGGTTTATTTAAGGTGGCAACTTAAACACACATCCTGGGTGGATTGAGGCACTGGTTTCCATCGAGGACTTGCCTGTTTTTCTTTGGACCGCCACCCAGGCTCAAAGGGATCATGAGATTATTCATGCTAGAAACTTCCGTGTGCAGCCACATGCTACTATGGGCTCTAGCATAGTTGACTAAGTTGTGCGAACTCTTACGGGTAGACTAGCTGATGTAGGGGTTGTAGTTTGGTACGGTCTACCCACATGTAAGGTGCTAGCGCTTCTGAAATAATATGTCTCGGTCATCCGTTTCTCAAACACCATGTAGTGTGAGAAATCAAACGGAGGAGATCGAGTCTTGTGGGAAAAGTGCACAAACCTCTGCAGAGTGTATAAACTAATCATGATTAGCCGTGTCCCCGGTTATGGACATCTTGAGTATCTGGTTCTTGGATTATCCTGTTGATCTCATCATGTTACTCTAATTAATATTGTTGGGTTGTTAATGAGTACTTTTAATTGGGATTGAGGATCTTTGTCAACCATTCTTAATGTTTAACAACCACCATGATAGTTAAATAAATTTATTCCTTTGCGGTAGGGAAAAATTGGCTTTTCGCATAAAACCTTATAACCATAGAGCTTTTCCACCAGCCAAATATGCATGTAGAGATAGCCATTATTTCAGCATTGCTCTCATTGTGAATTTGCCAAAGACATTCAATGTCTTGACCCTTTGTGGCTGCAACGTCTCATGTTGCGAGGATCTTCTGACAGTAAGTGATACGTTAGGGTTACGATTTCTACACTCAACTTTGCCGTTGGTGTTGATGGGAATCCACAACCTTGTTACTTCCGCTATTTTGGATTGAGGTAATAGTATTTACGTTACTTTATACATGTGATTTACCTCTGTTATAAATCCTCGAGTAATGTGTGTGTCAGCATACCGATCCAGGGATGACACTTAAGCACAGAGACTTGATCCATTCGGGTCGGGTCGCTACATCCCCTTTCTATCCCTTTGCCCTTTTCTTGAAACTAGTGGTCTTGTTAACCATCAACACTTGATGCTCTTTCTTGATTTCTACCTTCGTCGATTTCAGCATCGCGAAGAGCTCGGGAATTACATTTTTCATCCCTTGCATATAATAGTTCATCACTAAGTTCTAGTAACTTGGAGATAGTGTTTAGAGAATGATATGTCCATTTTGCATCATGCTTTTATATCGATATTTATTGCATTATGGGCTGTTATTACACATTATGTCACAATACTTATGCCTATTCTCTCTTATCTCACAAGGTTTACATAAGGAGGGAGAATGCCGGCAGCTGGAATTCTGGGCTGGCAAAGGAGCAAATATTAGAGACCTATTCTGCACAACTCCAAAAGTCCTGAAACTCCACGAAAGTTATTTTTGGAAATAATAAAAAATACTGAGCAGAAGAAATACGTCAGGGGGGCCTCCACCTGTCCACGAGGGTGGGGGGCGCGCCCCCTGCCTCGTGGGCCCCCTGTTGGCTCTCCGATGCCCATCTTATGGTATATGAACTCTTTTGTCCGAAGAAAAATCATAAGCAAGCTTTCGGGATGAGACTCCGCCGCCACGAGGCGGAACCTTGGCGGAACCAATCTAGGGCTCTGGCAGAGCTGTTCTGCCGGGGACACTTCCCTCCGGGAGGGGGAAATCATCGCCATCGTCATCACCAACGCTCCTCTCATCGGGAGAGGGCAATCTCCATCAACATCTTCACCAGCACCATCTCCTCCCAAACCCTAGTTCATCTCTTGTATCCAATTCTTGTCTCTATGTCCAGGATTGGTACCTATAGGTTGCTAGTAGTGTTGATTACTCCTTGTAGTTGATGCTAGTTGGTTTATTTGGTGGAAGATCATATGTTCAGATCCATTATGCATATTAATACCCTCTAATTATGAACATGAATATGCTTTGTGAGTAGTTACGTTTGTTCACGAGGACATGAGAGAAGTCTTGCTATTAGTAGTCATGTGAATTTGGTATTCGTTCGATATTTTGATGAGATGTATGTTGTCTATCCTCTAGTGGTGTTATGTGAACGTCGACTACATGACACTTCACCATTATTTGGGCCTAGAGGAAGGCATTGGGAATTAATAAGTAGATGATGGGTTGCTAGAGTGATGTAAGCTTAAACCCTAGTTTATGCGTTGCTTCATAAGGGCTGATTTGGATCCATATGTTTCATGCTATGGTTAGGTTTACCTTAATACTTTTGTTGTAGTTGTGGATGCTTGCAATAGAGGTTAATCATAAGTGGGATGCTTGTTCAAGTAAGAACAGCACCCAAGCACTGGTCCACCCACATATCAAATTATCAAAGTACCGAACGCGAATCATATGAACGTGATGAAAACTAGCTTGACGATAATTCCCATGTGTCCTCGGGAGCGCTTTTCTTTATATAAAAGTTTTTCCAGGCTTGTCCTTTGCTACAAAAAGGATTGGGCCACCTTGCTGCACTTTATTTACTTTTGTTACTTGTTGCTCGTTACCAATTATCTTATCACAAAACTATCTGTTACCTATAATTTCAGTGCTTGAAGAGAATACCTTGCTGAAAACCGCTTATCATTTCCTTCTGCTCCTCGTTGGGTTCGACACTCTTACTTGTCGAAAGGACTACGATAGATCCCCTATACTTTTGGGTCATCATAGAACTTTTTCAATTACTATCTTATCTGGAAGATTAACTCCCACTTGATTCAAGCAATTGTAGTACCCAGACAATCTGAGTACATGCTCACTGGTTGAGCTATTCTCCTCAATCTTGTAGGCAAAGTACTTGTCAAAAGGTCTCATACCTTTCGACATGGGCATGAGTCTGAAATACTAACTTCAACTCTTGGAACATCTCATATGCTCCGTGGCATTTCAAAAAACGTCTTTGAAGCCCCGATTCTAAGCCGTAAAGTATGGTGCACTAAACTATCAAGTAGTCATCATATCGAGCTTGCCAAACGTTCATAATATGCGCATTTGCTCCTGCAATCGATTACGTCACCTAGCGGTGCATTAAGGACATAATTAAATGCGTGCAGCAATGAGGATAATCCTCAAATTCTGGACCCGATCAATGTAATTGCTACCATCATCTTTCAACTTTGCTTTCTCAAGGAACACATTAAAATTCAACGGAACAACGGCATGGGCCATCTATCTACAACAACATAGACAAGCAAAATACTATCAGGTACTAAGTTCATGATAAATTTAAGTTCAATTAATCATATTACTTAAGAACTCCCACTTAGATAGACATCCCTCTAATCATCTAAGTGATCATGTGATCCATATCAACTAAACCATAACCGATCATCACATGAGATGGAGTAGTTTTCAATGGTGAACATCACTATGTTAATCATATCTACTATATGATTCACGCTCGACCTTTCGGTCGCAGTGTTCCGAGGCCATATCTACATATGCTAGGCTCGTCAAGTTTAACCCGAGTATTCTGCGTGTGCAAAACTGTCTTACACCCGTTGTAGATGAATGTTGAGCTTATCACACCCGATCATCACGTGGTGTCTGGGCATGACGAACTTTGGCAACGGTGCATACTCGGGGAGAACACTTTTACCTTGAAATTTAGTGAGAGATCATCTTATAATGCTACCGGCAAACAAAGCAGAATCAGATGCATAAAGGATAACAATCACATGCTATCAATATAAGTGATATGATATGGCCATCATCATCTTGTGCCTTTGATCTCCATCTTCAAAGCACCGTCATGATCACCATCGTCACCGGCGCGACACCTTGATCTCCATCGTAGCATCGTTGTCGTCTCGCCAACTATTGCTTCTACGACTATCGGTACCGCTTAGTGATAAAGTAAAGCAATTACAGGGCGATTGCATAGACAACCATATGGGTCCTGCCAGTTGCCGATAACTCCGTTATAAAACATGATCATCTCATACAATAAATATAGCATCATGCCTTGACCATATCACATCACAACATGCTCTGCAAAAAACAAGTTAGACGCCCTCTACTTTGTTGTTGCAAGTTTTACGTCGCTGCTACTGGCTGAGCAAGAATCGTTCTTACCTACGCATCAAAACCACAATGATATTTCGTCAAATTAGTATTGTTTTAACCTTCACAAGGACCGGGCGTAGCCACACTCGGTTCAAGTAAAGTTGGAGAAACTGACACCCGCCAGCCACCTGTGTGTAAAGCACGTCGGTAGAACCAGCCTCGCGTAAGCGTACGCGTAATGTCGGTCCGGGCCGCTTCATCCAACAATACCGCCGAACCAAAGTATGACATCTTTGGTAAGCGATGACTTGTATCGCCCACAACTCACTTGTGTTCTACTCGTGCATATAACATCTACGCATAAACTTGGCTCGGATGCCACTGTTGGGGAACGTAGTAATTTAAAAAAAAACTTCCTACACACACGCAAGATCATGGTGATGCATAGCAACGAGATGGGAGAGTGTCATCTACGTACCCTCATAGACCGTAAGCGGAAGTGTTATGACAATGCGGTTGATGTAGTCGTACGTCTTCACGATCGACCGATCCTAGTACCGAACTTACGGCACCTCCGCGTTCAGCACACGTTCAGCTCGGTGACGTCCCGCGAACTCACGATCTAGTAGAGCTTTCGGGAAGAGCTTCGTCAGCACGACGGGGTGGTGACAGTGATGATGATGCTACCGACGCAGGGCTTCGCCTAAGCACCGCTACGATATTTCCAAGGTGGATTATGGTGGAGGGGGGCACCGCACACGGCTAAAAGATCAATGATCAATTGTTGTGCCTTTGGGGTGCCCCCCTGCCCCCGTATATAAAGGAGCTAGGGGGAGGCGGTCGTCCAGGAGGAGGGCGCGCCAAGGAGGGGAGTCCTACTCCCACCGGGAGTAGGACTCCTCCTTTCCTAGTAGGAGTAGGAGAAGGGAAGGAAGGGAGAGAGGAAAAAAGGAAAAAGGGGGGCGCGACCCCTCCTTGTCCAATTCAGACTAGAGGGCAAGGGGCGCGCGACTGCCCTGGCTGCCCCTCCTCTTCTCCCACTAGGGCCCATTAGGCCCAATATACTCCCCGGGGTTCCAGAACCCCCAAGACTCCTAAGATATGCCGAAACCTCCCGAAACACTTCTGGTGTCTGAACATAGTCGTCCAATATATCGATCTTTACGTCTCGACCATTTCGAGACTCCTCATCATGGTCGTGATCATATCCGGGACTCCGAACTACCTTCGGTACATCAAAACACAAAAACTCATAATACCGATCGTCACAGAACTTTAAGCGTGCGGACCCTACGGGCTCGAGAACTATGTAGACATGACCAAGACACGTCTCCGGTCAGTAACCAATAGCGGAACCTGGATGCTCATATTGGTTCCTACATATTCTACGAAGATCTTTATCGGTCAAACCGCATAACAACATACGTTGTTTCCTTTTTCATCGGTATGTTACTTGCCCGAGATTCGATCGTCGGTATCTTAATACCTAGCTCAATCTCGTTACCGGCAAGTCTATTTACTCGTTCCGTAGTGCATCATCCCGTAACTAACTCATTAGTCACATTGCTTGCAAGGCTTATAGTGATGTGCATTACCGAGAGGGCCCAGAGATACCTCTCTGACAAATGGAGTGACAAATCCTATTCTTGATCTATGCCAATTCCACGAACACCATCGGAGACACCTGTAGAGCACCTCTATAATCACCCAGTTACGTTTTGACGTTTGGTAGCACACAAAGTATTCCTCCGGTATTCGGGAGTTGCATAATCTCATAGGCATAGGAACATGTATAAGTCATGGAGAAAGCAATAGCAGTAAACTAAATGATCAAGTGCTAAGCTAACGAAATGGGTCAAGTCAATCACATCATTCTCCTAATGATGTGACCCCGTTAATCAAATGACAACTCATGTCCATGGCTAGGAAACTCAACCATCTTTGATCAACGAGCTAGTTAAGTAGAGGCATACTAGTGACACTATATTTGTCTATGTATTCACACATGTATTATGTTTCCGGTTAATAAATTCTAGCATGAATAATAAACATTTATCATGACATGAGAAAATAAATAATAACTTTATTATTGCCTCTAGGGCATATTTCCTTCAGGGTTGCCATCCGCCCGAGCACCGCCTCCATAAGTGGACTAAAACCTTAACTTATCTACAAGCCGGAGCCGATGCACTAGGATTCCCCTCTTTGTCACCGGCGGCCGAAGCCACGGGCATAGGGGAGATGAATCCACATGGTCACCAGTAAAAAGTGAGGAGAGGAAGGCTTCACACTAAGCCGCCTTACGACGCTTCTACTTCTACCCCCTTTCCTTCTAGCTTAGTTGTACCTCAATTGCATCAACACACTTGACTTAATCTGCATTCGCACGATAAACTGATCATTGGCCAGGTCAGGCCAGGCTTCAGCCGGGCCTGCAATAGCTAGACCTTCGAACTCCAAGCCCGTCATGAAGTTCGAATTACTCCTTTTACAAGCCCGAAGATCGACACGAAAGACACTTTTCTGTATCTCCACATGCAGGCCTAGCCCAAAGCCCGAAAGTCCTCCTGAAATCATGAACAAGATAAACCCAAAACCCAAACTATCTTTTGGGCTGAAAAATGAGGGCCGAAGGCAAAGCCCGACCCGGCCCAGGTTTTTGGGCCGGGCTGTCCATACCCAGGTCTATCGCACGAGTCTACGCTTCCCGTGAAAATCTCGTGATATGCCACATTGGCATGATCATAATCTACGTGGTAGGAGATTTTTACTTTGTGCCCGTGTACCCTCTACCCGTACTCCAACGGGACAGGACTGCCATTTTTACCGGGCAGGATGGCAGATCGGCGAAGAGATTCCACAAGAGTCAGAAGCCAGTCACATGGAGATACCATCCGTATAGTACGTGTGCTCAACCAGTATAACCAGACAAAGCACATAATGCGAGAGCTAAATCTAACGAGCGGCATGCGACCTGCGAGCGCGACGCGGCATGCAGCACCACCGGATAAGCCACACCAGCGCCCCGATGCCTGCCCCCACGGGCCAGCCACAGCCAGTCTACAAGCCTCCGGGGCCCCGCGCGTCACCGTCAGCCACTGTCGGTGGCCTCTCCCCGCGTTTCAGGTCGCTCTCTTCCCCCGTCCGGCGGATCCCATCGCACTCCCGCGCTGCTCTACCACGTCCACATACTCGTAAAGGGGGTAGAAGTACGCGCCCGGCGCGGAGCCGCTCGGCTCGGTTCGCCACCTCCCTCCCACTCTCTCTCACTGGCACTGGCTAGCTCGTCTCGCTCTCCCTCGCTGATGCCTATAACTCCCCGCGCCACGCACCTCTCTTTCCCCCTCCCCGCGTTCCCACACCGCCACGCGCATACACTCCACGCCCCCGCACTGTTCCTCGAGCTGGAGCGTGGGCTCGCGTAGCCTCGCCCGTTCATGAGCGGCGGCGAGTCGGCGGCCTCGCGCGAGGGGGATTGTAGGCAATGAGGCTGTACATCACGGCGGCGGCCGCCGACGACGACGCGACGAAGCCGAAGGCGCCGCAGCAGCTGCAGGCGGCGCGGCGAGGCTACCGTTCCGTTGTGGTCACGGGGCTCCTGGCCGGCGTGCTCCTTTTCCGCGCCGCGCTCCTCGCCATCGAGACCGGCGCCTCCCTCTGCCCTTCCACCACCGGTGAGTAAGCTCGTTAGCCGTCCATTTCTTTCTTTCTCGGCGGTGATTTGTGACATGTGCATACGGCCCTGCGCAGTACCCTGGTTAATCCCCATTCTCGTCTGTGATTGCTTCAGGTTGCTCCTCGGACTGGAGGGCGGGGCTCGGGCGCTGGCTCTACGGCGGCGGCGGCGACGCGACGGAGGTGAGTCCGGCCGACCTGCTGGCTTCTACAGTACTACCAGTGTAGTAGTGTGTTAGGCCCGTGTCCGATCGTGCGCGTCAAAATGTGTTTGGACTTTGGCAGGCCGCGTAAGTTAGGCGTCGGGCTTTCTACTTCTACGTGAGCTTTGACATCTTTTTTACCCGCGGTTGCGTGGCGGAAATGGGTGGTGGATGGGCACGGAGATTCTCACGCGCTTCTGCTCCCTGTCAGTAAAGCGTCGTTCACGGGAATGGGAATGTTAGGGGCAGGCCAGGTCGGCAACACGTCGCTGCGCTCGACCGTGGCCTCCACCACGTGGCCGTGCCCGCCCCGCTGACGGGCGGGGCCGCGAGCCCATCGCCCGGCCTGATCCGGGCACTGTACTTTGGACTGCCAGAGCTCCACGGTTGACGCCCCGGTTGAGCTGCTAGTCGTATTCAATGCGCATGTTCTCCGGTGCCCTGCGGTTTTATTATACATCCGAAAAATAAATAAATAAATTAAATAGGCCGTTTAGCCGGTGTGAGTTGAGTCGTGTGACCAATCCATCTCCATCTAATCCAAGTCCGACCGAAGTCGCCTAAAAAAAGTAAAGTCCGACCGTGGTCAAACACTTTTGCTCATACTGTGCGGCGTTCGCGGCTTGTGTTCTTCAAAAGTGGAGCTGGTACTACGTGAAACGGTCGTGGATTGGCAACTTTTTCTGGTCAATTTGTACCAGAAAAACTGCCTAATTTGACGAGGAGGACGGAATTCTGCATAGTGGTAGATTCGTACGTACGTGCCTGCATTATTCCGGCCTGGCGGGTCCGACCAGTTGGTGTGCTGGGTTTATTTTGTTGCGAGCCGCTATGGATATGTACAAAACCCTTGTGACTTTCTTCTTGTGAATGAGGCGACTTGCTCGCTCAGATTCTCTACTGGTGGCCTGCAATCCAGCGTGGAAATGCTCATCGGACAAGACCTTTGATCCTTTGTGTTTGGAACTATACGTGCGTTTGCTCTTTTCCAAGCAGTTGCGGCCTTGTGGTTGTGGAGTTGTGGTCCTTTAGCCATCCATGATCCATGCATGCATGCATGCTCATAGATCTTTGTTTTCATGCGCAGAACACACATGATGCTTCTTACTACTAGTAGTAGTACTTTTTACTGCTAAAATGACTGTCAGTTTTGATGAATGGAATGATCAGGAATTCATGAAAGAGTGGAAGAGAAGCCACAGGGTAGCTACCCTGCTGGACCCCGTGGTGGTGGAAGCGGCACCGGATTCCTTGGACGATCTCATGGTGGAGATGGACACCATTCTCGCGTCCTATGATCGGCTTGACATGGAGGCCGTGGTGGTCAAGATAATGGCCATGGTACGTACGTCAAATTTACAAGCACTTTGACACTTTCTCCCGAAAATCCTTGCTCAACTTTTAGCGGTTTTTCGGTAGCATGCCTGCAGCTGCATGTTACAAGATAATTCAGCAACCAAAGTGCTTTCCCCGCGGAAAGGCCTCATCATATGGTCCCTGTGTTGTCCCCTGCTCATGCCATTTCTAGCCTAGAGATATGATCTGGTGCTTTCATCTGCATGGTCATGCATGGACACTCCTCGATTTGTCAAACATGCAAACCTGTAATCATTCATTCGTTCTGAATTTCTGGTGTGTGTGATTTGAACCAGCTGCTAAAGATGGACCGGAAGCTCAAGTCGTCGAGAATCCGAACCCTGTTCAACCGGCACCTGGCCTCGCTCGGCATCCCCAAGAGCATGCACTGCCTGGCGCTGCGGCTGGCCGAGGAGTTCGCGGTGAACTCCGCGGCCCGCTCCCCGGTACCGCTGCCGCAGTACGCCCCTCGCCTGACCGACGCCTCTAGCATCCACGTCTGCCTCGTCACCGACAACGTTCTTGCGGCCGCCGTCGCCGTGGCCTCCGCCGTCAGGAGCTCGGCCGGCCCGTCGAGGCTGGTGTTCCACGTCGTCACCGACAAGAAGAGCTACATCCCGATGCACTCGTGGTTCGCGCTGCACCCGGTGGCTCCGGCGGTCGTCGAGGTCAAGGGCCTCCACCAGTTCGACTGGCGCGACGGCGATGCCATCGCCTCTGTCATGAGGACCATCGACGAGGTCCAAAAGAGCTCGCTGGATTACCATCAGCTGTGTGATGGATCGGTGGAGAGGGAGTACAGAAGGCTCGAAGCCACCAAGCCAAGCACGTTTTCGATCCTCAACTATCTCAAAATCCATCTCCCAGAGGTAAACCAAAAGAACAGGAAGACAATAACGTATTACTGGCGTCGATGGATGAAATGGTGAGTAACAATTGGCACCTGGCGTGTTTACCATCCTGTGCAGTTCTTCCCGGAGCTCCCGAGGGTGATACTACTCGACTACGACGTCGTGGTGCGCAAGGATCTGGCCGGGCTATGGGAGCAGGACCTGGACGGGAACATCATGGGCGCGGTCGGCGCGCACCGGCCAGGCGCGGACGGTGGCATCTGCATCGAGAGGACGCTCAGCGAGCACCTCAACTTCTCTGACCCTGCAGTGTCATCGCTAGGCCTCGAAGGTTCCCACTGCACGTGGTCTTGGGGCGCCAGCATCGTCGACCTCGACGCTTGGCGAGGAGCAAACGTTACCGAGACGTATCAGCTATGGCTACAAAAGGCAAGCCCTCCTTTCCCTGAACTCTCACCATTTTCCTACCACGATCGAGCAATCAACTCTTAGCGGCACCGACAAGACAAGTGAGAAGTGACAAGATTCATTAACTTCTTGTGTCGGGTGCGTGCAGAACCGCGAATCGGGGTTCAGGCTGTGGAAGATGGGGTCGCTGCCGCCGGCTCTGATAGCGTTCGACGGTCGGGTGCAGGCGATCGAGCCGCTGTGGCACCTGCCGGACCTCGGCCGGCGCATGCCCGACGCCGAGCTGCTGCAGCTCTCCGCCGTCCTGCATTTCAGCGGGCCGCGGAAGCCGTGGCTGGAGGTGGCGTTCCCGGAGCTGCGGGAGCTGTGGCTCGGGCACTTGAATAACTCGGACAGCTTCCTACGAGGCTGTGGCGTAGTGGAATGATGGTAATGGAACAGGAAGAAGATTCGAGCTGGAAAAGGGGATAAAATTACAATGATCCGGTGCAAGAACCGGGTGCAGCGCTGGGTTTGTGAGGAGAGGGAAGTAGGTGCTGCCTTCAGCCTTTCCTCGACCTGGCTCTGCCATGTTTGCTTGTTTAATGCCACTGAGTAGAAACTACTCATGGCGTATATATATAACTGGGATATTTATTTGTTATTAGTTACAAAACGGAAACTGGAAATTGCAGAAGTTGTAGCCACGAGATAATTTTTCTTTGGCTCCAATGATGAACTCGCTGTATGGAACTATGGTTCATTTAATTAACAAGATGAACTCACTGCCAAAAAGAGACACTTTTCTTGGCTCGCCGCAAAAAGAAAAGGGGTTCATTTTATTGCAACGAGGATCAGTTTTAGACCCATTGCTCTCGTTAACGTGGTTTTTCAAACTGGTTGTTAAAGTTTTCGCCTTAAGAGCATCTAAAGGCCGCAACATGCAAATATGACCCCTATAACGTTTGCGGATGCGCCCGTGGACAGTGAATGGATGGGCCTCAAAATTTACCATTTGCAAGCATAGACCATATTTTCAAAACAGCTAATACATGCAAACACATGCACGTCGATCATTTTGGATGTTGCGGACGTTGGGCCGACGGGGCTGTCAAAAAACACAGAATAGTAAATTGCTCATACTAAGATTTTCACATTCCTATTAGGCCAGCGGGTTTCGGATGTTTTTGTCCCACCTCGCCGTACGAGGAGCTAGTGGAGCGGCTTAAATTGCCGGGTAGTCCAGAAGTGATAAGTTTCACTCATCAATGCACTCTTGTTAAGAAGATGGACTATCACTATTGATCTTCTCTTCTCATCACAACATAGTCATGGTCTATCTCTTTCACAAACGGAACATTCATGTTCGCACACCTTTTTTAAATCACAATGTGTCAAACGGTGCAAGGGTGTAGGCCAAAAATAAAATCCAATGAACAATTTAAAATAAAATCTCTTTCCAATGAACGGTGCAAGGGAGTAGTAGGGACGTATATGAACGAGATGAACTTGACACCCGATGAACAATCATGAGTTGATGAAATGCCATTTAGTGTCAAGCTACCTCGTTCACACAGCGAGAATCGATATGCAACAAGAGAGAAGCTTGCCGCCATCCGCCGACAGGCAATTTAAGCCGGTCAACATCCACCCCGTGCGACGAGGTGGGACTAAATTTGGGTGCCGCTGTCTTGACCTGGAAGGAGCTTCGGGTGGCTGCAGGTGGGACCGCTATGGCCAGGAGCGGGATGCCCGGTCGCGTACGATTGCCCTCATATCGTCCCTACATTTGGTCCCAATTTGAGGGGTGCCGGTCAGTCCAGGCGTATAGGGACTAAGTGAGGATCCGGTTGGGTCAACTTTTTTGACCGGGAATTAACAAGGTGGCCGTTGCGGGCGTTTAGGGTGGAAATAGGGGTCCATCTGTAGAGCTATAAGACTCGGCCTGGTTGCCCAACACATCGTGAACCGATGTCAATCTGCTTTTTATTTAGGATAGGTGCATTCTCCAAGGAGGTGATTCACGGAGTCAAAGTTTAAAACACAAGGAAACTTGATTTCAAAAATGCCTATGGCCACGTTAATTGGCTCTTCCTTCCCTAGGTGCTGATCTGTTAGGTTTTCATGTTGCTTTGCATGGATCACATGATGCAACAGGTCTTGGGTGGCAAGACTGCAATCTGTTTCAACGA
This sequence comes from Aegilops bicornis, assembly GCA_021605145.1. Classification (NCBI taxonomy): domain Eukaryota; kingdom Viridiplantae; phylum Streptophyta; class Magnoliopsida; order Poales; family Poaceae; genus Aegilops; species Aegilops bicornis. The sequence continues at coordinate 552,557,816 of CM038671.1, read as the reverse complement.
GGACGTCAACCCTTTATTTAGGAATAAGATGGACCTTAGACAAGGTGATCCCATCTCCTCGGACATGTTTGATGTTGCCATGAACGCCTTAGCTATGACAAAGCGAAGCCGAAGGGCCACCTTAAGGGTGTCATTTCTCACCTTATGGGAGGGGGGGGGGGGTCGCACCTACAGGTCGACACGATCCTCATGTTTAAACTTGACCATCACACAACATCACCACTATTAAATGTCTCCTACTATGTCAAGCGATGTATGGGATGAAGATCAACTTCAATAAGTGTGAGATTGTGGCCGTGGGGATGAAAAACACCGAGGAAATGAGGATCGCCAACTTCTGGAATGGCAAGTGTCGCTGTCAAAACCGACAGACCTCGGGGTAGGGGTCCCGAGCTATGGATATGGGATCGATGGGGAACAAGGGACGATGAACACGGTGTTTACCCAGGTTTGGTCCCTCTCGAAGAGGTAATACCCTACGTCCTGCTTGATTGTATTGGATGTATAGTACTGTTACATAATAGATCTACCTCGAGATCAACATGAGCTAAACCCTAAAGTGATGAGATGATTGATGTCGCTCTGCCTCTAAAGACTACAACCCTCAGTTTATATAGACACCGGTAGGGTTAGGGTTATAATAGATAGATTACAGTAAGAGGTAAAGAGATCCTGCCTATCCTTGACTTGGAGGGCACACCAAGGCTTCATAGATCTTCTTTCGCTTATACGGCTTCGACAGTCCGGCCCACATTCGATGGGCCGACGCCCTGAGGACCCCTTAGTCCATAACTCCCTCAGTAGCCCCCGAACTAGCCTCCAACACCGAGGATCGTCTTCTGGCATCTTCATATCATCGGCTTGCGAGACGAGTTCCTCCACCCCTTTATTCGGTTTGGAGCCATATTAACCTCGCCGAATACTATCCGGAACCTGGATCAGTATCGTGCTTGTGCTCGGGCAGTTTCAAGAATCCGGGATCTGAAGACACCTCGAGACCAAGGTGGGACCATCAAAGTTTAATGCCTTACCTCGGGGCAAGGGCCTCGTGCACCTTTTCAGAAGGCGTGTGACCCAGTGCCATCTTTCCACGAGCCCATCTTTCCAGCTTCAAGGGAGAGACACCTCTTTATAGATCCAGAGGTGCAGGGGACAGTTGACCTTTCTCTTTCACAAGGAATAACACCGAAGAAATTCCCAGGCACCATGGCCGACCTCCCAAGTTCATCCTCGCGTCCACATGGCCCACTCCCAGGCGATTCGTCAAGCTGTCCAGTCTCAAATCTTCAGTTGAGCCGCTTGCAGACGCAGGGATACTACCCTCCGACAGATTTGGTTTCCGTCCGTGCTGGCCTTATCTCTGTCGATGGCCACGCCCTCGCCGAGAGCTCCCCTGCTCCGGGTAAGGAGGAGAGGGTATGTCTCGTGCCTTTCCTTCTAAGTGGTTTGGGCTTTCCCATCCACCCCTTTTTACGGGGTTTATAGTGTTCTATGGGATTCAACTCCACCACCTCACCCCGGGGTCCATATTGCACATTTCTGGTTTTGTGGCCCTCTGCGAGATATTCTTGAGCTGGGAGGCCCACTTCGATTTATGGAGGAATTATTTTTGTCTCGTCCCCCGCCTCCGGGGAGGATCCATATTTGAGGTGGGCGGTGCCGAAGTATGGCGGATAGCTGGGACAGGATATCCAATTAGAAACCCACGGAAAGACTCCGAGGAGTGGAACTCGGAGTGGTTTTACATCGAAGAAGTTCCCCTTACCGATCCAATTCGGCAAGGGCTGTCCGAATACTCAAGCGATCTGCCTATAAAGCGGTTGAACTGGCGGCCAAAAGGCCCTTCGCAACAAGACAGTGAAGAGGTACATTCGTTGGCAGCCAATATCAAGCTGCTGACTAGCGGTAAGCTCACCATGATCGAAGTGATGGCCATTGCAATTAGCCGATGCGTGCAACCCCTCCAGCAGAGGTGTCATCCTTTATGGTGCTATAACGGGACTAACGACGCAACCCGCTGCACGCGACAAGGGCCAGACAATAAGGTGGCACTAGCCAGAATGCTGGCCGATCTCTTCAAGGGAGAGGAGGCAGATTTCGCTCAAACGAGTACCCGGGAAGGTTGCTTCGGATACAACCCGACAGACTGGGTAAGCTACAGTCCACTGTCTTAAGTTCGTTGATTACGCCTGAACTCTGACTGGTTGTGTTTGAGCAGGGATGGAGGTGTCAAGTTGAGTCCATTAATTGCCCTCCTCCTCAACCGGAGAATAATTCCCGTGACGACGATCCGGGATATCATGACGACCCAGAGACGTCGATCGATTTTAAAGACGGGGTATTTTATCAGGAGAGCCTTGACGACGCCAAGGTCGCTGTGACAGCCGACCACCTCAGGGTTCTTCCTTCATCCACAGTAAGTGAAAAGAGGACCCTCTCCCAAAAAGGGCGCTCATCTCGCGCTATTCCCAATGTGCTGACTTCCGCTCCCAATGGCCGCCACACTACGCGCCAGACAGTCTTGGGAGGAGCGCGGACCGCACTAGTGTCGGCCCTTAACGGGGGATTAAAACGGAAGGCCTCCGTTGAAGCGGAAGAAACCGACTCCTCAGCCCAGAGGTGACGCATTTTGGAATCACTGTAAGGGTTGCTTTTAATACCTTTTTCCTGAAGCTTGCTTAACTTTGCAGAAGAAAAGTGCCACTGCATCGGCCCAAAGACTTCGCGGGTGTGCCGAATCGCAGCCCCGGTCCTAAGTCTTTGGCACAAGTCACAGCCACTTCCGAACATGCGGCTGCCGGCACGCCTCCGACGGATTCTGATGATGTTTCGGTCACCAACTCCGAAGTTGAGAGCGTGATGAATCATCGCCGCCGGAGGGAAACTTTACGTCATACTGCCTTCGCCGACCAGGAATTCAGTGCCTTTAATTTGGTGGATGCGTATCTTGGAGCAGCCCGGACAGGTCTTGAAGGGATCGCCGACGTTTTTGCTGCCAAAGTGCAGGTGCGTAACTAAAATAGCTTAAAAGCAGATTGTGTTCCTTAGCCAACTAGCCCCCAAGCCTTAAATTGGGCGGGACGACCGAGTTAAGGATTTGTAGTGATATAATTTTTGTGGGTCGCGAGAGAGTGGAGCAACAAGTTGTCCGAGGACCTTGAAGCATGCCAAACACAGTTGGTCAACACCAAGGCCGAATTGGATGCGGCTCGAAAAGCCACCAGCGAATTGTCTAGTAAGCAGAAAAGCTTGTTTTACAATGCGTAGAAAGGATATATGGTGTATTCTATGCATTAACACCTTGCTCTCCATACAACCGCGGAAGCCGCAAGTGAATTGCAAAAGGAGCTGGAGGCTGGCAAACGAGTGCTATCGCAATGTCATGAGGAGAAAAACGAGCTCAAGGCAGAAGATCAGTGGAAAGCCAAGGAAATTGAGGTTTTAAAATCTCAACTGGGCCAAGCCTCGGAGGAGAACCAAAAACTCAAAGGCGACATATTTGGTGAGTATCGAATTTGACTGACCATTGGTGTGATCATCATAACGTGTTAATAATGAGATGCCATACCTTTTGTCTAGGCCTCCTGACTGGGCCGCCCGAGGAAGAGGTCAGTTCCTATGGTGGAAACCTTTTGAAGGAACTAGCCAAGGCTCACGAGAAAGCTCGGAAGGCCATGAAGAGCATGGTCAAGGCGTTATGGCTGTCGGATGCGCCGCCAGAGAGTATGGACGAACTGGCTGAACGCTTTAAAGGAGCCCGGCGATGTTTTGCATTGTGGAAGATCTCAGCTTGTCGAGAGGGAGCGTGCGAGGCCTGGGCGATGGTAAAGACCCGTTAGACCAAACTGGACCCAGAGCATATGGCTCGAGTTGGACCAGCGGTCCCTAACGGTCAAGAGAAACCCCTCAATTTGGTGTATGAAGATGTGATGCCCGCCGCTCACTATTATCAGCAAGATTGTGCTTTAGACCGTTTGATAGACAATGTCAATCAGGAATAGTTTTATCAACTCTATGTATCTATGTACTTTACATTGACTGAGCTCGATTCGTGTTTTTTTATTTGTAAAGAATGTTGTCATAACCAGCCATCAGCTTCTACCTCCCCGACCAGTGATCAGGAAATGTTTCGTACTACGTGCCTCAGGAAACAAGGCAACACTTCGGGTAACGAGGCAATCCGGCCATCTGGCTTGAACAGACGAAACATGTGCGGAGAGTTATGTTATATTTCTGTTTGACATAAGAAACATCTTTCGATGAAAATAGTTCCTCCAAGGGTTCCTTTCTTCGGGCTAAATTATAGTTCGGATACGTAAGATCAACGGAAACCGATGGCTTCAAAAAACCCTCGTGGTGAGTGCGAGGCCATATTCACTTCCCTTCGGCCAACTTATCATATTCTGTAAGAATGCTAGCTTTCGGCTTCACACATCTGAGGTACGGTCCCGGATGACCCGGTCGTACCAATCGCAGAGGTGCTCCCTTTACTCCCTTGCCGAACAATCGAGAACATAGGGGTAAACACAGGAGCCAGGCAACCCAGCTTGGAAAAGACCACAAGTCAAATAAGTTCATACATTGGCTTAAAATGCATGAGAAGGCTGCAATCGGAACGAATGTGATTTATATATTATTCGGCTCTTCTAAGGGAGCCCCCATGCAAAGCTGGGTGGTACATTCAATGGTGTATATAGTACGAGCTTAGTATGGTTCGGTTTAGCCGAATCTTGCCATATCGAAAAGAAAGAAAGAAAGAAAGAAAGAGAAAAAAAAGGAAGAGATAAGGATGTATGTCAAACTCAGGTGTAAAAGCGCCGCAGCCGAGCTGCGTTCCACGAGTTCGGCTCGAGGCAATCATCGGACGGGCGGTGAAGGCGATATGCTCCTCCTGCAAGTACTGCATTAATGATGTATGGGCCCTCCCATTTGGGCGATAGTTTATTCTTCTGCTTTTCAGGGAGCCAGAGCACGAGATCCCCCATGTTGTATGTCTTCGCCCGGACTTCATGGTTTTGGTAATGCCGTGCTTGCTGCTGATAGAACGTGGATCGAGCCTGAGCTATATCCCGTTCTCCCTCAAGAGCGTCCAAATCATCCTGCTGATCCAGCTCGGCTTCCCTTTCTTCGTACATGCGCACTCTAGGCGTGTCATGGATGAGGTCGCATGGAAGGACAGCTTCCGCACCGTATTCCATAAAAAATGGTGTGTATCTGGTTGATCAGTTAGGAGTAGTGTGCAGCCCCCATAATACAGAATCGAGTTCCTCGACCCAATGGCAATCTGATTGTTTAAGTGATCAGACCAGGCGATGCTTGATGCCGCTCATAATGAGCCCGTTGGCCCGTTCTACCTGTCCATTGGTTTGTGGGTGGTACACCGAACCGTAATCGAGCTTAATGCCCATTTTGCCGCACCAGTCTTTGACTTCCTGGGCAGTGAAGTTAGTACCGTTATTGGTAATTATGCTGTAGGGGACACCATAACGGTGTATGATGTCAGACAAGAAGTCGACGACCGGCCCGGATTCTGCCGAAGTGACGGGCCTTGCCTCGATCCACTTGGTGAATTTGTCGACCATGACCAATAGGTAATTCTTTTTATTTGTCCCCCCTTTGAGTGGCCCGACCATGTTGAGACCCCAGACCGCGAAAGGCCATGTTATCGGTATTGTCCAAAGAGCTGTGGGGGGCATGTAGCTTTGATTTGCGAATAGCTGGCATCCAACGCAATGTTGGACTAGTGTCCGGGCATCTTCATGGGCGGTAGGCCAGAAGAATCCTACTCGGAAAGCCTTGCTGACCAAAGCCCGAGCTGTCGCGTGGTGGGCGCCCATGCCCGTGTGTATTTCTGCCAGGAGCTGCTGCCTCTCTTCTTCGGAGATGCACCTTTGTAAGATTCATGTGGTGCTCTTTTTATAGAGTTCACCCTCATGGACCTTGTATGCTTTAGAGCGCCGAATTATATGCCGTGCCTCCGCCTGATCCTCAGGGAGCTAATGTCGCATGAGGTAGGCGAGCATAGATTCTGTCCACGGGGCGATTACGGCCATAATTTCATGGGCGGAAGGTGTTTCCTCGAGTGCGGAGCCGCCGATGCTATGATCGTCAGGTTCATTTTCCGATGAAACATGGGCTCATTGATAGGTCCATTGGTGATGTCATCCTGCCACACAATGGAGGGCTTAAAGAGTAGCTCGAGGAAAGTGTTTTTGGGAACCGGGTCGCGCTTAGCACCCATGCGGGCGAGAACGTCCGCTGCTTGATTGTTGTCTCTGTTGGGCAACGTTGCATGGAAAACAAATTTTTTTCTATGCACACGCAATGATCTAGTCATGGAGATGCATAGCAACGAGGTGGAGAGTGTTTCTACGTACCCTCGTAGACCGTAAGCGGAAGAATTTTAACAATGTGGTTGATGTAGGCGAACTTCTTCGCGCTCCAACCGATCAAGTACCGAACGTACGACACCTCCGCGTTTTGCACACGTTCAGCTCGGTGACGTCCTCTGCCTTCTTGATCCAGCAAGACAACGAGGTAGTAGATGAGTTCTGACAGCATGACAACATGGAGACAGTGATGGTGAAGTGATCTCCGCAGGGCTTTGCCTAAGCACTACTAAAATATGACCGAGGGTGTAAACGGTGGAGGGGGACGCCGAACACGGCTATGCAATTGTCTGGGGTGTGCTAGGCGCCCCCTCCCACATATATATAGGTGGGGAAGAGGGGAGGCTGCAAGGAGGCGCCCCAAGTAGGCCGAATCCTACTTGGGGTCTTTCCCTATCCGCGCCCCCCTTCCTTTATTTGTCGGAGGGGAAAAGCGAAAGGGGGGAGAGGGAAGGAAGGGGGACGCCGAATCCCCCTTTTCTTTCCCCCATGGATCGGCTGCCAAGGGGGGGAGGGGCGCCAGCCCCCTGTGAGCTTGTGTGCTCTCCTCTAAAGGCCCAATAGGCCTATCATCCTCCCGGGGTGTCCGGTAACCCCTCCGGTGCTTCGATAATCACCCGGTACACTCCGAAACACTTCCGGTGTCCGAATATCATCGTCCTATATATCAATTTTTACCTCTCGACCATTTCAAGACTCCTCATCATGTCCGTGATCTCATCTGGGACTCTGAACAACATTCGATCACCAAATCACATAACTCATATAATATTATATCGTCAACGAACGTTAAGCGTGCAGACCCTACGGGTTTGAGAACTATGTAGACATAACCGAGACACCTCTCCGGTTAATAACCAATAGCGGAACTTGGATGCCCATATTGGCTACATATTCCATGAAGATCTTTATCGGTTGAACCGTTATGACAACATGCGTAATTCCCTTTGTCCATCGGTATGTTACTGGCCCGAGATTCGATCGTCGGTATCTTCATACCTAGTTCAGTCTCGTTACCAGCAAATATCTTTACTCGTTCCGTAATACATCACCTCGTGACTAACTCCTTAGTCGTTTGCTTGCAAGCTTATGATGTGTATTACCGAGTGGGCCCAGAGATACCTCTTCGATACTCAGAGTGACAAATCCTAGTCTCGATCTATGCCAACTCAACAAACACCTTCGGAGATACCTGTATAGCATCTTTATGATCACCCAGTTACGTTGTGACGTTTGATAGCACACAAGGTATCCCTCCGGTATCCGGGATTTGCATAATCTCATAGTCGAAGGAATATGTATTTGACATGAAGAAAGCAATAGCAATAAAACTGAAAGATCATTATGCTAAGCTAACAGATGGGTCTTGTCCATCACATCATTCTCCTAATGATGTGATCCCATTATTAAATGACAACACATGTCCATGGTTAGGAAACCTTAACCATCTTTGATCAACGAGCTAGTCTAGTAGAGGCTTACTAGGGACACGGTATTTGTTTATGTATTCACACATGTATTTAGGTTTCCGATCAATACAATTCTAGCATGAATAATAAACCTTTATCATGAATAAGGAAATATAAAATAACAACTTTATTATTGCCTCTAGGGCATATTTCCTTCAGTCTCCCACTTGCACTAGAGTCAATAATCTAGGTTACATTGTAATGAATCTAACACCCATGGAGTCTTGGTGCTGATCATATTTTGCTCGCGGAAGAGGTTTAGTCAACGGGTCTGCCACATTCAGATCTGTATGTATCTTGCAAATTTCTATGTCTCCATCCTTGACTTGTTCATGAATGGAGTTTAAGCGTCTCTTGATGTGTTTGGTTCTCTTGTGAAACCTAGATTCCTTCGTCAAGGCAATTGCTCCAGTGTTGTCACAAAATATTTTAATTGGACCCAATGCACTAGGTATTACACCCAAATCGGATATGAACTCCTTCATCCCGACTCCTTCATTTGCTGCTTCCGAAGCAGCTATGTACTTCGCTTCACATGTAGATCCCGCCATGATGCTTTGCTTGGAACTGCACCAACTGATAGCTCCACCATTAAATATAAATACGTATCCGGTTTGTGACTTAGAGTCATCCGGATCAGTGTCAAAGCTAGCATCGACGTAACCATTTACGACGAGCTCTTTGTCACCTCCATAAACGAGAAACATATCCTTGGTCCTTTTCAGGTACTTCATGATGATCTTAACCGCTGTCCAGTGATCCACTCCTGGATTACTTTGGTACCTTCCTTCCAGACTTATGGCAAGGCACACATCAGGTCTTGTACACAACATAGCATATATGATAGAACCTATGGCGGAGGCATAGGGAATGACTTTTGTTTTCTCTCTATCTTCTGTAGTGGTCGGGCTTTAAGTCTGACTCAACTTCACACCTTGTAACACACGCAAGAACCCTTTCTTTGAGTGATCCATTTTGAAATGTCGGATTGCGGGTTCCGGCAAAACCCTTGAGGTTCGAACACTGGGTGCACACAAAGATCTCTCCTCCCCTAGCTCACGCTCTCACCACAATCTCAAAGCTCAGCACGTCGAATTCGCAGAACAAGGGACACGGGTTTTATACTGGTTCGGGCCACCGATGTTGTGTAATACCCTACTCCAGTGTGGTGTGGTGGATCGCCTCTTGGGCTGAGGATGAACAGGTACAAGGGAAGAACAACCTCCTGAGGAGAGGTGTCCTTGAGCTCGGTGAGCTTGTGTGGTTGGGGATGATCTGAATGGCCCAAGATCAGTTGCCTCCTACGGTGGTGGCTAGTCCTATTTATAGAGGCCCTGGTCCTCTTCCCAAATGTAGGCGGGAAGGGAGCCAACAATGGCCAAATTTGAAGGGAGACAACTAGTACAAGTTATCCTGACTAAAGGTGGTCTTGCCTGCCAAAGGCTCTGGTGGTGACGCCGTCCTGGGCTCCACGGTGACCTCCATCCTGCCGTCCTGCTGGTCTTGGTCTTGTTGCACCGATATGGCAACCTTTGCCTGATGCCTCGGGACTCCTCACCTGCGCTTGCCTCTTTAGCACCAAAGAGGAAACAAGTATTCTGCGCGCTCTGGCGCCCGCTTGGCGCACGCCTGGCCTTGGTCGTCATGGCTTGCATCACAGGGACCTCGTGAGGTGCCCCTCGCATTGATCTCTCTGCTCCTCGCAATCTAGCCTAGTGAGGCCGCCCACGAGGAGGTCTTGCATTGTCCGCCTCGCGAGGCTTGGCCCCTCGCAAGGGTCTTGAGTGTTCGCTGATGAAGATGGGCCATACAGGGCCGCTGGTGGAGCCACACTGTGGGCTGCAGTGTGCAAGTCTGGGACCCCTGCCCTGTGACGCCGACAAGAGCCCCGGCCCAAGCGTTGCTTCGACTTGGCTTGAGGCGGCCAAGGGGCAAGTGCGAGGCGCATGAGCCCCAACAGCCTATGGCCTTGGTTGACTTGTGGCGATTGATGGGACGTGGGTGTATCCGCTTCCCCGCGCTGCCTCGGCAACTGCCCGACTTGACGAGTCCCTGATACATGCAGAGAAAACCATCATTACCTGTGATCGTGGGGGTCGCCGGTTGGCCCTCTCCTTCTATAAATGAGGAGGGGGGCGGAGCCCCCATTGCCCATCTCTTCCTGCTCCGCTTATTTCTCCTCCCTTGCTCCGTTGCTCGCAACGATTCCCATGGCGCCCATTCGGAGATTCTCAGCAGCAGAAAAGGGAAAAGCCCCCTGCGACGAGCCGGGCCTGCTTCCGCCGAAGAAGAGGCTGACCAGCCGCCATGATGTAGTCATGAGGCCCGAGGTGTCGAGGCCTTGGTGTGAGTGGCCTCCCCCCGGGTATCCGTTGCCCTTGTATGCCCAGGTCGAGGGCTTCGGAGGCAGAGGCAGCGACTAGCGCCATTCACGTCGAGGCCGTGGCTGCCACGCCATGGTGGCGCGCACCATCACCCCTGGAACCCACGCCGAGGGCTGCTTGCGCGAACTTGTGATGTGGGCGGTGAGGGAGTCCTGGATTAGGGGGTATCCGGACAGCCGGACTGTATACATCGTCCGAACTATTAAAGCGTGAAGATACAAGACTCAAGACTTCGACCCGTGTCCGGATGGGACTTTCCTTGGCGTGGAAGGCAAGCTTGGCGATCCGGATATTATATTTCCTTCCTTGTAACCGACTCCATGTAAACCCTAGCCCTCTCTGGTGCATATTGTAGGACCCTGAAGTATGTCTAGAGGGGGGTGATTAGACTACTTGACCAATTAAAAACTTAACCTTTTCCCAATTTTAGACTTTGGCAGATTTTAGCTATCTTTGAACAAGTCAAGCAATCTTCACACAATTCAAGCAAGCATGCAAAGAGTATATAGGCAGCGGAAATTAAAGCATGCAACTTGCAAGAATGTAAAGGGAAGGGTTTGGAGGATTCAAACGCAATTGGAGACACGGATGTTTTTGTTGTGGTTCCGATAGGTGGTGCTATCATACATCCACGTTGATGGAGACTTCAACCCACGAAGGGTAACGCAGTTTATGAGTCCACGGAGGGCTCCACCCACGAAGGGTCCACGAAGAAGCAACCTTGTCTATCCCACCATGGCCGCCGCCCACGAAGGACTTGCCTCACTAGCTGTAGATCTTCACTTAAGTAGGCGATCTCCTTGCCCTTATAAACTCCTTGGTTCAACTCCACAATCTTGTCTGAGGCTCCCAAGTGACACCTAGCCAATCTAGGAGACACCACTCTCCAAGAAGTAACAAATGGTGTGTTGATGATGAACTCCTTGCTCTTGTGCTTCAAATGATAGTATCCCCAACACTCAACTCTCTCTCACATGATTTGGATTTGGTGGAAAGAAGATTTGAGTGGAAAGCAACTTGGGGAAGGCTAGAGATCAAGATTCATATGGTAGGAATGGAATATCTTGGCCTCAACACATGAGTAGGTGGTTCTCTCAGAACCGGTAAGTTGGAAGTGTAGGTTTGTTCTGATGGCTCTCTCCACGAATGAAGAGGAGGTGGAGGGGTATATATAGCCTCCACAAAATCTAACCGTTAAACACAATTTACCAAACTCGGTGGGACCGAATTAACAAACTCGGTCAGACCGATTTAGTAAACCTAGTGACCGTTAGGGTTTTCGGTGGGACTGACATGCAACTCGGTAGGACCAATATGGTTAGGATTAGGGCATAACGTAATCTCGGTGAGACCGATTACCCAAACTCGGTGGGACCAATTTTGGTAATTAGCTAACCAGAGAGTTGGTCAGGTAAACTCGGTGGGACCGATTCGCTCTTTCGGTGAGACCGAAAAGTTACGAAGGAAAGCGAGAGTTTACATTGCAATCTCGGTGGGACCGATCGCTCACTTCGGTTAGACCGAAACGTTACGAAGGGAAACAGAGAGATTACAATCCCATCTCGGTGAGACCGAGATCCCTATCGGTCCCGATTTGCCTAGGGTATTGAACTCAGTGGCGCCGGATAGAAAGAATCGGTAGGGCCGAGTTTGACTTTAAGTTTAGGTCATATGTGGATGTGAGAAAGTAGTGGAGGGTTTTGGAGCATATCACTAAGCACATGAAGCAAGAGGCTCATTAAGCAACACCTCATCCCTCCTTGATAGTATTGGCTTTTCCTATAGACTCAATGTGATCTTGGATCACTAAAATGTAAAATGTAGAGTCTTGAGCTTTTGAGCTTGAGCCAATCCTTTGTCCTTAATATTTTGAGGGATCCACTTCCATCATCCATGCCATGCCATTCATTGAGCTTTCCTGATATATTTGTCTTGGAATAGCATTAGCTCAATGAGCTATATGTTGTTATGAATTACCAAAACCACCTAGGGATAGCTGCGCTTTCAATCTCCCCCTTTTTGGTAATTGATGACAACATATAGATCAAAGCTTCGACAAATGATAATAAGATTGAAGAACATCGTCGCTTTGAGAAGTATGTGATAAGCAAGAGCTCCCCCTAAATTTGTGCATATTTTAGGATTTGCTTTGGACTGCAAATGCACAAGGAATTAGGCTCATGGGTTACTCTTCCATGTCACATACATCTTGGTGGAGCGCTCAAAATAATAAAGATTGAATACATGCACTCATCACCAAGCACAGTGAATGATCATATAAGGATAAGCGAGATAATAACATATAAAAAGCATAAGTGTAGCTTATGATCAAACACATGATCATCAATGTCTCACAGGTAATAGCATAGTATCTCAAGCAATCAAAAGCAAACAAAGTTCAACCAAGAAGACAAGAGAGAACAAAAGCAGCAAATCTCTCTCTCGAAGCCTATGATCTGTACATTTTTCTCCCTGAGGGAGTCCCGGATTAGGTGGTGTCCGGATAGCCGAACTATCACCGTTGGCCGGACTCCTGGACTATGAAGATACAAGATTGAAGACTTCGTCCCGTGTCCGGATGGGACTTTCCTTGGCGTGGAAGGCAAGCTTGGCGATACGGATATGTAGACCTCCTACCGTTGTAACCGACTGTAACCCTAACCTATCCGGTGTCTATATAAACCGGAGGGTTTTAGTCCAGAGGACGAACAACAATCATACCATAGGCTAGCTTATAGGGTTTAGCCTCCTTGATCTCGTGGTAGATCTACTCTTGTACTACCCATATCATCAATATTAATCAAGCAAGAGTAGGGTATTACCTCCATCGAGAGGGCCTGAACCTGGGTAAAAACATCGTGTCCCTTGTCTCCTGTTACCATCCGCCTAGACGCACAGTTCGGGACCCCTTACCCGAGATCCGCCGGTTTTGACAACGGCACTGGTGCTTTCATTGAGAGTTCTTCCGTGTTGCCGCCATCGTAGGATGCCTCATCTCGCTCTTTAAAGACGATACTATCGCCAAAGAAGCCTTGGCCACCGGGTCGACTCTTCGCTAGGTGGTTTTCTCATGACCGCTAGTTCGCCATCGCTACCGACGATGACCTCTCGAGTCATCGAAACCAATCTCCATGTTAATTGAACTTGCCGAACAGTTAGATCCGATCGAGCTCTCCTCCAGAACGAGCTCTTGGATCGCATCGCCGCCTCGAGTCGCCACAGACTATGACCGGATCAGGCCTAAACCGATCCGAGAGAGATCAACTCTCCCCAGGCTACCCATCATGTTGCTGTGATAGAGGAGCAATGCGGCGATTCTTCTTCTATCTTAAGGACTAGCTACGTCCGGATTCCCGATCCCTCCATGCCGGATTCCCGCAGAGGGACGGATGTCGATCAAGCCCTGAACTTAATGTCAGGCGGCGGGTTGGACTCGTTGGATAACACTCAAAAATCCAAACTTCCGAAGTTCGAAACTTCGCCCCGAGTCCTAAATTGACGGGTTCCGGATCTAGTTCCACCCGGCCACCCAAACATTAACGATCTCTCTCGAATTCGGCAAGAGCCCGCTGAAACAAAGAGACATCATTATCACGATTCTCCCGATTATGAACAGGATAAAGGATCGCAGAGAGGAGGACGACTCCCAATTTTCTGCAATAATTGCATGGACAAGGGAATCCTAAACGCCATAAGTCGTCATGAAATTACACGCTTTGGTTGACTTGGTGACCATAGTACAAAAGTATCGTATGCGATGGAGAGCGCCTGGAAAACCGAAAGTAAATTTTGGGATAATCCGCCCCAATACATCCCTAGTCCGAAATAAAAGGGTGCATCATTATCAAGCACCAGGTTAAATACCAAAAACCAAAACCCCTAAAGGGTAATGGAATGTATCGAGGGTTGGCTAAACGGACCTCGCAAAATTCATAGCACGTAGGGCGCCACTCCAACTCATAGCCTTCGAGCATGTTGGATATCTTGCGCAGGTGGCCAAAAGTGGCGAAGAGCTTCTAGCTTCGTAACCCTCAGCCCAAAGCAACACCAAAGACGGTGTTATCAGTCTTCGAGACTTTCGTGATCAAATAACATGCGAAAACGAACACTCGCAACCTTGTCAAGTCTACCAAGTAGCAAATAATAAATCCATGGAGTGACACGGCTATTACCTTTAATGCCGCGATTTAACCTAAATTCCGAACAGCCCGAGCACTAGCCGCATTGGTCCTCAGTCCGATAGTGGACGACTTTCGCCTTACTAAGGTACTCATGGATGGTGGCAGCGGACTAAACCTCATCTATGAGGAAACCCTCCGAAAAATGGAAATAGACTGGAACCGCATTGAGCGAAGCAGCACAACCTTTAGAGGAATAATACCTAGCCGGAAGCATGCTGCACAGGAAAATCACACCGGACGTAGTGTTCGCTCACGGACAATTACAGGTCCGAGGAGGTCACATTTCAAGTGGCCCCGCTCAACAAATGGATATTATGCTTTATTAGGACGAGAGGCATTCACAATTTTTCAAGCTATACCCCATTATGGGTACATGAAGCTTCAAATGCCCGGACCTAACGGAATCATCACTCTCGCTTAGTGATCCGAACATAGCACTACCGAAAAACAAGACAGCCGTGACTAGCCCTCGAGGCACTATCCAAGCCCTAGCGGCCGAGGAACTCATCACATGCGCCTCCATGGTGAACAGGGACGATGTGATACTTGATAAAAGATCCAAGTCCACCTCTTTAAACCAGCGGATGAAATAGTCAAATTCCAAGTCCACCCAATGGACCTCGCAAAGACGGCCTCCATTGGGGCACAATTAAACCTCGATGTAGACGCCAGACTACGAGAATTTCTACGAAAATCGGGACATCTTTGCTCGGCACCCTTCGGACATGCCGGAATCCCACGACGGGTGGCCGAGCACACAGCCTAAATATCCTAAAAGGATTCAGGCCACCAAACAGCTCTTCGGCGCTTTTCCGAACCCAAGAGACAGGCCATGGGAGAGGAGCTAGCCAAACTTTTGGAAGCCGGATTCATCAGAGATATAAAACATCCGGACTGGCTAGCAAACCTGATGATGGTACAAAGAAGGATAAATCCTGGCGCCTATGCGTTGATTTTAAAGACCTTAATAAGGCTTGCCCAAAGGATCCCTTCCCCCTCCCTCGAATTGATCAAATTATTGACGCTACAGCAGGACACGACTCATTGTGCTTCCTTGACGCTGCATCTGCCTACCACCAAATCAAGATGGCAGAGCTGCACCAAGCTGCAACAGCATTCATCGCTCCATACGCCCGCTCGCTTCAACACAATGCCCTTTGGGCTAAAAACGCCGACGCAACATATCGTCAAGCATGATTCGTATATGTCCGCAAACCAGATCGACAAAAACAGTGGAAGCATATGTAGATGACGTGGTCGCCAAAACCAAGCACGCCGAAACTCTAGTAGACGACTTGAGGCTCACATTCGACAATCTTCAAAATATGACATCAAGCTCAATCCGGAAAATGCGTCTTCATGCTCCAGCCGGAAAGCTCCTGGGCTTCATTGTGTCCGGTAGAGGAATTGAAGCAAACCCAGCCAAGATCCGAGCTCTGTCACAATTGGATATTCCAAAAGACCTCAAACAAATACAAAATTGACGGGATGCATAGCAGCTCTAAGCCGCTTTATTTCCCGTTCGGGAGAAAAGGCGTTACACCTTTACCGCCTCCGCCGCATCAACACTTCGAGTGGACGGATGCCACGGCCGGACTCAAGAGATAAAAGCCATATTGGCAACAAATCTGGTCCTGGCCGCGCCCAATGTGGGCGAGCCAATGCTATTATATATCGCCGCAACACATCAAGTTGTCAGCGCGGTGCTCGTCGTCGAACGAGAAACAGACGGACACCGGTTTCCTCTTCAAAAACCGGTTTACTATGTGTCCACTATCCTAACTCCACGCAAGTCCTGCACCCACACTATCAAAAGATAGCATACGCGGTGTTCATGGCATCCCGGAAGCCGACACTACTTTAAAGAGTGTTCGATAACGGTAGCCTCCAAGTACCTCTTAATGACATTATAAACAATCATGACGCCGACGGGCCGGATTGCTAAATGGGCCATAGAGCTCCTTCCATTCGACATAACCTACAAGCCACGCATTTAGCTATCAAGTCGCAGGTTTTGGCCGACTTCGTGGCGAATGGACCGAAGTCAACTCCCTAAAGGGTACGACGATACTCCAATTGGATCATTCACTTTGACGGCTCCAAAATCTTGGCCGGCCTGGGGTCAAGCGTCGTCTAACGCCCCCAACCGGGGACACAAATACGCCCTTCAAATAATGTATACGGACCCCAACAACGCGAATCAATACGAGGCCTTCGCACGGCCTCCGGATGGCGATCTCCATGGGCATTCAACGCCTAGAGGTGCGCGATTCAACCTCGCAATATCTCAAATAAACGGAGACTTTGATGCCAAAGATCCGAAAATAGCAGCATACCGCAATGCGGTCATAAAAATGTCTGCACGGTTCAAAGGGCTCGAATTTCATCATATAGCCCGGGATAACAACCATGCGGCGGATATATTGGCACGCATCGGTGCAAAACGCGATGCCGTCCCACCCAATATCTTTCTGGAACGGCTGTTCAAGCCATCCGTACTATGTGAAGGGGAGTCCGCACAATAATCCCGGACCCAATCAAGACCGCCTCGATGTCAACACTCGACACAACCAGAGGCTCGCCTCGAGATAACACCTCCGCCACGTAAATAATGGCGGTTATCGCCCCGTGGACGGAACCATTCCTAGCCTACCTAACTAGGGAGGAACTCCCTGAAGACCAAAATGAGGCTCGCTGCATAGTACGACGATCTAAAGCCTATAAAGTCCATGAGGGAGAGCTTTATAAGAAAAGCACTACCGGAGTCCTTCAAAGGTGTATCTACGAAGAGGAAGGGTGAAACCTCCTGGCTGAAATTCATGCCGGACTGGGTGGGCACCACGCCGCAGCCCGGGCCCTTGTAGGCAAGGCCTTCCGTACAGGATTTTATTGGCCGACGGCCCGGGCAGATGCGCAGGATTTAGTCCAACGATGCGTCGGTTGCCAGCTTTTTGTTAACAAAAGCCACATGCCACCCACCGCCCTCAAAACTATACCCATCACTTGGCCGTTCACGGTCTGGGGGCTTGACATGGTTGGACCCCTCAAGGGAGGAAACCACAAGCAAAAATACCTATTGGTCATGGTGGGTAAATTCACCAAATGGATAGAGGCCAAGCCTGTTAAAACGACCGAATCCGGACTGGTGATAGACTTCATATCAGGGTAGTGCAATCACACGGTGTCCCCCACAAAGATCATCACCGATAACGACACCACTTTACGGCCGATGAGGTCAAATTATGGTGCAAAAACATGGGCATCAAGCTCGATTACGCCTCGATCTATCACCCTCAAACCAACGGCCAAGTCGAACGAGCAAATGGTCTAATCATGAGCGGCATTAAACCCAGACTAGTGCGATCCCTCAAGGAATCTAACACGCACTGGGTTGAGGAGCTCGACTCCGTACTCTGGGGGATGCGGACCATGCCGAATCGTACTACCGGATTCACACCATTCTTTATGGTGTAGGGCTGTCGGGGAGGCTGATCGTACCCACGGACACCTATGGGGCCGGCGGACCAGGCCCCTTTGTGGTTCGGAGGGGGGCGGAGATCGCACGAAGAGCGGATCGAGGCGAGGCACACGAGCAGTTTACCCAGCTTCGGAGCTCTCCGGAGAGATAAAACTCCTACCGCTGCTTGTTTGATGTATTGTGTTCTTACTAGGAGCGATGCGAGCTACAAAACCTAGCGCGAGCGTATCTGGTCTCTAGTGAGTCGAATGAACCAAACTCGAACCCCCCACGCTATGCATGGGCCTCCTTTTATATGCTCAAGGGTCTCCGACAGTGGCAACACAAAGTAGGGTACAAATGTAAAAATAGGAGTTGGTACACCTACTCGAACAGTGTACAGTGTAAAATACCTAACTCTGACGGCAAGGGACAAAAGCAATAAATGCTCGCCAGTGTCGCCCAAACAGTGCAACAGAGACCGTCAGATGCGCCTCCGCTCGCCACGATGGCAAGCTTGTCAGCGCCGCTTATCGCTGCTCTCCGCTGGCTGGGCTTCTCGACACGCAGCAGCGCATGGAACGGTCCCATGGCGACACGTCACTGGATGAGCTGGAGCGGAGATGGAGAGAAGGTTGCTTGTCAGCAAGCGCCTTTGCCGCGGCCGAATCCTTGTCGCGTCCGGAGGCTTGTCGCGCTCGAGCCTTCCCGGCAAGCTCCTCTGCTGTGGCCTTGTCTTCTGCATGCCTTGAGTGGCCTTCCCGACAAGCTCCTCTTGCCGGGGCCTTGTCTTCTTAATCAAATACTTTGTTCTTGAATGGCTCCAAAGGAACCACGGAGGATCTTGGCGGTGACGAGGCAAGCCCTGCCGCGGGGTGCTACAATCGTCTGCGGCATCTAGCACGGGATACTAGGGTACCCTACTCCAAAGACTCGACAGAGCCCCGGCTGGGTCAGACACGGTGCCGAAGCGCTGTCGGGCCAGGGCCAAACAAGTGCATCGGGCACACGCGCCTCGACCACGCCGCAACTCGCCGGACCCACCACGATCCCCACTAATGGCACGCACCGGACGTGGCGTCAGGCGAGATCGTGGGCGTGGTCGTGGGGTTTCTTTCTTAGGAAAAGCGGAGCGCCCGCCTCCCCTCTTTATAAGCGGAGGAAACAGGGCAGGCCGCCCACTCCGCCATCGCTGTCTTGTCAAGAAAACCACCGCCGCTCCCCTTCTTCTCCGGTCTGCGAAGAGAGCGCCCGCCCCACTTCGCCACAAGCGCGCTCACCGCCGTCGGCCTCCTCCGCCGCTTCGCCATGGCTCAGAGCCGACAAGGAGAAGGGCGTCAAGTCGGCCAAGCGCAGCGGCTTCGCGGCGTTGCGCAAGGAGCGGGCCATCTTCCCCCAGCTCGGGCGCAAGGGAGCTGCGGATGTCTTCTACCTCTTTTGGTCGACGGAGACGCGTGCGCATCCGCTGCACGAAGGTACTCCCCGCCTCCGCCTCCGATTTGGCCCCCAACTGGGTACCCCTTTTTCGCCTTTTCTTCTATTGCGGGCTTTGCCCGCCTTTTCCGGAAGTTCTTCTGCGACATCATGAACACATTTGGCCTCCGCCTCCTTGATTTCACAACCAAAGCCGTCTTCACCATGGCAGATATCGCGCAACTATGCGAAAAATTTGTCGCAGACCACCCAAGTGTGGCACACTTCCGCCACTTCTTCGAGCCCTGCCGAGAGAGAGGGGAGAGCCGCTTGCGGAGGGATAGCTTGGGTCTCTGTGATCGGCAAGAAAGAAGCGATTCTGGAAGGAGAGTTCCGCAACAAGTGGGAGGAGGAGAGCCAATTGGTGTTGGGTCGAGAGGAGAACTCAAGAGTTTCATCGCTGCCAGGCGCCAAACCCCAATATTATGCGGCAGAGATTGGAGTAACTTGGCGACGGAGGATGCGGTTGAAGATATTGTGACGGGATTTTGCGCCTCGGGCTTGCCGGGTTAAGTGAGGCGCAGCTTGGCGCAGACTTCCTTCGCCGCCAGACGCTTCCCTTGCAGGAGAGGAGGAGGCCTGCTTGGGAGTTCAAAATGCGGCGGACAGGATTTGAGGCGGCTTCCCGAGCCCTCTGATGAGGCTGCTCTGCTCCTACACAAGCAAACAACAGGTATCAACGAAGAAAGGGCACCCTTGCGCACCTAATAGTAAGGAGAAACTGCACACTTACTCTGGGCTTTGGCCGGGGCTGCTCCTAAGGAAGGGTTGCTTGGTCCGCAAGGGGTCTTGACGCAAGGCCGGAGACGAGTTGAGGACGATTCTCCCGTGGCAACAGGGGACGCGTCCGAGACCCCCTTGCCGACCTGCAACCCTTCCTCAGTGAGCAGCCCCCAAAGACAGCCCCCTGCAGGTGTGCAGTTTTCTCCTTACTATTAGGTGCGCAAGGGTGCCCTTTCTTCGCTGATACCGACTGCTTGCTTGTGTAGGAGCAGAGCAGCCTCATCAGAGGGCTCTGGAAGCCGCCTCAAATCCTGTCTGCTGCCACCACGCCGCCAAGGGAGGAATCTCCGCAAGGAACGCCTCCCGACAAGGGAGGCCACTCCGGCAAGGGAGGCTACTCAAGAAGGGACAGCCAAAGGACCCTCCAAAGGGTCGAGGCCATGGCTATGATCCCGTTGCAGGTAATTTCCTTACACGAAAATTTCCCTTGGGCTTGCTTTCTTTTGTTTCTCTTTTGGACATTTGCTTGATCGCTTTTCTTCGCCCTGACGCAGAGCCGATGGAGGTCGAGGCCGCCGTCGAGGAGGAAGCGTGCGGCAACACCGACGAGGCCGCCGTCGAGGAAGAAGAGGTCGTTGTTGTGGAAGAAGAGGCCGTCGCCGACAAGCCTGCACAGAAGGCCACCGAGGCTGCCGACGCAGAAGCCGTGAGGGGCTTGGCGATCGTGACCGACGGCCCCGAGGCCGCAGGAGCGCCTAAGCGCCACACCGATCACGACTCCCCGCCATTTAGGCGGCCAGCCCGAGGAGCCCTGAGCCCGGCGCCACCAAGGCCGGGCGAGGGTGTCTTCATCAAACTCCCTGGGAACCGAGCTCTGTGGCGGTCGAGGAGAGACCTTCGACGGCGAGCTACTCGTCATTGGCTGGGCTGGCCGTGGACGCGCCAAGCAGCAAAGCAAGGTGAGTCCGAGGAGGAGCAGGCTGCCGCTTCTACCGCGCCTTCGCAGGCCAAGTTGGAGACCCGGGAGGCACTTGTCGTGAGGGCAGGAGCGGACATGGAGAAGCGCGCAGAAGAGCTCCGGAGCGCCAACCAAGAAGCTCTCCGCGACGTAGCGGAAGCGCGGGGGCAACTTGCAGAAGAGCGCACGGCCTTCATCCTTGAGAAGGCCGCAGCTGAGGAGGAGGAGCAGCTGGTTGGCCGAGAAGCTCTCCGCCAGAAAGCGAAGGGCGCAGCGAAGGTCAACCTGGACAGCCACGAAGAAGACCTTGCCGCGCGAGGAGTCACTTGGCGGGCGCTTAAGGAAGCGAAGGATGCTGCCGCAGCCACGAGGCCGCCAAGGAAGAGCTGAAGGCGGCGGTGGCATACCGAGGCCAGCCTCAAGAAGAGCGGGCGAAGAGCTTGCCACGCCAAGCGTGAACGCGAGAAGGACGCCTACACTCTCGGCGAGCTGCAGAGTCGCCTCGGCCGATAGGGGCAAGGAGCTCGACGCCGCCAAGGATTCCAAGGCGGATCTTGAGCTGAAGTTGACCACTCTGACGCAGACGTTGGACGGCGCCAGAGAGCGGGAGGTGGGCTTGTTGGAGGCGATCAAGGCCAAGGAGGAGCTGCTAGCGAATGCTGCCTCCACCTGAAAGCACCTTGAGGGAGAGCATGGAGCATCGGATCAAGGTCTTGTGGACACCGGCCACGACATCCACAACGCAGCCGATGGAGCTGGGATGGCGGACCTTGCATACTCCTCCGACGAGCATCTCCAACCCAAATACCAAACTCAGTTTATTCTTCAAAGGCGTGGACGGGTCTCCAGCCGACTCGGAAGAGGTCCCAAAGCAGCTGGCCGAGGAATCACGCCAGATCTGTGCAGGAGCCCTCGAGAAGGTGTTGATAAAGGTGGCCTTCCGCAATCCGGGCCTCAACCTTAACGGCGTTATCAGATCCTTGCCGCCAGATGCCAACGTGGAGGAGCTCAAAGCCCGTGTCGCACCCATTGTGGACAAGGTGAACAAGATCAAGCGGATTGATGGCGACCCCGTAGACTAGGCCGCCAATTTTATCTCTCCCTTGTCGCTGTCGATCATGTTTAGAACACTTTGTTAGATCAGCGACAAGTTCTTCAGATCGATTGTTTGCCGTTTCGGAATCCCTAACAGGATCATCACCGACAACGACACACAATTTACGAGTCGCACCTTCATGCAGTACATCCAAGATCTTGGCGCCAAGGTCTGCTTTGCCGCTTGCTCACCCGAGAAGCAACGGTCAAGCGTAGAGGGCAAATGCTGAAGTGCTGCGCGGGCTCAAGACCAGAACTTTCGACAGGCTGCACAAGTGCGGAAGAAACTGGATCGAGGAGCTGCCGGTGGTTCTTTGGTCGATCAGGACGACGCCAAATTGAGCCACCGGCCAGACACCTTTTGCTCTAGTCTATGGAGCAGAGGCAGTTCTCCCCACGGAACTCGTATACGGATCGCCTCGAGTGCTCGCTTATGATGAGCTTGAGCAAGAGCAGCTGCGACAAGATGACGCGCTGCTCCTTGAGGAAGATCGTCTTCGGCCGCTCATGCGAGCTGCTCGCCACCGACAAGCTTTGCGCCGCTACCATAGCCGCAGAGTTAGTGCCGAAGTCTCGAGGAAGGCGACCTTGTTCTTCGCTGCTCAGTCCGCCAAGAATTCAAACAAGTTGACGCCAAGTGGGAAGGCCCTTATCGGGTGAAACGAGTCACTAGGCTCAAGGCCGTCCGCTTTGAGACCGAAGATGGCATCCCGTGAGCAACTCCTAGAACATTGAACATCTTCGCAAGTTTTACCCATAGGCGCGGTTGTCGAACCTGCTCAAGCAACCACCTTTTGTACAAGTCTTGCCGCTGTTGCATGTAATCCTTTGTACAAAGCCGGGCGCAGACCGTGCATCAAGAAAAGCTCATGTGTTGCGCAGAACTTGTCAAATTCATGCTTTCATCGTTTTATTGCATGTTTTGGCTAACACTTTGTGCAAAGAACCACACCCGTAAGCAAAATCGAGCCGCTTAGGCTGCATAACTTTATTTCCTCTTTCTTCTCTTTTCTCAAAGAAAGGAAGGCTCCCTCGCAAGCAAGTTAACCGTGGGGAAGGAGAGGATGATAATACTATGGACCAGTGCACCGCCGAGGAAGTTTCACCTCATCGGGAAGCAAGAGATGAAAAGCTAAGTTGCCAAAGTTTGAGCAATCAATTTTAAATTTTTAGTTATCTTCCTCGAACGATAGTACTTTGTATGGAAAACCTGCGCACGGAGGAACCAACTCATAGGTTAGTCGCGCCTTACTTTGTTTCGAGTCCGGCCAACAACTTAAGTGAGTCATGTTAGTCGCGACAAGGTTGCTTTGTCGGAGGCGGCACCGCCAAAGAAGTCTGATGTTCCGTGACTCGCTTTCGACATAAAAGTGCCCGCACCGACAAGTCCCCCAAACGCGTAAGGCGTAAACGCATAAAGGAAGGAATCAAGTAGAGGAAATAACGTTGCATTGATCGCCTAAGATAGAGTATATTACAAAATAACTTGTCGCTGATCTAACAAAGTGTTCTAAACATGATCGACAACGACAAGGGAGAGATAAAATTGGCGGCCTAGTCTACGCGGTCGCCATCAATCCGCTTGATCTTGTTCACCTTGTCCAAAATGGGTGCGACAAGGGCTTTGAGCTCCTCCACGCTGGCATCCGCGGCAAGGATCCGAGGACACCGCTAAGGTTGAGGCCCGGATTGCGGAAGGCCACCTTTATCAACACCTTCTCGAGGGCTCTCGCACGCATCTGGCGTGATTCCTCGGCCAGCTGCTTTGGGACCTCTTCCCGGAGTCGCTGGAGACCCGGCCACCACGCCTTTGAAGAATAAACTGAGTTTGGCGCCGGGTTGGAGATGCTCGCTTGAGGAGTATGCAAGGTCCGCCATCCCCAGCTCCATCAACTCGCTAGGATGTCGGCGGCGGTGTCCACAAGACCTTCGATCCCAAAGTGCTCCACGCCTCCCTCAAGGTGCTCTAGGTGGAGGCAGCATTCGCTAGCAGCTCCTCCTTGTCCTTGATCGCCTCCAACAAGCCCACCTCCCGCCTCCCCGGGCGCCCGCCCAACGCTCTGGCACAGAGTGGTCAGCCACCAAGATCCGCTTTGAATCCTTGGCGGCGCCGAGCTCCTTGCCCCTATCAGAGACGACTCGCAACTCGCCAAGAGTGTAGGCGTCCTTCTCGCGTTCACGCTTGAGCGTGGCAAGCTCTTCGCCGCTTTTCTTGAGGCTGGCCTCGGTGCCACCTTCGCCTTTCAGCTCTTCCTTGGTGGCCTGGCGGCTGGCAGATCCTTCGCTCTTAAGCGCCCGCCAAGTGACTCCTGCTGCAAGGTCTTCTTCGTGGCTGTCCAGGTTGACCTTCATTGCGCCAGCTCGCTTCCTCGCGGAGAGCTTCTCAGCAGCCAGCCGCTGCCTCCTCACCGCGGCCTTCTCAAGGATGAAGGCCGTGGCGCTTCAAGAAAGTTGCCTCTGGCCCGCTTACGTCATGGAGAGCTTCTTGGTTGGCGCCCAGGAGCTCTTTTCGCTTCTCCATGTCCGCTCCTGCCTCGCGACAAGTGCCTCCCGGTTCCAACTTGGCCTGCCTCAAGCGGTAGAGCGACAACAGCTTCTTCAAGTTGCTCCTCCCTCAGACTCACCGGCCGCTTCTTGGCACGCCCACTGCCAGCCAGCAGAGGCGAGTAGCTCGTCAAAGGTCTCTCCTCGACCCGCCTGGAGCTCGGTTCCTGTGGGAGTTTGATAAAGACACCTCGCCGGCCTTCGTAGGCGCCGGGCTGGGGCCTTGAGCCTGACGCCGCAGCAGCCGGGCGGGGAGTCGGCTGTCGGTAGAAGCGCTTACGCTCCTGCAAGGCCTCGTGGCCGCTGGCGATCGCCCGACCCCTCGCCGGCTTCAAGGCTTGGCAGCCTCGGTGGCCTTCTCACCAACAAAGCCTGCCAATGACGGCCTCTTCTTCCACAACAACGACCTCTTCTTCCTCGATGGTGGCCTCGTCGGTGTTGCCGCGTGCTTCCTCCTCGACGGCGGCCTCGACCTCCATCGGCTCTGCGTCAGACAAAGAAAGAGCAGTCAAGCAAATGTCCAAAAAGAGAAACAAAAGAAAGCAAGCCCAAGGGAAATTTTCGTGTAAGGAAATTACTCAGAACGGGATCCGTAGCCATGGCCTCGACCACCGGAGGGTCACTGGCGCTGTCCCTTGCCGGGAGCCTCCTTGCCGGAGTGGCCTCCCTTGCCTGAGGGCGCCCTTGCCGGAGATTCCTCCTTGGCTGGCGTGGTGGCAGCAGACAGGATTTCTGGGCGGCTTCCGAGCCCTCCCGATGAGGCTGCTCTGCTCCTACACAAGCAAACAACAGTATCAACGAAGAAAGGGCACCCTTGCGCACCTAATAGTAAGGAGAAAACTGCACACTTACCTGGGGGCTGTGCTGGGGCTGCTCGAGGAAGGGTTGCCGGTCCGGCAAGGGGTCTTGACGCTGGCCCCTGTTACCACGGAGAATCGTCCTCAACGACGCACTGCCGGGATCTTGGCCCTCTTCGACGCTTCTCGGGCCAGCGCCCCGAAAAGGAAAGAGTCCAGAACTAAGCAAATCAGATTCAAGATGAAGCAATAAAATTGAAGAAATACAAGCACAAATCTCAAGAGCTTACACTTCGCCTTTCCCCGCCGGAGCCGAGCGCGGAGAAGTCAAACTCCGGGCCGCCTCCGGTGCGACGAGACGGGAGTGGGCTCTCTTGGCCGCTGGCGGAGGCGTCAAGGTGGCTCGAGAAGATCCCCCCAGCTTGTCGCAGCAGCGGTGGGCGCCTCTGCTGCAACCTCGCTTGCCGCAGTGGAGCTGCCGCGCGGGCGCCGCTGGGCGATCTGCCGCCCGACTCGCCTCCGCCTTGCGAGACGCTCTTCGGCGGAGCCGGGGCTCACTGGCAGCAAGTCGCTGGGTGGTGGAGAAGAAGCGCCGGCGGGGTCCACTCGACCCGCCTCGGCTTGACAAGCTCGTCCTCGCCGACGACCTCCTCGCCAAGAAGGCTTGCCGCCGCAGTCCGCCTCCTCCACAAAGATACCCGGCTCCGGCGGCTGCTGCCGCCGCCTCCACCTCGGTGGCAATACGCGCCATCTCCTCGCCGGTGGTGTCACGGGTGAGCCTTTTTCGCCGTCGGAGCGGATCGGCACTTCTTCTAAGTCGTCAAGAACCGCCGCACGACCTCGCCGGGGGCTCGCCAAAGTTGGAACGATCCCATGGGAATCGCACAACGGCATCATGGCGCGGATGCGGTCGAGCGCTGAGTTGTTGCACAATGGTACAACCCTCGCAACCTAAACCACTCAGGGTGATCGGGTCGTTCTTGAACAGCTCTAGCAAAGATCGCGCCCAACTCCAAGACGGGTGAAGTTCCAGTTCAGGCCCGGGCGTAGCCTCATGATGTCTCCGCCGATTTTGAAACTCCCAAGCAGTGCCTCCTCCTCTCCGCAAGGGAGATGGCGCGGGCAAAGGAAGTCTGCGCCAATCGCGCTTACAGCTTAACCCGCAAGCCCGAGGCGCAAAATCCGGTCACAGCTATCTTCAACTTCAGATCCTCGGCGCCAAGTTACTCCAATCTCTTCCGCGCACTATTGGGGTTTGGCGACGACGTTGAAGGGCTGCGGGTTCTCCTCACGACCCAACACCAATTGGCTCTCCACTCCTCCCACTTGTTGCGGAACTCTCCTTCCAGACACGCTTTCTTTCTTGACGATCCTAGAGACCCAAGCTATCCCTCCGCAAGCGGCTCTCCTCTCTCGACGCTGGGCACGAAGAAGTGGCGGAAGAGTGCCACATTTGGGTGGACTTCCGACAAAGTTTTCGCAAAGATGCGCCGAAACCGCCATAGTCAAGACGGCGTTGGGGGTGAAATCAAGGAGGCGGAGGCCAAATGTGTTCATGATGTCGCAGAAGAACTGAAAAGGCGGCAAAGCCCGCAATAGAAGAAAAGGGCTAAAAGGGTACCAGCTGGGGCCAAATCGGAGGCGGAGGCGGGAGTACTGCGGCGCAGATGCACACGCTGCTCACGACCAAAAAGAGGTAGAAGACATCCTGTAGCTCCCTTTGCGCCGAGCCGGGGGAAGATGGCCCACTTTGGCGTTAACGCCGCGAGCCGCCAAGTGCTTGCCGACTTTGACGCCCTTTTCTCCTTGTCGGCTCGGAGCCATGGCGAGGGCGGCGGAAGAGGCCGACGGCGGTGAGCGCGCTTTGTGGCGAAGGGGCATGGGCGCTGTTTCTTCGCGACCGAGAAGAAGGGGGAGCGGCGGTGGTTTTCCGACAAGACATCGATGGCGGAGTGGATGGCCTGCCCCTGCTTCTCCGCTTATAAAGAGGGGAGGGGCGGACGCCCGCTTTTCCTAATAAAGAAACCCCACGACCACGCCCACGATCTTCAGACGACGCCACGTCCGTGCGGCTGCAGTGGGGATCGTGGTGGGTCCAGGGCGAAGTTGCGACGTGGTCGAGGCCGCGTGTGCCTGCAGACTGTTTTGGGCCTGGCCCGACAGCGCTGGCACTGTAATGCCCAGTTCGGGGGCTCCAAATGGGGTACTAGAGTAGGGTACCCTAGTATCCCGTGACTGCACGGACAGTTGCAGCACCCCCGCGGCAGGGCTTGCCTCGTCACCGCCAAGATCCTCCGTGGTTCCTTTGGAGCCATTCAAGAACAAAGTATTTGATTAAGAAGACAAGGCCCCGGCAAGAGGAGCTTGCCGGGAAGGCCACTCAAGGCATGCAGAAGACCCACGGACACCTATGGGGCTGGCGGACCAGGCCCCTTTGTGGTTCGGAGGGGGGCGGAGATCGCACGAAGAGCGGATCGAGGCGAGGCACACGAGCAGTTTACCCAGCTTCGGAGCTCTCCGGAGAGATAAAACTCCTACTGCTGCTTGTTTGATGTATTGTGTTCTTGCTGGAGAGCGATGAAGCTACAAAACCTAGCGTGAGCGATTCCGGTCTCTAGTGAGTCGAATGAACCAAACTCGAACCCCCCACGCTATGCATGGGCCTCCTTTTATATGCTCAAGGGTCTCCGGCTGTGGCAACACAAAGTAGGGTACAAATGTAAAACAGGAGTTGGTACACCTACTTAACAAAGGTACAGTTGTAAAATACCTAACTCTTAAGGCAAGGGTCAAAATCAATAAAGGACAGCCAGTGTCGCCCAAACAGTGCAACAGTGACCGTCAAAGCGCCTCCGCTTTGCCACGATGGCAAGCTTGTCGCCGGCTTATCGCTGCTCTCCGCTGGCTGCATGACCCTCGACACGCCGCAGCGCATGGAACGGTCCCATGGCGACACGTCGCTGGATGAGCTGGAGCGGAGATGGAGAGAGGTTGCTTGCCGCGTCGAATCCTTGTCGCGTCCGGAGGCTTGTCGCTCGAGCCTTTCCGGCAAGCTCCTCTTGCCGGGCCTTGTCTTCTCGTGATGCCTTGAGTGGCCTTCCGACAAGCTCCTCTTGTCGGGGCCTTGTCTTCTTAATCAAATACTTTGTTCTTGAATGGCTCCAAAGGAACCACGGAGGATCTTGGCGGTGACGAGGCAAGCCCTGCCGCGGGGTGCTACAACTGTCCGTGCATGAGTACGGGATACTAGGGTACCCCTACTCTAGTACCCCGACAAGGGCGCAGAGGTAGTCTTGCCCTGCGACATAATACATGACTCACCTCGCGTGCGCATGTATGAAGAAAGAGAAGCCGAGCTCGATCGGCAGGATAGTTTGGACGCATTGGAGGAGGAGCGCCGACGTGGCAAAAGCTCGCTCCGCATTCTATCAACAAGAAGCTCAAAGATATCAAAGCGAGGAAGCACGGCCAAAGCTTATAACGTTGGCGTAACTAGTTCTACGCTGCCGGTAAGAAAAAGGACAAACTCAAGCCCAAATGGGAAGGTCCTTCATCATCGACCAGGTCCCGATCAAGGAGCATACCGTCTGCTAAACGATCGAGCAACCGACTCGAGCCGAACCCATGGAATGCAGCCCGTCTACGAAGATTCTACGCCTAAGCACCGGACTCCAAGTTTGTCTCCTTCCTCCGTCCACATTTTCTATTTTTGCTGTCTTTTATTTCTCTCCTTCCTCCTCCTTCTTCTTGAAGCCTCTAGAGGCTCGCTTATGCGCTTTTTTTCAAGACATACTTGATGCGCTGTCCGCTGATTATAGTCGGGGCTTCTTTAATGTAAGCTTATTTATACGGGCTTCATGCCCAACACATGCGTTAAACTTCCGCATGTACCTTTTATTCACCATTATATGCATCGATATGACTTAAGTTTTGGCCAAGCTGGGTTGCTGGCTCTCGTGCTTACTCCCTACGCTCCCGATTGTTCGGCTAGGGTTGTAAAGGGAGCACCTCTGCGATTGTTACCGCTGGTCACCGGATGTGTACCTCGACTGGGTGAAGCCAAAGCTAGCGCTCTTAAGGGAATATTCGGTCGGTGAACTGAAAGATGATTTTAACTATTTACCCATCTGCCCCAGATGATTTTCTGCTTTCATAGCAGCTTTGACATGCACTTTAGGGCATGCATCCCAGCGAAAGGAACCCTTAACGGAACTATTCTCCCTGGAAGATGTTTCTTACTACCCATGTAATATAACATAACTAGTTGGGCACTTGTTTGATACATCAATAATGACCCCTACGCCTTGTCTCCATGCATACCCCGGTTCTTATATAACCACGAAGGTATTCGGACACACTCCGGACTATTGGGTCCTGAGGTCGGCTTAAAAGGTCCGCTATGACAAACGATCTACAATCCGGCTAGAAGACATTTTTTCATGTCATATTTTTACATAGTCAACTCGACTCATTGTATTCCTCCTCAATACCATCTAATAGGCTATCTAATTTACAATCTTGCTGGGAATACTTGGCGGCCAATTCTACTTGGCCGTACACTAAGCTTACATGGATCTCCATCCCATCAGCCCCACAGTCCGACGCCGGCCATGTGGTTTGGGTCACCTTTGTGTACCGCTGCCTTTACCATGGCCTGTGCCTCCTCGGGCGCCTTTGACGGCAGGTCGATATCTTCCATAGCTCGGAAGCGCCGCGTGCTCCTTGAAGCCGCTCGCTAGCTCCCCAATGCCTTTGGGCAGGAGATAGATGGCCACAAGGCTCTGGCCGACGCCTTTCATCACCGCCGGATTCGTTTGCGGTAGCCGACGTAATTCGGGAAGAAGATCACCAGAGAGCTGGGCATCTCCTCCTCAGACGACCTCGTGAGCAAACCTACATACATGTTTATGTTAGTCGCCTTCCTCGCCGAACTCTTTCAAAGTTCGCCAAGCACTCATCGAATATGTCGCGATGAA
The DNA here is from genome assembly GCA_021605145.1 of Aegilops bicornis. Lineage (NCBI taxonomy): Eukaryota > Viridiplantae > Streptophyta > Magnoliopsida > Poales > Poaceae > Aegilops > Aegilops bicornis. The sequence goes on along the minus strand of CM038671.1, from coordinate 552,527,370 downwards.
GCCGCCGATTCTCCTTACGGAGTCGCATAACCGGGCACGAACATCCTTTAGTTCCTCACCCAGCTTGGTGTTGGCATCTTGGAGGTTATTTTTCTCCTGCCGCACCTCGTAAGCACGCCTCGCTGGCCTTTAGCTGGCGCAAGAGCTGTTGCCTATCCGGATCTAGTCCGGCGCCATCTGCAATGTTTTTGTCGATTTACACACGCCGCACTTCATAAACTATTTATCTTTTGAAGCGTATATTACCAGAGGGGGTCTCTGTGGCTCCCCCTGTAGCGGCTAGTGCGGCCTCAAGTTGGGCCTTGCACTCTTCAAGCTCCTGGGACAGTCGGGTACTCTTTTTTGTAAGATCCTACATAACAAATGATCCTTAAATCGCTTATTCTAACTATTTTAAGTCTCGGGCCACTGGCATATATAATCGTCAAATTTCCTTACCCATTATGTCCTTTACATACTGCTCGTGGCTCTGGCTAGACCATCTTGAGCGGCACGGAGGTGCGATCTTCAATTGAAGGCATTCAAGGCCTCTTGGGAGAAACATGCGTCACGAAAAACTGTCCCGTGGCGCTTTGTGATTCAAGGCGCTCTCCACCTCGGAGTTGGTGGCGATAATCTGTTGGCATCCTCTCACGGAGGAGCATCCGACGTATGCCTCGTGGTTCGCCCGCTCGGACCCGGCTTTGGAGCCCGGCCGACGGAGGTTCGATTATAACCTCTCCGGACTCGGTCGGCGAGCGCTTTTTTTCTGAAAAAGGGCGTCAGCGTTAGTATGCCTTCCAGGAATCAATCCTAGGAACATGGTGACACGCCATACCGTTGCGGCGGAGTTTCGATCCGGATCACACTCCTTTTGCTTTGGGGCAGTCGCCCCTTGTTGGCTAGCCGCTGGCTTGGCTTCCGCCTCAAGGTACCCCCTGCGAAACACCATTGGTATACGGTGATCAAGCAATAAGCACGGATGGGTCATTATCGTAATATTGGGACCTCGGTCTCGCCATTCGTGAGGCTGGAAGTATTCCGGGGTAATCGGCCGTGATGGCAACCAAAGCATTGTCGATGCTAAGTTGGTGGAACACCCCGTCGATCAACTCCACCTTTATATCCGGATCCTCTTCAGAGGTCGGATCGAGGAACCGTTTCGGATCCTCGGGTTGTGGGGGCGGGTTGTGTATCTTCTCCACAGTCCGACGCAGTTCCTGTGCAGAAACCATGAAATGAGATATTTGACCACGGGAACATGGATCGGACAGGCCACAAAGATGTTTGCTTACCTAGCTTCGAGGATTATTCGAATAAAACTCCTTCAGTGGATTGACACGGAGGAAATCCTCCTCCTCCCCTTTATACATGGCAGACAAGATCTTGACCAGTTCGGCGACCGATCCCGGCCCTTTGCGGCCATGGCGGGTGGCATCGTCCTCCCCGTTGAAGTCCCACATGGGGTGGCCCCTATATTGGAGCGGCTGCACTCCCCTCATAATGCAGATTGCCATGACTCCAATCATGGTCAATCCGGCATGAGCCAGAAATCTTATTCGGCTCATCAAGTAGAGGACATCCCGGTCATTTTTCCTCCGGGGGCTCCGAGGGCGCCAGCTTAGGCGCTTCTTCAGAGGAGCATTGCTGAACTCCGGAAGGCCGATCCGAATAGGATCCGCAGCGGACGCCCTCCATGTAAAACCATTCCAAAGGGGTCTTGGACGCCTTCTTCGGGGTTCCGGATAGGTATCCGGTCCCGGCGATGCGCCATAGCTCGGCTCCGCCCACTTGATATATTGACCCCTCATAAGAACGGGGTACTAGGCAGAATAATCTCTTCCACAACCTGAAATGAACCTCGATGCCCAAGAACAGTTCACAAAGGGCCATGAAGCCCGCGATGTGCAAAATGGAGGCAGGCGTAAGGTGGTGCAACTGGAGGCCGTAGAACTCCAAGAGCCCCCGGAGAAACGGATGGATTGGAAATCCGAGTCCTCTTACTAGATAAGAGATGAAGCATACACGCTCTCCTTTAGAGGGATCAGGGACACTCTCCGCTTGCTTTCCGCCCTTGTAGGTGGCAAGTCCGGCTCGAACCGAACCATGAAGGCCGGGGAAGAAATCCCTTGGTTTGGAGTATAACTAGCTCGCTATGCGAACTGAGCATCTCTCCCAATTTGTGCTGAGGGCTGGGAGCGCGAGAGGAGGAGCCAGATTGACTGGCCCATGGTGGAATAGGCTTTGGTCGAGGCGCCCGATGAAAGCTCGCGAAGGGGGGATGGTGTGACTCAGATCTAGATCCTCGCTCCTTTTATAGGCAGCTCATTTGCGCAGCTAGGGGGGTAAGTATAAAAATACCCTGGCTTTTCGCATTCATTCAAACGCGTGGAAGATGGCCATTATTGGGCATAGAAGCCAAGGAGCGCAGCATTTATCAGAAGTCGGACACTATTCGACAAGTATATGGAATTTGGAGAAGAACCCGCCTCGCAATGCTGAAGACAATCAACGCCACCGGACTCATCGTCATTGAAGCCTGGTTCGGGGCTACCGAGGAGTCCCGGATTAGGGGCTGTCCGGATAGCGAACTATCACCGCTGGCCGGACTTCTGGACTATGAAGATACAAGATTGAAGACTTCGTCCCGTGTCCGGATGGGACTTTCCTTGGCGTGGAAGGCAAGCTTGGCGATACGGATATGTAGATCTCCTACCATTGTAACCGACTCTGTGTAACCCTAACCTATCCGGTGTCTATATAAACCGGAGGGTTTTAGTCCATAGGACGAACAACAATCATACCATAGGCTAACTTCTAGGGTTTAGCCTCATCGATCTCGTGGTAGATCTACTCTTGTACTACCCATATCATCAATATTAATCAAGCAGGAGTAGGGTATTACCTCCATCGAGAGGGCCCGAACCTAGGTAAAAACATCGTGTCCCTTATCTCCTGTTACCATCCGCCTAGACGCACAGTTCGGGACCCCTACCCGAGATCCGCCGGTTTTGACACCGACACTCCCCTTTGGCAACAAGTTACCAAAAGTTCCTAGAAAATGCATAGGACTATATCGCCTCTCGTGCTTGGTCTTCCGCTGGTGGCGAGAGATGGCTCCTTGGACGAAGACTTCAGCTTGATGTGGTAAGAGTCAAGGAGTTGGTGCCGGAGCTGGTTGCGCTGAGCTGTAGCCGGAGCAGATGAAGTGACTCGGTGTCTGCAATCGGCGGCTCTGACTGATCTCCGAGCTCGAGGTACTGCAAATGCATCAATTGTTGTCCTGCCCTTCCTCTCCTGCATGTCATCCTGTAGCTGCTCCACAACCGATCAATCTCAGCCATTTTGACATCAAGATCATAGAATTTTTGTTCCATGATTCTTTCCAGGCTCTCCTTGTTTTGAGTTAGGGTGGCCAACCCCTTCTCAATCCACAGAGTTGATGCTATCAAGTAATCAAGCTGCTCCTGCTTGTTCTTCAAAAAGTACTCAGATGCCTCTGCTAGAGTTGGCATCTTGGCACCTTCTCTTTCCTTGCCTTCTCCTTCTTCTCTTGAGCTTGTACTGATGATGGTTCATTCTCACCATGACAACTTGATTGTCCTCAAATTCAGGATAGAGAACTAAGTGTTCCTTATCCAACAGATACTTCCTCGTGCCCATCTTTGAGTTAAGCAACTCCTGAATCTGTGGGGCATATCTGCAGCTTCTCTTTTGGTCTACTGCTGTCCTCTTGATTGTCTCAACTATGAGGCTCATGACCTTGAATTTCTGGGGCACATCAAAAATGTGAAGCAAATTAATTGCATGCCCTCTGATCATGTTGTGGTCACCTGATTTGGGCAACAGAGTGTGCCTTAGGATCCAGCTTGATCGCTTGGCAGTCCCGACAGAAGAAAATGAACTCGATCCAAACTTAAAAGTCTCAAGTGCATCATCTGGGATCTCCTTGTACATCTATGACATTGAGTTGTGATCCATCTTCTTCTTGGCATAAATGTCCAAGTCATCTTCACTTTCCTTTGGGGCATTGATCAGACTAGCCCATTCCTCAATGGTTGACTGGTATCTCATTCCTTCTGACATCCAAACTATCCTGCCATCTGGATAGAAATGTGCTGTGGAGTAGAATTGCATAATGAGCTCGTCATTCCAGTTTGTGAGCTTCTGCCCAACAAAATCTACAACTCCACATGCACTGAAGCTATCATATACTCCAGGATAGTGTTCTTCATTCTCCTGAATGTAGGTCCAGTCGACCCACCTCATATCACATACTATGGGTTTCTTATCCAATAAGATGATCTCATAGAAGTCCTGCTGCTCCTTGGTGTGGAACCTGTAATCTATAGCAGTCCTTCTCCTGGTGACATATGGATCTGACTCTCTCCATAGCCTCAACCCTAAATCTCTCCCCGATCTTTCATGTTCTCAGCCACATGATGAGCATCATTGTGGTCTGGAATCTTGGGTTTGAGCTTCCTTAGGACTTGCCCTTCATCATCTTCCTCACAGACAACATCGTGCATTGGGGCCTTTGTTCTTTTCAGAATTGGTATACTCCTGTTATTCCTCTTAGGTGCATTCTTGGGCTTGGGGGTAGCTTTGGGTTCTTCTTTCGGCTTTGAAGTTGCAGCCCCTGACTTGATAGCATCACCCATCAGCTTTTGTGCCGTGGGTGTTGGTGCAGCAACCTCTTCTTCCTCTTCTTCCTCCATCATGGAAGGCTTTCCAATTACTCTGGCCATGGTCTTCTTGACCCTTTCCTTCCTCTTCTTCTTTCCTTCAAAGAAGGGCTCTTTGGGTTGGGATTCCAAAGAAGTTTGAGTGGAGACTACGGCTTTGGACATTGGTTGTATTCCCACGGCCTTTTGATCTTCATTATCGGCTTAATGCAATTGAGCTATACTCCTTCTTGAGCACTTTCTTCTTTGAAATAGCCTCATCCTCAATCGCCACATAATCCTCATCCTCGCACTCGAGGTTTTCTTCTTCCTTGTCCTTGTGGCAGCCTTGGGCAAATTGTCGAGTGCTCCTGCCCCTCATCTCGAGCTGCTAGAGGGACTAGTGCCCTCACTCATGTGAATCTGCTCTTCCGACTTGTTCTCGCTGTCACTTTGGTCCGACATGCCGCACAATAATCCGATCGCTGACCCTGTGAATAGTTATAGATGAGGTAGAGTGGATGATCATCAAAAAATGCAGAGATTTTTGCAAAACAATGATTCAAAAAACTTAGTTTTAGTTCTCCACAGAAAGCATTTCTGATCTACCGATTTTCAAACTCGGTGATACCGAAGCAGTTTTGGAACCTAAACTAGTGAACTCGGTCAGACCGAGTCACAGTTCGGTGGCACCGAGACTGCTAGGGTTTCACAAAGTTTTAAAATCGGTCACACCGATTTGTAAGTCTCGGTCAGACCGAGAGTTACTAGTGCAATGGCATTAGCCAAATCGGTGGGACCGCGTTTTTCAACTCGGTGGGTCCGAGATGGTTTCGGCGGAAACCTAACCCTAAATTTTCGAATCACATCTATTCTAAGGAGTGTTTTGACTGGATAGAAGTGTTTCAATCGTGGCAAGAAGCTTTATGAACACAATGTGCTGAGAATCAGACGAGGATAGCACTGTGATCGAGTTCATACCCTAGTTCGGCGGTGAACTCGCTATGGCGGCAACGGCGGAGAAGAATTCCGTTGACGGCGGCGGAGACCAGCGACAGGAGGCGGCTGGCGACGAAGTCGACGATCCGGAGACCTAGTAGGCAGAGCGAACTATGCGTGGGCAAGGAGTTTTGGAGAAAGTTTTCCAAAATTTGGCCGTGTGAATATATAGCCCGACACTGTCGGTGTGACCGAGTGGAACAACTCGGTGGCACCGAGATGCATAATCATAATGATTACAGCAACTCGGTGTGACCAAAAGTTCAAATCGGTTGCACCGAGATGAAAACCTAGATCGACATAGTGATCTCGGTATGACCGAAATGGAGGAATCGGTCAGACCGAAAATCACAAAGAAGTTTTGGAAGTTTTAAGTCTATGACGAATCAGGGACTCCGAGTGCTCCTCACAAAGAGTGGTTGGAATCTGACTTGATCAAATTTTGTGATGTAGCATGAATAGAGTTTGAGACGAGAAAAGCATAGATAGCTAGAGAAGGTTCTTAGGCATTCTTGTCCATCCACTTGGCCAAAGGAGAAGAAACCAATCAATCAAAACAACAAGTGGATGTCCTCGAATGAGTAAAATATGCAACCAACATGCTCACACAATAAAATGACAAATGAAATATGTGACAAAGCATGCACAACCAATTCTAGCATCTATCAAACAATTGGCGATGACTAGGTCATCTATATATGAGTGTATTGACTTAGGAGTCAAATGAGAACATTTGATCATAGGTCATACTCATCGTTTAAGCTCAAGTGGGGTTACCACTTTAACATAAAGCATTTATGTGTTCACATCATTAGAGTTGCTTTGACTCAATTCTTAGAGTTAAGACCCCCCTAGATGTGAGATCCCCCCTTAGAGGGATGAACTAACCTTGGGTTTTGTCGTTGATGACTTCATGTAGGTGTTGAAGATGTGGATGCTCAATGTTGATGTAGATCTTTTGGAGCAAACCTTTGGAGTGAGTTGCACTTTCAATACCTACATGGGTTAGTCCCACAAGGAACAAACAAAATATCCATAGACATAGAGTGATGCACACACAAAAGGATGTCCATGAAAGCATTAGGTTACCTTGTCCCTTGCCTTACCAACATGAGGGTTTGTGACTCCTTGAACTAGTGCAAGATATGGAAGATGATTGCACTTTGCCTTGCCATAATGATATGAGTGAAGAATGTTGGCGGAGTCACCCTCAAGAACTCTCTAGGTCTTCTTCTTCGGGATCCACATCATCTTGATGGGAATCCTTGGTGTTGTAGTTGTACTTGATGAAGTAGAACTTGACGTAGTCTTGAGAACCCACTTGACCAAGGCCTTAGGTGCTTCTTCAAATGCATAAATCTCCTCTTTAAGCTTGTCCTTGCCTTTGTTCTTGTGGTCTTGTGGTGGAAGATCATCTTGTGCTTGTGTTCCCTTGAGGGAAGTAGGATCATACTTCTCTTGTTGAGGAACAAACTTCGTCTTGGGGTATTGATCTTCTTCCCACTCTACTCCATTGGCATTGAACTTTCGTTCAAAACCAACACCTTGATTCTTCCGGTGCCTTCCTTGCTTATGCATAAACTTCCTCAAATTGCTTACTCCCGGCAAGGCTCTTGTATACACCTTTCTCTATAATTCCCTTCAATAAGTTGTTTTCTTGCTCAAGAGTAACTTGGCTAAGAGGATCATTAGTGGAATCAAGAGAACTACTAGAAGCAACAATATTGGATTTAGCATTGTTATTGTTACTACTAGAGGAAGAATGTTTTTTGTTCTTGTTACTAGACTTGACTTGAGGCATGTAAGTATATAAGAGTAAACGCTTGGCAATGTAAGAAGAACTTTTCTTACAGAGATCATCATTGATCGCTTTTAGGAACTCATGCTCTTGCTCAAGATTGAGCTTTTCAAAGCGTAACTTCTCATGAGCCCTTAAAAGTTCTCAATGATCTTTGAAGATAGTTTCATGAGCTAACTTAAGAATGTTTAGTTCTTTAGTTAGAAGCTCAATCTTCTCCTTATCATTGCCATTCGTTTCATCTTGATTAGCATGATTAATTGACGTTTCATCATAGTATTCATCACTAGAGTTGTCAACAAGTAAATCATCATCACCTAGCAAGTCATCTTCATCACTAGTAAAATCCACATACTCGGGGTGTGTTACCTTAGGACCTTTGGCCATGAAGCATCTTCCAATTCCTTCATTTGGTGAATCAAATATGTCGTAGGAGTTGGTTGACACAAGTGCTAGACCGGCAACACCTTCATCTTGAGTGTATTCGGAGTCGGAGTGATAGCTTCTCTCGGAGTGATTGTCAGAGTCGGAGCCGGATACCCATTCACCAACATGAGCTTGATGTCTTCGTTTTGTGTAGCTCTTTGATGAATTGTACTTCCTTTCCGAATCCTTGCTTCGCCGTGAGGGTATTCGTTCATAACGATCATCTTTACTCCTTCTCTCTCTTGGTGGTGATTCTTCTCTTCTACTTCTTCTCTTGGGAGAATCTTCTCTTCTTTTGTAGGGTGCCGTACACTCATTGGAATAGTGTCCGGGTCTCCCACAATTGTAGCAGTTGCGCTCTCGACTAGAAGATCTTTTGTCATTGTAGGACCTTGACTTAGAGCTTCTTTCTTTGCTTCTACTCTTTTAGAATTTGTTCAAGTTCTTCACCATTAAGCTCAATTGTTCATTGAAGGTTTGTTTCTCACTTGATGATGTGGGGGATTCACATGAGGCTTTGTAAGCACCACTTGACTTGTTATGAAGTTCCTCCTTATCCTTCACTGACATCTCATGAGCAACAATTCTTCCAATGACTTCTGTTGGCTTGAGATCTTTGTAATTTGGCATCGTTTGGATCAATGTGCACACAGTATCATATTTTCCATCCAATGCTCTTAGGATCTTCTTGATGATGAATCTGTCGGTCATCTCTTCAATTCCTAAGCCGGTAATGTCATTCGTGATAAGAGCAAGCCTAGAGTACATTTCAGCGACACCTTCACCATCCTTCATTTTGAACTTGTCAAGCTGACTTTGGAGAACATCCAACTTGGATTCCTTGACGGAGTTGGTACCTTCATGCATATCAATCAAAGTATCCCAAATTTCCTTTGCATTCTCAAGACTGCTGATTTTGTTGAACTCTTCGGGGCACAAGCCATTGAAGAGGATATCACAAGCTTGAGCGTTGTATTGCAGCATCTTCAACTCTTCCGCGCTAGCTTCACGGTTCGGTTCTCTCCCATCAAAGAATTTACCTTGCAAACCAATACACACAATAGCCCAAACGGCGGGGTTATGTCCGAGAATATGCATTTTAATCTTATGCTTCCAACTAGCAAAATTAGTGCCATCAAAGTAAGGACCTCTATGGTGATAATTTCCCTCACTAGACGCCATACTCTCCTAGGTTGTGAAACCAAGGCTATGACCACCAAAAGCTATGGAAATCAAAGAAAATGGAGACCAAAGCTCTGATACCACTTGTAGGACCTTGAAGTATGTCTAGAGGGGGGTAATTGGACTACTTGACCAATTAAGAACTTAACCTTTTCCCAATTTTAGACTTTGGCAGATTTTAGCTATCTTTGAACAAGTCAAGCAATCTTCACACAATTCAAGCAAGCATGCAAAGAGTATATAGGCAGTGGAAATTAAAGCATGCAACTTGCAAGAATGTAAAGGGAAGGGTTTGGAGGATTCAAACGCAATTGGAGACACAGATGTTTTTGTCGTGGTTCCGATAGGTGGTGCTATCGTAGATCCATGTTGATGGAGACTTCAACCCACAAATGGTAACGGTTGCGCGAGTCCACGGAGGGCTCCACCCACGAAGGGTCCACGAAGAAGCAACCTTGTCTATCCCACCATGGTCGTCGCCCACAAAGGACTTGCCTCACTAGAGGTAGATCTTCACGAAGTAGGCGATCTCCTTGCCCTTACAAACTCCTTGGTTCAACTCCACAATCTTGTCGCAGGCTCCCAAGTGACACCTAGCAAATCTAGGAGACACCACTCTCCAAGAAGTAACAAATGGTGTGTTGATGATGAACTCCTTGCTCTTGTGCTTCAAATGATAGTCTCCCCAACACTCAACTCTCTCTCACAGGATTTTGATTTGGTGGAAAGAAGATTTGAGTGGAAAGCAACTTGGGGAAGGCTAGAGATCAAGATTCATATGGTAGGAATGGAATATCTTGGCCTCAACAAATGAGTAGGTGGTTCTCTCTCACAACTGGTAAGTTGGAAGTGTAGGTTTGTTCTGATGGCTCTCTCCACGAATGAAGAGGAGGTGGAGGGGTATATATAGCCTCCACACAAAATCTAACCGTTACACACAATTTACCAAAATCGGTGGGACCGAATGAACAAACTCGGACAGACCGATTTAGTAAACCAAGCGACCTTTAGGGTTTTCGGTGGGACTGACATGCAACTCGGTAGGACCGATATGGTTAGGGTTAGGGCATAATGTAATCTCGGTGAGACCGATTACACAAACTCGGTGGGACCGATTTTGGTAATTAGCTAACGAGAGAGTTGGTCAGGTAAACTCGGTGGGACCGATTCGCTCTTTCGGTGAGACCGAAAAGTTACGAAAGGGAAACAGAGAGTTTACATTGCAATCTCGGTGGGACCGATCGCTCACTTCGGTTAGACCAAAATGTTACGAAGGGAAACAGAGAGATTACAATCCCATCTCGGTGAGACCGAGATCCCTATCGGTGAAACCGATTTGCCTAGGGTTTGTGGCAGTGGCTATGACAATTGAACTCGGTGGCGCCGGATAGAAAGAATCGGTAGGGCCGAGTTTGACTTTTAGTTTTGGTCATATGTGGATGTGAGAAAGTAGTGGAGGGTTTTGGAGCATATCACTAAGCACATGAAGCAAGAGGCTCATTAAGCAACACCTCATCCCTCCTTGATAGTATTGGATTTTCCTATAGACTCAATGTGATCTTGGATCACTAAAATGTAAAATGTAGAGTCTTGAGCGTTTGAAGTTGAGCCAATCCTTTGTCCTTAATATTTTGAGGGATCCACTTTGATCATCCATGCCATGCCATTCATTGAGCTTTCCTGAAATATTTGTCTTGGAATAGCATTAGCTCAATGAGCTATATGTTGTTATGAATTACCAAAACCACCTAGGTATAGTTGCACTTTCACATATATAAATCGGAGAGGTTGGTCCTTAGAAGGCCGATCACAATTATAATCATACCATCATAGGCTAGCTTCTAGGGTTTAGCCTCTACGACCTCGTGGTAGATCTACTATTGTACTACCCATATCTTCAATATTAATCAAGGTGAAGTAGGGTTTTACCTCCATCGAGAGGGCCCGAACCTGGGTAAACATCTGTGTCCCTTGCTTCCTGTTACCATCAGCCTAGACGCACAGATCGGGACCCCCTACCCGAGATCCGCCGGTTTTGACACCGACATTGGTGCTTTCATTGGGAGTTCCTCTGTGTCGTCGCTGCAAGGCTCGATGGCTCGTCTCGTTGTCAGGGACAACATTACCGCAGAGGGAGCTCTGGATGTAGGCCAAACTCTCTGACTAGGCGGCTTCGTCATGGCCGCCCCATCGGTCGTCGCTACCGATGGCCTCTCGGGTCATCACGCATAAACTTCACATCAATTCGAGCTCGCTAACAGATGGATCCGCTAGAGCTCTCTTCTCTTAATGAGCTCTTGGATCGCATCGCCGCTTTGGGAGTCGCAACGGACTATGACCGGATCGGGCTTAAACCCAACCAAAGGGGCATTAAATCCCCGCCAGCCACCCATGAGATAGCGGTATCGGAGGAACCACACAAGGAGTATCCCTCTATTTTGAGGACGAATTATGTACGGATCGCCGAGCTCCCAGAGCCGGACACCCGCCCGGGGGATGATATGACCCGGGTCCCGGACTTAGAACCAGGCACGGGGCCGAAAAAATTGGGCAGCGTCCCGAATCCCGAGCTGTTGAACTCGAAAGCTTCCATGCCCCGGGGTGCTAGATCGGATCAGAATCCGGATTCAGCTATAACCACCCGCGCGGACTTACATCGTCTCTCCAATATCAGGCAAGTGCCCCAGGAGACAGTACATCATTACTGGGCCAGATTCCTCCTTGCGCTAAACAAAGTCGAGGACTGCCACGAGGAGGATGTAGTCTCGCTCTTCTGCAAAAACTACACGGACAAAGGAATCCTTAATGCTATAAGTCGCCATAACATAGTACGATTTGCGGACTTAGCAATCATAGTACAGAAGTACTGTGTGATGGAAAGCGTCTGGAAAACTCAAACTGAATTTTGGGACATTCCGGCTTTCACCAAAACCTTTGTCCGAACTAAACGGGCGAACTCTCGCGAGTTGACCGATCCAATCCCCAAGAAACCAAAGCCCACCTGTATGGGAACCAGATTGGAAAAATGGCTCAATGGGCCATGTAAACTCCACGACACTCCGGACACAGCACCAACTCATAGCCTTAGGGCATGTTGGATACTCCGGCAGGTTGCAAAAAGTGCCGAGGATCTTCTTACAGAACAACATCCCGCCAACGAGCACAAAACGGTACTAACAGTCTTCGAGACTTTTGCCTTAAACAGTAGGCACAAGCGATCTCATCGAAGCTCCACGGAAATTGGCCATATGGCCAAAATAAACCCCTGGAACGACACTGCTATAAGTTTTAATGCCAGTGACGAACCTTGATCCCGGACTGTCCGGGCACCAGCCGCTCTAGTTCTTAGCCCAATCGTGGAGTGCTTTCGACTCACTAAAGTGCTCATGGACGGCGGAAGCGGATTAAACTTGATCTATGAAGAGACACTCAGCAAGATGGAAATTGACAAAGGCCGCATTGAACAAAGCGGCACAACCTTCGGGGGAATTATCCCTAGTCGGGAAGCGCGGTGTGCAGGAAAAATCACACTTGACGTGGTATTCGGCACCCCGGAAAATTATAGGTCCGAAGAAATCACATTCCAAGTGGCACCTTTTAGCAGCGGATACCACGCCTTTTAGGGCGGGACGCGTTTACAAGCTTTCAAGCTATACCCCATTACGGGTACATGAAGCTTAAAATGCCCGGGCCCAATGGAATCATCACTCTAGCCAGTGATCCGGACGTCGCACTTCGCGCCGAAAACAAAACCGCGGCACTAGCCCTGGAGGCATTATCTGAGGCCATAGCAGCCGAAGACTTAACAACAATGCAGGCCACCGTGGACAGGGACGATGTGATACTCGACAAGTGACCCAAGTCCACCTCATTTAAACCCGTAGACGAGATAGTCAAATTCCAAGTCCATCCAACAGACCCCACGAAGACAGCTTCCGTGGGGACACAGCTGAGCCCCGCGATGGACGCCACACTGCGAGACTTCTTACGCGAGAACTGGGACATCTTTGCCTGGCACCCATCGGACATGCCAGGTATCCCACGCAGATTGGCCGAACACAGCCTCAATATACTAAAAGGATACAAACCGGTCAAGAAGACTCTAAGACGGTTTTCAGAGCCCAAACGGCAGGCCATGGGGGAAGAGAGCCAAACTACTCGAGGCCGGATTCATCAGAGATATCAAGCATCCAGATTGGCTGGCAAACCTAGTAATGGTACCAAAGAAGGACAAACTCGGCGCCTATGTGTCGACTTTAAAGACCTCAACAAGGCTTGCCCAAGGATCCCTTTCCTCCCTCGCATCGATCAAATCATTGATGCCACAAAGAGGACACGACTCATTGTGTTTCCTCGACGATACTCTAGATACCATCAAATAAAGATGGCAGAGTCTCGACCAAGCTGCAACAGCTTTCATAACGCCATATGGCCCTTTTGCTTCAACACTATGCCTTCGGGCTTAAGAACGCCGGCAAGAACCTACCAACGCATGATTCAAACATGCCTGGAAAAGCAAATCGGCAAAACAGTTGAGGCATACGTGGATGACGTGGTCATAAAACAAGACACGACGAAACCCTAATAGATGACTTGAGGCTTACATTCGACAATATCCGGACATACGACATCAAGCTGAACTCGGAAAAATGCGTTTTTGGCGTCCCCTCGGGGAAGCTACTCGGCTTCATCGTTTCCAACAGAGGAATTGAAGCGAATCCGCAAAGATCCGAAGCTCACACGCTTGGCTATACCAACAGACCTCAAGCACATCCAGAAACTAGCCGGATGCATGGCTGCTCTCAGCCGCTTTTTCTCCAAGTTAGGAGAAAAGGCATTACCTATTTACCGCCTTCTTGGCGCGTAACACTTCGTGGTGGGCCGGATGCAACGCGGCGGACTGGATGAAATAAAGACCTTATTTGCCAAGAATCCAAAGTACTAACAGCGCCGAATATCAACGAACCTATGTCGCTGTACATAGTCGCAACGCATCAAGTTGTAAGCGCAGTGCTCGTCGTTGAACGAGAGGCTGGCGGATACAAATACCCGCTCCAGAAGCCGGTTTACTACGTGTCCACGGTCCTAACCCCATGCATATCCCGATACCCACACTATCAAAAAATAGCATACGGATGTTCATGGCATCCTGGAAGCTATGACACTACTTTCAAGAGTGTTCGATTACGGTGGCCTCCGAAGTACCACTCAATGACATAATAAATAACCGCGATGCTACGGGTCGGATTGCCAAATGGGCCATTGAGCTCCTTCCGTTTGACATAACATACAAACCACGGCGGGCCATCAAGTCGCAAGTATTGGATGACTTCGTCGCCGAATGGACAGAAGCCGAACTCCCTAAAGAGTACGACGCATATTCAAACTAGATCATGCACTTCGACGGCTCCAAAATGCTGGCCGGATTGGGAGCAGGTGTAGTCCTGACGTCTCCCACCGGAGACACGGTCCAGTATGTCCTCCAAATATTATACACAGACTCCAACAATGCAGCCGAATACGAGGCTCTGTTGCACAGTCTTCGGATGGCAGTCTCTATAGGCATTCAACGCCTAGAAGTGCGCGGGGATTCAAACCTTGCAATATCACAAATAAATGGAGATTTTGATGCCAAGGACCTGAAAATGGCGGCCTACCGTAATGCCGTCCTCAAAATGTCAGCTCGGTTCAAGGGGCTCGAATTCCACCATGTGGCTCGAGAAAACAATCAAGCGGCGGATGTCCTCGCTCGCATCGGTGCTAAACGCGACCCTGTCCCACCTAACATATTCTTGGAACGGCTGTTCAAGCCATCCGTAGTATGGGAAGGGGAGTCCGACAATAGTTGCACGGATCCGAATACACCCCCAGATTCCGAACCATCGGACATAGTCGGAGGTTCTACCACCGAAATAACGTCCTCGGCCCACAAAATCATGGCTGTAATCGCCCCGTGGACCGAGCCTTTCTTGGCCTACCTAAATAGGCGGGAGCTCCCCGAAGACCAAAATGAAGCATGCTGCATTGTCCGGCGCTCCAAAGCTTACAAAGTCTACCAAGGGGAACTCTACAAGAAAAGCGCTACCGGAGTACTCTAAAGATGCATCTCCGAAGAGGAAGGGCGGCGGCTCTTGGCTGAAATCCATGCCGGACTGGGCGGGCACCACGCCGCGACTCGAGCATTAGTGTGCAAGGCCTTCCGTACAGGTTTCTATTGGCCGACGGCCCGAGCAGACGCACAGGACCTTGTCCAACATTGTGTTGGTTGCCAGCTCTTCGCCAATCAGAGTCATATGCCCCCTACCGCTCTCCAAACAATCCCCATAACTTGGCCCTTTGTGGTTTGGGGGCTGGATATGGTCGGACCTCTTAAAGGGGGAAGCCATAAGAAAAAATACGTATTGGTCATGGTGGACAAATTCACCAAATGGATAGAAGCCAAACCAGTCAAAACGGACGAATCCGGACCAGTAATAGACTTCATATCCGGGGCCGTACACCGATACGGTGTCCCACGCTGTCAGGACCCCGATCCTAAGTCACACCGATCTAGCATGTAACACATCATATCACTTTGCGGCCTCACGCACGGTATTCCCACGGGTGTCACCTTACCATGTCCCGGACCGCTTATGCCTTTTTGGCTCACGATATGATAGTGTCGCTAGCATCCATATGACAAAGAACCCGGGCCGACATGGCTAGTCGTGAACCCAAAGCGGCGCTTAACCTATGGGGACAGGCATACATGAATCACATCGAGCATGTCGGTCATCAACGTATATATTCGGGCTGTAGCACTGGGCTAACAGGACTCCGTATCCCGGCTGTAGCAAGTGCTAGGCAGGACTCGAATACCACCGCGTGACATTTCCCGAAGGACGTATATAGGAACGAAGTGAAACACATGCCGCCGGATCAAGTGTCCAAGCGGTAGTGCTTTGGGCTAGCAGGACTCCGGTGAACCGGGTCAGAAGCGGACTACTATCGCTCGTAAGCACGAGACTACATTTCCCCATATGAGAGGCTGCCAAGGATAACAACTAGTTTGTCGGATCCCACACATACCAAGCATTTCAAACATACACACAATATGCTCAATATGTGTAAATACGACGTGGCATCACAACATAACTCTACGACTCAGATATTATTCATTAGGCTCCGAGGAGCGAGATATTACAAACATGGGTCTCATGACCCAACACTCAGAGCATACAAGTCAAAGCACAAGCGGAAACTAATCATGTCTCGAGTACGCATAACTATAAATGAAAAAGGCCGAGAAGCCCCGACTAACAACCAGATCCTCCCGAGGCACAAGATCGTAGCTGAGGAAACAATCTAAACTTCGAAATACAAGCGAAACTACTAGCGAGAACGGAGTCTCTCTGCAAAAACAAAAAAAAGGCAAACGTGAGAACAATTCTACTCAAAGAAGACTTACATCGTAACTAACTACATATGCATCATTATCAAAAGGGGTGGTGGAGTTTGACCGCAGCAAGCCAGCTTTGACTCGGTGGCTATCCCGAACTACGCATCGCAATTAACTCTTTTGAGGTGGCGCACACGAGTCCACATATTCACCATATCAATACACCACTATGGACCCGCCTGCCTCCCTACGAGAACGCCATCCATAGCACTCACGCTTATCTTGCGTATTTTAGAGTATCCACTTTCACTTGTCTATGAACCGATATAGGCAACCCAGAAGTCCTTCTCCGTGGACACGGCTATTCAATAGATCATATTAAAACCCCGCAGGGTGTACTTCTTCACACACGCTCTCACCACTTACCGCTTTACACGACATGTACTGCAACCTTCAAGCGGAAGCCCAACGTGGGTGTCGGCCACGGCCTACCTAAACACTCAAGTCCCTAGTCCAGGTTTATCGCCTATTCGGGTTCCATCCGCAGGAGTCCGCCGAGGTTTCCCATACAGCCCGAACGATGTGTGCAGGGTTCCCGAGATACCAAACGGGCACTCGGTACACATCAACGGTGCCTACCGCAACACAACCCACCCCTAAGGTCAGCTGCTATGCGGCGGCCCCAAAGATGCTACAAACACCGTAAACTACTTGCAACTCCCTGACCGAGGACAAGGGTGGTCAAGAAGCCGAGAGGGTCCATTGGTTTCGGGCCCAATGCGTGGTAGTAACTGTTTCATGGATCACAAACACAGATCTCGGGCCTCGAGGACGGCTGCAATGAGACAACCCACCATGTACTCCTACATGGCCTCTCACCGCTACCTTTACCAAATCGTGTTCACACACTTAGCTCACACACGCAAAGAGGACATGTTCACACACCTCCGATTCATCCCCGATGAATCAGACCTGACTCAACTCTAAGCAGTAGCAGGCATGACAACAAGCATAAATGAGTAGGCACAACATGGCTCAAACAATTCCTACTCATGCTAGTGGGTTTCATCTAATTACTGTGGAATGACATGTCATGCAAAGGATCAAGGGGTTCAGCTACCGCAGCAAGTAACAGTTGAATCGAGGTTGTCCTAATGCAATAAAATAGAGCAGGAGCGAGAGAGTGGGATTATATCGGAATGGACAAGGGGTTTTGCTTGCCCGGCACTTCGAAGATAATATAGTTCTTCATCGGTGTCATCGAATTCATCGCTTCAGACGCCAGCTCACCGAGAGGGGACAATTACCGCAACAAGAGAGAACACAATCAATGCAATGCACATTCACATGAATGACATGTCATATTAAGGTACTGAATTCACCTAATGCAATAATAATCTGTTAGTTGAAGTGGAATTCAAACAAGGTTGAACTCCAACTCCAAATGCTATTTCATAAATTACCCTAATCATGATTCATCCTATTCAGTGAGGTTAACTTGTTCAAACATGCATGATCATGGCATAAACAGATTCTTCATATTTTTCTGATCATTTTTCATATATAAATTATTTCCATCTGAGTTACGGTTGAATTTATATGATTTTTAGAAGTTTGGGGTATTTTCTGGAATTTCCTGAATATAGATAAATCCAGAAAAAGAATATTGCGCCAGCATTGCGTCACTATGACGTCAGCGGTCAACTGCGGCGGTCCAGGTCAAACTGGCAGTGGGTCCCACGTGTCAGAGTAATTAACTTAATTAGATTTTAATTAAAACTAAACCTAGTTATTAAATGTTTGGGCCCACCGTCATTGACTCAGAGAGTCAACCGGGCCCACCCGAGGTCAAAGTCCACGCCGGCTGCCGGCGTTTAGCCGCCGGGCGAGCTGACGCTGGCGGCGCAAGTGCATTTTGTTATTCCGACGACCAAATGGCCCGCGGAAAGCATCTACGAGGAGCTGGGGAGGAGCCGAAGCTCTTGGTGGGGTTGGCCGTGGTCGGGGGGGTCGGAATCGACGCTGGCGGCGTGTTTGGCGGCGGTCGAGCTCGGGCGAAGCTCGGGCTGATGCGGCGCACTAGAGGGGAAGCGGAGGGGCCATGGTTCTCGGTGCTGCGGTGAGCCCAGAGGTGGGGTTGGCTTGAGCCACTGGGCTCTAGCCACGCCGGGCGACGAGGCACGGCGGGCGGGCTTCGGCCATGGTGGAATCGGTGGCTAGAGGAGGGAACGAGTCGGGAAGAGGGGAAACGACTCGGGGCTCACCGTGTGAGTGCGACGATGGCATCGGGCGAAGCTCGGGAGGCACCGGAGCCATTTAATTTGTCGATGAAGTCCCATGGGTCCGAGAAGGGGGAAAGTGGCGGGCGGCGCCTGGGCGCCCGGTGTCGGGAGGCTCGGTGAGGAGGGGAGAGAGGCTCGGCTGGAGCCTGGGGCATGCCGGGAGGAGAGGGGTGGCGGTGGCTGGGGCACGGGCGATCGGCGCCGGCGGCGTGATGGCGTCGTGGGGAAAGAGAGCAGGGAGGGAGATGGTCCAGGAGAGAGGAAAGAGGACGGGGGTTCGGGAGGCGCGTGGCGCCTCCCAAGGCCGAGGGGTAGCCAGCAGGCGAGCAGGAGGAGGTGGCGAGCTCGGGCGCTGTCGCCAGAAACCTCCTCTCGCCATCGGGCAGAGGTAGGTAGGCGACGAGCGCGGCGGTTGGTGGGCTGGGCCACCAATCGGGCCAGCGAGGGAGGGGAGAAGGCTGGGCCGGTGGAGTTGGCTGTGTGGGCTGAGAGGTAAGCCGTGTAACCCTTCTCTCTCTCTTTTTATTTGTTTTAGTTTTCTAATTTTCTGTTTTGTTTTAGTTTAGCAAAATACTAAACCATTTAATTAAATCCTGAAAATAATTGTGGCCATTAACTGAATTATTGCATAGGCCCTTAACTATTTTCAGAATTTGTTGGAGCATTTAAAAAAATATTAATAGTATTTAAATGCCCCAATTCAAATACAATATTGTTTATTCAAAAATCCAAAAATGCCTTGGTAAAATATCCATCATCTCTGGATATGGGTTTCACCCTTTCCCATTAATCATGAACATTTGTGCAAACCAATTTGGGTTCTTGAAAATATTTTTTTTGAATTTGAACCTATTTGAATTGCTTTAGTGCTAGGGCTTGATCATCCCCATTTCAAATTTCATGGAAATTAAACATGATGCATGGATGCAATGCTACTAGTTACAAGCAAGCTCTAGGGTTGATCTGGGGCTGTGACACTCACAGCATCATCACAGATAACGGCTCAAATTTCACAGACGATGAAGTGAAAACTTGGTGCGCAAAAATGGGCATTAAGCTTGATTACGCTTCCGTCTACCATCCCCAAACAAACGGCCAGGTAGAGCGGGCAAATGGTCTCATCATGAGCGACATCAAACCCAGACTAGTACGATCCTCGACAGAGTCGGATACTCACTGGGTCGAGGAGCTCGACTCCGTACTCTAGGGGCTGCGGACCACGCCAAATCGCACCACCGGATATACACCATTTTTTATGGTGTACGGCGCGGAAGCAGTATTACCCTGCGACATAATACATGATTCGCCACGCGTACGCATGTACGAAGAGAAGGAAGCCGAGTTAGATCGGCAGGATAACTTGGAAGCCCTGGAGTAGGAGCGTGAGTCGCAAAAGCCCGCTCCGCATTCTATCAGCAATAGGCTCGACGATATCAAAGCAGAGAAGTGCGGGCGAAAACTTACAATATTGGCGAGCTCGTTCTATGCCTACCGGAGAAGAAGAAGGACAAGCTCAAACCCAAGTGGGAGGGTCCCTTCGTCATTGACAAAGTTCTCACCGGAGGAGCGTACCGCTTACATAATGCATCCGATAACAGACTCGAGCCGAACCCATGGAACGCGGCCGGACTCCAGAGATTCTATGCCTAGCGCCGAACTCAGTGTTCATCTCCTAACCCCTCCTTTTTAATTATGCTCCATCCCTTTTTCTTTCTCGACCTTTTTCCTCTTCACACAAAGTATTCAATACAGTACGGACTCCCGGATCCTTCCGGGCGCACTATGTGTGTAACTAATACCTGGGGGCTTCCTATACGGAAGCTAAAAATAATTACTCACATGGCTTTCTGCCCATCACATATGCATTCTTTTTCCATATGTGCCTTTTGTTCACCATTATATGCATCGATATGACTTAAGATGTTGCCAAGCTGGGTTGCCTGGCTCTTGTGTTTATGCCCTACGTTCCCGTTAATTCGGCTAGGGCATAAGGGGAGCACCTCTGCGATTGTTACTGCCAGTTCAGCCGGATGTGTACCTCAGACTGGGTGAATCCGAAAACTAGCTTCCTTAAGAGAATATTCGGTCGGTGAACAAAAGATGTGTTCGTTCATTATAACATAAATCCCCAGAAGTCTTGTATCCCGCGCCATCGTTCGCCGTCCGGACATGTGCTTTGTCGCATGCGTACTCTGTGGAAAGGAACCCTAATGTAACTATTCTCCCCGGAAGATGTTTCTTACTATCCATGTAATATAACAAAACTAGTTGGGTACTTGTCTGCTTTCAAGCACTTATGACCTCGACGCCTTTGTTTCCATGCATACCCTGGTTTTGTATAACTGAGTGGGTATTGGACACACCCTGCACCGTAGGATCCGGGGCTGAAGCTTAAAAGGTCCGCCATGACAAAATGATTTTAATCCGGCTAGGGGCTAATTATGTCCATTAAAATTACAGTCACTTGGACTGACTATATTCCTCCTCTATACCATCCAATAGGCTATCTAGCTTACAATCCTGTTGAGAATACTTAGCGGCAAACACTACCTGGTCATATACCAGACTCACGGGAATTTCTTGCCCATCAGGCCCCGCCAGTCCTACTTCGGCCATATGGTTCGGGTCCAGCTTGGTGTAGCGCGTCTTCACCATAGCCCAGGCTTCTCTTGCGCCTTGCCGGCAAGCGGACACCTTCCATAGTCGGAAGCGCCTCCGTGCTCCTTGAAGCATATTCACAAGGTCCCCCATGCCATTCGGCAGCAAGCTTGATGGCCACAAAGCCTGAGCAACACCCTGCATCACTTGCTGAGCTTGCTCGTGCCATGTAAAGGTCTTGCAGTAAATCACTTGCAGATGAGGGCATCTCCTCCTCGTATGCACCCGTTAACATTCCTGCAAGCAAAATTCTTTCAATATACTTCCTCGCCGAACTATACTACAGTTCGTCTAGGCACTTACCGTAAATGCCGCGTCGAAGTCTTTTGTTCTCCTTTACAGAGTCCGCCAGCTGAGCGCGGAGATCTTTTAACTCCATGTCCAACTGGACTCTGGCATCTTGAAGATCGTTCTTCTCCTGCCTAACTCACGTAAGAATGCGCTCGCCAGCCTCCAGCTGCCTTTTGTGATGCGATGCGTCCTCTCTTACGCCCTCCGGATTCACCCCGGGATTGTTTGCAGAATTTTCTGTTAGACTTGTCATATCAGCCATTTACTAACTGGCGCATCTTCGTACAATTGTGACAATTGTTACCAGATGAGGGCTTTTGGGGTTGCTCTAACTTGGCAACTGCGGCCTTCAGTTCGGCCTTGCATTCCTCCATCTCCCGAGACAATGGCTCATTCTTATCTACAAGGACCTGTGCATAAATTGATCCTTAAAACATTTGTTCCAACCGTTTCAAGTCTCAGGGGCTACTGCTACACATGCTTATCAAATTTTCATACCCGTATATCTGTGGTATACTCGACCGTCGCTAGGGCAAGCCCGCCTTGAGCAGCTCGGAAGTAAGCGTCTCCCGAAATGAAGGCGTTAAATGCCTCATCGAAAAGATGTTGTTCTGGCACGGCCCGTCGGGCGCCGGGTGATTCATGGCGCCTCTACTGGAATTCGTGGCTGAGAGCATATCCGCATTCTCTGTTGGAGAACTATGCGGCATCGGCCCCGCCTCCGCCTCCGCCTCGGCTGGTTCTCGAATCTGGCCGGTGGAGGCGTGGTTGGCGTGGATCCCGGATATAGTCCGACTGCTCCTTTTCCTGCCAGAACACAAAGGGTGCTGTCATACTTCAAAATACCATAATCACAGCACTAGTTTTTGTCTTACCTCTGTAGCGGCGAGTCGACCCTTACCGCCTTCCTCTTGAGCTTACCCAATTTGGACGCCCTTGACCGACGAGTCCCTAGGGGCTCGGCCCCACGCTCCGATCGTCATCTCTGCAAAAACACGACACTTCAAGGGTAAAGCATGACATCTGAAGGGAGTCCTCTTCGGAGGATAGGGTTTTTCGACTTGGCTTACGCGCGACGTTGGAAGCGGTCCGGGATAGTCGGCAGTAATGGCCACTGAGGCGCCATCACAGCTCACTTGATAAAATATTCCGTTGACGAGCTCCACGGTAATATCCAGATCTTCTTCGAGACCTGGATCTAGGGCCCTTCCGGGGTCCTCCGGTTGTGGGGAGGGGCTGGAGATTCTTTCTACGGCCCTCCTCAGCTCCTGCTCGGGAATATCGAGGCAGATGATCTTAGCAAAGAATGCCACAATAAGTGACGTAGGGAAAGGAACGACAACTTACCTAGTTTGGGGGGTTGTACATGGAGAATCCCTCTCGCGGTTTGATGTGAAGGAATTCCTCCTCTTCCCCTTTGTACAAATCGGACAATATCCTTATCAGAGCAAAGGGCGGAGTCCGGACCCTTACGGCCACAAATGGTGGCATCATCTTCCCCGTTGAAGTGCCACATGGGCTTCCCCCGATATTGAAGTGGTTGCACTCCCCGTATTATGCATATTGCCATAACCTCGACTATCGTCAGTCCGGAGTTGGCCAGTAACTTTACCCTGCTCATCAGGTAATGTATTTCCCTGGTATCCTCCTCTTGGGGGCCTCGTGGGCGCCAACTTAGACGTGCCCTTGGCGGGGCGTTGCTGAACTAGGGGAGACCTGTCCGGACTAGATCCGGAAGGGGAATGTCGTCAATGTAGAACCACTTTGAAGGCTAGTTCTCTGGTACCTTCTTGGGAGTGCTGGATAGGTATCCGGTCTCGGCAATGCGGCATACTTCGGCCCCGCCCACCTGACATAGGGATTCTCCCTGGTTGCGGGGGACAAGGCAGAACAACTTCTTCCATAACCCGAAGTGAGGCTCGCATCCTAAAATAGCTCAAGAAGGGCAACGCATCTACTATGTGTAGTATAGAGGCAGGGTGAGATTGTGTAATCGGAGGTCAGAGAACTCTAGGAGCCCGCGAAGGAACGGGTGGATAGGAAACCCGACGCCTTAGCAGATGCGGGATGAGGCATATTCGCTCCTTCCGAGACGGATTCGAGATCTCTCCGCTTGCTCCCCGCCATTATAGGTGGCTATTCCGGCTCGGACAGGGACCATGAATGCTGGTGGAAGAAACCCTTGGATTTGTAACTCGATCAAACGGCTATGGGGAACTGAACTCTCTTCCCAGTCCCCTGGCTTGGGGCGAGGAGAGCGAGCAGAAGAGCTGTGACGACCGGCCATGTTGGAATGGTTTTTCCGAGCGCCTGCTGGATGCTTGCTCGAGGGGGAGGAGTGAGGTTTGGATCTGAGAATCCCCGTCTCTTCAAATAGGCGGTCAGCCCAAAATATTGAGGGTGGTAAATGCGAGAAGCACCCCGGCTCCTTGCATTCGCTCGACACATGGAGATGGTAATTATTGAGGCACTGAAGTCAAGGGGTACAACATTGATGGAGTTCCGAACACTATTCGTCGTAACAAGTACTTTGGAGTATTCGGAGATGGAACCCGCCCTGCAATGCCGAAGACAAGACTGCACGCCGGACTCATCGTCATTGAAGCCTGTTTCAGGGGCTACTGAGGGAGTCCTAGATTAGGGGGTATCCGGACAGCCGGACTGTATACATCGTCCGGACTATTAAAGCGTGAAGATACAAGACTCAAGACTTCGACCCGTGTCCGGATGAGACTTTCCTTGGCGTGGAAGGCAAGCTTGGCGATCCGGATATTACATTTCCTTCCTTGTAACCGACTCCATGTAAACCCTAGCCCTCTCCGGTGCCTATATAAACCGGAGAGGTTGGTCCTTAGAAGGCCGATCACAATTACAATCATACCATCATAGGCTAGCTTCTAAGGTTTAGCCTCTATGATCTCGTGGTAGATCTACTCTTGTACTACCCATATCTTCAATATTAATCAAGCAGGAAGTAGGGGTTTACCTCCATCAAGGGGGCCCGAACCTAGGTAAACATCGGTGTCCCTTGCTTCCTGTTACCATCAGCCTAGACGCACAGATCGGGACCCCCTACCCGAGATCCGCCTGTTTTGACACCGACAGGCGGCGATTGAGGAAGTCCTAGATTAGGGGGTCCTAGGATAGCCGGACTATATACTTTGGCCGGACTGTTGGACTATGAAGATACAAGATTGAAGACTTCGTCCCGTGTTCGGATGGGACTCTCCTTTGCGTGGAAGGCAAGCTTGGCAAGTCGGATATGTAGATCTCCTCCCTTGTTACCGACTCTGTGTAACCCTAGCCCCCTCCGTTGTCTATATAAACCGGAGGGTTTAGTCCGTAGGACAACAACAATCATGATCATAGGCTAGCTTCTAGGGTTTAGCCTCTACGATCTCATGGTAGATCAACTCTTGTAATACTCATATCATCAAGATCAATCAAGCAGGAAGTAGGGTATTACCTCCATCGAGAGGGCCCGAACCTGGGTAAACATTGTGCCCCCTGCCTCATGTTACCATCCGCCTTAGACGCACAGTACGGGACCCCCTACCCGAGATCCGCCGGTTTTGACACCGACATTGGTGCTTTCATTAAGAGTTCCACTGTGCCGTCGCGATAAAGGCTTGATGGCTCCTTCGATCATTGGCAACGATGCGATCCAGGGTGAGGTTTCTCCCCAGACAGATCTTCGTATTCGGCGGCTTCGTACTGCGGGCCAACTCGCTTGGCCATCTAGAGCAGATCGAGAGCTATGCCCCTGGCCGTCAGGTCAGGTTTCAAAACTTCAACTATACCGCCGACATCCGCGAAGACTTGATCTTTGACGGATTCGAGCCCATGTCAGGTGCACCGCATAGCCACGACGAGCATGGCTTAGCTCTGCCGTCGGACGGTGTTCGGGAGATCACACCTGTGGCCACTCTGGCCCTCAATCCGGAGCAGATTGCGCCGTCCGGGGATGGGTGGATGGACCCCGCCACGGAGGCCGCACACTCAGCAGCGATAGAGCCGAATACTGACTTCACCTCCTATGAGACCTGTGTTGCCGGACCCTTGGATTCGTCCCCGGCCACGGGCTCCGTACCTCATGCGTCCGTTCCTATCAAATCTGATTGGGCGCCGATCATGGAGTTTTCCTCCACGGATATCTTTCAGCACTCGCCCCTGGGCGACGTGCTGAATTCATTAAGGTCTCTCTCTTTGTCAGAAGGCCCTTGGCCGAACTATATCCGACTCGAGTGGGAAGAGGACGACGAAGAAATTCATTCCCCACCCACCACCCACTTAATAGCCACTGTCGATGACTTAACCGACATGCTCGATTTTGGCTCCGAAGACATCGACGGTATGGACGACGATGCAGGAGAAGAACATGAACCACCGCCCACAAGGCGCTGGACTGCCACCTCATCATATGATATATACATGGTGGACACCCCCAAAGAAAGCGATGGCAATAAGGCAACGGAGGATAATGCCCTCGAGAAGCAATCTAAGCACCGGCGTCATCTGCGCTGCTCTAAGCCCTGCCATAGAAAAAGCGGCGATACCGGCACAAGAGACAATAACGCTGCGGATAGTGCCGAAGACAAAGACAATCCCCTCCAACCAGGCTTCGAGCGGGAGGATGGGCAAGTTAGCCCTAAGGAATAGGCAGCAGACGGAGAATCAGATGATGACAATTACATGCCTCTCTCCGAAGACGAGGTGAGCCTCGGCGACGAAGAATTTATCGTGCCTGAGGATTCCGTCGAACAGGAGCGCTTCAAGCGCCGGCTTGTAGCCACAGCAAAAAGCCTGAAGAAAAAGCAACAACAGCTTCAAGCTAACCAAGATCTACTAGCGGATAGATGGACCAAGGTCCTGGCGGCCGAGGAATACAAACTCGAGCGCCCAACCAAAAGTTACCCAAAGCGCAGGTTGCTACCCCAACTCGAGGAGGAAGCATTAAAACCTACTCTTCCAGCGTATGATGCGGCTGACCAGCCACCTCGTGGCCGAGACAAAGCGGCATATCAGGCCGAAGTCCAGCGCACACCCCGTCGCCAGTTAAACAAAAATACCAAGGCCCGGGGTAACACGCAGGACCTGCGAGACGTATTCAAAAACAAAGCAGGACATGCAAGATCGATCTACGGATCACGGGGGCGCGCCCCAACGCGTGACAACGACCGTCACGCCGGATATAATAAAAGCAAATCCGACAGGCCCGAATACAGCAAACAAGACTCGTATGAACTGCGTCGCGACATAGCCCGGCACAGAGGCGCGGCACACCCCCTATGCTTCACTGACGAAGTAATGGATCACGAATTCCCATAAGGTTTTAAACCCGTGAACATTGAATCATATGATGGTACAACAGACCCTGCGGTATGGATTGAAGATTTTCTCCTCCACATCTACATGGCCCGCGCTGACGATCTACATGCCATCAAGTACCTCCCACTAAAACTCGAAGGGCCGGCTCGGCATTGGTTGAATAGCTTGCCAGCAAACTCCATTGGCAGTTGGGAGAATTTGGAACACGCATTCCTTGAGAACTTCCAGGGCACTTATGAGCGACCGTCGGATGCCGATGACTTGAGTCACATAACCCAACAGCCGGGGGAATCAGCCAGGAAATTCTGGACTCGGTTCCTAACAAAAAAGAACCAAATTGTCGATTGTCCGGATGCCGAGGGCTTAGCGGCATTTAAGCATAACATCCGCGATGAGTGGCTCGCCCGACACCTCGGCCAAGAGAGGCCGAAGTCCATGGCAGCCCTCATGACACTCATGACCCGCTTTTGTGCGGGCGAGGACAGCTGGCTGGCTCGCAGCAACAACACATCAAGAAACCCTGGCAATTCAGATGCCAAAGATAGCAACGGCAGGCCGCGTCGCAACAGACACAAGCGCCGCAACAAGGCGACAACGCCGAAGACACGACAGTTAATGCCGGATTCAGTGGCTCTAAATCTGGTCAGCAGAAAAAGCCGTTCAAAAGAAGCAATCCGGGCCTATCTAGTTTGGACCGCATACTCGATCGCTCGTGTCAAATTCACGGCACCCCCGATAAACCAGCCAACCACACCAACAGAGAATGCTGGGTGTTCAAAGAGGCTGGCAAGTTGAA
Source organism: Aegilops bicornis (assembly GCA_021605145.1). Classification (NCBI taxonomy): domain Eukaryota; kingdom Viridiplantae; phylum Streptophyta; class Magnoliopsida; order Poales; family Poaceae; genus Aegilops; species Aegilops bicornis. The sequence goes on along the minus strand of CM038671.1, from coordinate 552,499,589 downwards.
TGCCAAAAACAAGGAAAAGGGGATGCATAGTGACGATGAGGAGGAGCCCCGGCCGCCGAACACAGGAGGACAAAAGAAATTTCCTCCCCAAGTGAAAACGGTGAACATGATATACGCAACCCATATTCCCAAGCGGGAAGGGAAGCATGCACTAAGGGACGTCTATGCGATGGAGCCAGTCGCCCCAAAGTTCAACCCATGGTCTTCTTGTACGATTTCGATCGCAGGGACCACCCCACAAGTATCCGTCATGGCGGTTCTGCCGCATTGGTCCTTGACCCCATCATTGACGGATTTCACCTCACTCGAGTCCTTATGGATGGTGGCAGCAGCCTGAACCTGCTCTATCAGGATACAGTGTGCAAAATGGGTACAAATCCCTCGAGGATAAAACCCACAAAAACCACCTTTAAAGGTGTCATACCAGGTGTAGAGGCATGTTGCACGGGCTCAACCACACTGGAAGTGGTCTTCGGATCTCCGGAAAACTTCCGAAGCGAGGAGTTAATCTTCGATATCATCCCCTTCCGCAGTGGTTATCACGCACTGCTCGGAAGAACCGCATTCGCCAGATTCAAAGCGGTACTGCATTATGCATACCTCAAGCTCAAAATGCCAGGACCTCGCGGGGTTATAACAGTTAATGGAAACACAGAACGCTCGCTCCGTACGGAGGAGCACACCACTGCTCTTTGCAGCAGAAGTGCAAAGCAGCCTTCTGAGGCAAACCGCCAATTTGGCGAAAAAGCCCCCAGACACCTTCAAGCGAGTCCGGAGTACCCTGCAACAGGATCACCAGGCACGTTCAGAGCTCTCCTAGCAATTCGGTCTCCGTCCTAGTCCCAGTCAAGCGGCGAAATTTGCGCCGCGCGTACATAATTACGAACTCAAGATACCATGGGCATAGGTGGAGGCACGGCTACAACACGGCCCACAATGCGGCTCGACCGCTTCAGGACCCGTATACCTTTAACATTTTATTCCTTTCAGGCCCCTATTCTCTGAAGGCCCTCTCCGATCGTCTGATTATCGGACCCGTCACGGGAAGGAAACACCAAGGAAGCAAGAAGCTTTGACGTACATGGGAATCCCCAGGTGGTCTCTGATAACGATCGCTATACCTGTTTTGCATACCCACACGCAACTTGCCCTTGGATAGGACATGTCAAATAGTCCTATTTTTTACTTATTGCACTACCTATATGCATACGCTTTGACGTATCATTTAAATAACAATGTACAGCATTAGCTCATTATTGCATTCCTTCATCTTTTTTCCTGTCTGCCTATTTACGACAAATTGCACCGGTACATTCTGATACGTCCAGTGCGCCAGGGGCTTCAGTGTACCCCATAACACGACATGAAAAGTCCGAACACTTTTGACAGTGCGGCACCCCGAACTTATAGCATTATATGCATCAGCTCCGAATCATGTCTTGGGTCAATAGTTGGGTTTGCCCGTCTCCCATGTTTTGGTACCTTATGTTCCGCTATATCGGCTAAGGTAGCACTAGGAGAACTACCGTGATTGTGTCCCGGTTCTTCCGGATGAGCACCTCAGTAGAGATAGCCGAAAACTGACTGTCATGATGCGGCGAGAGCTGGTCCCTGTTCGAGAGGTCTCAAATCCTTAAAGATTTTTTCCGCTTCAGGCGAGGAGTCGGCCTTGTCCGATTTAGGGGTACATAGCGGCCCAAGTTCGGCCTTCCGAATACTAGGGGCTTTGCCAAAATTTAAAATTGTAGACTTCTATGGCTAAGTGAGAGTGATAAAGCTTTATAGTCCGATTGCCTGGTTCGTTGGGCTGAACACCTCCTTCGAAGGACCCAAAACTAGGATAAAGAGTGATCAGGTTAATCCCGAACACCTCAGTACTAGTTACATGGGGGCAGAAGCCGACGACTGGCCAACTCTCAGATTTTATAAACGACCGTACAGAAGGTAATATTTTAAATTAATAAGCGTTATATAGCACACACGAACTGGTTTCATATTACATGATCACATGAGTATATTCATTCAAATATTACATCCTTAGCACATTCCTCTGCCACAAGGCGAGCACCCTTCAGGACACGGTCATAATACTTTACGGGGTGGCGATGCTCCTTGCCCTCCGGCGGACCCTCCTTCACCAGCTTTTCGGCGTCCATCTTCGCCCAGTGCACTTTCGCCCGGGCAAAAGCCCTGCGCGCACCTTCAATGCAGACGGACCACTTTATGACTTCAAACCGTGGGCAGGCATTCACAACATGCTTTACCAGGCCGAAGTAGCTGCCAGGCAGGGGCTCGCCAGGCCATATCCGGACTATGAGACCCCTCATGGCCAGTTCGGTCGCCTTGTGAACCTCGACCAGTTGCTTCTCCTGGTCGCTCAAGGGCATCGGATGTTCGGTCCAAGTATACTGAGACCAGAACAACTTTGAAAGCAAAAGTGCTCCCTAGGTGGTTTTGGTAATTAATGTCAACATATCTCGTGTTGGACTAACACTTTTATCTAGTATGTTTCAGATAAGTTCAACAATGGAGTGGCATGGACTAAAGGATGTGGGAACTCCTTCAAGATGCGAAGGACAAAGGATTGGCTAAAGCTTCAAGCTCAAGACTCTTCATTTTACATTTTAGTGATCCAAGATCACATTGAGTCTATAGGAAAAGCCAATACTATCAAGGAGGGATGAGGTGTTGCTTAATGAGCCTCTTGCTTCATGTGCTTAGTGATATGCTCCAAAACCCTCGCCTACTTTCCCATTTCCACACAAATGTCCTAAAACCTAAAGTCAAACTCGGCCCCACTGATTCTTTCTATCCGGCGCCACCGAGTTTGGATGTCTTAGCCACTGCCACAAACCCTAGGCAAATCGGTTCTATCGATAGGGATCTCGGTCTCACCGAGATGGGATTGTAATCTCTGTGTGTATGTCCACCATCAAAATCGGTCTCACCGAGTTTGAGAATCGGTACTACCGAGATTACAATGCAAACTTTCTGGTTAACTCATTACCAAAATCGGTCTCACCGAGTTTGAGTAATCGGTCTCACCGAGTTTGCCTGACCAACTCTCTGGTTAGCTAATTACCAAAATCGGTCTCACCGAGTTTGTATAATCGGTCTCACCGAGATTACGTTATGCCCTAACCCTAAACATATCGGTCCTACCGAGATGCAAGTCAGTCCCACCGAAAACCCTAACGGTCACAAGGTTTACTAAAATCGGTCTGACCGAGTTTGTTGATTCGGTCCCATCGAGATTGGTAAATTGTGTGTAACGGTTAGATTTTGTGTGGAGGCTATATACCCCTCCACCTCCTCTTCATTCGTGGAGAGAGCCATCGACTAAACCTACACTTCCAAAGCATCCTATTTCCGAGAGAGAACTACCTACTCATGTGTTGAGGCCAAGATATTCCATTCCTACCATATGAATCTTGATCTCTAGCCTTCCCCAAGTTGCTTTCCACTCAAATCTTCTTTCCACCAGATTCAAATCCTATGAGAGAGAGTTGAGTGTTGGGGAGATTATCATTTCAAGCACAAGAACAAGGAGTTCATCATCAACACACCATTTGTTACTTCTTGGAGAGTGGTGTCTCCTAGATTGTCTAGGTGTCACTTGGGAGCCTCCGACAAGATTGTGGAGTTGAACCAAGGAGTTTGTAAGGGCAAGGAGATCGCCTACTGTGAAGATCTACCGCTAGTGAGGCAAGTCCTTCATGGGCGACGGCCATGGTGGGATAGACAAGTTTGCTACTGTGGACCCTTCGTGGGTGGAGCCCTCCGTGGACTCACAAGAACTGCTACTCCCACGTGGGTTGAAGTCTCCACCAACATGGAAGTACGATAGCACCACCTATCGGAACCACGACAAAAACATCCGTGTCTCCAATTGTGTTTGAATCCTCCAAACCCTTCCCTTTACTTTCTTGCAAGTTGCATGCTTTACTTTTCGCTGCTCATATACTGATTGCATGCTTGCTTGTTATGTATTGAAAAAGTTAAACTTGTGCCTAAACTCCACTTAAACTTTAATAAGGTTAAAAACTGCAACTTTGGTACTTAGTGTCTAATCGCCCCCCCCCCCTTCTAGACACCTCTTCTCAAGATCCTACAAGTGGTATCGGAGCATTGGTCTCCATTGCATTGGTTTAATCACCATTGGAGGAAGATGGATGAGTCTACTTTGGGGAGTCTTAGTCATAGAGTGCCTATTCTTGATGGAGAGTATTTTCATGAGTGGAAAAATGAGATGCTTGTAATTTTCAATCAATATCATTTGAACAAGTACATTGCTAGCCCTTGTGCACCTCATGTTGATCCTATGCATCCTACTCTTGATGAATCTATTGACATGACTAGAAATCTTAGAACTGTTAATCTTATCACTAGAGGCTTGCCTAGAAACTTGATTAGAATGTTGCCTACTTTTGAGTGTGCCTACACTATATGGAAATTTCTTGAGGAACGCTTTCCAAATTATTCCTTGAAAAATCTTGATGAAATTCTCTATAAGTCTATTGCTTTGAGTAAGATGAATACTAGTGATCCTATGTTTGGTGATCGTCTATTTGAACTTACCAACCTTATGCGTGCCAAAGGAGATGTTGGAATTATTAGTGATATTATTTCCGAAGCTATAAGAATTCATAAGCAAGATCATTGTCAAACTCACTCTAATGAATTACCCTCTCTAGGATTTGATCCACCACATGACGATGTTGAACATGGATACTATGATGAGGATGATGATAGTGACTTTGATCTTGATGATGCAATGAGACACTTTGATCTTATGGCAAATCTTCGGAGATATATGTCAGGAGGAAAGGAATGGGTTCTTGACAGTGGATGTACCGATCACATGACCGGAGATAAAGACGTGTTTCGTGAGCTTGCTGAAAATGATAGTCCTCGAAAGTTTGTCACTTTCGGTGACAACTCAAAAGGTAAGGTGGTTGGTCTCGGTAAGGTGGCCATCTCACATGATAGCTCCATACAAAATGTCATGCTCGTTGAGTCTCTTGGCTACAACTTACTTTCAGTATCTAGACTTGCTGATTTCGGTTTCAATGTCTTATTTACTGAAGTAGATTGCCAAGTGTTTCGTCGAGACAATCATAAAATGGTCTTTACCGGTGTGCGTAGAGGTGATCTATACATTGTTGATTTCACTAAAAGGCTCAACCTAAAACTTGCTTCATTGCTAAATCCTCAAAAGGTTGGTTATGGCATAAACGATTAGGTCACGTTGGCATGAGAAACCTTGACAAGCTTATTAAAGGGAATCATATCCTTGGAGTTAATGATGTCATATTTGATAAGGATAGACTTTGTAGTGCTTGTCAAGCAGGTAAACAGGTTGGAGGAAGGCATCCCGTGAAGAACATCATGACCACAAAGAGGCCACTCGAGCTACTTTACATGGATCTCTTTGGTCCCAACTCCTACAAGAGTCTCGGTGGAAATTCTTTTGGTCTAGTTATAGTTGATGATTTTTCAAGATTTATGTGGGTGTTCTTTCTCGATGATAAATCGCAGGTCCAAAAGATCTTCAAAAACTTCGCTAGGAAGGCCCAAAACCAATTTGAAGTGAAGATCAAGAAGGTTCGCAGCGACAACGGAACTGAGTTCAAGAACGCAAATGTGGACACCTTTCTTGACGAAGAAGGGATTTCACACGAGTTCTCAGCTACGTACACACCTCAACAAAATGGAGTTGTTGAGAGGAAAAACCGGACGCTCATTGAAATGGCGAGAATGATGCTTGATGAGTACAAGACGCCGAAGCACTTTTGGGCAGAAGCGGTTGAGACAGCTTGTCATGCAACAAATCGCTTGTATCTTCACAAGCTACTCGGCAAGACGGCATACGAGCTTCTCACAGGTAACAAACCCCAAGTTGGATACTTTCGAGTATTCGGCTCAAAGTGCTACATTCTTGATAAGCATCGTCGTTCTAAATTTTCTCCTAAGTCTCATGAAGGTTTCCTACTAGGTTATGGCTCAAACTCTCACACTTACCGTGTCTACAACAATTTCACCCGAAAGGTTGAAGAGACGGTAGATGTGAAGTTTGATGAATCTAACGGCTCGCAAATAGAGCAATTGCCAATTGATGTAGGAGACAAAGACCCTTGGAAGCAATCCAAGACTTGTCTATTGGCAAGGTCCGTCCAACGGAGGTGAAGGAGAGTACTCGCCTATTCAAGTGGAAGCTTCTACTTCACGACAAGGTGAACCAAGAGTTGATACGGAAGCATCCACAAGTGGGACACACCAAGATGAAGAAAACGAGGAAGTGCATCAAGATGAACGTCAACGACCTCCTTCTCCACCATGACAAGAGAACGACAACACCAACAATGAAGAAGGCCAAGAAGAAGAACAAGATGAAGAAGATGTTCAACGAAGACCCAAGCAAAAGCTTTCACGAGTTCGAGCAAGAATTTCTAAAGACCATCCCGTCGAAAGCAAATCTACAATGATATTCAAACCGGGAGAATCACTCGCTCTAAAACTCGCTTAGCTAACTTTTGTGAAAACTATTCTTTCATCTCTAGAATTGAACCTATGAAGGTTGAAGAAGCATTGGAAGATCCGGATTGGATAAATGCTATGCATGAAGAGCTACACAACTTTGAGAGGAATCAAGTTTGGACATTGGTTGAGAAGCCCGACAACAACCACAACATTATCGGTACCAAATGGGTGTTTCGCAACAAGCAAGATGAAGATGGACAAGTAGTTCGCAACAAAGCACGTCTCGTCGCCCAAGGCTACACACAAGTTGAAGGTATGGACTATGGTGAGACTTATGCTCCGTTGCTAGACTTGAGTCCATTCGCATCTTACTTGCCTATGCTAATCATCATGATATCACCTTATACCAAATGGACATTAAAAGTGCTTTTCTAAATGGTGAAATAGAGGAGGAAGTTTATGTTAAGCAACCTCCCGGCTTTGTCAATCCTAAGAAACCCAATCATGTTTACAAACTTCACAAAGCTCTTTATGGTCTTAAACAAGCTCCTAGAGCATGGTATAAATGATTGACCAAGTTTCTTCTTGAAAAAGGCTTTGAAATTGGGAAAATTGATTCCACACTTTTTACTATCAGGGTTAATGGAGAATTATTTGTATGCCAAATTTATGTTGATGATATCATATTTGGATCAACTAACCCTCATTTTAGTGAAAAGTTTGGAAAGATAATGTCGGAGAAGTTTGAGATGTCAATGATGAGTGAACTGAAATTCTTTCTTGGGTTGCAAATCAAGCAAACTAAGGAAGGTACCTTTGTCTCTCAAACGAAGTACACCAAGGACTTATTCAAGAAGTTCAATATGCAAGAATGCAAAGGTATGTCTACACCCATGCCTACTAGTGGACATCTTGACTTAACCAAAGATGATGAACCGTTGATCAAAAGGTTTATCGCTCTATGATTGGTTCATTGTTATATCTATGTGCTTCACGTCCCGATATTATGCTAAGTGTGTGCATGTGTGCACGATATCAAGCTGCTCCTAAAGAATGTCATCTTAAGGCCGTGAAAAGGATAGTGAGATACTTAATCCATACACCAAATTTTGGCATTTGGTATCCTAAGAGGGCCTCTTCGATCTTGTTGGCTACTCCGACTCGGACTATGCCATGAAAAGGTTGATAGAAATTCCACCGGTACTTGTCAATTTCTTGGTATATCTCTTGTGTCTTGGTCCTCCAAGAAACAAAACTCGGTATCCTTATCCACTGCCGAAGCGGAATACATTGCTGCTGGTTCATGTTGTGCTCAATTACTTTGGGTGAACCAAACTCTTAAAGACTATGGGATATATGTGAAACATGTTCCATTGCTTTGTGACAATGAAAGTGCTATCAAAATTGGACATAATCCCGTACCACATTCTCGAACTAAGCATATTGAAGTTCGTCATCATTTCATTCGAGATCATGTTGCTAAGGGTGACATCGATCTTAAGCATGTTCGCAGCGAAAAGCAATTAGCGGATATATTCACTAAACCTCTTGATGATAAAGTGTTTTGCAGGTTAAGAGGAGAATTGAACATCATTGATGCTTCAAACTTGGAGTAGAAACTCCATTAGATACATGCAAGACATGAGCTTATGCCTAATCCTTGATATCTCACCTATGATGGAAATCTTATGTCTTGGATATATTTGTATCTTGCATGTTATCTAACCCATGTAAGTACTTGGTTGAATCAAATTCCATGAGGTTGTAACCTACTCATATCTTGAGCAATCTCTACATCACCAAGTCTCTACACAAGGTGGATGAAGCCAAGGAAGCACAAAACCATTTAAACATATCATTTGACAAATTCTATGTTAAGCTTCATGATTGTCATTGTTGGATTCACAAGTGCTCTTCCTTGCACGAACTAACCCATGTAGGTAGATGGACTCAAATTCCAAGTGGTGCTCCAAATTCTTGATGAGCTACATCAACCTTGAGCAACTCACACAAGTTCAACTACATGGACAACACCACCAACCAAGGTATGTTATTCCATCTTAGAGAAGCTTTACTCCAAGTCATGAGTTAAAGCAACTCGACAAGATGTGAATACATCAAGATTCTTAAACGAAAAATGGCAACCCCATTTTGAGCTTAAATGATGAGTATGAACTATGATCAAGTGATCTCACTTGACTCCTAAGTCAATATACTCTAACATAGGTGACTTTGTCGCCGACCATCTCTAGATGAAGTTCTCTTGTGTTCTTTTTTCTGAGTTTTTGCATTTGACTCATGCATATGTGTTTCCCCTTTCAAAAAAAAAAGAAAAAAAAACTTCATCTAGATTTCTTTCTGTTTGCTCTGCATTTTCTGCATTCCAATTCATTGCATATCATTCAGCAAATTCCTTGCAAAATCTTTGTGAGATCTTATTAGTCAAGTGAGCTGAGGTGACAAGTGTTTTCTCTGCGATGAACTCGGTTACACCGATTTTTTATTTTTGGTCCAACCGAAAACTTTCGGTACCACCGAAGCATACCACTCGGTGCCACCGACTTCACAACAGGAAAATCAGTTTGCCACTTATTCGGTGTTTCTTCTGATCCAGCTCCACTCAATGAATCTTGTCCTCTACAAGCATCACATTTTTATCATTGCTTTAGGTTGTGACTCAAGGATCAAACCCATTCACGACAAATTCCAGCGGGGGAGAGAGAGATTACATCTTTATCAAGTCCTTCTTGGAAATTGATGTCAAAGGGGGAGAGAGAGGTCACATCAAAGCTTATCACTTAAAGAGATCACATCAGAGAAGGAGAGAGAGATCCTTCAGGGGGGAGAGATATCTCCAGGGGGAGAGAATACTAGATAAAAGTATTTCTCAAGGATCCCAGATGCTTGGTGTTCAAGAGGAGAGATGCCACATGTCTTCTTGAGGGGAAAGACATGTTCATATGTGCTTATTTGCATTAGCTCTGTTCATTTATATCTTTCAGCTCTGATTTTCTGTTCCCTATCTTCTCCCAGTATCCCATGCTAGATTCAGGGGCAGCGAGACATCTAAGGGAAAGAAATCATCTAAATTCATTGCATATCTTTACTCTTGGGGACATGTCAAATCCAATGTAGTACTTAGTACTCACTCTCTACATGTCATCCCAGTCTTGGTATTCTTGTGGTTTCTTTTTGTTTGCTCTGGCTAGTAGGTGCATCTGTGTTATCTAACCTTGTTTACGCAGGTTCATTCCATCCTAAGCCAACTCAAGACTACAAGGTAAGTATATGCATCACAATCATGTGTATGAGGAATTCTTGCCAATGTACATATTGTTTGCAAGAAGGACTCATGGCCATGAAGGTATTTTCCTTAATATTCTTTGCTCTGATGCATATGGCCAAGATACATGTAACACATTGCCTGCTCTATCATGGTTATGCCATCACATGCTTCTATATTCCATATTCACATGATTGCATACATGTAGGGGGAGCCTATGCCTGTTACATGTCTTTCCAAAGCTTGACTTGCTATTCTTTATATCTTTATCTAAAGCTTTGATGTATGTTGCCATCAATTACCAAAAAGGGGGAGATTGAAAGCACAAGTGCTCCCTAGGTGGTTTTGGTAATTAATGTCAACATATCTCGTGTTGGACTAACACTTCTATCTAGTATGTTTCAGATAAGTTCAACAATGGAGTGGCATGGACTAAAGGATGTGGGAAATCCTTCAAGATGCGAAGGACAAAGGATTGGCTAAAGCTTCAAGCTCAAGACTCTTCATTTTACATTTTAGTGATCCAAGATCACATTGAGTCTATAGGAAAAGCCAATACTATCAAGGAGGGATGAGGTGTTGCTTAATGAGCCTCTTGCTTCATGTGCTTAGTGATATGCTCCAAAACCCTCAGCTACTTTCCCATTTCCACACAAATGTCCTAAAACCTAAAGTCAAACTCGGCCCCACTGATTCTTTCTATCCGGCGCCACCGAGTTTGGATGTCTTAGCCACTGCCACAAACCCTAGGCAAATCGGTTCTACCGATAGGGATCTCGGTCTCACCGAGATGGGATTGTAATATCTCTGTGTATGTCCACCATCAAAATCGGTCTCACCGAGTTTGAGAATCGGTACTACCGAGATTACAATGCAAACTTTCTGGTTAACTCATTACCAAAATCGGTCTCACCGAGTTTGAGTAATCGGTCTCACCGAGTTTGCGTGACCAACTCTCTGGTTAGCTAATTACCAAAATCAGTCTCACCGAGTTTGTGTAATCGGTCTCACCGAGATTACGTTATGCCCTAACCCTAACCATATCGGTCCTACCGAGATGCAAGTCAGCCCCACCGAAAACCCTAACGGTCACTAGGTTTACTAAAATCAGTCTGACCGAGTTTGTTAATTCGGTCCCACCGAGATTGGTAAATTGTGTGTAACGGTTAGATTTTGTGTGGAGGCTATATATACCCTCCACCTCCTCTTCATTCGTGGAGAGAGCCATCGACTAAACCTACACTTCCAAAGATCCTATTTCGAGAGAGAACTACCTACTCATGTGTTGAGGCCAAGATATTCCATTCCTACCATATGAATCTTGATCTCTAGCCTTCCCCAAGTTGCTTTCCACTCAAATCTTCTTTCCACCAGATTCAAATCCTATGAGAGATATTTGAGTGTTGGGGAGACTATCATTTGAAGCACAAGAGCAAGGAGTTCATCATCAACACACCATTTGTTACTTCTTGGAGAGTGGTGTCTCCTAGATTGGCTAGGTGTCACTTGGGAGCCTCCGAAAAGCTTGTGGAGTTGAACCAAGGAGTTTGTAAGGGCAAGGAGATCGCCTACTTCGTGAAGATCTACCGCTAGTGAGGCAAGTCCTTCGTGGGCGACGGCCATGGTGGGATAGACAAGGTTGCTACTTCGTGGACCCTTCGTGGGTAGAGCCCTTCGTGGACTCGCGCAACCGTTACCCTACGTGGGTTGTGTTGGGGAACGTTGCAGAAAATTAAAATTTTCCTACGATTTCACCAAGATCCATCTATGAGTTCATCTAAGCAACGAGTCATGGGAGAGAGATTGCATCTACATACCACTTGTAGATCGCGTGCGGAAGCGTTCAAGGGAACGGGGATGATGGAGTTGAACTCGCCGTGATTCAAATCACCGATGACCAAGTGCCGAACGGACAACACCTCCGTGTTCAACACACGTACGGAACGGACGACGTCTCCTCCTTCTTGATCCATCAAGGGGGAAGGAGAGGTTGAGGAAGAAGGCTCCAACAGCAGCACGAGGCGTGGTGGTGATGGAGTGACAGTTCTCCGGCAGGGCTTCGCCAAGCACACGCGGAGGAGGAGAGGTGTTGGGAGGGAGGGCTGCGCCTTGAAGTGTGTTGCAACCTCCCTCACCCCTCTATTTATAGGGGAAGGGGCAAGGGGGAGGGGCGGCCACTCTAGATGAGATCTAGAGGGGGGCGGCGGCCAGGGAGGGGGGCTTGCCCCCCAAGCAAAGGGGGGGCGCCCCTCACTAGGGTTTCCCCCAACCCTAGGCGCATGGGCCCAAGGGGGGGCGCTCAGCCCTCCAGGGGCTGGTTCCCTGCCCCTTGTGGCCCATGAGGCCCTCCGAGAGGGGTGGCCCCTCCCGTTGGACCCCCGGAACCTCTCCGGTGGCCCCGGTACAATACCGATATGACCCCGAAACTTTCCGGTGTCCGTTTGACAACTTCCCATATATAAATCTTTACCTCCGGACTATTCCGGAACTCCTCGTGACGTCCGCGATCTCATCCGGGACTCCGAACAACATTCGGTAATCACACACAAGTCTTCCTAATAACCCTAACGTCACAGAACCTTAAGTGTGTAGACCCTACGGGTTCGGGAGACATGCAGACATGACCGAGACGGCTCTCCGGTCAATAACCAACAGCGGGATCTGGATACCCATGTTGGCTCCTACATACTCCTCGATGATTTCATCGGATGAACCACGATGTCGAGGATTCAAGCAACCCCGTATACTATTCCCTTTGTCAGACGGTATGTTACTTGCTCGAGATTCGACCGTCGGTATCCCAATACCTCGCTCAATCTCGTTACCGGCAAGTCACTTTACTCGTACCTTAATGCCTAATCCCGTGACCAGACACTTGGTCACTTTGAGCTCATTATGATGATGGACTACCGAGTGGGCCCAGTGATACCTCTCCGTAACACGGAGTGACAAATCCCAGTCTCGATCCGTGTCAACCCAATGACACTTTCGGAGATACCTGTAGTGCACCTTTATAGTCACCCGATTACGTTGTGACGTTTGGTACACCCAAAGCACTCCTACGGTATCCGGGAGTTACACGATCTCATGGTCTAAGGAAGAGATACTTGACATTGGAAAAGCTCTAGCAAAACGATCTACACGATCTTGTGTTATGCTTAGGATTGGGTCTTGTCCATCACATCATTCTCCTAATGATGTGATCCCGTTATCAATGACATCCAATGTCCATAGTCAAGAAACCATGACTATCTATTGATCAACGAGCTAGTCAACTAGAGGCTCACTAGGGACATATTGTGGTCTATGTATTCACACGTGTATTACGATTTCTGGATAATACAATTATAGCATGAATAAAAGACAATTATCATGAACAAGGAAATATAATAATAATCCTTTTATTATTGCCTCTAGGGCATATTTCCAACAGTCTCCCACTTGCACTAGAGTCAATAATCTAGTTACATTGTGATGAATCGAACACCCATAGAGTTCTGGTGTTGATCATGTTTTGCCCACGGAAGAGGTTTAGTCAACGGATCTCGCAACATTCAGATCTGTATGCACTTTGCAAATTTCTATGTCTCCATCTTGAACATTTTCACGGATGGAGTTGAAGCGACGCTTGATGTGCCCGGTCTTCTTGTGAAACCTGGGCTCCTTGGCAAGTGCAATAGCTCCAGTGTTGTCACAGAAGAGTTTGATCGGCCCCGACGCATTGGGTATGACTCCTAGGTCGGTGATGAACTCCTTCACCCATATTTCTTCATGTGCTGCCTCCGAGGCTGCCATATACTCCGCTTCACATGTAGATCCCGCCACGACGCTCTACTTGCAGCTGCACCAGCCATCTGCTTCCACCATTCAACATATACACGTATCCGGTTTGTGACTTAAAGTCATTCAGATCTGTGGTCGAAGCTAGCATCGACGTAACCCTTTCTGACGAGCTCTTCGTCACCTCCATAAACAAGAAACATGTCCTTTGTCCTTTTCAGTACTTCAGGATATTCTTGACCGCTGTCCAGTGTTCCTTGCCGGGATTACTTTGGTACCTTCCTACCAAACTTACGGCAAGGTTTACATCAGGTCTGGTACACAACATGGCATACATAATAGATCCTATGGCCGAGGCATAGGGGATGACGCTCATCTCTTCTTTATCTTTTGCCGTGGTCGGGAATTGAGCCGAGCTCAATCTCACACCTTGCACTACAGGCAAGAACCCTTTCTTGGACTGCTCCATTTTGAACTTCTTCAAAATCTTATCAAGGTATGTGCTTTGTGAAAGACCTATGAGGCGTCTCGATCTATCTCTATAGATCTTGATGCCTAATATATAAGCAGCTTCTCCAAGGTCCTTCATTGAAAAACTTTTATTCAAGTAGGCCTTAATGCTGTCCAAGAGTTCTATATCATTTCCCATCAAAAGTATGTCATCTACATATAATATGAGAAATGCTACAGAGCTCCCACTCACTTTCTTGTAAACACAGGCTTAACCATAAGTCTCAAGATAAACCCAAACGCTTTGATCATCTCATCAAAGCTTAATGTTCCAACTCCGAGATGCTTGCACCAGCCCATAAATGGATCGCTGGAGCTTGCATACTTTGTTAGCATTCTTAGGATCGACAAAACCTTCCGGCTGCATCATATATAGCTCTTCCTTAAGATAATCGTTATGAACGCTGTTTTGACGTCCATCTCGCCATATCTCATAATCATAGTATGCGGCAATTGCTAACATGATTCGGACGGACTTAAGCTTCGCCACGGAGAGAAAGTCTCATCGTAGTCAATCCCTTGAACTTGCCGATAACCCTTAGCGACAAGTCGAGCTTTATAGATGGTGACATTACCATCCGCGCCTGTCTTCTTCTTAAAGATCCATTTGTTTTCTATCGCTCGCCGATCATCGGGCAAGTCTGTCAAAGTCCATACTTTGTTTTCATACATGGTTCCTATCTCGGATTGCATGGCTTCAAGCCATTTGTTGTAATCCGGGCCCGCCATCGCTTCTTCATAGTTCGAAGGTTCACCGTTGTCTAACAACATGATTTCCAGGACAGGGTTGCCATACCACTGGTGTGTGGAACGCGTGTCCTTGTGGACCCACGGGTTCAAGAGCAACTTGATCCAAGTACCTTGATCATCATCATTAATTTCCTCTCTAGTAGGTGTAGGCACCACAGAACATTTTCCCGAGCTGCACTACTTTCGGTTCAAGAGGTAGTACTTCATCGAGTTCTACTTTCCTCCCACTTACTCCTTTCGAGAGAAACTCTTTTTCCGTAAAGGATCCGTTCTTGGCAACATAGATCTTGCCTTGGATCTAAGGTAGAAGGTATACCCAATGGTTTCCTTAGGGTATCCTATGAAGACGCATTTTTCCGACTTGGGTTCGAGCTTTTCAGGTTGAAGTTTCTTGACATAAGCATCGCATCCCCAAACTTTTAGAAACGACAGCTTAGGTTTCTTTCCAAACCATAATTCATACGGTGTCGTCTCAACGGATTTAGACGGTGCCCTATTTAAAGTGAATGTAGCTGTCTCTAGTGCGTATCCCCAAAATGATAGCGTTAAATCGGTAAGAGACATCATAGATCGCACCATATCCAATAGAGTGCGATTCTGACGCTCGGACACACTTTATTACTGAGGTGTTCCAGCGGCGTGAGTTGTGAAACGATTCCACATTTCCTTAAGTGTGTACCAAATTTGTGACTTAAATATTCTCCTCCATGATCTGATCAGAAGAACTTTATTTTTCGGTCACGTTGATTCTCTACCTCATTCTGAAATTCCTTGAACTTTTCAAAGGTCTCAGACTTGTGTTTCATCAAGTAGACATACCCATATCTACTTAAGTCGTCTGTGAGTGTGAGAACATAACGATATCCTCCGCGAGCCTCAACACTCATTGGAACGCACACATCGATATGTATGATTTCCAATAAGTTGGTTGCTCTCTCCATTGTTCCGGAGAACGGAGTCTTGGTCATTTTGCCCATGAGGCATGGTTCACATGTGTCAAATGATTCATAATCGAGAGACTCTAAAAGTCCATCAGAATGGAGCTTCTTCATGCGCTTGACACCAATGTGACTATATGCGGCAGTGCCACAAGTATGTGGCACTATCGTTATCAACTTTACATCTTTTGGTATTCACACTATGAATATGTGTAATATTACACTCGAGATTCATTAAGAATAAACCATTGATCATCGGAGCATGACCATAAAACATATCTCTCATATAAATAGAACAACCATTATTCTCGGATTTAAATGAGTAGCCATCTCGCATTAAACGAGATCCTGATACAATGTTCATGCTCAAACTTGGCACTAAATAACAATTATTGAGGTTCAAAACTAATCCCGTGAGGTAAATGTAGAGGTAGCGTGTCGACGGCGATCACATCAACCTTGGAACCATTCCCGACGCCAAGATCGTTACCTCGTCGCCTTCGCCATCTCCGCTTATTCCGCAGCTCTGCCGTGAGTTACAAATATGAGCAACGGCACCGTATCAAATACCTGTGAGTTACTACGAGTAATCGGTAAGGTACACATCAATTACATGTATATCAAATAAACCTTTAGTGTTGCCGGCCTTCTTGTACGCTAAGTATTTGGGGCAGTTCCGCTTCCAGTTGCCCTTCCCCATGCTATAAAAGCACTCTGACTCAGGCTTGGGTCCATTCTTTGAATACTTCTTCCCGGCAACTTGCTTGCAGGCGCCGCAACATCTTTGCCATCCTTCTTGAAGTTCTTCTTACCCTTGCCCTTTTCGAACTTAGTGGTTTTATTGACCATCAACACTTGATGTTCTTTCTTGATTTCAATCTCACGACTTCAAAGATTGAGAATACTTCAGAATGGTCTTCACCATCCCCTGCATATTGTAGTTCATCACAAAGCTCTTGTAGCTTGGTGGGAGAATCAAGGATTCTGTCAATGACCGCCTCGTCCGGGAGGTTAATGTCCAACTGGGACAGGCGGTTGTGCAACCCAGACATTTTGAGTATGTGCTCACTGACATAACTGTTTTCCTCCATCTTACAACTATAGAACTTGTCGGAGACTTCATATCTCTCGACCCGGGCATGAGCTTGGAAAACCATTTTCAGCTCCTCGAACATCTCATATGCTCCGTGTTGCTCAAAACGCTGTTGGAGCCCCGGTTCTAAGCTGTAAAGCATGCCGTGACCGAACGAGGGAGTAATCATCAAGACGACGAGACTGCCAAGCATTCATAATGTCTTGGTTCTTCGATGGGTGCATCACCTAAGCGGTGCTTCTAGGACATATTGTTTCTTGGCTGCTATGAGGATGATCTCGTGTTAGGACCCGATCCGAATAGTTGCTGCCATCATCTTTCAGCTTGGTTTTCTCTAGGAGCGTTGAAGTTCATGTTGACATGAGCGTTGGCCATTTGATCTACAAGACATATTTTGCGAAGACTTTAGACTAAGTTCATGATAATTAAGTTCATCTAATCAGATTATTTAATGAACTCCCACTCAGATTTGACATCCCTCTAGTCATCTAAGTGTTACATGATCCGAGTCGACTAGGCCGTGTCCGATCATCACGTGAGACAGACTAGTCATCGTCGGTGAACATCTCCATGTTGATCGTATCTTCCATCGACTCATGTTCGACCTTCTGTCTCTTGTGTTCCGAGGCCATGTCCGTACATGCTAGGCTCGTCAAGTTAACCCTAAGTGTTTATGCATGTGTAAAACTGTCTTACACCCGTTGTATGTGAACGTAAGGATCTATCACACCCGATCATCACGTGGTGCTTCAAAACGCATTTAACTTTAGCAACGGTGCGAGTTAGGGGAACACTTTCTTGAAATTATTCTAAGGGATCATCTTATTTACTACCGTCGTTCTAAGTAAACAAGATGCATAAACATAATAAACATCACGTGCAATTATATAAAGTAGTGACATGATATGGCCAATATCATATAGCTCCTTTGATCTTCATCTTCGGGGCTCCATGATCATCTTGTCACCGCATGACACCATGATCTCCATCATCATGATCTCCATCATCGTGTCTCCATGAAGTTGCTTCGCCAACTATTACTTCTACTACTATGGCTAACACGTTTAGCAATAAAGTAAAGTAATTTACATGGCGTTGAATCAATGACGCGCAGGTCATACAATAATTAAGACAACTCCTATGGCTCCTACCGGTTGTCATACTCATCAACATGAAAGTCGTGATTCCTATTACAAGAACATGATCTCATACATCACAATATATCATTCATCATTCATCACAACTTCTGGCCATATCACATCACATGACAATTGCTGCAAAAACAAGTTAGACGTCCTCTAATTGTTGTTGCATCTTTTACGTGGCTGCAATTGGGTTCTAGCAAGAACGTTTTCTTACCTACGAATAACCACAACGTGATTTTGTGAACTTCTATTTACCCTTCATAAGGACCCTTTTTCATCTAATCCGCTCCAACTAAAGTAGGAGAGACAGACACCCGCTAGCCACCTTATGCAACTAGTGCATGTCAGTCGGTGGAACCTGTCTCACGTAAGCGTACGTGTAAGGTTGGTCCGGGCCGCTTCATCCCACAATACCGCTGAAGCAAGAAAATACTAGTAGCGGCAAGCAAGTTGACAAGATCTACGCCCACAACAAAATTGTGTTCTACTCGTGCAATAGAGAAATACGCATAGACCTAGCTCATGATGCCACTGTTGGGGAACGTTGCAGAAAATTAAAATTTTCCTACGGTTTCACCAAGATCCATCTATGAGTTCATCTAGCAACGAGTCATGGGAGAGAGATTGCATCTACATACCACTTGTAGATCGCGTGCGGAAGCGTTCAAGGAACGGGATGATGGAGTCGCACTCGCCGTGATTCAAATCACCGATGACCAAGTGCCGAACGGACAGCACCTCCGCGTTCAACACACGTACGGAACGGACGACGTCTCCTCCTTCTTGATCCAGCAAGGGGGAAGGAGAGGTTGAGGAATAAGGCTCCAACAGCGAAGACGACGGCGTGGTGGTGATGGAGTGACAGTTCTCAAAGAGGGCTTCGCCAAGCACACACGGAGGAGGAGAGGTGTTGGGGAGGGAGGGGCTGCGCCTTGAAGTGTGTTGCAGCCTCCCCTCACCCCTCTATTTATAGGGGAAGGGGGCCCCTCTAGATGAGATCTAGAGGGGGGGCGGCCAGGAAGGGGGGCTTGCCCCCCAAGCAACGGGGGCGCCCCCACTAGGGGTCCCCCCCCCCAACCCTAGGCGCATGGGCCCACGGGGAGGCACGCCCAGCCCTCCAGGGGCTGGTTCCCTGCCCCTTGTGGCCCATGAGGCCCTCCGAGAGGTGGCCCCTCCCGTTGGACCCGGAACCTCTCCGGTGGCCCCGGTACAATACCGATATGACCTGAAACTTTCCGTGTCCGCTTGACAACTTCCCATATATAAATCTTTACCTCCGGACTATTCCGAACTCCTCGTGACGTCCGGGATCTCATCCGGACTCAACAACATTCGGTAATCACACACAAGTCTTCCTAATAACCCTAAGCGCCACCGAACCTTAAGTGTGTAGACCCTACGGGTTTCGGAGACATGCGAGACATGACCGAGACGGCTCTCCGGTCAATAACCAACAGCGGGATCTGGATACCCATGTTGGCTCCTACATACTCCTCGATGATTTCATCGGATGAACCACGATGTCGAGGATTCAAGCAACCCCGTATACTATTCCCTTTGTCAGACGACGGTATGTTACTTGCCCGAGATTCGATCGTCGGTATCCCTATACCTCGCTCAATCTCGTTACGGCAAGTCACTTTACTGCATCGTAATGCATGATCCCGTGACCAGACACTTGGTCACTTTGAGCTCATTATGATGATGCACTACCGAGTGGGCCCAGTGATACCTCTCCGTAACACGGAGTGACAAATCCCAGTCTCGATCCGTGTCAACCCAACAAAAACTTTCGGAGATACCTGTAGTGCACCTCTATAGTCACCCAGTTACATTGTGACGTTTGGTACACCCAAAGCACTCCTATGGTATCCGGGAGTTACACGATCTCATGGTCTAAGGAAGAGATACTTGACATTGGAAAAGCTCTAGCAAAACGAACTACACGATCTTGTGCTATGCTTAGGATTGGGTCTTGTCCATCACATCATTCTCCTAATGATGTGATCCCGTTATCAATGACATCCAATGTCCATAGTCAGGAAACCATGACTATCTATTGATCAACGAGCTAGTCAACTAGAGGCTCACTAGGGACATATTGTGGTCTATGTATTCACACGTGTATTACGATTTCCGGATAATACAATTATAGCATGAATAAAAGACAATTATCATGAACAAGGAAATATAATAATAATCCTTTTATTATTGCCTCTAGGGCATATTTCCAACAGGTTGAAGTCTCCACCAACGTGGAAGTACGATAGCACCACCTATCGGAACCACGACAAAAACATCCGTGTCTCCAATTGCGTTTGAATCCTCCAAACCCTTCACTTTACTTTCTTGCAAGTTGCATGCTTTACTTTCCGCTGCTCATATACTCATTGCATGCTTGCTTGTTATGTATTGAAAAAGTTAAACTTGTGCCTAAACTCCACTTAAACTTTAATAAGGTTAAAAACTGCAACTTTGGTACTTAGTGTCTAATCACCCCCCCTTCTAGACACCTCTTCTCAAGATCCTACAAACTTCTCCGTCGAGCTCCCTTCCTTGTCCCAGTAGAACTCTGCGGCATCCGATATGCTGCGGGGCAGATCTGCGAATGCTCCTGGAGAGCTCCGAATTCGGGTAAGTAAAAGGAAAGTTTACTTCACATGCTTGCTTTGCATAATGAATGCCTTACCCGGTGCTATCTTCTTGACCACCTGAATCTCCTGGAGGGCCTTTTGGGCTTTGGCCTTAGCTTTTTGTGTGTTCTCGAGGGCCTTCGCAAGCTCGGACCCATTCGTCTTGGAGTCACACTCCAAGGACTCGTATTTCTTGACAAAATCCTGGAGCTCTTGTAGAAACCTCACCGACTCGGGCCTCTTGCTTCTCGCGCTCGGTGCGCTCCTTGGCCGCTTTGTCTTCAGCCTCGAACAACGCCTTATTTAGGGCCGCCACTTCGGTCTGGCCCCTAGCAAAATTGATGACGATCCTATGATCTAACAACCACCTTCTTCTTTATCAATAAATAGACGGGGTATCACTTACCTTTGTTCTCTTCGAGCTGCCTCTTGGTAAGGCCGAGCTCTTCCTCGGACCGCTCAAGGTCCCGCTTGATCTTGTGCAGACCTCCGGCCGTGCAGCGGCTGACGAGCGAAGCCTGCTTATTCACATAGACATATTCTGATTAGACTCCTGTGATTATTATTTGATCCTCTGTTCGGCCTTTCTTTGCGAACACCAAACAGAGCATCAGGGGCTACTGTCTATCCTGTAACATTTTCTCATAATTTTATTACTTACCTCAAAGCCTGTTAGGAGGCTGGCACATGCTTCAGTCAGTCCGCTTTTGGCGGACCGAACCTTCTTGACCACCGCACTCATGATAGTGCGGTGCTCTTCGTCAATGGAAGCGCCGCGAAGCGCTTCCAGCAAATTGTCCGATGCCTCTGGATGGACAAAGGCCATCGGCACAGATGGCTTGCCCCCCTTTCAGAGGGGTTGCCTGACAGAAGCGCAATATTCGGCTGGGGGCTAAACTTGCTGCCCCCGGCATTAGAGCCCATGGGAGTCTTTCCCCTCATACGCCCAGCGTCTGGAGTGTCTCCTTGGGGTGCCTCCGGAACTATCTCCCCTTGATTTAGAGCCCTTTGAGACAACACCTCGACGTCTTCCGTAGGGCGAGGGGTGGAGGCGGTCGGGAGTGAATCGCTATTCATCTCCGACTGGCCCAAAGACTCATCCGAAGAGGATACGTCGATATGGGCTTTGGATGGACTGCATGATCATGTTTGGCATGATAAGAAGCAATAAAACAAAACATACCAGAACTATTATGGTGTCCGGATACTTACGACTTCGCTAGGGGCTTGTCCCTGGGTAACCACTCCTCGTCGCTGAAATTGGCTGCTGTGGAGCAGTCCGGCAGGAGGGTCCTTCCCTTCTTGGACCCTTGGGCCTCCCTAGATGGGGCGGACTTCCTTTTCTTGTCTCCCCTGGCTGGGGGGGGGGGACTTTCCTCTTCCTCCTCCTCGTTTTCGTGGGAGGAGGACGCCTCGGTGTTATCGGACAATGGGTTCGATACAACCTTGCGCCGGAGACCTTTCCTGGTCCCTGCGGCCTTCTTCCTGGCCTTCTTCTCCGGCGCCTCATAGGGCGCCGGAACCAGCACCTCCGTTAGGAGAGCCCTTGCTGGATCTTCGGGCAGTGGGGTCGGACGATCGATCCGCTCCGCTGTCGCGACCCAGTCCTGTTAAATGGCGTGGAGGCTCAGATCCCTCACATGATTATACTGGGGAAAGGAACATCTTATGAGATATAAGGAGCTTACCGGATTGGCAGGGTGCTTTGCGCTGAGTCCGCGATCCTCGGCAAGGGGAGGTACCTCGGCTGACTTGAACAACACCTTCCAGATGTCTTGGTGCGGCTCGGTGATGTAGAACCACCCCGATTGCCACCCCTTCATGGTCTCCACATAGGAGCCTTCGAGCCAGGTGACGTTGGGCATTTTCCCACCATAGCGCCTCCGCACTCCGCTTGCTGGCCGACCACCACCTTTGGCTTCACGTTGAAGGTCTTCAGCCACAGGCCGAAGTGGGGCTTGATGCGGAGGAAGGCCTCGCACATGATGATAAACGCCGAGATGTTGAGGATGAAATTGGGGCCCAGATCATGGAAGTCCAGCCCGTAGTAGAACATGAGCCCGCGAACAAGTGGGTGGAGGGGAAATCCCAGCCCGCGGACGAAGTGGGTAAGGAATACAACCCTCTCGTGGGGTTCTGGAGTAGGGACGATCTGCCCCGCGTCTGGGAGCCGGTGCGCGATATCTGCGGCCAGGTATCCGGCTTCCCGGAGCTTCATAATGTTCTCCTCCGTAACGGAGGAGACCATCCACTTGCCTCCCGCTCCGGACATGTTTGGAGTGGTTTTGCGGAGAAAATGCGAACTTGGGCGCTGGAGCTCGAGTGTGCGAGAATAGATGGGAAGGGAAGAAGAAGGTGTGGGTGAAAAAGAGGAGCCCTTGTCCCTTTATAAGGGCGGTAGAAACTGTGCGCCTCCCCACTTGCCTAGTAAACTCGCTTATTCCCCAAGCGCCGTGATTGATGGCGCGGTTGGGTTACCCACACCCGTATTGATGAGAATCCCGTAATAAGGGGAAATGATCTCTGCTTCGACAAGACGTGCCAGGAAAACCGCCTCGCAATAAGGGGACACGATCTCTGCTTTTGACACCGACAGCGATGCCTTCGCGCACTTGGATTCTCTTCCCGCAGTTCTTCTCTGCAGAGATGCCGCCGAGGGGTCCCCTCGAACTTTTGTTGCAGCATGCTGAGTGCGACGCCCCAACGATAGGGGCAGAGGTTGAGGTAGTCTCCCCGGGCAAGATCTTCATGACCCGCGGCTGGGGTGAGGTTGCCCGGGTTTGCCGTGCGGAGGGCGCCCTCGCCATCCAATTCGAGTACGACGGTGCCTCCACGATGTTTTTCAAGGTCTTCGACGAGGAAGGCCGCCGCTTGGAGTGCTGCCCTGGAGGGGGCCGCCGAGACGGCACGGCGGCACGGGCAAGGTCTGCCGCTGGCCTCACCGGTGGTTCCTCTGGCAGCAGCGGTGGCGCTTGGGAGTCCAGCGACTCTCCCGAGCCCTACGAGACTCCGGAGACGAGCGACGACAGCTACGTGCCTCTAAGCTCGCGCCGTGCCCAGAGTGCTTTCGCAGCATCCGACCGCCGCCGTCGCTGATCTGGATGGGGTTGGCGCCGGCCTCCCGTTGCCCACTGTTGATGATGGCGTCGATGGCGTTGGTGCGTGTAGATAGGGCTCCTAGAAACTTCCTCCTTTTGTTCCCTACGAGGAATCGAGATGGACCCCGTGGGGGCGTGTAAAGGGTATGTAATGTCTTTTGCTGATATCGTCCTTATTATGAAGATTTACAAATGCATGTCCTGCTTTATCTTAATCTCCCCTTTCCAACTTCGCGGTAGCTTGGTGCTCTACACCGACAGGTCCCGGTCCCCAGGCGGGCTGCAGCAGTCGCTGGTATGCCAGGTCGCGATGCCGTGGTCAAGCCCAGGAGGTGAGCGGCCCGAGGTCTAGTAAGAGCTCCTGAGGCGCGATGCTCAAGAGGTCCCGTTTGGCGTGCAAGCAGCTACCTAAAGGTGGGAAAGGGAGGCGACGTTGCCTCAACAGGGCTACAAGAGATGGGAATCCTATGCCACGACGCTCGGCTGACTCGGATACAGAACTTATCTTGGCAGTCATAGTCGATTCCTTGTGCAGCACCAGGCTCCTTGTGCGTTGGCGACTGTAGTGTAGCCAGGTTAGGCCCGTGCGGGACTCCCCCTCTTTCACATGCTCTTTCGTGTGCTCTACGTCCTCGGGTCCCGGCCCTCGAGCGAGCTCAGCCGCCGCTGGTATGCCAGGTCGTGATGTCATGTTCACGGCTAGGGGTGAGTGCTGGAGAGCCAGTAAGAGCTCCTGAGTCGTGATGCTTAGGAGCCCCCCTTTCAACGCGCAAGCGAATTGCATGGGAAAGGAAGGAGCCCGCGGTGCCGCCCGCTATTGCCCTCGGGAGGTTCCTGGTTCCATTGTCGAAGGAATGTTGGTGTAGCTGAAGATGTGTGGTGAAGGGGTCGCTCCTCATGAGCCATCAGGGCCCTGAGCCTTGGGAGGCTCTGGGGGCTCAGGTGGTTCCTTGAAGACCGTCTCCATCTCTGCTAGTACCGTGTGATGCCTGGCCTCCTGAGTCGCCAGGATGCTCCATAGGTTGCGCTGGAAGGCGGCTGCCACGCTCGGCAGGCCGAATGGCATGCGAACATAGTTGTGGGGTGGGCCCTTGCAACGCCCAATGCACGACGACTAGAAGCACTCCTGAGATGCGGCCCTGTTGAGCCCTGGGATGTCGATGCAGACGCGCAACCCACCATCATTGCCTGGATGGGGAGCTGCACCAGGTGGGTGGCGGTCGCTGCGCATGGCTCTTGCATCCTGTAGCTCCTGAGTGGTCTTGGCGACGAACTCCTGATCGCCGGGCGCTCCTTGCCCGGTGTCCTCCTGAGGGAAACGTGCCGCGAAGCACGCCTCCACATGGTGCCCGAGCGCCTCCCTCATGACGTTGGCTAGGTCTGAGGCTCTGCAGAGGAGAGCCCCCGAGCCCTGCCTGAGGAGGGCGCCGGGCTCGCCTTCCTATGCGAGGGAGGGAGGCGCCCCAGCTGCGGGCGCTGATCCTGAGGCGGTGCCGCTAGAGACGCCGCCCCCCTGGGGCCCTGTGCGGATTAGCTGCTTCTTCTTCTTGGGGATCGCCTTAGGAGGGTACTGCGTGCCCTCACTGCCAGGGTCTTCGATTTCTACGGCTTGGAAGGCGCGCTCGAGGGAGCACACTGCATCTCTTTCTTCGCAGTGGATTGTGATGATTCCGCTGCTCCCTGACATCTTGAGGATGTTGTAGCCGTGGTGGGTCATCGTCATAAACTTGGCTAATGCTGGATACCCGAGGATGGCATTGTACGGTAGACGGATGTGGGCGGCGTCGAAGTCGATGAGCTCGGTGCGGTAGTTCTCGCGCTACCCGAAGGTGACAGGGAGGCGGACTTGCCCTATCAGGGTGGTGGAGCCGTCGGTCACTCCTGAAAAGGGCTTAGTAGGCTGTAGTTAATCGTATGGCACTTGGAGGTTGTCGAATGTCTCGACGGACAGGACATTAAGCTCTGCGCCGCTTTCGATGAGGGTCTTGGTGACTTGGACGTTGCTGATGACGGGCGAGCACAACATCGGGAGGGCGCCTGCGGTCGCTGCACAGTTGAGCTGGTCTGCCGAGCTGAAGGGGATGGCGCACTTGGACCACCTGAGCGGGCGCGTGGCCTCGAGCCTGGGAAGGGTTGCCTTCACCTCGCGAGAGAACTGCTTGAAGATGCGTTGGGATGCTGGGGCCTGAGCTCCGCCCAAGATGCAGGTGATAGCACGCGGCTCCTGGAAGCCCCCAGCCCCCTCGTCCTGATGGTGGTCATCGTTTCTTCTTGATGATGGTGGCAATGGGGGGAGACCAGCATTGCCCTGAGGGCGATCCTCGCGAGGCTGATCCCTCCATGCGCCCTCACGAGGGTGGTCCTGCCAGCGGTCCTCACGAGGCCGGTCGCGCCACTCCTGGCGGGGGTCACGATCGTCCCAGTGTCCTCCACCTCGTCCTCCTCCTCGGCCGTAACCCCGGTCGTTGCGCTCGAGGCGTCGACCGAAGCGTCCATCTTGAATGGCTCTGAGCTCTTGACAGTCATTAGTGTTGTGGCTGTGTACGTTGTGAAAGGCGCAGAATGGACGGCTGCTCTTGGACGACTTGGGATGGTCCCGGCCGCGCTTTGTGTCTGGCTCCACCGCGAGCACGTCCATCCCCCTGCGCTTCACGTCTTTGGCCTTGGCTTTCTTCTCCTCTAGGTGGGTAGCAGGGATTTCGAGGAGGGAAAGGCGCCCTTCCTTAGCTCTTGCGCACTTGATCGCCATGTTGAACAACTCCAGAGCCGTGCATAACTCCTCGTGGATGGCGAGCTCCTCCTTCATCTTGACGTCACGGACGCCGTCGGAAAACGCGGAAATGATGGCCTTGTCCGTCACCTTGGGGATCTTGAGGTGAACGCTGTTGAAGCACTAGATGTACTTCTCTGAGGTCTCTCAGCTGCCGGTTGATGCGGCGTGGTCGCCATGCGGCGGGCGGTCATGAAGTGCCCTGGAAGTTGGCGACGAAGCGGTCACACATCTCACCCCAGGAGGAGATCGAGCCCGGGGGCAGGTTCAGGAGCCACGAGCGAGCACCATCCTTGAGAGCCATGGGGAACCAGTTCGCCATGACTTTCTCGTCGCCGTTGGCCGCCTCGATGCTCAGCTCGTAGAGCTGCAAGAACTCCGCAGGGTCGGGGGTGCCGTCGTAGCGAGGAGGCAGGTCTGGCTTGAACTTGCCCGGCCAGACGACGCTACACAGTTCTGGAGTGAAGGCGCAGCAGCCTGCTGTGGCCACCGGGCCCTTTGCAGATGCGGAGCCTGCCCTTGATGTCCGCGCCCCGCCACCGCAGGCGGCACGCGGTCTTGTCGTGGTGGCGCTGGGAGCGCGGGAGCTTTTTCGTGCGGCCGGGGAACCTCTTGGCAGCTTCCTTCTTCTCGTGTGGGGCGCCCGACACGGTGAGTCACGCCATGGGCCGCACGCCTTGGCGCCAGGGCTCCATCTTGGTGTGGAGGTGGTGGAGGTGCTCCGTGAGCCACGTTGCCCGCAGCTGGCGGAGGGCGAGGCAGCGAGAGGGATGGCGCGGGCGAGCCCCCAGCGATGCTGACGAGCTCGGCGATGCGGTCCAGCCAGTCCTCGTAGAGGTCATCGACCGGGCGGTAGCGCAGGACCTCGCGCGCCATGAGTAACGCGGCCTACGCGTCCGTGGGTGCGCGATGAGCGTGAGATGAGCCGTCCAGGGTTAGCGATGGAGTGGCGGTGCGGCCGCCCCGTCGCGCGGAGGGGTGCAGCAAGGACGCTTGCTATTTGTTTCCCGCCGGGCCGGTGGCGGTGTTGGTGGTGGGCGACGGAGAACGACGGGGAGGCCCACCGATAGGGGCCGTCTGAGCAACACGGCGGGCGAGGGCGGCCTGATGCTCGGCGCGCGTCAGCCATGGATGCGGTGGAGCGGTGAAACGTGGATCAACGGAAGGAAAGCTTCAGCGCACCCCTACCTGGCGCGCCAAATGTCGGATTGCGGGTTCCGGTAAAACCCTTGAGGTTCGAACACTAGGGTGCGCACGAAGATCTCTCCTCCCCCTAGCTCACGCTCTCACCACAATCTCAAAGCTCAGCACGTCGAACTCGGGGAACAAGGGACATGGAGTTTATACTGGTTCGGGCCACCGATGTGGTGTAATACCCTACTCCAGTGTGGTGTGGTGGATTGCCTCTTGGGCTGAGGATGAACAAGTACAAGGGAAGAACAGCCTCCTGAGGAGAGGTGTCCTTGAGCTCGGTGAGCTTGTGTGGTTGGGATGATCTGAATGGCCCAAGATCAGTTGCCTCCTACTTTGGTGTCTAGTCCTATGAGGCCCTAGTCCTCTTCCCAAATGTAGGCGGGAAGGGAGCCAACAACGGCCAAATTTGAAGGGAGACAACTAGTACAAGTTATCCTGTCTAAAGGTGGTCTTCACCTGCCAAAGGCTCTGGTGGTGACGCCGTCCTGGGCTCCACGGTGACCTCCATCCTGCCGTCCTGCTGGTCTTGGCCTTGTTGCAACCGATATGGGAACCTTTGCCTGATGCCTTGGGACTCCTCGCCTGCGCTTGCCTCTTTAGCACCAAAGAGGAAACGAGTACGCTGCACGCTCTAGCGCCCGCCTGGCGCCCGCATGGCCTTGGTCGTCATGGCTTGCGTCACAGGGACCTCGTGAGGTGCCCCTCGCCTTGATCTCTCTGCTCCTCATGAGCCAGCCTAGTGAGGCCGCCCCCGAGGAGGTCTTGCATCGTCCGCCTCGCGAGGCTTGGCCCCTCGCGAGGGTCTTGAGTGTTCGCTGATGAAGATGGGCCGTACAGGGCCGCTGGTGGAGCCACACCGTGGGCTGCAGGCAAGCAAGTCTGGGGACCCCCGTTCCCAGGACGCCGACATGAACTTCTTCAAAACTTTGTCAAGGTATGTTCTTTGTGAAAGTCCTATTAAGCGTCTTTATCTATCTCTATAGATCTTGATGCCCAATATATAAGCAGCTTCACCGAGGTCTTTCATTGAAAAACTCTTATTCAAGTATCCTTTTATGCTATCGAGAAATTCTATATCATTTCCAATCAACAATGTGTCATCTGCATATAATATTAGAAATGCTACAGAGCTCCCACTCAGTTTCTCGTAAATACAGGCTTCACTGAAAGTCTGTATAAAACCATATGCTTTGATCACCTCATCAAAGCGTATATTTCAACTCCGAGATGCTTGCACCGGTCCATAGATGGATCGCTGGAGTTTGCACACTTTGTTAGCACCTTTAGGATCGACAAAACCTTCTGGTTGCATCATATACAACTCTTCTTTAAGAAATCCATTAAGGAATGCAGTTTTGACATCCATTTGCCAAATTTCATAATCATAAAATGCGGCAATTGCTAACATGATTTGGACTGACTTAAGCATCGCTACGGGTTAGAAGGTCTCATCGTAGTGAACTCCTTGAACTTGTCAAAAACCTTTTGTGACAAGTCGAGCTTTGTAGATGGTGGCAATACCATCAGTGTATGTCTTCTTCTTGAAGATCCATTTATTCTCTATGGCTTGCCGATCATCGGGCAAGTCCACCAAAGTCCACACTTTTTTCTCATACATGGATCCTATCTCAGATTTCATGGTCTCAAGCCATCTATCGGAATCTGGGCTCATCATAGCTTCTTCATAGTTTGTAGGTTCGCCTTGGTCTAATAACATGACTTCCAGAACAGGATTACCGTACCACTCTGGTGCGGATCGTGCTCTGGTTGACCTACGAAGTTCTGTAGCAACTTGATGTGAAGTTTCATGATGATTATCATTTTCTTCCTCTCTAGTTGGTGTAGGCATCACGGGAACGGATTTCTCTGATGTGCTACTTTTCAATTCGAGAGAAGGTACAATTACGTCATCAAGTTCTACTTTCCCCCCACTCACTTCTTTTGAGAGAAACTCCTTCTCTAGAAAGGTTCCATTCTTGGCAACAAAGATCTTGCCTTCGGATCCGTGGTAGAAGGTGTACCTAATTGTTTCCTTAGGGTATCCTATGAATACGAACTTCTCCAATTTGGGTTCGAGCTTATCAGGTTGAAGCCTTTTGACATAGGTATCGCAACCCCAAACTTTAAGAAACGAATGCTTAGGTTTCTTGCCAAACCATAGTTCATACGACGTCGTCTCAACGGATTTAGATGGTGCCCTATTTAACGTGAATGCATCTGTCTCTAATGCATAACCCCAAAACGATAGTGGTAAATCAGTAAGAGACATCATAGATCGCACCATATCTAATAAAGTATGGTTACGATGTTCGGACACACAATTACGCTGTGGTGTTCCAGGTGGCGTGAGTTGTGAAACTATTCCACATTGTTTTATATGAAGGCCAAACTCGTAATTCAAATATTCACCTCCGGATCAGATAGTAGAAACTTTATTTTCTTGTTATGATGATTCTCCACTTCACTCTGAAATTCTTTGAACTTTGCAAATGTTTCAGACTTGTGTTTCATTAAGTAGATATACCCATATCTGCTCGAATCATCTGTGAAGGTAAGAAAATAACGATACCCGCCGCGTGCCTCTATACTCATTGGACCGCATACATTGATATGTCTTATTTCCAACAAGTCATTGGCTCGCTCCATTGTTCCAGAGAACGGAGTTCTAGTCATCTTGTCCATGAGGCATGGTTCGCAAGTATCAAATGATTCATAATCAAGTGATTCCAAAAGACCATCTGCATGGAGTTTCTTCATGCGCTTTACACCAATATGACCTAAACGACAGTTCCACAAATATGTTGCACTATCATTATCAACTTTGCATCTTTTGGCATCTATATTGAATATGTGTATCACTACAATTGAGATTCAACAAAAATAGACCACTCCTCAAGGGTGCATGACCATAAAAGATATTACTCATATAAATAGAACAACCATTATTCTCTGATTTAAATGAATAACCGTCTCGCACTAAACAAGATCCAGATATAATTTTCATGCTCAACGCTGGCACCAAATAACAATTATTTAGGTCTAAAACTAATCCCAAAGGTAGATGTACAGGTAGCGTGTCGACGGCGATAACATCGAACTTGGAACCATTCCCGACACGCATCATCACCTCGTCCTTAGCCAATCTTAGTTTAATCCGTAGCTCGTGTTTCGAGTTACAAATATGAGCAACCGAACCAGTATCAAATACACAAGCGCTACTACGAGCATTCATAAGGTACACTTACATAACATGTATATCAAATATACTTTTGTTCATTTTTCCATTCTTCTTATCCGCCAAATACGTGGAGCAGTTCCGCTTCTAGTGACCAGTCCCTTTTCAGTAGAAGCACTCATTTTCAGGCTTGGGACCAGCTTTGGGATTCTTCCCGGGAGTGGCAACTTGCTTGCCATTCTTCTTGAAGTTCCCTTTCTTTTCCCTTGCCCTTTTTCTTGAAACTAGTGGTCTTGTTAACCATGAACACTTGATGCTCCTTCTTGATTTCTACCTCCGCAGCCTTAAGCATTGCAAAGAGCTCAAGAAATCTTTTGTTGATCCCTTGCATATTATAGTTCATCAGGAAGCCTTTGTAGCTTGGTGGCAGTGGTTGAAAAACTCTGTCAATGACACAAGCAATTGGAAGATCAACTCCCAGCTTAGTCAAGTGATTATAATACCTAGACATTTTGAGTATGTGTTCACTGACAGAACTGTTTTCCTCCATCTTGCAGCTATAGAACTTGTTGGAGACTTCATATCTCTCAACCCGAGCATTTGCTTGAAATATTAACTTCAACTCTTGGAACATCTCATATGCTCCATGACGTTCGAAATGTCTTTGAAGTCCCGGTTCTAAGCCGTAAAGAATGGCACACTGAACTATCGAGTAGTCAGCAGATCGAGCTTGCCAGCCGTTCAAAACATCAGCTTATGCTCCTGCTGCAGCAGGCCTTTCACCTAGCAGTGCATCAAGGACATAATTCTTCTGTGCACCAATGAGGATAATCCTCAAGTTACGGACCCAGTCCGTGTAGTTGCTACCATAATCTTTCAACTTAGCTTTCTCTAGGAACGCATTAAAATTCACGGGAATGATAGCACGGGACATTGGTCTAGAACATAGATATGCAAATACTATCAGGACTAAGTGCATGATAAATTAAGTTCAATTAATCAAATTACTTAAGAACTCCCGCTTAAATAGACATCCCTCAAGTCATGTCGATCATCACGTGAGATGGGGTAGTCATCAACGGTGAACATCTCTATGTTGATCATATCTACGATATGATTCACGTTCGATCTTTCGATCTCAGGTGTTTCGAGGCCATGTTTGTACATGCTAGGATCGTCAAGTTTAACCCAAGTATTCTGCACGTGCAAAACTGTCTTACACCTATTGTATGTGAACGTAGAGCCTATCACACCCTATCATCACGTGGTGTCTCAACACGACGAACTGTAGCAACGGTGCATACTCAGGGAGAACGCTTTTACCTTGAAATGCAGTGAAGGGATCATCTTATAATGCTACCACCGTACTAAGCAAAATCAGATGCATAAAAGATAAACATCACATGCAATCAAAATATGTGACATGATATGGCCATAATCTCATGCTTTTGATCTCCATCTCCAAAGCATCGTCATGATCTCCATCATCACCGGCTCGACACCTTGATCTCCATCGTTGCATCGTGGTCGTCTCGCCAACTATTGCTTCTACAACTATTGCTAACCCATAGCAATAAAGTAAATCAATTACATGGCGTTTGCATTTCATACAATAAAGAGACAACCATAAGACTCCTACCGGTTGCCTGATATCTTACAAAACATGATCATCTCATACAATAATGTATATCACATCATGTCATGACCACATCAAATCACACCATACCCTGCAAAAACAAGTTAGATGTCCTCTACTTTGTTGTTGCAAGTTTTACGTGGCTGCTACGGGTT
Source organism: Aegilops bicornis (assembly GCA_021605145.1). Classification (NCBI taxonomy): domain Eukaryota; kingdom Viridiplantae; phylum Streptophyta; class Magnoliopsida; order Poales; family Poaceae; genus Aegilops; species Aegilops bicornis. The sequence goes on along the minus strand of CM038671.1, from coordinate 552,466,949 downwards.
CTAGCAAGAACCATTCTTACCTACGGCAAAAACCACAACGGTGATCCATCAAGTTTGTTGTTTTAACCTTCTTCAAGGACCGGCCATAGTCAAATTTGATTCAACTAAAGCAGGAGAAACAGACACCCGCCAGACACCTTTATGCAAAACTAGTTGCATGTCAATCGGTGGAACCGGTCTCATGTGCGTGGACATGTAAGATTGGTCGGGGCCACTTCATCCCACAATACCGCCGAATCAAAATAAGATGGTGGTGGTAAGAAGTATGACTATCACCGCCCACAACTCTTTGTGTTCTACTTGTGCATATCATCTACGCATAGACCTGGTTCATGATGCCACTGTTGGGCAACGTTGCATGGAAAACAAAAAAAATTCTACACACACGCAATGATCTTATCATGGAGATGCATAGCAACGAGGGGGAGAGTGTGTCTATGTACCCTCGTAGCCCCTAAGTGGAAGCGTTTTAACAACGTGGTTGATGTAGTCGAACTTCTTCGTGCTCCAACCGATCAAGTACCAGACGAACGACACCTCCGCGTTTTGCACACGTTCAGCTCGGTAATGTCCTCCGCCTTCTTGATCCAGCAAGACGGTGAGGTAGTAGATAATTTCTGACGGCATGACGGCGTGGTGATGGTGATGGTGAAGTGATCTCCACAGGGCTTTGCCTAAGCACTATGAAAATATGACCGGGGGTGTAAACGGTGTAGGGGGCGCCACACACGGCTCTGCAATTGTTTGGGGTGTGCTAGGCGCCCCCCTCTCACATATATATAGGTGGGGGAGAGGGTAGGCTGCCAGGAGGCGCCCCAAGTAGGCTGAATCCTACTTGGGGTCTTTCCCTGGCCGCGCCCCCTTCCTTTATTTGTCGGAGGGGAAAAGGGAAAGGGGGAGAGGGAAGGAAGGGGGAGGCCGAATCCCCCCTTTCCTTTCCCCCATGAGTTGGCTGACAAGGGGGGGCGCGCCAACCCCCTGTGGGCTGGTGTGCTCCCCTCTAAAGGCCCAATAGGCCCATCATCCTCCCGGGGGTGTCCGGTAACCCCTCTGGTGCTCCGATAATCACCCGGTACACTCTGAAACACTTCCGATGTATGAATGTCATTGTCCCATATATATCAATATTTACCTCTCGACCATTTTGATACTCCTCGTCATGTCCGTGATCTCATCTGGGACCCCTAACAACATTTGGTCACCAAATCACATAACTCATATAATACTATATCGTCAACGAACGTTAAGCTTGTGAACCCTACGGGTTCGAAAACTATGTAGACATGACCAAGACACCTCTCCGGTCAATGACCAACAATGGAACCTGGATGCCCATATTGGCTCCTACATATTCTACGAAGATCTTTATCGGTCGAACCATTATGACAACATACATAATTCCCTTTGTCCATCATTGTGTTACTTTCCCGAGATTCGATTGTCGGTATGTTCATACCTAGTTCAATCTCGTTACCAGCAAGTCTCTTTACTCGTAGTCTAATGTGCCGAAACGTTAGTCAAACCACCGAGGTTTTTTTTGCTCTGGAGAGTTGAGCTAGTCCGAGTGATCCGGGTTATCCTACATTTTATCCCTGTTTCGATCTTTTTTTCAATACATCACCTCGTGACTAATGATACGTCTCCAACGTATCTATAATTTTTGATTGTTACATGCTATTATATATTCTGTTTTGGATGTTTAATGGGCTTTATTATACACTTTTATATTTTTTGGGACTAACCTATTAACCGGAGGCCCAGCCCAAATTACTGTTTTTTGCCTATTTCAGTGTTTCGAAGGAAAGGAATATCAAACGGAATGAAACCTTCGGGAACGTTATTTTCGGAACAAACATGATCCAGAGGACTTGGAGTGGACGTCAAGCAATCAACGAGGAGGCCACGAGGTAGGGGGCACGCCTACCCCCTGGGCGCGCCCTCCACCCTCGTGGGCCCCTCGTAGCTCCACCGACCTACTTCTTCCTCCTATATATACCTACGTACCCCAAAAACATCTGATATGGAGCCAAAACCCTATTTCCACTGCCGCAACCTTCTGTACCTGTGAGAACCCATCTTGGGGCCTTTTTCGGCACTCCGCCAGAGGGGGCATTCATCACGGAGGGCTTCTACATCAACACCATAGCCTCTCCGATGATGTGTGAGTAGTTTACCTCAGACCTTCGAGTCCATCGTTATTAGCTAGATGGCTTCTTCTCTCTCTTTGGATCTCAATACAAAGTTCTCCTCGATTCTCTTGGAGATCTATTTGATGTAACTCTTCTTTTGAGGTGTGTTTGTCGAGATCCGATGAATTGTGGGTTTATGATCAATATTATCTATGAACAATGTTTGAATCTCCTCTAAATAATTTTATGTATGATTGGTTATCTTTGCAAGTCTCTTCGAATTATCAGTTTGGTTTGGCCTACTAGATTGATCTTTCTTGCAATGGGAGAAGTGCTTAGCTTTGGGTTCAATCTTGCGGTGCTCGATCCCAGTGACAGTAGGGGAAACGACATGTATTGTATTGTTGCCGTCAAGGATAAAAAGACAGGGTTTATATTATATTGCATGAGTTTATCCCTCTACATCATGTCATCTTGCTTAAAGCGTTACTCTGTTCTTATGAACTTAATACTCTAGATGCATGCTGGATAGCGGTCGATGTGTGGAGTAATAGTAGTAGATGCAGGCAGGAGTTAGTCTACTTCTCACAGACGTGATGCCTATATACATGATCATACCTAGATATTTTCATAACCATGCTCAATTCTATCAATTGCTCGACAGTAATTTGTTTACTCACCGTAATACTTATGCTATCTTGAGAGAAGCCACTAGTGAAACCTATGGCCCCCGTGTCTATTTTCCATCATATTAATCTCCCGTCAACAAGCTATTTCTGGCGCCGTTTATTTTGTTTTCTTTACTTTTAGTCTTTATCATAAAAATACCAAAAATGTTATATTATCATCTCTATCAGATCTCACTTTTGCAAGTGGCCGTGAAGGGATTGACAACCCCTTTAACGCGTTGGTTGCAAGGTTCTTATTTGTTTGTGTAGGGACGAGGGACTTGAGCATGGTCTCCTACTGGATTGATACCTTGGTTCTCAAAAACTGAGGGAAATAGTTCGGCTACTTTACTGCATCACCCTTTCCTCTTCAAGGGAAAACCAACGCAGTGCTCAAGAGGTAGCAACTAACTCCTTACTCGTTTGCTTGCAATCTTATGATGTGTATTACCGAGAGGGCCCAGAGATACCTCTCCGATACTTGGAGTGACAAGTCCTAATCACAATCTATGCCAACTCAACAAACACCTTCGGAGATACCTGTAGAGAATCTTTATGACCACCCAGTTATGTTGTGACATTTGATAGCATGGAAGGTATTCCTCTGCTATCCGGGAGTTGCATAATCTCATAGTCGAAGTAATATGTATTTGACATGAAGAAAGCAATAGCAACATAACTGAACAATCATTATGCTAAGCTAATGGATGGGTCTTGTCCATCACATCATTCTCCTAATGATGTGATCCCGTTATCAAATGACAACACATGTCCATGGTTAGGAAACCTTAACCATCTTTGATCAACGAGTTAGTCTAGTAGAGGCCTACTAGGGACACGATATTTGTTTATGTATTCACACATGTATTTAGGTTTCCGATCAATACAATTCTAGCATGAATAATAAACCTTTATCATGAATAATGAAATATAAAATAATAACTTTATTATTGCCTCTAGGGCATATTTCCTTCAGTCTCTAGCGACATGGTGGAATTCTAGGCCCTCGAACTGGGCCGATATCCGGAGGACCGTGTTTCTGTATGTCGCCATCTTGGGGTCCTTGGAGTCAAATTCACCATTGACTTGAGAGATCGCTAGGTTTGAATCCCCCCTTACTTTGAGGTGCTGCACCCCCATAGATGTGGCCATTCAAAGCCTATGTAGTAGCGCTTCATATTCGGCTACGTTGCTAGAGTCCATGTACATTATTTGTAGGACGTACCGAACAGTGTCGCCTGTAGGGGATATGAAAATTACCCTAGCCTCAGTCTGGCTAAAAATTTTGAGCCGTCAAAATACATCGTCCAGTGCGAATATGTACTGTATTCCCGGGGTAGTTCGGCTTCAGTCCATTCGGCTATAAAATCGGCCAACACCCGAGATTTAACAGCTCGGCATGGTTTGTATGTTATTTCAAAAGGAAGGAGATCGATGGCCCATTTGGCGATGCCCGTGGAGTCCCTGTTATTGATTATATCATTCAAGGGAACCTCCGATGCCACTGTGACCGAACATTCTTGAAAGTTGTCGGTGTTCTAGGAACCAGGGTACCCAGACTTGCCTGCCTGCGGCGCATGGTGTGGGTCCATCGACGGCCTGGTACGGCCCATCTTCAACCCCTTCAAGACAAGACCCTCACGAGGGGCCAAGCTGAAAGTGCAACTATCCCTGGGTGGTTTTGGTAATTCCTAACAACATATAGCTCATTGAGCTAACATTATTCCAAGATGAATATTTCAGGAAAAGCTCAATGAATGGCATGGCATGGATGAGAAAAGTGGACCCCTCAAAATGCTAAGGATAAAACGATTGACTCAAGCTCAAAAGCTCAAGACTCTGCATTTTATATTTTAGTGATCCAAGATCACATTGACTCTATAGGAAAAGCCAATACTATCAAGGAGGGATGAGGTGTTGCTTAATGAGTTTGTTGCTCCATAGTGCTTAGTGATATGCTCCAAAACCCTCAACTACTTTCTCACATCCACATATGACCTAAACCCAAAGTCAAACTCGGCCCTACCGATTCTATCTATCCGGCGCCACCGAGTTCAGATGTCATAGCCACTGCCACAAACCCTAGGCAAATTGGTCTCACCGATTGGGATCTCGGTCTCACCGAGATGGGATTGTAATCTCTCTGTTTCCCTTCGTAACGTTTCGGTCCCACGAAGATGAGCAATCAGTCCCACCGAGATTGTAATGAAACTCTCTGTTTCCCTTTCGTAAAATTTCGGTCCCACCGAAATGAGCGAACCGGTCCCACCGAGTTTACCTGACCAACTCTCTGGTTAGCTTATTACCAAAGTCGGTCTCACCGAGTTTGTGTAATAGGTCTCACCGAGATTATGTTATGCCCTAACCCTAACCATATCGGTCCCATCGAAAATCCTAACAATCACTAGATTTGCTGAATCGGTCCGACCGAGTTTTTCAATTCGGTCTCACCGAGATTGGCAAATTGTGTGTAATGGTTAGTTTTTGTGTGGAGGCTATATATACCCCTCCACCCACTCTTCATTCGTGGAGAGAGCCATCGAACGAACCTACACTTCCAATACACATTTTCTGAGAGAGAACCACCTACCCTTGTGTTGAGGCCAAGATATTCCATTCCTACCATATGAATCTTGATCTCTAGCCTTCCCCAAGTTGCTTTCCACTCAAATCTTCTGTCCACCAAATCCCAATCCTATGAGAGAGAGTTGAGTGTTGGGGAGACTATCATTTGAAGCACAAGAGCAAGGAGTTCATCATGAACACACCATTTGTTAGTTCTTAGAGAGTGGTGTCTCCTAGATTGGCTAGGTGTCACTTGGGATCCTCCGACAAGATTGTGGAGTTGAACCAAGGAGTTCGTAAGGGCAAGGAGATCGCCTACTTCGTGAAGATCTACCGCTAGTGAGGCAAGTCCTTCGTGGGCGACGACCATGGTGGGATAGACAAGGTTGCTTATTTGTGGACCCTTCATGGGTGTAGCCCTCCGTGGACTCGCGCAACCATTACCCTTCGCGGGTTGAAGTCTCCACCAACGTGGATGTACGATAGCACCACCTATCGGAACCACGACAAAAACATCCGTGTCTCCAATTGCGTTTGAATTCTCCAAACCCTTCCCTTTACATTCTTGGAAGTTGCATGCTTTACTTTCCGCTGCTCATATACTCTTCGCATGCTTGCTTGAATTGTGTTAAAATTGCTTGACTTGTGCTAAGATAGGTAAAATCTGCCAAAGACTAAAATTGGGAAAAGGATAAGTTTTTATTTGGTCAAGTAGTCTAATCATCCCCCTCTAGACATACTTTCGATCCTACAAGTGGTATCAGAGCTTTGGTCTCCATTTGCTTTGATTTTTTTCCATAGCTTTTGGTGGTCATAGCCTAGGTTTCACAACCTAGGAGAGTATGGCGTCTAGCGAGGGAAATTATCACCGTAGAGGTCCTTACTTTGATGGTACTAATTTTGCTAGTTGGAAGCATAAGATGAAAATGCATATTCTTGGACATAACCCGCCTGCTTGGGCTATTGTGTGTATTGGCTTGCAAGGTGAATTCTTTGATGGGAGAGAACCGAACCGTGAAGCCAGCGTGGAAGAGTTGAAGATGCTGCAATACAATGCTCAATCTTGTGATATCCTCTTCAATGGATTGTGCCCCGAAGAATTCAACAAAATCAGCCGTCTTGAGAATGCAAAGGAAATTTGGGATACTTTGATTGATATGCATGAAGGTACCGACTCCGTCAATGAATCCAAGTTGGATGTGCTTCAAAGTCAACTTGACAAGTTCAAAATGAAGGATGGTGAGGGTGTCGCTGAAATGTACTCTAGGCTTGGTCTTATCACAAATGATATTGCCGGCTTAGGGAGTGAAGAGATGACCGACAAATTCATCATTAAGAAGATCCTAAGAGCTTTGGATGGAAAATATGATACCGTGTGCACATTGATCCAAATGATTCCCAATTACAAAGATCTCAAGCCAACAGAAGTCATTGGAAGAATTGTTGCTCATGAGATGTCACTCAAGGATAAGGAGGAACTTCACAACAAGTCAAGTGGTGCTTACAAAGCCTCATGTGAAGCCCCCACATCATCAAGTGAGAAACAAACCTTCAATGAAGAATTGATCTTAATGGTGAAGAACTTCAACAAGTTCTACACGAATAGAAGCAAAGAGAGAAGCTCCAAGTCAAGGTCCTACAATGACAAAAGATCTTCTAGTCGAGAGCGTAATTGCTACAATTGTGGGAGACCCGGACTCTATTCCAACGAGTGTACGACACCCTACAAAAGAAGAGAAGAATCACCCAAGAGAAGAAGTAGAAGAGAAGAATCACCACCAAGAGAGAGGAGTAGTAGAGATGATCGTTATGAATGAAGAACATCCCGGAGAAGCAAAGATTCGGAAAGGAATGACAAATCATCAAGGAGCTACACAAAACGAATGTCGGCGTTCTGGGAACGGGGGTCCCCAGACTTGCCTGCCTGCAGCCTGCGGCGTGGCTCAAAGGGGGCCCCAACACGGCCCATCTTCATCAACACAAGCTCAAGACCCTTGCGAGGGGCCAAGCCTCACGGGGCGGACGATAGGGAGCTTCCTCGGGCACGGCCTCGTCAGGCTAGCTCGCGAGGAGGCGGAGAGATCAAGGCGGGGTACCTCACGAGGTGCCCATGACGCAAGCCATGACGACCAAGGGCGCCAGGCGAGCGCCAGCCCACGCAATGTCCTCCTTTCCTCTTTGGTGCAAAGGGAGCAAGTGCAGGCGAGAGCATCAAGCAAAGGCGTCCATTTCGGTGCAACAAGACCAAGACCAGTCCAACGGCAGGAAGGAAGTCATTGTGGAGCCCAAGCCGGCGTCACCACCAGAGCCTTTGACAGGCGAGGACCAAATTTAGTCAGGATAAGTGTACCAAATGTTCACCTTCAAAATGGCCAATTTTTGGCGCCCTTCCCGCTCAATATTTGGGAAGAGGCCCAGGGCTTGTGCCTATATAAGTAGAGCTAGCCACCATAGTAGAGACATCTGATCAGTAGCTAGAGGCAATCTGGAATCATAGAGAGAGAGAAGGTGACTGAACTCCCCCTAGCAGTTCATCGCACCAGCCAAGAACAGAGCCCTCGCGAGGCTGTTCTTCCTTGTATTGTTCATCACCATCAGCCCAAGAGGCAATCCACCACGCCACAAACTAGAGTAGGGTATTACACCACAACGGTGGCCCGAACTAGTATAAACCCTGTGTCTCCTGTGATGTTCCTTTCGTAGTTTAGATCCTAGCGAGGTGGCGGGGTGCAGGTAGGTAGAGGGTGAGATTCCGCGCGCAACCCAGTGTTCGAACCTCAAGGGTCTGCCGGAACCCGAAATCCAACATTTGGCGCGCCAAGTAGGGGTGCGCCGGAATTCGTCTTCCGCTGCCCTGTTCTCCGTCGACCCCCGCATCCATGTCTGACGCTCGTCGGGCCCGCGCCGAGCGCCGAGCCGCTCTCGCTTTCCGCGTCGCCCAGACGGCTCCCTTCGGCGGGCGCCCTCGTCGTTCCCCGTCGCCTGCCGTCAACGCCGCCACCGGCCCGGCGGGGAACGAGCAGCAAGCATCGTCCCAGCATCCCTCCATGAGGCAAGACAGCCGCACTGCTACCCCCTCACTCGCCCCGGCTGGTTCTTCGTCTCGCACATTCCGCGCGCCCATGGAGGCTCGAGCTGCGCTCATCGTGGCAAACGAGCTCCTGCGCTACCGTCCCGTCGACGACGTCTACGAAGAGTGGCTCGACCGCGTCGCCGAGCTCGTCCGCGCCGCAGGGGGCTCCCCCGCGCCGTCTGTCCCGCTGCACCGCACCCTATCCTGCGTGGGTGACGAAGCTCTAGGGGCGCCTCGGCCGCCTCCCCCTCCAGAAGGCGCCCTGGCCCCAAGGCGCGTGGTCCCTGGGCGGAACACGCTCCGTCCGGCGCCAGCACGGCAAGAGCAGAGCTGCCAAGAGGTCCCTCGCCCGCAAGAAGCTGCCCGAGTGCTCCCCGCTCCAGCTCGTCGCGACCACACTCCTGCTCCGGCACGTCAAGACCCCGCGCTGCTCCCAGCTGCAGCGCATGGGGACCCGCAAGACCAAGCTCTTCGTCACCGAAGGCCCCCCGTGGCCAGAGCTGGCTGCCGTGCCTTCACCTCCGAGCTGTGCAGCGTCGCGTGGCCCGGCAAGTTCAAGTCGGACCTGCCTCCTCGCTATGACGGTACGGCCGACCCCGCAGAGTTCCTCTAGCTCTACGAGCTGGGCATCGAAGCCACCAACGGAGACGAGAAGGTCATGGTGAACTGGTTTCCCATGGCGCTCAAAGACGGGGCCCGCACTTTGGCTCCCCGAACCTGGCCCCGTGCATGATCTCCTCTGGGGCGAGATGCGTACTCCGCTTCATCGCCAACTTCAAGGTACTCGTGACTGGCCACCCGCCGTGAGCGACATGCGCCGCATCAAGCAGCAACCAGGAGAGACCCTGCAGAAGTACATCCAGCGCTTCGACAACGCACGCCTCAAGATTCCCAAGGTGACCGAGGAGGCCATCATCTCCGCCTTCTCCGACGGTGTGCGCGACGTCAAGATAAAGGAGGAGTTGGGATGCATGAAGATCTGTGCACTTCCTTGGAGCTGTTCAACTTGGCGACCAAGTGCGCCAGGCCGAGGAAGGGCGTCTCCCTCCTCGAGCTGCTGCCGCAGAGCCGTAAGAGAAGAAATCCAAGGCCAAGGACGTGAAGCGCAAGGGGCTGCCGTGCTCGCGCAGAACTGCATACCAAGCGGGCAGTAGATCAGCCCGAATCTTCCAAGGGCAGCCCGTACTGCGTGTACCACGACCTCCACACCCACAACACCAGCGAATGTCAAGAGCTCCGAGCCGTGCGAGAAAGGAGGATCGACCGACGTCCCGACCGCAGCGACCGGGGCTACGGCCGAGGAGGAGGAAGGAACACAGGACGCTGGGAAGACCGCAGCCCTCGCCAAGGATGGCGCGACCAACCTCGCGAGGATCGCTGGCAAGACCCGCCATGAGGGAGGCCGAGGGATCAGCCTCGCGAGGATCGCCCGCAAGGCAACGCAGGCTCCTCCCTCCTTCGCCGCCGCAGCCAAGGAGAAACGAAGACCATCATCGGACGAGGGGCTGGGGGCTTCCGGAGCCACGACGCGATCGCTTTGCATCTGGGCGGAGCTAAAGCCCGACCTCTCAACGCATCTTCAAGCAGTTCGCCCACGAAGTGAATGCAGTCCTCCCCAAGCTCGAAGCCACACGCCTCGGTGGTGGCGTGCACCATCACGTTCAGCTCGGCGGATCAGCTCAAGTGTGCGGCCACACCGGAGTCCTCCGATGCTCTGTTTCCCCAATCATCGCGAACGTGCTAGTCACCAAGACCCTCATCGATGGCGGGGCAGGGCTCAACGTCCTGTCTGTAGAAACGTTCAACAATCTCCAAGTGCCTTACAATCAGCTTTAGCCAACCAAGCCTTTCTCTGGGTTCACCGACGGCTCCACGGTCCCGATTGGGCAGGTTCGCCTCCTGTCACCTTCAACAGACGCGACAACTACTGCAGACCGAGCTCATCGACTTCGACGTCGCCCACATTCGCCTGCCGTACAACGCCATCCTCGGGTAGCGCTGGCCAAGTTCATAGCCGTAACCCACCACGGCTACAACGTCCTCAAGATGCCAGGAAGTGGCGGAGTCATCACGGTGCCCTGCGAAGAGAAAGACGCGGTGTGCTCCCTGGAGCGAGCCTTTCAGGCCGCATCACTGGAAGACCCGGATCGCGGAAGCAGGAGGCTTCCCGAGACTGCCCCCAAGAAGAAGAAGACATCGTCCGGCCCGGCCCCTCAGGAGGCAGGCCCCTCAGGGTCCGCGCCTGCTCAGGGGGAACCTCCTTCTATCGCATAGGAAAGCACGCCAGGCGCCCTCCTCAGGCAGGGCTTGGGGGCTCCTCCCTGGAGGGCCACCGACCTTGCTAAGGTCACGAGGGAGGCACTCGGGCACCACTTGGAGGCGTGTTTCGAAGCACGTTTCCCTCAGGAAGGAGCAAGGCAAGGAGGGCCAAACCCTCAGGAGTTCGTCAGCAGGGCCATTCAGGAGCTGCAGGAGTCAAGAGTCATGAGTGGCAGCCGCCGCTTACCTGCCGTAGCACCCCATCCAGGCAAGGATGGTGGGCTGCGCGTCTGCATCGACATACCAGGGCTCAACCAAGCCACCTCTCAGGAGCGCCTCTGGCCCTCTCGCGTGGGGCGCTGCGAAGGTCCACCCCACAGCTACGTCCGCATGCCTTACGGCTTGACGAACGCGGCTGCCACGTACCAGCGCCTCATGAGGAGCATCCTGGAGGCTCAAGAGGCCAGGCGTTCCGCAGCCCTGGCGGAGATGGAGATGGTCCACGAGGAGCCACCAGCGCCTCCGGAGCCTCCCGAGGCCCCTAAGCCCGGGGGCTCGTGAGGATCGGCTCCCGCAACCCACCGAGTCTGCTGCACCAACACCCTTTTGTCTTCAACGCTACCAGGTGACATCTTTCAAGTTTCATTTCAATCGGGAGCGCCCCGTGGCTGCATTATTCCTGTGCCGTGTGGGTCCGTCCCCGCGGCGTGTATCCCTTTACTTCCTGTTCCTAGCTTACCTTGTTGGGGCGCCTTCGGCTGCATCAGTCCCAAGTCGCTCGGGCCAGACCCGGCGGCATGTATCCCTCTTGCGTTTATTTCGGGTCATGCGTTCGACCCATCATGCTTGTTATTTGATGCCAATCCATGGCACCTTCTCTTCGTTCATGTCGACCGCTTGCACGTTAAAGGGGGGGTACCTGAGCATCGCGACTCAGGGCTCCTACTGGCTCTCCAGCCCTCACCCTCTAGCCTTGTCCACGGCATCGCGACCTGGCATACCAGCGACGGCTGAGACCAGCTCGAGGGCCGGACCCGAGGACGAGAAGTGCCGACATCTAACCAAATCTGCAGGAACACATCATAAGATAAGGCCCGATCAGGCGCAACCCGCCTTGAGGTAGGGCCCGTGGAGTCCTGCTGGCTGGTTCACGGGTGCCCAGATACACCTCGTCAGGCCCTACCGTGCCAGCCACGTGTCAGGGCGGGGCTGTACACGCCCCGGGGGCTCCTCCCGGAGGGGAGCCCCCTCCCACGCACCAGTGGAAGCACCATGCTCCGCGCTGGCTGATGACACTGCCGAGGAGCGGCTATGCCCGTACACATACGGAAGCGCTATGCTCCGCGCTGGTGATAAACAACTGAGGGTGGCCCCCGGCCGCATCAACCTCAGGGAGCCCAGAGCTCAGTGTCTGGCCTCATTGCAACGCCTCCCCTCGGGAGTGCCGCGCGAGGGGGCTGGGCACGGGGGCTGCGCCTGGGTCACGCCCAGATGCACGCCACCCAGCCAGGCTCCTCGGGCCTGGTTCGTCGCGCATCCCTCCCCGAGTGGAGCCAAGGTACGAAGGCCGTTTGAGCGTCAAGGGGGACTCCTGAGCATCGCGACTCAGGAGCGTAACTAGTCACGTAGCCCCTCACTCCTTAGTTCCGAAAGGCTAACGGCGGTTGAGGTATGCGCGGGGCCGGGCTCTGCAGACGTAGAACGGTAGATCCATCCACATCTCACCTCCCTATTTGTTGTTCGTGCGCCAAGGGGGACTCCTGAGCATCGCGACTCAGGAGCCTAACTGGTCACGTAGCCCCTCACTCCTTAGTTCCGAAAGCCTAGCGGCGGTTGAGGTATGCGCGTGGCCGGGCTCTGCACACGTAGAACGGTAGATCCACCCACATCTCACCTCCCTACTTGTTGTTCGTGCGCCAAGGGGGACTCCTGAGCATCGCGACTCACGAACCTAACTTGTCACGTAGCCCCTCACTCCTTGGTCCCGTCCTGGTTTCGGTCGGGGCTAGCACGTGAGGTATCGAGGCAGGCTCTGCCGGCGAGAACACAAGCAAGTAGGAAGGAAAAGCGCAAATTTCAAGGAATTCAAAAGCAAATATTACAGTCCATAACTATTATCACAACGCCAAATGCAAGTTTAAACGCCTCCCCGAGGCATGATACATGTGCAGGAATCAAAAGCAGAACAGGAGCCGCAATGGAGTCACTTGTCGGCGGTGGAGCTGCACGGAGCGGGTTCACCTGGTGGAGCCGCAGGGTTGGCAGCGCCCCGCTTCGGCTTAGTCTTTGAAGGCCCGAACTTCCCAGCAGAGCCTCCAGACGACCCTTCACGGCCACAAGAATGGCAGCGGCAAGCTCGCCGCTCGCTGGCTCCAGCAGGCTGTCGAGGTCGACGTTGGGATCGCGAAGGTAGACGTGGGTGAGGACCCGCGTCAGCGCTACAGAAGACAAGACACGCGCCTCGGCGTCAGCCGTAGGGCCAAGGCCAAGGGCGACATCTTCAAGAGCGCGAAGCAGGAAGGGAAGCAGCTTGGCGGGGCCGTCCTCTGCGCCGGCCAGCGGGCTCTCCAGGCCGTTATCATAAAGCTCCCTCAGCAAGGTGCGAGCCTTAACCTCCATATCTGTGAAGGCCACGCGATCCTCGGCAAGGACCCGTGCCTTGCCGTTCAGCTCGACCTTCCTCGTCTCCAACTCTTGCTCCAGCATGCCTAGGCATTCACGACGCTTCTTGAGCTTGGCGTCCCGATCCTTGATGGCCACCTCGCGAGCTTTCATGCCTTCCTCCTGCTCTTGGCGAAGGCGGGCCTCCTTGGCGAGCTGGTCTCGCAGGCCCTGCAGCTCGCTCTCAAGCGCCTTGCAGCAACCTCGGACCTCGGCTACCTCCCCCAAGGCGGCGTCGCGAGCAGCTTTCGCCCCAAGGACGGCTTGCTTCTCCTCGTCGCACGCCGTCGAGGCCTGGAACAGCGCCGCCCGGATTGAAGCTTCGAAGTGAATCTAGCCAGAAGCCAGCTCCAGGCGCCCGGCCACCAGACGAGGGTCGGCGCCCAAAAGATCCTGCCACAGCCGGTCGGTTCAGGGCCAGACGATCGAAGCAGTAGGAGGAGTCAGAGAGACAACAGTTGGTGGAGTAGGAGGAGAGGACGGCAGTGTGACCACGGTATCCTGAGACGGGACCTGCTGCGCCCCAACAGCTGTGGCGGCGGCATCAGGCAGGGACACCTCAGGAGTCGCTTGGGCCATGGGGGCTGAGCTCGCCCCAGCCAGCTCCACCAGGCCTCGCGAGGATGACCGGGCAGGAGAGACCCGTGCATCACGGTCACCTTCTTTCAGGGGCGGAGGCGCTGCCCCAGACGGAACCTCAGGAGATCCCTTCAGCTTCTTTGTCGCGGGCGCCAGCCTCGCCAAGAGATACATACGTCAAGCCTCAGCGACAAAACAAGAAATAAGATAGGAATCGAGCACTTACTGGTCGTCGCTCGTGAGCTCGAGCAACCTCCGGCCATACTTGAAGCCCGAGAGCCGGCTACAAGGATCAGCCTCAAGGAGCTCGGGAGCAGGAGGCGCGCTTGCGGATCACCTCGGGGCCGAGGTAGACCCGCGGGGGATCAGCCTGGTCCTATCCTTCTTCGGGATCAGGGGCAAGCTTCCGCTGCCCTGCTCATCATCATCCTCGTCGTCGTCGTCGCTCGGTGAGAGGCGGAGAACGCGGGACTTGCGCCGAGGTAGGGGAGCCCTCGACTCTCCGTCGGTCGCCTCGGAGTCGAGCCCTCCTTCCCGATCCCCTTCTCCCTTCTCTTCACTGGAGTCGCCGGAGGACACATCCACCGGTTCCTCGGGAGCCTCCGCGGGCACGGGTCCGTCCCCGTTGAAGACGGGCATGGACTGCACTACCTGCTCCCAGTCGTCGCGGAGGAACAGGGGCGTAGTAGCGCCCTCCAACCGCGCCACGTCGCCCCCAACCAAAGATTGGAGAACCGCAGCCAGGTCTCCGTCGGCCAAGACCGCGGGGCTCGGGTGGGGCTCCACATCGGAAGTGGGTACTGGCGAAGCGGAGCCAGCTGGTGCTCCAGGAATTCCCTCAGCAGCGACGCGACGGTCAGCTTCGCCGCCGCCATGCTGGCCGGCCTCAGATCCATGTCCATCTTCTCCAACACCGTCCTCGCACGGGGGTCCACGAGCTCCACTCGAGACCAATCGTCGGAGTGCGTGGGGTGCTGCATGGGCCAGATTAGCCGAGGGTGGATGCGCCCAACATCCACCAAGACCCACTTGCTCCTGAAGCCCTCAATCCTCTTCCCGGGGTTCGAAATGGCGATGGAGCTACCGTACGCGACGAAGCTCGCACACGCAGAAGGGGAACCACGAGAGGTCCGGAGGGAGAAATAGTGGCGCAGCAGGGCCACTGAGGGCTGCACCCCGATGTGAACCTCACAATAGTAGGCGAAGATCGCCAGGATGAGAACAGAGTTGGGGTGGAGATGCAGGGCTTGTAGCTTGTAATGGCGGAGGACAGAGAAGAAGAATTCAGAAAAGGGAGGCATCAGGTCAGCAACAATGGCTTACAAAGAGCGGATAGAAGGTGCTCCCTTGGCCCTCAGGGAGGGCGGAGCCGGCCTTGAACACCTTCGCCCCGTCGATGCCCTGCGCCGCCGCCATCTGGCGCACCCGGGCAAGGCTCGCCTCCGACACGTTCGGTGAGTCCAGGGCAGGCATGTACCAAGCTCCGGCTGGGGTCTGGCGAGGTGCCATGCCTCGCTAGGGCGTGCAGTCAAAGTGGATCTGAATATTTCGGAGGCAGGAAGGAGAGGCGCAAGAACGGGGATCTGAGCAGTAACCAGAGAAAGCAAGGGAAGCAAAGCCTAGGCAGACGCCGCTCCTTTATCGACTCGTGCGGTTGCGGAGGTGCCCACGTCCAATCAACCGTCACGCGGCGCCCAAGGCCGCAGGCTGTTAGGGCCCGCAGCGCTTCGCACTTGCCCCTTCGCATCTCTGCTCGGCCAAGTCCAGGCGCGCCTTGGCCCGGGGCTCTTGTCGGCGTTCGGGAACGGGGTCCCCAGACTTGCACTGTGGGCCTGCGGGCGTGGCTCAAAGGGGGCCCAACACGGGCCATCTTCATCAACACAAGCTCAAGACCCTCGCGAGGGGCAAGCCTCATGAGGCGGACGATGTGGAGCTTCCTCGAGCACGGCCTCGTCAGCCGGGCTTGGCGAGGAGGCGGAGAGATCAAGGCGGGTACCTCACGAGGTGACCATGACGCAAGCCATGACGACCAAGGGCGGGCCGGCGCCAGCCCACGCATGTCCTCCTATCCTCTTTGGTGCAAAGGGAGCAAGCGCAGCGAGAGCATCAAGCAAAGGCGTCCGCTTCGTGCAACAAGACCAAGACCAGTCCAACGGCAGGAAGGAAGTCATTGTGGAGCCCAAGCCGGCGTCACCACCAGAGCCTTTGACAGGCGAGGACCAACTTTAGTTAGGATAAGTGTACCAGATGTTCCCCTTCAAAATGGCCAATTGTTGGCGCCCTTCCCGCTCAATATTTGGGAAGAGGCCCAGGGCCTCTGCCTATATAAGTAGAGCTAGCCACCATAGTAGAGACATCTGATCAATAGCTAGAGGCAATATGGAATCATAGAGAGAGAGAAGGCGACTGAACTTCCCCTAGCAGTTCATCGCACCAACCAAGAACAGAGCCCTCGCGAGGCTGTTCTTCCTTGTATTGTTCATCACCATCAGCCCAAGAGGCAATCCACCACGCCAAAAACTAGAGTAGGGTATTACACCACAACGGTGGCCCGAACTAGTATAATCCCTGTGTCTCCTGTGCTGTTCCTTACGTAGTTTAGATCCTAGCGAGGCGGCAGGGTGCAGGTAGGTAGAGGGTGAGATTCCGCGCGCACCCCAGTGTTCGAACCTCAAGGGTCTGCCGGAACCCGAAATCCGACAACGAAGACATCAAGCTCATGTTGTTGAATGGGTATCCGGCTTCGACTCTGACAATCACTCCGAGAGAAGCTATCACCCCGACTCCGAATATACTCAAGATGAAGGTGTTGCCGGTCTAGCACTTGTGTCAATAACTCCTACGACATATTTGATTCACCAAATGAAGGAATTGGAAGATGCTTCATGGCCAAAGGTCCAAAGGTAACACATCCCGAGTATGTTGATTTCAATAGTGATGAAGATGACTTGTTGGGTGATGATGATTTACTTGTTGACAACTCTATTGATGAATACTATGATGAAACGTCACTTAATCATGCTAATCAAGATAAAACGAATGACGATGATAAGAAGAAGATTGAGCTTCTAACTAAAGAACTAAACACTCTTAAGTTAGCTCATGAAACTATCTTAGAGATCATCGAGAACTTTTAAGGACTCATGAGAAGTTACGCTTTGAAAAGCTCAACCATGAGCAAGAGCATGAGTTCTTAAAGGCAATCAATGATGATCTCCGTAAGAAAAGTTCTTCTTACATTGCCAAGCGTTTACTCTTATCTACTTACATGCCTCAAGTCAAGTCTAGTAACAAGAACAAGAAGGATTCTTCCTCTAGTAGTAACAATAATCATGGTAAATCCAATGATGTTGCTTCTAGTAGTTCTCTTGATTCCACTAATGTTTCTCTTAGCCAAGTTACACTTGAGCAAGAAAATAGCTTATTGAAGGGAATTATAGAGAAAGGTGTTAACAAGAGCCTTGCCGGGAGTAAGCAATTTGAGGAAATTGTATGCAAGCAAGGAAGGCATCGGAAGAACCAAGGTGTTGGTTTTGAACGGAAGTTCAATGCCAATGGACTTGAGTGGGAAGAAGATCAATACCCCAAGACGAAGTTTGTTCCTCAACAAGAGAAGTATGATCCTAGTTCCTTCAAGGGGACACAAGCTCAAGATGATCTTCCACCACAAGACCACAAGCAAAAAGGCAAGGATAAGCTTCAAGAGGAGATTGATGCATTTGAAGAAGCTCCAAAGGCCTTGGTCAAGTGGGTTCCAAAGACTACGTCAAGCTCTACTTCATAAAGTACGACTACAACTCCAAGGATTCCCATCAAGATGATGTGAATCCCGAAGAAGAAGAACTAGAGAGTTCTTTAGGGTGACTCCGCCAACATATTTCACTCATATCATTTTGGCAACTACAAGTGCAATCAACTTTCACATCTTGCACTAGTTCAAGGAGTTACAAACCCTCTTGTTGGTAAGACAAGGGACAAGGTATCCTAATACTTTCATAGACATCATCTTATGTGTGCATCACTCTATTTCTTTGGATATCCTTGTTTGTTCCTTGTGGGACTAACCCGTGTAGGTATTGAAAGAGCAACTCACTCCAAAAGGATTGCTCCAAATGATCGTCATCAACATTGAGCATCCACATCTTCAACACCTACATGAAGTCATCATCGACAAAACCCAAGGTTAGTTCATCCCTCTAAGAGGGGATCTCACATCTAGGGGGAGCTTTACTCTAAAGAATTGAGCTAAAGCAACTCTAATGGCGTGAACACATCAATGCATTATGTAAAAGTGGTAACCCCACTTGTGCTTAAACGATGAGTATGACCTATGATTAAATGTTCTCATTTGACTCCTAAGTCAATATACTCATATATAGATGACCTAGTCATCGCCAGTTGCTTGATAGATACTAGAATTGGTTGTGCATGCTTTGCCACATATTTCATTTGCCATTTTATTGTGTGAGCATGTTGGTTGCATATTTTACTCATTCGAGGACATCCACTTGTTGTTTTGATTGATTGGTTTCTTTTTCTTTTGCCAAGTGGATGGACAAGAATGCCTAAGAACCTTCTCTAGCTATCTATGCTCTTCTCGTCTCAAACTCTATTCATGCTGCATCACAAAATTTGATCAAGTCAGATTCAAACCACTCTGTGTGAGGAGCACTCGGAGTCCCCGATTCGTCAAAGACTTAAACTTCCCAAACTTCTTTGTGCGTTTCGGTCATACCGAGATCACTAAGTTGATCTAGGTTTTCAATCTCGGTGCAATCGATTTGAAATTTTTGGTCACACCGAGTTGCTGTAACTGCTTGCAGTTATGCATCTCGGTGCCACCGAGTTGTTCCACTCGGTCACACCGACAGGGTCGGGCTATATATACCCACGGGCAAAAATTTGGAAACTTTCTCCAAACTCCTTCACCCGCGCTTAGCCCGCTCTGCCACCAGGGTCTCCGGATCATCCTCCTCGTCGCCAGCCGCCTCCTGTTGCTGGTCTCCGCTGCTATCAACGGAAATCATCCCCACCGTTGCCGCCATAGCGAGTTCATCACCGAACTAGGGTATGGACTCGATCACTGTGCTATCCCCGTCCGATTCCTAGCACATTGTGTTCATCATGAATCTTGCCATGATTTAAACTATTCTATCCAGTCAAAACACTCCGTAGATTAGAGATGAATTGAAAATTTAGGGTTAGGTTTCCGCCGAAACCATCTCGGACCAACCGGGTTGTAGAACTCGGTTCCACCGATTCGGCTAAGGCCATTGCACATGTGGTTCTCGGTCTGACCGAGAATTGCAAATTGGTGTGACTGAGTTCAGGACTTTGTGAAACCCTAGCAGTCTCGGTGCCACCGAACTGTGACTCGGTCTGACCGAGTTCACTAGTTTAGGTTCCAAAAGCTGCTTGGGTATCACCGAGTTTACAAATCGATTGATCCGAAATGCTTTCTGTGGAAAACTAAAACTAAGTTTTGACTCATTCTTTTGCAAAAATCTCTGTATTTTGTGATGCTCATCCACACTATCTCATCTATATCTACTCACAGGGTCTGCAGTCAGTGCTTGCAATATGTCTGATCAGAGTGATAGCCAGAACAGGGAAGTGGAGCAGATTCAGATGAGTGAGGGCACTTGTCCCTCTAGTACCTCAGATGAGGGTAGCACGAGCACTCCCAGCAACTTACCCAAAGCAGCCACCAGGACAAGGAAGAAGAGAACCTCAGAATCTGAGGATGAAGACTATGTGGCAGTAGAGGATGAGGCCATTTCCAAGAAAAAGGTGCTCAAGAAGGAGTATAGCTCAGCTGCAGTTAAGCCAGGTCTGAAGACCAAAAGGCCAGCAGGAAGACAACCCATGTCTAAAGCCAGAGCCTCCACTCAAGCATCTTTGGAATCCCAACCCAAAGAGGCTGCTGCAGAAGGGAAGAAAAGGAAGGAAAGGGTCAAGAAGACCATGGCGGAGTTATTGGAAAGCCTTCCATGATGGAAGAGGAGGAAGAAGAAGAGGTTGTTGCACCAAAGACCCAAGGCTCGAAGTTTATGGGTGATGCTATTAAGTCAGGCTGCATCATCAAAGCCCAAAGAAGCACCCAAAGCTGCCTCCAAACCAAAGATTGCACCAAAGAGGAATACTAGGAACATATCTGCTGCTGAGAAGAACAAGGCCCCAGTGCCTGAGACTGTTGCTGAAGACGAAGAAGATGAAGAGCAAATCCCGAGAAAGTTGAAGCCAAAGATTACAGACCAAAATGATGCTCATCCTGTGGCTGAGAACATGAAGATCAAAAGAGACTCAGGGTTGAGGCTATGGAGAGAGTCAGATCCATATGCCACCAGAAGAAGGACTGCTGTTGATTACAGGTTCCACACAAAGGAACAACAGGACTTCTATGAGACAATCTTGTTGGACAAGAAGCCTATAGTGTGTGATATGAGGTGGGTCGACTGGACCTACATAAAGGAGAATGAGGAACACTATCCTGGTGTGTATGACAGTTTCAGTGCTTGTGGAGTTGCGGACTTTGTTGGGCAGAAGCTCACAAAGTAGAATGAAGAGCTCATAATGCAATTCTACTCCACAACCCACTTCTATCCAGATGGCAGGATAGTATGGATGTCTAAAGGTACAAGGTACCAATCAACTATTGAGGAATGGGCCAATATGATCAATGCACATAAGGAGGAAGAGGATGACTTGGATGTCTATGCCAAGAAAAAGATGGATCATAACACTATGGCACGTATGTACAAAGAGATTCCTGAAGCAGATCTTGGGACTCACTAGTTTGGATCAGTGAAACACTTGCTGTCAGGTCTGCCTACAATCAATTGGATCCTCAGGCGCACTCTCTTGCCCAAGTCTGGTGATCACAGAATGATCAGAGGCCATGCAATAAACTTGCTACATATATTTGATGCGCCACAGAAGTTCAAGGTCATGAGCCTTATAGTTGAGACTATCAAAAGGACAGGTGCTGACTAGAAAAGAAGTTGTGGATATGCCCCACAGATCCAGGAGCTGATAAACTCCAAGATGGGCACAGGCACATACCTGTTGGATAAGGAGCACATGCCCATCTATCCAGACTTCGAGGACAACCAAGTGGTTATGGATGAAGATGAACCATCATAAGTGCAAGCACAAGCTAAAAAGAAGAAGGCAAGGGTAGAGAAGGCTGCCAAGATGCCAACAATGGAAGAGGCATCCCAGTACCTTCTAAGAGAAAACAAGATCAACTTGGCTACTTGATTGCATCCACTCTAAGGATTGAGAAGGGGCTGGCCACCTTGACTCAAAACCAGGAGAGCTTGGAGAGGATCATGGAGCAGAATTTCTATGACATGGATATAAAGGTAATTGAGATCCAGTCTGTTGTTGAGAAGCTTCAGGATGACATGCAGGAGAGGAAGGGCAAGATAACCACAGATGCATTTGCCAGAGTGCCTAGAGCTCACAGATCAGCCGCAAGTGCACAAGGATGTATACCAGAGCCACTTCATCCGCACGACCACAGCCTTCAAGTGCCACTCAGCTCCAAAGACCTACTCCACCAGCTCCAGTGCCAGTAGATGCTACAATTATGCTTGTTGGATGACATTATCCTTTTTATCCCTATATGATCATTCATTTTGCTTGGTGGTGAGTGCATGTATTTAATCATTATCATTTTGAGCGCTCCACCAAGATGTATGTGACATGGAAGAGTTACCCATGAGCCTAACTCCTTGTGCATTTGCAGTCCAAAGCAAATCTTAAACTATGCACAAATTTAGGGGGAGCTCTTGCTTATCACATACTTCTCAAAGCGACAATGTTTTTCACTCTTACTATCATTTGTCGAAGCTTTGATCTATATGTTGTCATCAATTACCAAAAAGGGGGAGATTGAAAGTGCAACTATCCCTAGGTGGTTTTGGTAATTCCTAACAACATATACCTCATTGAGCTAACATCATTCCAAGATGAATATTTCAGGAAAAGCACAATGGATGGCATGGCATGGATGAGAAAAGTGGATCCCTCAAATTGCTAAGGATAAAAGGATTGGCTCAAGCTCAAAAGCTCAAGACTCTACATTTTATATTTTAGTGATCCAAGATCACATTGAGTCTATAGGAAAAGCCAATACTATCAAGGAGGGATGATGTGTTGCTTAATGAGTTTCTTGCTCCACAGTGCTTAGTGATATGCTCCAAGACCCTCCGCTACTTTCTCATATCCACATATGACCTAAACCCAAAGTCAAACTCGGCCCTACCGATTCTTCATACCCGGCGCCACCGAGTTCAGATGTCATAGCCACTGCCACAAACCCTAGGCAAATCGGTCTCACCGATAGGGATCTCGGTCTCACCGAGATGGGATTGTAATCTCTCTGTTTCCCTTCGTAACGTTTCGGTCCCACCGAGATAAGCGATCGGTCCCATCGAGATTGCAATGTAAACTCTCTCTTTCCCTTTAGTAAAATTTCGGTCTCACCAAAAAGAGCGAATCGGTCCCACCGAGTTTACCTGACCAACTCTCTGGTTAGCTTATTACCAAAATCGGTCTCACCGCGTTTGTGTAATCGGTCTCACCGAGATTACGTTATGCCCTACCCCTAACCATATCGGTCCTACCGAGTTGCATGTCGGTCCCACCGAAAATCCTAAGGGTCACTAGATTTGCTGAATCGGTCCGACCGAGTTTATCAATTCGGTCCCACCGAGTTTGGCAAGTTGTGTGTAACGGTTAGATTTTGTGTGGAGGCTATATATACCCTCCACCTCCTCTTCATTCGTGGAGAGAGCCATCAGAACGAACCTACACTTCCAACTTCTTTGTTTCTTAGAAGGAACCACCTACTCATGTGTTGAGGCCAAGATATTCCATTCCTACCATATGAATCTTGATCTCTAGCCTTCCCCAAGTTGCTTTCCACTCAAATCTTCTTTCCACCAAATCCAAATCCCGTGAGAAAGAGTTGAGTGTTGGGGAGACTATCATTGGAAGCACAAGAGCAATGAGTTTATCATCAACACACCATTTGTTACTTCTTGGAGAGTGATGCCTCCTAGATTGGCTAGGTGTCACTTGGGAGCTTCCGACAAGATTTTGGAGTTGAACCAAGGAGTTTGTAAGGGCAAGGAGATCGCCTACTTCGTGAAGATCTACCGCTAGTGAGGCATGTCCTTCGTGGGCGATGGCCATGGTGGCATAGACAAGGTTGCTTCTTCGTGGACCCTTCGTGGGTGGGGCCCTCTGTGGACTCGCGCAACCGTTACCCTTCGTGGGTTGAAGTCTCCATCAACGTGGATGTACGGTAGCACCACCTATCGGAACCACGACAAAAACATCTGTGTCTCCAATTGCGTTTGAATTCTCCAAACCCTTCCCTTTACATTCTTGCAAGTTGCATGATTTACTTTCCGCTGCTCATATACTCTTTGCATGCTTGCTTGAATTGTGTTAAGATTGCTTGACTTGTGCTAAGATAGCTAAAATCTGCCAAAGACAAAAATTGGGAAAAGGATAAGTTTTGAATTGGTCAAGTAGTCTAATCACCCCCCTCTAGACATACTTTCGATCCTACACCGGCCAACACGCAGGCCGCTCTGCTCATGGCGCGTGAGCACCTATGTTATCGTCCCGCCAACGACCTCTACAAGGATTGGCTTGGCCGCATCGCCGAGCTCGTCAGCGCCGCTGGAGAGGCCCCAGCGCCATCCTGCTCGTTGCCTCCCCCACCTCCTCAGGCAGGTGACGTGGCCCACGGCGCACCTCCTCCTCCTCCTCGACGTGACACCGTCCCCGAGCCCAGGCAAGAAGCACCCCAGCGCGACCCACCGTGCAGGGCGCATGGCGAAGAAAGCTGCCAGGTGGCGCAGCAGCCCCAAGGGGAAGTGTGTGCGCTTCCAGCTCCGTCGTGTCAAGACCGCGTGCCACCCGAGGTGGTGGCGCGCCTGCGTCAAGACCAGGCTCCTCCCCTATGGCTAGCACCTGTGAGTGCAGCAGGTTGCCGTGCTTTCACTCCATAGCTTTGCCGTGTCGCCTGGCCCAGCAAGTTTAAGCTAGATCTGCCTCCGCACTACAATGGCACTCCAGACCCCACTGAGTTCCTCCAGCTCTATGACCTGAGCATCGAGGCAGCGAACGACAACAACAAGGTCATGGCGAACTGGTTCCCCATGGCCCTCAAGGACGGCGCACGCTCTTGGCTCCAGAACCTCCCTGTGGGCTCAATCTCCTCCTGGGATGAGCTCCACGAGCGCTTTGTCGCCAACTTCCAGGGCACTCGCGACCGCGTTACCACTGCGGGTGACCTGTGGTGCATCAGGCAGCAGCTGGGGGAGACCCTCCACAAGTACATACGTCGCTTCAACACTGTTCGCCTCAAGATCCCCAAGGTGTCGGATGAGGCTAAAGATGAAGGAGGAGCTCGCCATCCATGAAGACCTGTGCTCGGCTCTGGAGATGTTCAACTTGGCGGCCAGGTGCGCAAGGGAAGCGGAAGGTCGCCTATCCCTCTTGGAGCTTCCGGAGGCGAGCCATAGGACAGGAAGGCCAAGGCCAAGGACGTGAAACGCAAGGCTCCCGCCGTGCTCGCGGCCGAACCTGAGATGAAGCATGGTTGCGACCACCCCGAGTCCTCCAAGGGCAGCCGCCCGTTCTGCGTCTTCCACAACGTCCACAACCACAACACCAATGACTGTCAAGAGCTCAGGGCGATCCATGATGGGTGCCTTGGCTACCGTCCCGAGTACGACAACCGTGGCTACGGCTGTGGAGGAGGCCGCGATGGGGGGCGCTGGGACAATCGTGACCCCCGCCAAGACTGGCGCGATCAGCCTCGTGAGGACCGCTGGCAGAGCCAGCCTCGCGACGGTCCCTGGCGTGACCAGCCTCGTGAGGACCGTCCTCAGGGAAACGCCGGCCTCCCTCCGCTGCCCCCACCTCCAAGAAGGAATGATGACCACTGCCAAGATGATGGGGCTGTTGGCTTCCAAGAGCCTCGTGCCATTGCCTGCATCCTAGGTGGTGCTCAAGCCCCCGCTTCTCATCGCATCTTCAAGCAGTTCGCTCGTGAGGTGAACGCGGCCCTCCCCAATCTCGAGGCATCGCGTCCCCTCAGGTGGTCCAAGTACACCATCACCTTCGACTCTACAGACCATGTCAAGTGTGCAGCCACCGCCAGTGCACTCCCTATGCTCTGCTCGCCGACCATCAGCAACGTCCTTGTCACCAAGACTCTCATCAATGGTGGCGTGTGACTCAACGTCCTCTCCCTCGAGACGTTTGGGACATTCCAAGTGCCCTACGACTAGCTCCTCCCCACCAAGCCCTTCTCAGGGGTGACCGACGGCTCCACCATCCCATAGGGCAGATCCGTCCCCCCATCACTTTCGGCAAGCGCGACAGCTACCACACCGAGCTCATCGACTTTGACGTCGCCCACATTCACCTACCGTACAATTCCATCCTCGGGTACCCAGCCCTAGCCAAGTTCATGGCAGCGACTCATCACAGCTACAACATCCTCAAGATGCCAGGGAGCGGCGGCATCATGACGGTCGCCTGCGACGAGAAGGATGCGGTGTGCTCCCTTGAGCGTGCCTACCAGGCCACAACAGCCGAGAACTCAGATGGCGAGGGCGCCATCCCAACTCCTGAGGCCGTCCACAAGAAGAAGAAGCAGCTCCTCCTCAGGGGCCGTCAGGAGTCTGGTGCGTCCGACGATCGTGCCTCGGGTCTTGCGCCCACTGCTGGGGCGCCTTCCCCTCTTGCATAGGGAGGCGCGCCCAGCGCCCCTCTTAGGACAGGCTCGGGGGCTCTCCTCTGGAGGGCCGCTGACCTGAGCTGCGTCACGAGGGAGGCGTTCGGGCACCATGCGGAGGCGTGTTTCAACGCGTGCTTCAACGAGCAGGGCGCAGGTGCGAGGCGCCAGGCGCTCAGGAGTTCATCACCAAGGCGATCGAGGAGCTTCAGGAGGTGCGAACCATGCGGGGCAGCGCCGCCCCACATCACTCAGTGCAACTGCTGCCCCTGACATGGGTGGCGAGCTGCGTGTCTGTGTCAACATACCAAGCCTCAACATGGTTGCTTCTCAAGAGCTCTTCTGGCCGTCCCGCGTTGGACAGAGCGGGGGCTACCCTGCAGCTATGTTTGCATGTCGTTCTGCTTGCTGTTCGCGGTTGCCTCGCACCAATTCTGCATGCACGGTGTCCTGGTAGCTCACGAGGCTAGATGCCAGGCGGTCCTAACGAGGAGCTGTCAGAGCCTCGCGAGCCCACCGGGGCTCAGGAGCAGGCCGGCTCATGAGGAGCGTCTTTTGCGGCACACATCTTCAGCTACTCCAACACTTCTACAATGACGTTGCCAGCTGACTTTTTGGTTTTTTCAGTTGAGGGCGCCCCTCGGGCTGCATTCTTGTTAAGTTGTACGGGTCCGTCCCTGCAGCATGTACCATTTTGCGCATGAATCAGAGCTCACCTTACCCTTTCATGAGTTGCTTTATATTATCACCTGCATGTCCGGTGCTTCGCCACCATAAGTGTGGTGCGCCCTCACAAACCTGCCTGCGACATCGTCATGATTAAGGACTGGCACGACGTCTGTGCTTGGGTCCGTCCCCGCAGCGTCGCTAAACCCAAGTGACCGAGCTCTGTATCACGGGCCAGCTCCCGTGGACGTCACCTCCCGTGGTCCTTGGTACCTTGTTCTCGCATGAACTAATCGAGATTGGATGAGTCAGGGCGCACGGCCCGGTGCCTCACCGCCGCGGGAGCCACGCGCCGGTTGTCTTTCTTTGGGATTATTGCATGGGAAGACTGGGCACGGCGTCTGTGCTCGGGTCCGTCCCTGCAGCATCTATAAACCCAGCGGCTGAGGTCTATCTGGCGGGCCGGCACCATTCACGTCACCTCCTAGGGTCATTGGTGTTTGGCTTTATCATGTGATGTCCTCAGGAGATTCACTCAGCGCAAGCCACCTGACCATCTCGTAGGATCCTTGCCAATGTTCTAAAAATTCAAGCGCAACCCGCCTTGAGGTAGGGCCTCGTGAGTCCCAAGCTGGCTCACGAGTGCCC
This sequence comes from Aegilops bicornis, assembly GCA_021605145.1. Taxonomy (NCBI): domain Eukaryota; kingdom Viridiplantae; phylum Streptophyta; class Magnoliopsida; order Poales; family Poaceae; genus Aegilops; species Aegilops bicornis. The sequence continues at coordinate 552,439,937 of CM038671.1, read as the reverse complement.
ATATACAACTCCTCTAGTCCTGCCATGCTAGCCTCGCGTACGGACGGGGCTATACGCACCCCGGAGTATACCCCCAGAGGGAGCTCCCACCCACGCACCAGTGGAAGCCCCGTGCTCCGCGCTGGCGGACGACACGGTCGAGGAGAGGCTATGCCCATGCAACAGTGGAAGCACCATGCTCCGCACTGCTGAATAAACAACTGGGGGCACCCTAGCAGCTGCAGTAACCTCAGGAGAGCCACTAGGCTCGCTCTCAGGCCCTACCGCGCCGCCTTTCCCCGGGAGGCCGCGCGAGGGGGCTGGGCACAGGGGCTACGCTCAGGTCACGGCAGGCGTATGCCACCTCATCAGGTCCCTCAAACCTGGTCTTCTCGCGTCCCTCCCGAGCGAAAGACGGTGAGGTAAGGTATGGAGAGCTGTTCGTACGTCAAGGGGGACCCCTGAGCATCGCGACTCAGGGCCTCACAGGTCTCATAGCCCCTCACCCCCTGGTCTCATCCTGGTGATCCGGACGCCCCAACGGCGGTTGAGGTATGCATGGGGCCGGGACCTGCCGACGCAGAACACTAAAGACGATGCTCATGTTTCCTTCATGAGGGTTGTTCGTACATCAAGGGGGACCCATGAGCATCGCGACTCAGGGGCCTCAGTGGTCATGTAGCCCTTTACCCCTTGGTCTCGCCGTGCTGATCCGGACGCCCCAACGGCGGTTGTGGCATGCGCGGGGCCAGGCCCTGCCAACGCAGAACACTAAAGCAAACAGAAAGGAAATCATGGAGTTCTAGCAAATTATTACAAAACATAATGTCTCTTAAGTTCAGAGCAGAAGTTCTCATGCCTCCATGAGGCATGGTAAATGTCGCAAGATCGAACTGGGAGGAGGCGCCGCCTTCAAGCCTCTTCCTCAACCTTGGTTGCCGCCGTCACCCCCCTTGGGGAGCCCATTGTCCACAACGATGCCGCCATCCTCGCTGCCGGCTCCGGTCGTCGCAGTTGCGGGGTCGGCGCAGAGAAACTTTTGCAGCAGGGCCTCCACCTGTTTCTTCACGACCTCGGCAGCAGCGTCACGGGATTCAGGAGCCACCGGTTCGATCAGCGTGCCAAGGTCAAAGCTTGGGTCCTGGAGGTGGAGGTGTCTGAAGACATGCGTCACTACCACGGTAAAAAGCACGCGACACTCCCCCTCCACTATGGCGCCCACTCCTTCAACGATGCCCTCAAGTGATTCGATGAGCTTGGGGAGCAGCCCGGTGAGGCCCTCCTTGGGAGTCGCCACGGCTTCTCGTACGCTTCTCCGTAAAGGGATTGCAAAGCCGTGCAGGACCTCAGCTCGAGGGAGATGAAGGCTTCGCGCCCCGAGGCTGCCGCCTTCTCGGGTCGGTGAGGGTCTTCTCCCTGGCCTCCAGCCGGGTCGTCTCCTCAGAGACATTCCGGGCGTGGGATGCTTGGGCCCTATCCACCTCCTCCTTCAGCTTCCCCTGGCGGTCACGCTCCGCGGCCTGGTCCTTGGTCGCTTGAGCCAGCTCGGGGCGCGGTCGGTGAGCACCTCCTTCCGGGCCTTGAGCTCCTCCTCTCGTCCTTGGAGCCGATGATTGTGGGTCGCCTGCTCCTCGCGGAGGGCCTTCATATCGGCTTCTGCCATGCTGCAACGCTCCTTGGCGAGTGACGCGTCACGAGCCGCAGTGGCCTCGCCAGCCTCCTTCCTGCTCTCGGTAGTGTTTTATTATAAGACTACCTTGTGGTCATGCTTGTCTAGGACAACGTGTTCACATGTTTGTAGCAAAACCAGCTCATGTTTTGGAGCTTGCTATCGTAGTTCATATCCCGAGAATCTCACAACACCATTTCGTCGAATTGTGTTGCAACCCTTCCTTTTCAGACATGATGAGTCTGAAATATCCTAACACCAACCAGATCTGGATCTCAGGCGGATATGATGGTTGGAACATTCCAACAGTTGCATTTCGTTCCCAGCTTGCACCGTCCCTATGCCATTTCACTATGGGCTGCCTTCTTAGTAATTCTTGTCCAGGTTCATCCTGAAAAGTGGACTTACCATGGGTCCCCTCCACCTCCGATGATAAGCAAAAATCATCCATTGCGTTATCTTCAACAAGGTAGTCCACATCATCCATTCTAGTCCGGATGTACCATTCCTTTAAACTCCACCAAACGATCCTTGTGAATTGCCTTAGGCTGGTATGAAGAGTCTCAATGATCTCTAATTCAAAAGTAATTCTTTTTGCCACTTAAGGGAATAGTTCTTGCGTCACCTTTCTCGAGGTGGCCCGTTATTGAATCATGGTAAATATTTTCTCACCACCTTGACACCATCCACCATCTTTCTAAGCGTGGAGTTGTTGCCACCAATCAAACTCCATCGTTTGTTCCTCCATCCCTCTCGATGTATTTTGTGCCTCAACTCGAGATGTGTCACCGTCTCGATCCATGAGTCGATCATGTTTACTTGATCTTCGTGAAGATCGAATCATGTAGGGTTTCCCTTTCCTTCTATTGTCGTGTCGAGTGAAGACCTCGAAAGCAAGGACGTCAAGACTAAGATGATGGAATGAATCAACATTTTCGAGGAAGACAATTGGATCATGAAGATTGTGATAGTTTGTGACTTCCCTTTTCCTCTTACCTCACGTCTTGAATCTCGGGGCGAGATTCTTGTTTAGTGGGGGTGAGCTGTCACAACCCCAGATCAGCCCTAGAGCTTGTTTGTAGCTAGTAGCATTGCATCCATGCATCATGTTTAACTTCCAAGAAATTTGAAATGGGGATGATCAAGCCCTAGCGCTAAATCAATTCAAATAGGTTTACATTCAAAAATATTTTCAAAAACCCAAAGTGGTTTGCAAAAATGTTCATGATTAATGGAAAAAGGTGAAAACCATATCCAGAGGTGATGGATATTTTTCCAAGACATTTTGGATTTTGAATAAACCATATTGTATTTGAATTGGGGCATTTAAATACTATTAATATTATTTTTAAATGCTCCAACAATTCTGAAAATAGTTAAGGGCCTCTGTAATAATTTAGTTAATGCCCACAATTATTTTCAGGATTTATTTAAATAGTTTAGTATTTTACTAAACTAAAACAAACAGAAAATAGAAATAGAAAAGGGAAAGGAGAGAACTGTACCTGGCCTCACCTGCGCAGCCCACCAGCCCAGCCTTCTCCCCCTCCCCTCGCTGGCCCAGTTGGTGGCCCAGCCCACCAACCGCCGCTCGTCGCCTACCTCTGCCCAAGAGGCGGAGGAGGTTTCTGGCGATCGCGCCCGGCCGCGCCACCTCTGCTTCCCGGCCACCTCCTGCTTCCCGGCCTCCTAGACGACGCCACGGAGAGCCACGCGCCCTGGCTCTCTCTCACTCTCTCCCGACCCCTCCCTCTCCTCTGCTCCCTCTCTCTCGCCCGGACCAGGCGGCCTCGTCGCCACTGCCGCCCGTTCGCTTGGCCACCGCCACCCCTCTCCTCCCGACTAGCCCACAAGCTCCGCCACTCCACCTCACCCCTCCTCACCGAGTCTCCCGACGCCGGAGCACCCCGAGGCGCCGCCCCGCCATTTTTCCCCTTCCCGGACCCGCCGGACCTCGTCGTCGAATTCATCGGCTCCGGTGCCTCCCCGAGCTCGCCGATGCCATCATCGCACTCACGGTGAGCTCCTGCGCCCCTCGCCCCTCTTCCCCGATTCGTTCCCCCCTCTCTAGCCACTGTCTCCACTACGGCCGAAGCTCGCCGCCGCCGTGCCTCGTCGCCGGCGTGGCTGGAGCCCCAATGACCCGAAGCCAACCTCACCACCGCCCTCACCGCAGCACCAGGGACCCGTAGCGCCCCTCTGTTTCCCCTCTAGCGCGCCGCAGCGTCGAGCTCGAGCTCGCCCGAGCTCCGGCCGCGCTCTGTGCTCGCCGTCGTCATCTCCGGCGACTCGAGACCTTCCGATCACTCTGCTAGGCCAGCGGTCGGCGGGCTACCCTCTGGTGGCCTTCGCGCATCCATCCGTCGCCTGCAGCCCAACTCCGGCGAGTTGCCGCCGCAGTTTTGGGTCGCCGTCGGTGAAACTCCGGCGAGAGCCGACGTGGCCTCGTCATTAGCACTAATCCCTGCCAGCTAACCACCCTTAGACACTGACAGCGGGCCCCGCTGGGTGTAAAAGCCCGTGTCAACGCGGGATTTGCGCCTAAGTCAATTACAGGTGGACCCCCGGTTAACTAATTAGATTAGTTCTAATTAAAATTAATTAGTTAAACTAACTCTTGACATGCGGGTCCCACTGGTCAGTTTGACACAGACGACCCGTTGACCCCCTGACGTCCACTGACCTCATCTTTGGCGCAATAAATGAATTTCTGGATTTATTCTAATATAGCAAATTTCAGAATATAATTCAAATTTCAAATGCTTATAACTTTTAATCTGTAACTCCAAATTAAATAATTTATATATGAAAAATGATCAGAAAAATATGAAGAATCTGTTTATGCCATGATCATGCATGTTTGAACAAGTGAACCTCACTGAATAGGATGAATCATGATTAGGGTAACTTATGAAATAGCATTTGGAGTTGGAGTTCAACCTTGTTTGAATTCCACTTCAACTAACTTGGGTTATTATTGCATTAGGTGAATTCAGTACCTTAATATGACATGTCATTCATGTGAATGTGCATTGCATTGATTGTGTTCTCTCTTGTTTGCGGTAATTGTCCCTCTCGGTGAGCGATGTAAGCGATGATTATTCGATGACACCGATGAAGAACTATTATCTTGAAGTGCTGTGCAAGCAAAACCCCTTGTTCATTCCGATATAATCCCACTCTCTCGCTCCTGCTCTATTTTATTGCATTAGGACAACATCGATTCAAGCTGTTACTTGCTGCGGTAGCTGAACCCTTGATCCTTTGCATGACCTGTCATTCCACAGTAACTAGATGAAACCCACTAGCATGAGTAGGAATTGTTTGAGCCATGTTGTGCCTACTCATTTATGCTTGTTGTCATGCCTGCTACTGCTTAGAGTTGAGTCAGGTCTGATTCATCGGGGATGAATCGGAGGTGGGTGAACATGTCCTACTGTGTGTGAGCTAAGTGTGTGAACACGATTTGGTAAAGGTAGCGGTGAGAGGCCATGCAGGAGTACATGGTGGGTTGTCTCATTGCAGCCGTCCTCAGGAACTGAGATCTGTGTTTGTGATCCATGAAACAGTTACCACCACGCATTGGGCCCGAAACCAATGGACCCTCTCGGCTTCTTAACCACTCTTGACCTCGGTCAGGAGTTGCAAGTAGTTTCGGTGTTTGTAGCATCTTTGGGGCCGCATAACGCTGACCTTAGGGGTGGGTTGTGTTGCGGTAGAAACTGGCCGTGAGTGTACCGAGTGCCCGTTTGGTATCTCGGGAACCCTGCACACATCGTTCGGGCTGTATGGGAAACCTCGGCTGGACTCCCTGCGGATGGAACCCGAATAGGCGATAAACCTGGACTTGGGACTTGTGTGTTTAGGTAGGCCGTGGCCGACACCCACGTTGGGCTTCCGCTTGAAGGTTGCCGAGTACATGTCGTGTAAACGGCGGTAAGTGGTGAGAGCGTGTGTGAAGAAGTACACCCTCAGGGTTTAATATGATCTATTGAATAGCCGTGTCCACGGAGAAGGACTTCTGGGTTGCCTATATCGGTTCATAGACAAGTGAAAGTGGATACCCTAAAATGCGCAAGATAAGCGTGAGTGCTATGGATGGCGTTCTCGTAGGGAGGCGGGAGCGGGTCCATAGTGGTGTATTGATATGGTGAATATGTGGACTCGTAGCGCCACCTCAAAGAGTTAATTGCAAATAGTAGTTCAGGATAGCCACTGAGTCAAAGCTGGCTTGCTGCAGTCAAACTCCACCACCCCTTTTGATAATGATGCATATGTAGCTAGATCTGATGTAAGTCTTGCTGAGTACGTTTGTACTCACGTTTGCTTATTTTATGTTTTGCAGAGAGACGTCAGTCTCGCTAGTAGTTCCGCGTGGACTTCGACGTTTAGCTTGTTACCTCAGCTACGATCTTGTGTCCTCGGCAGGATCTGGTAGATAGTCAGGCTTCTCAGCCTTTTTCATTTATAGTTGTCTGTACTCAGACATGTTTAGCTTCCGCTTGTGTTTTGACTTGTATGCTTGAGTGTTGGGTCATGAGACCCATGTTTGTAATATCTCGCTTCTCGGAGCCTATTGATTAAATATCTCGAGTCAGAGGGTTATGTTGTGACGCCATGTTGTATCTACGCATATCAAGTATAATGTGTGAATGTATGAAATGCTTGGTATGCGTGGGATCCGACAAACTAGTTGTTTATCCTTGGCAGCCTCTCATATGGGGAAATGTAGTCTCGTGCTTCTGAGCGATAGTAGTCCGCTTCTGCCGGTTCACCGGAGTCCTGCTAGCCCAAAGCACTACTGCTTGGACACTTGACTCGGCGGCATGTGTTTCACTTCGTTCCTATGTACGTCCTTCGGGAAATGTCACGCGGTGTTATTCGAGTCCTGCCTAGCTCGCTACAGCCCGGGATACCGGAGTCCTGTTAGCCAGTGCTACAGCCCGAATATATATCCGTTGATGACCGACATGTTCGATGTGATTCATGTATGCCTGTCCCCATAGGTTAAGCGCCGCTTTGGGTTCACGACTAGCCATGTCGGCCCGGTTCTTTGTCATATGGATGCTAGCGACACTATCATATACGTGAGCCAAAAGACGCAAAGCGGTCCCGGGCCATGGTAAGGCGACACGTGGGAATACCGTGCGTGAGGCCGCAAAGTGATATGATGTGTTACATGCTAGATCGGTGTGACTTAGGATCGGGTCCCGACAGCGTTGGTATCGAGAGCCCGATCGTCAGAGGATTACCAAGCCAAACCGGTGAAGTTGTGTCTAGAAATGCTTTAGTTATGTAAGGGAATTGATTGTGGAAGGGAACGTAAGGCTCTTTTTACTCCTTATACCTCATGGCCTTCTGATCCGAGTCATCCTCTTCTCTTCTACGGGGTTTAAGAACTAGGCTTCTCATCTATCTATCAGGATGACGTGTTACTAATCCCTAGACTTTTAAGATTGTTGGTTTTAATCCCCAGTTCAGTTCCTACTATTTCCGTATGATAATTGTTGATCCCAGAATCTTGTTATGATGTTGTTAAGTGGTTATGCCACCATTTTTTGCAGGATGTCTCAAATCATTTTGAGCATTTACAGCCGTTATGCTGTCCGAGTCATCCCAGGTCTCTAAATAGTCTGATGCAATTGCAAAACCTTTCCTTCCGTTTCCGATGTCCTTTTGGTCAGAATAAGCACACTAACCAGTCGGTTGAGGTACTCTGTTGCCTCGACATACATGTTGGAACTACTATTATGACCCTAGGTGTTTAGGAAGTCACCTAGCAATTTAGCAATGCTTTTGTATCCCCGGTGTGATGATTCTGGCCATCATTCTTGAAAGCATCCCGTGATGCCATTTAGTTAGTAGGTATTCTACTCTGGGTTCTTTGAACCCGAGACTCATCCTACTTCATGTTGTTAGTATTTGCTAGTGCCTTTAGGATATTAGTAACCTTGCGATAGTCCTCAAGGTCCGTGGTATATCCTTCTTCCAAATACCATGAACTAATTATGGCAGAAGTTCTTTTAAACCAAAACATCACGATAAGAGTGCTCTTGAGGAGTTCTCCATTCATAATTGTGAATCTGCCAATTCTACCTTTCTGCATGGGTTATCCGGAAGAAATGTTGAGCTTGCTCGACGTACTAATCCATGCATCCACAACTCAGGGAGTTATATGTTCCTCTGAGTTGCTCTCTTCAGTTGCATTCTGACCTTCATCTATCAATTGATAGCCAAGGGTATGCGTGCATTTGTGTTCATCGATGCATTTTGTCTTTGTGGTCCGTCAAGCCATTCTATTCCGGAATGACTAGGAGAAACAAACTCCAGTACCTCATCCATTTCTAGGATTAGGTCAAAGTAGTTGTATTCCGCAGATCAAAATGCCAATTCAGCTTTTGTTCTGTTCTACCTTGGAGTGTTACCATCTTTTTGTCAAGAGTGTCATGGGAATTGCACAACCTCTTAGGAATTCTTGACGCAGTGATACTCTCGCTATCATTATTCATTCCTCGGTTCCGTGTTGTTGTAACCGGAATGCCGACAAGTGACTTGTGATGTGTGACATCAATACTCCGAGCAATTCGTTGCTTGGCAGGTAATGGACATTATCCTCATTCTTAGCGTGTTGGTTATTTAATCATCATCCAAAAATTAATCGTGCTACCTAGTCCTTATTCCTGGTGCACACTTCTATTGATGAGTTAGGATCTTGTCTAGTCCTCACTAATTTGATAATATCGTCTTGCCCTGAAAAGCAAGATCGTTCTCGAGCTTAGTAACATACCGGTGGTTCGTGACTTTCCAAATATCTTCTTGGAAGTGTTACCGGATTGTTTCCTGACTGTTATGTTGAGCTCGTGATCAAGTTGGTTCCCTGTGGACCACCCCTTCTCCAAGAATCTGTGTTGGATATCCCTGAGCTAGTTGGTTAAGCTAGACAACAACTTGGAGAGTTGGAAGATAAAAGCTTGCCTAATTTAGTTCGTTCCAAAGGGATATTCTTGTGTAGTGTGTGTTGGAGAAAGATGATATCTTCATCGATTGGTCCTCGTGATCAGTTGCTGGACCTATTGTCTTATCAATCCTTTGACTTGAGTGTGGGCAATCGTCAAGTCAAATCAGAACCAACGATATTCGTGATGTTGTCTTACTCGTGGTTAAACCCTCGAGCATACCCATTACATCTTTGGTTTGACCAATGCTAACACCGTGTTCACATGATGGTGGAAGTCCAGTGATATGGAAATTCCGATGAGTTGCTGTTGAGCCCATCAGTAGCATTTTGTCTCCCCCATGAGTCATGTTGAGCATCAACCTAGTATTGGAAACTTGTGTAAGCAATTCTTCGTGTTTCGTTCATGAAGCATATGTTTGGATGAAAGTAGTGACTTCCTCTAGTTCATGTGCATCTGGTGTAAGTTGCCGCCATGAACTTGAGAAAGGTTTGTTTTGCCTCCTGTGGAATCATCCCAAGTCCGTCATGCATGTGCAAAGTATTCTATGGTTTGATAGACTGATCATCTTCATTCCGTATGTATCCCTAGCACACCAAGCCACTGATTGATTTGTTCAAGGAAAAGGAGTTCTTTCATAAGAGCTAATCATGACTTATGTTAAGACTTCGATATCCTCGATGATGGTTCCCCCACCCGAACTCGGTAGTGTTTTATTATAAGACTACCCTGTGGTCATGCTTGTCTAGGACAACGTGTTCACATGTTTGTAGCAAAACGAGCTCATGTTTTGGAGCTTGCTATCGTAGTTCATATCCCGAGAATCTCACAACACCATTTCGTCGAATTGTGTTGCAACCCTTCCTTTCGGACATGATGAGTCTGAAATATCCTAACACCAACCAGATCTGGATCTCAGGCGGATATGATGGTTGGAACATTCCAACAGTTGCATTTCGTTCCCAGCTTGCACCGTCCCTATGCCATTTCACTATGGGCTGCCTTCTTAGTAATTCTTGTCCAGGTTCATCCTCAAAAGTGGACTTACCATGGGTCCCCTCCACCTCCGATGATAAGCAAAAATCATCCATTGCGTTATCTTCAACAAGGTAGTCCACATCATCCATTCTAGTCCGGATGTACCATTCCTTTAAACTCCACCAAACGATCCTTGTGAATTGCCTTAGGCTGGTATGAAGAGTCTCAATGATCTCTAATTCAAAAGTAATTCTTTTTGCCACTTAAGGGAATAGTTCTTGCGTCACCTTTCTCGAGGTGGCCCGTTATTGAATCATGGTAAATATTTTCTCACCACCTTGACACCATCCACCATCTTTCTAAGCGTGGAGTTGTTGCCACCAATCAAACTCCATCGTTTGTTCCTCCATCCCTCTCGATGTATTTTGTGCCTCAACTCGAGATGTGTCACCGTCTCAGTCCGCGAGTCGATCATGTTTACTTGATCTTCGTGAAGATCGAATCATGTAGGGTTTCCCTTTCCTTCTATTGTCGTGTCGAGTGAAGACCTCGAAAGCAAGGACGTCAAGACTAAGATGATGGAATGAATCAACATTTTCGAGGAAGACAATTGGATCATGAAGATTGTGATAGTTTGTGACTTCCCTTTTCCTCTTACCTCACGTCTTGAATCTCGGGGAGATTCTTGTTTAGTGGGGGTGAGCTGTCACAGCCCCAGATCAGCCCTAGAGCTTGTTTGTAGCTAGTAGCATTGCATCCATGCATCATGTTTAACTTCCAAGAAATTTGAAATGGGGATGATCAAGCCCTAGCGCTAAATCAATTCAAATAGGTTTACATTCAAAAATATTTTCAAAAACCCAAAGTGGTTTGCAAAAATGTTCATGATTAATGGAAAAAGGTGAAAACCATATCCAGAGGTGATGGATATTTTTCCAAGACATTTTGGATTTTTGAATAAACCATATTGTATTTGAATTGGGGCATTTAAATACTATTAATATTATTTTTAAATGCTCCAACAATTCTGAAAATAGTTAAGGGCCTCTGTAATAATTTAGTTAATGCCCACAATTATTTTCAGGATTTATTTAAATAGTTTAGTATTTTACTAAACTAAAACAAACAGAAAATAGAAATAGAAAAGGAAAGGAGAGAACTGCACTGGCCTCACTGCGCAGCCCACCATTGACCTTCTCCCCTCCCTCGCTGGCCCAGTTGGTGGCCCAGCCCACCAACCGCCGCTCGTCGCCTACCTCTGCCCGATGGCGGAGGAGGGAGGTTTCTGGCGATCGCGCCGAGCCGCGCCACCTCCTGCTTCCCGGCCACCTCCTGCTTCCCGGCCCCTCCTAGGCAGCGCCACGGAGAGCCACGCGCCTGCTCTCTCTCACTCTCTCCCGACCCCTCCCTCTCCTCTGCTCCCTCTCTCTCGCCCGGACCGAGCGGCCTCGTCGCCACCGTCGCCGTTCGCCGCGGCCACCGCCACCCCCTCTCCTCCCCGACTAGCCCACAAGCTCCGCCACTCCACCCTCACCCTCCTCACCGAGTCTCCCGGCCGGAGCACCCCGAGGCGCCGCCCGCCATTTTCCCCTTCCGGACCCGCGGACCTCGCCCGTCAATTCATCGGCTCCGGTGCCTCCCAGGCTTCGCCCGATGCCATCATCGCACTCACGGTGAGCTCCTGCGCCTCGCCTCTTCCCGATTCGTTCCCCCCTCTCTAGCCACTTGTCTCCACTACGGCCGGCTTCGCCGCCGCCGTGCCTCGTCGCCGGCGTGGCTGGAGCCCCAATGACCCGAAGCCAACCTCACCACCGCCCTCACCGCAGCACCAGGGACCCGTAGCGCCCCTCCGTTTCCCCTCTAGCACGCCGCAGCGTCGAGCTCGAGCTCGCCCGAGCTCCGGCCGCCGCTTCTGTGCTCGCCGTCGTCATCTCCGGCGACTCCGAGACCTTCCGATCACTCTGCTAGACGCGGTCGAGCGCGGGCTACCCTCTGGTGGCCTTCGCGCATCCATCCGTCGCCCGCAGCTCAAGTCCGGCGAGTTGCCGCGCGATTTTGGGTCGCCCGTCGGTGAAACTCCGGCGAGCCGACGTGGCCTCGTCATTAGCACTAATCCTGCCAGCTAACCACCCTTAGACACCGACAATGGGCCCCGCAGTGTCAAAGCCCGAGTCAACGGGATTAGCGCCTCGATCCAATGATGGTGGACCCCCGGTTAACTAATTAGATTAGTTCTAATTAAAATTAATTAGTTAAACTAACTCATCGACATGCGGGTCCCACTGGTCAGTTTGACCTGGGCGACCCGTTGACCCCTGACGTCCATCAGCGACCTCATCTTTGCCGACGCAATAAATGAATTCTGGATTTATTCTAATACAGTAAATTCCAGAATATAATTCAAATTTCAAATGCTTATAACTTTTAATCTGTAACTCCAAATTAAATAATTTATATATGAAAAATGATCAGAAAAATATGAAGAATCTGTTTATGCCATGATCATGCATGTTTGAACAAGTGAACCTCACTGAATAGGATGAATCATGATTAGGGTAACTTATGAAATAGCATTTGGAGTTGGAGTTCAACCTTGTTTGAATTCCACTTCAACTAACTTGGGTTATTATTGCATTAGGTGAATTCAGTACCTTAATATGACATGTCATTCATGTGAATGTGCATTGCATTGATTGTGTTCTCTCTTGTTTGCGGTAATTGTCCCTCTCGATAGACGATGTACTGAAGCGATGATTATTCGATGACACCGATGAAGAACTATTATCTTGAAGTGCCGGGCAAGCAAAACCCCTTGTTCATTCGATATAATCCCACTCTCTCGCTCCTGCTCTATTTTATTGCATTAGGACAACATCGATTCAATCTGTTACTTGCTGCGGTAGCTGAACCCTTGATCCTTTGCATGACCTGTCATTCCAAAGTAAATAGATGAAACCCACTAGCATGAGTAGGAATTGTTTGAGCCATGTTGTGCCTAATCATTTATGCTTGTTGTCATTCCTGCTACTGCTTAGAGTTGAGTCAGGTGCGATTCATCGGGGATGAATCGGAGGTGGGTGAACATGTCCTACTGTGTGTGAGCTAAGTGTGTGAACATGATTTGATAAAGGTAGCGGTGAGAGGCCATGTAGGAGTACATGGCGGGTTGTCTCATTGCAGTCGTCCTCAGGAACTGAGTTCTGTGTTTGTGATCCATGAAACAGTTACCACCACGCATTGGGCCCGAAACCAATGGACCCTCTCGGCTTCTTAACCACTCTTGTCCTCGGTCAGGGAGTTGCAAGTAGTTTACGGTGTTTGTAGCATCTTTGGGGGCCGCCGCATAGCTGACCTTAGGGGTGGGTTGTGTTGCGGTAGGCACCGTGCCCGGTGTACCGAGTGCCCGTTTGGTATCTCGGGAACCCTGCACACATCGTTCGGGCTGTATGGGAAACCTCGGCGGACTCCTGCGGATGGAACCGAATAGGCGATAAACACGGACTTGGGACTTGTGTGTTTAGGTAGGCCGTGGCCGACACCCACGTTGGGCTTCCGCTTGAAGGTTGCCGAGTACATGTCGTGTAAACGGCGGTAAGTGGTGAGCGTGTGTGAAGAAGTACACCCTGCAGGGTTTAATATGATCTATTCGAATAGCCGTGTCCACGGAGAAGGACTTCTGGGTTGCCTATATCAGTTCATAGACAAGTGAAAGTGGATACCCTAAAATGCGCAAGATAAGCGTGAGTGCTATGGATGGCGTTCTCGTAGGGAGGCGGAGGCGGGTCCATAGTGGTGTATTGATATGGTGAATATGTGGACTCGTGTGCGCCACCTCAAAGAGTTAATTGCAGTCGTAGTTCAGGATAGCCACCGAGTCAAAGCTGGCTTGCTGCAGTCAAACTCCGCCACCCCCTTTTGATAATGATGCATATGTAGCTAGATCTGATGTAAGTCTTGCTGAGTACGTTTGTACTCACGTTTGCTTATTTTATGTTTTGCAGAGAGGCGTCAGTCTCGCTAGTAGTTCCGCGTGGACTTCGACGTTTAGCTTGTTACCTCAGCTACGATCTTGTGCCCTCGGCAGGATCTGGTAGATAGTCAGGCTTCTCAGCCTTTTTCATTTATAGTTGTCTGTACTCAGACATGTTTAGCTTCCGCTTGTGTTTTGACTTGTATGCTTGAGTGTTGGGTCATGAGACCCATGTTTGTAATATCTCGCTTCTCGGAGCCTATTGATTAAATATCTGAGTCGTAGGGTTATGTTGTGACGCCATGTTGTATCTACGCATATCAAGTATAATGTGTGTATGTTTGAAATGCTTGGTATGTGTGGGATCCGACAAACTAGTTGTTTATCCTTGGCAGCCTCTCATATGGGGAAATGTAGTCTCGTGCTTCTGAGCGATAGTAGTCCGCCATGCCCGGTTCACCGGAGTCCGCTAGCCCAAAGACTACCGCTTGGACACTTGACTGGCCGGCATGTGTTTCACTTCGTTCCTATATGTCTGTCCTTCGGGAAATGTCACGCGGTGTTATTCGAGTCCTGCCTAGCTGCTACAGCCGGGATACCGGAGTCCTCGTTAGCCAAAGTGCTACAGCCGAATATATATCCGTTGATGACCGACATGTTCGATGTGATTCATGTATGCCTGTCCCCATAGGTTAAGCGCCGCTTTGGGTTCACGACTAGCCATGTCGGCCCGGGTTCTTTGTCATATGGATGCTAGCGACACTATCATATACGTGAGCCAAAAAGCGCATAAGCGGTCCCGGGCCATGGTAAGGCGACACCCGTGGGAATACCGTGCGTGAGGCCGCAAAGTGATATGATGTGTTACATGCTAGATCGGTGTGACTTAGGATCGGGGTCCTGACAACCTGTCGGCACCCTGGAGATTGGTCCGGAGATGGTCCAGCGCAGCGTAGGCTTCCTCTAGGATCCCGGGCCTGATGAGGGGGCCGCAGTCCGCCAACACAAGGGCTTGGGGAGGAGGCGGCACCGGCGCATGGACTGGCGCTGCCGCAGTGGCAAGGGTGACCGGGGGCTCCAGAGCCCTCGAACCCCCCACGGGTACGACGGGGACGGGCGGGTCCGGAGTCTGCTGGCCCATGGAGGCAGCTTCCCCTCGAGGCTCCACCACCGCTCCCTGAGGGGCCCACTCTGTCGCAAGAGGACGCGAAGCGGTCTCCTCCATCTGCGTCGAGGTCACCGTGGCCATGGCGGGCGGTGTGTCCTCAGGGGCCCTGGTTTCCTCCTTCCTCTTCTTCACCACGGTCTCCACCCTGGTTACCAGGAGAACAGCACCGTGGGCAAGATGTCAAGGTTGGAAAACAAAGGCAAGGTAAAGATACTTACTCGTCAGCGGCAATGTAAGCCCTTTTCCTGGTCAGGACTAGGGCGCCCCCAATCTTCTTGAGTGTATGTTTTGTCGCGCCCTGAGGATCGGTGGGGCGCACGGCCGCCGGCCCCGGCGCGGTGGCGACGAACGGCGAGGCAGCGGCCTCGCCTCAGGGAAGCGACGCTGCCTCGACCTTCTTCAAAGTCGCTCGGCCTCACATCCGCAAGGGGGTGGCACCGGACCTCGTCACGACCCCGTGGAGCACGGAGTCCCCTCGACCGGGGGCTCGGCATCGTCGTCGTCGTCCTCGAAGAGGTCACGGAGAAGCTCGCTCAACAATGAAGGAGGAGCCCCTCCGCATCATCCACCGTCGCCTCCGAGTCCTCCTCCCCTCTCTCCTTGATGTCGTCGCTGGAGAATAACACCACCTGGGAGTTGGGGAGCTTAGGCGGCACAAGCCCCAGCTCGTTGAAGACAGGCATGGTGGCGACCAGCTCCGCCGCGTCACCACAACGATACAACGAGATGTAGGCCGCCAGGAGGCCACCTGGATCCTTCTCGAGCAGAGTGTGCATGGCTTGTCCAGCTCCTCGCCCGACAGGCTCCTCGGGCGCAGCCGGATGTCGTCGTCCGCACCCTTGAAGTCCCACATGGGGCGCGAGTGTGCCTGGAGCGGGGCCAGGCGCTGCGTCAGGAACTCCTTGACGAGCATGCCCACCTTGAGCACCCCGGCCTCCATGTCCGCCATCATCTTCCTCAGGACCGGCGCTGCCCGGGGGTCGGTGAGCTTCTCATGAGCCCAACAATCAGGCTTCTCCGACAGCTCAGTCGACAATTCCAGCAATGTGGGAGCCCTTGGCATCCATGAAAACTCACTTATGCCAGAAGTTCTCCACTTTCTTCCCAGCCCTCATGAGTGCGCTGCCGGTATGGGCCGCGGTGAAGGAGACGCAGCCGGAGCGCTGGGTCTGGTCATGGATCCGGATGATGATGAAGTGGCGGAGAAGCACAACCGAGGGCATCACGCCCACAAATGCCTCGCAGTAGAAGGCAAAGATGGATAGGAGAGGATGGAGTTGGGCTGCAGGTGCATGGCCTAATCTGGTAGTGTTCAAGGATGGCGATGAAGAACCTAGAGAAAGGTGGGACGAGCATCATGATACGGCTCCAACGTATCTATAATTTATGAAGTATTCATGCCATGTTTACAACGATTTTGTATGATTTGATTAGAACTAGCCCGGACTGATGCTGTTTTCAGCAGAACTACCATGGTGTCGTTTTTTTTGCAGAAATAAAAGTTCTTGGACCGAGCTGAAAATTTACGGAGAAATTTTTTGGAAAATATAAAAACTACTAGAACGAAAAGATATCGGAGAGGAGTCCCGAGGAAACCACAAGGGTGGAGGGAGCCCCCCTAGAGTGCGCCCCCTGCCTTGTCGTCGCCTCGTGGGCCCCCTTGACTTGTCCCTGACGCCAACACCTCCTATAAATCCCAAAACCTTCAGAAGTAAACCTAGATCGGGAGTTCCGCCGCCGCAAGCCTCTGTAGCCATGAAAAACCAATCGAGAGCCCGTTCTGGCACCCTGCCGGAGGGGGAAACCATCACCGGTGGCCATCTTCATCATCCCGACGGCCTCCATGACAAGGAGGGAGTAGTTCACCCTCGGGACTGAGGGTATGTACCAGTAGCTATGTGTTTGATCTCTCTCTCTCTCTCTCTCTCTCTCTCTCTCTCTCGTGTTCTTGATTTGGCACGATCTTGATGTACCGCGAGCTTTGTTATTATAGTTGGATCCTATGGTGTTTCTTCCCCTCTACCATCTTGTGATGAATTGATTTTTCCCTTTGAAGTTATCTTATCAGATTGAGTCTTTAAGGATTTGAGAACACTTGATGTATGTCTTGCATATGAACATCTGTGGTGACAATGGGATATTATGTGAACCACTTGATGTATGTTTTGGTGATCAACTTGCTGGTTCCGTGACCTTGTGAACTTATGCATAGGGGTTGGCACATGTTTTCGTATTGACTCTCCGGTGGAAACTTTGGGGCCCTCTTTGAAGTTCTTTGTGTTGTTTTGAATAGATGAATCTGAGATTGTGTGATGCATATCGTATAATCAAACTCGCGGGTACTCGTGGTGACAATGGAGTGCCTAGGTGACATTAGGGTTTTAGTTGATGTGTATCTTAAGGTGTTATTTTAGTATGAACTCTAGGGTTGTTTGTGGCACTCATAGGAATAGCCCAATAGATCGATCAGAAAGAATAACTTTGAGGTGGTTTTGTACCTTATAATAATCTCTTCGTTTGTTCTCCACTATTAGTGACTTTGGAGTGACTCTTTGTTGCACGTCGAGGGATTGTTATATGATCTAATTATGTTATCATTGTTGAGAGAACTTGCACTAGTGAAAGCATGAACCCTGGGCCTTGTTTCCAAGCATTGCAATACCGTTTTCTCTCACTTTTACTTCTTGCTACCTTGCTGTTTTTATATTTTCAGATTACAAAAACCTATATCTACCATCCATATTGCACTTGCATCACCATCTCTTCGCCGAACTAGTGCACCTATACAATTTACCATTGTATTGGGTGTGTTGGGGACACAAGAGACTCTTTGTTATTTGGTTGCAGGGTTGTTTGAGAGAGACCATCTTCATCCTGCACCTCACACGGATTGATAAACCGTAGGCCATCCACTTGAGTGAAATTTGCTACTGTCCTACAAAACTCTACACTTGGAGGTCGAACAATGTCTACCAGGATAAATTTGGATAGTAGACATCAAGCTCTTTTCTGGCGCCGTTGCGGGGGAGGCTAGGTAAGCGGCACTCACGTCCCGTCGGCCAAGCTCTTTTCTGGCGCCGTTGCCTGGGAGGTTTGTTCTTGAAGGTATATCTTTAGATCTTGCAATTGAATCTTTTAGTTTCTTGTTTTATCACTAGTTTAGTCTATAAAAGAAAACTACAAAAAAATGGAATTGAGGTTGCCTCATATGCTTCATCTTTTTAATGTCTTTGGTGAAAATGATTGAAAGGAAACTTGTGCTCAAGTGCTAGAAGAAGAAGTCAATAAAATGTTTAGCATAAAATATTTGAATGATGAGCATGATTGCAATGTTGTTAGTATCAATTCTTTGAATATCCATGATGCTAATATATGCAAAGCCACAAGCTTGGGGACGCTATGTTTGATGAAGATGATAGTTTTTGTCCCCCAAGTTTTGATGAGAAAATTTATTATGATGATAGCATGCCGCCTATTAATGATGATTATGTTGATGAAAGTGGATTTGGAGAGGTCATGGCTTTATTTAGTGATGAATTCACTATTTTGGAAGAGGTTACAATTATTATGAGAACAAAGTTGCTATCTATGATGATTATTGTGATGACATGTATGCTATAAAGAATAACGATAACTATGGAAATTGTCATCATGATTTTAATTTTCAATTGGATTATGTATCTCATGATAGTTATATTGTTGAATTCATTCATAATGCTACTGAAGATTATTATGAGAGAGGAACATATGCTTATACATATTGCAATAATATCAAGTTTCCTCTCTATATATTGAAAATCTTGAAGTTATGCTTGTTTTACCTTCCTATGCTAGTTGATTCTTGGTCCCATAAATTGTTTGCTCACAAAGTCCCTATGCATAGGAAGTGGGTTAGACTTAAATGTCCTACTCATATTCTTCATGATGCTCTATTTGTGTTTCAATTCTTATCTTGTATGTGAGCATCATTGAAATCATCATGCCTAGCTAAAAAGGCATTAAAGAAAAGCTCTTGTTGGGAGAAAACCCAACACCAGTACCTACTGTTTTTATGTGTTCACATGATTAAGCTACTGTAGTAATCGTGTTTTATAGCTTTCTTTTCAATAAAGTGCCAAGAAAAGCCTTTGGGATAGTGTGGCTGATAGTTGATTTGATTCTGTGCAAAAACAGAAACATTTGCTTCCAGTCACAGAATTGTTTAAATTTACTGGAGCGCGATAAAATTCTGAATTTTTTACACATTATTTATATACAAACTGTCTACGTTGTCCTAATTTTCCAGAATTTGGAGTAACACAAGTATGGTTGATGTTCAGATCATTACAGACTGTTCCTGTTTTGACAGATTATGTTTTCTATGCATAGTTTGCTTGTTTTAGAGTTTCCATAACTTATATTAAGAGATGTAAATTGTGAAAATAATAAAGTACAGTAGGCATTGTGTGAGAACAATTATGAATCTTATCTTCACAGTACCAAAGTGATTGATTTGTCTTTATCATACTAACCCATCTCACGAAGTTCCGTTAAGTTTTGTGTGATTGAAGTTTTCAAGTTTTGGGTGAGACACCGATATGAGGAGAATAAGGAGTGGTAAGACCCTAAGCTTGGGGATGCCAAAGGTACCCCAATGTAATATTCAAGAAAGATCCAAGCAACTAAGCTTGGGGATGGCCCGGAAGGCATCCCCTCTTTCGTCTCCAACATTATCAGTAACCTCACTTGGAGCTACATTTTTATTCATCACATGATATGAGCTTTGCTTGGAGCGTCATTTTATTTTATTAGGATTTGCTTGCTGTTATTTTCAATAATGTCTTCCATTTTTAGTTCAATAGAAAGGTCAAGTATAGCCTTTACCATGCTTATTTTGCAAGTTCACATGTTGCTGTTTTGAAAACAGAAAGTTTTCTATCATTGTCTGAATTGTTCAAAAAATTTAGAACTTGATAAAATCTTGATATTTTTACACAATGAGTAGCAACAATTTTTCTACAGTGTGATGATTTTTTAGAATTTTTGTGTTAAAGGAGTATGAATTTTCTTGCATTCTTTACAGACTGTTCTGTTCAGATAGATTGATGTTATGTTTGCATATGTTTGCTTGTTTAATGATTCTATTCGAGGATATGACTTTTAAATATGCAGATGCATTTAGTATGCAATGTTAAATAATAATTATAGTGATTTTCTACAGTAGAGATTGATAAGGTTTTGCATTGATTTATACTAACTTATCTCACGAGTTCTTGTTGAGTTTTGTGTGGAGAAAGTTTTGAAGATTTAGGGAAACCATGATATGAAAGGAATTGAGGAGACACAAGAGGTCAAGCTTGGGGATGCCCAAGGCATCCCTAGTTAATATTTAAGAAGTCTCAAGATTCTAAGCTTGGGGATGCCCCGGTTGGCATCGCACCTTTCTTCTACAACAATTATCGGTTAGTATCATTTGAGCCTAAGTTTTTGCTTCTTCACATGATATGTCCTATCCTTGCAGTGTCATTTTATTTTGTTTTGCTTGTTGTTTGAATGAAGTACTTAATATCTGAAATTATTAAATGAGAGAGTCTTCACATAGCTAAACAATTATTCAACTACTCATTGATCTTCACTTATATCTTTTGGAGTAGTTTCTTATTTACTCGTGTGCTTCACTTATATCCTATGAGTAAATGGTTAAATGAATTTAATATCATAAATATGAAATTATATATGATTCATATGCATATCCAATGGGGAGTAATGACTTCACATATAAGAAGTAGAGGTGGTAAATTTATTGGAAGTTAGCAAACATAGTATTGATCACTTGAACAGTTCATGAAAGAATATTGAAGGAAGACAGATTTCACATATAAATATTCTATCTTGGACATCTTCTATGATTGTGAGCCCCATTAATTATTTTCAAACCAGAGAAAATTAGTTGAAGTTGGACAAGGAAGACAACATAATGAGTTATGCTTGGGTATATTTGTATAGAAGTTATATTGTTATGGATCCTCCAACATGTGGTGCTCGCAATTTAGAATCTTTTGCTAGCCAAATTTCTGTACTAAGCAGGAATACTTCTTGTGCATCCAAACTCCTTGAACCAAGTTTCTTCCATGAGTGTCCACCATATCTACCTATATACGGTATTTACCTGCCGTTCCAAGTAAATTTGCATGTGCCAAACTCTAAACCTTCAAATAATAATCTGTTTTGTATGCCCGAATCGCTCATGCAAGGTATCTTCCATGCTAGGTGGGTTATTCTCACAATCAGTGTTTATTCACTTATCATTCATGAGAGAGTGGCTGGTAATTGGGATGCCCAGTCCTATGATCAAAAGATCAAAAACAAAATCGCAAATAATTAAACAAAACTCCCCTAGGACTATTGTTAGTATGGACGGTACCCGTTGTTTTGGATCAGCCGTGGAGTGTGATTGTTGGTGGAGGGGGAGTAAAAACTTTACCTTTCTGTTTGGGAACCGCGTATAATGTGTCTAGTATGGAAGATATTGGGAACTCTTGGTTGTTATGTTGACAATGAAAGCATACCTCTCAAAATTATTTTCATCTCTGTTTTAAAAGCTTTGAGCTCTGGCACCTCTGCAAATCCATGCATCCCTCTACGAAGGGCCTATCTTTTACTTTTATGCAACATTCAGTAATATTCCTTCTCATTCCAACCTACTCTTTAGTTGGCAAGCATCATGTGATGGGGAAAGATCTAAGCATATATGGCCATTCAAATATATTTGATCATGAATTATTATTGTTGACAATTATCTATATGATAAATAAGTTGGGAGGCAAAACATTAAGCCCTATCTTTCTCTGTGTTCAATGGATGTTATTTGTTCTTAAAATATGCTTTGAGTGGTAGCAATCATGGAAGACTATATGATAGTTGAGTATGTGGGATTTGCTAAATCAAAGCTCTTACATAGACCCTTCCTGAAAATAAGATGAATTGCAGTTGTTTGATCACTGAGAACCTAGTTTGTTAGTTTTCAAGAAAGTTTATGAACTATGATTTAACATATGAATAGCTTCCTACTTGATCATGAGAATTTTTATGAGATGAGTTATTGTTTATGATATATAATGATGCTAGAAAAAGTGAATGAAATTATCATTGATCAAACCTATGCACTTGCTAGCATTCACACTTCATAAATTATTTATTTTATCATTTACCTACTCGAGGACGAGCAGGAACTAAGCTCGGGGATGCTGATACATCTCCTAGGTATCTATAATTTATGAAATATTCATTCCATGTTTACAACAATTTTATATGATTTTGGTATGATTTGATTAGAACTAACCTGAATCGACGCTTTGTTTTTGAGAACTACCATGGTGTCATTTTTTGTGCAGAAATAAAAGTTCTCGAAACGAGCTGAAGATTTATGGAGAATATTTTTTGAAAATATAAAAAATACTGGAACCAAAATATATCGGAGAGGAGTCCCGAGGAAACCACAAGGGTGGAGGGCGCCCCCCTAGGGTGCGCCCCTGCCTTGCCGTCGCCTCGTGGGCCCTCTTGACTTGTCCCCGACGTCAACACCTCGTATAAATCCCAAAACCTCCAGAAGTAAACCTAGATCGGGAGTACCGCCGCCACAAGCCTCTGTAGCCACGAAAAACCAATCGGGAGCCCGCTCCGACACCCTATGGAGGGGGAAACCATCACCGGTGGCCATTCTCATCATCCCGGCGGTCTCCATGACGAGGAGGGAGTAGTTCACCCTCGGGGCTGAGGGTATGTACCAGTAGCTATGTGTTTGATCTCTCTCTCGTGTTCTTGATTTGGCATGATCTTGATGTACCGCGAGCTTTGTTATTATAGTTGGATCCTGTGGTGTTTCTTCCGCTCTACCTTCTTGTGATGAATTGAGTTTTCCCTTCGAAGTTATCTTATCGGATTGAGTCTTTAAGGATTTGAGAACACTTGATGTATGTCTTGCATATGAATATCTGTGTTGACAATGGAATATTCATGTGAACCACTTGATGTATGTTTTGGTGATCAACTTGCGGGTTTCGTGACCTTGTGAACTTATGCATAGGGGTTGGCACACGTTTTCCTCTTGACTCTCCGGTGGAAACTTTGGGGCACTCTTTGAAGTTCTTTGTGTTGGTTTGAATAGATGAATCTGAGATTGTGTGATGCATATCGTATAATCAAACTCGCGGATACTCGTGGTGACAATGGAGTGCCTAGGTGACATTAGGGTTTTGGTTGATGTGTATCTTAAGGTGTTACTTTAGTACGAACTCTAGGACTGTTTGTGGCACTCATAGGAATAGCCCAATAGATCGATCAGAAAGAATAACTTTGAGGTGGTTTAGTACCTTACAATAATCTATTCGTTTGTTCTCTGCTATTAGTGACTTTGGAGTAACTCTTTGTTGCACATTGAGGGATTGTTATATGATCTAATTATGTTATCATTGTTGAGAGAACTTGCACTAGTGAAAGTATGAACCCTAGGGCTTGTTTCCAAGCATTGCAATACCGTTTTCACTCTCTTTTACTTCTTGCTACCTTGCTGTTTTTATATTTTCAGATTACAAAAACCTTTATCTACCATCCATATTGCACTTGTATCACCAACTCTTCGCCGAACTAGTGCACCTATACAATTTACCATTGTATTGGGTGTGTTGGGGACACAAGAGACTCTTTGTTATTTGGTTGCAGGGTTATTTGAGAGAGACCATCTTCATCCTACGCCTCCCACAGATTGATAAACCTTAGGTCATCCACTTGAGGGAAATTTGCTACTGTCCTAAAAAACTCTGCACTTGGAGGACCAACAACATCTACTAGGATAAAGTTGCGTAGTACACATCACCCCGCAAAGATGTTTTGAAGGAAGAAGGGGTAGACTGTCTCCGCCAGCGCCTCCTGCGCAGCGAAGCTCGCCAGGAGCACCATCTTCCTCCCCTTGTTGTCGTTGCTCGTCGTCAGCGGGAGCGCGGCGGTGAAGTGCTTCCTCTCGGTAATGGAGGGCATACCGAGGGCTAGAGCAGGACAAGAAGAGGAGTGTCGGTGTAGTGAAAACCAGGGCTACACTAACCGCCGGGCATGGGCCACGACTGTATGCAATTACACTAAAGAGGATCCATCTTCGCCGACAAGCGCTACATTAGCAAGCAAGACTCAAGCCACCTTCCTGGCAAGGAGCATCCTGCCCTGCCAGGGAGGACAGATACAAGGCAAAAAGAAGCAGCCAAGCCTGAGAACCCGGAAGACAAGGCGACCGCAAGGCTCCTTGCCGAGGATGCCCAAGAGGCCCGGCAAGGCCCCTTGCCGAAAGACGGCCCCAAGGCCCGGCAAGCCTCTTGCCGAGGGCGCTCACAAGGCCCGGCAAGACCCTTGCCGGAAGATACGCAAGACCGCGACAAGCCCTTCTTTGAGGACATCGGTGGGGCCGCAGCCAGGCCCACACCTACCAAGACTCCACCGCCGTCCCCATGCATTTGCCCGGCTCAACCGGTGAGCAGGCGCCCGCCTAGCGACGTGCGGTCTCTACTGATCCAGCAAGCTCCTGCGTGGTGGCATGCAAGTCCTCCTGAAGACTCCACCACCTGCGCCAGCCCAGCAACCAACCAACGTGGCGCTACAACGCCTCGTCAGCTCGGACGCGCGTCAAGGCCAGGCGAGGCGGCGACAGCTGGGACGAGCTTCCTTGTCGTCCCCGATAAAGCAAGAGGATGCATAAGCGGCGCATTGAATGCGTTTGTCCTGTGATGTCAGGCGATAAGCTTGTACACTGTAGATACCTTCCACCTCATGTGTGCCACTGTGGCGACCCCTTTGACATATAAAAGGAGGCCCGAGGCGTACTGTGGGGGGGGGGGGGATCGGACTCCGGACCCTCAAAGGATTCAGCTCTTTGGAACCTCGCAGCACCTAGAGCTAGTTCGAGAGCTCAAGAACACTAAATACATCCACCAAAGCAGGACTAGGGTTTTACGCATCCTCGCGGACCGAACCTGGGTAAAATCCCTTTGTGTTGTCTGCTGGTCCCGCTGTTCTCACGATCCCCGCGCCCCGCAACCGTAGAAGGGATTCCAGTGATCCCATAGGTGTCGTCCCCCACCGACATCTTTGGCGCGCCAAGTAGGGGGTGCAATTGTGAGAATCCGGTCTAGCAGTTGACCCATCTGTTCTTCATAGCCATGGCTCCTAAGAAGCAGGCGGCCAAAAGAACGACGGTGCGGCTTGTAAAAGCTAAGTCATGCGAAACTTTAGATATTTCCCTTTTATATAAGGTTATTCCCCTCGGAGATCTCGTTCTTTGTATGGAAAACCTGCACGCAAAGGGGCCCTCCTGCAATTGGCAACACCCTTGTTCTGTTTCGAGTCCGCTCAACAGCTCAAGCGGCTACGTCGAGAGTGGCAGGGTAGCCTTCCGCAATTGGCAACGCTCTCGATTCTGACTCGAGTCAAGCTCGACAGCTCGAGCGGCCGCCTGAAGGGCGGTAAGGTGGTTCGTCCGGCGACAAGCACACCCGGCAGGCCATTGGGGATCCGTCCCCAAGACGCCGCCCTGGGTTTACGCACCGGCAAGCCTACCCGATAAACGTAGGGTGGACGTGCAAAGAGAGGTTGAATAGGAAGATAGCATGCACTATTTATTTGAGATTTCTGCTTAGACCTGTATGCCAAGGAACCTTCTCGGGGTTAGTTGCGCTCCATGTTGCACCGAGTCCGCTCGACAACTTGTGCGGTTGCGCTAGAGCCAAGAAGGTCAACCTTTCCGGGAGGCGACGTTCCCGAATAGCCGCTAAGGGCCCGTTCCCTCAAGCGCTGCTGGCTGGATCGTGCGACCGGAAAGCATTCCAGCGAGCATAGGGAATATGTAGTAGAAGTCAAAATTTACAAGTGAGTTAAGTGCACTTCAGATGCTAATCACTTGTCATGTTTAAACACGATTATGGCCCGTGGGCTGGCAACGCATATAGGACCAATCTTCTTGGTGTCAAGAACGACGAAGTTCTTCGCCATAAGCCTTTCCGGCAACGATCTTGCCGGGACCCGGTGTCAAGAACAACAAAGTTCTTCGCCATAAGCGTTCCCGACGACGGTCTTGCCGGGGGCCGGTGTCAAGACGACGAAGTTCTTCGCCATAAGCCTTCCTAGCGGTGTCCAGAACTCCGGAGTTCTCCACTGAAATCAGGCATCGAGAACGTCAAAGTTCTCTGCTGATGATAAAAGCCTTCCCGGCAACAAGCTTGCCGGAAGCCGGCATCGAGAACGTCAAAGTTCTCCGCTGAAGATAAAAGCCTTCCTGGCGATGAGCTTGCCGGAAGCCAGCATCGAGAATGTCAAAGTTCTCTACTAAAGATAAAAGCCTGCCCGGCAACAAGCTTGCCGGAAGCCGGCATCCAGAACACCAAAGTTCTCTGCTGAAGATAAAAGCCTTCCTGGCGACAAGCTTGCCGGAAGCCGGCATTGAGAACGTCAAAGTTCTCTGCTGAAGATAAAAGCCTTCCTGGCGACAAGCTTGCCGGAAGCCGGCGTCGAGAACGTCAAAAGTCTCCGCGAGAAACATAAGACTTCCCGGCAATAGCCTTGCCGGGATCAAGAAAGGAAACAAAACCACACCCTAGCATCGAGATCTATAGGGTTCTCTGCCAGAAAATTTCCATGGAATTAGGCTCGAGGGCTGGCAGCTCCTTTGAGTGCAACAACAACCGTGACCCATGCCAAGCTTGGTCCCGTCTCCAGTGTCGAATTCATAAAGTTCTCCGCTACAGCCAGGCCTGGGGGCTACTGTCGGTGTAGTGAAAACCAGGGCTACACTAACAGCTGAGCATGGGCCACGACTGTATGCAATTACACTAAAGAGGATCCATCTTCGCCGACAAGTGCTACATTGGCAAGCAAGACTCAAGCCACCTTCCCGGCAAGGAGCATCCTGCCCTACCAGGGAGGATAGATACAAGGCAAAAAGAAGCAGCCAAGCCTGAGAACTAGAAGACAAGACGAACGCAAGGCTCCTTGTCGAGGATGCCCACGAGGTCCCGGCAAGGCCCCTTGCCGAAGACGGCCGCAAGGCCCCGGCAAGACCCTTGCCGGGAAGATACGCAAGACCGCGACAAGCCCTTGCCGAGGACATCGGTGGGGCCGCAGCCAGGCCCACACCTACCAAGACTCCACCGCCGTCCCCATGCAGCTGCCAGCTCGACCAGGTGGCGGGCGCCCAGCGTGGCGACGTCACGGTCTCTTGATCGATCCAAGCTCCTGCGTGGTGGCATGCAAGTCCTCCTGAAGACTCCACCACCTGCGCCAGCCCAGCAACCAGCCAACGTGGCGTTACAACGCCTCGTCAGCTCGGACGCGCGTCAAGGCCAGGCGAGGCGGCGATAGCTGGGACGAGCTTCCTTGTCGTCCCCGATAAAGCAAGAGGATGCATAAGCGGCACATTGAATGCGTTTGTCCTGTGATGTCAGGCGATAAGCTTGTACACTGTAGATACCTTCCACCTCCTGTGTGCCACTATGGCGACCCCTTTGACATATAAAAGGAGGCCCGAGGCGTACTGTGGAAGGGGATCGGACTCCGGACCCTCAAAGGATTCGGCTCTTTGGAACCTCGCAGCACCTAGAGCTAGTACGAGAGCTCAAGAACACTAAATACATCCACCAAAGCAGGACTAGGGTTTTACGCATCCTCGTGGCCCGAACCTGGGCAAAATCCCTTTGTGTTGTCTGCTGGTCCCTCTCTTCTCACGATCCCCGCGCCCCGCAACCGTAGAAGGGATTCCAGTGATCACATAGGTGTCGTCCCCCACCGAAAGGAGCTCGCGGCCTGCACGGCCGCCTTCGCCTTTCCAGACGCCATCCAAAGGATCTTGGGGCTGGGGTGCAAAACGTAGGAAGAGCTCGGCTAGATCCAGAGATGCTCTCGGTAGGAAGAAAGGGGATCTCACTACAAAAAAAAGACACATCCGTGACTTTTTGGGCCAAACGATTTTTTTTCCTGTCATGCTTATGACACTTCTATGATGATAATTGTGACAAAACCCGGTATCATCATAGATGTGGTGGGCTCCTACTTCTATGACAAAAATTCATGACAGAAAATGGGCTTTTCGTCCTGGGCGGGCCGGAGATGCAGTTGCATGACATTCTTTGGGCCGTCCATGACGGAAAAAACCATGGTAGAAGCGAGGGCGAGGAAAATATTTGGGGAGTTCCCGGTTACGGTGGGTGGTCGGGGCCGAGCGATGCGCGTTTCTCTCGTACAGTACGCGCGTGGGTCCGAGGTGTTGGGCTCTAACTGAACCCGGGCGAGGCGTTCGCTCGCCATCGAACCCAAGCGATTGCCGCTGCGAACTACGCGTTCATCGAACCCGGCGATTGATCGATGGCTGTTAACTGAACCCGATCGAGTGATTCCTTCGCTACTGCTGCTAACTGAAGCCGATCGAACCTGCTGCCTCTTGATGGACAGTGAGCGTTGTTGTGTGTTTGGATGAACTATTCCCGATGAGGGGTTGGATGAACAGGAACCCGTGGTAGTAGAGGCCATTGTCGCTGGATGAACAGGACCCCGATCGATCGAGCTGGTGGAGGGCTAGATGAACAGGACCCCGTGGAGGGCTGGATGAACAGGACGACCCCATGGAGGGTTGGTTCAACAGTAGCTAGTGGAGGGCTGGATGAATAGTAACCCGTGGAGGGGTGGTTGAACAGGACCCCGTGGAGAGGGTTGGTTGAATAGTAGCCGGTGGAGGAGTGTGCGGTGCAGGCTGGTTGAAAAGGAGCCCGTGGATGAACAATCGCAGGTGGAGGCTGGAGGACGTCAACGATGGAGATGAACATTATCCCGCGGAGTCCCGTTTTGTGGTACGCCACACCCCTCCCGATGAACAGGACCCCACATTTCGACCGTAGCGCTCCAACACAAGTCTGTTTCCTCCGTTTCGTGGTACGCCACACCCCTCCTGATCAACAGGACCCTGTTTCGACCGTAGGAGGTCCAAGAGAAGTCCGTTTCCTCTATTTTGCAGTACGCCAGACCCCTCCTAATGAACATGGTCCCGTTTCGACCATGGTTGTGCAAACACAAGGCCGTTTCCTCCGTTCAGCGGTACGCCAAGCCTCGTTTCCATCGTCTATTCCGTCCAAGACGGTTGGCTCCCGATGAACAACACGCGTTCCATTGCCTCCTGATGAACACGACGCGCTCCGTTGCCTCCCCATGAACACGACGACGACGCAGTTTCTCCGTTCTGACCCAGCCATGTACACGAACCCTGCCCGTACGTATGCGCGAGTAGGCGTTTGATACCCCGCCCATATGTACGTACGTGGTCGTATTTACTTTCTTACACCCTGGCCGCTGTACGTACGTGTACATGCTACGTGCGCGCCTCTACTACGACATGTGCCCTTCCTTACATAGCCACGCTTTCATTGATGCAGCCTGCATACAGACCAATCGTATGTATGTATGCTTCAACCAGGTGGGTCCCGACTGTCACGCACTTCCTTGCGTGCGAAGATGTAGCTGGTGGTTTCCAGCAGTCAGGGGGGCGAATCATTTCTTTTGCCCGTAATATGGACGCACTTCCTTGCATGCGAAGATGTAGCCAGTGGGTCCCAGCAGTCAGGGGGGAAACGTTTTTTTCGTGAAATATGGTGGCCCGTCCGGTGGGTCCCTGATGTCAAGTGGAGGAATCATTATTTTCTGCATAATAAGGAGGCACTTCCTTGCTACGGCTGTGGACCTAACCGTTAGCCTCTCCAAGTACAGTACTCTTTCGATGGAAGTCGTTCCTTGACCACGTTGACCACGCCGCACCGAGAGCACCAGGATGGTGGACGACGGCGAGGCCTAGGAAGGGGACGACGCGGAGCCGGGGAAGACGCGGCAGTGGATGCCCACACGGAGAGGAGTACGGGGGTTCACTGGTTCGGCTGCGGTGTGAGGTTGCCGTCGCCGCAGGGCCTGGCCAGCGGTGGGAATAGTAGGGGCGGTGAGGCCTCCGCGGCTGCACAGTCGGTCACGGGAGGCAGGGGTTGGCTGGAGCAAGAAGACCAGGGGTTGAAGAAGCACTACGGCCGTTGGATGGACATCGTACGGTCACAGGAGCTAGAATCGTTCAGGTTTACTAAGTTGACAAAGCCCTCCGTCCCTGTCAACTTAGTAGGCCCACAAGTTAGCCTCCCACTATGGTGGGTCCCAGCTAGTAGGGGGAGTATTCATTTTTGTGTGTGTAATAAGGAGGCACTTCCTTGCGTGTGAAGGTATAGCTGGTGGGCCTGACCTGTCAGCGGGTGGAACATTTTTTTCTCGAAATACAGAGGCCCTTCCGGTGGGTCCCAACTATCAGGTCAAGGAATCATTATTTTGCGTGTAATAAGGAGGCATTTAATTGCGTGCGGCTGTGGACCCAGCTGTCAGCCTCTCCACATACAGTCCACTTCCTATGGATGTTGTTCTTTGACTACGTTGACCATAGTGAGGCCTAGGAATGGAACGACATGGAGCCAGGTGTCGGTGTCAAAACCGGCGGATCTTGGGTAGGGGGTCCCGAACTATGCGTCTAAGGCGGATGGTAACAGGAGGCGGGGGACACAATGTTTACCCAGGTTCGGGCCCTCTCGATGGAGGTAATACCCTACTTCCTGCTTGATTGATCTTGATGATATGAGTATTACAAGAGTTGATCTACCATGAGATCGTAGAGGTTAAACCCTAGAAGCTAGCCTATGATTATGATTGTTGTCATCCTACGGACTAAGCCCCCCGGTTTATATAGACACTCGAAGGGGATAGGGTTACGCATAGTCGGTTACAAGGGAGGAGATCTACATATCCGAATTTCCAAGCTTGCCTTCCACGCAAAGGAGAGTCCCATCCGGACACGGGACGAAGTCTTCAATTTTGTATCTTCATAATCTAACAGTCCGGTCAAAGTATATACTCCGGCTGTCCGAGGACCCCCCTTATCCAGGACTCCTTCAGTAGCCCCTGAACCAGTCTTCAATGACGATGAGTCCGGCGCGCAGATTGTCTTCGGCATTGCAAGGCGGGTTCCTCCTCTGAATACTCCATAGAATATTTTAAACACAAGGATCGTGTCCGGCTCTGCAAAAACAAATTCCACATACCACCGTAGAGAGTATAATACTCCACAAATATAATCTGCTAAAAACTTTTCATAACGTGACATCCTGTCGTGGTCCGGTCATTACAAACCGTTTTCCCAGCTTGCCACTGCACGTGTTGCAAGGCGGTTTTCTTGGCACGTCTTGTCGAAGCAGAGATCGTCTCCCCTTATCACGGGATTCTCATCAATATGGGTGTGGGTAACCCAATCATGCCTGCTGGTATGACTCCTCAATTTTAGGCAAGTTCCAAACGGCCACGTGGAGGACGCTTGATATTCACCCTCTTTATAAAGGGGCCAAGGCATGTCCTTTTCTTCTCGCACTCGATCATTCCCTTGTCCCACCTTGAATTCCAACACCCAAGGCTCAGGCTAAGCTCTTCGGACCTTCAATCATGTCCGGATCCAACCTTCAAGGCCGGTGGATGGCCTCCTACATCCTGAAGGAGGACATCAAGAAGCTAAGAGAAGCTAGGTATCGACCGCCGAAATCTCGCACATGCTGCCTGCTCAAGGGCAGGTCATCCCCACTCCTGAACCCAACGAGAGTGTCGTATTTGTTCCCCACTTCCTCCGAGGGCTAGGCTTTAGTCTTGATCCCTTTGTTAGAGGGCTTATGTTCTATTACGGGCTCGATTTCCATGATCTAGCTCCAGATTCCATCCTTAACATCTCGTCGTTCATCGTCATGTGTGAGGCCTTCCTCCACATCACCCCACACTTCGGCTTATGGCTCAAGACCTTCAGTGTGAAGCCGAAGATGATCGATGGGCGACATGCAGAATGCGGAGGTGCCATAATAAGCAAAGGCGCCGATGCTCCATGGCCAAAGGGTTCTTTCCCGGAGATGTCCAACTTATGGCAGCGGGAGTGGTTTTATATCACAACTCTCCGAAGTACTAACTGGGTAGCTGCCCCATATACATTCGGCCCCATACAAGCGGCATCATGGGTCAACAAGGGGCTGGACTGGGGGCCAGTTAATGACGTGCCGACATTGGAGAGTCGCATCTGAGATCTCCTCAAGAGAGATGTCAGTCTTGTCAAGGTAATGCAAGTTATGCTAGTCCGTCGGGTCCTGCCATGCCAACGTCGATCTCTCCGTATGTGGGAGTTCCACCCGGAAGGACCGCGAACTATTCAGCAATTCTTCGGCGTGACGCTCGAAGAGATGTATGGATTGTTCTTCGGATCACGAGTAAAGTGTCCGGACACCACCGAGGATCGGTCTCAAGCGCAATCGTCCGGATACCCACATAAGTAATCCTGCGGCGAACATGCGGTATTTTTATTTGTCACAACATCATTACGAAAAATCGCTCTTTGGCGGAATTTGGATAAAAAGGCGAAGATGATCGGTGTTCGGCCCCTTCGAAGGCTCACCGGATCCTGTACTAGCCAGGATGCTTGAGCACACACCATATCAAGTGCCCTCAGGGGAAGATAAAGGGAGGAATAAAGAAGCCGAAAGCGGGCCTCACGCATTACTCATCCAAACTGGGGGAATTAGTGTCTCCACAAAGGAGGATGATCGGGGAGAAGAATCTAGAATCCCCTCTCCCCAAAGAAGGAAAAGGACCGCCTCTGAAGACTTGTAAACGAGGGAACAAACCTTCGCCAGGGGGCCCTGCCCTGGAGGGCATCCTTACCGCATAGTACCCGCAATGGAGTCAGCCCTCCACCGAGCTGTAAATGAACAATAGTACTTTTGGTAAATATATCCTGCTTCATCTCCGAGGACAATAACCGAGTCGTATGTCTTGTAGTCCGGATCGTAGCCCTTCTCAACAGAGTTCGTCTTCGGGGGATCTTCTTCCGGAGATGATGGAGAGCAAACCGCCTCCCCCTGTCTCCCCGCCACATGGGGCGGACGACCCTGAGGTGTCGTCATGGAGGATTTCTCCTGATCCGCCAAGGCCAAAAGGTAACCCTTCGGCCACCCGAAGTCTGGAGTATTCGGCTCCTATGGAGAGCAACAGAAAGAGTCCGGGACTGTCCGGTGCACAACCGGACGCACTGATGGGTCTTCTGGAGCAAGCGGCTATCTCAGAGGCGGATCATACTTTAATGGGTATGGTGGTTGAGAGGATTTCATCTGCCAAAGGTGGGTTGCATGAAGCTTTTACGAGCCTGCTAAGAGGCTTTGAGGTACCGAAGTAACATATATAATTTTTGACGGTACCGCACACGCTAGGTGTGCTCTATACAGATAGTAGCCCCTGAGACTCTGGTTGCTGTCCAAAGCCGACAAACAGAGGATCATAGTCCCAGGCAATGATCGCACTGCTTACATGTGCAGGCGGCTGAGGGTCCGGTGGCTGGCCAGACTACTGAGTTTGTCGAACTGAGGCGGTAGCTTGACACGGCAGATGCCGACATCGCGCTTGTGAACAAGCGGCTTGACGAGGCACATGGTATGTATTTTCGGGTTGTCAACAAATATTAAGAGGAGCATGATGCTAGTATCTATAATATGTTGTGACTGCAGATGGAGCTGCAGCCGTGGAGAACCTTCGGGCGGAACTTGCCCGATCCAAGGAAGAAGCCAGGAGAAGTGATGCGGCCGCCCTAAAGGCGGTCGAAGAGTTAAGAGCCGAACAGGCTGCTCATCGCCAGGGCGAAGATAAAATAGCCAAGATGGCTGTTGAGCTGAAAGATGCACTACAAAAAAAAAGACACATCCGTGACATTTTGGGCCGAACGAAATTTTTTCTGTCATACATATGACACTTCTATGACGATAGTTGTGACAAAACCCGGTATCATTATAGATGTGGTGGGCTCCTACTTCTATGACAAAAAATAATGACAGAAAATGGGCTTTTCGTCCTGGGCGGGCCGGAGACGCAGCTGCATGACATTCTTTGGGCCATCCATGACGGAAAAAACCGTGGTAGAAGCGAGGGGGAGGAATTTCGGGGAGTTGCCGGTTACGGTGGGAGGTCGGGGGCCGAGCGATGCGCGTTTCTCTCATACGTACGCGCGTGTGTGCGAGGCGTTGGCTCTAACTGAACCCGAGCGAGGCGTTGGGCTCTAACTGAACCCGAGCGATTGCACTGCAGGCTACGCGTTACTGAACCCGAGCGATCGATCGATGGCTGTTAACTGAACCCGATGGGCGATTCGCCGCTCTGCTGCTAACCAAGCCGATCGATTGGATGAACAGTGGCGTTGCGGGGGTTGGATGAGCGAGTGGCGGTGGCGTTGCCTCCGGATGAACATGACCCGTGGGGTGGAGGGCTAGATGAGCGATGAAGACGATGGAGGGTGGCCGTGGAGGGTGGTTGAACAGGACCCGTGGTGTGGAGGGCTGGATGAGCAGTGAGCGGTGGAGGGGTGCCCGTGGTGGGGTGGTTGAGCGATGGCGGTGGAGTAAGCGGCGGTGGAGGCTGGATGAATAGGAGCCCGTGGAGGCTGGAGGAGGTCGACGGTAGCCCGTGGAGGCCGGAGGAGGTCGACGGTGGAGATGAAACGGTATCCGTGGAGTCCCGTTTTGCGATGCGCCACACCCCTCCCGGCAAACAGGACCCCGTTTCGACCGTGGCGCTCCAACACAAGTCCGTTTAAATCCGTTTTGCGACGCCACACCCTCTCGATCAACAGGACCCCGTTTGACCGTGGGAGGTCCGTTTAAATCCGTTTTGCGATCGCCACACCTCCCGATCAACGGGACCCCGTTTGTGGTAGGAGGTCCGTTTCCTCCGTTTTGCGGTACGCCACACCCCTCCCGATCAACAGGACCCCGTTCTGAACGTGGTCGGTCGAACACAAGGCCGTTTCCTCCGTTCTGCGGTACGCCAGGCCTCGTTTCCATCGCCAGATCCGTCCAAGCCGGTTGGCTCCCACGCGTTCCGTTGCCTCCCGATGAACACGACGCATTCCGTTGCCTCCCCATGAACACGACGACAACTCTGTTTCTCCGTTCTGACCCAGCCATGTACGTATGCGCGAGTAGGCGTTCGAGACCCCGCCCGTATGTACGTACATGGTCGTATTTTCTTTCTTGCACCCTGGCCGCTGTACATACGTGGACATGCTACGTGTGCACCTCTACTACGACACGTGCGCGCCTCTACATCGACCAATATATATGTACGTACACGTTCGCGACCAGAATGACAATGCTACGTACGCTTCGACAAGGTGGGTCCTGACTGCCAGGTAGTTCCTTGCGTGCGAAAATGTAGCTGGTGGGTCCCAGCAGTCAGAGGGGCGAATCGTCTTTTTTTTTGCCCGGACGCACTTCCTTTGTGTGCGAAGATGTAGCTGGTGGGTCCCAGCTGTCAGGGGGGCGAATCATTTGGTTTGCCCGGACGCACTTCCTTGCGTGCGAAGATGTAGCTGGTGGGTCCCAACAGTCAGGGGGGTGCAAGTCGTTTTTTTTGCCCGGAGGCACTTCCTTGCGTGCAAAGATGTAGCTGGTGGGTCCCAACAGTCAGGGGGAAACTTTTTTTGGCGAAATACGGTGGCCCGTCTGGTGGGTCCCCGCTGTCAGGTGGAGGAATCATTATTTTCCGCGTAATAAGGAGGCACTTCCTTCTTTGCGGCCGTGGACCCGGTATCGACCTCTCCATGTACGATCCACGTCCGATGGAAGTCGTTCCTTGACCACGTTGACCACGCCGCGCCGAGAGCACCACGGCGGTGGACGACGGCGAGGCCCTCTGAAGGGGACGACTTCGGAGCCGGGAAGACGCAGCGATGGATGCCCACGAAGAGTAGTCTGAGGGTTCACTAGTTCGGCTGCGGTGTGAGGCTGCTTTGTCGCCGTAGAATAACAGGGGTGTGGGTGAGTAGAGGGATGGCACGGCCAGCGGTGGGAGTAGTAGTGGGCGGTGAGGCCTCCGCGGCATCACACCCGACCACGGAGGCAGGAGCACGCGGCAAGACCGACGCTGGTTTGGGCGGCTGGAGCAAGAAGCCCAGAGGTTGAAGAAGCACTACAACCGTTGGATGAACATCGTAGGGTAACAGGAGCTAGAATCATTCATATTGAGTAAGTTGACAAATCCCTCCGTCCTCGTCAACTTGGTAGGCCCACAAGTCAGCCACCCAGTATGCTGGGTTCCAGCTGGCAGGGGGAGTATTAATTTTTTTGCGTAAGAAGGAGGCACTTCCTTCCGTGCGAAGATAGCTGGTGGGTCCGACAAGTCAGCGGGGGGCACGTTTTTTCGCGAAATACAGAGGCCCTTCCGGTGGGTCCCACATGTCAGGTGGAGGAATCATTATTTTGCGTGTAATAAGGAGGCATTTCCTTGTGTGTGTCCGTGGACCCAGCTGTCAGCCTCTCCATGCACAGTCTACTTCCGATGGTGTCGTTCGTTGACCACGTTGACCACAACGCGCCGAGCTTATCCAAGGTGGTGGACGGCGGCGAGGCCCCGGACAGCAACGAGCCGGAGATGGGAAGACGTGGGAGTAGAGTCGCAGACGGAGAGGTGTACAAGGGTTAACTGGTTCTAGTGCGGTGTGGTTCGGCAGTCGGTGGAGAAGTACAAGAGGTGTGGAGGGGTGGAGGGATGGCCTGGCCAACGGTGGAGTAGCGCTTCATAGCGAAGCATGCTAAGGAGAGCTGCTAGCAGCAGGAGGCGGGAGGTGGTCCCGGCGGCGCTGGAGAAGAAGACGAGAGATTGAAGATGGATGCTGGTCGTTGGATGTAAATCCAACGGCTAAGATGTCAGAATCATTTGTTGACTAAATTGACAACGACTTGCGTTGGCTTCGACCTATTGGCCCACATTTCAGCCTCCAAAAATGTGGCACGTATTCAACCCATTTTTTTAGAATTTACAGTCTTTTTTTTGCGCAGTAGAATTTACAGTCAATTTGATCTTATTTTTGAATTACAACCATTAGCTGGGCTGGGTGAACAATTAATGTAGCGTCCATGCGGCCCATTTATTTTATTTCCTAAAAAATTACAGGCCATTTGCACTTTCTCGAAATACACGATTTTGTTGGGCTGACTCTAATTATAATGTTGGGTTGGGCCAGCAATGTTATCAAAAATTAAAAAAGGGCTGAGCATTTTGTTATAAATATATTTAAATAGTAAGTGATATTATTACATTTGTCCTTAAATCTTACCAAGCTTTTGTACACAATCACTAGGATTTTCGTGCCAAAACAATCCAGGATTTTATTTGTTTAAGAAATTATTTTTATAAGTTAATAAGATGTGGGATATTGTTTTCTTACGTATGTAAGTATACATTAAATATATGATGACAATAAAAATAATATATAATAATATATAAAATAATTTAAATATATATAATATAGTTGGAAGGAAACATAAGTTGTACACAGGCGTTCCTATTCTTATATAGAAAAATAGAACAGACCTCTGCATTTTCTTCAAAAAAATACATAAATTGGGCTGCCAAAAATAAAACCTCGGATGGGAGGTCCATAGGCCGATCGATACACGACGACCCTAAGAAAATACAAACAGGCCCTCCCATCCGAAGTCGTGGGCTGCGCATGCCAGAAATGAAAGCCTAGACGGGGCAGCCCAAAACCACGTCCAACACTTGCCAAAACTTCGTCCCTCTTTTTCTCTGTGTTTCGCACACTCGACATTGTGTGGGCATTTTGACTGTGCATCATATGAAGATGTGCTATGCATGAATGTTGATCAGCATGATGTTAGCGGCTGGTAGTTCCATTTTTACCATGAATTAAACTTCCAACATGATGTTAACCCTGTTTGAAAAGGCCGTGTTAATATAAATGTTCCGCCTCTGAAAGTTGCAGCTTCTTATCTGGCCCGAACTTGCAGTTTCTTATCTGAAACTGAAACTTGCGCTTTCTTCTAAATGCACTTTTATACTCCTATGAAACTACATTTTTTTAAGTGCTAAAAATAGATCTCTAGAATTCATAAAATTCTTCATATGCTCAATAATGCAAATCTGAAATTCAAAAGACATTCATATCTGAAAGTACTCTCAAAATACACAACACAAAACACAATTCACAACCTGCAAATACTGACAACACAAAGCTCCTCCTGTCAATTCACAACCTGCCCGACTATTGTCTTTGGGGGGCAGCCCTCCTATTCCTCGGCGTGACAGCCGCCCGTGAGACGATGTGAACGGCGAGGGAGATGATGGCGGGAAGCGTCATCGGGCCAACTGCTTTTATCCTCTTGCAGTTGGGTTCAGTCGACGAAGACTCCACCGGCTCGCTCTGGCAGGACACCCTCACAAACGGCACCCTATAGATGCCCGATCCTTCAATCTTTGGTGGATGCTCCATCTAGGATCGATACTCCCACCACCGCTCCCTCACGATCGGATTCGGTGAATCTGTTTGCTCCATGGCCCAGAGGAGCAGCTCTATGTACTCCGGCGCGACTCCCTCCGGGAGTATCGCCGCCTTTTCGCACTGTTGCAGATATTTGGCCATGGATGTCGCCGCCGCCGCTAGTTGGTCCTTGTTGTCAAACCAAGACTGTATCTCCAACATCCTAGCTAGATTCACAGGGTCGCCGTATGTGTTCCTCACGTATCGGTTGTACTCCTCCATCGATCTACTTCTCCATAGCACCTTCACTCGCCGGCGGTGGTTTTTGAATGGGAGAGGAGAGGAGCAGCGCTGGTTTTGGATTAGAACGGGAGAGGAGCGATCTTTGGTTTTGGTGGAGCAGGAGAGGAGGGGCGGTGGTTTTGAAATGGAAGATGAGAGGAGCGGTATTTGGATTTAGATTGGAACAGGAGAGGAGCGGCGGTGGTTTAAGAGGAGAAGAAGCGGAAGAGCGGCGCTGGTCTTGGAAGTATTTTTTTTTGTTTTGCGTATTTTGGGTCAAAGTTTGACCACGTACTGTATTTGACAAGCAAAATGTGAATGCATGTCACCGAAAATTGTATCGTTTGGTTCGTATCTGAATGTACTTTCAAATTATATTATTTTTGCAACGTATAACACATATTTTATGTGCGAAAATCATGGTCAATTATGACCTAGAATAAAAGGGAGACTAGTTAATGTGGGGTCGCTTTCTTAATAGAAGGGTAAATTGATTTTGATTTTGATCCAGTCACAGCGCGCCGGCCCTCTCGCCCAATCCTAAATCGCTGCCGCACACTCCTCTCCCTCTTCTCCATTGCAAAACCACCTCCTCTCCTCTCCATGATCTCCATTCCAAAACCACCGTCTCGCCTCTCCCTCTTCGGATCTTCTCCATTGCAAAACCACCTCCTCTCCTCTCCATCATCTCCATTCCAAAACCACCTCCTCTCCTCTCCATCATCTCCATTCCAAAACCACCGTCTCACCTCTCCCTCTTCTGATCTTATCTCCATTGCAAAACCACCTCCTCTCCTCTCCCTCTTCTCTATTGCAAGACCACCGTCTCTCCTCCCATCTTCCAAAGCTAGCACCGGACCACTCAGAAGGGCATCTATGGAGAGGATGCAGCAACGAATCAGGCAGATAGCCGGCGGCGACCAGGAAAAGTTAGCTAGGTTGAAGGAGATCCTTAGTTTGTTTGACAATGAGCGGGAGATTTCGAGGATGGTGCGGGCCATGTGGCAATGTATGCGAAAGAGCGAGACGGCGGTGATGAGGGCGGCGATGTACATGTACTCCTTGGCAGCAGTCACGCCGCAGTCCTCCGAGTTCATGGAGTATCTCCTATGGGCGATGGAGCAGACAGATTCGCCCGAGGCGACAGTGAGGCAGAGGTGGTGGGTGTACAGGTTGAAGGTCGGGCACCCAGAGGATAACGAATCGATCGAGTATAGTGTGTGCCATTCGTGAGGGTGCAGAGCCAGCCGGAGCCACAGGAGTATTCGTTCTCCCACCGCAAGAGGAGGCCGGATGGCGCGACGTTGCTTCCCCGCTGTTCTCCACGGTTCCGTCGGCGCTCGCCTCGTTTCAACGGCGGCGGTAGGGTTTAAGGTAAGCTTCGCACTAATCTAATCTTCCACCTGCTCATGCTTACAATCAGTGTGACAGCTAATGAAAATCATGCTTACAATCAGTCTCTGAGTACTAAGCCAATCACCCTAAAATAGCTCTGGACCTTTGGGTCAAAGTTGTGACACAGTGTACAAATAAAGAAAAATAGATTGGTGCTTCTTTGGAAAAGAGTACTCCCTAGAAAACTGCCAATATAAGCTACTAGTATTTGGTTAGAGGATTTGTTGCCGAGAAAGATCCGTCCACAGAGAGCGCCACACATCCCACTGGTGGTGGTGGATGCCAATGCGTGCATGCAGCATGGTTGGTGTCGGTAATTTTTACTTGGCACACCTTGCACTCTGCATATATGTCGGTTCCATACGTACATTTGTGCAGTTCCACCAAAATGCAGCTGAATAACCCTGTTTGCACAGATAATGAAAAAGCGTGATTGCATTATAGTGGCACTAATTGATGAAATACACAAAATAAATAGAAGTAAATATTGCGATAGTATCATAGTATGCCATGCTGCGAGGGCGAGATGGGCCCTGCGACGCCTCATACTGGACATCGTCCCAAGTCTCCCAGATACACCTTCTGCCAGTGATGAACATCAGTGTACAGCAGTAGTACAAGGAGGCGCCTTGAGACATTCAAATCTCTATTTTTGTACATATCAACTAAAATTAAGCACCCAGTTTGCAGAAACGCTTAAACATTAACAATGGGACTAGTTGATGAAACATACTTTAACAAAGAGAAGCACTTTCTTTATCTACATTGAAAATGAAATGATAGAGATGACACTCGCTCTATTTTAACTGTATTATTACTTCATTTTATCAGTGACACTAGGGTCGAGCAGGTGGCAAATGAGGTGTACCGTGCGTCGCAAGGATGGAGGCCGGGGTGCCTAGGCGGGATCTTTCAAGCTGGCTCTTTCAGTCACCAACATGGATGATTCAATTCATGGGACCTTTTGGTGCAGTTCACCTAAAATGAAGCAATGTCCCGTGAGCTAGCAGCTTCTTCTTCAAATTTTTTAAGAAAAGGGCTCCAGCCTCGGTTCCATTTCCACCAGAAAACGAAACCCACAGAGCTTCTTCTTCATTAGTTGCAATAAAATTGAGCAACATCAAGGTTGGTTGTGAAGGTCTGGAATGCTCAACTATAATTTGGATATCATTTGTGCAGTTCAACTAAGATTGAGCGTGAAATGTATATCTCTGTTTGCACAAAAAAGGTGGAAAGGAGGGTGACTAACAAGTGATGAAACATGCATCAAATGAAAAGAAGCATGTTCCTTATCTGAATGGCAATCCTACAAGGACAGTAGCAATTTCTAAAGCAGTGGCATTGCTAGATATTAGTGTGGGCATTAGGATTAACTATGACAACCGTTAAATACGACATTACTTTGGGCACGGGAGAGTAGGCGGACTAGGACAGTTGCATTTCTAACGAAAAGAACCAACTTATCTTAATGGGAAATTTTAGCAGGACATGTAAAGAAGTGCCATTGATTCATATTACTGGAGGCATTACACTGAAAACAACATTGGTTTAACATGTCCTTACTTTTAACGGTCATTGCTACATTTTACCGGTGGCATTACATAAGAGTGGCTCGGGGCAACAAACATCAGAACATGTATCTGGGTTGGTCCCATTTTTGTTCGGTATAGCCACCTTATACTGTGTGAGGCTAGCAAATCTAGTACTGGACTTACTCTGTTGACTTGTCCCCCATCCCCACTTTCTTTCCTTTTTCAACCAATAGATCGGGTTTATATTGAGTTTGTACTGCGTTTCCCTTTATTTCCCTATTAGACCTAGAGACCAGTTGGATAGCCGGTCTCTGATACTTTTCGCCCCCATTATTTCCTCTTTCAACCAAGTCCTAGGTTCAGGTAACAAATCATCCTCCACCCCACCCCCTTTCTTCCTTGTTTGAACCAAGTAGTACTAGATTCGAGTGAATGAACTATTTTTACCTCTTAAACATAAAAAAAAATAGGTTGTTTTCGAACAGCCGATCGATCCTATCTACGAGGGGGCCTGAGAAATAGTAAAAGTTACAAATGCAGCGACGTCAGGAGCTCGGGAAGTAGAGCAAGGCCGGTTTCGAAGGAAGTTATACCTGATGGTCGCCGGGATGTCGCTAGGTGGGCGGCGGGAGGCCGGATCTGCCCACACTATGACAGCGAGGAAGAAGGGGTCGGAGGCCCTCCCTCGCCAATGGTGCTTGGGAGAGAACGGCAAGGCAGGCTGATCGGGACGCGCCCAGCAGTGGATAAGAGCCATCGCCGAGGACGACCGCGTGAACGTTGCACCTTCTCACCTTCCCCGACGGAGAGGATCCGGATGGATCTGTGACCAGCGGTGAGCAGAGAGAGAGAGAGAGAGAGAGAGAGAGAGAGAGAGAGAGAGAGAGAGAGAGAGAGTGGCCACCGCTGTCGTGTTTAGATCTGGAGAGGCCGAGACGGTGTGAAGAGAGCAACACTAGCAAGCAAGCGCGGAGGCTCCTGGCTATATAGTGGAGTAGTACTTAGTTTTCTTTTGTCTCTGGAGCCGGCTTGACCTTGTCAATGACTGTCGAGAAGTCTTCATGCACGCGTGGCCGGAGGCGCAGCTTGTCGTCATTTTGATCTCGAGCGCGGATTATAACATATAACACAAAAAAATGCCACATGACAAGAAATCATAACCTCACTGCCCAAAGGAGACAACATGAATTCCGACGGACAAACTAGACGAGGAACAAAGCTCAAATTAAAGATAAACTCGTAGAAAAGGGGTCCCTCGATAGATGTCCTAATTAACATAGCGGGC
Source organism: Aegilops bicornis (assembly GCA_021605145.1). NCBI lineage: Eukaryota > Viridiplantae > Streptophyta > Magnoliopsida > Poales > Poaceae > Aegilops > Aegilops bicornis. Next base: position 552,397,343 of record CM038671.1, on the reverse strand, counting down.
TTGACCTAGATGGCTGCCAAGTAGTCACTGTTCGGTGCATGTGCCCCAATGACTAGCCCAACTCAGTTGTCGCTGTTTAACCCTCGCAGTGATCCAAAGCACATGACACCTAATTTTGCGAGATGACAAGAAACCTTTTTTTAGATTTCTCACTACAACTACAGCCATGTACAACACAGCCTGCACGATATGTAGACGATAGCCAATCTAGGCGTGTCTACTGGAGTCTGGTCACATGCATGGACGGACTGATCTTCCGTGTCTTGCAGGGATCGTCCACGCACCAACGTAGTACAACACTTCTCTAGTACTATTGCTCGTCTCCCTCTTCTATTAAGTCACCCGACTTGCGGAGCCGGGGAGTTTGCCTATGGTCGGTTCTCAATTGCCGTCCCACATGTGTGTGCGAACGCAATATGACGCGCGTTCCATTCAGAGAGCAGCGTGCCAGACCGACCGAACGTCTGGGGTGCGATGCGAACGCGACGGGCGTGTTGTATACTCCGTACATGTGTACCGCCGTTTTCTAGATGCTTTGCTCCATGGCGCGGGCGCAATCCATGGATACAAAATTAGTATACTATATACTATTTAAAAGTCGAGGGCGGGGCTTTTCCTGCCCGGTAGGCGGCGAGACAGTTCCGCCTAGTCGTGTCAACAGAGACGCTAGAAGACGAGGGAGTAGGCTACTGCAAACGTAGGGCTGTGTGATTTGACACCGAGTTACTACTGGACAGGTGGGGCCCCGTGATTTGACTTGCCATTATCATTTTAACTGCGGCACTACGACCAGCGTGAGTCTCCTGATTCCTGACCACCTCCATACAGGTGCCTCTCCCAATGCTCCACCATGTAGTAGTAGAGGCTGGCTCTTGCGTGAGATCCCACTTCTCCACTTTTTCCTTGCCTCTCTTTCCTCCACATATGCAAAAATGCCATGTAAAGCGCACTATTGTACTTACTTGCTCCTACAGGTGCTTAAGCTTGCCACATAGACATAAAGCCTGATGTGGCAAGTTAATCAAGAAGAGAGAGACTAGTTTGGTGACCCAAGGAAGAAACGGTGCTAAGCGCGTGTACCTAGGTGAAAAGACAGTTTTGAGTCTATAGCTAATTAAATGAAGCAAACTTAGCAACACCATTTCATTGGAAGAGGTCGCTCCTTGGCAAATGCAATAAATACTAGTATTCCCTGTGTCCCATTATATAAGAACGTTTTTGACACTACACTAGTGTAAAAAATGTTCTAATATTATGGGACGGAGGGAGTACGAAGAAAGAGATAGAGAGGAGTAAAAAAATATACACTTATAGCCAACCTTGTTGTAGTATGACTGACTAAGTGATGACTATGTATGACATGCCAACATCAGATAGCCTAACGCACCGTGTTAAATCTCCAAGGGCGCAATGCGCGGCTGACAGTCGTGGTAGGCAAGACCATGATACGGGCTGCTGGCAGCCCTTGGATCTGAGATCAAACGGTCGCATGCTAAGTTGCTGAAAATTTGCAGAATAACCCGCCAGGATAGGATATTCAACCATAGGTCTAGAACCACGCCATGCTACCATTCGATCTCAGATCCAAGGGCTCTCGGAAGCCCTATCATGGGAGAATGGAAAGCCACTACCTTGCCGTTCGCACGCTGGCAGTTCGCTCCTACTCGTCCCCGCACGTCCTTTAATACTACGGCGGTTCGCTCCTAGTCGTCCCGTCCATTCACATTACGGCAGTTCCACTAATCCAAACCCTCCTCCCAAATCCATGGCGTCCCAAATCTCCTCGATCGGCGGTGACTAAAAGGTTAGAACCATCACCAGCGATGAGTTCGACGTCATCTACACCCGTACTTCCGCGACGGTGAAAGGATGCCTTTCTCACTTCAGACGCATGTTCAAAGACTCAGATGATGAGTGGGTCCCTGGGCTAGATGTTGAGTACACCACAGTCGTGGGACGAGAGAAGGATCTAAAGGACGAAGAGAGGAAGAAGCCCGCCGTGATCCAGGTTTGCGTGCATGACTTATGCTTGGTCTACCACATATGCCATGCCGACGTTGAGTGCCAGGATTTTAAGGACTTCCTTGAGAGAAACCTAGTCAAATTCGTTACTGTAGACTTTGGTAACGACAAAGAAGTCCTGCGTCGGATAGGCCTCGTTGTAGGCAACTCCTTCGACCTCCAGAAGAATCGGATGGTGTCCTCTCGTCAGCGTTCAATGCTGACCCTGGCAGGAGCCATGGTTCATCCTTAAATGCGGTAAACCGGAGAAACCTCCATACACGTTTCATCGTCATGCATGGCATAAGAATGTACTAGATATAGACCACATCCAGTACGCTGCAATGGATGGCTACCTTTGTTTCAATATCTACAAGGGTTGGATGAAGAGCAACAACCAAGTTGGTGGTTCAAGCAAATAAGTATCAGCCAAGAGGAAGAGGGACAAGGACGAAGTCGAGGACGTGGACGAGGACACCGAGTAAGGTGGCAGTGTCGTTGCTCATGGCGGTTCTAAACTTCTAATGCAGTGTCTACCGGATTAGTTGCATAGTTTAATTTCAGGTGTGCTTAGTTTAATTTGAGGGGTGTGTTGTGCTGAGCCCCTAGCAGAACTATGTTATGTTTCTTCTTGTTACTTTAACTCTTCAGTACGTACATACTAGTATTTCTTACATTTCATCTTTTAGTTGGTATAGTACTACCACTCGTTTCTTCACATTATATACGTACAATATATACGGCCAACATCATATAGCCAGCAGTTTAGTTGTCAAAGAATTTCAGGGTGCTTAGTTTTGTCAAAGAATTCCGGGGTGCTTAGTTTTATTTGAGGCGGGTTGTGCTTTGGACACCATTATTGCGACTAGCCTTTTTAATAGTACTATATGCATAATTTGGCGACTAGCGCTCTCTATATGTACTACCTCCGTCCTGGTTTATAGGTCCCCTTTGTAGTTTGTGTCAAATTTTGACTAAAGATTTAACTAACAAAATGTTAATGCATGTCAAGAAAAATTATCTCATTGGATTCGTACTTGAACATAGTTTCCAAAAATATAATGTTTGGTGACATGCGTAGACATTTTGTTAGTTTAATCTATGGTCAAAACTTGGCAGAAAATATAATTGGGACCAATAAACCCGAACGGAGGTAGTACCACCTTTTTTTTAATTTCAAGTTTTGCATCATGGCGCAATCCATCGATACTATTGCTGTACAAAAGTATACATTTTTTAAAAGGCTAGTGGGCGGGGCAGTCTAGCTTGGTCGGTTTCACGAGATGCGAGGGCCTTTGTGATTTGATGGCTCACTACTGTTGGAAGGCGGGGCCTTGTGATTTGACTGCTCGTATAAATGCGCCAAAGACCTGATCGAGGAGGAGCAAAGAACCGCGCGGTATACTCAAGTTTTGCACTGGAATAGTACTGCGACGGAGGAGCACGAAACACGGCAGCCTAGTGCCATATGGCGATAAAAAATGATCCAATTTGCTAGTCATCTCATTGTTAGCATTGTTCTATTCATTCCCTCAAAAAACAAAAACCATTGTTCTATTCATGCCTCGCAGAGAACGCAGAGAAACACCCGAAGAAAAAGATGAAACACAACAGCAAAAGAAGAAGGAAGATTATCACCCCAAACGATCTAATTCGCTGCGGAGTCGTAACTGCTTCTTCATCGCCTCCACGACCTCCATCTTCTTGCGCATCTCCTCCGCCATCTTCTTCATTCTGTCCATGACGCGGGATTTCTCGATGCGAGCCTTCATCATCTGTTCCACGGCCGCATTACATTACCTTGGCGATGGCGGGTGCTCGATGCGGAGCTTCGCCAACTCCTCCTTCTGTTCCATGACGAGGGCCTGCAGCATCTTCATCAAGGAACTACTATTCTCATGCAGCTTCTTCCAGCCGGCGTTCTTCTCCTCCAACAGGTCGATCTCATGGCAGAGCTTCGCCTTGTCCTCCTGAAGTCGCAGGATTTCACCGGTCGCCTTCTTCTCCGAGGCAATACTCTTCTTCAGCAGCATCACCAAGCCGGCGGTCAACTCCCCCTGCTAATTGAGCTCAGTGGGCATGTCGTCGAGGATCTCCTTCAGCAACTCCGTCAAGCCTTGGATGAACTCCTTCTGCTTATTGAGGTGCTTATTGAGCTGATCGGGCATGCCGTCGAGGGATAACGAATCCAGCTCCACCGGCTCGGCATGTTCGCCTCCGCGGCTAGGGCGCTCCTGGGAGCCATCGCCTGCCCGTGAGAGATCTCTCGAGGTCTCTGCGTGGCGGCGAGCACTCTCTTTTTTTTCGCAGCCTTGGTTGCCGCTCCCTTGTTACGAGTAGTTCTCGACCTAGAGCTCTGCTCATCGGCCATGGCAATGGCGGACGAAGAAGAAGCACTTATGAGGAGGAAAGGTAGAGTAATTTTCCGTTAGGTAGTTCCCCTTTTTATAACCTAAGTACTAGCACTAGTAGTACTAATACCTACATAGTGGGAACACGTTCAGGTTTGGTACATACTAGTAGGTGTGAGCAGGTTTTCGAATGTGATGGGAACAAGGTAAAGATTAATTGATGGTTTTGGTTTCGAGGCCCGAAACGGCTCCCGATGAGTTTAGCGAAACATAAATTTCAAGTACTACACTGCTCAAATGCGTAAATATTATGTTATTTTCAAAAATTGGCACAAAATCTGAAGGAGACCAATGGAAGTACTACTAGCAACCCACGATTTAACTACTCGCATGCGCCTAGATGGAGTAAGAATGTCTTTCTTCCGCCCTCACGTCCACTCAATTTGCATGCGCTGTATTAATTGGCCATCAATGAAGTGAACGACTTTACACTCGCCAAATTATCACATGGGGTGGATCTTGGTACAAAATTGCGTCCGCCCGTATACCGCAGCGATGTGCGTCTGAGGAATGAGTGCGTGCGTGGCGTGCGTGCACATCTTCGCTTCGTGCATGTACTGCCAGTATGGCTCAGGGAGGATGAGTACATTCTTTTGGAACCAGCAGCACGTCACTATGATCAATCCACGCAAGGAGGTCGCGACAACGCCTCCACATGTGCCACGTGGCTTCATGAACTGTAAGAGAGACAACATGGTAGCATGCCATTGGTATTCTAATTTACGTGTTTTTCACATACTCGAAGTACTAGTAAGGTACACGTGCATTGCACGCATCCGATTTTGCAACCTAATTATGTATAAATACCACACTATAGCATGTAAGCTCTGAGTCATATATGCGTGATGTAGCCCTTCGTTTAATTCTTATAGTTCATCTCATTCAAAATGAATTAGTTTTATAAAAAAGCTAAGAACGAGTGAATAGGAAAAACATGGGATTATAGTGGAATGTCGTCTTGAATCCTACAGGATTGTACGAGTGTTTGATTGTGCATAGAAAAACACAGAATTCTTTCAAAGAGGTTTGAGTGGATGGGATGTTTCCTATGAAATCTAGTGCAAATGAATCATATGGAAAAATTCCTATGGTTTACAATCCTACGAATCAAACAACCAAGATAGAAAAATTCCTAATGATTAGAATCCTCCAAAATTCCTTTGAGAATCCTTTGAATCAAGGAAGCCCTTAATCTATTTTATGATTCATGGAATTGTGCGTTGTAAAGCATAAAGTAAAATCAAATAATGGCAATTCAACTAGAAAAAAGTTTGAGCAGTTATGATACGGAAGATTCTAGAACAAAAGAGAACCACTGTTGTTTTGAGGTTTGTGCATTATGCTTAAGTTCAACCATGGAGTCTGCTAGATTGTACATGTGGCAAAATCAGGTGGGGGGCTAGAAGATGGTGCGAGGGGCCGAGTGGAGGGAGACAATGAAGGAATGCACAAGTGCGAGGTCGATATTTAGAGAGAGGGGGCGAACACGTCTTGTTGTTGCACGTGATGGTGGAGCCATGAAAAATAAATGAGCTAGGGGCCAAGGATTGCTAATCCTTTACAAGGAGGGTCAATTCATGAAATTAAACCTTTTTAGCAGCAATTGTCTAATGATCACATTCATATTAGCCTCGATATATAGTGATGTTAGGGGAGGGGAAGGGCCCTTCGCCTGTCTTCGCCATTGTGCACGCGTGTGAGAGATGAAGCGGAAGGCATGGATGATGAGAGGGGGACGTTGGATATATAATTAATGTGGGTGTATTAGCTATACATGTTAATCCTATATAAAGAGGTATAGATTGATCGAGGTGGACGTGGCAAAGAGGGTGAGACCTCACTGGATATATCGATTGATCGGTTTGTGTGGAAAACTATGAAAGACCTAGCTATATACACACATACATAGATAAACATCGATCGTTGCGCATGCACGCGTTAGAGATAAAGAATGCCCGATATGATGGAGAGGGGGATGTGTGTGGGTGTGTGCCTTCATGGGAGACCAACCTGAAGAAAAAAATTGCATGCGTGCGATGGATAATGCCGACTGGTAGTGTGTGTGTATGCATGCACGAGAGAAAGTTAGTGGTACAATTATAAAGAGAAGACTACGGTGTGGGTGTAAAAGAATAGGTGAGGTCATAATCAATGTAAAGTTGAATTCAAATATTTGAATAAGAGATCCTGACGTTTGAAACCCATGCATGCATTAATATAACGGAGATTTGCGCGGTGTGGTTTCGAAACGAGCATGTTGTAATGTATACACATTGAACAAGGCCAGACCGACTTGAATTTGAGATACCGATGGCAGACATCATTTGCCCACGTCGCATCCGTGCATGGACACACTATTCTAATTGGAGATGATGGGCGGCTTTCGCATCACATATCTATATATATACCCCTATATATAGTATATTATATTATATTTTTTTTATATTGTGTGCGGGTAACTTTAACTTTGAAAGATGGTCGTTGGATGAGGCGAATCCGATGGTCCAAAGATGGCAAATTTGAGCACTACTGGCGTTGGATATCATCTAGATTCCACCAGATTTTGCCACATGTATAATCTAGAAGACTCCATGGTTGAACTTAAGCATAATGCACAAACATCAAAACACAAGCACTTCTTATTTGTTCTAGAATCTTCCGTATCGTAATTGCCCAAATGTTTTTCTACATGATTTTCCATTATTTCTTTTTACTTTATGTCTTACAACGCACAATTCCATGAATCTTAAAATAGATTAGCTTTCTTATAAAAACTAGATGATTTTGAATGAAATGAACTATAAGAATTAAACGAACATCTACACCATGCATATATGAATCAAAGCTTGCATGCTATAATGTGGTATTTATTCATAATTTGGTTGCCAAATCTCATGCGTGCAATGCACGTGTACCTTACTCTAGTCTAAATGGTGTTTGTGTGTGTGTTGTGCGTGTTGAGGTGCAAATTGTCTTTTTTTGGTACACGTTAAGCTTGTTCTTCCAAAATTTCAAGCCACGCCTTGTTATGCCGAAAATTGAAGCTAGCATCTCTGTCTTTCGTGCTGCGAAACTGCCGCCTCTTCAACCCGCGCCTTGTTAGCCTGAAATATTTAAGATATATCTTTGTCTCGTTGTGCTCCGACAACTCCCTCCATCTCAACCCACGCCTTGCTATTCCGAAATTACAACGCTGCGGCGAAAACTCCCACCTCTGTGAAATCCAAGACGCGAAATGCCCGTGGTACCCCTGAACCAAAAGAACCGCCTCAAATCGGTGGGGGTACTTTTGTAACTTACCCCACATTTCGGACAAGCGCGTCTCTAAGCCATGGTTCCCCACTGCCATCACATCCGCCCACCCATTCGTATACCGAGGCCGTGAAAACCCGCGACGAAACCCCACACCCTGCTCCGTCCGCCACCCAGCCGGAACCTCTTCCTCGACGACGTCGTCCACAGCAACACCTTGACGTCCATCATCCACCGTACCGGATGAGGATCCGTCGTCGATCTCATCGTCCCGCCGGTTCAGCCACCCTGTCCTCCACCTCCAAGGAGCTGCCCCGACGTTCCCCTCGTCTTTCACGCCACCTCCATTCCCACACCGCTGTCTTCACCTGCACCACCGGAAGAGCATCATCATCACCGTTTCCTCGGATGAAGCTGCGACCTAATCGGTGCCACCAAAGAGGTTGTACACTAATCGCCGCATTTTCTTCTTGATTCAATCTCACGGTGCTGCCGGCGCTCGGTCCCGAGCCGACACGGCGCGGCTCCATCAACGGCGGCTTCGCCGGCCACTTCCTCCACGGTGTCGCTCCTCGGCGGCGACGCCCACATCGAAGAGGAGCTGCTGCTGCTTTAGCTCTCGCTCGCGCTGCTGCTCTGCTCTTGCTCTCGGTCCCCTGCCTGGTCTGCTCTTGCTATTGCTCTTGCTCGCGCTACTGCTCTCGCTCTTGCTCTTGCTCTTGCTTGTGACGCTGCTCCGAGTTGGCTACCCTTCAGTCGACTGAATCGACTTTTGGGTCAGTCGATTTTCAAGGGGTGGGCTCACCGGGGTGAAGGAAGAACCAGCTGCAGCGGGGAGGGGGGCTCGCTAGAGAGGTACCCCACTATCTATCTTAGGGTTCAGGATGGGGGCGGTGGTCGCCGGCGGTGGCGGGGCCTTGGCGCGGCGGTGGCGTGGGGATCGCCGGAGAAAAATCTCGGCACAGGGGGCCTAGATGGATGGCCGGGGCGGCGGTGGACCGGCGGTGGGGAGTGTTTTCGGGGCGGGCGGGCGACGCCACGCCGCGGGCGGCGGGGGCTGCTGTTTGGCCGGTGGTGGCTGGCGGCTCAGTGGGTGGAGGTTGAAGATGAACCGCAGGCCCTTGATTTCGTATCCAACGGCTGTAAAATCGACTGACCAGAGATGAAAAAGTCAGTCGACCGACGTGTAGCCTCGCCTTGCTAGTGCGTTCAGTTTCGACAGCAAAATTCAGTTTCGGCGCTTAGGTTCGCCGATAGTTAAGTTCAGTTTTGACAGTTAAGTTCAGTTTCGATGCTTAAGTTCAGAGATGAGCGGCTGATGTATTTTACATCTAGCACTTTGTGGTTATGTATTTTACGTCATGTATTGTAGATGCTATTAGAATTCCACTCAGGTTAACATTGTTCGTTGTCTCTCTTGTCCTGCTTCAGCCTCGGCGTCGTACAACTCATCAGAGCAGCTCCAACAACGAAACCCTCCATCACAGCGGAGCAGTACCTCGGGCTCCATCTCTAGACGCCTAGGATCTTCTTCCCCTCCTCCGACAGCAAAGTCAGCCGGAGCATCCTCGCCGGCCAACCCAATCACGCTGAGATCGACATGGCTTCGCCAAAGAGGTTGCACACTTGTTGCATCTCTTTTTTACTCTACATGTTATATATATTGTCCACTGAGCACTCGTAGTAATGGGAAATACGATTATTTTATCCTACTATATGACAAGCAGCGAGGTACCAGACAACTTAGCTATCCGTGATGGACTCTCTTGAACGCCATCATTATTTATCTCTGCGCGTTTGAGCTGTGCATTTGTCGATGGGCCTGGGAGTTGAGCTAGTATGGCGGTGGCCTGGGTCCAAAGTAATAGAAGTAGCACAAAAACATTTTTTTAGTGTAGGATTTTCCTTGCTCAAGCCTGCCTACTAGAATCGCCAGTGCTTGAAAGGAAAAGTGAATGAAAAACATAGGAATTGGAAAGTTTCCTATGGTACTACTTTTCATGAATTTGGTGCAAAGGAATGGAGCAAAGGAAAACTGTAGGATTTGTGCCTTTAGTGTCTCCTTGAAAGAAAAACCATAGGAATTCTAATTTCCACTTCTCCTCCTTTTCATATTCCTACTCATCAAGAACAAGACTAAGAGATAGTAGCATAATAGCATTATAACCGTACATTTTCTTGTGGTTTGACTTAATCTCACCATGCTTTTTTGCATCTTGTGATCTTCCAATTGTTATGAATCAACCACCCAGATTGGCAGAAATCCTGTGTTTTTAAATTCTCTATTTTGCACGTGCATTCCTATCCTATTCCTGTCTATTTCCTATCCCTGCATTGTTAGAATCCTCAAATTCAAACAAGCCCTTACTCAATTACTTCATTACAGATATGTGTCAAAGAAAACCTTGTGTGGTTTGTCCTGCTTCATGGGCGTGTTCCACCCCAGCTCAGCTGCTCCAACGACGGAAGGGTTCACCACAACAGGGATCCGCTCTCCAGACTGTCTTTCGCCGCCTTAGATCTTCTTCCCGCCGCCGGCAGCCACGACAACTGCATTACCATCATCAACTGAGCAGATGACCTTGAGGACTACACGGGTCCGCAAGAGAGGTCGCACTCTTCCGTGTCCGCCACGTTATGCGTTAAGCTTAATATGATGACATGCTATTTTATCGTCGTGTTCACCTATTAGACTTCGAGTCAGGTCCAAACTAATGTTGAAACTTGAGTTTTTAAATGGTTGTGGGGTACATATTGGGGCAGCAATCAGTACTATCTGTCTACTATCTGGTTAATCTCCGGTGTCTACTATCAGTTTCATGTTGGGTGCAAACAAACATTAAAGGAGCCATTATACGTATTTTTAACTAAAGCTATTATCTGCCTGCTATCATTGGTTTTGGGTCTATCCACGCTTTGCTACCATCACTCTGGATTTGTGCATGCACTCCTTACATAATCTCACTATGTTTTATTCCTATGCATGCCAGTTATTGTACACAATGGAACTGATCATGTAGATCAAAAGAGACGAGCCTTGCGTGGCAATAAAATTTCATGCAGACGTCGTTCCATGGTGGGCGCATAGGCAGCCCCCGTCCACCCATTTCGGATCGTAATCAAGAGGAAGATAACTGTTCTGAGGGGGATTCAGAAGGAGAAGACCACTCCTATTTACCCCATGAGGTCTTCGCTCTAACTTGGCATGTTGATGTTAGTAATATCATGCATATGGTGCCTTGCATTGCCTACTGTATACATTAAAGATGTCATCTTCTTAGTTTAGACATGCTTTGTGTCAATGCCATCTATTTAGTTTCTTTATCGTATATGTGAATCATGCAATGCCATCTTGTCTAGCCAGGCATCATATATATGAATTTTGCAATGCCACCCTAGTTAGCTAGTCATCTTATATGTGAATTATATCATGCCATCATTTTTTTATTATGTGTTAAATTTGTCAACAATTTTAGTACATTCAATTACTCTTCCTGTGCATCAGCCATTTGGCACGGTCATGGAAACATCTGGAGTGGAAACAAGGTCTTCAGAGCAGACAATGTAATCTGACGAAGCGCATGTCTTGCTGGTTATCGATAGCTCCTCAGAGGAGGATTCAGATACAGATGACCAGTCATATTTCCCCCCTGAGGTGCATGCCCTAACTTGGCAGGGTTATGTTACTCATATCGTGCATATGGTATCTTGCATTGCTATGTCATTTGCTTAGCTTAGACATGCTTTATGTGAAAGCCACCTGTTTAGTGTCTAATTACCATATATGTGAATTGTGCAAGCCATCTTGTTGCAAGACATTATATATGTGAATTATGCAATGTTATCTTGTTGCAAGGCATTATGTACGTGAATTATGCAATGCCATGCTGTTTAGGCAAGCGTCATATATGTGAATTATATCATGCCGTCCTTTTTTTTATTTCTCATTGCTTTTGTCGACAATGTTTGTATATTCAACTGCTCTTCCTGTGCATCAGCCATTTGAATTGGTGATGGAGAAATCTGGAGTGAAAACAAGGTCTTCAGAGCAGACAATGCTACCCTCTTGATGCAGATATCTTCTTTGGTTCTGAGATAGCTCTTCAGAGGAGGATTCGGAGGCAGATGACCAGTCCTATTATCCCCCTGAGGTGTATGCTCAAACTTGGCAGGGTTATATTACTCATATAATGCATATGTTATATTGCAATGCTTAGTCTTTACATCATATACACAATATTGAATGCCATCTCCTTAGTTGACACATCATATATCCAATTGCCCTCTGCTCACTTCCTTCGTATATAAATCATATATTTGAATTATGTCATGCAATGATGTTTACATAGACAGCATGTATCTGAATTATGGCATGCCAACCCATTTTCTAAAGACATAATATAGTTATATCATCTCATCCTGTTTACATAGTCATCATATTTTAAATTATGTCATTCTATCCGTGAATTATATCATGCCATCATGTTTCCATCGACGGCATGTTTGTGATTTATGGCATGCTAACCACTTTAATAGACACATCATATAGTTATATCATGTCATCCTGCTTTACATAGTCATCATATTTTAAAGTATGTCATTCTATCCTGTTTAGTTAGCCATCATACATGTGAAATTGTGTCATGCTATCCTGTTTAATTAGCCATCATATATGTGAAATTATGTCCTGCTATTCTGTTTGCTTAGACAACATAAATGTGAATTATTTCATGCCCTGTTTTCTTCCCTACTATCCATTGCACCTATCTATCTTACAATGTCTGTACATTCAATTACTTTTCTTGTTTATCAGCCATTTCAATTGGAGGGAGTGATGGCAGTATCTGTGGGAGTAAAAACACGGTCTTCAGAAAAGATCGTGCTACATGTCGATGCAGATAGAACCACGGTTGTACTTGCCCAAGAATCAGCCCCACCACACATAACCCACACTCATGCAGATTGTACCCCTACCCAGTTGGACAGAGAACCAGCTACACCCCTTCTAATCCCAACCCCAAAGCAGATAGACACCCAGTTTAGTTGACACACCATCTCCACCACAGAGCACCCAAACACGAGCAGTTAGTAAGGCAACTGCAGTGCCCAAATCACGAGGACCACCACTTGAACCCGAAGTCAACGCTTAAAGCGTAAGAAGAATTGTTCTCGTGTCAGGTTCCATAGCTATGGTTCATACTACTTTGCTCTTGCATCACTGTATTTACTGATACCAACCAATTTCAAATTTGAAGGATGCAATTGAAACTCCAATGGCGCAACAAGTATGTTTTAAAACTGTTTCTTCAACGTGTTTGGTTGTTTGCTGTTGTAACTTGCTGTATGTTGATTTCAGTTTCAATTGAATAAACAGTTATGTTCTCATGCCATGCACATTACAAGTGTTGTTATTGCTGTGTAGTTTCCCACACCTATATTCTGTCTACGCTGCTTTGTCTTAAATAGATATGATTTGAACTATATCTATCTTGATATTGCAACATAAACTAGAATGATATAGACCATACAGTGACCATATTACATAGATATATGTTTGTTTCATGCTGTTATCATGTCCACTATACTACTGAACTGGATTACCAAAATGAGTTTCATATACTACATTGTAAACCTGAGATGTGTTTGTTTGTTTCTCTTTTAGAACGCGGATAAAATATTGGAGAACAGTACCCTGTTATGCAATGGTAAAGGAAGTAATGCAGATAAGGTTCAAGATAGTGAGACATCCTGTTGGTCTCCAAGAAAGCTGATAAAAACTATATTGAGGACACCGAGACAACCCCAAAGTCCTGTCTTGATGTAGCTTTCGAGTTCTTGGCTACCATTGTCGGCACCGACTCTTCGAACTCGCTGCCTGAATCAGTTCGGCTTCTTGAGTCTCAACTTCAAGTTGAAAGACATCGATCAGATGTTATGCGACAGGAAGCCGAAGGACTGAGGAAGTCCTTGCAGAATTCAGATGCATACTTTCTGGTGCAACAACAAGCGCTGGAGGACTTAAGCGCCAAACAAGAGAAAGTTAATAAGCTTGCTAAGCATCTTGCCAGCATTATGGGTACCCAGGATATTGTTTCTTGAGCTCTTCTGAAGTGTTTTCAGTTCTGGACTTGTTTTGGTGCGGTGTTTATATGCTGTTGTGTTCCCTATATTTGCACTGGTGGCGAACTTTGATGCCCAGTGGATGTAATATGTGTAATAGCCGTGATAGCCTAGTGTAAGTTGCTTGCTTATTTATTTCCTTGTTGTCTTGTTTATTTGTTTGCTTGTAGTCAGTGCAGTTCTTTTTCTGCGGTTTGCTAGTGGCTACAATAACCTATTTTTTAAAACTAGGCCACAATAACCATGTGCTAATATTTACTGTAGTGACACTGGACCTACGGGCCGTAGAAATAGTGGGCCTTCTACGGGTCAGATAAGCGATGGGGCCTTCTACGGGCCATAGAAATAATGGGCCTTCTACGGGTCAGAAACAATGGGCCTTCTACGGTCAGAGAATCAATGGGCCTTCTACGGGCCGTATCATCAATGGGCCTTATACGGGCAAGATGATCGATTGGCACAAACATGGGCCAATAACGAGTCGCATTATGGTCAGAACGGGCTAGAGTTGGAATCGTCCATTCATGGGCCGACCATAACGGGCCATCGTTAATAGGACGATTTCATGACGCTATGAAAACGGCCCAACGTGTTAACGGACCACAAACGGGCCGATCAGAACCACGGGCTGAATTTGGCCCATAAGCGTAAAATGACGAACGGGTCGTAAGTAAACGAATGCTGGAAATGAGCCCAATAATAAATGGGCTCTGAGAAGGCCGAAAGATAACATGGGCTGGAAACGGCCCAACGGAATAACGGGCCCTTAATGGGTATAAAGTGATACACTGTTCATTACGGGCGAGTTTCACCATGGGCCGTTAATGGGTGTAAAGTAATACACTGTTCATTACAGGCCAGTTTCACCACGGGCCGTTAATAGGCCAAGATTCACATAGGGCCTCATATGGGCCGAAAGACGTCATGGGCCATACATGGGCCAGAAGTGAAAACGGGCTGGAATCATATTGGGTGGCCCAGATGACGCTACTAGGCCTAATTCGGATAGGGCGTAATGTGCCTTGGGTTAGCGGGCTGTAAATGGGCTATATGCGAACATGCCGTTAACAGGCTTTACATGGGCTGGCCCGTCACCTTTTGACCAAGTCAAATGGGCCGGCCTTTTCATAGGAATGGGCCTCTGTTGGGCCGTGCCACGTGTCGACGTATCATAGGCGCCTTCTGTCCAATGAGTGGATGACATCTGTCCCAACGGTGAGCCGACACGTGTTTCCTCCAGCCAATGATGATTTTACACATAGAAAATCCCCATTGGTCGGGGCTGTTAACGGGTTATTGGATCCAAAACCCGACCCGATAGCATAACGGTGTTCCGTTACGGTGGATGCCACGTGTCGGTCACCCTTGACGAAAGCACTTCTGTGACGCGCGATTTATCGTCATCGAAGTGGACACTTCCGTGATGATAATTTTGGTAATGTCATGGAACACTTCTACGACGGCAGTGTATGACTATCTTGATTCTGTCATAAATTTTTCATGGATGTACATGCATGACAAAAAACGCGACCTACTGTGACAAACACGTATCATCACGAAAGTGTATTTTTTTGTAGTGATGCCGCCAGCCGATATGATCTTCTCGAAAAGAAAAGCCAAGCGAAAGAGGCTGACCTGAAGAAAGCCATGGAAGCAGCTAAGGAAACCCGCTCAAAAATCAGAGCGACGAAGGAGGAGCTCCGTCAAGCCGGAGATATCACGGCTGGGAAGCCCTTTTTGTTGCGAACGATGTTTGGGGATCCGAAGTATGCCCCTCTGGATCAATTATGGAGTGTCGCGGACGCGTACTTGGATTGGCAACGAGTGCTACTGATGCGACTGAGTTTTTCAAAGATCAGAAAGATCACGAAGTGGAAAAGTTGTTCTGGTCGCAGTTCAGTGCTCCAACGCGTCCGCTGCTGTTAAATGAACAAATGGCCGAGTGGACCGAGCTCCATAGGTTGTCCGGACTTGCCATGAGGTCTGTCGTGGATCATCTTTGGCCGAAGGGACCAAGGCCGAACAATTATTTTGGTTTAGTGCAACGATTCCTTGGTTTTGTGCCGCATATCGACGCTGTAAAGAGGTCGGCGTGCATAGAGGGTGCGCGGATGGCCCTTGCCCGTGTTAAGACATACTGGGCAGAGATGGAGGCCACCGCTATTGCAACCCGAGGTCCGGCCGTAGGCCAGGTCCCGGCTGAGCACTATTTTGAAGAAGTCCTAGAAGGCGCTCGTTTAATAGAGGCTCAGTGCTCGAAGAGTATCATGTTCGAGTGACATGTGTCCCAATTATAAAAACAATGCTATTTGGATTATAAAGACTGTGTTTATACTTTTGTCTGAAAGTATTATGATGCCTCATGTGCGGCCGTTTATGTATGTAGATAACCTGAAAGTTTGCAGTCCTCGGCTTCAGCCCACACGCACATAATGCGGGGGTGTTCGGAAAAGCGTGTATTCACACTTGATCCAACGTCTTGGTCCATTAAGGAGGTGATAGCGCGGCGAACAAGGCAATCGGACTATATAGCATTAACACTTTCACTTAGCCATAGGAGTTTGATGGCGGGGCTACGATATAGCCCCTGGTATTTCCGCGCTCATCCGAATACGGTGCGCATACATACATGACCGAAAAACCAGCCCTTCGTTAACGCGGAGGAATCACAAAGATTCCACTTAGTCATCAAGTGGTTGACCATTCTCGCGCTTTATCATGATAGTCAATTTTCGGCTTTCTCTACTTAGGTGCTCATCCAGATGAACCAGGGCACAATCGCAGTAGTTCTCCCGGTGGCAGCTGATAGAGCGGAACGTAAGGTAGCAAAACACGGGAGCCGGGCAAACCCAACTATTGACCAAAGACATGATTCGAAGCTGATGCATATAAGGCCAAACTCGCGACGCCGAACACTCCCTAAGGTATTCGGACTTTACTACATATACTGGGCTGAGTAACGCCCTCGAGAATGAGCCCTGAATTTCCAGGTACGCGCATTAGTCTGACATGATGAAATGCCAATAACACCAGCATCCCTCTCGGTTGTGTTGAGTATCCGGAGGGTGTGAAGCAACAAGAGACAGTAAAAAAGGTTTACACATGGTCTTAATCTAAAAAGAAACCTTTGATCGGGGCCCTGCTGCACGTCTGCGCCTGTGTCTCCGTTGTGCTGTATCCTGGAAGGTGTAGCACGATGATCATCTGTAAAAGAGAAAAACCCAGGTGAAAGTCTTTGTGCGAAAAAATTGGTTATTCTTAATGAACCATTAAAATGCAGTCTAAATAGGGTTAAGCCGAACTGTAGCCCTTTTTACATGCGGGAAGCCCCTAGCACCACCTATGGGGGTATATCCATCGACCCAATCTCAGGTTTATCTGAGCTGTTACAGCTAGTGGTGCGCCGGATTCGTCTAACCGTGTCCGTGGTCTTGACGACCGATCCTTTATTCTGGTTGGAGAGGCCGTTCAGTGTTCGGCTGCTAGAACTGCCACACATTCCTCCGCACGTAAGGAGTGCTCTGTGTTTCCGCTAACTATGATGATGCCACGTGGACCGGGCATCTTGAGCTTAAGATAAGCGTAATGCGGTACTTCATTAAAACGAGCAAAGGCCGTTCTTCCGAGTAGTGCGTGATAGCCGCTTCAGAATGGAGCGATGTCGAAGGTTAATTCTTCGCTTCAGAAGTTGTCGGGAGAACCGAATACAACCTCTAATACTAGAGAGCCCGTGCAGCGGGCCTTTGGGCCTGGTATTACTCCTTTAAAGGTAGTATTGCTTTGACTGATTCTTGTCGGGTCTATCCCCATTTTGCGGACGGTGTCCTGATATATCAGATTAAGACTACTTCCGCCGTGCATAAGGACTCGGGTGAGATGGCATCTGTCAATTATTGGGTCTAGCACCAAGGTAGCCGATCCTCCGTGCCGGATACTAGTCGGGTGATCCCTGCGATCAAAAGTGATCGGGCAGGCCGACCAAGGGTTGAACTTGGGGGTGACGTGCTCCACGGCGCATACGTCTCGGAGTATGCGTTTGCTCCTCCTCTTCGTTACATGAATCATGTTCACTTTTTTTACCTCTGGTGGGAAATTTTTCTGTCCCCCAGTGTTTGGCTGTCGAGGCCCATCCTCGTCTTCACTTGGTGGCTCCCTCCCCTTGCATTCGCGTTTAGCTTGCCAGCCTGCTTGAAGACCCGGCATTCTCTGTTGGTGTGATTTGCAGGTTTGTCGGAGGTGCCATGAATTTGACATAATCTTATTAGAATCTTGTTTAGGCTGGATGGTCCATCTCTGCTGCCTTTGAATGGCTTTTTCCATTGACTGGGTTGAGAGCCCCTGAATCCGGCGTTTACCGCTGTGTTGTCTGGGTTGTCTTCGTTGTTTCGACGCTTGCTTTTATCGCGTCACGGTTTTCCATTGCCATCCCTGGCTTCGGATGTGCCTGGGTCGCTGGTGCCGCTACGGGCCAGCCAACTATCCTCGCCCGCGCAAAAGCGGGTCATAAGGCTTGTTAGGGTTGCCATTGTCCTCGGTTTTTCCTGGCCGAGGTGTCTGGCGAGCCATTCGCCCCGGACACTGTGTTTGAAAGCCGCTAAGGCTTCAGCATACAGGTAGTCGACGATTTGATTCTTCTTAGTGAGGAATCTGTTCCAAGGCTTTCGAGCTGACTCTCCGGGCTGTTGAATTATATGACTTAAATCGTCTGCATCCGGAGGTCGGACATAAGTCCCTCGAAAATTAGCCCTAAAAGCATCCTCAAGCTCTTCCCAACTTCCAATGGAGTTTTCAGGGAGGCTTTTCAGCCAGTGCCGAGCTGGTCCTTTCAACTTGACGAGCAAGTATTTGATGGCGTGGAGATCATCTCCGCGAGCCATGTGGATATGAAGGATAAAGTCCTCAATCCAGACCCCAGGGTCTGTCGTTCCATCGTATGCCTCTATGTTCACACGTTTGAATCCCTCTGGAAATTCGTGATCCAGCACCTCATCTGTGAAGCATAGGGGGTGCGCTGCACACTTGTATTTGGATGTGTCATGGCATTCTGACTTTTGTAGTGTTTTGTTTTGATTCCGTGCCAGAGCACGCTTCCTAGATCCGTAGATGGACCTGGTCATACCGGATTTTTGGTGCAAGTCCTCACGTAAATCGTGTGCTGACTTATGTGCGACATCGTTAGCCGCCCTATCGCGGCCACGGGGTGGTCGATCCGGCTGATCGGCCGTTTTATTTTTGGGCTGTATGGGCTCTAAAGCCTCGTCATCGAATTCAGGCAGCAGCTTGCGCTTTGGATAGCTCTTTGTGTGGCATCGCCACCGCATTTTTTATTCAGTGTCCAACACTTTGTTCCATCTACTGTTGAGTGTATTTTGCGCGGCCTTAAGCCTTTGCTTCTGCTTCTTCAGACTCCTCGCGGTGGCGATAAGCCTTCTATGGAGGTTCTCTTGCTGCAAATGCCTTTCCGGGATGATGTGTGCATCATCGTCCGGACTGTTCTCCTCTCCGGAGACAGGTTGATGAGTTTTACCCTCGGCGTCGCCGTGATTGGACAGCGGCTCGTACTATGTTTGCCGTCCGGTGGCTCATCCTGCTCTGTCGCTGGGTCCATGTGGTCGTTGTTTCCTTTGGAGTCGACCGGGGTATTATTCTTTCATGCGCTGTTATCGTTGTTTTTGCTGAGGCAGGATTTAGAGCGACGCCTACGTCGTCGCTTTGGTTGCTTCTCGAGGGTATTATCCTTCGCCGCATCCTTCCGTTCCTCTTCATTGTTTTCTTTGGGTGTATCCACCATGTATATATCGTGTGATGAAGTGGTTGTCCAGTGCCCTGTGGCGGTGGTTCCTTTTCCTCTCCTGCATCGTCATCCATACCGTTGATGTCTTCGGAGATGAAATCAAGCATGTCGGTTAAATTGTCGACAGTGGCTATTAAGTGGGTGGTGGGTGGGGAACGAATTTCTTCATCGTCCGCTTCCCACTCGAGCCAGACATAGTTCGGCCGAGGGTCTCCTAACAAGGAGAGAGACCTGAATGAATCTAGCACGTCGCCCAAGGGAGAGTGCTGGAAAATATCCGTGGAGGTAAACTCCATGATCGGTGCCCAATCAGATTCGACAGGCACGGACGCAAGCGGTTCGGATCCCGTGGCCGGGGACGAATCCAAGGGTTCGGCAACATAGGTCTCATAAGAGGTGAAGTCAGTATTCAGCTCTAACGCTGCTGAGTGTGCGACCTCCGTGGCGGGGTCCATCCACCCGTCCTCAGATGGCACGATCTGCTCCTGATTAAGGACCGGAGTAGGCACAGGTGTGATCTCCCGAACACCGTCCGACGGAAGAACTAATTCATGCTCGTCGTGACTGTGCGGCGCACCTGACATGGGCTCGAATCCGTCAAAGATCAAGTTTCCGTGGATGTCGGCGGTATAGTTTAAGTTTCCAAACCTGACCTGACGGCCAAGGGTGTAGCTCTCGATCTGCTCTAGATGGCCAAGCGAGTTGGCCCGCAGTGCGAAGCCACCGAATACGAAGATCTGTCTGGGGAGAAAAACCTCACCCTGGATCGCATCGTTGCCGATGATCGAAGGAGCCATCAATCCTTGCAGTGACGACACAGTGGAACTCTCAATGAAAGCACCAATGTGGGTGTCAAAACCGGTGGATCTCGGGTAGGGGGTCCCGAACTGTGCGTCTAAGGCGGATGGTAACAGGAGGCGGGGGACACAATGTTTACCTAGGTTCGGGCCCTCTCGATGGAGGTAATACCCTACTTCCTGCTTGATTGATCTTGATGATATGAGTATTACAAGAGTTTATCTACCACGTGTTCGTAGAGGCTAAACCCTAGAAGCTAGTCTATGATTATGATTGTTGTTGTCCTACGGACTAAACCCTCCGGTTTATATGGATACCGGAGGGGGCTAGGGTTACACAGAGTCGGTTACAAGGGAGGAGATCTACATATCCGAATTTCCAAGCTTGCCTTCCATGCAAAGGAGAGTCCCACCCGGACACGGGACGAAGTCTTCAATCTTGCATCTTCAAAGTCCAACAGTCCGGCCAAAGTATATAGTCCGGCTGTCCGAGGACCCCCTAATCCAGGACTCCCTCACCAGGGAAGACTCGACAGTTGTTTCCCACGCGGAGGGGAGTATGAGGGTTTACTGGTTCGTCTACCGTCGCCGGAGAATAACAGCAGGTGTGGGTGAGTAGAGGGATGGCTAGGCCAGCGATGGGAGTATGGTGGGACGGTGAGGCCTGCGCGGCAGCATAGCCGACCGCGGGAGGAGAAAGCAGGTAGTCCCGCCGGCGCTTGTTTGAGCGGCTGGAGCAGGAAGAGCAAAGGGATGGCTGGCCAGCGGTGGGAGTATTATGGGGCAGTGAGGCCTCCGCGGAAGCACAGCCGGCCACGGGCGACAGGAGCAGGCGGCACGACCGGCGCTGCTTTGGGCGGCTGGAGCAAGAAGACCAGAGGTTGAAGAAGCAAGACGGCCGTTGGATGGACATCGTACGGTCACTGCAGCTAGGATCGTTTATATTGACTAAGTTGACAAAGCACTTGGTACGCGTCAACTTAGTAGGCCTGAGTCAGCCTCGAAGCAGTGCGCCCGGATGTCGTGGGAGGAATCATTTTTGGTAATTTGAAGCTAGAATATCCGAGATTCAAGAAGAAGCACGACATCCGTTGGATGGACATCCAATGACCACTGCTGCTAGAACCGTGTGTTGACTATAAGTTGACAAAGCCTTGCATACGTGTCAACTTACTTTTTTTTTAGGGGACGCGTCAACTTAGTAGGTCCACAAGTGTGTGGCAGAGAACTTATAGCCAATTTGCAATTTGTAAGAATGTGCAGCCCATTTATGAATTCTAATGGAATTTATTACAACCCATTTACAGTTTGTTAAAAGTACATCCCATTTTCTAGCTAGGACAATGATTACTAATTTCAACCAACTGTTCAAAACATAATTCAACAAAATTTCCCACATTTTGATGGGATCCGAAATATTTTTATCCTGAAATTTCTAGTCAGATTAAATACAATTTCAATATAAATTTGTATTACGTAAAAATCAAACAAAACATTGCGCGCGCAACAATTAATGAAATTAATATTTTCAAAATCTGAAAATAATATTTTATAAAGTAATTACGTTTTTGGTGCATTTTTTATAGTTACTGCCCAGTTTTTTTAATTACATCCCATTTATTATTTCTTAAAGCCCATTTTCTTGGAATAACAAGTTGACCTTGCCTGGGTATTCCTCAAAAAAAATATAGTTGGGCCAGCCATTTTCAGCTTGAAAAGAATTAATATCAGGGATGGATATCTGGCCTGGGCTAGACGGGCCACAGCCCGCCCAGATAATACCCTGCTCTCCTCTTTACAACAACGAAAACATCGCTCAAGAAAAACTCTCCAGTGCTCACACCTCAAAAACACAAATAATGCTCGAGCTGCGTGGTCCTGGCTGTCGGCCGCTCCTTGTGCAATTCTCTCGTTTATTGACTACATAGGTTGACAACGGTGTGGGACCATGATGTCAGGAAAGGAGGAGGAAGCAGAAAAATTATAGTTGTACTTAATAAGGACACTTGCGTCCGTATGGCTATGGCCCTAGTGGGTCCCTACTATTATCCAGTCAAAATAAAGTCATCTCCTGAATCCTCATGTTCGTTGACCATGTTAACAATGCTCGGTGCCACAGCGAGCGCAACAACTCGAAGGACGACGGAGAGGGCCTCGCGGGCTCTACAGGCAGGGTTTGTCATCAGTTTGTCACCTGATAGTCCGGTGGCTCAAGGTGACAACGAATGATTAGAGAACCATTCGATGTATTGTGCATGATGAATTATTATGGAGGACATGAACCATCTGAACATTTTGTGCAGTTCCACTAAAATCAAGCTGAGCATCCCTGTGGATTTCGTATTTATATGCTGCAAGAAAACAAAGACACATCAGCACACACATGAATATTGGCCCCAGTGTCAACCCACCCACTAGTGCGCGTCGGTCCTAAACAAACGGTTTTTTACCCCTTTCCGCGACGACATTTGGAACCGTCGGCAAGTGAGTGTGGGCGATAGGGGGGTCCTTCCCACACGACCCAGAAACCGTCGGGGATAGGGAGCCTTGATGCATACAGTTGTCCCTATATAACCATTTCCGATATCTCGAATATCCCAGATGCTTCATCCTTGCTACTCGTTTGTGCTCGCATTGCCATCACAGTCGGAGTTTTGCGGTTCTGCCTAAAACCAGGCAGATTCCAGGCACGGGAGTTTTCCAGGTAGATTCTAGGCACGGGAGTTTTACGATGCCTGGCACATCACAAACAGTTCATGATTATAAACCATGTACGATGGGTAGACAATCACACACATTTAGTTTTCCTGCACCGTATGTGATAGTGTCTGACATCACACACGCTTTGCAAATGGCAACTGTGTGCATGCTTGCACACATTTCCTCTCTGTGAACCGTCTCGGATTATGGTGTATATCGCAAACGTTTGTGTTTTAGCAACCCTGTGTGCCGTAATGATCTGCACAACGTAATTTCGCCCTAATTTAATTGTTGCTATTTAATATTGTACCTAATTTAAACTAGAAAATAGGTTATAGCTTTATTCATATCCATCAGGTTCAAACAATCAATGCATTATTCGATTCACAGGTGCATATGTTTAAGAATTACATAAGCACCAAATAAAGAATGATGTACCAGGGTTCTATACTTGTACTATTACAGATGGTAAAGAAAGAGGCGACAAACATTCCAGTTGCCGGACAAGGTGAAGCGGAATGGCCCTATTGTGCTCTCCTTGATGCAGAAGGCATGCAGGACTCTAGTCCAACCCCTTGTGATGGCTGGCCACCAATCATGTAGTTTTAGAGGTAATCTTGAGCAAACTGCTTCAGGATCCACTGCAAAAGAAAAAAGATTCAGATATTGTCATCTAACACAACTCATTACGGGAAGTAAAAACAAGGCTACAGGGTTCTTACTTACCATCCTGCAGTTCACTGTTGTCTAGCATAAAGTGTAAACAAATAGTTCGTTTGACATCTTTTGACCCATTTTAATAACAATCTTTATTAGTTTCCTCACTTGATTCTGGTTCATGAATATCTCATTGCCCCATATGCAGAAAGGGTCGAAGTGTGGATCTTTGGCAATGATATATGTACCTAAAAGCACCAAGTTAATATTAGAAGCTAAACAACAATTGAAAAATGATGTAGTACAACACTCCATCCATCCCATTATATAAGATTTTATTACATTTATATCTAGACATCATCAAAACATTAA
Organism: Aegilops bicornis; assembly: GCA_021605145.1. Lineage (NCBI taxonomy): Eukaryota > Viridiplantae > Streptophyta > Magnoliopsida > Poales > Poaceae > Aegilops > Aegilops bicornis. The sequence goes on along the minus strand of CM038671.1, from coordinate 552,373,239 downwards.
GGTAACACTCTTCCTTGTTGCTATGTAGCCTGGGATTACATATTTAGTCATTCAGTACAATGCATGACAACAATTGAAAAACAAAAAGGCATGTTAACTGCAATATCCTTAACAGCAACAAAATATCGTAATTCATAGTGGTATTGTTGAAACTGTTATTGATGAAATTGAACTGCACGGCAAATAGTTGCACATATAGAGCATCACATTGTGAAGAACTATAATAAACAAGTCATAAGGACATCTCTAGGCGATCCTTAAAAAGTTAAAGGACTAAAACCCTTAGTGGATATATATACACTCCAGCAATTTTTGGCCTTTTCTAGCCGATCCCCTAAACTTAAGGTTGTAAAGTTCAATTTGATCAAGTTCAAAGAAGGTTCAACCGAAAGTAGCATGCATTCAAACATAAACATAGATAGTTTTGCATAACCGAACATAAAACATAAATTTAAACTAGCTAAACTACTTTCGGTCGAAGTAGAGGTCGAGCCAATCCTTCCTCGTCATGTATTGTGTGCCGCGAGCCGGGTCTGGGCCAGTACTGTCATCGGGGTCATTGGGGAAGGCACTCCTCCACTCGTAGATGTCGATTTCCTCGTCCTCGGGGCCCACCTCGACGCCCTCCGCACCGTCGTCGCCGACGCCTTCGACCTCGTCATCAGAGGAGAGTGCGATAACCTCGCCGCCGTCCTCGCCGCCTTCGACCTCGTCCTCGGAGTAGAGCGCGATAACCTCACCGCCCTCCGCTCCGGCAAAGATCGCTCGCTCCGCCTCCATGAGCTCTGGTTGCTGCCGACGGAGCTCTTGCATGTAGGCCTCGTCGGCGGTCTCGGCCTCGAGGCGCTCCCATGCCTCATGGTCCTCCCGCGCCATAGCCGAGCTCACCACCCTGGCTCCAGCGGAACATGGTGGATCAGACATGTGTCGAAGGGGAAACTGAGCCTGGCCGCCGCGCCGTGGTAGCGGACCTGCCAGCGGTCATACTCCATGGCCGCGAGCTCGGACGTGTGGAAGCTACCGAGCCACCGGTGGGTGTGGGTCTCTCGATCTGTAATCTCGCTGACCCACGTCCCCCACCGCCGCTGCCGAACCCCGAGGTAGAACTTCGTCGGCTGCCGGGTCCGAGGGAGGATGGGGAAGTCCTCGAACCGGAGTAGGGGCACGGCGGTGGGCGGATCGGGCCCGTGGAGGACAACGGGGACATCGACGGCTACCTCACCGGCGTCGGGCGAAAAGGCCACGATAAACCTCTTCTTGGCCATTGGCTCCTCGAGCTCCCCAGCACACGGGCAGAGGTTGAGGATGGAGGTCCGGCGATGGCGGCGACCTACCAATGGTTTCGAGGGTTGTGTGTGTCTGTGTGAGCGGAGGTTTTGGGGTGTGTGTGTGGAGGGGGGGGGAGCAAGGTTGTGTTTGAGGAAATACTGCGGCGACTGAAAAATTTACTAGGCAGGAGTAACAAGACGGGGCTATTGAAAATTTGGATCAAGGGCGAGCAGATATTTTTGAGATTGCGAGGGATGCAGAGGCGGGAGTAAAATGCCAGGGCTACTGAAAATTTGAATCAAGGGACTGAAGCAGAGTGGGAGTAACAGACATCGCACACAGTCCGCACATACTAATCGTGTGCTATCAAACATTAGAACCTTCCAGGCAGTAGATATTTTCGATATTGCGAGGGATGCAGAGGCAGGAGTTTTTGGGTAGTGAGCTAGTGTGCTTGACACGCCGGCTGTGGACTGTAGCCGACGCACCTTCTCGCATAAGCCATAGGCGTACTATACACCAACGGTGCTCCAATATATTTTGTACTACATCTCACACGGTTGGTGATAATAAACTGTGTCGGATCTACTTGATTTGAAATACAAAATGGGGTCACAGCGGCAATGGACGCTGTTTGAATTGCTAGACCTTTTAGCCGCAGTGAACATGCAACTATATGTGTGTCGTAAAAGAATTGGAATTATTCAGGGTTCGGTTGGAAATTTTATACAATAAACTGGTTTTCTAGCCATTTCACGCGCACAATTCAAAATTATACTACATGCACATGCTCCGGTGCATACAAATTGGTTGAAAAATCAAATATGTGTCCTTCAGTGCATGCTTAGGTCCCATGGAAGAAATTGGAATTAATTTTTCGGGGTTCGTTTGGCCTTTTTTATACATTAATTAACTAGGTTTTCTAGGCATTTTATGTGTGCAATTCAAATTTGAACTACAAGCACTTGCTCCAATGCACCAAAGTTGGTTGAAAAATCACATGTGTGTCCTTGGGTGAATTTCTAGGTCCCATGCAAGAGATGCGAGTGAATTTTAAACACCAGGGCACTGTTGATTGCGTGCAAAATGTTGATATACCCGGTTTTTAAATTCTAGTAAATCCAAAACTCGTCTGAAATTCATGAAACTTGGCAATGCTATGATGGAGCGGCATCAACATGTTGTGGTGAAAATTTTGTCCCATTTGGGGCAGGTTTGGGTATAAGCTTCTCACAAACCAGAGCTTCTCACAACATGCATGATGGTTTCGATGGGGAACGTACCACCTTTGGGGACGGGTCGATATCCGTAGCCTCTTATTGCTTTCAAAAAATTTCTAGTGTCAACATAGAATAAAAGGAGTGTTGTGTTTAATCTTGGAATTTTTCGGGGTTCGTTTGGCCTTTTTTATACATTAACTGGGTTTGTAGGCATTTTATGTGCATAATTAAAATTTGAACTACAAGCACATGCTCCAATGCACTAAAGTTGGTTGAAAAATCACATGTGTGTCCTTGGGTGAATTTCTAGGTCCCATGCAAGAGATTCGAATGAAATTCGAACATCAGGGCACTGTTGATTGCTGCAAAACTTTGAGATGCCTAGTTTTTAAATTCTAGTAAATCCATAACTTGTCTGAAATTCATGAAACTTGGCATCCTGTCATGGAGCGGCATCAACATGCCATGGTAAAAAATTTGTCCCATTTGGGGCAGGTTCGGGTATATGCTTCTCACAAACCAGAGCTTCTCACAACAAGCATGAAAGGGAATGTCCCACATTTGGGGACGATACGATATCCATTGCCTCTTATTGCTTTCAAATTTTTTCTCGTGTCAACATAGAACAACAGGAGTGTTGTGTCAAGTTTTGGGATTTTTCGGGGTTCGTTTGTACATTTTTATGCATTAACTGAGTTTTCAATGCATTTATGTGCATAATTCAAATTTGAACTAAATGCACATGCTCCAGTGCATATAAATTGGTTGAAAAATCAAATATGTGTCCTTGGGTGCATGCTTAGGTCCCATGCAAGAAATGGGAATGAATTTCAAACACCAGGGCACCGTTGATTGCCGGAAAAACATTGAGATGCCTGGTTTTTAAATTCTAGTAAATCCAAAACTCGTCTAAAATTCATGAAACTTGGCATGCTATCATGGAGCTGCATAAACATGCCGTGGTAAAAAAAATTGTCCCATTTGGGGCAGGTTTGGGTATATGCTTCTCACAAACCAGAGCTTTGTCACAACAAGCTTGATGGTTTCGGTACGGAACGTACGTCCAATCTTTGGGGACGAAACGGTATCCTTTTCCTATTATTGCTTTCAAAAAAATTCTCGTGTCAACATAGAACACAAGAGTGTTGTGTCAATGTTTGGGATTTTTCTGGGTTCGTTTGGACATTTTTATGCATTAACTGAGTTTTCTAGGCATTTTATGTGCATAATTCAAAATTGAACTACATGCACATGCTCCAGTGCATATAAATTGGTTGAAAAATCACATGTGTGTCCTTGGGTGCATCCTTAGGTCCCATGCAAGAGACGGGAATGAATTTCAAACACCAGGGCACTTTTGATTGCTGGCAAAACATTGAGATACCTGGTTTTTAAATTCTAGTAATCCAAAACTCGTCTGAAACTCATGAAACTTGGCATGCTATCACGGAGCAGCATCAACATGCCGTGGTGAAAATTTTGTCCCATTTTGGACAGTTTGGGTATAAGCTTCTCACAAACCAGAGCTTCTCACAACAAGCATGATGGTTTTGATAGGGAACGTACCACCTTTGGGGACGGGACGATACCCGTTGCCTCTTATTGCTTTAAAAAAATTCTAGTGTCAACATAGAACAACAGGAGTGTTGTGTTTAATCTTGGAATTTTTCGGGGTTCGTTTGGCCTTTTTTATACATTAACTGGGTTTTGTAGGCATTTTATGTGCATATTTCAAATTTGAACTACAAGCACATGCTCAAATGCACCAAAGTTGGTTGAAAAATCACATGTGTGTCCTAATGTGAATTTATAGGTCCCATGCAAGAGATTGGAATGAAATTCAAACACCAGGGCACTGTTTATTGCCGGCAAAATGTTGAGATGCCTGGTTTTTAAATTCTAGTAAATCCATAACTCGTTTGAAATTCATGATACTTGGCATGCTATCATGGAGCGGCATCAACATGTCGTGGTAAAATTTTTGTCCCACTTGGGGCAGGTTCGGGTGTAAGCTTCTCACAACAAGCATCATGGTTTCGATAGGGAACCTCCCACCTTTGGGGACGAAACAATATCCATTGCCTCTTATTGCTTTCAAAAAATTTCTAGTGTCAACATAGAACTACAAGAGTGTTGTGTCAATTTTTGTGATTTTTCGGCGTTTGTTTGGACATTTTTATGCATTAACTTGATTTTCTAGGCATTTTATGTGCATAATTCAAATTTGAACTACAAGCACATGCTCCAGTGCACTAAAGTTGGTTGAAAAATTGAATCGGTGTCCTTGGGTGAATTTCTAGGTCCCATGCAAGAGATGAGAATGAAATTCAAACACAAGGGCACTGTTGATTGCCGGCAAAATGTTGAGATGCCTGGTTTTTAAGTTCTAGTAAATCCATAACTCGTCTGAAATTCATGAAACTTGGCATGCTATCATGGAGCGACATCAACATGACGTGGTAAAAAAATCCCATTCGGGGCAGGTTCGGGTATACACTTCTCACAAACCAAAGCTTCTCACAACTAGCATGATGGTTTCAGTAGGGAACATCCCACCTTTGGGTACGAAACGATATCCATTGCCTCGTATTGCTTTCATAAATTTTCTCGTGTCAAGATAGAACAACAGGAGTGTTGTGTCAATTTTTGGGATCTTTCGCGATTCGTTTGGGTATTTTTATGCATTAACTGAGTTTTCAATGCATTTATGTGCATAATTCGAATTTGAACTACATGCACATGCTCCAGTGCATATAAATTGGTTGAAAAATCAAATATGTGTCCTTGGGTGCATGCTTAGGTCCCATGTAAGAAATGGGAATGAATTTCAAACTCAGGGCAACGTTGATTGCCGGCAAAACATTGAGATGCCTGGTTTTTAAATTCTAGTAAATCCAAAACTCGCCTGAAATTCATGAAACTAGGCATGCTATCATGGAATGGCACCTGACATGTTGTGGCATTTTTCGTGTCCGTTTTGAGAGAAGGCGCACTCGAATAATGACAGCCAACAAAGGCATTTTGAAAAAATAGCTGCCACTTTAATATCTCAAATGTTTGTAGAATTCAAACCATGTGTGTTCTTTTAACCATTCACGTGACGCCACGTGTCTTGGTTTTAATGGCTGTAGGAGGTGCCGTGCGGACAGCTGCTTGACCTTGACTGAACGGGAGGCGTGCGAGCGTAGTTCGGTGCGCAAGCTGACCGAGAGGCGTGCAAGCTGTCCTCCAATGCGCAGGCTCACCGGGAAGCGTGCAAGCTATACGCTGCGCATGCTCACTAGGAAGCGAGCCCTTTGACTTCCATGGCCGCCTGCCTTTCTCTCCATTAATGGCACCCGAGCTGCTGTTTAATATGGGCGGTCTTACTGTTCGCCTCCCATTCCCCTCCATCCCGCAGCCGCAGACCTCCACCAACGCCATGCCGCAAAACGATCATCTGCCACTAGTCTTCAAGTTTCGTGAAGTCCACTCCGAGCTAGAGGAGATAGAAAATAAGAAGGAATGGGGCCTCATGGACATGGCCCAGAATGAGCTGGCCACGGCGGTTGCTGCCCCCGCTCCCATCCCCACTCCCATCCCCGCGCCCGCGCCAGCGACCATCCCTGTAGCATTGACGGGCTGGTCGACGAGCACTATCGCAGAGCTGGAAGCCGCGGGCGTCAGCGAGGTCTCCGTGGACCTGCGCCAGCTCGTGTACATGCCATCACCAGCGCCCGTGCCCATGCCCATGTGCGCCCCTCCACCCACGATGGCGCCGACCCCCGTGCGTTTGGATGCACCCACCGCGCCCGTGCCCTTGCCCGTGCGCGCGCCCCCCTCAGCGTCATGGGACGCTGCTGTCGACCGCTACCTCTCAGCGATGCCAGTTGCCGTCCTCCCGCACCCCGCCCGTCGATCGTGCAACGGCATGATGTTTGATTTACAAGTGAATAACATTTTGTGCTGCCTTGAAGACTTCAACAATGGCGTCCCGGAGGATGAAAACGACAACGACGGCGCGGCACGCCGCCTCCGCCGCCGCTGGAAATAGTTTTTTTGGGGTTTAATACTGTATCTCAAATTCTCGATCCTATGAATATAAATTCGCAGTGTGACTGAATGAAAGATATGGTTTGAACGAACTTGCGTTTTTCTCTCTTAATGTACAAACTTATCAAACGATTTTATTTTGAAAAAACGTCAATGGTTTTTAAATATAAAACAATCATCGCAAACGTTTTAGTTAGAACACCCAGATGCAAACCGACAGCTTCCCCAGGAAGCGAAGGGAAAAATTGCCGAGCGGGATTTCTGCATCCCTTCAACGAAAATGGTTGTTTTGCATGACCCGTGTGCAACCACGTACAAACAATTGGGTAAGATTTGCATATCTGTCATTTTGGGTATGTTGCCATTTGTCAAACTGGAAAGATTGGCATTTGTTTATCTAGTAACATTGCCATTTGTCAACCTTGTAACACTACGATTTGTCAAAATATGCAGCTAAAAATCACTAGCACTATCTAATTTTTGCAACTAAAACCACTAGCACTGTTCATATGGACACCACTAGCAGCATGAGTTGATGGACGCATATGCAAATGTACCATTGATTACATACAACAAGTCATCAGCCCACAACGACAACCAGGATACACGTTGGATTATAGATCATTTCCAACAAAACATTCTAGTAAAGTTTTCTCACACAAAAAATAACAAAGCGATGAAATGACTTCAGCTCAACCACTCGTGGGCATTGGAAACGCTTGCTTTGAACCAGAAGTGATTCTCTGAGAAGGGCCAGCTACTGTCAATCTCGAGACCAACGCAGGACTAATCATCCAGGCTGAAGCGGCCTATGTTAGGACCCATATTCGGACGGTAGGGAAGCATAGCAATGTCCGAGGTATAGATACAATTGCTTCTCATAAATGGTAGTAACGTGGTGTCAATAGCAGCTGGATCGCCTTCCACCATCATTGGATAGTTTTGTCCAAGGAAGAGCGAGTTTCCTCCAAGACTTTCAATACTGAACCAGGGAGAAGGTGCTGGCGCTAGTACACTAGTATCCATCCCCAATACCCTGCAATGGATGTTGGAATAGGTCCGGAGAGTGCGACCATGTGAGATAACACCTGCTTCCTTAGTAACATCAGCAGCGCCCTGTATACAGACAAGAAGAAGAGGTGATCCATCGGAATAAGTTGCCAGGCGCCACTGGGTATATGGGTCCAGCTCGTCCTCATGCTCGTGATCATCAAGATCGCCATCTCCCCTTGGTTATAAAAATTTAAAAGTATAGGTGGTGGAATGTTCACAGTACCTTGGAAACACAAGAAGGTTAATTAATTAGTAAAGGGAAACTAGCTAACACGCATGCATGTGGATGAAACAATTGTAATTACGGTGGAAGACAAACGTACCGAAATCATGATGATTCCATGCAGAAACAGTGCCACGAGTGGTCGCAGCAAACACAAGACCCTCGTATTGAATTGCATTACAGTACTCATCCGTGTACAAAAATTGATTTTTGGGCCATATCCATCGAGGCGTGGAAGTAAGGAAGGCAACAAGCTTGTCGAAGATAGCAATAACTTCATAGTTCGAGTAATCCCAATAGCGGCTTGGAACTCGACAAATTGCTATCTTCCATAGACGACAGTCACCATGATCATATCTGAACTCACGTAGAATACCGGTGTACTCAACCTCTGGGCAGTCGTCTGGGATTTTTGGAAGTGGAACCCGGTGACGAGTGTACACATTCACAAGTTCCCACTCGCATTTGTACCCAATGTAAACAACCCAATCTCCATTTGCGCCTGCCCAAGCCTTGCCCTCAAGCGATGGCATCTTAACATCATACGTATCATTATCAGGCGGCATCAACTTGCACAAGGCGAGGCTTCCCTCGTCCCCGCGCCAGTAAGCAGAGTCATGGCGAAGAAGATAGGGGAGATCAAACCGCTCCTGGACCCTTGGGTTCCTTGTAATGATGTTATTAGCTGAGTCGAGAATGATCTTGAATGAACCTGCCATGCTAGCCGAGGTGATGGCATCGCAGCGATCAATGAGTTCCTCCATCGCGTCATCATTCAGATCGGGGCAAGAATAACAGGGTCGTTTTCGGCCTGTTCCCTCCTTGGAGAAGATGATCAAACAATGGCAGAAGGAAGGGTGAAGGCGAATGGAGGAGGGGGGAAGAGCGTGCGACAACAGTTCCAAATTGAGAGGGAAAGGCGAAGAGGCGGTGCACGGTTGCCACGGTACACGAAGAGGCGCCTGGGGAGCGAACGGTTGCCACAAAGGTCATACACTGACGATAAGGGCCGAGTGAACCACATGCGTATATCGCACACACCTTGATATGGTTGGTCATTTCTTTTGTGTTGCCTAATCACAAACAGTTCATCCGAGTGAATCGTATGCTGTATATCGCACACACCTTCATCTAGCTGACCATTTCTTTTGTGTTGCCTAATCATAAACAGTTCATCCGATGAACCGTATGCTATGTATCGCACACACCTTCATCTGGCTGCCCGTTTCTTTTGTTCCTCCTTATCGCAAATAGTTAATTGAACTGAACCGTATGCCCTTCATCGCACACGCAACTAAAACCTGAACCATGTTTGATGCATCCGTCATCGCAAACGTTTTATACATTTCTGACGGTTTTCATACAACACTGTTTGCGATTATTGCATCGCACACAGTTTCTCGAAGGGTCTCTGATCGTAGTGTCGCGTTAGCAGCATCCTGTAGTAGTGACCAATCGGTGGACTAACAAACTGAAAGTACGATAAACAGATTACCATACCCAGATGCCCCATCATTGTTTCTTAGAATGAAATTGACAGACTTGGAGTCCTGTCCTGGCTTCTTGTACTTGTTTAGGCACTTTTTGCCCAGTGCACTCCACGTGTTGTAGAGTTGCCTATGCTCTCTGCAGACTAGTCATGTCACCAGCGTCTACTAATATTCGGTAAAGCTTCTCGATCATTCCTTCTGTAATGTAGCGCAAACAATGACTGCTTCTTTCTGCAAAGTGGTAAGACCAACTGGACCCACTAATGTAGCAGTTTGCCTTAGACACATTGGCTCCTTTTGTGCAGTTCAACTAAAATCAAAGTCGGAATAAAACCAAGCTTTAATTTTGATATCCCTGTAAGTAACAATAGGTATAAGGGAAACAAATACTGAGAAATAACGGTTGATGACTTGTACTCCCAGAAGAAAACCATCTACTGATCTACCTTATCTTAATGGGAAACAAAGCAGCAGAGTAGCAATTCTCAATCAGTGTGATTCATTCATATTAACTGAGACATTATCTTAACAATGCCTTGTTTCAACATGTATAAAGAACGACAAAGCAGAAAAGTACCATTCCTAAAACAATGCGACTGATTCATTTTAACAGAGACATTATCTTAACAATACCTTGGTTAAACATGTAGAAAGAACTACAAAGCAGGATAGTACCATTTGTAAAACACTGTAACTGATATATAATAACAGAGACATTATCTGAACAATACATTTCTTAAACATGTACTCCGGCCGATCCCTAATAGAAATGGTACTCCCGCCGATCCCTAACAAGTGTTGTAGTTTTGAACAAAGATTCAATAGTTAATTCTGAGAAAAGTCGGTATTGACCTTTCAATACCAAGATTTGAAACAACTCTTGAGGAAGACCTGAGAGATATCTCAACACATATATGGAAATCCGGGTCTCATTTTGTGCAGTTCCACCAAAATTAAGCGAAGCAAAATGTCGCAATAGCAACAAGTTGAATAGATATCCCTGTTTTAACAGAGGCAAAAAAGGAATCAATTACTGGCCAATAAGGGAGGATGAAACATGCGGCCACAAAATGGTAATCCCGCCAATCCCTAACAAGTGTTGCAGTTTTGAACTAAGATTCAGTAGTTAATTCTGAGAGTGGCATTGCTTAATTTTACCAGCGGCATTAGATTAATAAAAAGCATAAACAATTCCAGGGGAGAGTGGGCGCAACAACACCATGTGCTTCCATCTACTTATAAAGGGGGTGATGTAGAGTTTTGTTGTAACAATGAAACAAGCATCATGTCTGGGTTGGAACAATTTTTTCCCACTTAATGGTAAAAGACAGCAGTTCAATAGCTTCAATTCAACATTTATCCAAAACAGTACCAATACAAGTAGCACAACATCTCAGAGCACACTGCAGCATCATGTGGATGAAAGTCGGTACTGACCTTTCTTTACCAAGATTTGAAATAACTCGCGAGGAGGACTTGAAAGAAATCCCAACACATATATGAAAATCCATGATCTCCTTTTGTGCAGTTCCACCAAAATCAAGCAAAGTCGCCGGTGTGACATGCAAGTTGAACTGCACAAAACACTCTTAAAACAAAAGTGTTTCACGTAGCGAAGCAAAATGTCGCAATAGCAACAAGTTGAATAGATATCCCTATTTTAACAGAGGCAAAAAAGGAATCAATTACTGGCCAATAAATTAGGATGAAACATGCGGGCACAAAAATGGTAATTCCGCCAATCCCTAACAAGTGTTGCAGTTTTGAACTAATATTCAGTAGTTAATTCTGAGAGTGGCATTGCTTAATTTTACCAGCGGCATTAGATTAACAAAAAGCATAAACAGTTCCAGTGGAGAGTGGGCGCAACAACACCATGTCTTTCCATCTACTTATAAAGGGGGTGATGCAGAATTTGTTGTAACAAAGCAACAAGCATCATGTCTGGGTTGGTACCATTTTTGTTCACTACTTAATGGGAAAAGAGAGCAATACAATAGCTTCAATTCAACATATATTTAAAACAGTACCATGACAAGTAGCACAACATCTCAAAACACACTGCACGATCATGTGGATGAAGGCAAGTACCAACCTGTCATGATGCACACAAGATCACGTACGAATCTGCCAACACAAATAGGAAATCAAATCTCGTTTTTGTGCGGTTACCTTTGAAATCAAGCAAAGTCGCCGGTGTGACATTTAATTTTGCTATAGCAACAAGTTGAATAGATATCCCTGTTTTAACAGAGGCAAAAAAGGAAACAATTATTGGCCAATAAAGGAGGATGAAACAAACGACGCCAAAAAGAAGCATCTAACTTATCTTGATGGAAAACAAAGTAGGACAGTAGAATTTCTAAAACGGTTGCATTGATTCGTATTAATAGAGACTTTCCCTTGAAACAACATTCGTAAAAGTGTAATTTACTTTTAACAGTGGCATTGCTTCAATTTTCCAGCAACATTCTTAGATTAACAATAGAAAAATAGTTGGATGGGACATGGGACATGGGACATGCCAGCACCATGTGCTCCAGCAACATTCTTAGATTAACAACAGCAAAATAGTTGGATGGGACATGGGACATGGGACATGCCAGCACCATGTGCGTCCACACGTGTAAATGGGTGATGCAGAGTATGTAGCCAAGTAGCATATCTGCGTTGGTCCCATATTTGGTCTTTGAACCTTTTTCCTATGTTAGGGGAGCAAATCTAGTCCTGCACAGACTACCCGGCTCCCCAGTTTCTTTCCATTTTCAACGAAGAGATCGGTTCCTTACAAAGCGGCTGGATAGCCAGTCTATACTACTTTCACTCCCTCCTTTCCTCATTGAACCACGTCCTAGATCCATGCTCCACCCCACCGCACCCTTCTTTCCTCTTTGAACCAAGACCTAGATTCGACTACAGAATCAAAAAAGATCCGCATGCAGATAGAGCAATGACAATTTCAAAGAAACTTATACCTTAGGGTCGTCGGGATGTGGCAAGGCGTGCGGCGGGAGGCCGGATCTGCCCACACTACGTATGGCAGCGAGGAAGAAGGGGTCGGTGGCCCACCCGCACATGCAATAGGTGAAAGAGAACATCAGAGCCGACGGTGGATTGCCTCCCTCGCCGAAGGCGATAGAGTGAACGCTGCACCTCCTCCCCTTCCCGGTGCGACGGGATCCGGACGCCTCCTTCACCAGCTGTGAGGGGGGAGAGAGAGACAGAGGCCAATGCAGTCTTGTTTAGATCTGGTGAAGAGGGTGAGAGACTGTGAATATAGCAAACCCTAGCAAAGGAACGCTGAGCCTCCAGCGTGTGTGTGTGTCTATATATATGTATATATATATATATATATATATACATATATATATATATATGTAGTGCGGCGAGAGTGTGGAGAGTGCAAACCCTAGCAAACAAGCATTGAGGGTCTAGCTTATATAGTGTACTACATATATATTGTATTATGGACTGAGCTCCGGTGCCTTAACTGCACTTGCCTTTGGCTGTATGACAGGTGGGCCAGCCACATTTTGGGCCCACCTGTCATACACCCAAAGGCAGGTGCACTAAGTCAATGAAGCTGCGTCCATATAGTACTCGTGTATACTACTAATATATAGTGGAGTGGTTTTCTTATTCTCTCCATAACAATCGTTTTAAATTGTGTAAGTACGAAAGGAAATTCTTTATTTAACGTACCAGTGAAGGAAACTACTACTTCCGATGAATTAACGATCCATGCGTCCTGGTCGCACTTCCTGTCCTTCACGTGCGGTACACTACCCTCCCTTAAGTGAACAACCACACATGCGCCAAATTATCGGAAACGTGTGCGAGTGTGTACAAATAAAGAATTTTAATCTCAATTATCAGAAAGGTTTGAGAGTATGTACAGTTTGCCCTCTCTCAATAATTATTGTTTGTTGTGTTCAGCCTAAACTTGGTCAAACTTTACAAAGTTTGACTTCAATCAAATCTAATATGCAGAGCAAATAAAAATGGAGGGCTACTACGTCCATCCGGGTTTTTACTCCACACCATTTTTTAATTAAAGTTAATAGCTGGACAAATAAAATTACAGGGGAGCTGAAGACAAAGTTGTGAGAAGGCTTAGAAATCAATACAAAACTTATGCTCTTAGTACCAACGTCGATCCTTCTTCGAGGAAACATTTGGTTCATAGCCAATTGTGTGATTAAAGTGCACCAAAGTGAAAGACGACTGCGTCTCCAATGCAACCAAGGTGAACTGATGAAGGATATCAGCTTTGTGGGTAACAAGCAAAGAGCACTGATGGAAGACAGCTTGATTTTCATGGAAAATCGATCAGCTTCGCCAGCTGGTGCAACCATGAGGCGCAACCATGAGCATCGATAGGTCATCATGGTGATGCATCATCCATTTGGCATCAAGTTTGGGTGGGACACCTATGAAGTTCGACAAATCCTCACTGTGCTCTGTTTCTTCTCAGTAATCAAGCTCGAGGAAGGAAGAACCACGTGGCAGAGGGCAGTGAGGTGGAACAACAATGGCCATCAAATTTTGTGTAGTTCCACTAAAATTGAGGAAGACATGACCGGGTATGGAGATACGCATCGCTATTTGCAAAAAAATATAAAAAAGGGATATAGTGTTGTTACTTTGTTTTGGCAGTGGTACCAGATTAACAGCGACATCTCAATTGTCAATAAGAATTAATGAAAAGTACACCAACAAACAGAAGCATCATGATTATCTTGATGAGAACTAAACCAGGATACCCGACAAAAAGAAGCATTTCTTCATTTAACCAGTGATAGTATTAGTTTAGCAGCAGCAATAGGAGCATATGGACAATGACGGCACAAGCACCATGTACTTTTTGTCGAAACAACATGTATACCTCCACCGAGGCATAAACCAGGACAACTTTTCGAGTGGCATTTCCTCTATAATAGTAGGTGATGTTGGACCAGCCGACGAACCCTAGCTACTGTACATCAGGAGCTGGGGAGTAGTCGCTTAGAAGAATACCCGCATACAGCGACCTGGGGAGCTGGACCAGTATAAGAAGTTATACATCAGGTGGGCGAGATGTCGCTTAGGCGGGCGGGCGAGATCTGCCCACACGACGGCAGCGAACAAGGGCGCAGAGGACCTTCGTCCGTGCCAGCGCCGGCTCCGAGAGGACAGTGCGCATCGGCTTCCACCATCGCCGACCGCAACAACGTCAATGCTGCACCTCCTCACCTCCTGCAGTGGACGGGATTCGGCCGGATCTGTGACCACCGGTGAGGAGAGAGATAGGGTGGCCACTGTCAGCTTGTTTTGATATGGAGAGGGTGAGAGAGTGAGAGGCGAGAAACCCTATCAAACAAGAGGTTGTATATACAATGGAGTAAAAAAATCTCTCCATAACAGTGGTTTTAAATAGAATACACGTGTTCCCGAAAAAAAGAAACGAAAACTGGCGGACAATTTTTTTAACGTACTAAGAAAGAAAACTCGATCAAAAACACACGCCCGCTTCCTGGTCGCGCGAGTCGTCGCGCACACACACATAGACATAGATAAGCATATCTGTGTTTACGTAAAATTCCATCTCCATCTCCATCTCCAATCATATTTGTCCAACTGGCACATTATTTACGTTGTTAATTATATACGGAGCAATATTAACGTACAACATCTCTTGTTTGCGCGCGTCCGGACCGCTGCTACGCCCGCTCCTGACCAACCCGAACCCTCTTCATCACCCGCGCATGCTTCCCGCCTGAAACAGTCAGTGCCGCATTCATGCCCGGCCAGAGCAGACGCTACCTCTCACTGGCGCCAGCATTGAAGCGGCGCGCCGGCCGAGAGAGCATCGTTTGTGCCGCTTCACGGTGCACGCGACTGCTCCGCGTGCAAAGGTCGCAATAGCCGGCCAAAACATGCATGCAAAAAGTTCTTGGGAGTCCGTGCTACAGCTAGTTGTCCCCCCCCCCAACTCGTCAATCTCTTCCAGTAGTGCTAGTACTCCATGGCGCGATCCATCAACAAGCAGGCGGGAAAGTTATCATATACTCGGTTTGCGGTGAGTGGCATGCCGAGCGACCGTGTGGGGCGGAGCCGTGGAGGAGGGTGAGACACGAACGCGACAGACGTGATTTAAACATTGGTTTTGCTCGATGGCGCGATCGAACAAAACGAAATGTTGGTTTCTCTCTGTTTCCATTTTTTCTCCAAAGAAACGGAAACTTTCCACTCTATTTTCATTCCTACTCCAAGGTTGCCCTATTACAACATTCCATCAAATACAAAGGAAAACTAACAGCATGCTAATGCATCTCAATGATTCACAGATCATAGCCAATATTTACTTCACAACTAAAGACAAAACTTGTGAGAGCGTGTACAAAAGAAAAACTACTGATGGGTTCACTACGACTTAAACCCTACACCCTAAACAAGACTTAATTTCCTGGCTAGGTAGAACATGTCGAAGGAAAGACGGCTGGCACCCTCGGATCATACCAAGCTTTTGTGCAGTTCCACTAAAATCGAGCTGAGCATCCCTGATGGCAAAGATATTGAAGAAGTGTGATTAGAATAATAGTACTAGCACTAGTTCATGAGACATAAACTCATCATAAATAGAAGCCAGTAGAAGTAGAGAAAGATCGACATGGAGATGGAGCTACGTGGGGAGCTGTGGCAGTGGAGTAAGCCGGCTCCAAAAGGAAGATGTACTACCTAGGATGTCGAGATGTAGCTAGAAGGGCGGTTGGGATGCGGCATTAGCCCATACCACGGGGACCCCTGATTGGGACGCACCGACTGTGGGTTTTCTCCCTCGCCTATGTCGGTCGCGTCTACACAGAACATTGTTCCCTTCCCCCAGCGGCGGGATCAGGCCGGATATGTGACCAGCGGTGTGGCCACCATCGTTCTATGCTTGTGAAGAGAGCAACCCAGGCAAGCAGGCTTGTAGCTTAGGCTCCTGCTAGTGTATATATAGTGGTTTTCTTTTTCTCTCCATATCAACCATTTTATATTGCATACGTGTCATTGAAGAGTGAAATGATGGTGGCTTCTTCCGACTAACTTACCGTGTGATTTGACTGCTCCTTAGTGCCCCCTACACGTACTCCCCCTACGTGTATGACCGTTCCTGAGTCTCACTTGTACTTATCTCTATTTTCTTGCATGACACGTAGACAGGATGCGCATAGAGGAATTTTGTTATTGCACGTTGTTACGTAGTACTACTAGTACCTACTCCCTCCGTCCGATTCACTACTGGTACTCCCTCCATCCTGGCTTATTGGTCCCCTTTGTACTCAATTCATGGGCTCGTTTTCCTCAATAAATTGTCTTTACCAACGTATTAATATCGAGAATGCATGCTGAGGGCGTCCTGGATTAGGGGGTCCTCGGACAGCCGGACTATATACTTTGGCCGGACTATTGGACTATGAAGATACAAGATTGAAGACTTTGTCCCGTGTCCGGATGGGACTCTCCTTTGCATGGAAGGCAAGCTTGGCAATTCGGATATGTAGATCTCCTCCCTTGTAACCGACTATGTGTAACCCTAGCCCCTTCCGGTGTCTATATAAACCGGAGGGCTTAGTCCGTAGGACGACAACAATCATAATCATAGGCTAGCTTCTAGGGTTTAGCCTCTACGATCTTGTGGTAGTTCAACTCTTGTATTACTCATATCATCAAGATCAATCAAGTGGGAAGTAGGGTATTACCTCCATCGAGAGGGCCCGAACCTGGGTAAACATTGTGTCCCCTGCCTCCCGTTACCATTAGCCTTAGACTCACAGTTCGAGACCCCCTACCTGAGATCCGCCGGTTTTGACACCGACATTGGTGCTTTCATTGAGAGTTCCACCGTGCCGTCACCATAAGGCTTGATGGCTCCTTCGATCATCGGCAACGATGCGATCCAGGGTGAGGTTTTTTACCCCGGGCAGATCTTTGTATTCGGCAACTTCGTACTGCGGGCCAACTTCCTTGGCCATCTAGAGCAGATCGAGAGCTACGCCCCTGGCCGTCAGGTCAGGTTTGGAAACTTAAACTATACCGCCGACATCCGCGGATACTTGATCTTCGACGGATTCGAATCCATGTCAGGTGCGCCGCACAGTCACGACGAGCATGACTTGGCTCTGTTGTCGGACGGTGTTTGGGAGATCACACCTGTGCCTACTCCGGTCCTCAATCCGGAGCAGATCATGCCATCCGAGGACGGGTGGATGGACCCCGACATGGAGGTCGCACACTCAGCGGCGTTAGAGCTGAATACTGACTTCACCTCTTATGAGACCTGTGTTGCCGAACCCTTGGATTCGTCCCAGGCCACTGGCTCCGAACCGCTTGCATCCGTGCCTATCGAATCTGATTGGGCACCGATCATGGAGTTTACCTCCGCGGATATTTTCCAGCACTCGCCCTTGGGCGACGTGCTAGATTCATTAAGGTCTCTCTCCTTGTGAGGAGACCCTATGTCCGGCTCGAGTGGGAAGCGGACGACGAAGAAATTCATTCCCCACCCACCACCCACTTAATAGCCACTGTCGATGATTTAAACGACAGGCTTGATTTCGACTCCGGAGGCATCGACGGTATGGACGACGATGCAGGAGAGGAACGGGAACCACCACCCACAGGGCGCTGGACAGCCACTTCATCACACGATATATACATGGTGGATACACCCAAAGAAAACAATGACAAGGAACGGAAGGATGCAGCGAAGGATAATACCCTCGAGAAGCAACTAAAGCGACGACGTAGATGCTGCTCCATATCCCGCCTCAGCAAAAATTGCGATAACAGCGCAAGAAATAATAATACCCCGGACTCCAAAGGAAATGACGACCACATGGACCCAGCGACAGAGCAGGATGAGCCAGCGGACGGTGAACATAGTTCGGAGCCACTGTCCGATCACGGCGACGCCGAGGGTAAAACTCATCAACCTGTCTCCGGAGAGGAGAACAGTCCGGACGACGATGCACACATCATCCCGGAAAGACATTTGGAGCAACAGAACCTCCATAGAAGGCTTATCGCAACCGCGAGGAGTCTGAAGAAGCAGAAGCAAAGGCTTAAGGCCACGCAAAATACACTCAATAGTAGATGGAACAAAGTGCTGGACACTGAAGAAAAGTACGGTGGCAGTCGCCACACAAAGAGCTATCCAAAGCGCAAGCTGCTGCCTGAATTCGATGACGAGGCTTTAGAGCCCATACAGCCCAAAAATAAAACGGCCGATCAGCCGGTTCGACCACCCCGTGGCCGTGATAGGGCGGTTAACGATGTCACAAATAAGTCAGCACACGATCTACGTGAGGACTTGCACCAAAAAGCTGGTATGACCAGGTCCATCCACGGATCTAGGAAGCGCGCTCCGACACGGAATCAAAACAGAACACTACAACCGTCAGAATGCCATGACACATCCAAATACAGGGGTGCCGCGGACCCCCTATGCTTCACCGATGAGGTGCTGGATCATGAATTTCCAGAGGGATTCAAACCGGTGAACATAGAGGCATACGACGGAACGACAGACCCTGGGGTCTAGATTAAGGACTTTATCCTTCATATCCACATGGCTCGCGGAGATGATCTCCACGCCATCAAATACTTGTCCCTCAAGTAGAAAGGACCAGCTCGGCACTGGCTGAAAAGCCTCCCTGAAAACTCAATTGGAAGTTGGGAAGAGCTTGAGGATGATTTTAGGGCTAATTTTCAAGGGACTTATGTCCGACCTCCGGATGCAGATGATTTAAGTCATATAATTCAACAGCCCGGAGAGTCAGCCTGAAAGCTTTGGAACAGATTCCTCACTGAGAAGAATCAAATCGTCGACTGCCCGGATGCCGAAGCCTTAGCGGCTTTCAAACACAGTGTTCGGGACGAATGGCTCGCCAGACACCTCGGCCAGGAAAAACCGAGGACAATGGCAGCCCTAACAAGCCTTATGACCCGCTTTTGCGCGAGCGAGGATAGTTGGCTGGCCCGTAACGGCACCAGCGACCCAGGCACATACGAAGCTAGGGATGGCAATGGAAAACCGCGAGGCGGTAAAATAAAGCGTCCAAACAATGAAGGCAGCCCACATAACACGGCGGTAAACGCCGGATTCAGGGGCTCTCAACCCAGTAAACGGAAAAAGCCATTCAAAGGCAGCAGAGATGGACCGTCCAGCCTAAACAAGATTTTAGAAAGATTATGTCAGATTCATGGCACCTCCGACAAACCTGCAAATCACACCAATAGAGAATGTTAGGTCTTCAAGCAGGCCGACAAGCTAAACGCCGAACACAAGGGGAGGGAGACACCAAGTGAAGACGAGGATGAGCCTCGCCAGCCAAACACTGGGGGACAGAAAAAATTCCCACCAGTGGTCAAAATAGTGAACATGATTCACGTAACGAAGAGGAGGAGCAAACACATACTCCGAGACGTATGCGCCGTGGAGCCCGTCACCCCCAAGTTCAACCCTTGGTCGGCCTGCCCGATCACTTCTGATCACAGGGATCACCCGATTAGTATCCGACATGGAGGATCGGCTGCCTTGGTGCTAGACCCAATAATTGACGGATACCATCTCACCCGAGTCCTTATGGACGGCGACAGTAGTCTTAATCGGATATATTAGGACACCGTCCGCAAAATGGGGATAGACCCGACAAGAATCAGTCAAAGCAATACTACCTTTAAAGGAGTAATACCAGGCCCAGAGGCCCACTGCGCGGGCTCTCTAGTATTAGCGGTTGTATTCGGTTCTCCCGACAACTTCCGAAGTGAAGAATTAACCTTCGACATTGCTCCATTCCGAAGCGGCTATCATGCACTACTAGGAAGAACGGCCTTCGCTCATTTTAATGAAGTACCGCATTATGCATATCTTAAGCTCAAGATGCCCGGTCCACGTGGCATCATCATAGTTAGCAGAAACACAAAGCGCTCCTTACGTGCGGAGGAATGTGTGGCGGTTCTAGCAGCCGAAAACTGAACGGCCTCTCCAACCAGAATAAATGATCGGTCGTTAAGACCGCGAACACGGTTAGACGAGTCTGGCGCACCACTTGCTGTAACAGCTCAGATAAACCTGAGATTGGGTCGATGGATATACCCCCATAGGTTGTGCTAGGGGCTTCCCGCATGTAAAACGGGCTACAGTTCGGCTTAACCCTATTTAGATTGCATTTTAATGGTTCATTAAGAATAACCAATTTTTTCGCACGAAGACTTCCACCTGGGTTTTTCTCTTTTACAGATGATCATCGTGCTACACCCTTCCAGGATACGGCACAACGGAGACACAGGCGCAGACGTGCAGCAAGGCCCCGATCAAAGGTTTCTTTTTAGATTAAGACCCTGTGTAAACCTTTTTTACCGTCTCTTGTTGCTTCACACCCTCCGGATACTCAACACAACCAAGAGGGATGCTGGCGTTATTGGCATTTCACACGTCGAGACTAATGCACGCACTGAAATTGGGGCTCATTCTCGAGGGCGTTACTCAGCCCAGTATATGTTGTAAAGTCCAAATACCTTAGGGAGTGTTCGGCGTCGCGAGTTTGGCCTTATATGTGTCATCTCCGAATCATGTCTTTGTTCAATAGTTGGGTTTTCCCGGCTCCCGTGTTTTGCTACCTTACGTTCTACTCTATCGGCTAAGGTGGCACCGAGAGAAATACTGCGATTGTGCCCTGGTTCATCTGGATGAGCACCTCAGTAGAGAAAGCCGAAAACTGACTGTCATGATAAAGCGCGAGACTGGTCAACCACTCAATGACTCGGCAGAATCTTCGCGATTCCTCGGCATTAACGAAGGGCCGGTTTTCTGGTCATGTATGTATGCGCACCGTATTCAGATGAGCGCGGAAGTACCAGGGGCTATATCGTAGCCCCGCCGTCAAACTCCTATGGCTAAGTGAAAGTGTTAAAGCTATATAGTCTGATTGCCTTGTTCGCCGCGCTATCACCTCCTTAATGCACCAAGACGTTGGATCAAGTGTGAATACGCGCTTTTTCGAACACCCCCGCATTATATGCAAGGGGGATGATGTCGACGACTGCAAACTTTCAGGTTATCTACATACATAAACGGCCGCACAGGAGGCATCATAATACTTTCAGGCAAAAGTATAAACACAGCCTTTATAATCCAAATAGCATTGTTTTTACAATTGGGACACATGTCACTCGAACATGATACTCTTCGACCACTGAGCCTCTGTCAAACGAGCGCCTTCTAGGACTTCTTCAAAATAGTGCTCAGCCGGGACCTGGCCTATGGCCGGACCTCGGGTTGCAATAGCGGTGGCCTCCATATCTGCCTTGTATGTCTTAACACGGGCAAGGGCCATCCGCGCACCCTCTATGCATGATGACCTCTTTACAGCGTCGATATGCGGCACAGCACCAAGGAATCGTTGCACTAAACCAAAATAACTATTCGGCCTTGGTCCCTTCGGCCAAAGATGATCCATGACAGACCTCATGGAAAGTCCGGACAACCTATGGAGCTCGGCCCACTCGACCATTTTTTCATTTAACAGCAGCGGACGCGTTGGAGCACTGAACTGCGACCAGAACAACTTTTCCACTTCGTGATCTTTCTGATCTTTGAAAAACTCAGTCGCATCAGTAGCACTTGTTGCCAAGTCCAAGTACGTGTCCGTGGCACTCCATAATTGATCCAGAGGGGCATACTTTGGATCTCTGAACTTCGTCCGCAACAAAAAGGGCTTCCCAGCCGTGATATCTCTGGCTTGACAGAGCTCCTCCTTCGCCGCCCTGATTTTAGAGCGGGTTTCCTCGGCTGCTTCCATGGCTTTCTTTAGGTCAGCGCTTTCGCTTGGCTTTCCTTTTCAAGAAGATCATATCGGCTTGCGGCATCTTTCAGCTCAATAGCCATCTTGGCTATTTTATCTTTGCTTTGGCGATGAGCAGCCTGTTCGGCTCTTAACTCTTCGACCGCCTTTAGGGCGGCCGCATCACTTCTCCTGGCTTGTCGCCCGAAGGGTCTCCACGGCTGCAGCTCCATCTGCAATCACAACATATTATAGATACTAGCATCATGCTCCTCTTAATATTTGTTGACCACCCGAAAATACATACCCTGTGCCTCGTCAAGCCGCTTGTTCACAAGCGCGATGTCGGCATCTGCCGCGTCAAGCTGCCGCCTCAGTTCGGCAAACTCAGCAGTCCGGCCAGCCACCGGACCCTCAGCCGCCTGCACATGAAAGCAGCGCGATCATTACCTGGGACTATGATCCTCTGTTTGCCGCCTTTGGACAGCAACCAGATTCTCAGGGGCTACTATCTGTATAGAGCACACCAAGTGTGTGCGGTACCGTCAAAAAATATATATGTTACTTCGCGTGCCTCAAAGCCTCTTAGTAGGCTCGTAAAAGCTTCATGCAACCCACCTTTGGCAGATGAAATCCTCTCAACCAACGTACCCATTAAAGTACGATGCGCCTCTGAGATAGCCGCTTGCTCCAGAAGACCCATTAGTGCGTCCGGTTGTGCACCGGACAGTCCCGGACTCTTTCTGTTGCTCTCCTTAGGAGCCGAATACTCCGGACTTCGGGTGGCCGAAGGGTTACCTTTTGGCCTTGGCAGATCAGGAGAAATCCTTCGTGACGACACCTCAGGGTCGTCCGCCCCATGAGGCGGGGAGACAGGGGGAGGCGTTTCGCTCTCTACCATCTCCGGAAGAAGATCCCCTGAAGACGAACTCTGTTGAGAAGGGTTACGATCCGGACTACAAGACATACGACTCGGTTATTGTCCTTGGAGATGAAGCAGGATATATTTACCAAAAGTACTCTTGTTCACTTACAGCTCGGTGGAGGGCTGACCCCCTTGCGGGCACTGTGCGGTAAGGATGCCCTCCGGGGCAGGGCCCCCTGGCGAAGGTTTCTTCCCTCGTTTGGAAACCCTCGTTTCCAAGTCTTCAGAGGCGGTCCTTTTATTTCCTTGGGGAGAGGGGATTCTAGATTCTTCTCCCAGATCATCCTCCTTTGCGGAGACACTAATCCCCCCGGTTTGGATGAGTAATGCGTGAGGCCCGCTTTCGGCTTCTTTATTCCTCCCTTTATCTTCCCCTGAGGGCACTTGATAAGCTGCGTGCTCAAGCATCCTAGCTAGTACATGATCCGGTGAGCCTTCGGGAAGGGGGGCCGAACACCTGATCATCTTCGCCTTTTTTATCCAGTCCTGGCCAAAGAGTGATTTTTTCAGAATGATGTTGTGACAAATAAAAAGACAGCATGTTTGGCCGCGGGATTACTTATGTGGGTATCTGGACGATTGGAGTTGAGACCCGCATCCTCGGTGGTGTCCGAACACTTTACTCGTGATCCGAAGAACAATCCATACATCTCTTCGAGAGTCAGCTGAAGAATTGCTAAATAGTTCGCGGTCCTTCCGGGTTGAACTCCCACATACGGAGAGATCGACGTTGGCATGGCAGGACCCGATGAACTAGAATAACTTGCATTACCTTGACAAGACTGACATCTCTCTTGAGGATATCTCGGATGCGACTCTGCAATGTCGGCACGTCATTAACTGGCCCCCAGTCCAGCCCCTTGTTGACCCATGATGCCAGTTGTCGCGGGGGGCCCGAACGGAAGGCGAGGGCAGCTACCCACTTAGTACTTCAGGGAGCTGTGATGTAAAACCACTCCCGCTACCATAAGTTGGACATATCTAGGAAAGAACCCTTTGGCCATGGAGCATCGGCGCCTTTGCTTATTATGGCACCTCCGCATTCTGCGTGTCGCCCATCGATCATCTTCGGCTTCATATTGAAGGTCTTGAGCCATAAGCTGAAGTGAGGGGTGATGCGGAGGAAGGCCTCACACACGACGATTGTAGCGACCCGACCCGAATGGGTCAAGTCTCTATGCTTAAGTGTCATCCCTGGATCGGTATGCTGACACACACAGTACTCGAGGATTTATAACAGAGGTAAATCACATGTACAAATAACGTAAATACTATTACCTCAATCCATATAGCGGAAGCAACAAGGTTGTGGATTCCCATCAACACCAACGGCAAAGTTGAGTGTAGAAATCGTAACCCTAACGTATCACTTACTCGTCGTCTGAAAAGTCTGCAACATGAAACGTTGCAGCCCGAAAATGGGTCAGCACATGGA
The DNA here is from genome assembly GCA_021605145.1 of Aegilops bicornis. Lineage (NCBI taxonomy): Eukaryota > Viridiplantae > Streptophyta > Magnoliopsida > Poales > Poaceae > Aegilops > Aegilops bicornis. The sequence goes on along the minus strand of CM038671.1, from coordinate 552,348,783 downwards.
ATATGCTGGCAATGTAACACATAGAGAGTAATGAAAGTATAAGCTATACTAGATGCATATATGGCTGGTGGAAAGCTCTATGGTTACAGTTTTGCGAAAAGCCAATTTTTCCCTACTGCAAAGGAATAAATTTATTTAACTATCATGGTGGTTGTGAAACATTGAGAATGGTTGACAGCATTCTCAATCCCAATTAAAAGTACTCATTAACAAACCCAACAAAATTAATTAGAAGTAACATGATGAGATCAACTGGATAATCAAAGAACTAGATACTCAAGACGTCCATAACCGGGGACACGGCTAACCATGATTAGTTTATACACTCTGCAGAGGTTTGCGCACTTTTCCCCACAAGACTCGATCGCCTCCGTTTGGTTTCTCGCACTACAAGGTGTTTGAGAAACGGATGACCGAGACATAGTCTTTCAGAAGCACTAGCACCTTACTTGTGGGTAGACCGGTACACCTACTTTCCCCTACATCTGCTAGTCTACCCGTAAGAGTTCGCACAACTTAATCAACTATGCCAGAGTCCATAATGGCTTGTGGCTGGACACGAAAGTTTCTAGTTTGAATAATCTCATGATCCCTTTGAGCCTGGGTGGCGGTCCGAAGAAATACAGGCAAGTCCTGATAGAAACCAGGTGCCTCAATCCACCAAGATGTGTGTTTAAGTTGCCACCTTAAATAAACCATTAATTTAACAATCTCACATCTCTCATGGAATTCACTCACCCAATCCACGTCTACTAGCATAGCATGGCATAATAAGCAAACGTAGAAGTAACTCCCAAGGGTTTGATAATGAAACAAGTAAAAGGTACTACCTCAACTACTTCCCAAAACCCACAATTTAATTAGATCCTAATCATGCAAGTGTTTGAGGATAGCTCTAATGCATAGAAACTGGGTATGAGAAGAGTATGATCAAAGTGTTACTTGCCTGCAAAGTTGATGAAGATGATTCACACTCAAAACTCTTGATAGTTCTACTCGTCACACTCCGGTCAATCTATCGTAATCAAGCAATAGTAGACACACATAAGCAATCACTCAAAAGGTCGGAAAGAACGAAGAAAACGATTTGGAAAAACATCAACACCAAGCAAATAACTCTTGCAACATAAAACAATTTCTAACAGTACCAAAATTTTGTGAATTTGGCCTTATCATAAAGTTTAGGTCAAGAGCTTCGATTTGCAAAAAGAATCAACTAAATCGGAGTTGCAAAACTCAAGTTATGATCAAACAAAGTTTGAAATTAAATCTGATCTAATTCAAATTTTAAATTTTCAAAAACATGTTTGAGTTGGAATACTGGATAGAGGAGATCATAAAAGCAAAATGAAAGTTTGGTAAAGTCCTTTTATTCCCTCTCATTTAACTTTCAAAAAGTTTCGAATTTCACTCAATTTCAGTCAATCAATCAAACAATCAATCAAAACTATCTATTTGTTTATAACATTCCAAAATTTAGAATTTTGGGATGTTACAAACTACCACCCTTAAAATGAATCTCGTCCTCGAGATTCGTAGAGGTTAGCAATAAATAGGTTAGGGTTTGGGGGTCTTCTCAAAAATCCATCGATCGTCTCCGGGTCTCGGGTGCTACCACCCTTAGAAGCATTGTTACGGTTCCATCAAAATTCAGATACTCCATCCTTATTCTTGCGATGGTTTGGTCTTCTCAGATATTAAGGATAATTCCTTCTCTGGGCTCTTCCGGTAGTGGCTTAACCTTTTCCTCAATTCTTTTGTCCTTTACTCTTGGTAAGGTTATTCCGAGACTGGGTCTTCTTAGCTGACGGGTCTGGCGCCAATACTAAACAACTATCGATATCTCATGGTGGTCAACGATTTATGGTTTCTCCTGCAGAAAACGGGTCTGGGTTGAACCTCACCGTATAACCTACGGTTGGAAAAAGCTGCCTTGTACAAGGGGAAAAATGCTTATACCATTCTAAGGTTCAACAAGGTTTAATATCGTCATCTCTCTGCTATAGGTAAGTCACTCAGATTTACCATCCCATATAGCAAAGCGAATAATAAGAGTAAGTCGGTATGGTGATCAATCCATCCCGCACCCAAATCATTTCCTTGTACATGGTTTAGTGAATCTCGCATTCTAACACTCGGTCATCCTCACAAGCATTGCAGAATTTCTCTTGTCGACGAACCAAGTTCGGATAAATCCATTAATTCTGCAGGCCAAACAAACAACTATCATTCCTTAACAACTCTCAGGTTTTGCGTAAACTCCTATAAAATCATCTATCGATAAAATCGTAACTTCTTCCCGGATTTTTCTTTCAGCAAGAATGTGCTTGATTCTTGGCAGGTCCTGGGGCTTGTGGGTTATGGCCCATCTCATCACTTGTAGTCCTTGAACTTATCCTCGGGCTTCTGATCATTATTCCAACTTCCAACTTCCTAGTATTCTTAAATCCATCCAATTGTACTGTCTTCCTTCCTTCTATTGGCACCAAACTAGGACATGATTACTCAGACTCATCATGGAATTTCCATTGATCCATATTTCCAACATCATATCTCCTGTATATCCAATAGTAATTCATCTCTTCATCCTCGTGGGATATCCCACATACCGAGATAAAACTTATACTTATGAAGTCCATACTCCACTTCATGGAACATCATTATCCTTTCCAGGGTCAAGCATCCTTACAGGGCAATATTGGCCATCTCTGCATGGCACTTCTTCAACTGGAAATGTGAAACACATCAGGAACTCCTGACAGTCCTTCGGGTGACTCCAACTTGTTGGTAACTTCTCCCATACGCTCCAAAACTCAGTATGGTCCTACAAATCTCGGGACTGACTTTTCCTTATCTCCACATCATTTAATTCCTCGCAGAGGTGGCACACAAAGATATGCTCTGTCTCCAATTTCATAGGCTACCTCCTTGCGTTTTTGAGTCTGCATAACTCTTCTGCCTGGATTGAGCTACCTTCAGTCTATCTCGATCAACTTAGCATTCTCTTCTGAATTCCTTGATCACATTTGATCCAAACAACTGACGGTCTCCAACGTCATCCCACACTCTCTTGGGGTATCCAACATATCGAGACAAAACTCGTATTCATTTTGTCTGAAATCCATTCAGTGGGTATCCTTATCTTTTCTAGGGGTCAACGGTTCTTACAGGGTACTACCACCCTTAAAATGTTCCAATATTCTATAGACCATATTTCTCATATCCTCGAAATTGGTCAACATCTTTCCTCATAGGGTAACTCATAAAATCCAAAGCAGTACCAACACTGCTAACTTTATTGATTCTTAAATTGTTACAATCTCTCGCTTTTCCTTTACATGTCTCAACTCAACATCTCAATATAAAAGAAAAAGCTCTCACTTCTACTACTCCATTTCTTCTGTTACAAATTCAACTATTTATCACCAGTCTCTTTCTCCTTCGGACAATCTCTGGCAAAGTGCCCTGTTACATTACAACGGAAACATATTACTTCTGACAAGTTTCGAGGTTTCCTTGTGATTATATAGCCTCCTTGGGTCCTTGGCTTCATTTTTGGGCAATTGCTGAGGTAGTGCCCTGACTCCTTGCACCTATAACAGGTGATATGACTCAGATCCTTCCTGGAATCCAATCTAGTTCTCTTTCTGGACTTTTCCGTTCCAATCAGAGCTTCTATTTCCTGTGGGTCATACTCTACTTCCTCTGTCGGGAATTTTACTAGATCCCCATTCATACAATTCTGGGAGATGTGCCCTTCTTCTCCACATGAATAGCAAGACTTGGTGCAGGGTTTAATTGGTTCCTCTTTGGGTGTGTCCTCCATCTCTTCCTTTATCACAGCTTCTCTTAGAACTTCCGTGAGGACTCCTTTCATTTCTTCTTTCTTCTGTTGGATGGTTCTTTGTACCATGGGGTAAATGTGACACTGAGCAGGGTAGTGGGTAGTCCCTTCACACAAGAAACAAGTGATCTGCCTAGTTGGGCATTCTTCAGCTGGGTGACTTCTTTCACAATTTGAGCATTCATCTTTGTGTTCTATATGGTTGTGTCCTATTTCTCCACAAAGCTTGCATGCGCAAGGTTTCTTCATATCATTTCCATAAGGCTCCAATTTCTGGGACACAAACCTAGACTTTGACAAAGTCAACTTAATTTCTTTCCAAGTGGTTACTCCTTGCCATCCGTTGATGGTTTGGTTCATCCTCCAACAAGTAGCAGCACCTCTTTCAAAGCATTGAAGAGCATGCTGGGCCATATACTTTCCGGCTATAGGGTTATTCTCCATGTGATCCTCCATGTTCTGAATCCATCGGTCTGTCTCCAATTGACTCATCGATCCAGATAATATGAGCTCATCTCCATTCATCCTCTATTGGGTACAAGGGTTTTGGGGTGAGATAAGAGAGATGGACAGGGAGGGATACACACAATGCAAACAATAGTTTTGAAAAGACGGGTTTTATTGTGGCTGTCGGAAGAAAACAATGACAGCTCACAATCGTCGCATCTAACGCAGGTATATAATAGGGGTTTGGTCTTCTAAAGGTCAATGTCGTCAAACTCTTCAAGTCTTGGTCATGTCTCTGCTGGCTTCTTCTGATCATGCTTGTCCTTCTCAAGTCCTTTTTGCCAGCTCATCTCTGTTGACGTGAAGTCTCTTGTGACGTCCTTTAATATTCTGGAGTTGCGTTCCAACTTCTGGATTTCATCAACCTCGACATGAACCATGATCCCACTGTCCTTCAGTTTCTGACAAATCTCCGGTATCTCGAGGTTTTGCTCCTCCAGCTTGGCTACTTCAGCTTCCGGTTCCCGAGTTCTTCACCAATTGTCTTCTTGTCAAAATATTCCTTCTTGTAGGTCCATCTTAACTTCCTGATGTAACACTCCAGATCCTGGTGATACATCGGCTAAGGTTAAAACTTCATCTTTTACTGATTGGTGCTCCATGAGCCTTCTACCATCCAATCCTTCCATGCATATGTACGCTTAACTCCGCATGGTGACAATAGCATAGGCGGGCAATAACATCATGGATAGCCGTGTTTCTGCTCTTGTCATTACCATGAGCTATCATTCCATAATTGATATCTCCTGTCTTAGGGTTTCCTTGACAAAAACTTTGAGTTTCTAACTCTCCATGTTCCAGTTTTTCTCCGATGCACCTTGATCCCGGGTATTGACAGCTTCCATAGTCTGTCAAGTTCCATAAGGGATGCCTTCCTAGGTCATACAAATCCGGAAATTCTTTGGAGCCTTCAACTCTCCTAGTCTTCAGAGTCTTCAACAGTTGTAGTTTCCATTTACACGGTAAAATCCTCTTTATTCCAAAGTAGTCTTAGTTGTCTGATATCTTGTCTCCTTGGAGTGGTCTCATCGGTCAAATCTTCAAGTGGTCAAAAGGGAAAAGGGGTATGGTCTCACTAAAAGGGAATATTTGAATAAGCTCAGAAGAGAAGAGAGGTAAAAGATCTTTTTGAAAAGAAAGTTGTAGAGGAAATCTTTCCTATGGGCTTGTCAGTTTCTAGGGTCACGTCCTACAGTCAACATGTGCTCTGATACCATCTTGTAGCAACCCGACCCGAATGGGTCAAGTCTCTGTGCTTAAGTGTCATCCCTGGATCGGTATGTCGACACACACGATTTCGAGGATTTATAACAGAGGTAAATCACATGTACAAATAACGTAAATACTATTACCTTAATCCATATAGCGGAAGCAACAAGGTTGAGGATTCCCATCAACACCAACGGCAAAGTTGAGTGTAGAAATCATAACCCTAACGTATCACTTACTCGTCGTCTGAAAAGTCTGCAACATGAAACGTTGCAGCCCGAAAACGGGTCAAAGACATGGAATATGCTGACAATGTAACACATAGAGAGTAATGAAAGAATAAGCTATACTACATCCATATATGTCTGGTGGAAAGCTCTATGGTTACAGTTTTGCGAAAAGCCAATTTTTCCCTACTGCAAAGGAATAAATTTATTTAACTATCATGGTGGTTGTGAAACATTGAGAATGGTTGACAGCATTCTCAATCCCAATTAAAAGTACTCATTAACAAACCCAACAAAATTAATTAGAAGTAACATGATGAGATCAACAGGATAATCCAAGAACTAGATACTCAAGACGTCCATAACCGGGGACACGGCTAACCATGATTAGTTTATACACTCTGCAGAGGTTTGCGCACTTTTCCCCACAAGACTCGATCGCCTCCGTTTGGTTTCTCTCACTACAAGGTGTTTGAGAAACGGATGACCGAGACATAGTCTTTCAGAAGCACTAGCACCTTACTTGTGGGTAGACCCGTACACCTACTTTCCCCTACATCTGCTAGTCTACCCGTAAGAGTTCGCACAACTTATTCAACTATGCCAGAGCCCATAATGGCTTGTGGCTGCACATGGAAGTTTCTAGTTTGAATAATCTCATGATCCCTTTGAGCCTGGGTGGCAGTCCGAAGAAATACAGGCAAGTCCTGATAGAAACTAGGTGCCTCAATCCACCCAGATGTGTGTTTAAGTTGCCACCTTAAATAAACCATTAATTTAACAATCTCACATCTTTCATGGAATTCACTCACCCAATCCACGTCTACTAGCATAGCATGGCATAATAAGCAAACGTAGAAGTAACTCCCAAGGGTTTGATAATGAAACAAGTAATAGGTACTACCTCAACTACTTTCCAAAACCCACAATTTAATTAGATCCTAATCATGCAAGTGTTTGAGGATAGCTCTAATGCATAGAAACTGGGTATGAGAAGAGTATGATCAAAGTGTGACTTGCCTGCAAAGTTGATGAAGATGATTCACATTCAAAACTCTTGATAGTTCTACTCTTCACACTCCGGTCAATCTATCGTAATCAAGCAATAGTAGCCACATATAAGCAATCACTCAAAAGGTCGGAAAGATCGAAGAAAACGATTCGGAAAAACATCAAAACCAAGCAAATAACTCTTGCAACATAAAACAATTTCTAACAGTACCAAAATTTTGTGAATTTGGCCTTATCAGAAATTTTAGGTCAATAGCTTCGATTTGCAAAAAGAATCAACTAAATCGGAGTTACGAAACTCAAGTTATGATCAAACGAAGTTTGAAATTAAATCTGATCTAATTCAAATTTTAAATTTTCAAAAACATGTTGGTGTTGGATTACTGGATAGAGGAGATCATAAAAGCAAAATGAAAGTTTGGGAAAGTCCTTTTATTCCCTCTCATTTAACTTTCAAAAAGTTTCGAATTTCACTCAATTTCAGTCAATTAATCAAACAATCAATCAAAACTATCTATTTGTTTATAACATTCCAAAATTTAGAATTTTGGGATGTTACAACGATGAACGACGAGATGTGAAGGATGGAATCCAGAGCTAGATCATGGAAATCGAGCCCGTAATAGAACATAAGCCCTCTAACAAAGGGATCAAGACTAAAGCCTAGCCCTCGGAGGAAGTGGGAAACAAATACGACACTCTCGTTGGGTTCGGGAGTGGGGATGACCTGCCCTTGAGCAGCAGCACAGGCGTGATTTTGGCAAATGACACCTGGCTTCTCTTAGCTTCTTGATGTCCTCCTCTGTGACGGAGGAGGCCATCCACCGGCCTTGAAAGTTGGATCCAGACATGATTGAAGGTCCGAAGTGCTTAGCCTGAGCCTTGGGTGTTGGAATTCAAGGTGGGAGAAGGGAAGGATCGATCGCGAGAAGAAACTGACAGGCCTTGGCCCCTTTATAAAGAGGGTGAATATCAAGCGTCCTCCGCATGGCCGTTTGGAACTTGCCTAAAATCGAGGAGTCATACCAGCAGGCACGATTGGGTTACCCACACCCGTATTGATGAGAATCCCGTGATAAGGGGACACGATCTCTGCTTCGACAAGACGTGCCAAGAAAACCGCCTCGCAACACGTGCAGTGGCAGGCTGGGAAAAACAATTCATAATGACTGGACCACGGCAGGATGTGACGTTATGAAAAGTTGTCAGCAGATTAGATTTGTGGAATATTGTACTCTCTACGGTGGTATGTGGAATTTGTTTTGCAGAGCCGGACACGATCCTTGTGTTCAAAATCTTCTATGGAGTATTCGGAGGAGGAACCCGCCTTGCAATGCCGAAGACAATCTGCGCGCCGGACTCATCGTCATTGAAGCCTGGTTCAGGGGCTACTGAGGGAGTCCTGGATAAGGGGGTCCTCGGACAGCCGGACTATATACTTTGGCCGGACTGTTGGACTATGAAGATACAAGATTGAAGACTTCGTCCCGTGTCCGGATGGGACTCTCCTTTGCATGGAAGGCAAGCTCGGCAATTCGGATATGTAGATCTCCTCCCTTGTAACCGACTCTGCGTAACCCTAGCCCCTTCCAATGTCTATATAAACCGGGGGGCTTAGTCCGTAGGATGACAACAATCATAATCATAGGCTAGCTTCTAGGGCTTAGCCTCTACGATCTCGTGGTAGACCAACTCTTGTAATACTCATATCATCAAGATCAATCAAGCAGGAAGTAGGGTATTACCTCCATCGAGAGGGCCCGAACCTGGATAAACACTGTGTCCCCCGCCTCCTGTTACCGTTAGCCTTTGACGCACAGTTCGGGACCCCATACCCAAGATCCGCCGGTTTTGACACCGACACATGCGTGAACAACGAATGATTAAACCTTGCATGCAACATTTTGAAAAAGCATTGACTTATGAACATGTAAATGTGAGGGACTACAACCTCGTGCATGCATGCAACAGTTACACGTACACATGGACGCAAAAACACGCGCGACGCCCTAATGCATGCATGTCCGAGTACACGACGAAACACACACGGTCACGCTCAAGTGCTCAACCTACACGTGCATGCACACACATACTCAGCCAGGGTGAGCTAGTGACCGTATAAACACCGGTAAATGTATATATTGAGCGCAATGAGCATATTATGAAGTCCATTGACCGTATTTTTACAAATATACAGTGACAGACAGTGTATTTATCTCGTTTTAAATTAAGCCATATTAACGGGAAAGGAGGTAGTATGGACTAGCATTACTTTAATGTGTCCCGTCAAGTTGCCGAACAAGGAGAAGCTTGCAGGACGGGAGAAGCTTGCACGTAGTGGCTCGCAGGACAAGGAGAAACTTTTGACTAATGCAAGCTCTCCCTCGCTCAGGCGGTGGACGTGCAACAGTTAATTCGGTGTCAGACTGCCAGAAGCATACACTATACTAGTACTATTATTGTTCGACTTCCCGAAGAGGCGAACAACCAAGCGCAAAGTTTACTAGTACTAGTACTACTACTGTAGAGGTATGTACTATACTACTAGGAACCGGATAGAGGAGCATCTGCACTCTTATTATATTTTAAAAATGTGATAAAGCAATCTTCAACATATTTGGTTCTCTTCGAGGGTTCTTGCATGTGATAATGGAAGTTGATTGCATGGAACACTCACCACAATTCTCTCTTAATTCTGGCTCATATCCTGTTACAACTAGGAGGGCTCGGTAATATTTCCTATTTTTTTGTTATTCAGCATGTAAACAGGTCAGCAAACCTTGCGGCGCATCTTTGTGCGAACCGTGCTTGCTGCACTTTGAATGTGGCCGAGAGCTGGTTGATGAAACACCTCGCTTCCTTCTTCTTTTTTTGCGTGTACCTTGCTTCCTAGTGACCAGTCTCTTGGCCGATCGTCCTAAGGATGCTTATATACGAATAAAGCTCTCTCTTTTACCCGCAAAAAAGATTAAGCCATATTAACCGGAAAAGAGGGAGTATGGACTAGCACTACTTTTTGGTGTGTCCCATCAACTCACAGAACGAGGAGAAGCTTGCAGGACAAGGTGAAGCTCGCTTACGCCTTTTGACTAATGCAACCTACCCTCGTCTAGGCGGTGGACATGCATCAGTTCATTCGCTGTCAGATTGCCAGAGGCATACACTGTAGTACCCAACATGCGGAGTACCATCATTGTTCACTACTGCCGGATGCTACTAACGCGACACTACGATCAGAGACCCTTCGAGAAACTCTGTGCGATGCCATAATCGCAAACGGTGCTGTATGAAAACTGTCAGAAATGTGTAAAATGTTTGCAATGACGGATGCATCAAACAGGGTTCAGGTTTTAGTTGCGTGTGCGATGAAGGGCATACGGTTAAGTTCAATGAACTATTTGCGATGAGGAGGAACAAAAGAAACAGGCAGCCAGATGGAGGCGTGTGCAATACACAGCATACGGTTCACTCGGATGAACTGTTTGTGATTAGGCAACACAAAAGAAACGGTCAGCCAGATCAAAGGTGTGTGCGATATACGGCATGCGGTTCACTCGGATGACCTGTTTGCATTGAGACATGAGAACATAAGCGGTTCAACTTAACAAGATGTGTGTGATACACGGGCATGTGTCTCAGAATCGTAAAATGTGTCTAAAGACCGATAAGAACACAGACGGTTCTTTGCTAATAAGACATGTGTGTTGTGTGATGGGATTGCATGCGTAACAACAACATATATATATATATATATATATATATATATATATATATATATATATATATATATATATATATACACACACACACACACTTATAAGGACATGCTTGCACAACCAAATTAAACATCCACTTACATAGGTGGCTACTACAACCATGGCATTTGCACACACCAAAGTAAACTATTACATGCATACTTACATAGGTGGCTACTACACACATGACATTTCCACACGCACCAATAAAGTAAACTATATATTACATGCATGATTAACTAGCATAAATGATCATATGATCATCATCTACTTCTTGTGACGCTTGCTCTTCTTGTGGCTCGATCCGGGCTCATCGATTTGTGTAACGAGGCACTTCCTCATGTCAACGATCCGCCTGTGCATCTCGTAGCACGTGTAAATGCTCTTGGCCGCGAACCTGAGGTGAGGTTCATCCAGTTGCCGCATCCGGACTTGTTCTCTGGGCATCCTGCTTCATCTTTTCGTAGTAGGGGTCGATGACGGCCGAGGCGAGTTCGACCAGGGAGTCCTACTTCGTGCAACCCTAGACCCTGTAGTGGTCACGGATTTCGACAAGGTTCTTGCAGGCCAAGCCCGTAACACTAAGAACTTTTACATCGTCTTTGGTATCCACCGTGGCGAACTTGCAGTCAGTACTGTTGACAAACATGTTGAAATGGCCGCAGGGTTCTGTGGCCATGCAGTAGTGGTAGATGAGGACAAGATGGTGCACGCACAACTGGGCGACGGCAACCTTCTGATCTATGCCGGTACGACCGGTGGTGTACTGGAGGTTGATGTCGACCACCTTGTACTTGTCTCCAGCAAGCAACTGCTCAACGCTGTTGATGTCGTCATCCACCATGGCCGGGTCCATGGTGTACACCACCGAGAGATCCGTCTCCCTCGCGTGGGTCTCCACTCTATGCTCTACGAACTCCATTCGAGCGCTGCCGGACATCCCCTCTCTATGTGTCGTCGTGGGTGTGCTTGTTGTGTTGTGGGGCGCGATCGAAAGGTTGAAGAGACTAAGGTTATAATCACCGCAGGAATTAAAGGGGAAGCCGGACGGCCAGAAATATCGGAGGGCCCTGATGGAAGTTCTAATTTGCAGCGCGTAACTCCATCGTGCCGCACGTAACTACATCGCCGTGCACTCGGCGCAACCACATGCATATGGGGCCCCCGACGTGATCGTGTGCACACCCAACCGTTGGCAGAGCGCGCGCGAAGGGACGTGAGTAGAGCGCTACGCGGTCGCCTCAAGGAAAAGCTGTCCACAAACCGAGCGCACCGACGGACGCGAGCAGAGCCTGCTAACGGACGCGACAGAGCGCATCGCGGAGCCTAATGTTGAGCATAGCGTGATGCGTCGCCTAACGACGAGCAGAGCTTGCCGAGGGATGCGAGCAGAGGACGGGATAGTGATACGTGGCAAATAAGACGAACTGTGCCAGTGATGTCGGAGACATCAAGCACGAATCATATTAGAGTTGTGTGTGCGATACATGGCACACAGTTGATCCATTAGAGCTGTTTGTGATGGAATAAGCCGTGTGTGTTGCGGGCAAACGCCTGCTGGTGTATAACCTTAAAATTTAACCAAAAAAGTGTTAATGCATGTTACAAAAATTGTATAGCTGGAAACTATGTTCAAATACGACTCCAACGATGTAATTTATGGCGACATGCATTCTTATTTTATTTGTTAAATCCTACTTATAAACCAGCAGGTCTTGATGACGGGGTATAGTAGGCAATTAAATCGCAAAGGTTTTTTATTAACTGTATGTGTACGTGTCCTCTCGTCCTCCTCTCGCACGTCTTGTCACCTCGCTGCCGCAGACGGCTTACAGCGCAAGCTTGCGCATCACGCGGGGGTGTTCTTTTAGCCAAACGGTGGCGCCAATGAATCATCGGTGAGCCCGTTCCCACGCAAGCTTCCCGCCTAACTCGGTGAATCCCCCAAAATCCCAATGCTTACCGGCCTGCTATAGAAACCCTCATGGCCGGTGAGTCATGCGACGCATTTTCCCCTTCCTCCCTGTAGCTTATCTCGTCTGCTTCTCCCACAATCGCCAACAACACCGGTCCGTCGCCATCGCTCAGCCAGTCCGCCGTCATCAGAGGACAACTCCAGTCGGGAGGCTACACCGCGGCGGCAGCGCAGTCCCCGGCGTAGTGTAGTGTGTGTGGCATCCCTGTTGGGTGTGCGCGGAACACCCACCACACGCTCCACCGCCGCTGCCCGTCGGCATCTGTTGCCGGCCGCCGTTGCCGCCACACCATCGTCGAAAGCCATGGCCATCTCCCGCTCCGCCGCCGCGGCCCAAAGGCGGGAGGTGGCCGTCGTGGCCGCCACCCCACTGCTGGCCACCATGGCCATCACCCGCTCCGCCACCGTGGCCCGAAGGCGGGAGGTGGTGGTCGTGGCCGCCACCCTATCGTCGACCACCATGGCCGCCAGCCCACCGTCGACCGCCGAGATCATCACCCGCTCCGCCACCGCCGCCCTAAGGAGGGAGGCGGAGGTGGAGGACCGCACGTGCGTCAGCGACCTTACGTGCTACATCGAGTTCCTGCGAGAGGGGAGGAGCGCCTCGTCGAGCACGCAAAGAGCCTTACTGCAGCCGTGGCCGCAGCACATGCCAACACAGAGGCAAGGAATCAGGAGATCTACGAGTAGTCCGGCCGCTTCGAGAGGGATCCTCTGGAGCGGCAGTGGGCGTTCGAGCTGGCGAGCTTCGTTGAACGTGCAAAAGCGGCAGACACCGTATTGCATTTCTCCGGCTCATCGGCAGGCTCCTCCTCCTCCTATGCCTCTCACTGAGCACGCTCGGCAGAGGAGAGGCTGCCGGAAGTAGCACAAAGCCCCTCCGTGGTAGTAGTAGTATTTAGGGGATATTTTGTTCAGTTCATCTGACTATAGATGTGTGGTCGAACTGTACAACGTACTTAAAATTAGCTAGTATATATAGTTGAACTAGCTATTTCTGTACGTGGTTGGCAACAATTAGGGAGAAGTTCGGTCGGTTCAGCTGTCGAGTTGAACTGTTTGTATAAATTAAGAACGACTATTTAATCTATGAATGAAATCTGTGCTTAATTACTGAATTTTAGTTGCAAAAATTACATAGTGCTAATGATTTCTAGCTGAATATTTTGACACGCAGTGTTACAAGGATTGACAAATGGCAACGTTACTAGATCAACAAATGTAAATCTTTCCAGTTTGACAAATGGCAACATATCCAATATGACCGATGCAAATCTTACCAAATTGTCTGTACGTGGTTGCACACGGGTCATCCAGAACAACCGTTTGCGTTGAAGGGATGCACAAATCCTGCGCTGCTCTCACTTTGCATACGGATGTTCTATCTAAATCGTTTGCGATCAAGAGCTGCAGAAATCCCGTTCAGTCAAGGTCAAGCAACTATCCACACGGCACCTCCTACAGCCATTAAAACCAAGACACGTGGCATCACGTGAATGGTTAACAGAAATTTGGATTTACTAGAATTTAAAAACCAGGCATCTCAATGTTTTGCCGGCAATCAACGGTGCCCTGGTATTTGAAATTCATGCCCATTTCTTGCATGGGGCCTAAGCATCCACCCAAGGACACAGATTTGATTTTTCAACCAATTTATATGGACTAGAGCATCTGCATGTAGTTCAAATTTGAATTATGCACATAAATGCATGGAAAACTCAGTTAATGCATAAAAATGTCCAAACGAACCCCAAAAAATCACAAAAATTCACACAACACTCCTGTTGTTCTATGTTGACACGAGGAAAAAAAATTGAAAGCAATAAGAGGCAATGGATATCGTTTCGTCCCCAAAGGTGGGACGTCCCTACCGAAAACCATCATGCTTGTTGTGAGAAGCTCCGGTTTGTGAGAAGCATATACCCAAACCTGCCCCAAACGGGACAAAATTTGTACCACGGCATGTTGATGTTGCTCCATGATAGCATGCCAAGTTCCATGAATTTCAGACAAGTTTTGGATTTACTAGAACTTAAAAACCAGGCGTCTCAATGTTTTGCCGGCAATCAAAAGTGCCCTGGTGTTTGAAATTGATACGTCCATTTTGCATCATGCTTTTATATCGATATTTATCGCATTATGGGCTGTTATTTCATGTTATGTCACAATACTCATGGCTATTCTCTCTTATTTTACAAGGTTTACATGAAGAGGGAGAATGCCATACCGGAATTCGAATTTGGAAAAGGAGCAAATATTGAAGGCCTATTCTGCGCAACTCCAAAAGTCCTGAAACTCCACGGAATACCTTAAAGTAAATAAAGAAAAATCATCGCCAAAGATGAAGGCCAGGGGGCCCACACCCTGCTCACGAGGGTGGGGGCGGGCCCCCTCCCCTTGGGCACGCCACCCTACCTCGTGGGCCCCCTGGTGGCTCTCCGACGTCCATATTCTCCTATATGAAGTCTTTCGATGAGAAAAAATAATAAGCAACCTTTCGGGACGAGACTCTGCAGCCACGAGGCGGATCCTTGGCGGAACCAATCTAGGGCTCCGGCGGAGCGGTTCTGCCGGGGACACTTCCCTCCGGGAGGGGGAAATCATCTCCATCGTCATCACCAACGCTCCTCTCATCGGGAGAGGGCAATCTCCATCAACATCTTCACCAGCACCATCTCATCTCCAAACCCTAGTTCATCTCTTGTATCCAATTCTTGTCTCCAAGTCCGGGATTGGTGCTAGTAGGTTGCTAGTAGTGTTGATTACTCCTTGTAGTTGATGCTAGTTGGTTTACTTGGTGGAAGATCGTATGTTCAGATCCTTTATGCATATTTTACCCCTCGATTATGAACATGAATATGCTTTGTGAGTAGTTACATTTTTTCACGAGGACACGGGAGAAGTCTTGCTATTAGTAGTCATGTGAATTTGGTATTAGATTCGATATTTTGATGAGATGCATGTTGTCTAACCTCTAGTGGTGTTATGTGAACGTCGACTACATAACACTTCACCATTATTTGGGCCTAGAGGAAGGCATTGGGAAGTAATAAGTAGATGATGGGTTGCTAGAGTGACAGAAGCTTGAACCCTAGTTTATGCGTTGCTTCGTAAGGGGCTGATTTGGATCCATGTGTTTCATGCTATGGTTAGGTTTACCTTGATACTTTTGTTGTAGTTGCGGATTCTTGCAATAGAGGTTAATCATAGGTGGGATGCTTGTTCAAGTAAGAACAGCACCCAAGCACCGGTCCACCCACATATCAAATTATCAAAGTACCGAACGCGAATCATATGAGCGTGATGAAAACTAGCTTGACGATATTCCCATGTGTCCTCGGGAGCGCTTTTCCTATTATAAGAGTTTGTTCCGGCTTGTCCTTTGCTACAAAAAGGATTGGGCCACCTTGCTGCACCTTATTTACTTTTGTTACTTGTTGCTCGTTACAATTTATCTTATCACAAAACTATCTGTTACCACTTATTTCAGTACTTGTAGAGAATACCTTGCTGAAAACCGCTTATCATTTCCTTCTGCTCCTCGTTGGGTTCGACACTCTTACTTATCGAAAGGACTACGATAGATCCCCTATACTTGTGGGTCATCAAGACTCTTCCCCCAAGCTTAGACCTCGCTTGTCCTCAAGCGAAAAGCCGATAACCATAAATATGTCCTCATGTTTAGAGGTAGAGGCGTCGATAAAAATAAAATACGGACATGAAGGCATCATGATTATTCTCATAATAGCAACATATATAGATTTTTCATATTATTACTTATGTTCAAGTGATGATCTTTTCACAAAGCCAAACTATGAATCTGAAACCTTATTGAGCACCAACAAATTATACCCTCAGTCATTGAAGCAATTGCAATTTATCATAACATCGGAAAGAGTCTATGTCAGAGCTTAAAATCAAGTCCACATACTCAACTATCACTTAGTCCTTCATAATTGCTAACACTCACGCAATACTTGTGGTTACGGAGTTTTAACCGGACACAAAGAAAGATATGGGCTTATAGTTTTGCCCCACAACCTTTTACCTCAAGGGTAATGTCAACAATAATAATTCATGCTCCCCTACATCCAATTAGATATATATATATATATATATATATATATATATATCATGTTCTTTCCAACATGATGGGCTTGCCAAAGGACAAAATGAAAAAGGAAAGGTGAAGATCACCGTGACTCTTGCGTAAGGTAGAGGATAATAATAAAAGATAGGCCCTTCGCAGAGGGAAGTAGAGGTTGCCATGCGTTTTTATGGTTGGATGCACAAAATCTTAATGCAAAAGAACGTCACTTTATATTGCCCCTTGTATGTGGAACTTTCTTATGCAGTACGTCGCTTTTATTACTTCCACAACAAGTTCGTACAAAGCTTATTTCTCTGCACTAATAAGTCATGCATATTTAGAGAGCAATTTTTATTGCTTGCACCGATGACAACTTACTTGAAGGATCTTACTCAATCCATACGTAGATATGGTGGACTCTCATGGCTAAACTGGTTTAAAGGTATTTGGAAGCACAAGTAGTATCTCTACTTGGTGCTGAGAATTTGGCTAGCATGAGGGGGAAAGGCAAGCTCAACAATAACTCATAACTCATTACGTTGTCTTCCTTGTCCAACCTCAACTCTTTAGCATGTCATATTTTAATGAGTGCTCCCAATCATAAAAGATGTCAATGGTAATATATCTATATGTGAAACCTATCTCTCCTTATTACTTCCTATTAATTGCAACAATGACCAAAGCTATATTTGCCAACTCCCAACAATTTTTAATCATCATACTCTTTCTATGTGAAGTCATTACTTTCAATAAGACCAATATGAACTCTTTGTTTCTTTTTATTCTTTTCTTTTATTCACTCAAGATCATGGCAAAATAATCAAGCCCTTGACTCAACACTAATCTTTATTATATATAGCTCACGGACTCGATTGCATAGAGGGATCATAAAGCAAAACTTCAAAACTAGATCATGCTGAGGACCCCGTTGCAGACAACTTATCTAGGTTAGAGAATGTTCTTGATGACCCACTACCTATTGATGATAGATTTACTGATGAACAATTAATTGTCATAAGCACTTCTCGTAGCACTCCATGGTATGCTGACTACGCTAATTATATTATTGCTAAATTTATACCACCTAGCTTCACATACCAACAAAAGAAAAAGTTCTTTTATGATTTGCGACATTACTTTTCGAATGACCCACATCTTTATAAAGAAGGAGTAGATGGTGTTATTAGATGTTGTGTACCTGAGCATGAACAGGAACAAATCCTATGCAAGTGTCACTCCGAAGCTTATGGAGGACACCACGCTGGAGATAGAACTGCACATAAGGTGTTGCAATCTGGTTTTATTGGCCTACTCTCTTCAAAGATGCCCGTAAGTTTGTTTTATCCTGTGATGAATGTCAAAGAATTGGTAATATTAGTAGACGTCAAGAAATGCCTATGAATTATTCACTTCTTATTGAACCATTTGATGTTTGGGGCTTTGATTATATGGAATCTTTTCCTGCCTCTAATGGATATACACATATTTTGGTTGCTGTTGATTACGTTACTAAGTGGGTAGAAGCTATTCCAACTAGTAGTGCTAATCATAACACTTCTATTAAAATGCTTAAGGAAGTTATTTTTCCGAGGTTTGGAGTCCCTAGATATTTAATGACTGATGGTGGTTCACACTTTATTCATGGTGCTTTCCGTAAAATGCTTGCTAAATATGATGTTAATCATAGAATTGCATCTCCATATCACCCATGATCTAGTGGTCAAGTAGAATTGAGTAATAGAGAGCTCAAATTAATTTTGCAAAAGACTGTTAATAGGTCTAGAAAGAATTGGTCCAAGAAACTTGATGATGCATTATGGGCCTATAGAACGGCATATAAGAATCCTATGGGTATGTCTCCGTATAAAATGGTTTATGGAAAAGCATGTCACTTAATATCGAACTAGAACATAAGGCTTATTGGGCTATTAAAGAGCTCAACTATGATTTCAAACTTGCGGTGAGAAGAGGTTATTTGATATTAGCTCACTTGATGAATGGAGAACCCAAGCCTATGAAAATGCCAAGTTGTTTAAAGAAAAAGTTAAAAGATGGCATGACAAAAGGATACAAAAGCGTGACTTTAATGTAGGTGATTATGTATTGCTATACAACTCTCGTTTAAGATTTTTTGCAGGAAAACTTCTCTCCAAATGGGAAGGTCCTTACGTTATCGAGGAGGTCTATCGTTCCGGTGCCATAAAAATCAACAACTTCGCAGGCAAAAACCCGAAGGTGGTAAACGATCAAAGGATCAAACACTATATCTCAGGTAATCATATAAATGTTGAAACTAATATTATTGAAACCGTAACCCCGGAGGAATACATAAGGGACACTTTCCAGACGGTTTCAGACTCCGAAAAGGAATAGGTATGTGGTACGGTAATTAAACCGACTCCAAAACAATTTTTAATGCAATATTTCTCCGTTTCGGAATATTTAGAAAATAGAAAAATAAGTGGAAGTCCGGGAAGGACACAAGGCCTTCACGAGGGTGGAGGGCGCGCCCCCTACCTCGTGAGCACCTCGTGTGCCCTCCGGACTCCGTTTTCTTGCACGATACGTATTTTGGTCTGTAAAAATTCATTATATATTCTCCCGAAGGTTTTGACGACCGTATCCATAAAATATCCTCTGTTTTCGTTTCGAGCTGTTTCCGTTGCAGATTTGAGGATTAGGAGACTCGATCATTCTTCTATGAGGGTGAGCCTATGCCATGGATGGTGGACGACAAGCTTGCATCATCAACAACACCTCCACCGCCAACAACAAAGAAGGAGAGATAATCACATGGGTATGGGCACTCCCCTTGGCAAATGCCAAGCTTGGGGGAGGTGCCCCGGTATCGTATCACCATCACAACTCATATCTTTACCGTTTTTCGTAGTTCGATCCTATTAGTAGTATCTTGATTTAGTAAAATAAAGTCATGGCATGATCTAGTTTTGAAGTTTTACTTTATGATCCCTCTATAAAATCGAGTCCGTGAGCTATATATATAATAAAGATTAGTGTTGAGTCAAGGGCTTGATTATTTTTCCATGATCTTGGGTGAATAAAAGAAAAGAATAAAAAGAAACAAAGAGCTCATATTGATCTTATTGGAAGTAATGACTTCACATAGAAAGAGTATGATGATTAAAAGTTGTTGGGAGTTGGCAAATATAGCTTTGGTCATCGTTGCAATTAATAGGAAGTAATAAGGAGAGAGAGGTTTCACATATAGATATATTATCATTGACATCTTATATGATTGGGAGCACTCATTAAAATATGACATGCTAAAGAGTTGATGTTGGACAAGGAAGACAACATAATGAGTTATGTTTTCTTACATCGAGATAAAGTATGTTGTCATGGATCCTCTACCATGTTGAGCTTGCCTTTCCCCCTCATGCTAGCCAAATTCTCAGCACCAAGTAGAAATACTACTTGTGCTTCCAAATACCCTTAAACCAGTTTAGCCATGAGAGTTCATCATATCTACCTATGGATTGAGTAAGATCCTTCAAGTAAGTTGTCATCGGTGCAAGCAATAAAAATTGCTCTCTAAATATGCATGACTTATTAGTGGAGAGAAATAAGCTTTGTACGAACTTGTTGTGGTCGCAATAAAAGCGACGGACTGCATAATAAAGGTTCACATACAAGGGGCAATATAAAGTGACGTTCTTTTGCAAGAGTCACGGTGATCTTCACCTTTCCCTTTTTATTTTTATCCTTTGGCAAGCTCAGCATGTTGGAAAGAACATGATATATATATATATATATATATATATATATATATATATATATATGGATGTAGGGGAGCATGAATTATTATTGTTGACATTACCCTTGAGGTAAAAGGTTGTGGGGTAAAACTATAAGCCCCTATCTTTCTCTGTGTCCAATTAAAACTCCGTAACCACAAGTATTGCATGAGTGTTAGCAATGATGAAGGACTAAGTGATAGTTGAGTATGTGGACTTGCTTTTAAGCTCTGACATAGACTCTTTCCGATGTGATGATAAATTGCAATTGCTTCAATGACTGAGGTTATAAATTGTTGATGCTCAATAAGGTTTCTGATTCATACTTTGGCTTTGTGAAAAGATCATCACTTAAACATAAGTAATCATATGACAAATCAATATATGTTGATGTTATGAGAATAATCATGATGCCTTCATGTCCGTATTTTATTTTATCGACGCCTCTACCTCTAAACATGAGGACATATTTATTGTTATCGGCTTTTAAGCTTGAGGACAAGCGAGGTCTAAGCTTGGGGAGTTGATACGTCCATTTTGCATCATGCTTTTATATCGATATTTATCGTATTACGGGCTGTTATTTCACGTTATGTCACAATACTTATGGCTATTCTCTCTTATTTTACAAGGTTTACATGAAGAGGGAGAATGCCGGCAGCTGGAATTCTGGGCTGGAAAAGGAGCAAATATTGAAGGCCTATTATGCGCAACTCCAAAAGTCTTGAAACTCCACGGAATACCTTAAAATAAAAAAAGAAAAATTGTCGCCAAAGATGAAGGCCAGGGGGCCCACACCCTGCTCACAAGGGTGGGGGCGCTCCCCCTCCCCGTGGGCGCGCCCCCCTACCTTGTGGGCCCCTGGTGGCTCTCCGACGTCCATCTTCTCCTATATGAAGTCTTTCGATGAGAAAAAAAATAAGAAGCAACCTTTTGGGACGAGACTCCGCCGCCACAAGGCGGAACCTTGGCGGAACCAATCTAGGGCTCCGGCAGAGTCAGGCCGCCGGGGACACTTCCCTCCGGAGGGGGAAATCATCGTCATCATCATCACCAACGCTCCTCTCATCGGAGAGGGAAACCTCCATCAACATCTTCACCAAGACCATCTCATCTCCAAACCCTAGTTCATCTCTTGTATCCAATTCTTGTCTCCAAGTCCGGGATTGGTGCTAGTAGGTTGCTAGTAGTGTAGATTACTCCTTGTAGTTGATGCTAGTTGGTTTATTTGGTGGAAGATCATATGTTCAGATCCTTTATGCATATTATTACCCCTCTGATTATGAACATGAATATGCTTTGTGAGTAGTTACGTTTGTTCCTGGGGACAAGGGAGAAGTCTTGCTATTAGTAGTCATGTGAATTTGGTATTCGTTCGATATTTTGGTGGGATGTATGTTGTCTAACCTCTAGTGGTGTTATGTGAACGTCGACTACATAACACTTCACCATTATTTGGGCCTAGAGGAAGGCATTGGGAAGTAATAAGTAGATGATGGGTTGCTAGAGTGACAGAAGCTTGAACCCTAGTTTATGCGTTGCTTCGTAAGGGGCTGATTTGGATCCATATGTTTCATGCTATGGTTAGGTTTACCTTAATACTTTTGTTGTAGTTGCGGATGCTTGCAATAGAGGTTAATCATAAGTGGGATGCTTGTTCAAGTAAGAGCAGCACCCAAGCACCGGTCCACCCACATATCAAATTATCAAAGTACCTAATGCGAATCATATGAGCGTGATGAAAACTATCATGACGATATTCCCATGTGTCCTCGGGAGCGCTTTTCCTATTATAAGAGTTTGTTCCGGCTTGTCCTTTGCTACAAAAAGGATTGGGCCACCTTGCTGCACCTTATTTACTTTTGTTACTTGTTGCTCGTTACAATTTACCTTATCACAAAACTATCTATTACCACTTATTTCAGTACTTGCAGAGAATACCTTGCTGAAAACCGCTTATCATTTCCTTCTGCTCCTTGTTGGGTTTGACACTCTTACTTATCTCAAGGACTACGATAGATCCCCTATACTTGTGGGTCATCAGAAATTCATTCCCATTTCTTGCATGGTACCTAAGCATGCACCCAAGGACACAGATTTGATTTTTAAACCAATTTATATGCACTGGAGCATGTGCATGTAGTTCAAATTTGAATTATGCACATAAATGCATTGAAAACTCAGTTAATGCATAAAAATGTCCAAACGAACCCCGAAAAATCACAAAAATTCACACAACACTCCAGTTGTTCTATGTTGACACGAGAAAAAAATTGAAAGCAATAAGAGGCAATGGATATTGTTTCATCCCCAAAGGTGGGACGTTCCCTACCGAAAACCATCATGCTTGTTGTGAGAAGCTCCGGTTTGTGAGAAGCATATACCCAAACCTGCCCCAAATGGGACAAAATTTCTACCGCGGCATGTTGATGCCGCTCCATGATAGCATGCCAAGTTTCATGAATTTCAGACGAGTTTTGGATTTACTTGAATTTAAAAACCAGGCATCTCAATGTTTTGCCGGCAATCAACAGTGCCCGGGTGTTTTCCCATTTCTTGCATGGGACCTAAGCATGCACCCAAGGACACAGATTTGATTTTTCAACCAATTTATATGCATTGGAGCATGTGCATGTAGTTCAAATTTGAATTATGCACATAAATGCATTGAAAACTTAGTTAATGCATAAAAATGTCCAAACGAACCCTGAAAAATCACAAAAATTCACACAACACTCCTTTTGTTCTATGTTGACACGAAAAAAATGGAAGCAATAAGAGGCAATGGATATCGTTTCGTCCCCAAAGGTGGGACGTTCCCTACCGAAAACCATCATGCTTGTTGTGAGAAGCTCCGGTTTGTGAGAAGCATATACCCAAACCTGCCCCAAAAGCATGCCAAGTTTGATGAATTTCAGACGAGTTTTAGATTTACTAGAATTTAAAAACCAGGCATCTCAATGTTTTGCAGGCAATCAACGGTGCCCTGGTGTTCAAAATTCATTCCCATTTCTTGCATGGGACCTAAGCATGCACCCTAGGACACATATTTGATTTTTCAACCAATTTATATGCACTGGAGAATGTTCAAGTAGTTCAAATTTTAATTATGCACATAAATGCATTGAAAACTCAGTTAATGTATAAAAATGTCCAAACAAACCCCCCAAAATCACAAAAATTCATACAACACTCCTGTATCTATGTTGACACGAGAAACAAATTGAAAGCAATAAGAGGCAATGGATATCGTTTCGTCCCCAAAGGTGCGTTCCCTACAGAGAACCATCATGCTTGTTGTGAGAAGCTCCAGTTTGTGAGAAGCATATACCCAAACCTGCCCCAAACGTGAATTTTTGTTTACCACGGCATGGTGATGCCACAACATGATATCATGCCAAGTTTCTTGAATTTCAGACGAGTTGTGGATTTACTAGAATTTAAAAACCAGGTATCTCAAAGTTTGCGGCCAAGTGAAGTTGGTAGGGTGTTTGAAATTCATTCCCGTTTCTTGCGTGAGACCTAAGCGTCCAACCAAGGACCCATATTTGATTTTTCAATAAGTTTATATGCACTGGAGCATGTGCATGTAGTTCAAATTTGAATTATGCGCATAAAACGCATGGAAAACCTAGTTAATGTATATAAATGTACAAACGAACCCTGAATAATTCCAATTTTTTTGACGACACACCTATAGTTGCATGTTTACTGCAGATAAAAGTTCTAACAATTCAAACACCATCCTTTGTAGTTGTGACCCCATTACGTAATTCAAATGATCAAGACGATAAATCAAGTAGACCGCACACAGTTTATTATCACCAACCGTGTGAGATGCCGCAACAAAATATCTTGGAGCACCGTTGGTGTATAGTACGCGCATGCCTTATGAGAGAAGGTGCATCAGCTACGGTCCACAGCCGGCGTGTCAAGCACACTAGCAAGCTCACTCGCCAAATATCATTTCACTGTTCATTCATCGCCAGTGAAAGATGGGGACGTGGACCCACGTCGTGAGGGCAACTTCGACGGCCCACTCTGGCGAGAGCGCGGCCGCAGGCGCCAGGCGCGTGCTAACAAGCTTCATGAGGGCGACCGCAGTCTGCGTGCGGGCGGCCTAGGCAGCCCAAACGGCCGCTATTGCTTCTCAGGCGGCGGCAGCAGCATCTGCCTCGGGGGTAGCAACTGGCGAGAGCGGCACAGCAGCTACTCGTTCCGCAGCGGCGGCCTTAGCCCTGCTGGAGGCCACCCACTACCATGTCGAGGCCGTCTACACCCTGGTCGTGGCGGTCACCGCACAAATTGAACGAAGCTTCTCCGACAACGGTCGGCAACCCACGGCCGAAGAGCTGGCAATCACCGAGAGAGTTCGAGTAGCCGTCTGTTCCTGCATGGCATACCTCGCCACGACGGAGCCCACCAAAGCCCACATGGCGTCCGCCCATGCCCAGCTCATGGCATCCTTTTCCAAGGATATGGCGGACGCGGATGGCGAGATGCTTGCCGAGTATGGTGCAATTCATGCCATGGAGCCCCTTCCCCAGGGGACTGTCGGGCGCGAGCTGGACATGGAGGCGGCGACGGAGATCGACGAGCACTAGACGTAGTAGTACTCTTTATTTTGTTTAATTAAGAGCGCCGGTCTTTAATCTGTTAGAGTAATGTTTAGGTCATCTATCTCTGTTTAATTGCTGAACTTGCTTGATTAAGAAGTTAGTCTCCTTTGTGTACCCAAATTATGCAATGACGTGGACGACCACTGTAACCAGCGAAATTCGAACCAAAATTTTTGACGTTCAAACTCAACACACATGGGTTAAGCTATCTAAATCATTTGTGATGTTCACATATCATACAAAATTCTGAATAAGGACCGTGTCTGACACTTTGCGCTCCAGTTTTTTGGCTGAAGTGATTCCAAATTTTTGGCTTCCGCGGAAATATCTACCTCCCCGCCCCCTCCCCCTTACCAAAAGCCACATTTCCCCTCTTTCCGCCTTCCTTTCCAAGTTGAAACCTTCACTCCTTGCTTGCAGCGCCGCCGCCTCCTCGCCGGCGACCCTCCTTCACGCTCCTCGGCCTCGCCTATCCAGGCAGGTAATCCACACCCGACCCCCATCCTCCTCCTCCTTCCACATCCCACATGCCCCTACCGCCGGCGCGAGCGCGACATTTTCCACCCAAATCACCGACCCCACCACCAAATAAGTGCCGGCTTAAGCCATGGTGCACGTAGTATAGCCAGGACCTCAAGGAGCATTTGGCAGCGGAGAAGCAAATCGCGGCCGCACGTGCGGATGAGGTCGCGATGGCTGCCATTCGTGCCGACCCCTAGATCTTGAAGGAGAACCTTGCCATTTGCTAGCTACACCAGTTAAGCATGCTCGGTTTACCCGTTGCGTGTGCTGCTCCTGCCTTTCCTTCACAAATTCTAGTGAATTGTGCTATATAATTTCACCATGCAATATGTTGCTCTAGTGTATATGTTCTATATGACGTGCAGTGTGGTGCTCACTTATTAACTGTTTTGTTAATTAGTTGTCATCTTCAGTTAACTGTTTGGTTCAATTCTGCAAATGTGATGTTCAATTCTTCAAGCTGCAATTTTGTATTGTCTTCCATGTGAGAAATAAATCGAATTTATCTTTACAAAATTATGGGTGCATTGGTTATTGTATACCATGTGTGAATTTGGTTGTAGTAAATACATGAGAAACAAATACAATTACTACAATTGGCTGTAGTTAATTGTTTGGTTAACTGTCTGATCTTCTATTAGGAGTATGTTATATTGTGCAATGTGGTGCTCAGTTAATGTTTGGTTCATTCATTGTGGTGTTTAGTTAACTGCTTGGTTCAATTCTGCAATGCGATGTCCAATTGTCGCGGGTATAATTTTGCATTGTTGTGCATGTGAGTAATAAATCGAATTTGGCTGCACTTAATACATGAGAAACATATACAAGTGCTATATTTCCTAGTTCTTAATCATGCTTGGTTTGGGTAAATGGGTTTTGCCTGTGGCTTTAATTAATCTGATGAATCTGCAGTGATTATTTTTCATCAATATATTTTACTGATAGCATGCGAACCCTTACTTAACCTGATGACTAACTACCTTATATGTGATGCAGGGAAACAATGTGAAGCACTGAGGTTTACAAACGAGGTTAGCACGTGCATGGTCCATTGTCTAATAGCAAATTATTGTGCAATTGCAGGAACCATTGTAATATTTAGGTTTTTAACAATTTGGTCTTGCACATGTAGGTCCTGTTGTCAAAGGTTTTGACCCACTGTTCGACCCTTTTTGCAAATGGGGAAATGAGTTGTCCTTGAATATCGGTCAAGTCAAGAAACTCAGAAAGATTGTTAGGATAAACAAAATTAGCGACAAAAAACAACAAGATCTTTGTCTGCACAATGAAGAAGACATCAGTTCACTACAGGATGGTACTAACTATTATACCTTGCCTTTTTAATTCCTTTGCCCAATTTCCAATATAGAGAAGATATTTATGCACATCCTTGTTTTCAGGCCTTTCCAAAGCAGTTCAGTGATGATTACCTCTCAAACCACCTGTATGGTCAGGAGGCGAGGAAGGTATTCGTACAATACCCACAGTTCAATATTGAAGTGTTCCTGAAGAGGAAGAAAGATGGGCGGTCAATCATCCACAGGCACTGGCCTAAAGTTACAAAGACCTTCAACATCAATGAAGGCTCAATATTCATATACGCTTGAGCAGTTTTCGGATGAGATACATCTGTCTATGTACCGTCTATGATGCTAATTTCGAAAGGTTATAGATGTTGCATGTGAAACTTGGTCCTCGTGTAGTTGTGTAATGGGGTAGCTGAGTGCTGAAGCTATATGATGATGTACTATGATGTATTTAAATTATGAAAATGAAATATATTGTGTGCTTAATATGAACTGTCAATTAGATTAATAAATGGATTATGAATAATCGGATAATTAGCCTGCTAGTGGCGAGTTAGCCTGCTAATTGGGTTTTGCTATTGCAAACGGTTCTTGATAAAAATATCGGGCGATGATCGCAGGCAACGCACAAAGTTTCTAGGAATAAACCGTGTTGGATCAATGAACAATCACACACGACTTTCTCTTGAAAACTGTTTGCGTTAGGCCACCTTGCGCAAATGTTTACCACATGAAAACTGTGTGTCATGGACAGCCTTTGCCACACAGTTTCTTCCATGGACCGTGTGTGATACATTCAATAACGCAAGTGATTTAATGGGAAAAATTGTGTGTGATGTACCTGTGAACAGAAATGTTCTCCTTCGAGCGACTGTGTGGGATGTACATACGAATGGAAACGTTTAGCGGGGACTGACTGTGTGGGATGTACTTGCGATCAGAAACAATTTCGCCATATAATTGTTTTTTTAGCTCTAGTGTACGTATTTCCATATTTGAGCGCTCGCCAGTCACACACGACCTCATTTTTCCGAATGTGTGTGCCAGGAGGGCATATCCCCGACGGTTTCTTGGTCGTGTGGGAAGGACCCTCCTATCGCCCACACTCACTTGGAGACGGTTCCAAATGTCGTCGCGGAAATGGGTTTTAAACCGTTTGTTTAGGAGTTCGCTGTACAAGTGGTTCGACTTCACGAAGAGGCGAAGAGCCAAGCACAAGGTTTAGTAGTACGAGTAGTACTACTACTAGAACTGCATGGTGGAGCATGTGTACTCTTATTTTATTTTAATCTCTGATAAAGTACACATTTATTCGGGAGAAGGGCCGAAAACGGCAGCCCAATAGTAGTATTAAAAAACATCGAACATGTAATGATGATATCGATCAACCATGCTCGAATATATCTTGGCCTCCGTGCGAGCCCGTTTGTGTGTTCTCGCTCCTCGTCTCTCTCAAGGAACAACGGGTTCGCCATTTTGCCGTCAATTGAGATCGGTTTGCTCACACTCCGGTCCCACATATCAGTAATATGCCAAGAGGAAGTGCGTTGACCAAGTGGCCATACGCGTACTTGGTTTTGCACCTTCATACTACTCCTCCCTCCGTCAAAGTTTACAGGGCGCGCTTCATTCTGATGCATTTCTCTCCATGCATTTCCACCACCAGAGTGACTTTAGACGCGTTTGGTTTAATTATTAATTAATTAGGGCGTGTTAAGTGCAATCAAGTCCACAATTTTCTCTCGATGTACTACGGAGTGGAGTAAGTGCATGCATGTGTGTATCGGGGGTGGAAGCACTGCATGCATGTGTGTACGCATTATTTCCTCTAGTAATAGACGTCGTGCTATAACTACCAATGCTATTTTTCAGGCCGATCGCTAGTCGCCTTGGTCCTAGAGATTTTTTTTTGAAGCGCACTCTATAAATAGTGACGGATGGAGTAGTATGAGCGGATTCAAAGAAGAGTGTATTGATGGTTGCTTCTTCTGAGCAACTTACAGTGGGAAAGGTGGGGCTTATGATTTGACTGCTCATTACTCACTATTAATGCGGCGACACAACCGGGCTGAGTCTCCCCTGCGGTTATGCACTACTCCCTCGGTTCTTAAATATACTCCGGAGTATTTTTTCTTTCTAGAGATTTCAATGAGTGACTACATACGAAGCAAAATGAGTGAATCTACACTCTAAAATATGCCCATTTGAAATTTGTAAAAATAAAAATATTTAGGAACGGAGGAGTATAGTGTTGTGCATGGCACATGGACCCGGATGTTGAAGAGGCTTCTGGCAATGCTATCAAGCTTCCAAAATTTGTTTACATAATTGACGTACTATACAAATGATTTTCTAGCGAAATGAAATTGTACAATGCTCTAAGCTTTCAGCTTTTGTTTCGTGTGTGTTGCCATCGATGCTCTTTCGGAAACAATAAAAAACTAACTTCCTTGCTAATGCATCTCAATGATTAGCAGATCAGAGCTAATATTTACATCACAACTGAAGACAAAGTTGTGAGAAGGTGTTAAATTAAAATTAATCCATGCTTTCATTGGCAGCAACGTCCCCCGGCTCTATCTAAATCAACAAGGCATGTTGGGAAAAAAGTAGTTGTCTGGAGCATGCAACATTCTGATCATTTTGTGCAGTTCCACTAAAATAGAGTTGAGCGTCCCTGTTCCAAAGATATTAAGTGTGATTACGATAAAAGAGGACTACTGATGAAACAATAAACACACAAATATAAGTCGGTCACCTTTGCAGTCTCTCTTAAGACTAACTAGTTGGAGAAGATTAAGAAAATAGTTGGAGAAGATTAGGCTCGGAGTTGGATGAGGAGGATAGAGAAAAACCAATCTCACTTTGTGCAGTCGCACTGAAATGTAGAGACGTTACCCATGTGACATTTTAGTACACCTGCATAGAACACTCTTAAGAAAAAAGTGATTTGTGCAGTTCACCAAAAGGTCGCAATAGCAACAAGGTGAAATGCATAGCCCTGTTTGCAAAAAAGAGGTAGAAAGGAAACAATTACTGGCCAATAACAGTTCATGACACATACGACGACCAAAAAGAAGCATATTCCTTGTCTTAGGAGAAGATAACAACATGGTTGTGTTTGTCTAAAACGGTGTGAGGACGAGATTGCAATATGGAAAGCACGCCGGACGAGCTACGTTTTGGGCAAAGAACTATGGAAGATCCACATGCAGCGACGTGGGAAGACGGGCAGTGGAGCAAGGCCGGAGGGGATACCTGGGGGTCGTCGGGATGTAACTAGGTGAGCGGCGGCGGGTGGGATCTGGCCATACTGCGGCAGCGAGCAGGTGGCGTAGGCCAACCAAATCGGAGCTTGGTCAGAGAGAACGACGGGTACCGCAAATCAGGACATGCTGCCTCGGCACCGTCGAACGGAGAAACGATGCACATCCTCCCTTTCCGCTGGTGGACGGGATGCGGCCGGGTTAGTGAACAACGGTGAGAGAGAGTGGCCACCGCTGCCTTGTGTGAGATACTCTGAAGAGAGACAAACCTAGGCAGGCAGGCTCCATTGTATATAGTGGAGCGGACTACCTTTTTCTCCATAAAAATTGTTTTATATTCTGTGTACGTGTCATTGAGCGATATAACTTTATTAAAAATAATGCGCCAACGCATCAAGTCAAACTTTGCTTCGTGCACGCGTGGTACACGACCTCCGTAGGTAAACAACCACTACACGCGTTCAAATTAGCACGTGAGCTACCATTTCGTACAGAAATGAGCTCCAGCGTGTACCCGCGCGGGTGTGGCTGGGCATGAAGCGTGAGTACGTGCACCTATTCTCTTCGTGTACGTACACCACCTACGTGGGTTTGTGTGAGAGAGATACAAACGTAGAGATATATAGTGTGAGGGTTCGTGAGTGTTTTTTGGGGGGGGGGGGGGTCAATCAAAAAATGTAACATATGCAATGTGTGTGAAATAGAGTCCTGGATATATCATATATATAGAGGGGGTGATCCACAAGAAGAGAGTGGAGGTATCATCGGCTTGAGGTATCCATAGAATCGAAGAGAGGGATGATGTGTGTTTGTGTGTGTGCGCGCGCGCGGTCGATAAAGAGTGTCATCGAATTTGTGTGTGCCCACATCAAAGATATAGAGTGGCTGGCCTACTGGAACGTGAGAGGGGACAGGTACAGTTTGCCTCTGTGGCATGGATACCTACCTACAACATTCGACTATTGGTGTGTGGTGTGGGGGGAGACCTAATTAACTATAGAGGTACAATGGCTGGTATATGTGTGGAGGAGAGAGGACTACCGTATGTATTAAGGGAGATCTATCGGCATCCATGCATATATGTAGGAGAGGAATAAGGTTGGGAGAGAGATAGAGCTAGAGTGTTGGAGGGGGTTGTTGGAAATATGCCCTAGAGGCAATAATAAAAGGATTATTATTATATTTCCTTGTTCATGATAATTGTCTTTTATTCATGCTATAATTGTATTATCCGGAAATCGTAATACACATGTGAATACATAGACCACAATATGTCCCTAGTGAGCCTCTAGTTGACTAGCTCGTTGATCATTAGATAGTCATGGGTTCACGACTATGGACATTGGATGTCGTTGATAACGGGATCACATCATTAGGAGAATGATGTCATGGACAAGACCCAATCCTAAGCATAGCACAAGATCGTGTAGTTCGCTTTTGCTAGAGCTTTTCCAATGTCAAGTATCTCTTCCTTAGACCATGAGATCGTGTAACTCCCGGATACCATAGGAGTGCTTTGGGTGTACCAAACGTCACAACGTAATCGGGTGACTATAAAGGTGCACTACGGTATCTCTCGAAAGTGTCTGTTGGGTTGACATGGATCGAGGCGGGATTTGTCACTCCGTGTTACGGAGAGGTATCACTGGCCCACTCGGTAGTGCATCATCATAATGAGCTCAAAGTGACCAAGTGTCCGGTCACGGGATCATGCATTACTGATGCAGTAAAGTGACTTGCCGGTAACGAGATTGAACGAGGTATTGGGATACCGACGATCGAATCTCGGGCAAGTAACATACCGATTGACAAAGGGAATTGTATACGGGGTTGTTTGAATCCTCGACATCGTGGTTCATCCAATGAGATCATCGAGGAGCATGTGGGAGCCAACATGGGTATCCAGATCCCGCTGTTGGTTATTGCCCGAGAGCCGTCTCGGTCATGTCTACGTGTCTCCCGAACCCGTAGGGTCTACACTTAAGGTTCGGTGACGCTTAGGGTTGTATGAATATGAGTATGCAGTAAACCGAATGTTGTTCGAGTCCGGATGAGATCCCGAGCGTCACGAGGAGTTCCGGAATGGTCCGGAGGTAAAGAATTATATATAGGAAGTGTTGTTTGACCGCCAGGGAAAGTTTGGGGTCACCCGGTATTGTACCGGGACCACCGGAAGGGTCCCGGGGTTCCACCGGGTGGGGCCACCCATCCCGGAAGGCCCCATGGACTGAAGTGGGGAGGGGAACCAGCCCATAGTGGGCTGGTGCGCCCCCCTTGGCCCACCCCCTACGCCTAGGGTTGAAACCCTAGGGTGGGGGGGGGCGCCCCACTTGCCTTGGGGGGCACTCCACCCCCTTGGCCGCCGCCGTGCCTGGGAGATTGGATCTCCGGGGCGGCGCGCCTGGGGCCTATATAAAGGGAGGGGAGGGGCAGCCGCACTGAAGTTCTGGCGCCTCCCTCCCCTGCTACACCTTCTTCCTCCTCCGTCACGAAGCTTGGCGAAGCCCCGCCGGAATCTGCTGCTCCACCACCACCACGCCGTCGTCTTGCTGCTGGAGCCATCTTCTTCAACCTCTCCTTCCCCTTGCTGGATCAAGAAGGAGGAGACGTCATCCGCTCCGCACGTGTGTTGAACAGCGGAGGTGCCGTCCGATTCGGCACTTTCGGTCATCGGTGATTTGGATCATGGCGAGTACGACTCCATCATCCACGTTCTAGTGAACGCTTCCGCACGCGATCTACAAGTGGTATGTAGATGCAATCTCTCTCCCATGACTCGTTGCTTAGATGAACTCATAGATGGATCTTGGTGAAACCGTAGAAAATATTTTATTTTCTGCAACGTTCCCCAACAGGGGTGGTAGTGGAGTTGCTTCTAACAAATGTTGGGAGAGGTTTGCTAGACAAACGGAGGGCATGCCTGCAATATCAATAAGACAGGGGATGGCTGCCTGTCTGTGCACGTGCGTGTGAGAGATGGGTCAGGAGGCATGCACGAATGATGAGGGGGGACGATATGGTTGTGGTAAGCAGACGTAACGAAATAGGAAGATCAATTGTCCTTTGTCAGAGAAAGGAGAGACATAACTTGTGAGGTACGTTGATCGATGGGTGGGGGAAAATAGTTAAAGTCGACCTAGGTATATGTACGGAGATCGATCGGTGTACATGCATGTATGTGTTAGAAGCAAATAAGGCCCGGGGAGAAGGATAGAGAGAGAGGGACGCATCTAGGAGGTGGTGCGAGAGGCATAATATATCAAGGGGGAAGGAGTGTGCGAGTACGAGATCGATGAAAAGAGTGGTGGGAGTGAGGCATGTACGGTGAGAAGAGAAGAGGGGAAGCTTGTGTTTGTGGTAGGCACACCTGGCTAGAGAGGCATATCGATCGATGTGTGCCGTAAAGAAGGAGTTGGGGGGCCTACACACACCGTGGGTAAACAACCTAAACTGAAAAGAGGAATTTGGGCGATGGACCTAGAGAATGCTGAGGGAGGGTGAGAGGGATGCGGGCGTGTGCATGCACGAGAGAAAGTTAGCGCTAGCTACAAATATAAGAGGATTGTGTGGGTGTAAAAGACGAATAGAGATCATAATTCATTATAAAAAGTGAATTCGGATATTTGAAGAATTTATCATAGTGTTTAAAACCGACGCATGCGTGAATATATATAACAGTGATACACATGGTGTGGTTATGAACATGTTATACTACATATAATATATTTTATCTCTACTCTTATAAAAAACAGAGTTTATGATGATGGTGTGCCTGCCATCCTGTAATATAGGCCAACCGATTTATATCTGACGGATAGGAAGGAAACTAGCAATTTAAAAAATATACCCACACCCCTCTCCATATTTGCAAATAAGGCCTCCCCTCGATCATCTTGATGTTCCGTGGAACGCATGGGCATCTTGCTAGTACTACATATAATATATAGAACATTGACTATAATTTGGGCTAAGGTGTGGCTTTTGCAGCTCAAGGCTAAATACTTGTCATAATGTAGGGGGCGGGGCACTATACTTTGTGTGATAAACACGATGTACGTATGGAACATGGTTTAGATTATGAATATATGGTTAGTACATCAAATGTACTACTATTCGGAATCAACATCAAGTGTATTCAAAAGATTGAATTCGAGTTCATATAGTACACATATTTCATATCTATCTATAGTAATCATGTGGTGTGTTGTTAAGGTAATACACGAATGATGGTCGAAGTTGGCAACAATCATGATTGTAGATTCTTATTGAAATAGAGAAACGAATTCAAATTCTGTTCGAATTGCAGTGGTAGTATAGACATTTGGAGTGCACTAAAATGTTGGTATGAGTAGGTTACATGCATTATACAGCCAGCAAAAAAATTAATTGGACATAACATGGATTCATACTCCCCCTTCCATCTATATAGGGCCTAATGGGTTTTTTAAGACCGTCTTTGACTACTGACAAGATTAATAGTACATGACATGCACAATGTGAAAATTATATCATTGAAAGCTCCTCTCACACACGAATTTAATGGTGTGCTTTGTGTAAGTTGCATGTCATATATTATTGCTCTAATATTGTGTCAAAGTTAGCATCACAAAACACATTAGGCCTTATATAGATGGAAGGAGGGAGTACCTTTGAATAGCATTTGTATAGTAAAACGGGACAAGACTCTCTCTTTGTGGTGTGAATAGTTTTATTTTTTTCGTTTTTTTTTCAATGAGGGGAGTGCGAATTGATTTGGTATGTACAAGTACAATATTGCACGTTAGGCTTGTCCCTAAAATTCAACCCGCGCCTTGTTATATCCTGAAAATTCAGATATCGTGCTCCCAAAATTGGTGCCTTCACACACGTGCCTTGCTATCCCGAAATTACAACGCGCGCGAAAACTCCCTCCAGCTGCCAAATCCCGACACGTGAAATCCCCCTTCTAACCCTGAGCTGAAAGGGTCGCTAGTTCAAATAGGTGGGGGTACTTTTGTAACACACCCTACATTTTGGACAAGCGCGTACCTAAGTCATGGTTCCTCCCTCCCATCGTCTCCTTTTCGCCATTCGAAATCCCAGGCCGCCATAACCTCTCTGCTCCAGCCGCGAAACCCCAGCCTCCTCCGTTCACCACCTCACCGTTGCCCAGCCGGAGCCTCTTCCCCGACGACGTTGTCCACCGCAACAGCTCGATGTCCCTCATCCACCTCCCGGGATGAGGATTCATCGTCCATCTCGTCGTCCCGCTGGTTCAGCCGCCCCGTACTCCACCTCCAAGGAGCTGCTCCGATGATCGCCTTGTCTATCACGGCTGCTCCATCCCCACAGCGCCGCCTTAACCTGCTCCACCGGAACTGCAACATCATCACCGACTCCTCGGACGAAGCCGAGGCCTACTCGGTGCCGCCAAAGAGGTTGTACACTCATCGCATCGCACCTTCTCCTTAACTCGACCTCCCGGGCGCCGACGATGCTCCATCCCACACCCCCATGGAGCGGCTACCTTGAAGCCGGCGCCGCGGGCGACATCTCCATGGCGGCTCTCCCCCAGTGCGAGGCCCCTTCGGCGGCGGCGGCCATACCAGCCGGATCTGCTGCTGCTGCTCCGGCTCTCGCTCGCTCGCGCTGCTGCTGCTGCTCCGGCTCTCGCTCGCTCGCTCGTGCTTCTGCTGCTGCTCTCCCCCTCACTCATGTTGCTTTGCTTTCTGCTCCGGTTGCTTCACATCGATCGGTGAATCGATCGATCGATTTCGAGGGTGGGGGCTCATGGGAGTTAAGGAAGAACCACATAGAACGGGAGGGGGGCTCCCCGGAGAGGTCCCCCACAATCTATCTTAGGGTTCTGGGTGGAGGCGGTGCTCGCGGTGGTGGGGCGGTGGTGTGGGGATCGCCGGAGAAAAAGCTTGGCACCGGGGGGGCTAGAGGGCTGGCAGGGCGGTGGCGGACCGGCGGTGGGGAGTTGTTTGGGGGGCGAGGCGGTGGCGGACCAGCGGTGGGGAGTTGTTTCGGGGCGGCGAGCCAGCGCGGGGTTCGGCCGGTGGTGTCTGGCGGCTCAGGGGGTTGCAGGTTGAAGATGAACTGCAGGCCCTGCCTAAACTATCCCATGTGAAGTGCCTCTCTGCTACCATTGCATTCAGTTTCGACAATAACATTCAGATTCCATAGTAAATTTCAGCTTGGACAGTTAAGATCAGAGTCAACAGTTTTTATCTCATCTGTTGTAGTCAGGTGGTTTTTTGTGATGTAAATTTTACATCTATCACTTTTTCGTAATGCATTTTACATCATCTATTGGAGATGCTATTAGAATCCCACTTGAGATTAACGATGTCTGTCTTGTCCTGCTTCAGCCTTGACGTCTCACGGCTCACCGGAGCTGCTCCAACGACGGAACAATCCATCGCAACAGAGCAGTGCCCTGGACACCGTCTATAGATTCCGAAGATCTTCCTCCACACCTCCGATAGCCATCTCTGCCTGAACTTCTTCAGCGACCAATCCAATGATGCTGAGGTCAACACTGCTATGGCAAAGAGGTTGTACACTTGTTGCATCACTTACTCTACATTCATGTCGATCCATTAGGGCTATTTTGGTTCAACGGAAAAACATAGCAATAGGAAATTTTCCTATGGCACTCTACTATTCAATTATCATGCATTTTGTTGGAAGGAATGGAGTAAAACATCCACCTGGACCTACTTTTCGAAATCCTATGCATGAAAACAAGACCAAGTGCATTAGTGGCAGAATAACATTCTAATTGTACACGCTTTCATATGGTTTCACTTTATTTTGGGCATGTTTCTTTGCATTCCTCTGCTCCTCCAATTCCTGTGAACCAAACACCCAAGTTGGCAGAAATCATGTGTTCACAAATTCTCTGTTTCCCATGTGCATTCCTATCCTATTCCGGTGTTTTTCCCCCTATCCCTAGGTTTTTAGAATCATTCAAGCCAAATGAGCCCTTACAGAATTACTTCAGTTACAGGTAGGTGTCGAAGAAAACTTTGTGTGGTTTGTCCTGCTCCTGCCGCAACATCGTCCACCTCACCTGAGCTGCTCCATCGACAGAAGCTTCCACCAAACAAGACATCACGACTCCTAACTGTCTTTCGCCGCCTCAGATCTCCTTCCCTGCCACCGGCACCCACCACAATGGCATCGCCATCATCGACTCAGCAGATGAACCTGAGGAGTACACTGGTCCACAAGAGAGGTCGCACTCTTTTGTTTCTGCTTATGTTAGGCATTGCTTAATATTACCTACTACTTTATTGTCATGTTCACCTCTTAGACTCCAAGTCAAGTCCAAATTTGATGTTCAAACTTGAGTTCTAAATTAGTTGTGGGGCACATATCGAGGCAGCAATGAATAGTATCTCTGTCTAATATCTGGTTCACCTGGGGTATGCCTATATTGTTCATCTTGGGTGGGAAAATAATAGTAAAGCAATCATCATCTGTTTTTTATTAAATTAAAGCAATCATCAGCCTGCTATCATTATTTTTGGATCCATCCACTGGTTGTTACCATTACTCTAGATTTCTGCATGCTCTCCTTATATAATCTCACTATTTTTTTGTATGCATGTCGATATTGTACAGATCATCTTTGAACATGTAGAGAAAAAGAGAAGAGTTTTGCACGGAAGTACAATGTCATGTAGACATCGCTCCATGGTGGGTGCAATGGAAACCCCCCCTCCTCCAGATTGTAATCCAGAGGAAGATATCTGTTCAGGGGCAGATTCAGACAGAGATGACCACTCCTATTTACCCCAAGGTGTTTCCTCTAACTTGGCATGATGATGTTAGTCATATCATGCATATGTTGCCTTGCATTGCCTATTTTCGACATCATATATGTCATCTGCTTAGTTTAGACATGTTTTGTAATGCCACCTGTTTAGTTTCATTATCATACATGGGAATTATGCAGTCTCATGTCTTTTAGCCAGCTATAATATATGTGAAATGTGCAATGCAATCCTGTTTAACCAGGCATCATGTATTTGAATGATATCTTGCCCATCCTTTTATTCATTAAATTTCAATTTGACGACAATGTTTGTACATTAAACTACTCTTCCGTGAATCAGCCATTTGAGTGGGTGATGGAAAAATCTAGAGTGAAAACAAGGCCTTGAGTAAGCGGTGCTACCTGTTGAAGCAGATCTCTTGCTGGGTCCCGATAGCTCTTCAGAGATGGATTCAGAGACAGATGACAAGTCCTATTCCCCCACCGAGGTGTATGCTCTAACTTGGCACGGTTCTACTGCTCATATCATGCATATGGTGTCTTGCATTGTATAGTTTAGACATCATATACACAATATTTAACACCATGTTCATAGTTCAGACATCATATATGTGAATGCACTCTGCTTAGCATATAAATCACATATGTGAATTAAATCATGTGATCCTGATTACTTAGGTAACACGTATGTGAATATGTCATGTGATCCTATTTAGTTAGTCATCATATCTTCGAATTATGTTATGCTATGCTATCCAGTTTAGACAGACATCATATATGTGAAATTATGTCATGCTATCCATTTTAGTTAAACAATATACATGTCAACTATTTAATGCCCTCTTTTTTCCACACTATCTATTGCATCTGTCTCTCATACAATGTATGTACATTCAACTATGTTTCCTGTTTTTTCAGCCATTTGAATTGGAGCGGGTGATGGCAGTATCTAGCGGAGTAAAAACACGGTCTTCAAATAAAACAATGCTACCTCTTGGTGGAGCTAGCACCCCGGTTGTACATGCACGAGAACCAGCCCTACCACACATAACCGAGACTCTCGCAGATTTTACCCCTACTGCGATGGACAGAGAACCAGCTTCACCCAATCTAACCCCAACCCCAGCAGATAGTAACCCAGTTCCTGTTGACACAGCACCATCTCCACCACAGAGCTCCCAAACAAGAGTAGTTAGTAAGGCAGCTCCAATGCCCAAAGCACCAGTACTACCACAGCGAACCCCAACTCCACCAGTTAGTACACCTATTCATGTGGAGGAAGCACAACCAGCCATTCATAGTTTAGCATCTATCGCATTAGATGTTGTTAAATCCTATGTGCATATCTTCCCATCATGGAAATATCATACTGAAGATGAAGGCAAATGCTAGTTACAGGTATTTGTCCAGGAGTTATGTGTAAGTAATATTATTCATGGCAATTACATTGCTCTGTCCCATACATTCTACCTCCATGATGGTTATAATACAGCAAATTTTCCCATTTTTGTCTATGGAGAAGGACCGATTTGTAAACTCAGGATGAGGTAACCTGTGCTAATACCTCTGCTATCTTCAAGAATGCTTGGTGGCAGTGTCGGAATTACCTGAAGAAAACATACTTCACTGGCAAAGAAAGTCATCAAATTCCCTTACGTTCTCCTGAGACACATTTACTGGACGATGACTGGGAACGCCTTGTTCTTTACTAGTCCCGAACCAAGAATGTGGTAAGGTCTATGAGCTCTTTTTATTTTAAGTACTATATGCTTGCGTCTTACTGTACTCTGTTCATGTAGAACAAGTGCTTAAACCTGAAGAACAACTGTTCTCATTTAAGATTCCATTGCTATCATGCATACTGATTTGCTCTTGTATCACTGTATTTACTCATACAAACTTATTTTTAAACTGAATGATTGAATGGAAACTCCAATGGCACAACAGGTAATTTATGCATGTTTCTTTAACAGGTTTTCTCTTATAAATAGCTCTGTTGATTTCAATTTCAATTGTGTATACAGTTGACTTCTCATATCATGCACATTACTAGCATCACAACAGGGCCAACAGTGTTGTTGTACATGTAGACCCGTGGTACCCATCTGAAATCTTGTTGTGTCGTGTAGTTTCCCACGCTTTGTATTCTTTCAGTGCGGCGTTCTCTTGAACTGATATGATTTGAACCGTGTCTCT
This sequence comes from Aegilops bicornis, assembly GCA_021605145.1. NCBI lineage: Eukaryota > Viridiplantae > Streptophyta > Magnoliopsida > Poales > Poaceae > Aegilops > Aegilops bicornis. The sequence continues at coordinate 552,308,735 of CM038671.1, read as the reverse complement.
ATTTTGATTTGGCAAGACAATGCAGTGACCATAGGACATAGATATATGTTTGTTTGATGCTTTTATAATGTACTACCTGGCAATAGAAGACTTGGTAGTTTAATCTTGTCCACCTTCTTAATGAACTGGTTCACTGAAGTGAGTTTCATATACTAGTACATGCTAAACCTGTTATGTGTCTGCTTGTTTCTTATTTTAGAATGCTGACAGAAAATTGGGAAATAGTGCCTTATTAAGCAATGATAAAGGAAGTAATGCAGATAAGGTTCAGGATCGTGAGACATCCTTGTTGGTCTCCAACAAAGCTGATAAAACAGCGATGGAAAACTATCTTGAAGACAGTGAGGCAACCAGAAAGTCATGTCTTGGTTTACTATTCGAGTTACTGGCCACTACCGCTTGCACAAGCTATTCAAACTCACTGTCTGAATCAGTTCAGCTCTTGAGTCTCAACTACAAGCTGAAAGACATCGGTCAGCTGTGCTGCGACAAGAAGCGGAAGGACTACGGAAGTCCTTGGAGCATTCAGATGCATACTTTCTGGTGCAACAGCAAGCGTTGGAGGATTTTAGCGCCAAACAGGACAAAGCTAATAAGCTTGCTAAGCTTATTGCCAGCATGGTGGATACCCAGGATAACGTTTCTTGAGCTCTTCTAAAGTTGTTTCAGTTATGGACTTGTTTTGCTGCCGCGTTTATTTGCACTGGTGGCCAATTTTGTGACGATGTATGTAATATGCTACTTTGTTCCCTATATTTGCCACGGTGGCAAACTTTGATGCCGATGGATGTAATATGTGTAATAGCTGTAATAGGCTAGCGTTAGTTGCTTGCTTATTTATTTCCTTATTGTCTTGTTTAGTTGTTTGCTTGTAGTCACTGCAGTTCTTTTTCCGCGTTTTTCTAGGGGCCACAATAACCAATTTTTGGTAACTAGGCCACAATAATCATGGCAACACACGGACTGTTGTAAACATGGGCCTCCTGCGGGCCGTATGATCAATGGGCCTTCTACGGGCCGTAGGATCCATGGAGTTTCTACGGGCCGTATGATCCATGGGCCTTCAACGGGCCGTAGGATCCATTGGTTTTCTATGGGCCGTAGGATCCATGGGCCTTCTACGGGCGTATAATCATTTCGCCAAACATGGGCCATACAATTCATGGACCATAACGGGCCATTAATAGGCCGTATTTGATAACGCTACGAAAAAAGCCCAACGGGTTAATGTGCCACAAACGGGCCGAATGTAACCACGGGCTGAATTTGGCCCACAAACGGAACAGGCCAGTAATGGACCGTAACTAACCGAATTCTAGAAATGATCCCAAGAATAATTGGGCCCTTAGAAGGCCAAAAGTTAACACGGGCTGGAAACGGCCGACGGAATAATGGGCCGTTAATGGGTATAAAGCGATACACTGTTCATTATGGGCGATTTCATCTCGGGCCTTTAATGGGCCGAGAGTTACAAAGGGCCTCATATGGGCCGAAAGACATCATGGGCCATACATGGGCCGGAAGTTACAACGGGCTGGAATCATTGGATGGCCCAGATGAAGCTACTAGGCTTAATTCCGATAGGCCATAACGGGCCGGGAGTTAGCGGGCCGTAAATGGGCTATATACGAACATGCCGTTAACGGGCTTTCCGTGGGCCGGCCCATTACCTTTTGACCAAGTCTAATGGGCCGACCTTTTCACCGGAATGGGCCTCTGTTGGGCCGTGCCATGTGTCGACGTATCATAGGCTCCTCCTGTCCAATGAGTGGATGCCATCTATCCCAACGGTGAGCCAACATGTGTTTCCTCTAGCCAATGAGAATTTTACATGTGTAAAATCCCCATTGGTCCAGGCTGTTAACGGGTTATCGGATCCAAACCGACCCGATAGCTTAATGGTGACCTGTTATGGTGGATGTCACGTGTCGGTCACCCTTGATGAAAGCACTTCTATGACGCGCGATTTATCGTCATGGAAGTGGACACTTCCGTGATGATAATTTTGGTAATGTCATGGAACACTTCTACGATAGCATAGGTATGACTATCTTGATTCTGTCATAAAATCATCATGGATGTACATGCATGACAAAAAATGTGACCTACTGTGACAAACACGTATCATCACGAAAGTGTATTTTTTTGTATTGTCTGGAGCAAGGCTAGGAGAAGGCAATTAAGGCTCGGAGCCAGGCGCCAGTCTTTTGTCAGCCTGGGGGCGGTTGCCGAGGTGGCATGGGGAAGTGGAGACGCTCACGTCCCATGAAGCGCCATGCATCGACTCGGTCCGCAGGTGATTGGGGCCCGCGGTGCTTTTCCCTTGCCCTTTGGCTTCGCCTCGAAACCAAGTCCGAGCGTGCCTTGCACCTGGGGGCTACTGTCGGCCTTATGGGAACCATGGTACCCATACTTGCCTGCCTGCGGCCCACGGCGTGGCTCCATCGACAGCCTGGTATGATCCATCTTTAACCCCTTCAATACAAGACCCTCACGAGGGGCCAAGGCTTGCGATGTGGGTGACATCAAGACCTCCGGAGGGAGAGGCCTCCCCAGGCTGGCTCCCGAGGAGCGGAGATTTCTATGCAGGTGCCCACCTCATGAGGTTCGGATGATGCAAGCCATGCCGACCAAGGCCAGGCGAGCGCCAGTGGGCGCAGAGTAGCAGGTTTCCTCTTTGGTTCTAAGGAGGCAAGCGCAGGTGCGGGGTCCCGCAGAATTGCCTAAAGGTTTCCATTCCCGTGCAACAAGACCAGGACCGCCAGAACGGCAGGACGGTTGTCATCGCCGAGCCCACCACGGCGTCACGACCAGAAGCTTTGCAAGCAAAGACCACCTTTCGTCGGGATAAGATGTACTTCTTGTCCCCTTTCAAATTGGCCACTATGGGATCCCTTCCCGCCTATATTTTGCGGGAAGAGGACCGAGGCCTCTCTCTCTCTCTCTCTCTCTCTCTCTCTATATATATATATATATATATATATATATAGGTTAGCCATCACCATAGAGAGGAGAGAGATCTCTTCAGCTGACACCCACACTAGAGCACACCTCGCGAGGTTGTTCTTCCCTTGTACTAGCTCATCTTCAGCCCCTCGTGAGGCTAATCCACCCCAAAGTAGGAGTAGGGTCTTACACCGCAAGGTGGCCCTAACCTGGGCAAACTGTTGTGTCCATCTTCTTCCTTGTTCGTCGAGCTAGGCCGTGGGGCCGACAAATTGGTTGGCCGGAGAGGTTGAGTTCTTCATACATGCCCCAGAGTTCGAACCTATCTTTGGGTCTGCGGAGCCCTGAATCCGATGAAAGTAGTGTCGTAGCTTTCGGGACGCCATGAAAACCGTATAGGCTATATTTTGATAGTGTGGGTATCATGATTTGCATGGCGCGAGTATTTTGGACACATAATAGACTGGCTTCTGGACTTGGAACTTGCGGCCCTCTGACTCCCACTCTACGACGAGCACTACGTTGACCACCTGATTGGTGGCTGAAATGTACAGTAGCATGGGCTCGCCGACGCTAGGTGCAGCCAGGATAGGGTTCCCGGCAAGAAGTGTTTTAATCTCCTCAAGCGCGATTACACTCTGCAGGATGCTAACGCGACACTACGATCAGACCCCTTGAGAAACTGTGTGCTGCAATAATACATAAGCGGTGCCGTATGAAAACCGTCGGAAATGTGTAAAAGCGTTTGCGATGATGGATGCATCAAACACGGTTCAGGTTTTAGTTGTGTGTGCGATGAAGGGCATACGGTTCAGTTCAATGAACTGTTTGCGATGAGGAGGAAGAAAAGAAACGGGCAACCATATGAAGGCGTGTGCGATACACAGCATATGGTTCACTCGGATGAACTGTTTGTAATTAGGCAACACAAAAGAAACGGTGCGCGGATCAAAGGTGTAATGCGATATACGGCATGCGGTTCACTCCGGATGAAATGCTTGCGTTGAGACATGAGAACAGAAATGGTTCAACTTAACAAGATGTGTGTGATACGCGGCAAACAGGTCTATAATCAGAACTATGTGTGCAGACCGATAAGAACACAGACGGTTGCTGCTAATATGACGTGGGTGTTGTGCCAAGGGATTGCATACAGCACAACAACATATATATATATATACACACACTTATAAGGACATGCTTGCATAACCAAATTAAACATCCACTTACATGGGTGGCTACTACAACCATGGCATTTGCACACACCAAAGTAAACTATTACATGCATAATTACATAGGTGGCTACTACACACATGACATTTCCACACATACACCAATAAAGTAAACTATATATTACATGCATGATTAACTAGCATAAACGATCATCTGATCATCATCTACTTCTTGTGATGCTTCTCTCACTTTGCATATTGTACGTGGTTGCACACGGGTCATACCCAATATGACAGATGCAAATCTTACCCAACATGACAGATGCAAATCTTACCAAATTGTTTGTACGTGGTTGCACACGGGTCATCCAGAACAACCGTTTGTGTTGAAGGGATGCACAAATCATGCGCTGCTCTCACTTTGCATACGGGTGTTCTATCTAAATCATTTGCGATCAAGAACTGCAGAAATCCTGCTCGGCACATTTTCTCTTGGCTTCCTGGGTAAGCTGTCGGTTTGCATACGGGTGCTCTAACTAAAACGTTTGTGATGAGTGTTTTATATTTAAAAAGAGAGTTAAACTGTGGCTTGGGCGCCATTAATGGAGAGGACGTGAGCAAGGCGGGCAGCCATGGAAATCAAAGGGCTCGCTTCCCAATGAGCCTGCGCAGCGTACAGCTCACACGCTTCCTGGTGAGCCAGCGCACTTGAGGACAGCTTGCACGCCTCTTGGTCAGCCTGTGCACCGGAAGGCGCTCCCGCGCCTCCCGTTCAGTCAAGGTCAAGCAGTTGTCCGCATGGCACCTCCTACAGCCATTAAAACCAAGACACGTGGTGTCACATTAATGGTTAATAGAATTTTGGATTTACTAGAATTCAAAAACCAGGCATCTCAATGTTTTGCCGGCAATCAACGGTGCCCTGGTGTTTGAAATTCATGCCCATTTCTTGCATCGGACCTAAGCATGCACCCAAGGACACAAATTTGATTTTTCAACCAATTTATATGCACTGGAGCAAGTGCATGTAATTCAAATTTGAATTATGCACATCAATGCATTGAAAACTCAGTTAATGCATAAAAATGTCCAAACGACCCTGGAAAATCACAAAAATTTACACAACACTCTTGTTGTTCTATGTTGACACGAAAAAAAATTTGAAAGCAATAAGAGGCAATGGATATCGTTTTGTCCCCAAAGGTGGGACGTTCCCTACCGAAAACCATCATACTTGTTGTGAGAAGCTCCGGTTTTTTAGAAGCATATACCCAAACCTGCCCCAAATGGGAAAAAATTTGGACCACGGCATGTTGATGCCGCTCCATGATAGCATGCCAAGTTTCATGAATTTCTGACGAGTTTTGGATTTACTAGAATTTAAAAACCAGGCATCTCAATGTTTTACCGTCAATCAATGGTGCCCTGGTGTTCGAAATTCATTCCCATTTCTTGCATAGGACCTAAGCATGCACCCAAGGATACAGATTTGATTTTTCAACCAATTTATATGCACTGGAGCATGTGCATGTAGTTCAAATTTGAATTATGCACATAAATGAATTGAAAACTCAGTTAATGCATAAAAATTTCCAAACGAACCCCGAAAAATCACAAAAATTCACACAACACTCCTGTTGTTCTTTGTTGACACGAGAAAAAAAATTGAAAGCAATAAGAGGCAATGTATATCGTTTCGTCCCCAAAGGTGGGACGTTCCCTACCGAAAACCATCATTCTTGTTGTGAGAAGCTCCGGTTTGTGAGAAGCATATACCCAAACCTGCCGCAAATGGGAAAAAAATTGTACCACGACATGTTGATGCTGCTCCATGATAGCATGCCAAGTTTCACGAATTTCAGACGAGTTTTGGATTTACTAGAATTTAAAAACCAGGCATCTCAATGTTTTGCCGGCAATCGATGGTGCCCTGGTGTTCGAAATTCATTCCCATTTCTTGCATGGGACCTAAGCATGCACCCGAGGACACAGATTTGATTTTTCAACCAATTTATATGCACTAGAGCATGTGCATGTAGTTCAAATTTGAATTATGCACATAAATGCATTGAAAACTCAGTTAATGCATTAAAATGTCCAAACGAACCCCAACAAATCACAAAAATTTACACAACACACCGGTTGTTCTATGTTGACATTGGAAAAAAATTGAAAGCAATAAGAGGCAATGGATATCATTTCGTCCCCAAAGGTGGGACGTTCCCTACTGAAAACCATCATGCTTGTTGAGAGAAGCTTCGGTTTGTGAGAAGCATATACCCAAACCTGCCCCAAATGGGACAAAATTTGTACCACAGCATGTTGATGCCGCTCCATGATAGCATGCCAAGTTTCATGAATTTCAGACGAGTTTTTGATTCACTAGAATTTAAAAACCAGGCATCTCAATGTTTTGCCGGTAATCAACGGTGCCCTGGTGTTCCAAATTCATTCCCATTTCTTGCATGGGACCTAAGCACACATATTTGATTTTTCAACCAATTTATATGCACTGGATTATATGGATGTAGTTCAAATTTGAGTTATGCACATAAATGCATTGAAAACTCAGTTAATGCATAAAAATGTCCAAACGAACCCCGAAAAATCACGAAAATTCGCACAACACTCCTGTTGTTCTATGTTGACACTCGAAATTTTTTGAAAGCAATAAGATGCAACGGATATCGTTTCGTCCCCAAAGGTGGCACGTTCCCTACCGAAACCATCGCACTTGTTGTGAGAAGCTCTGGTTTTGTGAGAAGCTTATACCCAAACCTGCCCCAAATGGGACAAAATTTGTACCACGGCATGTTGATGCCGCTACATGATACCATGCCAAGTTTCATGAATTTCAGACGAGTTTCGGATTTACTAGAATTTAAAAACCAGGCATCTCAATGTTTGCGGCCGAGTGACGGTGGCAGGGTGTTTGAAATTCATTCCCATTTCTTGCATGGGATCTAAGCATGCAACCATGGACACATATTTGATTTTTCAATAAGTTTGTATACACTGGAGCATGTGCATGCAGTTCAAATTTGAATTATGCGCATAAAATGCCTGGAAACCCAGTTAATGTATAAAAATGTACAAATGAGCCCTGAATCATTCCATTTTTTTTACGACACACCTATAGTTGCATGTTCACTGCAGATAAAAGTTCTAACAATTCAAACACCATCCTTTGTAGCTGTGACCCCATTACGTAAATCAAATGATCAAGACGATAAATCAAGTAGATTGCACACAGTTTATTATCACCAACCGTGTGAGATGCAACACAAAATATCTTGGAGCACTGTCGGTGTATAGTACGCCCATGGCTTACGAGAGAAGGTGCGTCGACTACATTCCATAGCCGGCATGTCAAACACACTAGCTTACTCCCCAAATATCATTTCACTATTCATTCGTCGCCGGTGAAAGATGGGGATGTGGACCCACGTCGTGAGGCCTACTTTGGCGGCCCGCTCCGACGAGAGCGCGACTGCAGCCTCTAGGCGCATGCTAACAAGCTTCATGAGGGCGACCGCAGTCTGCGTCTGGGCGTCCAAGGCAGCCCAAACGACCGTTGTTGCTTCTCAGGCGGCGGTAGAAGCATCTTCCTCGGGGATAGCAACTGTCGAGAGCGGCACAACAGCTCTCCGTTCCGCAGCTGCGGGCTTAACCCTGCTAGAGGCCGCCTACCACAATGTCGAAGCCGTCCACGCCCAGCTGGTGGTGGTCACCACACAAATCGAACAAAGCTTCTCCGACAACGGTCGGCAACCCACGGTCGAAGAGCTGGCAATCGCCGAGAGAGTTCGAGCAGCCGTCCATTCCTGCGCGGCATACCTTGCCACGATGGAGCCCGCCAGAGCCAGATGGCGTCCGCCCATGCCCATCTCGTGGAGGCCTTTTCCAAAGAGATGGTGGACGCAGATGGCGAGATGCTTGCCAAGTATGGTGCGATGGATGCCATGGAGCCCCTTCCCCAGGAGACCGTCGGGCTGGAGCTAGACATGGAGGCGGCGGCGGAGATCGACGAGCACCAGCCGTAGTAGTACTCTTTGTTTTGTTTAATTAAGAGCGCCAGTCTTTAATTTGTTAGATTAATGTTTAGGTCGGCTAGCTCTGTGTAATTGCTGAAGTTGCTCGATTAAGAAGTTAGTCTCCTTTGTGTACCCAAATTATGCAATGACGTGGATGACCACTATAACCAGGGAAATTCGCACCAAAACTTTTGACGTTCAAACTCAACACACACGGGTTAAGCTATATGAATCGTTTGTGATGTTCACATATCGTACATAGTTCTGAATAAGGGACCGTGTCAGATGACACTTTGCGCGCCAGTTTTTTGGCTGAAGCGACTCCAAATTTTTGGCTTGCGCGGAAATATCTACCTCCCCGCCCCTCCCCCTTACCAAAAGCCACATTTCCCCTCTTTCCACCTTCCTTTCCAAGTTGAAACCTTCACTCCTTGCTTGCAGCGCCGCCGCCTCCTCGCCGGCGACCCTCCTTCATGCTCCTCGGCCTCGCCTATCCAGGCAGGTAATCCACACCCGACCCCCATCCTCCTCCTCCTTCTGTCGGTGTCCTGGGAACGGGGGTCCCCAGACTTGCCTGCCTGCGGCCTGCGGCGTGGCTCAAGTGGGGGCCCAGCATGGCCCAGCTTCATCAGCTCAAGCTCAAGACCCTCGCGAGGGGCCAAGCCTCATGGGCGGACGGCAGGAACCTTCCTCAGGAGCAGCCTCATCAGGCAGGCTCACGAGGAGGCGGAGAAATCAAGGCAGGGTACCTCACGAGGGTGCCCCGTGGCGCAAGCCATGACGGTCGAGACCAGGCGGGCGCCAGCCTGCGTAGTGTCCTCATTCCCCCTTTGGTGCAAAGGAGGCAAGCACGGGCCAAGGCATCAGGCAAAGGTTACCGCTTCGGTGCAACAAGACCAAGACCAGCAGAGCGGCAGGACGGAGGTCATCGTGGAGCCCGGGACGGTGCACCGTCAGAGCCTTTGGCAGCCGAAGACCAACTTTAGTTAGGATAAGTGTACTAGATGTTCCCCTTCAAAATGGACAATTGTTGGCGCCCTTCCCGCTCATTATTTGGGAAGAGGCACAGGGCCTCCATCTATAAACAGGACTAGCCACCACAGAGAGAGGAGAGGTCGAACCTACGAGAGAGAGAGAGAGAGAGAGAGAGAGAGAAGCGACTGGACTCACCCAAGCAGTCCATCGCACCTGCTCAAGAACAGCCCCTCGCGAGGCTATTCTTCCTTTGTACTGTTCATCATCAGCCCCTGAGGCAATCCACCACACCACAAACTAGAGTAGGGTATTACACCACAATGGTGGCCCGAACTAGTATAAACCTCGTGTCCCTTGTGTGTTCTTCTTCCTAGTTTAGATCCCTTGTGAACCATTAACGCGTGAACTGGTAGGGGAAAGATCTCCGTGCGCACCCGAGAGTTCGAACCTCAAGGGTCTGCCGGAACCCGAAATCCGACATTTGGCGCGCCAGGTAGGGGTGCGCCGGAATCTTTCTTCTGCTGGTCGCGTGTGATCTTCCGTCATGTCCATGGCTGACGCTCGCCGAGCCCGCGCCGAGCATCGGGCTGCTCGCGCCGCTCAAGTCGCCCGGACGGCTCCCGTCGTTCCCTCTCGCCTGCTGCCAACGCCCCCACCGGTCAGGCGGGGAACGAGCACCAGGCCTGTTGGGAGGAGCTGCGCGACCTCTACCTCGCCCATCGCGCCAAGCCGGCGCCCCCGGTCGTCGCAGCTCTCTTGGGCGGCTCACTGACGCCACCTTCGAGCCGCCACGTCAAGCCGTTCACCCGCCAGATCGCCACCGCCTCCAAGCACCAGGGAGCCCCGCCGGGCTGGGTGGCGCCCAAGGCCGACCTGCTCTTCAACTCGGACGATCACCCCTCCAACCCTGCCGGTTCGGGTGCGCTTCCGATGCTGTACACCCCCACCATCTGCGAAGTGGCAGTCACCAGGACCCTCATCGAAGGCGGAGTCGGCCTCAACATGCTCTCTGTGGAGGCCTTCAGCCTCCTCCATGTGCCACCAGAGTGGCTCCGGCCCAGCAGGCCTTTTTCGGGAGTCGGAGCCGGTTCCACCGCCTCCACAGGACAAATTCGCCTCCGGTGACCTTCGGCACCCGCGACAAGTTCCGCATAGAGCAGATCGACTTCGACATCGCCCCCATTGGCCTCCCTTGCAACGCCATCCTCGGCTACCCGGCCTTGGCCTGGTTCATGGTAACAACTCACCCGGCGTACAACCTCATGAAGATGCCCGGGAGCAGCGGCGTCCTTACCGTGTCAGGAAACACCGGAGATGCACTGCAGGCGCTCAAGCTTGTTTTCAAGGCGACTGCGGCGGCACGGCCCACCAGCTCTGACGCGCCCGAGCCCAAGGGGGCTACGCCATCTAAGAAGAAGCAGCTATTCACTCAAAACAAGGCGGAAACCAAGCAGGTACTGGTCGACGAGGACGGGTCCACTGACGCCACCTTCACCATAGGTGCAAACCTCGAACCCAAGCAGGAGGAGGCCTTGGTAAAGTTCCTGCACGCGAACAAGAAGGTGTTCGTGTGGGGTCCTGATCAGTTGGCGGGGGTCCCGAGGGGCGTGATTGAGCATCACCTCAACGTGTGCCCCAACGTGCGCCCCGTGAAGCAGAAGGCGAGGCGACAGTCCACAGAGAAACAAGCTAGAGGTAGCAGGGGTTATTCGCGAGGTCCGCTACCCGGATTGGCTGGCCAACCCAGTTGTCGTGCCAAAAAAGGGGGGAAAGGAACGTATGTGTGTCGACTTCACCAACCTCAACAAGGCCTGCCCACAAGATCCATTTCCGCTTCCTCGCATTGACCAGATCGTCTACTCCACCGACGAGTGTGACCTGTTGTGCTTCCTGGATGCCTTCTCAGGCTATCACCAGATCAAGATGGCGGTAGAAGACGTGGAAAAAACGGCTTTCCTGACCCCGTGCGTAGTGTACTGCTATACCTGCATGCAGTTTGGGTTGCGCAACGCAGGCGCGACCTTTCAGCCGGGCCGATGCACATCGCTACGGGCCGACAGCTCGGGAGGAATGCTGAGGAGTACGTCGATGACATTGTAGTGAAGTCTCGGGAGGCGAAAACCCTGATACAGGACTTGGAAGAAACCTTCGCGAGCCTTGATAAAGTGGATCTGCGGCTCAACCCGGAGAACTGCGTATTTGGAGTCCCCTCGGGCAAGCTCGTGTCCCATAGGGGCATCGAGGCCAACCCGGAAAAGGTCAAAGCAGTCGAAGACATGAGCCCACAAAAGACCCTCAGAGAAATGCAGAAACTCACCGGGCGCGTGAACGCGCTAGGACGTTTCATCTCCAAGCTGGGGGAATGAGCACTGCCATTCTTCAAAGCTGATGAAGAAGAAGGGCCCCTTTGAATGGACTGAAGAGGCCGACAAGGCATTCCAAGAACTCAAGAGGTACCTTACCAGCCCTCCGGTGATGGTAGCCCCGCGTCCTCGGAAGCCTGTGGTGCTCTACCTCGCGGCCACCCCCTACTCCGCCAGCGCAGCCCTGGTAGCGGTCAGGGAGGAACATCAGGCCAAGGCCGCAGCTGCCCTCCAGGCAGGAGCAAAGCGAAGCTAAGAGAGCCTCACAAAGACGGCAGTCGTGGCCGAAGGGGATCAGCCGCAGCAGGAAAGCGCGCCCGGAGCAGAAGAGGCCCCACCAAGCAACCAGGCGCTGGGGGCTCCACCGTCTCGGGAGGCACCCCAACCTACGGAGGACGCGAACAGCGCCAGCGCTCACAGCCTCGTCGAGCACCCCGTGTACTTCATCAGCACGGTGCTACGGGACGCGAGGGCGCGGTACCCCATGCCCCAGAAACTCCTCCTCGCGCTATTGGTAGCCTCACGGAAGTTGTGGCACTACTTCCAAGGTCATCCCATCAAGGTCGTCTCAGCATACCCTCTGGAGAGGGTGCTCAGGAGCCCCAACTCAGCTGGAAGAGTCGCCGAGTGGAACATCGAACTGCAAGCGTTTCAGCTAGAATTCGGCACAACCAGAGTCATCAAGGGGGCCGCATTGGCAGGTTTCATGGCAGAATGGACGGAGGCACCCGGCCTCGAAGCGGGCAAAGACCGATCACTTTCTTCGGGGAGCGAGGCACCGAATGGCTGGGTCATGTACTTCGACGGGGCATTTCCCGACATGGCGCGGGGGCCGGTGCAGTGCTCGTATCCCCTACTCAGGACAAGCTCTATTACGCCGTGCAGCTCTGTTTCTAGCACGGGGAAAAGGTCTCCAACAACATAGCAGAATATGAAGGCCTGATAGCCGGCCTGAGGGCCGCAGTCGCTTTGGGGGTAAATCGCCTCATCATCAAAGGCGATTCACAACTCCTCGTCAACTTCTCCAACAAGATATACGAGCCGAAGGACGAGCACATGGAAGCCTACCTCGCGGAGGTCCGCAGGATGGAGAAACAGTTCTGGGGGCTGGAGCTGCAGCATGTGCTTGCGGCACCAATCAAGAGGCGGATGACATCGCCAAGAGGGCGTCGGTGGCTGCCTCAGAGCCCGGGCGTCTTCGAAGAGCGACTCTTCAGGCCCTCAGCGGCACCCTCACTATCAAGCGCGGCGCAACCTCGGGAGGAGCTCCCCCAGCCGCCAGCCTCGGGAGCCCCCGTCTGCGGCCCGGCCTCAGGGGCACGCCTGCTCCTGGCGTTGGAGCCTCAGGAAGGGTGCTGGATCACAGAGCTCAAGAGCTACTTGACGCGGGGGACCCTGCCGGAGAAGGAGGAGGCGGAGCATGTAGCGCGGCAAGCCACGGCCTACTGTATCACGGGATGGAGAGCTTTACCGGAGGCGGCCGAATGACGTGTCCCTACGCTGCATTCCTAGAGAGCAAGGGAAAGAATTGTTGGAAGACATACACGGCGGAGACTGTGGGCATCACTCATCGTCGCGAACCCTCGTTGGCAAGGCGTTCCGCAGCGGTTTCTACTGGCCCACAACACTCAGCGACACGGTTGAGCTGGTAAAGGCTTGCGAGGCCTGCCAATTTGACGCCAAGCAGATCCATCAGCCGGCGGGAGGTCTGCAAACTATACCCCTCTCATGGCCATTCGCCGTTTGGGGGCTGGACATTCTAGGCCCGTTCCCTCGGGCGCCAGGGGCTATCGCTACCTCTACATCGTCGTGGACAAGTTCACCAAGTGGGCTGAGGTGGAAGCTGTCCGCACCATCCCGGCGGGCTCTGCGGTCAAGTTCATCTGGGGCCTCGTGAGCCAGTTTGGGGTGCCTAACCGCATCATCACCGACAACGGTTCGCAGTTCACTAGCAATCTCTTCAAAATGTACTGTGCTAACCTTGGAATGCAGATATGCTACGCTTCGGTGGCGCACCCAAGGAGTAACGGCCAGGTCGAGCGAGCCAACGCGTAGGTCCTGAAGGGCCTCAAAACCAGGACCTTCAAGAAGAAGCTAGAGGCCTGCAGTAGGGGCTGGCACGACGAGCTCCAGTGTGTACTGTGGTCCATCCGCACGCATCAGCGCCAAGCCGACCGGGTGAGACCCCTTCTTCCTCGTGTACGAAGCCGAAGCCGTCCTCCCTCACGAGGTCAGGCGTCGCTCCGCACGGGTCCTGGCGTTCGACGAGGCACAGCAGGACGCCATGCGGGGGACGGATCTTGTGCTGGGGGAGGAACATCGTCGAGAGGCCGCGCTGCGAGCGGCAAGGTATCAACAGGCACTGCGGCGATACCACTACCGCAACATCCGCCCCAGGACTCTTGAGGTAGGGGACCTCGTACTCAGATGGGTCCTCTCCAGGGAAGGGCTGCATAAGCTTTCTCCCATGTGGGAGGGCCCGTTCAAGGTTGTTCATGTTTCCTGGCCCGGCTCCGCACGCTGGAGACTCAGGAGGGGGTGCCCATCCCGAACATGTGGAACATCCAGCATCTCCGAAAGTTCTACCCTTGAAGAAAGGCCCAGAGCATGTAAGAAAGGCCCGAAGCATGTGAAGAAGGCAAACGCCTGTGAAGCTCATTTTCCCGAGAAATGCCCGGAGCTTGTGAAGAAGGCAAACGCTTGTGAAGCTCATTTTCCCGAGAAAGGCCCGGAGCTTGTGAAGAAGGCAAACGCCTGTGAAGCTCATTTTCCCGAGAAAGGCCCGGAGCCTGTGAAGAAGGCAAACGCCTGTGAAGCTCATTTCCCCGATAAAGGTCCGGAGCCTGTGAAGAAGGCCAATGCCGGTGAAGCTCGCCGCCCGTGACACTCTCACGTAATAATGGGTTGGGGCTGTACACGCCCCGGAGTCTGCGGAGAGCTGCCCTCGGGCCTCGGGGGCTCCCGCCCACGCCCAGTGGCAGCACTTAGCTCCGCGCTGGTGAGAAGACGTCGAAGACTAGATTAGGTGCCGGACGCGGCTTTTTCATTTGCTTTCTGCAGTTGGCTTGTTCGTTCCTATTTGAAGTTCTATTGAAGTTGATGCCGTCCTTGGCTTGAGACTCTTCATCTTTTACGCTCACTTGCCTCTTTTTCTCTCGCGCAAGTCTCGCGAGGGAGCAACGCGGGCACCCTCGCGATTGTTTTCTGCCCTTGTCGTTTGAAGCTTTCCTATCCAGGTCCACTACGGGAGCACCCCTCCCAGTCCGTGCCCCACGGGCATCGCGACGCGAACACAGGACCTGGGTCGTTCGCCTCCACAACCGAGGCCAGAAGCTACCCCTCCTGACTAATCCTTGCAAGACATGAAGCGTTCGACGAGGCCTCGGCCTCGGGAAGCGAAGACCGCGACAGGTCCCCCCCCCCCCGAGCTAAGTAATTCCTGCACGTGGGCATGCGGCACAAAAGCACGGCACAGAAATAGTGGAAACAACATGGTAATTAACAACAACAGTTCAACACGCCCCCACGGGGCCCTACACTACTTTCTCTTTACGCATGGAAGGGAGAAAAACAAAATAGGTACGGCTTGCTCGGCACCAACTCGCGGCGAAGGCTCGTACCGCCTCCGGAGCTCAGTTGGACTCCTCCTCGCGCTTCACCGAGGCGCGACGGCGGGCTGACCCGCTACCTCCCTCCACGCGGGCGCGACGACATGGAGGCTGGTCACGGCCACCGCTGGAGGAGCTGCTGTCCGGAGTTGAACCACGGAAGCTCGACGAGCCCCGAGCGCCGCGACCACGCGCCTGCTGTCATCTTCATCCTGATCATCACCGGGGCTGGGTACATGGCCGCGGTCATCGTCTTCGAGGCAGCACCCGGCACGGTGACCGTCTTCTCCGAACACCCTCACGTAGAGGGTGGCGTCGCCGTCGAACTTGAAGTGCAGGTTGCACCGCCGGCTCAGGCCACGCGCGCGGGCAAACGTTTGCCAGCCGTGGGTCAGGGCCACATTCCCGTCGACAGAGACCTCCAGCGAAGCCCAGGAGGCCCTGCTGCAATAACCGTCCGCCTGAAGCCAGAGGCCGCCCGGAGCGCTGGCCGGAAGTTCACCCAGAAAGAAGCGGGGAAGCTGGAGCCAGGTGCTGGTCGGCTCCACCGACCACACGACGAACTCCGTCAGCACCTCCGCCGAGTGGAAGCGCGGCCTAGGGGCCGCGCAGTCGCGGCACGCACCCCATCGACAACCTGGCGCCCATCGCTGCGCAGGGGATCGCCTCCACGACCACGGGAAGCCGCTACGGGAGCCACAGGATGCTTGCGAGGACGGTCTGGACCGTGCTTGGCCGAGGGAGAGTCAGGCCTAACCTGGCAGGCCTTCCCATTCTCCGCGGCCAAGAACCTCTTCAACGGAGCCATGGAGAGAAAGGAGTAGCAAGAGGGGATGGACTGAAAGGGCTTGCGTAGTTCCATACTTATAGCCGGAGGAGGCCAACCGTCGGCCTCCACGATCACAGGTAATCAAGACCCATTTCTGCGTGCAGGGACTTGTCAAGTCATGCAGTCGCCGAGGGATCGTGGGGAAGCGGAGACGCCCACGACCGCTCAATCACCATGCGGCGCCCAAGGCCGCAGGCTGTTGGGGCCCACGGCGCTTCGCACTTGCCCCTTCGCTTCTCTGCTAAGCCAAGTCCGGGTGTGCCTTGGACCCGGGGGCTACTGTCGGCGTCCTAGGAACGGGGGTCCCCAGACTTGCCTGGCTGCGGCCTGCGGCGTGGCTCAAGTGGGGGCCCAGCACGGCCTAGCTTCATCAGCTCAAGCTCAAGACCCTCGCGAGGGGCCAAGCCTCGCGGGGTGGACGGCAGGAACCTTCCTCAGGAGCAGCCTCATCAGGCAGGCTCAATAGGACGCTGAGAAATCAAGGCAGGGTACCTCACAAGGGTGCCCCGTGATGCAAGCCATGACGATCGAGACCAGGCAGGCGCCAGCCTTCGCAGTGTCCTCATTCCCCCTTTGGTGCAAAGGAGGCAAGCACGGGCCAAGGCATCAGGCAAAGGTTACCGCTTCGGTGCAACAAGACCAAGACCAGCAGAGCGGCAGGACGGAGGTCATCGTGGAGCCCGGGACGGCGTCACCGTCAGAGCCTTTGGCAGACAAAGACCAACTTTAGTCAGGATAAGTGTACTAGATGTTCCCCTTCAAAATGGCCAATTGTTGGCGCCCTTCCCGCTCATTATTTGGGAAGACGCCCAGGGCCTCCATCTATAAATAGGACTAGCCACCACAGAGAGAGGAGAGGTCGAACCTACCAGAGAGAGAGAGATGCGACTGGACTCACCCAAGCAGTCCATAGCACCTGCTCAAGAATAGCCCCTCGCGAGGTTGTTCTTCCTTTGTCCTGTTCATCATCAGCCCCTGAGGCAATCCACCACACCACAAACTAGAGTAGGGTATTACACCACAATAGTGGCCCGAACTAGTATAAACCTCGTGTCCCTTGTGTGTTCTTCTTCCTAGTTTAGATCCCTTGCGAACCATTAACGCGTGAGCTGGTAGGGGAAAGATCTCCGTGCGCACCCCAGAGTTCAAACCTCAAGGGTCTGCCGGAACCCGAAATCTGACACCTTCCACATCCCACATGCCCCTACCGCCGGTGCAAGCGCGACACCTTACACCCAAATCACCAACCCCTCCACCAAATAAGCGCCGGCCTAAGCCATGGTGCACGCAGTATAGCCAGGACCTCAAGGAGCATTTGGCAGCGGAGAAGCAAATCGCGGCCGCACGCGCGGATGAGGTCGCGATGGCTGCCATTCGTGCAAACCCCCAGATCTTGAAGGAGCACCTTGCCATTTGCTAGCTACGCAGGTTATGCATGCTCGGTTTACCCGTTGCGTGTGCTGCTCCTGCCTTTCCTTCACAAATTCTAGTGAATTGTGCTATCTAATTTTACCATGCAATCTGTTGCTCTAGTGTATATGTTCTATATGCCGTGCAGTGTGGTGCTCACTTATTAACTGTTTTGTTAATTAGTTGTCGTCTTCAGTTAACTGTTTGGTTCAATTCTGCAAATGTTATGTTCAATTCTTCAGGCTGCAATTTTGTATTGTCTTCCATGTGAGAAATAAATAGAATTTATCTTTACAAAATTGTGGGTGCATTCTTTTATTGTATACCATGTGAGGAATAAATTGAATTTGGCCGTAGTAAATACATGATAAGCAAATACAATTGCTACAATTGGCTGTAGTTAACTGTTTGGTTAACTGTCTGATCTTCTATTAGGAGTATGTTATATTGTGCAATGTGGTGCTCAGTTAATGTCCGGTTCATTTGTTGTGGTGTTGAGTTAACTGCTTGGTTCAATGTTATATTGTGCAATGTGGTTCTTAGTTAATATTTGGTTCATTTGTTGTGGTGTTTAGTTAACTGCTTGGTTCAATTCTGCAATGCGATGTCCAATTGTCGTGGGTAGAATTTTGTATTATTGCGCATGTGAGGAATAAATTGAATTTGGCTGCACTTAATACATGAGAAACATATACAAGTGCTATATTTCCTAATTCTTAATCGTGCTTGGTTTGTATAAATGGGTTTTCCCTGTGGCTTGAATTAATCTAATGAATCTGCAATGTGATTATTTTTCATCAACATATTTTACTGATAGCATGCGAACCCTTACTTAACCTGTTGACTAACTACCTTATATGTGTTGCAGGGAAACAATGAGAAGCACTGAGGTTTACAATCGAGGTTAGCACGTGCATGGTCCATTGTCTAATAGCACATAATTGTGCAATTGCAGGAACCATTCTAATATTTAGGTTTTTAACAATTTGGTCTTGCACATGTAGGTCCTGCATCGAGGTTTTGACCTTTGTTCGACCCTTTTTGCATATGGGAAATGAGTTGTCTGTGAATATCAATCAAGTCAAGAAACTCAGAAAGATTGTTAGGATAAATAAATTAGCGACAAAAAACAACAAGATCTTTGTCTGCACAATGAAGAAGACATCAGTTCACTACAGGATGGTACTAACTATTACACCTTGCCTTTTTTATTCCTTTGCCCCATTTCCAATATAAAGAAGATATTTATGCACATCCTTGTTTTCAGGCCTTTCCAAAGCAGTTCACTGATGAATACCTCTCAAACCACTTGTATGGTCAGGAGGCGAGGAAGGTATTCATACAACACCCACGGTTCAAAATTGAAGTGTTCCTGAAGAGGATGAACGATGGACTGTCAATCATCCATAGGCACTGGCCTAAAGTTACAAAGCCCTTCAACATGAATGATGGCTCAATATTCGCCTTCTGCTTCAGCAAATTTCCATATGAGATACATATGTCTATGTAACGTCTATGATGCTAATTTCGAAAGGTTATAGATGTTGCATGTGAAACTTGGTCCTGGTGTAGTTGTGTAATGGGGTAGCTGAGTGCTGAAGCTATATGATGTTGTACTCTGATGTATTTCAATTATGAAAATGCAATATATTGTGTGCTTAATATGAATTGTCAATTAGATTAATAAATGGATTCTGAATAATTGGATAATTAGCCTGCTAGCGGCGAATTAGCCTGCTAGCGGCGAATTAGCCTGCTAATTGGGTTTTGCTATTGCAAACGGTTGTTTAAAAAATACCGTGGGCGATGACCTCAGGCAACACACATAGTTTCTAGGATTAAACCGTGTTGGATCAATAAACAATCACACACGACTTTCTCTTGAAAACTGTTTGCGTTAGGCCACCTTGCGCAAACATTTACCACACGAAAATTGTGTGTGATGGACAGCCTTTGCCACACAGTTTCTTCCATGGACCGTATGTGATATATTCAATAATGCAAGCGATTTAACGGGAAAAATTGTGTGTGATGTACATGTGAACAAAAATGTTTTCCTTCGAGCAACTGAGTGGGATGTACATACGAACGGAAACGTTTAGCGAGGACTGACTGTGTGGGATGTACTTGCGACCCGATACAATTTCACTGTATAATTGTATTTTTTTAGTTCTACTATACATATTTCCGTATTTGAGCGCTCGCTGGTCGCACACGACCTCATTTGGTCGAACATGTGTGCCAGGAGGGCATATCCCCGGCGGTTTCCGTGTGGGAAGGATCCCCCTATCGCCCACACTCACTTGGCGACAGTTCCAGATGCCGTCGCGGAAAGGGGTTATAAACCATTTGTTAGGAGCTTGCTGTACTACTGGTAGTTGCTTCGTATGTCCATCTGAAGTTCTTGTTCTTTTTAAGCAGTCTGTAGAGTGGCAGTGCCTTTTCTCAGAGGTGAGATATGAAGCGGCTCAAAGCTGGCACACATCCTGCCAACTTCTGGACATGCTTGAGCTCTATTGGTGTTGCGAGTTGGGACAACGCTCTAATTTTGGCCGGGTTGGCCTCGATTCCTCTATGGGAAACAATGAATCCGAGCAAATTTCCGGCAGGGACCCCGAAGACGCAATTTTCCGGGTTGAGCCGTATGTCATAAGCTCGCAAGTTCTCAAAGAATTGGCGGAGGTCGTCTAGCAGTTGGTCGATGTGTTTGGTTTTGACAACAACATCATCCATGTATGCCTCGGCTGTTCTGCCAATTTGGTTTTCGAGGCATGTTTGAATCTTGCGCTGGTTTTTGGATCCTGCATTTTTTAACCCGAATGGCATGGTGTTGAAGTAGAAAGGCCCGTGAGGAGTGATGAATGGGTTCATGTGTGGTCGGACTCCTACATCTTAATCTGGTGGTATTCAGAGTATCTGTCGAGGAAGCATAGTGAGTCTTGTCTGGTGGTGGCATCGATGATCTGGTCTATTCTTGAAAGAGGGAAATGGTCCTTAGGGCAGGCCTTGTTAAGGTATTTAAAATCAACACAGAGCCGCTTGGACATGTCCTTCTTGGGCACCATAACCAGATTTGCTAGCCACTCGGGGTGCTTGATTCACGGATGAATCCAGCCTCAAGCAGTTTTGCGAGTTCCTTGTCCATGGCTTGCCGTTTGGGCTCGGAAAATTGGCGCAGAGTCTGTTTCATCGGCTTGAAGCCTTTTAAGATGTTTAGGCTATGATCTACCAGCCTGCGTGGGATTCCCGGCATGTCTGAGGGGTGCCAGGCAAATATTTCCCAGTTTTCACGTAGGAATGTTCTTAGTGCCTCGTCGACACTACGGGGTCCAGTTGTGCCCCTATAGATGTCGTTTTATTGGGATCTGTTGGGTGCACTTCAAATTTGACTATTTCATCTGCTGGCTTGAATGATGTGGATTTTTGTCTTTTACTGAGGACCACATCATCCCTGTCGACTGTAGTGTGAAGTGTTGTCAACTCTTTGGCCGCGAGGGCTTCGGATAGTGCCTCTAGGGCGAGGGATGCCGTCTTGTTTTCGGCTCGCAAGGCTTTGCTCTGGTTGCTTTTGAGTGAGATTACCCCGTTGGGCTACGGCATTTTGAGTTTCATATACCCGTAATGTGATATGGCCTGAAATCTCGAAAATGCCTCGCGTCCTAGCAAGGCGTGGTATCCGCTGCGGAAGGGCACAATGTGAAATAGCAGGGGTTCGGATCTGTAGTTATCTGGTGTGCCGAACACCACGTCCAGGGTTATGCGTCCCTAGTAGTGTGCCTCCCTACCAGGTATTATACCTCAGAATGTGGTGTGACTGTGTTCGATGCGAGACTTGTTGAGCTGCATCTTGTCAAGGGTATCCTCATAGATGATGTTGAGGCCGCTGCCTTCGTCCATCAGCACTTTAGTCAGCCAAAAACCATCGAATGGGGTCGAGGACCAGTGCGGCCGGTGTGTGGTTGTTACGGGGACTTGGCTCGTCTTTACCGTTGAAGGTGATAGGAGCAGCTGCCCACGGCTGTGCGGCTGTCACTTGATATATCTAGTTGAGCTCTTGAAGAGCCTTTTTCCTTTTATTGTTTGAGGCGAACGTCTCGGACCGTGAGGACATTATGGTCCTATTGTGAAGCCCCGGACTGCTTATCTCGAGGTGTAAGGCCCAAGATTGACTCGGCATGCTTTGGCCACTTGCCTCGCCACCCAACATGCTCGAAGTCTATGGGTTGGGTTTGCGTCTAGTAAGACCGAGTGTATTGGGCATGGTTTATCCAACAACTCATCCAGGACTGATCTGGGTCTGGTTTTCTTTTTGTTAGGTTCGTGTTCGGGCGACCGATGTGTGTATGTTGTTTGATGCGAGCCCTTGTGTTCCGCGTGGTGGGTGGTAGCTCCAAGATCATATGTTGGACCCTCGACGTGTTTTCCATGGCGCAATACTTGCGTACCATGTCTGATAGTTCGGTGAAGCTCTAAACTCGGCGGCGGGCGAGGGCGTTCAAAAGGCCCTCGTCCTTGCAGGTGAACCAGAAAGCTTGGATCACCTCTTTGTCGCAACAAGACGTCATCCTGTTTTTCACAAGGAGAAATCTAGCCCAATAATGATGGACTGTCTCATTTGGCGGCTGTTTGACATATATGAGATCCCATATATCCAGATTTCCCATGTCCGGGGAGTATTCCGGACGGGTGGTGGGTGGGAAAATCTTGGGGAGTCCTATCCTCAGCGGACCGGACTCTCTCCAATAGGAGATTGAGTTGTGCCAGGTCCTGATCGCGCAGGGTTTAGATCTGAACTTATGTGGGGCTGGATCGGTTCAAGGCTGGATCCTACTTTATGGCTCAAGTTTGGACGTATTTCTGGGCTGGTCTCTGACTCCGAGCTAGAGAATCGAGTGTACACTCTTTTTAGCTTATAGGGATGCGGCCCCTCCTGGGCCTCTTCGACGGTGGTGATGAGGTGTATGACCGGAGGGGTGTTGACTTTTGGGTTGTCGGGCTTAAGCTCAACCCGATCATAGGTCGTAGGCCTGATAACGGAGATTCCCGTCACACGGAATTGACTTGCCAGTTGGCCTGCCGGATCCTCGAGGGGGTCCAAATTATCCCTAGAAACTAAGGGTGGGCCCTGGTCCTCTCGTGCAGTTTCCATGCCGGGATTCGAGGTCGAGCCACCTAGGGTCAGGGGTGACCCCCGACACTCGGTTGCCGATTTGTTGTAAGGGCTCAAGGCCGAAGGAGTGTTGTGAAGGAAAGGTTTGGCCGAGATTGACTCTTGGCTTCCGCCTCCTGATTCTGCCTCAAGGGCCCAAGACGGGTCCTCAGTAGGTGGAGTCCGGCCCCCGCTCAGAGTGGATCCCTCCTAGCTCGAACATGTTCGAAGGGCTGAGGACGGTCTGCAAATCGGATCGGAGGGGGGCTCTAGAGTGGGCATGGCAAGGCCTGCGGGGGTGCGGGAAGGGGTAGTGAATCCGGTGAAGACCAGATCGCCACGCGTGTTTGCAACATGTTCTAGATTGTCGAATCGAATTCAGTGTTCAGGAGCGAAGTTATCGATCTGATCCAGACGACCAGTCGGGACGGCGTGAAACATGATGTTGTCGAAGGCGAAGAGTTGAACCGGGACGAAGAACTCCCCGGAGTTGATGCCTTCTCCTACGATCACGCGAGCCATCGATCCTTTGGGTGACCCCACAGCGGAACTCTCAATTAAAGCACCAATGTCGGTGTCAAAACCGGCAGACCTCGGGGTAGGGGTCCCGAGCTGTGGATCTGGGATCGATGGGGAACAAGGGACGATGAATACGGTGTTTACCCCGGTTCGGGCCCTCTCGAAGAGGTAATACCCTACGTCCTACTTGATTGTATTGGCTGTATAGTACTATTACAGAATAGATCTACCTCGAGATCAACATGAGCTAAACCCTAAAGTGATGATGTGATTGATGTCGCTCTGCCTCTAAAGACTATGACCCTCGGTTTATATAGACAATGTTAGTGTTAGGGTTACAGGAGATAGATTACAGTAAGAGGTAAAGAGATCCTACCTATCCCTAACTTGGAGGGCACACCACGGCTTCATAGATCTTCTATCACTTATAAGGCTTCACCAGTCCGGCCAACATTCGATGGGCTGACACCCTGAGGACCCCTTAGTCCATAACTCCCTCAGCAAGCTCTCCGCTTTCCTTGTTTGGTACATAGGACTCCCATCGTCTAACAAGACACTTTTTAGTGTTGACTGGGAGTTGCTCGGCATTAGGGTGGCAAAGCGGGTAGACCCGTGGCAAGGAAAAGTGATGAATTTTGAGGGAATACAGATTCTTACTAATGTGTGCCTTTTGGACATTCCATCAACAAGGTCTAGTGTTGATTCTTCCGGGAAGGGGATGATCTTAAGTCATAGATATCACATGGTTTGTTGGGAAGACAATTGCTTGCCCAAATCTTAGGGGGGGCCTTGAGGTCATCAAATATAAGAAGATGATGGTTTTTTTTCTTGTTTTTCATAATTAACTGGGTAATTTGGTTTCTCTCGGTTTTCTAATTAACCGAGCAACTCTATGAATACAGAAAATCTGCCATTTCAAAAAAAAGATGATTGCATTCGTTCCCGCTAAATGAATTTGGAAGATCACCTAGAATTCATCAGGCTTTGCCCCTGCACTTTGAAAGTGAAACTTCCCTACCCTCTTCTCTCTTGGCTACCACAGTCACGTCTGAATATATCTGAAGTGTTTTTGGTAGCGTCAGTTCTGATGTACCGCTTAGAATTGCCCTAAACAGTTGTTTTTTGGACACACCAAGGCCCCACTTAGAGTGAGTGTACATTTATACACCTGTATTTATTTTACAGGTGTAAATTACCGGTCATAGCTGATTTTTCGCCTCGAAACAAAATGCCCCCTACAAGCATATATTCTAAACCATCAGAGTACGAGCAAAAACACTAATCTAAGGGGGATTTAGTTTTTACATCATCTACTGGAGATGCTTTTATACTATATTACAATAGAAGATTAGGTAACTAAAGTTCAAAAGAGAAAAGGAGAAAATTAGAGCAACTTCAATGCGCCGACCCAGACGGACACTTGCTTTGTCCGTTTTCTGTCCGTTTGGGTTGGCCGCCCGCTCGGCGTTCACCCTATTTTTATTTTGGGTCGGCATGTGCCCAACGCGTGCGACTCATTTCATGTCCACGCATATATTTAAAAGGCCCGCGGCCATAGATCATGTCAGTGGCCATGCCATCGCCCAAAGTTCATGCCGGCGCCATACCAGCAGTCAGCATACAATGCCAACATCCAAAAAAACACCACATAGTTCATGCTGGCGCACTTGCCAGCGGCCGGCACACATTCTAGCACACAAAAGGGGGCCGGAGTTCAACCACGCCATCTCGGCCATGGTCATGCCAGCACACTTGCCTGCATAGAAAAAAGGGATGGCGCTCTCCGCCATAGATCACTCGTCGTCGAACTTGAGCATGTCGGCCTGCATCTTCTTGAACCATGGCCTCTTCCTCAACGACATGGTGTTCAGGTCCACCTTCATGATCTCCACCCCCATCATCATGCTAACGAGTGCCACTTCTTTTGCCTTGGTCTTGGCATTGGCGGCCTCGATCTCGAGCATCTTGGCTTGCTTCTCCGCCTCCATCTCAAGCATCTTGGCTTGCTTCTCCAAATTGAGCTCAAGGCTCCTCCTTTGGATCTCCATGAAGGCGTTCATTTGCTTTTCCTTGTATTGTCGGCACTTCTCCTTCCTTGCGTCCTCATCATGACCTCCACGGTTGCAAGCAAGGCAATCGACACCGCAACACGCTTGTCCTTCTTCTTGGAGTTAGTCTTCCCCTGTGGCCATGGCTTTTCGCCCTCCCCAAGCTCCTCCATGGCTTCCTTCCCCCCACATGCCATGACAGCGACATATTGTGCCTTGAACTTCTCCCCATTGATGACCATCCAACAATGGGAGAGGTTGAAGGACTTGCCCTCATGTTGGGCCTTGAATGCCTCCAAAGCTGGAATGCCTACAAATGAATAGCATGCAAGCATATGGGTAAATGGACATGCAAGTATAAGCGATGCGGAGCATCCTACGGACATCACCATGTCAAGATTCCATTTGGCAAGTGACACGTGCGACATCTACTTCACATACACAAAGGTGAATCATCTCCTTTACACGTGTTCACTTGACCCCTTCAAGGATGGTATACTACTTGACACTCCTCTCGTGTGCATGCATACGTATTACCGGAGCTTCACCATCGACGAGGAGGAGTGCGAGTGCATGTGTACGACTACACCATCTGCGAGGGAAGCATGGAGGAGAAGATGGAAGAAAGGAGAAGAAAACGGAGCGGCTGCTGGAGCCAGGCCGGATGTCTGGACCTCCATCCGGATCATCGGGACTCAGCTGGATCATCTAGAACCTCTCCCGGATCTCCCGACTACGACGACGAGAAGGACATCATAGACCCAGACGAAGCCGGATCATCCGGACCCCCACCCGGATCATCCGGCCTTGCCTGCGTGCAACATCTTGGGCCGAGGCGCGTGTACCCGTTTCGCCCCCTCACTTACCCGTTCATGGCTTAGACCATAAAGAGTCATCCTCACTATTGCAGGATGCTGCTAATGCGACACTACGATCAGAGACCCTTCGAGAAACTGTGTGCGATGCAATGATCGCAAATGGTGGTGTAGGAAAAAACGTCAGAAATGTATAAAATGTTTGCGATGACAGATGCATCAAACACGGTTCAGGTTTTAGTTGCGTGTGCGATGAAGGGCATACGGTTCAGTTCAATTAACTGTTTGCGATTAGGAGGAACAAAAGAAACGGGCAGCTAGATGAAGGTGTGTGCGATGTACAGCATACGGTTCACTCGGATGAACTGTTTGTGATTAGGCAACACAAAATAAACGGACTGCCCAATCAAGGTGTGCGCGATGTACAGCATACGGTTCACTCGGATGAACTGTTTGTGATTTGGCAAGAGAACAGAAACGGTTCAATATAACAAGATGTGTGTGATACGCGGCAAACAGGTCTGTAATCAGAAATGTGTGCGAAGACCGATAATAACGTAGACGATTGCTTCTAATAAGACGTATGTGATATGCTGTGTCTACACAACATCTATTGGCCATTGTGGGACGGGCGGTCATCCGGATATGCCATAAGGATGTGAAGAGGCATTCCTGTCAGCAAGGACTAGATGTTCCACCAGTAGCTCATGTAAGAAAACTATCAAGTTAAGTGTGCTCAGGCTGGAGAAGCCCTCAGATGGGTGACTGGATGGGAAGTCGTGTCGATGTTAAATTAGGTGATGGGATGGGTCATTTCGGTCAAATGACTGAAATGCCCCATTCCCTCAGCTAATTTAACCTCGAGGTCCTTGTTTTTTTATTATTGTTTAACACATGTGCGATACGTGGCATACAGTTGATCCATCCAACCTATTTGTGATGGAATAGGTCGTGTGTGTTGTGGGTAAACGCTTAGTAGTATTCAACTGTTTGGGATTGATGAATTCATCACCGACGGGATCCCTAGTGTGGTCCGTGTTCATCTGATCATCATCTACTTCTTGTCCTAGCTCGATGCTAAGTTTCCATTAATTGATGGCGTTTTATGAACACGCCACCGTTTCCCGCCATTTCCTCACCTATTTCCCGCCATCCTGCTATATTGTGCATAGGGGGCGTGTGACGCACGGAGGCGACAAGCGTAACCTGTAGCACATCCACCTTTTCTAAGCATGCCAACCCACCAAAGCGCTGCCTCTGCCATCAACCTCGTCGATGAGGAAAACGAGCAGGCGCCACGGCCCGTCGAGGCAGAGGCGCTCCCCGGCAACGCGATGGATGACGTTGTGATGCGTCATCACCAGGGTTGAGCAGACCTTTGGTGCATGGCGCTTGAGCACCGCGGATCAAGATAGGCATGTCAGCGCTGACAGGCTGCAACTCGCCACACAACATGATCGATGGCGCGCCGCAAAGCAAGCTAGGCGCGTCCGCGCCGATAGGCGGCGGCTCGCCGCACGGCAAGACCGTTGGAGCGCCGCAGAGCGAGAGGCGCGGTGCACCGCACAGCAAGAGCGGATCGATCGGCGCTTGCCTGCTGTCGACACGGCGTCGCAGCTGGGTACACGTTCCGTCAGTACCCACATTCCTTGCCAGGAGTGGGCAGAGGCCCTCAGCGTCGTACTTGCACCAGATGCCGGCCACACCGTACTTGCACCGGACGCCCGCCATGCCATTCGCATGGGTGCCGCCGTCCGCCATGTCCGCGGCCCGCTGGATGCCAACGCGCTGGTCCGTAGGCTCGACCGCCTCCTTGGCCCAGGTGTCCACCTGGGCGCAGTAGAGTAACATGGTTGTCGCATCCTCGAGTTGGTGATCTTCGATGAAATAGCCAACTTGGAGCTCGAGATCGCGCTCCAGATGTACTGCGAGCGTGTCGACCGCTTGGACAAACACCTGCACGAGTTCAGGCAGAGCCAAGAGCTACCCTAGGCAAGGGTTGCTGGTCATGGTCTCATGGACGCGTTTTATTTTGAAAAGTTGTTTCGACGTGGATAGCTTTGTATTCACAGCAATCATAGTATTGCTCTGTTTCAATGTGTGTACTCTATTTTCCATTCTTATATGTTATGTTTCAATGTGTGTATATACGCTTTCCATTCTGTATATGTGGATGATAACAACTAGATTCAAATTGGTATACAAAAACAAATAAAAAAATGGAATTCATAATATATATATATATTAATTGTTCATTAGATCATCACAGAATATATATATATATATATATATATATATATAATATCATCACATATACATGATGATACTTAACTACTAGGTACAATGAATAAAATTGAAAACGAACAATAATAAAACTAATAATCCCTCACAGGGGCCAGTATTCGGCAGCCCTCGCCAACAGCTCCTTAGTGCTTGTGGCGTCTTCCAGTCTTGGAGGCGGTACTCCGACTCCTCCGCCTTGCGCTTGCAGCGTGCCGATCTGCCTCTTGCTGGCGGACGCGTGCGGCCGATCTTGCCATTTCGTTGGGCATCCACCGGAGCTCCTCGTCGGTGGCATGCTGGAGCTTATCGGCCCACCTCCAAGCAGCAACGAGGCGCCTAGCGCCTATGACCTTCCTCGTGAAGTACCCGTCTTCGTACACCTCCTCGACACAACGACGCGCCCGCCCCCAAAGCTCTGCCGCCTCCTTTTCTCGGGCGGCATCACGGGCTTCACAGGCCGCCTGGTACCTCGCTTCCTCCTCTGCTATCTCCTTCTTGAACGCCAGTTGTCTAGCTTTCTCAGCCGGCGGCAGCGACTTCCACAGACAAAGACTGTACTAGCCCGAAAACAAATCCAAAGTTGGGGGTCCGGTGCAACCTCGTCAGGCGACGCGTAGGTGTCCTCGTCGCTGCGAATGAGCGTCCTCGGGGGGCGGCGACTCCTCGTCGGCGCGTGGGCAGACCAGCGGCGCCATGGCAGAGATTTGAGAGAGAGAGAGAGAGAGAGGGCGAGCGAGGGGAGGATGTAGATGAGAATGCAGGCGGGACGATGCGAGAAAGGTATTATTTATTGGCGGCCAGAATCTAGATCGACGGGGACAATACACACGCCGGTCGCCGGAATTCTGAATCTTGTAGTTTGAATTACACACAATTCCCACAGCAAATCCGTGTGTGAAAATAATAGCTGACTGTTTCCAATACAGAACCGTGTCTGATTAATGATCCCCGCCAATCACCTACCAAACCTTGAGCCGCGAGATAGAGTGCCAATCGTGTGGGGGCCAATTTTCTTGCCAGATCTTTACATTTTCTTTTTTGAACACCAGATATTTACATCGTCTGATGATTTTTTAACTCGCACACAAGTACACAAAAATATGAATTTTCAAACCGTTTTGGTTAGGCGTTGAATGTAGATGTAGTTCAAATTTGAATTACGGTCATTAAATGGTTAGAAAATCACTTAAATGTCTTTGAAAGGTCAAATGACCCCTGAAAATTTCCAAATTTTCACATGATAGTTGTATTAGTGCATGTTAAATGTAGGGAAAAAATTTGAAGGCAGTAAGAGGAACCTATCTCCCGTTCATCAACAAACATGCAATGTTCCCTCTCGGAACCACGAACCTTCTAGTGAGTTGCTCCGGTTTGTGAGGGGTGTGTGTCCAAACTTTCGTTAAACAGGCCAATTTTTTTACCACATCATTTTGGTGGCATGACATTAAATCAAGCAAGGTTTCATGTTTTTCTGATCATTTTTTAATTTTTTGGAATTAAAATGCCATGGCATGCACTCCATGCTTGTGCCCATGCCTTGACACCAATATGTTTGAAAATTCATTCGAATTTACTGCACATGGAATTAACTCGCACACAAGTACACAAAAATATGATTTTTTTCAAACCGTTTTGGTTAGGCGGTGCATGTAGATGTAGTTCAAAGTTGAATTACGGTCATTAAATGGTTAGAAAATCACTTAAATGTCTTTAGAAGGTCAAATGACCCCTGAAATTTACCAAATTTTCACATGACAGTTGTATTAGTGCACGTTAAGCGAGGGAAAAATTTGAAGGCCGTGAAGAGGAAGCTATCTCCCGTTCATCATCAAACATGCATTGTTCCTCTGGGAACCACGAACCTTCTAGCGAGTTGCTCCGGTTTGTGAGGGGCATGTGTCCAAACGTTAAATCAAACATGCCAATTTTTTACCACATCATCTTGGTGGCATGACACTACATCAACCAAGGTTTCATGTGTTTCGATCATTTTCTATTTTTTGAATTAAAATGCCATGTCACTCCATGCATACGTATGCATGTGTCCATGTCGTGAGACCAATATGTTTGAAAATTCCTTCTAATTTACTGCACATGGAATTAACTCGCACACAAGTACACAGATATGATTTTTCAAACCGTTTTGGTTAGGCGTTGCATGTAGATGTAGTTAAAATTTGAATTACGGTCATTAAATGGTTAGAAAAATCACTTAAATGTCTTTCAAAGGTCCAATGACCCCTAGAATTTTCCGAAATTTCACATTACAGTTGTAGTAGTGCACGTTAGACGTTGAAAAAATTTCAAAGCCGTAAGAGGAAGCTATCTCCCGTTCGTCGTCAAACATGCATTGTTCCCTCTCGGAACCACGAACCTTCTAGCGAGTTGCTCCGGTTTGTGAGGGGTGTGTGTCCAAACTTTCGTCAAACATGCCAATTTTTTACAACATCATCTTGGTGGCATGACATTAAATCAAGCAAGGTTTCATGTTTTACTGATAATTTTTAATTTTTTGGAATTAAAATGCGATGGCATGCACTCCATGCATGTGCCCATGCCTTGACACCAATATGTTTGAAAATTCCTTCGAATTTACTGCACATGGAATTAACTTGCACACAAGTACACAAAAATATGATTTTTCAAACCGTTATGGTTAGGCGTTCCATGTAGATGTAGTTCAAAGTTGGATTACGGTCATTAAATGGTTAGAAAATCACTTAAATGTCTTTAAAAGGTCAAATGACCCCTGAAATTTACCAAATTTTCACAAGGCAGATGTATTAGTGCATGTTAAACGTAGGAAAAAAATTTGAAGACCGTAAGAGGAAGCTATCTCCCGTTAAATGCGTCACACATGCATTGTTCCTCTCGGAACCACGAACCCTCTAGCGAGTTGCTCCGGTTTGTGAGGGGTGCGTGTCTAAACGTTCATCAAACATGCCAATTTCTTTACCACATCATCTTGGTGGCATGACATTACATCAACCAAGGTTTCATGTGTTTCTCATCATTTTTCTATTTTTTGAATTAAAATGCCATGTCACTCCATGCATATGTATGCATGTGTCCATGTCGTGAGACCAATATGTTTGAAAATTCCTTCTAATTTACTGCACATGGAATTAACTCGCACACAAGTACACATATATGATTTTTCAAAACATTTTGGTTAGGCGTTGCATGTAGATGTAGTTCAAATTTTAATTACAGGTCATTAAATGGTTATAAAATCACTTAAATGTCTTTAAAAGGTCAAATGACCCCTAGAATTTTCCAAAATTTCACATTACAGTTGTAGTAGTGCACGTTAGACGTAGAAAAAATTTGAAGGCCGTAAGAGAAAGCTAATTCCCGTTCGTCATCAAACATGCATTGTTCCCTCTCGGAACCACAAACCTTCTAGCGAGTTGCTCCGGTTTGTCAGGGGTGTGTGTCCAAACTTTCGTCAAACATGCCAATTTCTTTACCACATCATCTTGGTTGCATGACATTACATCAACCAATAATTCATGTGTTTATGATTTTTTTTGGAATTAAAATGCCATGCCACTCCATGCATACGTATTCATGCATATGTGTCCATGTTGTGATACAAATATGTTTGAAAATTCCTTCTAGTTTCTTGCACATGGAATTAACTCGCACACAAGTACACAAATATGATTTTCAAACCGTTTCAGTTACGCGTTGCATCTAGATGTAGTTCAAATTCGATACGGTCATTAAATGGCTAGAAATCACTTAAATGTCTTTAAAAGGTCAAATGACCCCTAGAATTTTCAAAAATTTCACATTACAGTTGTAGTAGTGCACGTTAGACGTTGAAAAAAATTTGAAGGCCGTAAGAGGAAGCTATCTCCCGTTCATCATCAAACATGCATTGTTCCCTTTCGGAACCACGAGCCTTCTAGTGAGTTGCTCCGGTTTGTGAGGGGTGTGTGTCCAAACTTTGGTCTAACATGCCATTTTTTTGACCACATCATCTTGGTGGCATGACATTACATCAACCAAGGTTTCATGTGTTTCTTATTTTTTTTAATTTTTTGGAATTAAAATACCATGTCACTCCATGCTTAATTGTGTCATAGCCGTTAGACCAATATGTTTGAAAATTCCTTCCAATTTCTTGCACATGGAACTAAATCGCACACAAGTACCACGAAATATGAGTTTTCAAACCGTTATAGTTAGGCATTTGCATGTACATGTAGTTCAAATTTCAATTACGGTCATTAAATGGCTAGAAAATCACTTAAATGTCTTAGAAGGTCCAATGACCCCTGAAATTTTCCAAAATTTGACATGACAGTTGTATTAGTACTACAAACTTTCTTGTTCATTTAAAGCACTATCCATTGGCACTTTATTCCAAATTCATCTTTCATAGCTAATAAAAAATATCTACAATATCACACACAATTGTTTTCTAGGAACCGTTTGCGATGAAAATATCTTGGTCTATTTAAGTCTCCCTCCTTAAGCTTCGCCGGCTGGTCTGCTCTAGTGTCGGCAACTCCCGAATCCACGAATCTCGATCCCCATTCCCGCACCCCCTTCTTGCAAAGATGACGTCGTGGAAATGCTTCATGAGGGCCCGTACAATGGCCACGTCCCCCCCGAGCGCCGCCGCCTGCGCCGAGAGCGCGGCCACCTACGCCGAGTGTGCCGCCGCATCCGCATTGAGCGCGGTCGCTTCCGCCGACAGGGCGTCTGCGACAGCCGACAGAAGCTGCGGCCGATACGATCTGTTCTTCTTCTTGACGGGCGGCTGCAAACGCCGAGAGGCTCGAGCTGCCGTCCGTGCCGCTGATGTTGCCCTGGCCCGGGTCGAGGCCATCCACACCAATATCGAGGATGCACACGCCAAGATATTCTAGGCCACCTCAGAATCCGGCATGCAACCCACGTCTGGAAAGGTGGCGGTGGCCATGGAGCACCTGCTTCCTCATGAGGTCGCCAAGAGGGTGCTGGAGATGCAGGAGGTGGCGGAGATCGAGGAGCGCTGGGAGGAGGAGTTGCGCGTGGCCGAGGTCGAGGTAGAGAACAGTCTGTCCATCGAGGAATCAGCGGTGGAGTACCAACACGAGCTCTAGCGCAATCGACACCGCAACACGCTTGTCCTTCTTCTTGGAGTTAGTCTTCCCCTGTGGCCATGGCTTTTCGCCCTCCCCAAGCTCCTCCATGGCTTCCTTCCCCCCACATGCCATAGTGGTGACATATTGTGCCTTGAACTTCTCCCCATTGATGACCATCCAACAATGGGAGAGGTTGAAGGACTTGCCCTCATGTTGGGCCTTGAATGCCTCCAAAGCTGGAATGCCTACAAATGAATAGCATGCAAGCATATGGGTAAATGGACATGCAAGTATAACTGATGCGGAGCATCCTACGGACATCACCATGTCAAGATTCCATTTGGCAAGTGACACGTGCGACATCTACTTCACATACACAAAGGTGAATCATCTCCTTTACACGTGTTCACTTGACCCCTTCAAGGATGGTATGCTACTTGACACTCCTCTCGTGTGCATGCATACATATTACCGGAGCTTCACCATCGACGAGGAGGAGTGCGAGTGCATGTGTACGACTACACCATCTGCGAGGGAAGCATGGAGGAGAAGATGGAAGAAAGGAGAAGAAAGCGGAGCGGGCTGCTGGAGCCGGGCGGATGCGGACCTCCATCCGGATCATCGGGACTCAGCTGGATCATATAGACCCTCTCCCGGATCTCCCGACTACGACGACGAGAAGGACATCATAGACCCAGACGAAGCCGGATCATCCGGACCCCCACCCGGATCATCCGGCCTTGCATGCGTGCAACATCTTGGGCCGAGGCGTGTGTACCCGTTTCGCCCCCTCACTTACCCGTTCATGGCTTAGACCATAAAGAGTCATCCTCACTATTGCAGGATGCTGCTAATGCGACACTACGATCAGAGACCCTTCGAGAAGCGTATGCGATGCAATGATCGCAAATGGTGGTGTAGGAAAACCGTCAGAAATGTATAAAATGTTTGCGATGACGGATGCATCAAACACGGTTCAGGTTTTAGTTGCGTGTGCGATGAAGGGCATACGGTTCAGTTCAATTAACTGTTTGCGATTAGGAGGAACAAAAGAAACGGGAAGCTAGATGAAGGTGTGTGCGATGTACAGCATATGGTTCACTCGGATGAACTGTTTGTGATTAGGCAACACAAAATAAACGGACAGCCCAATCAAGGTGTGCGCGATGTACAGCATACGGTTCACTCGGATGAACTGTTTGTGATTTGGCAAGAGAACAGAAATGGTTCAATATAACAAGATGTGTGTGATATGCGGTAATCAGGTTTGTAATTAGAAATGTGTGCAAAGATCGATAATAACGTAGACGATTGCTTCTAATAAGACGTATGTGATATGCTCTGTCTACACAACATCTATTGGCCATTGTGGGACGGGCGGTCATCCGGATATGCCATAAGGATGTGAAGAGGAATTCCTATCAGCAAGGACTAGCTGTTCCACCGGTAGCTCATGTAAGAAAACTATCAAGTTAAGTGTGCTCAAATTTGGAGAAGCCCTCGGATGGGTATTTGGATGGGAAGTCGTGTCGATGTTAAATTAGGTGATGGGATGGGTCATTTCGGTCAAATGACTGAAATGCCCCATTCCCTCAGCTAATTTAACCTCGAGGTCCTTGTTTTTTTATTATTGTTTAACACATGTTAAAGAAGGTCTACCGCATTACTTTTTGACAATGTGCGATACGTGGCATACAGTTGATCCATCCAACCTATTTGTGATGGAATATGTCGTGTGTGTTGTGGGTAAACGCTTAGTAGTATTCAACTATTTGGGATTGATGAATTCATCACCGACGGGGTCCCTAGTGTGGTCCGTGTTCATCTGATCATCATCTACTTCTTGTCCTAGCTCGATGCTAAGTTTCCATTAATTGATGGCGTTTTATGAACACGCCACCGTTTCCCGCCATTTCCTCACCTGTTTCCCGCCACCCTGCTATATTGTGCATAGGGGGCGTGTGACGCACGGAGGCGACAAACGTAACCTGTAGCACATCCACCTTTTCTAAGCATGCCAACCCACCAAAGCGCTGCCTCTGCCATCAACCTCGTCGACGAGGAAAACGAGCAGGCGCCACGGCCCGTCGAGGCAGAGGCGCTCCCCGGCAACGCGATGGATGACGTTGTGATGCATCATCACCAGGGTTGAGCAGACCTTTGGCGCATGGCGCTTGAGCACCACGGATCAAGATAGGCATGTCGGTGACGACAGTGCAACTTCGCCACACAACATGATCGATGGCGGCGCCGCAAAGCAAGCTAAGCGGCGTCGCGCCCGATAAGCGGCGGCTTCGCCGCACGGCAAGACCGTTGGGCGCCCATGAGCGAGGCGCGGTGCACCGCCGCAAGAGCGGATCCATCGGCACTTGCCTGCTGTCGACATGGCGTGCAGCTGGGTAGACGTCCCGTAAGTACCCCCATTCCTTGCCAGGAGTGGGCAGAGGCCCTCAGCGTCGTACTTGCACCAGATGCCGGCCATGCCGTACTTGCACCGGACGCCCGCCGTGCCGTTCGCATGGGTGCCGCCGTTCGCCTTGTCCGCGGCCCGCTGGATGCCAACGCGCTGGTCCGTAGGCTCGACCGCCTCCTTGGCCCAGGTGTCCACCTGGGCGCAGTAGAGGAACATGGCCGTCGCATCCTCGAGTTGGTGATCTTCGATGAAATAGCCAACTTGGAGCTCGAGATCGCGCTCCAGATGTACCGCGAGCGTGTCGACCGCTTGGACAAACACCTGCACGAGTTCAGGCAGAGCCAAGAGCTACCCTAGGCAAGGGTTGCTGGTCATGGTCTCATGGACGCGTTTTATTTTGAAAAGTTGTTTCGACGTGGATAGCTTTGTATTCACAGCAATCATAGTATTGCTCTGTTTCAATGTGTGTACTCTATTTTCCATTCTTATATGTTATTTTCAATGTGTGTATATACACTTTCCATTCTGTATATGTGGATGATAACAACTAGATTCATATTAGTATACAAAAACAAATAAAAAATGGAATTCATAATATATATATATATATTAATTGTTCATTAGATCATCACAGAATATATATATATATATATATATATATATATATATAATATCATCACATATACATGATGATACTTAACTACTAGGTACAATGCATAAAATTGAAAATGAACAATACTAAAACTAATAATCCCTCACAGGGCGATATTCCGGCAGCCCCTCGGCCAGCTCCTTGGTGTGGCGTCTTCCCGATCTTGGAGGCAGTACTCCGACTCCTCCGCCTTGCAGCGCTTGACGTACCGATCTGCCTCTTGCTGGCAGACGCGTGCGGCCGATCTTGCCATTTCGTTGGGCATCCACCGAAGCTCCTCGTCGGTGGCATGCTGGAGCTTATCGGCCCACCTCCACGCAGCAACGAGGCGCCTAGCGCCTATGACCTTCCTCGTGAAGTACCCGTCTTCGTACACCTCCTCGACACAACGATGCGCCCGCCCCCAAAGCTCTGCCGCCTTGTTTTCTCGGGCGGCATCACGGGCTTCACAGGCCGCCTGTACCTCGCTTCCTCCTCTGCTATCTCCTTCTTGAACGCCACTTGTCTAGCTTTCTCAGCCGGCGGCAGCGACTTCCACAGACAAAGACTGTACTAGCCCGAAAACCAATCCAAAGTTGGGGGTCCGGTGCAACCTCGTCAGCCGGCGCATAGGTGTCCTCGTCGCTGCTAATCGAATGAGCGTCCTCGGGGGGCGGCGACTCCTCGTCGGCGCGTGGGCAGACCAGCGGCGCCATGGCAGAGATTTGAGAGAGAGAGAGAGAGAGAGGGCGAGCGAGGGGAGGATGTAGATGAGAATGCAGGCGGGACGATGCGAGAAAGGTATTATTTATTGGCGGCCGGAATCTAGATCGACGGGGACAATACACACGCCGGTCGCCGGAATTTACGAGTACTGTAGTTTGAATTACACACAATTCCCACAGCAAATCCGTGTGTGAAAATGATAGCTGACGGTTTCCAATACAGAAGCGTGTCTGATTAATGATCCCCGCCAATCACCTACCAAACCTTGAGCCGCGAGATAGAGTGCCAATCGTGTGGGGGCCAATTTTCTTGCCAGATCTTTACATTTTCTTTTTTGAACACCAGATATTTACATCGTCTGATGATTTTTTAACTCGCACACAAGTACACAAAAATATGAATTTTCAAACCGTTTTGGTTAGGCATTGAATGTAGATGTAGTTCAAATTTGAATTACGGTCATTAATGGTTAGAAAATCACTTAAATGTCTTTGAAAGGTCAAATGACCCCTGAAAATTTCCAAATTTTCACATGATAGTTGTATTAGTGCATGTTAAATGTAGGGAAAAAATTTGAAGGCAGTAAGAGGAACCTATCTCCCGTTCATCAACAAACATGCAATGTTCCCTCTCGGAACCACGAACCTTCTAGTGAGTTGCTCCGGTTTGTGAGGGGTGTGTGTCCAAACTTTCGTCAAACAGGCCAATTTTTTTACCACATCATCTTGGTGGCATGACATTAAATCAAGCAAGGTTTCATGTTTTCCTGATCATTTTTTAATTTTTTGGAATTAAAATGCCATGGCATGCACTCCATGCTTGTGCCCATGCCTTGACACCAATATGTTTGAAAATTCATTCGAATTTACTGCACATGGAATTAACTCGCACACAAGTACACAAAAATATGATTTTTTTCAAACCGTTTTGGTTAGGCGGTGCATGTAGATGTAGTTCAAAGTTGAATTACGGTCATTAAATGGTTAGAAAATCACTTAAATGTCTTTAAAAGGTCAAATGACCCCTGAAATTTACCAAATTTTCACATGACAGTTGTATTAGTGCACGTTAAACGTAGGAAAAAATTTGAAGGCCGCAAGAGGAAGCTATCTCCGTTCATCATCAAACATGCATTGTTCCCTCTCGGAACCACGAACCTTCTAGCGAGTTGCTCCGGTTTGTGAGGGCATGTGTCCAAGCGTTAAATCAAACATGCCAATTTTTTACCACATCATCTTGGTGGCATGACACTACATCAACCAAGGTTTCATGTGTTTCGATCATTTTCTATTTTTGAATTAAAATGCCATGTCACTCCATGCATACGTATGCATGTGTCCATGTCGTGAGACCAATATGTTTGAAAATTCCTTCTAATTTACTGCACATGGAATTAACTCGCACACAAGTACATAGATATGATTTTTCAAACCGTTTGGGTTAGGCGTTGCATGTAGATGTAGTTAAAATTTGAATTACGGTCATTAAATGGTTAGAAAAATCACTTAAATGTCTTTGAAAGGTCCAATGACCCCTAGAATTTTCCGAAATTTCACATTACAGTTGTAGTAGTGCACGTTAGACGTTGAAAAAATTTCAAAGCCGTAAGAGGAAGCTATCTCCGTTAAATCGTCAAACATGCATTGTTCCCTCTCGGAACCCACGAACCTTCTAGCGAGTTGCTCCGGTTTGTGAGGGTGTGTGTCCAAACTTTCGTCAAACATGCCAATTTCTTTACCACATCATCTTGGTGGCATGACATTAAATCAAGCAAGGTTTCATGTTTTTACGATCATTTTTAATTTTTGGAATTAAAATGCCATGGCATGCACTCCATGCATGTGCCCATGCCTTGACACCAATATGTTTGAAAATTCCTTCGAATTTACTGCACATGGAATTAACTCGCACACAAGTACACAAAAATATGATTTTTCAAACCGTTATGGTTAGGCGTTCCATGTAGATGTAGTTCAAAGTTGGATTACGGTCATTAAATGGTTAGAAAATCACTTAAATGTCTTTAAAAGGTCAAATGACCCCTGAAATTTACCAAATTTTCACAAGGCAGATGTATTAGTGCATGTTAAACGTAGGAAAAAAATTTGAAGACCGTAAGAGGAAGCTATCTCCCGTTCGTCGTCACACATGCATTGTTCCCTCTCGGAACCACGAACCCTCTAGCGAGTTGCTCCGGTTTGTGAGGGGTGCGTGTCTAAACGTTCGTCAAACATGCCAATTTCTTTACCACATCATCTTGGTGGCATGACATTACATCAACCAAGGTTTCATGTGTTTCTCATCATTTTTTTTTGAATTAAAATGCCATGTCACTCCATGCATATGTATGCATGTGTCCATGTCGTGAGACCAATATGTTTGAAAATTCCTTCTAATTTACTGCACATGGAATTAACTCGCACACAAGTACACATATATGATTTTTCAAAACATTTTGGTTAGGCGTTGCATGTAGATGTAGTTCAAATTTTAATTACAGTCATTAAATGGTTATAAAATCACTTAAATGTCTTTAAAAGGTCAAATGACCCCTAGAATTTTCCAAAATTTCACATTACAGTTGTAGTAGTGCACGTTAGACGTAGAAAAAATTTGAAGGCCGTAAGAGAAAGCTAATTCCGTTAGGTCATCAAACATGCATTGTTCCTCTCGGAACCACAAACCTTCTAGCGAGTTGCTCCGGTTTGTCGTGGGTGTGTGTCCAAACTTTCGTCAAACATGCCAATTTCTTTACCACATCATCTTGGTTGCATGACATTACATCAACCAATAATTCATGTGTTTATGATTTTTTTTGGAATTAAAATGCCATGCCACTCCATGCATACGTATTCATGCATATGTGTCCATGTTGTGATACAAATATGTTTGAAAATTCCTTCTAGTTTACTGCACATGGAATTAACTCGCACACAAGTACACAAATATGATTTTCAAACCGTTTCAGTTACGCGTTGCATCTAGATGTAGTTCAAATTCGATACGGTCATTAAATGGCTAGAAATCACTTAAATGTCTTTAAAAGGTCAAATGACCCTAGAATTTTCAAAATTTCACATTACAGTTGTAGTAGTGCACGTTAGACGTTGAAAAAAATTTGAAGGCCGTAAGAGGAAGCTATCTCCCGTTCATCATCAAACATGCATTGTTCCCTTTCGGAACCACGAGCCTTCTAGTGAGTTGCTCCGGTTTGTGAGGGGTGTGTGTCCAAACTTTGGTCTAACATGCCATTTTTTTGACCACATCATCTTGGTGGCATGACATTACATCAACCAAGGTTTCATGTGTTTCTTATTTTTTTTAATTTTTTGGAATTAAAATACCATGTCACTCCATGCTTAATTGTGTCATAGCCGTTAGACCAATATGTTTGAAAATTCCTTCCAATTTACTGCACATGGAACTAAATCGCACACAAGTACACGAAATATGAGTTTTCAAACCGTTATAGTTAGCTGTTGCATGTACATGTAGTTCAAATTTCAATTACGGTCATTAAATGGCTAGAAAATCACTTAAATGTCTTAGAAGGTCCAATGACACCTGAAATTTTCCAAAATTTGACATGACAGTTGTATTAGTACTACAAACTTTCTTGTTCATTTAAAGGACTATCCATTGGCACTTTATTCCAAATTCATCTTTCACAGCTAATAAAAAATATCTACAATATCACACACAATTGTTTTCTAGGAACCGTTTGCGATGAAAATATCTTGGTCTATTTAAGTCTCCCTCCTTAAGCTTCGCCGGCTGGTCTGCTCTAGTGTCGGCAACTCCCGAATCCACGAATCTCGATCCCCATTCCCGCACCCCCTTCTTGCAAAGATGACGTCGTGGAAATGCTTCATGAGGGCCCGTACAATGGCCACGTCCCCCCCTAGCGCCGCCGCCTGCGCCGAGAGCGCGGCCGCCTACGCCGAGTGTGCCGCCGCATCCGCATTGAGCGCGGTCGCTTCCGCCGAGAGGGCGTCTGCGACAGCCGACAGGGCAACTGCGGCGACCGATCTGACTGCGGCTCTGCGGCAACTGCAACGCCGAGAGGCTCGAGCTGCCGTCCGTGCGCTGATGTTGCCACGGCCCGGTCGAGGCCATCCACACCAATATCGAGGATGCACACGCCAAGATATTCTAGGCCACCTCGGACTCCGACATGCAACCCACGCCACGGAAAGGTGGCGGTGGCCATGGAGCACCTGCTTCCTCATGAGGTCACCAAGCGGGTGCTGGAGATGCAGGAGGTGGCGGAGATCGAGGAGCGCTGGGAGGAGGAGTTGCGCGTGGCCGAGGTCGAGGTAGAGAAGAGTCTGTCCATCGAGGAATCAGCGGTGGAGTACCAACGCGAGCTCTAGCGCAACCACTACTACGAGCACTACAACCTTGAGGGTGGCCGAGGACAAGGATGCGGTCGACTTCAGCAGGGGGACACGGAGTCCACTAACGGCGGCATGTCGCCAGGACAAGTCATCAACGACTCATCTCACACCGGTGATGCATAGGCCGGCGCGGCGGCGGATTTTTAGTTATGCGTACTTAGGCTTTGTTCTTAATGCTGGTCTTTTGTTAGAGAAATGTTTAGGTCAACTGGATCTGTGTAATTACTAAAATTGCTAGATTCAGTAAGTATGGTCTGTCTGCTGTATGCTCTTTTGTGTGCCCAAATTAGCAGGCGATGTTCAATTATGCAATGACGTACCCGGGGAAATTTCCACCAAAATTTGAATTATCAAACTCATCCCATGCGCGTAAAGCAGAAGAATCATTTGTGATGCACACAATCGTTCAAAGTGAATGGTCCAGCGGCACCGCGCGCGTTCAAAGTGAATGTGCCCATGCCTTGAGACCAAAATTTGAATTATCAAACTCATCCCATGCGCGTAAAGCAGAAGAATCGTTTGCGATGCACACAATCGTGCAAAGTGAATGGACCGGCGGCACCGCGCACAAAGTTTCACTCCACATTTCCAAAAAAAATGCCTACCGCCAAAATATCTACCCACCCCCCTTCCACACCCCCTTTTCTCCCGACCACAAGTCACATTTCCCCTGTTTCCTCCTTCCTTCCTTCCTTCCTTGCTAAGCTATAGCCGCTTCCTCGCTCTCGCCGTCTCGCATCCTACCGACGGGGTCGCCATGGTCTTCTTCAAAGACATATCTAGTGTTCCTCCTCCGCAACTACTCCTTCACCACCCGGGTATGCCTCCCTTCTCTCTCTCGGGCTATGACTTGGAATGAAGGATTTTTACCCGGAGGTCGATTTGAGTTGTTTCTTCCTCTTGTAGCTCCCTAAGACCATCAGTGGCAATGAATGGAGCGGGGTGGCTGAAGATCTATCTGCTCGTTGTCACCATCAATCTCCATGCGTGAAGCTACTTGCGTTTGATTCTTTGGACACTGGGAGGAAGTTTCTGGCATGTGCAAAGAAGGTTAGACCCTCTTCCTTTGTTACAAATCTGTCAGGACCCCGATCCTAAGTCACACCGATCTAGCAAGTAACACATCATATCACTTTGCGGCCTCACGCACGGTATTCCCACGGGTGTCGCCTTACCATGGCCCGGGACCGTTTGCGTCTTTTGGCTCACGTATATGATAGTGTCGCTAGCATCCATATGACAAAGAACCGGGCCGACATGGCTAGTCGTGAACCCAAAGCGGCGCTAACCTATGGGGACAGGCATACATGAATCACATCGAACATGTCGGTCATCAACGGATATATTCGGGCTGTAGCACTTGGCTAACAGGACTCCGGTATCCCGGGCTGTAGCAGGCTAGGCAGGACTCCGAATAACACGCGTGACATTTCCCGAAGAACGGACATAGGAACGAAGTGAAACACATGCCCGGCCGATCAAGTGTCCAAGCGGTAGTCTTGGGCTAGCAGGACTCCGGTGAACCGACATGTAGCGGACTACTATCGCTCGAAGCACGAGACTACATTTCCCCATATGAGAGGCTGCCAAGGATAAACAACTAGTTTGTCGGATCCCACACATACCAAGCATTTCAAACATACACACATTATACTTGATATGCGTAGATACAACATGGCGTCACAACATAACCCTACGACTCAGATATTTAATCAATAGGCTCCGAGAAGCGAGATATTACAAACATGGGTCTCATGACCCAACACTCAAGCATACAAGTCAAAACACAAGCGGAAGCTAAACATATGCAATCTGAGACAACTATAAATGAAAAAAGGCTGAGAAGCACGACTATCTACCGAGATCCTGCCGAGGACACAAGATCGTAGCTGAGGTAACAAGCTAAACGTCGAAGTCCACGCGGAACTACTAGCGAGGCCCAGCGTCTCTACGCAAAACATAAAATAAGCAAACGTGAGTACAAACGTACTCAACAAGACTTACATCAGATCTAGCTACATATGCATCATTATCAAAAGGGGGTGGTGGAGTTTGGCTGCAGCAAGCCAGCTTTGACTCAGTGGCTATCCTGAACTACGACTGCAATTAACTCTTTGAGGTGGCGCACACGAGTCCACATATTCACCATATCAATACACCACTATGGACCCGCTCCCGTCTCCCTACGAGAACGCCATCCATAGCACTCACGCTTATCTTGCGCATTTTAGGGTATCCACTTTCACTTGTCTATGAACTGATATAGGCAACCCAGAAGTCCTTCTCCGTGGACACGGCTATTCGAATAGATCATATTAAACCCTGCAGGGTGTACTTCTTCACACACGCTCTCACCACTTACCGCCGTTTACACGACATGTACTCGGCAACCTTCAAGCGGAAGCCCAACGTGGGTGTCGGCCACGGCCTACCTAAACACACAAGTCCCAAGTCCAGGTTTATCGCCTATTCGGGTTCCATCCACAGGGAGTCCGGCCGAGGTTTCCCATACAGCCCCGAACGATGTGTGCAGGGTTCCGAGATACCAAGCGGGCACTTTCGGTACACAGACCCACGGTGCCTACCGCAACACAACCCACCCCTAAGGTCAGCGTTGCGATGGCCCCTGACATGCTACAAACACGAAACTACTTGCAACTCCGGACCGAGGTCAAGAGTGGTTAAGAAGCCGAGAGGGTCCATTGGTTTCGGGCCCAATGCGTGGTGGTAACTGTTTCATGGATCACAAACACAGATCTCAGTTCACGAGGGCGGCTGCAATGAGACAACCCACCATGTACTCCTGCATGGCCTCTCACCGCTACCTTTACCAAATCGTGTTCACACACTTAGCTCACACACGATGGGACATGTTCACCCACCTCCGATTCATCCCCGATGAATCAGACCTGACTCAACTCTAAGCAGTAGCAGGCATGACAACAAGCATAAATGAGTAGGCACAACATGGCTCAAACAATTCCTACTCATGCTAGTGGGTTTCATCTATTTACTGTGGAATGACAGGTCATGCAAAGGATCAAGGGGTTCAGCTACCGCAGCAAGTAACAGTTGAATCGATGTTGTCCTAATGCACTCAAATAGAGCAGCAGCGAGAGAGTGGGATTATATCGGAATGAACAAGGGGTTTTGCTTGCACGGCATACGAAGATAATAGTTCTTCATCGGTGTCATCGAATAATCATCGTCGGTACATCGTCTACCGAGAGGGGACAATTACCGGCAAACAAGAGAGAACACA
Source organism: Aegilops bicornis (assembly GCA_021605145.1). NCBI lineage: Eukaryota > Viridiplantae > Streptophyta > Magnoliopsida > Poales > Poaceae > Aegilops > Aegilops bicornis. The sequence goes on along the minus strand of CM038671.1, from coordinate 552,264,077 downwards.
ATCAATGCAATGCACATTCACATGAATGACATGTCATATTAAGGTACTGAATTCACCTAATGCAATAATAACCCAAGTTAGTTGAAGTGGAATTCAAACAAGGTTGAACTCCAACTCCAAATGCTATTTCATAAGTTACCCTAATCATGATTCATCCTATTCAGTGAGGTTCACTTGTTCAAACATGCATGATCATGGCATAAACAGATTCTTCATATTTTTCTGATCATTTTCATATATAAATTATTTAATTTGAGATTCTGATTAAAAGTTATAAGCATTTGAAATTTGAATTATATTACGAAATTTGCTATATTAGAATAAATCCAGAAATTCATTTATTGCGTCAGCATGAGGTCAGCGTGACGTCAGGGGTCAACGGGGTCGTCCAGGTCAAACTGACCAGTGGGACCCGCATGTCAGTAGTTAGTTTAACTAATTAATTTTAATTAGAACTAATCTAATTAGTTAACCGGGGGGGTCCACCTGTCATTGACAGAGGCGCTAATCCCGCGTTGACTCGGGCTTTGACACGCTGCGGGGCCCATTGTCGGTGTCTAAGGGTGGTTAGCTGGCGAGGATTAGTGCTAATGGCGAGGCCACGTCGGCTCGCCGGAGTTTCACCGACGGCGACCCAAAACTGGCGGCAACTTCGCGGAGTTGGGCTGCAGGCGACGGATGGATGCTTGAAGGCCACCAGAGGGTAGCCAGCGCTCGACCGCGTCTAGCGAGTGATCGGAAGGTCTCGGAGTCGCCGGAGATGACGACGGCGAGCAAGCGGGCGGCCGGAGCTCGGGCGAAGCTCGAGCTCGGCTGCGGCGTGCTAGAGGGGAAGCGGAGGCGCCACGGGTCCCTGGTGCTGCCAGTGAGGGCGGTGGTGAGGTTGGCTTGGTCATTGGGGCTCCAGCCACGCCCGGCTGACGAGGCACGGCGGGCGAGCCGGCCGTAGTGGCGACAGTGGCTAGAGAGGGGGCAACGAACCGGGGACGCGCGGCGAGGGGCGTAGGAGCTCACCGTGAGTGCGATGATGGCATCGGCGAGCTCGGGGAGGCACCGGAGCCGATGAATTCGACGGCGAGGTCCGGCGGGTCCGGGAAGGGGAAAAATGGCGGGGCGGCGCCTCGGGGTGCTCCGGCGTCGGGAGACTCGGTGAGGAGGGTGAGGGTGGAGTGGCGGAGCTTGTGGGCTAGTCGGGGAGGAGAGGGGTGGCGGTGGCAGTGAGCAGGCGACGGTGGCGACGAGGCCGCTCGGTCCGGGCGAGAGAGAGGGAGCAGAGGAGAGGGAGGGGTCGGGAGAGAGTGAGAGAGAGCCAGGGGCGCGTGGCTCTCCGTGGCGTCGTCTAGGAGGGGCCGGGGAAGCAGGAGGTGGCCGGGGAAGCAGGAGGTGGCGCGCTCGGCGCGGTCGCCGTGTCCCTCCTCTGCCTCTTGGCAGAGGTAGGCGACAGCGGCGGTTGGTGGGCTGGAGCCACCAATTGGGCCCAGCCGAGGGAGGGAGAAGGCTGGGCTGGTGGGCTGCGCAGTGAGGCCAGTCTGGTTCTCTCCTTTCCTTTTCTATTTCTATTTTACATTTGTTTTAGTTTAGTAAAATACTAAACTATTTAAATAAATCCTGAAAATAATTGTGGGCATTAACTAAATTATTACAGAGGCCCTTAACTATTTTCAGAATTGTTGGAGCATTTAAAAATAATATTAATAGTATTTAAATGCCCCAATTCAAATACAATATGGTTTATTCAAAAATCCAAAATGTCTTGGAAAAATATCCATCACCTCTGGATATGGTTTTCACCTTTTTCCATTAATCATGAACATTTTGCAAACCACTTTGGGTTTTGAAAATATTTTTGAATGTAAACCTATTTGAATTGCTTTAGCGCTAGGGCTTGATCATCCCCATTTCAAATTTCTTGGAAGTTAAACATGATGCATGGATGCAATGCTACTAGCTACAAACAAGCTCTAGGGCTGATCTGGGGCTGTGACAAAATCATTTGTTAGATGTGATTCAGACACTGTCACGGTCCCAACCCATTCATACCACACCTTCAAACAAACAAATCCTAAGAAAGTGTCACAGTTTGTACCTAGTATCTTAAATTGTTGCCATCTCATTAGCGGTGCCATTAGAAAATTATTTGGCCCCGCTTCAGCAGTTTGTGCAGCCAACTTTGGTCCACACATCTGAGCAGCCAAGCAGTAAAATAGTAAATCTTTATGGCACGAAGGAACTGTGCATCAGAGCAACTACGTGCTCCGGAGTCTGGGTCCCTGATTTTTTTTCCGCTGCATCGGCTCGCCAGTTTAGGGCACTAGTGCGAGATGTAGCAACAGTTGTCTTTACACCAGTTTTGGCATACATAGTGGACGGCCTTAGTGCTATTAGTTCTATGTTACTAAATGTGTGCATGTACACACCTGTTAGTATCAATTTGCTGTCATCCAAACACTGTCGCTATGTTGTTGCAGTTATATTTACCTTCCTCGTAAAATGTTCAGTTTCTTATTTATTGTACATGAGTATGAACTTGTAGCGTCGTTGTAGTTAATTATAGCTTCTGATGTTCCAAAATTTGGTTGTTTTCTCAGTACCAATTATTTCATTTCCACATTGATCTTTTTGAGAAGATATGTCATAATTAACATGTTTCTTCAGTTTTTCAAAATAAGCATGGGTGAATTTCTATGTTGCTATAAACCCATTTCCCCTACAATTGTTACTGACCTAGTTTTAAACATTATAGGATGAACGGAAGTGTTCTTACTTGGAGTGGGTTGATCAAGAGTGGCCACAGTCTTTGAAGATGTGCCTAACGAAGCTCTGGAGCATGTATGAGGAAGTGAACACAGCTAGGCTTAAAGAAAGTCTTGTCAACGCTGAAGCATATTTCAAGATGCGGGATAAAAAGTTGAAGGTGGAGAATGAGCTCAGATTTTTTTAAAGACTTTGCTAAGATGGTGTTGGCGAAGGAGGAGGCACTTTCCCAGTTGGCCCATGCAAAATGGGTTCTTACTGAACTGAAAGCAGAGGTGGATAAGACGAGCCTGGATGATCTCAATTAGGGAAATGAATATATTGTTCTTATGAAGTTGAACTAGCTATATGGTGTACTGTGTTGTTTTCATGTAGCTACCATATTGTGATGTTATAATATATTTATGTGCCTGATATGAAATTGGCAAACAGTTGTTCGATATGAAATGTGAATTTGCGTAATACTGGAATTATTTATTGTAAACTAATAAACCTGCTAAATGTGTCATGGATCTTTGCAAACGGTTCTAGCAGTAAAAGCGGTTGCGATGGATAGCCCAATGCCATACAGTTTTCTTCATCAAATCGTGTGTGATATAGTTGATAAAAGCAAACAGTTAACCAAGGAAGACCGTGTGTGATAGTTACACCTTTCCCTGGATTGACTACACATAAAATTGTGTGGGATTTACACATAAAACTGTGTGGGATTTACGTCTGAATGGAAACGTTTTCCCTGGATTGACTGTGTGGGATGTACATAAGAACGGAAACCTATTCCTTGGATTGACTGTGTGTGATATACATATGAACGGAAATGTTTTCTGGGATTCACTGTGTGGGATGTACATACCTATGGAAATGATTTCTCGAATTACCGTGTGGGATGTACATACCTATGAAAATGATTTCTGGGATTCACCGTGTGGGATGTACATACCTACGGAAATGATTTCTGGGATTCACCGTGTGGGATGTACATACCTACGGAAATGATTTCTCGGATTCATCGTGCGGGATGTACATACCTATGGAAATGATTGGGTTTTGATGTCTCGCCCGATCGCACACGGCTGGGTCCCAGGAGGGCCTATCCCCGACGATTTCTGGGTCTTGCCGGAAGGACACCCTATCGCACACACTCACTTGGCAACGGTTCCAAATGCCATCACGGAAAGGGGTAAAAACCGTTTGTTTAGGACCGATGCGCACCAGTGCCTCCTCCCCATTTTTAGGGATAGCAAATATGATAGCTCATTTCTAGTTGAGCTTTGATCCTACCTCTACTCTTGAGGGAGAGATAAACCACTCCATTGGCGGCCAAGACCTCCATCTAGGAGAAGAGCCCGAGGGATTCAAGACCCCCATCATGGGAAGGATCATCTAGATCATCAAGCCCCCATCTCCTTTGGATTTGGGATGAACTCTACCTTGTATCTTTCTCTTTGTTGTTCATGCACCCTTGTGGATCTTATGTGTTTGATTGTCTAGTGGACGTGTGATTGGACTTGTTCTTCAGTGTTCCTCTCATGATTTCCCTCGTGTTTCCCCTCATGTTCTTCGTGTTCTCCGTGGGATCCCCTCCATTTCGTGAAAGATCGGCCCCTAGGGTTCCACCCTACATCATCTTGGTATCATGAGCCACGTTGATCATGAATTTGGAGTCTCCCCCACTATTTTCTAGCCTTGTTTTGCTTGATTTCTTCCTAAATTCGAAAATCCCCACCAAAAATACACTACAAAAAAAGACCGTGACATTTTGGACCGAACGAATGTTTTTTCTAGTCATGCTTATGACACTTCTATGACGATAATTGTGACAAAACCCAGTATCATCATAGATATGGTGGGCTCCTACTTCTATGACCAAAAATCATGACAAAAAATGGGCTTTTCATCACAGACGGGCCAGAATCTGTGGTACATGACATTCTTTGGGCCGTCCATGACGGAAAAAACCGTGGTAGAAGCGAGGGCGAGGAAAATATAGGGGAGTTCCCAGTTACAGTGGGTGGTCGGGGCCGAGCGATGCGTGTTTCTCTCATACACGTACGTGCGTGGGTGAGAGGTGTTCGTCTCTAACTGAACCCGAGTGAGGGGTTCGCCTACTAAACCCGAGCTATTACACTGCCGGCTACGTGTTACTGAACCCGAGCGATCGATCGATCTGGCTGTTAACTGAACCCGATCGAGCGATCCCTTCACCACGGCTGCTAACTGAAGCCGATCGAACCTGCTGCCTCTTGATGAACAATGAGCGTTGTTGGGGGGTTGGATGAACAATTCCCGGTGGGGGTTGGATGAACAGGACCCCGTGGTAGTAGAGGCCGTTGCCGCTTGATGAACAAGGCCCCGATCGATCAAACCGGTTGGGGGTGGATGAACAGGACCCCGTGGAGGGCTGGTTGAACAGTAGCCGGTGGAGGGCTGGATGAACAGTAGCCCGTGTAGGGGTGGTTGAACAGGACCGCGTGGAGAGGGCTGGTTGAATAGTAGCCGCTGGAGGAGCGGTGGAGGCTGGATGAACAGTAGCCCGTGGATGACCAGTCGCAGGTGGAAGCTGGAGGAGGTCTACGGTGGATGAACAGTAGCCCGTGGAGGCTGGAGGAGGTCGATGGTGGAGATGAACATTAGCCCGTGGAGTCCCGTTTTGCGGTAGGCCACACCCCTCCCGATGAACATGACCCCCGTTTCAACCGTAATGCTCCAACACAAGTCCGTTTCCTCTGTTTTGCGGTATGCCACACTCCTCCCAATCAATAGGACCCTATTTTGACTGTAGGAGGTCGAAGAGAAGTCCGTTTCCTCCGTTTTGCGGTACGCCACACCCCTCCTGCTGAACAGGATCCTGTTTCGACCGTAGGCGGTCGAACACAAGGCTGTTTCCTCCGTTTTGCGGTACACCACGCCTCGTTTCGATCGGCTGTTCTGTCCAAGCCGGTTGGCTCCCGATGAATAGCACGCGTTCCGTTGCCTCCTGATGAACATGACGACGCAGTTTCTCCATCCCGACCCAGCTGGTTGGCTGATGATAACCCACAAGTATATGGGATCGCAACAGCTTTCGAGGGTAGAGTATTCAACCCAAATTTATTGATTCGACACAAGGGGAGCAAAAGAATATTCTTGAGTATTAGCAGTTGAGTTGTCAATTCAACCACACCTGGATAACTTAGTATCTCAGCAAAGTGTTTAGTAGCAAAAGTGGTATGATAATAAAGGTAACGGTAGCAAAAGTAAAGATAAATATTTTTGGGTTTTGTAGTAGTTATAATGTAGCGGAAAAGTAAATAAGCGAAGAACAGTATGTGAAAAGCTCGTAGGCAATGGATCAGTGATGGATAATTATGCCGGATGCGGTTCCTCATGCAATAGTTATAACATAGGGTGATATAGAACTAGCTCCAAATTATCAATGTAATGTAGGCATGTATTCCGTAAATAGTCATACGTGCTTATGGAAAAGAACTTGTATGACATATTTTGTCCTACCCTCCCGTGGCAGCGGGGTCCTTACGGAAACTAAGGGATATTAAGGCCTCCTTTTAATAGAGAACCGGAAAAAAGCATTAGCACATAGTGAATACATGAACTCCTCAAACTACGGTCATCACCGAGAAGTATCCCGATTATTATCACTTCGGGGTTGTCGGATCATAACACATAATAGGTGACTATAGACTTGCAAGATAGGATCAAGAACACACATATATTCATGAAAACATAATAGGTTTAGATCTGAAATCATGGCACTTTTCGGGCCCTAGTGACAAGCATTAAGCATAGCAAAGTCATAGCAACATCAATCTCAGAACATAGTGGATACTAGGGATCAAACCCTAACAAAACTAACTTGATTACATGGTAAATCTCATCCAACCCATCACCGTCCAGCAAGCCTACGATGGAATTACTCACGCACGGCGGTGAGCATCATGAAATTGGTGATGGAGGATGGTTGATGATGACGACGGCGACGAATCCCCCTCAACGGAGCCCCGAACGGACTCCAGATCAGCCCTCCCGAGAGAGATTAGGGCTTGGCGGCGGCTCCGTGTCGTGAAACGCGATGAACTTTCTCTCTGCTTTTTTTCTCCCCGAGACGGAATATATGGAGTTGGAGTTGAGGCCGGAGGAGGTCTAGGGGGCCCACGAGATAGGGGGGCGCGCCCCCTGTCTCGTGGACAGGCTCTGGGCCCCCTGGTGTATTTCTTTCGCCCAATAATTCTTATAAATTCCAAAAAGTGCATCCGTTGATTTCCAGGTCATTCCGAGAACTTTTCTTTTTTACACATAAAACAACATCATGGTAGTTCTGCTGAAAACAATGTCAGTCCGGGTTAGTTTCTTTCAAATCATGCAAGTTAGAGTCCAAAACAAGGGCAAAAGTGTTTGGAAAAGTAGATACGTTGGAGACGTATCAGCTGACAATGAACAGGACGCCGTCACTGCCTCTCCAGGTACACGAGCCTTGGCCGTACGTATGCGCGAGTAGGCATTCGAGACCCCGCCCGTATGTACGTACGTGGCCGTAATTAATTTCTTGCACCCTGGCTGTACATACGTGTACATGCTATGTGTGCACCTCTACTATGACATGTGCCCTTCCTTACTTGGCCACGGTTCATCGCTGCAGCCTGCAAACGGACCGATCGACCAGTATGTACGTACACGTTCGCGACCAGAATGACAACGCTACGTACGCTTCGACCAGGTGGGTCCCGACTGTCAGGGAGGATAAGGAGGCACTTCCTTGCGTGCGAAGATATAGCTGGTGGGTCCCAGCGGTCAAGGGAAACTTTTTTTCATGAAATATGGTGGCCTATCCGGTGGGTCCCTGCTATCAGGTGGAGGAATCATTATTTTGCGCGTAATAAGGAGGCACTTCCTTGCTGTGGTCATGGACCCAGTTGTCAGCCTCTCCACATATAGTACTCTTCTGATGGAAGTCGTTCCTTAACCACATTGACCACGCCGTACCGAGAGTACCAAGGCGGTGGGCGACGGCGAGGCCTAGGAAGGGGATGACACGGAGCCGGGGAAGACGCGCCAGTGGATGCCCACACGGAGAGGAGTACGAGGGTTCACTGATTCCGCTGCGGTGTGAGGGTGTCGTCGCCACAGAATAACAGGGGGTGTGGGTGAGTAGAGGGATGGGCTGTCCAACGGTGGGAGTAGTAGTAGGGGCAGTGAGGCCTTCGCGGCAGCATACCCGGCCAACGGGAGGCAGGAGGAGGCGGCACGACAGGCGTGGGTTTGTGCGGCTAGAGCAAGAAGACCAGAGGTTGAAGAAGCACTACGGCCATTGGATGGACATCGTACGATCACTGGAGCTAGAATCATTCATATTGACTAAGTTGACAAAGCCCTCCGTCCCCGTCAACTTAGTAGGCCCACAAGTCATCCTCCCACTACGGTGGGTCCCAGCTAGCAGGGGGAGTATTCATTTTTTTGTTCGTAATGAGGCACTTCCTTGCGTGCGAAGATATAGCTGGTGGGTCCGAGCTGATAGCGGGGGGAACGTTTTTTTGTGAAATACAGAGGCCCTTCCGGTGGGTCCCAGTTGTCAGGTGGAGGAATCATTATTTTGCGCGTAATAAGGAGGCATTTCCATGTGTGCGTCCGTGGACCCAGCTGTCAGCCTCTCCACGTACATTCCACTTCCGATGGATGTCGTTCGTTGACCACGCCACCCCAAGAGCACCAGGGCGGTGGACGACAGCGAGGCCTAGTAAGGGAATGACACGGAGCCGGGGAAGACTCGGCAGTGGTTGGCCACGTTGTAGCGACCAGACCTCAAACAGTCTGATCTATGTGCTCAGTGTCATCCCTGGATCAGTAATGCTGACACCACACAGTACTCAGAGGATTTATAACAGAGTAGCAATCACACACTTATTACATCGAATGTCTCAAGAGAGAACTTAAAAAAATAAATATGGCTTAAGGCCATCTAAATACGATAACAGCGGAAGTCTTGGAAGAATAAGCGAGTCCATCAAGTCCAACGGCATCACTGAGTATAGAACCACGACCTAAGCACCTTACTCGTCGTCTCAAAAGTCTGCAACATGAAATGTTCCAGCCGAAACGGGTTGACACATGGAATATCTTTGGCAATGTAACACATAGAGAACAATAATGGATTAAGCTATACTACATGCATATATGGCTGGTGGAAAGCTCTATGGTTCTGATTTTGCGTAAAGCCAATTTTCCCTACTGCAAAGGAATAAATTTGTTTAACTATCATGGTGGTTGTTAAACATTGAGAATGGTTGATGACATTCTCAATCCCAATTAAAAGTACTCATTAAAAACCCAACAATATTAATTAGAAGTAACATGATGAGATTCACATGATATCCAAGTACTAGATACTCAAGATGTCCATAACCGGGGACACGGCTAACCATGATTAGTTTATACACACTGCAGAGGTTTGCGCACTTTTCCCCACAAGACTCGATCGCCTCCGTTGGATTTCTCGCACTACATGATGTTTCAGAAACGGATGACCGAGACATAGTCTTTCGGAAGCGCTAGCACCTTAAATAGGGTAGACTGGTACACCTACTTTCCCCTACATCTGCTAGTCTACCCGTAAGAGTTCGCACAACTTAATCAACTATGCCAGAGCCCATAATGGCTTGTGGCTGCACACATAAGTTTCTAGTTTGAATAATCTCATGATCCCTTTGAGACTTGGTGGCGGTCCGAAGAAATACTGAGTAAGTCTGATGGAAACCAGGTGCCTCAATCCACCCAGATGTGTGTTTAAGTTGCCACCTTAAATAAACCATTAATTAACACTCTCACATCTGTCATGGATACACTCACCCAATCCACGTCTACTAGCATAGCATGGCAATATAAGCAAACGTAGAAGTAACTCCCAAAGGTTTGAAAATAAACAGGTAATAGGTACTACCTCAACTACTTCCAAAAACCAACAATTTAATTAGATCCTAATCATGCAATGTTTGAGGATAGATCTAATGCATAAAAACTAGGTAGTAGAAAACGTATGATCAAAGTGTTACTTGCCTTGATGATGATCCGCGAAACCTAGAGACTCGAAGTAACAGGCGGCGCACTCCGGGTATTCTATCGCAGACAAACAAACAAGCATACAATAAGTACTCATCTAGTGCACAGGTAAAACCCAAATAGATCTAACCAGATAGTTCAACTTAAGAACTCCGGTTTGCAAAAAGAAACAAATCAAACGAAGCAACGTAAGTCAAACGACGAAAGAAAACAGCTCCATTTTACTAATCTGGATCTAAGTCAAATTTTACAGAAGCAAAAACTTGTTTAAGTAGGTTATTCAGAAAGAGGGTTTCGAGGCGAAACTCCAGGCGCTTGAATTGCCTGATTCTGATAAACGAGCGAAAAGTTATACTAAAACAAAAATCAGATCAGGAATCGCGATTAGAAAAATCGCGGATTAAATCCGAGAAAAAGAAAAACGACGAACAGGTTAACGAACGGACGTTCGTTAACTAAACTAATATGACGAACGCGTTCGTTAAAAACGAACGAACGAACGAACGTTCGCTATTTAACCGAACCAAAAAAAACGATCTAAAAAAATAAACCGACGAAAACCGTTCGATTTTTAAAAAACGGCGGCACGGAAGTCGAGGCGCGAACCTCGGCGGGTCGGCGGCGGCAATGGGTCGGCGGTTCGACGACGGCGGGCGGCGGTTCGGCGACGGCAGCGGCGGCGGCGGCGGCGGCGGATCTGGCGATAATGGCGGCGCGTGGCGCTAGGGTTAGGTTAGGGTTTAGGCGTGGGGCGTGGCGGCGGCGGGTGTGGCGGGTCAAGGCGGCGGCTGGGGGCGCTGGGCGCTATTTATAGTGCCCCGAGCGGAGTCCCGCTGGCACGGCCCAGTCGGTCGGCCGCGTTTTTTTAAATAATTTCACAGAAGAAAAATAAAAAGAAATACTAAACGGACTCCAAAAATCCTGAAATAAATTTTCCCGCTTCTAAAATCAAGCGGACTAGATGAACATTTATTTTGGGCCTAAATGCAATTTTGAAAACGCGTATTTTCCTAAATTCAAATAAAAGGCAAAAAACTCCAAAATAAAATATTATTTGATTTTTATTAAATCTTCATTATTTCTTTATTTTGGGAAAGTCATTTTATTCCCTCTCTCATATTTTGACAAGAGAGATAATTGAAGATAAAATAAATAAAATCAAATGATCCTATTTTCAAAATTTGAGAAAACTCAAATATGAAAATAACGAAATCCCCAACTCTCTCCATGGGTCCTTGAGTTGCGTAGGATTTCTAGGATCGAGCCAACAATGCAATAAAAATATGATATGCATGATGATATATGTATAACATTCCAAATTGAAAAGTTGGGATGTGACACACGTGGTGGGAGTACGAGGGTTTACTGGTTCGGCTGTCGTCGCCAGAAAATAACATGAGGTGTGGGTGAGTAGAGGAATCTCCTGGCCAACGATGGAGTAGGGTGGGGCGGTGCGGCCTGTGCGGCAGCACAGCCGGCCACGGGAGGCGGGAGCAGGCAATCCCATCGGCGTTGGTTTGGGCGGCTGAAGCAAGAAGATCAGATATTGAAGAAGCGGCCTGGTAGTTGGATTAACATCCAATGGTCCTTCGCTAGAATCGTTTGTGGACTATGTTGACAAAGCCTTTCAGACACGCCAACCTAGTAGACCCACAAGTCAGCCTCCAAATCTATCCCAAACGACATCTGACCCGAAACTTCTAGCCAGATTCAAATTAATTTAAAAACTAAACATACCTTAATTTATATCCAATGAAATTTTACGCGCACAAAGACAATGAAATTTAGAATATCAAAATCCGAACGAAAAAAGTATTTTGGAACTAATAGCCTGTTCGCTGTATTTTTTCATTTTACAACCCATTTATTATTACTTATAGCCCATTTCTTATTACTTATAGCCCATTTTCTGGGCAAGCCCGAATGCATCCCTCCTCGTCTTGAAAGATTTCCGGCCCAGCAGGGCGTAGAAAAGCAAGTATAGGCCTACGTTGGTTATTCTGCAAAAAAACAAAAAAGCTGGGCTAGCCATTTTCAGAAAGGAAAAAAAACAAATTGGGTTGGTCATGTGGTAAACAGATGACATAAAAGCCTGGGCTAGACGGGCCACAGCTCCCGCACAACCCAGTTGATACCCATCTCCGTCCCGAAAAAATTTATTGTGCGCGCTGCTGGGTCCCTACTGTCATCCTTACCATGTACAGTCATCTCCTTATTCCTCTCGGTTGTTGACCATGTTGACAACACTAGAAGGCGACGCCGCGGCGAGCGAACCAAGGGGGAGGACGATGGTGAGACCTTGGACGGGAACGAATAAGAGCCGGGGAAGATGCACAGAGTTTTAGGGTGCGATGTGGCCACAATGCGTGCGCGACAGCACGAGAGGCGGGAGTAGGCAGTCCCGCCGATGCTAGTTTGGCTTTGGTGGCCGGAGGAAGAAGAGACTGAAGAAACACGACATACATTGAATTTCAATCCAACGGTCAAGGTTGGCACAATCTTTTGTTGACTAAGCCGACACGAAGTAGCATACTTTTTTATATATAGGAAGAAAAAAACTGGGCTCGCCTGATAACATTCCTGATACTACGACCGTTCGATCTTGCGTCACAACTAAAAATGCGAGGAAAATGCGTTTGTCTACTGTCCTCCTCCCAAGGAACGTTTGCCACATAAGTGACTAGCACCCTTGGTTTTCAACCGAGAGGTCTTGGGTTCGAGTCACATGAACTCTCAATTTTGTCCTCTTTCCTTCCTCGCAAAACAAAAAGAAAGAAAATCAAAGACTTGAGAATGCGTACAGAACAAGCTAGTGTACCAGTAAAGAGACGTTGCTGAGTTTTAGAAAAAAGAGAGACGTGCTCCTGTAGTTCGAATCCAAACCTAGACTATAACTCTATGGTGCTATGCTACTCTTCAAGTAATGAAACTGACATATCCAACGTTCACTTGTCCTCTTCTCTACTTACTCTGCCTAGCATCAGAAGCTCTGGCCGCAGCAACCATGTCCGCTGGCTTCTCGTCCACCTGCTCTTTGGCAGGCAACAACCAGATATGCACGAAGTCGCCACCCGTACCATTGCATGTGGGTCTCATCACACCCCCGTCGGCACACGCACCGCAGCCTGTTGCTCATCGCAACCCGCTGCCGTTGGTGTGGTGCCACTGCTGTAAATCATGCAGAGTCATCTGTGACGTCTCAACCACAATCCTCAACCCTGGCCGAGTCTTCTACAAATGCCCGAATCATGGGGTATTAGTATGTTTAAGTGTTGTTCTTCTGCTTTCAGTTGCTGATTTTTTAATAGTTTGGTTGATGATCTTCCAATTTGATTCATGCAGAAAAGGGAAGATTCATGTGATTTGTATTTCTGGGAAGTTGCTGATGTGGGGGAATGCAACTACGCTGATTATTTCGTTAGCCGAGGAATCCCAATACCAGCAGGTTGGGGTGTTGGTCAAGTAACTGAAGGAACGACGGAAGAGGAAGATGCAGAGCAGAAGGTTAAAGATGCAGTTCCTCTGATCATGGCCAAGCAACAGCTGTTGAACGACCTTGATGGCAATGAGGAGATGAAAGAGCTTGTGAAGATAATGGGAAAAATCGATGTGCTCTGTAGGATGATTGTCTCTTTATTTGCAGTGTATGTAGCACTCGTGATGTATTCAGTGGCTATGACATGAGCACTTTCTTTGAAACTAGTAATGAATGAAACACATTTTAGCGAAATTTGGGCGTAGTGTTGTGAACATCTGATGATTTCTATTAATGGAAATCAGGGGGTATCCCCTTTTGCTCATAAATAAATAAATAGCAGAGGCCCTTTTGCTAATAAATAAATAAATTAGCAGAGGCCCTGTCGGGTCATCTTTATTCCCATTCGAAGACGTCGAGCAAATTGTAGTCCAATAACAAACTATGTCATCAAATTCAAGTTTCACAGCCAAATATGAGTACAACTAAATAACAATGTCATCATGTTTTAGTCGTCATACAATCACCAAACACATATCAACATACATAATAAGTGATGTTCTCATAGCAAAATACTAAACAACAAGTTCATCAAGTTTCAGTTGTCATAGCAAACACAAATTCACATAGTAGATAAAAAAGCTTCTTCTGACAGGCAAATACGACAAAAGCAATCTAATCATCATCCGCAGTAGCAGCGTCAACATCTTCGCCATGTGTATCAGTCTAAATCGTAATTCCCCACAATGTCTTCTTCTTCATCATCCTCAATGTCCTCGAACATTGGCTTCTTCTTGATCAGCTCTTGTATGTCCACAGCCCGACAGGCAATCTTTTCGCCAGCGTCATTGACGTGATGGTTCTCAAAGATATTAGGAACATCTGTGGAATTTTGTACATCAGGAGCAGTGTAAGCATCATCTTGTTGTGCAACTTCATTAAACGAATTCCTCTTCTCAAACCTTTGCAATACTCTCCAGTCATCGCTACGTGCAAATGTGTCTTCCACGAAAAATATCTGTGTTGCTTGATTTGCCAAAATAAAAGGCTCGTTGGTCTGGTACACCGCCTTGACATTGATGGATTTGAAATAATCATTAGCTCCGTGTTTTGTGATCCTGGAAAACAGGTTATACCAACGACAAAGACAACAAAGACCACACACCGATGAACCTCAAATCGGAGATATCTGAATCGAACAATGTCTGTTATGTTAGCATACATTTCAGTTGTCTCTCTGCCATACGTATCCATGCTCATGATGGCACTGTTTTGTGTCTTCCTGCCTTCCTCGCATGCAAGGGTGTTGTAGCGCACATCTCCAACAACGCAAGATTCATAATGTCTTACCCGAGTATTAGGGCCCATTGCTAGTGCGTAAAGGGCATCATAAACTGCTTGCCCATCCTCCCGCATCTTCTTAACCTATGGTTAGAAAATAGACAAGTTGATCATCTTATGTACTCAATATATTAAAAAACTAACAGTGCAATTCAAAAGCTTACATGGATCTTGAACCATTTCGCAAATCCTGCCATAACCAGTTTGTCAGTGTTTCTTGGATTTTGCGGCAGTAACTCCTTTTTGTAGATGCTGCACAACATGGTGATTGCGTCAAACATCTAAATATATAAGAATGTGCTGCAAGTTTAGTAGATTACGATGTATAAGCTGCAGTACTTAGCACTTACTTGATATAAGGTGGTATCTCAGGACAGTTATTCAAAACATACCAAACCATTTTGTCCAAATCTTTAGGTTTGTCGTCTTGTCGACTCTTCCCTGTAACTCGAACAGAACAATCGAAAACATTGAGCCTGGGATTGTCTTCACCCACCTCTTTTATAAGCTGATCAGTTGTTTCAATGTATTTTGAGCAGAATGTCAACGCTTCTGTTGCAATGTAGGCCTCTGCAATGGAACCCTCAGGTCTAGCTCTGTTCCTATCATAGCCCTTGAAAGTGCCTAGCCACCTTTCAATAGGGTACCTCTAGCCATACTATACTGGACCTCTAAGTAGTGCTTCATCAGGTAGATGAACATCCAAAGGCACCATCACATCAAAGAAGGCTGGAGGATATATCTTCTCAAGGTCGCATAGGATAGTTGGTATCTTGTCTCTAAGACGCTCCAAAGCATCTATCCTGATATTTTTATTGCAGAGTTCCCTGAAGAATTGTCCCAACTCTGCAACTGCTCTGTATAAGTCAGGGCGGCCCAACCCTCTAAGGATAACAGTTAAAAACCTTTGAAGTAGGACATGGCAGTCATGAGTTTTCAACCCTTGTACCTTGCTTCCATCTGCACTAACTCTCCTTTCAGGGTTGGAAGCAAATCCATGTGGGAATCTCACACATGATAGGTCCTCGCAGAATTCTTTTCTTTTTACCTTGTCCAAGACGTAATCAGCTGGTGACATATCCCGTGGTTTAACTTCATATTGCACCTGCAAATCCTGTCTGATACCCAGGTGTGTCAATACAATCCTAGATTTTAAGGTATCTTTCGTCTTGCCTTCAATATTAAGAAGTGTGCCGCTAATGTTGTCACATATATTTTTCTTGATGTGCATCACATCAAGATTATGCCGCGGATCCAAACCTTTCCAATACTCCAAGTCCCACAAAGTGGACCTGCGGGTAAACAATAATCTCTCTTCTGCCCTGCCATGCTTTCTTTTCCCGCTACCATTATCATGATGGTTTCCTGGTGTAATATGCCTGACCTTCTCTAATTCCACTTGCAACTCATCGACGGTGAGCCTCTTTGGTGCATCACGGTTTTCATGCTTCACATTGACACATATCTTCGGTATTTTGTAGGACGCGGCTTGTCCTTGGCAAGGAAACGGCGGTGTCTAATGTAACAGATCTTGCTAAGTATTGCGTATGACAGCGGATTCCTGTCACAGCGAACACATGCATTGTAACAATGTGTCATTTGCTTACGACATAGTGCCCAAAGCCGGATAATCATGGATGCACCAAATTATAACATCACTCGAGAAACAAATCAATTTGGTGGGCTGCTATATAGGTCTCGAGTGAGAACACCCCTCCATAGCTGTTGAAGTTCCTCCACAAGAGGCTCCATGAATAAATCAAAATCCTTTCCAGGACTTTTTGGACCTGGGATGAGCAAGGCCATCATGTACTTGAATCTTTGGTGCAGACATTTGGACGCATGTTGTAAGGGATAACAAGCACTGGCCACATGCTATATGTGGCGCTCTGGTGGCCAAATGGGTTAAATCCATCTGAAGCTAAGCCAAGTCTAATGTTTCTCAAGAAAGAAACTTTTCGTGTTTACGATTGAAGCTTTTCCACTCACTACCATGTGATGGATGGCTCATTACATTCGATCTCTGTACTCCTGGTTCCTAGAATGCCACAAGACATCCTCTCTTGTTTCAAAGATCATGAAACAACCTCTGCAATCTTGGTGTAACTGGAAAATGTCTCAGAACATTATGAGGAATCCTCTTCACAGCATCGCCATCTTTCCATCTTTATGATTTGCATTTTGGGCATTCACTTAAGTTGGCATAATCCTTCCAGAACAGAACACAATTATTCTTACAAACATGGATCATATCATATCCAAATCCAACTGCACGAAGGAAATTCTTCATTTTACTATAGGTGTGTGGCAGCTCAGATGCATCTGGGAAAGCTTTGCGGAAAGCAGCCAACGTCGCATCGAATGATTTGTTGGTCATCCGCTCAGATGTCTTCACCTGAAGAAAGGTGACCATAGTTGAGAATACTGACAGCTTGTTTCATGGGGTGACAGCTACGTTGCATTGTTCCAACATGCGGGCCCACCGTTTTTCTTCTGCAGGTGAAAGTTCACGAAATGCACGAGCATTTCGTAGCATTGTTTCAATGTTGGTCAAACTCACTGGCTCCACCACCACCACCTCCTCCTCCTCTTCCACCGAGCATTAGGCGATCAAGATGGTGATCTGCTGCTTCCACGTAGTCAATAACATTGACGTTCACAGCTTCACCATGATGAACCCACCTAGTATATGTGACCGACATCCCATACAAGTGTAGATGATTTTGCACAGTCGATTGGGGGTCTTGTAACTGAATTCATACAACTGCTACACGGGCAGAGCACATCTAATTTCTGACCACCGTACTCAGCTCTGATAAAGTTCATGAAGTTTTCAACCCCCTCGACATATGCGGCGGAGAATCTTCGAGAAGAAGTTATACAAGTCCTGTCCATCTGTTATACATACAAATTAGTTCTTCTACTAGATATTACAGGAAAAAAATATATGCTTTTTTATGAAGTCCGGAAAAAAATACCTAGGTCGATGTCTAAAGCTATGGCAAGATATTTGGACAAGCAGATCTAAGTAACAAAATATATGTAAAGCTAATTCAACAAATAGATTTGAGTGCTAAATTATGGAAGGTTGTTTCAGTAGTCAATGAGGCCGAGCGCACAGCCATCAAACTATCGAAGGCCATCTCAGCAACAAAGATCGAGTATAAACGGTGTAGAGCTATTTCACCTAACAGATTGGCTACTAGACCATGGCAATCTACGTCACAATAAATATATGGCAGGATATTTTAGCAACTAATCAGGCTTGGCATGCCATCTCAACTAAGCAGATTGAGTGCAGAACAGGGCAAGGAAGCTTCTTAAGCAGAGCATATTGACTGTAAACTACTTCGGCAAACAGTGAGATTTACAGCGTCTATTAGCTAACATTCAGCACTACAACGACATGCACGGGGCCTTAGTCTAGAATGCATGTACCGTGGGAGAAGCTAACCGCCGTGCGTCTCCACATGAAAATCGCTAGCGGTGGTGGCGCTGACCGCCGTGCGTGTCCACAAGAACGTCGCTAGTGGTGGCGGCGTGGCTAGAGGACAGCAGTCTACGAGAGCGTACTGTGGGAGCGACAGGATCGCCGTGCGTCCCCTCGATGAACCACAGCACCAACGTATCGGCGCGGCGGGGAGGGCAGCTTTGGCGGAGAGAATGGAGTGGAGGGGGCCGGGGGGAGGGGGTTTGGGGAATATTATTGGCTAGTTGGCCGAAGGACGGTTGAATTTAGCATTTGGGAGGAATTTTTGGGGGGATTTCCGCGCGGTGGTCGCGGAGTTTGGCGCATGGTCGGTTTCTCCAAGTGCAGTCCCACGTGTCAATGAAGAGTCAAACCGAAGCGCGTTCCATTTACGTGAGCCGTGTGCAGGACCGACCGCGTGTGGGGTGCAATGTGACCATGATAGGGGTGTTGTGAGTGTGCTGCCTTTTTTCCTTTTAAACTTGGTGCTTCGCCCCCTAAAAAAACTTGGTGCTTCACGATCCATTGATACTACTACTAGTAATCCAGTAATCCCGACTAAAACGGCATGGCCGGGACTTTTCCCGCGCGATATGTTGGGAGGTTGGCTTAGTTGGTTTTTTTAGGACGAGTAGTGCTACACCTACGTAATCCCAGTTACGTAATTAATGTAATGTGAAACGTGTGAGATGTTGATTGTAGATTGGGGGAGGGAGGGCCCATCACCATGAAAACCAGGGGGAGAGAGAGAGGCAATTTACGTAAACCCTTTCGTAGGTTCTCGTAGATGTAGAAAGATGTGAAATGCGTGAATGTGTAGTGGACGTACTATTGGAGTGCCTAAGATAAATTGTGTTTGTGGAACCTATGTGTTTATTTACTTCGCATGTTAGCTTTGTCTTGGGTCAAACCTTCTAAGTTTATACACACAAAAATGAATCATCATTCCATATACTCCTACAATATATCTTACTATTATTGCGAAAGTTCATATACACCGGACGAGATTAATGCAAACACGGTAGACTTTCATTACATTTCGAACTTTTATAGGACAGAAAAATAAAAGAAACTCGACCCTAAACCTATTCTACGGCGGTGACTGACGTCCTCCATCTACGACCATGTATGGGGGCGGGGTTCAAGACCTGTTAAGTGAAGGTGCGGTCTCCGGCGAGGAAAAGTAGAACACGAGAGACGGACCGGCCAGTTGGCACACCATGCCATGCCGCCTCCCATGCCCTAGTCATCCTCGGAGGAGACCCCGACCTCGGCGGTGCCGGACGTTGGATGGCGGCAAGTAGGACGCGGGGCTGACGGTGCTCCCATCGTCGGCCACCAGCGTGGCCACCGCTTGTTCGGTCGCGTCCGCGTCCGGCTACGCCGCTATTGTGTCACGAGAGGCAACTTGAGCGAGGGCGGCGACCTCAAGCTTCATCCTCGAAACAAGCTCTCCCGCAGAGCGTTTGCGCTCGCGGTCATGGCGGATGTGGTGCTAGGTAGCAGGACGATGCGCTATGGTGTGGAGTTTAGCTGGGAGACGGACCCTCTAAATTAGAGAAGGGAAGTCACGATACTACATTGCTCATCTAGTGTAAAATGAAGAAGAAATGTTACGGACTATTAGCAGATTACTTACTTTTGGTAATTACTGTATACATAGAAAATCCAAAATTAATTTTATCTCACCATCAACTTGTTTGTATGTAATTTCTATGAATGTGCATACTAAATCTATAACTTAAAAATTATTTTAAGTTTTTTTAGCGTCAATTGTATGGATTAACAGAAGGAAAGTTAGGGTGATGTAGCTTCCCTAACATCTCTTGTGTATGTTAGAGGATCCAGTTCCATTTAGCTGGGCGTTGCTGCTTTAAGTAGCACATTCCGGTGAGGCCAAGCGTCCGGGTGCGTCATTAAGTCGGAGTTGGTTCCTCGGGCACCGAGTCTCTTAATGACGGCATACAGATGGACGACATGAATGCGGGCAGCTGGCGCCGGCTGGGAACGCACCGCGCGATGGCGTGAGGGACGAGGGTTTTTGGTGTGCCAGCGTAGTCAGTTGCGGTCGTGGCGACGTTGGAGATGCCCTTTGCTCACATCCGATCCCCACATGTCATTGAAAAAGCAAGACGACCCGGCATGGTCTCGGGTCCTGGGGATGCAGTTGGCCTCGCTACACCACTTTACGGACGCGTCACGGCGTGCGCGCACTTTGGCACCCCATGCATCCTCGACGAGCCGGGTGTTGATCTGCTGGTCGTGCCATAGTGCTAGCGCCACCCTCGGCACACTGAAGCCGACCGTGTCCAGTGACGATGAGCATGTCACTCACCGCGATCGTCGTGTCTAGAGGCGGTGCGGGAGCTGCGCCACATTGCTGGCCCCCACGACCCACATGAACGGTTGCCGGTGGCGAGGAGGTCGTGGGCCAGCTCCTCCATTGGACTAGTGTGCACCATATCGTCCCGACAGGTGTGCCCCACAAGTCGGTTCCCCTCTTTCCCCGGCCAAATTTGAGCATCAGTGCTCCGTGTTGTGCATTAGGCGCAGAACAGGTGGTTTTCGTACCCTGGTTCAAATGTGGTACAGTACCAAGTTGTTACCCTAGCCCCAAGTGTGGTGGTCTTGGGTATGGTACCACCCTTTTCTTTTTCAACTAGTGAAGCGTAACACTTGATTAAGTAGCCGGATGGTGTGCTAATGTAGGTGTTCGACTATTTGAAGGAATAATTGAGGTGTGCCCGATCCATGCCCGCATTTAGGGGTCCAACTTACCATGTTCCGGTAGTAGTAACTATACTAGTCCCTGTGTACTCCCTCTGATTTTATTTACTCTGCATTTTAGCTTTGCTCAAAGTCAAACTTTGTAAACTTTGACAAAGTTTACACACAGAAATAATAACATATACAATAACAAATCAATACCATTAGATTCATTATTGAATATACTTTCACATCATATAGATTTGCTATTGTAAATGTTCATATTTTTTCTATAAATTTGGTCAAATTTTATGAAGTTTGACTTCAGTCAAACCTAATATGCAGAGTAAATAAAAACGGAGGGAGTATCTTACTCCGTGACCAAGACGGAAGGGAAAATGAGACAACTTATTGTTTATTTGAGTCGTTCAAGTATAATCATGTGGCGTTGCTTATTTCTCGTTCCTCTCAAACCCTCTTCTCCATCGATCATTCCACCCTCCGGTCGAGTCCATCCTCCCGCATGCCTCATTTGAACATTCCGCCGAGTATCATTCGCATGTGGGCCTAGACCATGCTTGTATTTCCAATGTTGTAATTTGTCTGACATGAATACAAACAAACGGTTCGTTTAAAGTTTCACTTTGCCTCCACTACGTATCGCTTCCCGTCTTAGTTTTTACATTCCATTCGGTTCATTCCCCGACATATCTTGACGAGATCGATTGATGTTGAGAGATAAATTGTGTGTCGTGCAAGGAGATAAAGGTTTGGTATGTTTCTATGATAGAAATGACCCACGGGGGGGTGTGGGGATCAGAGGGAGTATATTGCATGTTCATAAGCGAAACGAACGTATTGTACCCACCCTAGTCCTCTTTCAATCGATCTCTGGACCCCGAAATGAAACCGAGAGAGAATGAGTGGGTGCATGTGTGTTACCTAAGGCTGATTCAAAATTTTGAACCGGTGATCATAGCATCCGCAAATCATATATAAAGGGTATTCAATGTTCGTTTCGCTTTTTAACGTACAATATACTCCCTCTGATCCTTTCTAGTTTACATATAAGTTTTATGTGTAGTCAAAGTATCTCTGATCAAACTTACAGAAAAAGTATCAACATTTAACAACGCCCAATCAATATTGTTAGATTCATACGTACTCCTAGATTTTTGTTCAAACAGAGATGGTTTCCAATTTGTTTTCAAACACGTGAATGTGCTTGTTCTCGCGCATGCTCTTCCCACTAGGATTTTGCCACGTATAGCCAGTCCAATAGTAACTTTTTTAAGCTTCCTATCCAATAATACTAGTGGAGTACTGACAACATCTGTAGTAGAGTATGCAGTGCTCATAGTACTCCCTCCTTCCATTTATATAGGGCCTAAGAGAAAGTCTAATAAGGCCTAGTCATCAGGCTATAAGACTTGCCATGTCAATAAAATCCTACTTGGAGGAGTGAGAAGAGAGGAGAGAGAGTGAAGTGGGCTCTTATTCCACAGCCCGGCTATAACACATAGATCAAGAAAAAATAGTATGCATGCAACTCTCTTCCAATCATATACCTTGCTCATGCAAATATTAAATGCTTAGAGCCAACCTAATAGCCATTCTAAGTGCCAACCTATTATATGAGTATTTTTTATGATGGCTCTAAGTGAGGTGGCATCTCTTTATAGCCAATAGCCGGCTACATTATTAACCAGCATTTTTCAAAACCGCCTTTGACTATTGACAAGATTAATAGTACATGAGATGTATAATGTGAAAATTATATCATTGGAAGCTCCTTTCACATACGAATTTGACTATATGCTTTGTGTAAGTTGCATGTCATATATTATTACTCTAACATTTGGTCCAAGTTAGCCTCGAAAAACGCATTAGGCCATGTATAGATGGAAGGAGGGAGTAGTAGTGGAAGTGGATCCTCTAACATAGGTATCCCTGCCTTACCCTGACTTTCGGTCACTGCTACATCTTGAGCTTGCATTGGTTTTCCCCGAAGAGGAGACAATGATGCAGCAAAGTAGCGTAAGTATTTCCCTCAGTTTTTTAGAACCAAGGTATCAATGCAGTAGGAGGCCACACAAGAGTCCCTCGTACCTACACAAAACAAATAGCTCAACGCAACCAACGCGATTAGGGGTTGTCAATCCCTTCACGGTCACTTACGAGAGTGAGATCTGATAGAGATGATAGCTAATATTTTCGTATTTTTGGTATAAAGATGCAAAGTAAAATAAAAAAGCAAAGCAATAATAAAGTGATGGAAGATTAATATGATAGAGAATAGACCCGGGGGCCATAGATTTCACTAGTGGCTTCTCTCAAGAGCATAAGTATTTTACGGTGGGTGAGCGAATTCTTGTTGAGCAATTGACATAATTGAGCATAGTTATGAGAGTATCTAGGTATGATCATGTATATAGGCATCACGTCCGAGACAAGTAGACCGACTCACCTTTGCATCTACTACTATTACTCCACTCATCGACCGCTATCCAAAGATGCATCTAGAGTATTAAGTCAATGAAAAAGAGTAACGCCTTAAGCAAGATGACATGATGTAGAGGGATAAATTCATGCAATATGATAAAAAAACCATCTTGTTATCCTCGATGGCAACAATACAATACGTGCCTTTGCTGCCCTTCTTCCACATTGGAAAAGGACACCGCAAGATTGAACCCAAAGCTAAGCACTTCTCCCATTGCAAGAACTACCAATCTAGTTGGCCAAACCAAACAGATAATTCGGAGAGACTTGCAAAGATAACCAATCATACATAAAAGAATTCAGAGAAGATTCAAATATTGCTCATAGATAGTCTTGATCATAAACCCACAATTCATCGATCTCAACAAACACACCGCAAAAATAAGATTACATCAAATAGATCTCCACGAGAGAGGGGGAGAACGTTGTATTGAGATCCAAAAAGAGAGAAGAAGCCATCTAGCTACTAGCTATGGACCCGAAGGTGCAAGTAAACTACTCACACTTCATCGTAGAGGCTATGATGATGTAGAAGCCCTCCTGGTGGATTCCCCTTCCCATGGAGCTCCTAACAGGCCCCAAGATGGGATCTCGTGGATCTGAAAGTTAAGGCGGTGGAATTAGGTTTTTGGCCCGTGTCGATCGTTCGGGGGTACGTAGGTATATATAGGAGGAAGAAGTACGTCGGTGGAGCAACAAGGGGCCCACGAGGGTGGAGGGCGCGCTTGGGGGGAGGGCGCGCCCCCCTACCTCGTGCCTTCCCTGTTGGTTGCTTGACGTAGGCTCCAAGTCTCCTGGATCATGTTCGGTGAGAAAATCACGTTCCCGAAGGTTTCATTCCGTTTGGACTCCGTTTGATATTATGTTTCTTCGAAACTCTGAAATAGGCAAAAAACAGCAAATCTAGGCTGGGCCTCCGGTTAATAGGTGAGTCCCAAAAAATAATATAAAAGTGTAAAATAAAACCCAATATGGTCCAAAACAATAGATAATATAGCATGGAGCAATCAAAAATTATAGATACATTGGAGACGTATCAAGCATCCCCAAGCTTAATTCCTACTCATCCTCGAGTAGGTAAATGATAAAAAGAGAATTTTTGATGCAGAGTGCTACTTGGCATAATTTCAATGTAATTCTTCTTAATTGTGGTATGAATATTCAGATTCGAAAGATTCAAGACAAAAGTTTAATATGGACATAAAAATAATAATACTTCAAGCATACTAACAAAGCAATCATGTCTTCTCAAAATAACATGGCCAAAGAAAGTTATCCCTACAAAATCATATAGTCTGGCTATGCTCTATCTTCACCACACAAAGTATTTAAATCATGCACAACCCCGATGACAAGCCAAGCAATTGTTTCATACTTTTGACATTCTCAATCTTCACGCAATACATGAGCGTGAGCCATGGATATAGCACTATATGTGGAATGGGATGGTGGTTGTGGAGAAGACAAAAAGGGAGAAGATAGTCTCACATCAACTAGGCGTATCAACGGGCTATGGAGATGCCCATTAATAGATATCGATGTGAGTGAGTAGTGATTGCCATGCAACGGATGCACTAGAGCTATAAGTATATGAAGGCTCAACAAAAGAAACTAAGTGGGTGTGCATCCAACTCGCTTGCTCACGAAGACCTAGGGCAATTTGAGGAAGCCCATCATTGGAATATACAAGCCAAGTTCTATAATGAAAAATTCCCACTAGTATATGAAAGTGACAAAATGAGAGACTCTCTATTATGAAGATCATGGTGCTACTTTAAAGCACAAGTGTGGTAAAAGGACAAAGAACATTGTCCCTTCTCTCTTTTCTCTCATTTTTATTTGGGCATTTTCTCTTTTTATGGCCTCTTTTCTTTTTTTTTCGCTCGAGTCTCATCCCGACTTGTGGGGGAATCATAGTCTCCATCATCCTTTCCTCACTTGGGACAATGCTCTAAAAATGATGATCATCACACTTTTATTTACTTACAACTCAACAATTACAACTCGATACTTAGAACAAAATATGACTCTATGTGTATGCCTCCGGCGGTGTACATGGATATGCAATGACTCATGAGTGACATGTATGAAAGAATTATGAATGGTGGCTTTTCCACAAATACGATGTCAACTACATGATCATGCTAAGCAATATGACAATGATGGAGCGTGTCATAATTAACGGAACGGTGGAAAGTTGCATGGCAATATATCTAGGAATGGCTATGGAAATGCCATAATATGTTGGTATGGTGGCTGTTTTGAGGAAGGTATATGGTGGGTATATGATACCGGCGAAAAGTTGCGCGGTATTAGAAAGGCTAGCAATGGTGGAAGGGTGAGAAAAGTGCATATAATCCATGGACTCAACATTAGTCATAAAGAACTCATATACTTATTGCAAAAATCTACAAGTTATCAAAGCAAAGTATTACGCGCATGCTCCTAGGGGGATAGATTGGTAGGAAAAGACCATCACTCGTCCCCGACCGCCGCTCATAAGGAAGACAATCAATAAATAAAGCATGCTCCGACTTCATCACATAACGGTTCACCATAATGCATGCTACGGGAATCACAAACTTTAACACAAGTATTTCTCAAATTCACAACTACTCAACTAGCATGACTCTAATATTACTACCTCCATATCTCAAAACAATTTCAAGCATCAAACTTTTCTTAGTATTCAACGCACTCAAAAGAAAGTTTTACAAATCTTGAATACCAAGCATATTATTATTATAAGCAAATTACCATGCTATTTAAGACTCTCAAAATAATCTAAGTGAATCATGAGAGATCAATAGTTTCTATAAAAAAAATCCACCACCGTGCTCTAAAAGATATAAGTGAAGCACTAGAGCAAAACTATATAGCTCAAAAGATATAAGTGAAGCACATAGAGTATTCTATCAAATTCCAATTCATGTATGGCTCTCTCAAAAGGTGTGTACAGCAAGGATGATTGTGGTAAACTAAAAAGCAAAGACTCAAATCATAGAAGACGCTCCAAGCAAAACACATATTATGTGGTGAATAAAAATATAGCTCCAAGTAAAGTTACCGATGGAAGTAGATTTAAAGAGGGGATGCCTTCCGGGGCATCCCCAAGCTTTGACTTTTTGGTGTCCTTGGATTATCTTGGGGGTGCCATGGGCATCCCCAAGCTTAGGCTCTTGCCACTCCTTGTTCCATAATCCATCAAAAAAATTCACCCAAAACATGAAAACTTCACAACGCAAAACTCAACAGAAATCTCGTGAGCTCCATTAGCGAAAGAAAACAAAAGACCACTTCAAGGTAATATAATTAACTCATTCTTTATTTATATTGGTATTAAACCTACGGTATTCCAACTTATCTATGGATTATAAACTATTTTACTAGCCATAGATTCATCAAAATAAGCAAACAACACACAAAAACAGAATCTGTCAAAAACAGAACAGTCTGTAGTAATCTGAAACTAACGCAAACTTCTGGAACTCCAAAAATTCAGCCAAAATAGGAAGACCTAGGAATTTTTTTTATTGATCAGTAGAAATTTGAATCACTATTTTATCACGTTCTGGTGATTTTTAACAATTGTTTTCGTGAACCAAAAGTTTCTGGAAATTACAGCAAGATCAAATAACTATCATTCAAAAAGATCCTATAGGTTTAACTTGGCACAAACACTAAATAAAACATAAAACCACATATAAACATAAGGTAGATGGATTATTTATTCCTAAGAAGAAACAAAAACTAAAAATAAAGTTGGGTTGGCTCCCAACAAGCGCTATCGTTTAACGCCCCTAGCTAGGCATAAAAGCAAGGATAGATCTAGGTATTGCCATCTTTGGTAGGCAATCCATAAGTGGCTCTCATAATAGATTCATATGGTAATTTTATTTTCTTTCTAGGGAAGTGTTCCATGCCTTTCCTTAGCGGAAATTGGAATCTAATATTCCCTTCCTTCATATCAATGATTGCACCAATCGTTCTAAGGAAGGGTCTACCAAGAATAATAGGACATGAAGGATTGCAATCTATATCAAGAACGATAAATTCTACGGGAACATAATTACTATTTGCAACAATAAGAACATCATTAATTCTTCCCATAGGTTTCTTAATAGTGGAATCTGCAAGGTGCAAGTTTAGAGAGCAATCATCAAAATCACGGAAATCTAGCAAATCACACAAAGTTTTCGGGATAGTGGAAACACTAGCACCCAAATCACATAAACCATAAAATTCATGATCCTTAATCTTAATTTTAATAGTTGGTTCCCAATCATCATAAAGTTTTCTAGGGATAGAGACTTCCAACTCAAGTTTTTCCTCATAATATTGCATCAAGGCATCAACAATATGTTCGGTAAACGCTTTATTTTGACTATAAGCATGAGGAGAATTTAGCACGGATTGCAACAAGGAAATACAATCAATTAAAGAGCAACTTTCATAATTAAATTCCTTGAAATCCAAAATAGTGGGTTTAGCAACATCTAGGGTTTTGATTTCTTCAGTCCCACTTTTATCATTTTTAGCATCAAGATCTAAAAAATCTGAATTTTTAGAACGTCTTCTAGGTAAAGTTGGATCATATTCAGTCTCATCATTATCAAGATTCATATTGCAAAACAAAGATTTGATAGGGGACATATCAATAACTTTTAGATCTTCATCTTTATTTTCATGGAAATTGGAAGAACACGCTTTAATAAAGGCATCTTTCGTAGCACGCATCCTAGCGGTTCTTTCCTTGCACTCATCAATGGAAATTCTCATGGCTTTGAGAGACTCATTGATATCATGATTAGGAGGGATAGATATAAGCTTTAAAGAATCAACATCAAGAGAATTTCTATCAACGTTCCTAGCCAATTCATCAACTTTAAGCAATTTTTCCTCAAGCAAAGCATTAAAATTCTTTTGCGAATTCATAAGCTCTTTAACACTAGTCTCAAATTCAGAGGGCATATAATTAAAATTTCCATAAGAGTTGTTATAGGAATTTCCATAATTATTAGAAGGATTACTAGGATAAGGCCTAGGATTAAAGTTCCCTCTATACGCGTTGTTACCAAAATTATTCCTACAAACAAAATTCACATCCATAGGTTCATTGTTATTCTCAATCAAAGTAGACAAAGGCATATCATTAGGATCAGAAGAAACACTCTTAGTAGCAAATAATTTCATAAGTTCATCCATCTTTCCACTCAAAACATTTATCTCTTCTATCGCATGCACTTTTTTATTAGTAGATCTTTCAGTGTGCCATTGAGAACAATTAACCATAATATTATCTAGGAGTTTAGTAGCGTCTCCTAAAGTGATTTCCATAAAAGTGCCTCCCGCGGCCGAATCTAAAAGGTTTCTAGAAGAAAAATTCAATCCGGCATAAATATTTTGTATAATCATCCACAAATTCAAACCATGAGTAGGGCAATTACGTATCATTAATTTCACCCTCTCCCAAGCTTGTGCAACATGTTCATGATCAAGTTGCTTAAAGTTCATAATATCGTTTCTAAGAGAGATGATCTTAGCGGAGGAAAATACTTAGAGATAAAAGCATCTTTGCACTTGTTCCAAGAATCAATACTAATTTTAGGCAAAGACGAAAACCAAGCTTTAGTACGATCTCTAAGCGAAAAAGGAAATAGCTTCAATTTAACAACATCATTGTCAACATCCCTCTTCTTTTGCATATCACATAAATCAACGAAGCTATTTAGATGAGTAGCGGCATCTTCACTAGGGAGGCCGGTGAATTGATCTTTCATAACAAGATTCAATAAAGCAGTATTAATTTCACAAGATTCAGTATTGGCAAGAGGAGCAATTGGAGTGCTAAGGAAATCATTATTGTTGGTATTAGTAAAGTCACACAATTTGGTATTATCTTGAGCCATCGTGACAAGCAAGCAAACTAACACACGAGCAAACAAAAAGCAAATGCAAAGAAAGGCAAACGGAAAAGAGAGGGCGAATAAAATGGCAAGGGTGAACTGGGGGAGTGGAAAACGAGAGGCAAATGGTAAATAATGTAATGCGAGAGATAAGGGATTGTGATGGGTACATGGTATGTTCACTTTAAGTAGACTCCCGACAGCGGCGCCTGTAAATCCTTCTTGCTACGTCTTGAGCTTATGCGTTGGTTATCCCGAAGAGGGAGGATGATGCAGCAAAGTAGCGTAAGTATTTCCCTCAGTTTTTGAGAACCAAGGTATCAATCCAAGTAGGAGGCCACGCCATGAGTCCCTCGTACCTACACAAAACAAATAGCTCAATGCAACCAACGCGATTAGGGGTTGTCAATCCCTTCACGGTCACTTACGAGAGTGAGATCTGATAGAGATGATAGATAATATTTTTGGTATTTTTGGTATAAAGATGCAAAGTAAAATAAAAAGCAAAATAAAAAAGCAAAGCAATAATAAAGTGATGGAAGATTGATATGATAGAGAATAGACCCGGGGGCCATAGATTTCACTAGTGGCTTCTCTCAAGAGCATAAGTATTTTACGGTGGGTGAATGAATTACTGTTGAGCAATTGATGAATTGAGCATAGTTATGAGAGTATCTAGGTATGATCATGTATATAGGCATCACGTCCGAGACAAGTAGACCGACTCGCCTGCATCTACACTATTACTCCACTCATCGACCGCTATCCAACATGCATCTAGAGTATTAAGTTAATGAAAACAGAGTAACGCCTTAAGCAAGATGACATGATGTAGAGGGATAAATTCATGCAATATGATAAAAAACCATCTTGTTATCCTCGATGGCAACAATACAATACGTGCCTTGCTGCCCCTTCAGTCACTGGGAAAGGACACCGCAAGATTGAACCCAAAGCTAAGCACTTCTCCCATTGCAAGAACTACCAATCTAGTTGGCCAAACCAAACGGATAATTCAAAGAGACTTGCAAAGATAACCAATCATACATAAAAGAATTCAGAGAAGATTCAAATATTGCTCATAGATAGTCTTGATCATAAACCCACAATTCATCAATCTCAACAAACACACCGCAAAAAGAAGATTACATCGAATAGATCTCCACGAGAGAGGGGGAGAACATTGTATTGAGATCCAAAAAGAGAGAAGAAGCCATCTAGCTACTAACTTTGGACCCGAAGGTCTTAAGTAAACTACTCACACTTTATCGGAGATGCTATGATGATGTAGAAGCCCTCCATGGTGGATTCCCCTTCCCATGGAGCTCCTAACATGCCCCAAGATGGGATCTCGTGGATCTGAGAAAGTTGGCGGTGGAATTAGGTTTTTGGCTCATGTCGATCTTTCGGGAGTGCGAGGTATATATAGGAGGAAGAAGTACGTCGGTGGAGCAACAGGGGGCCCACGAGGGTGGAGGGCGCAACTGGGGGGAGGGCGCGCCCCCCTACCTCATGCCTTCCATGTTGGTTGCTTGACGTATGGTCCAAGTCTCCTGGATCATGTTCGGTGAGAAAATCACGTTCCCGAAGGTTTC
Organism: Aegilops bicornis; assembly: GCA_021605145.1. Lineage (NCBI taxonomy): Eukaryota > Viridiplantae > Streptophyta > Magnoliopsida > Poales > Poaceae > Aegilops > Aegilops bicornis. The sequence continues at coordinate 552,233,279 of CM038671.1, read as the reverse complement.
ATTCCGTTTGGACTCCGTTTGATATTCCGTTTCTTCGAAACTCTGAAATAGGCAAAAAACAGCAAATCTGTGCTGGGCCTCCGGTTAATAGGTTAGTCCCAAAAAATATGATAAAAGTGTAAAATAAAGCCCAATATGGTCCAAAACAATAGATAATATAGCATGGAGCAATCAAAAATTATAGATACGTTGGAGACGTATCAGTCACTGACCGGCGGGCCCCACGTGCTTGCTAGGCCCCGCATGTCAGTTACTCAATGGGTTCGGCCACGTCAGGTGATCTTCATCCGTAGTATACTCCCTCTATTTTTATTTACTCCACATAAAACGGAGGGAGTTGTAGTATAAATGACGCGGGCGAGGGAGGGGGAGGGACGTCGGATTGCTCTCAACTGCGGTCCCACAAGCAAGCGAAAGTGCAAGATGAAGCGCGTTCCATTCAGTGAGCGACGTGGAGTGTCCAGCGTGCCGGGGTGCAATATGAACGCGACAAGAGCGATGTATAGTCAAAACCGATTGACCGGTCGTCACCGGAACCACTATTCACACCACAACCTTCGCTGCTCGGCCTACGCTAGCCACTGCCCCAAAACCACACCTCTCCAGCCCATTCCCCCACATTTCGATCCCCTAGTTCGCATCAAGCGTCCCCTAGTTCGCCAAAAATCCATGGTGCACCACAAGATCACGTACTACAAGATGTTGACGCGAGAGTGCCGCGCAGAAATCGCGGTGGTGGTCGGCGCCACAGACCTCCACTCCCAAGCTCACTTTGCGGTGGGCCAATCCCCGAGTTCTCTGGAGCCAAGCTCCAAGGAGGAGGAAGCTGATCCAATGTTCATGGCAGAGGTCGCGGCGCATAAGGCCCCCGATGCATATGAGACGATGGACATCAACTTCGTGTCGGCGTCCGGGTCCCCCATGGTGCAGGCGGACCAGTGGTTCAACCTGGCGATACTAAAGGAGGACCGGGAGGCGGAGGCTCAACTAGACGCGGAGCGCGTGCATGCCGCTGCCATCGAGGCTCTCCTGTAGGCAGAATTGGATGTCGTGGATGTGAACCGGGCGGCGGAGGCTCAACTTGACGCGCAGCACGTGGATGCCGCTGCCATCGAGGCCCTCCTGCAGGCGGAACCGGACGTCCTGGAATTTAATCAGGCGGCGAAGGCTCAACTCGACGCGGAGCGCGCGGATGCCGCTGCCATTGAGGCCCTCCTACAGGCAGAACCGTACGTCCTGGACTTGAACCGGGCGGCGGAGGCTCAACTCGACGCGGAGCGCGCGGATGCCGCTGCCATCGAAGCCCTCCTGCAGGCGGAACCAGACGTCCTGGACTTGAACCGGGTGGTGCTCTCGTCCATGCAGAGCGCCTGCACGTTCCGCGTGAACAAGTAGTTGGAGGCCAAGGACAACCACCGTGCGGAGACACACATCGGCAGCTACGACTGGTTCACGCCAACAACCAAAGACGATGAGGTTGTCTCGTTCTGCGGGCAGTGATAGTTTTTCTTTATGTTGTTGTTTTTAGGGATCTTTTGCTGTGTAAAAACATATATTTATGCAAGTCGCCTGACTTTCATCATTTGGGCCAGTCGAGCATTTCAGGCGGTTGGATGAATATCCTACGTCTCCTAACCCTTCTTCCTCACCTCTTCTTCTTCCCCAACAAACCACCGCACGGGTCGTATGGATCTTCCCCAACATGCGGTTGGATAAACATACTGTATGAACGAAAATTATGTGTCAGCGGTAGGATAGCTGGGTTTGTTTGATCACATGCGGTAGCACGTGTCAGTGAGGGGGCGTTCCCTTGGTTGGGTTTGCAGCGTGCAGGAGCGACTTTGTGAGGGTGCGGTGCGACCGCGACAGCCACGCGCAAGTGTACCTCCTTTTCATTTTGAAAACTTTAGGCAAGCTTGGCAAAAATGTGTGGCGAAGTATGGCAATGCAAGGCCTAGACCCAAACAGGATACAAGTATGTACGTAGGAGTACTACTTGTGCTAAAAAAGAAAGGCGGGGTTTTCCTTCGCGGGATTGATCGATACAAATCCTCGTTTGACATGTGAACTAATGCGTATTTTTTTCTCCAACACCCAAAGAGCTAACCATCTGACTCCTCATCGCTTGATTAATGCAGCGCCATGCAAACCAACCTTCTCGCTTTCGCATGCATGCAAGGTTATATTAATGTCCTCGGTTGCTAGTATGAGGCAAACTCCATCAATTTTGCCTCGATTAGTGTTAGTGGCCTTCTGCAAATTGTAATTTTGATATACTGGCCTTGTGTACAAAAAAATGGAGGTAGTAACCATTTGACTTCCTTCCACATTGCGGTGACGTCGACGATATCTCAAATGTTGTGGTTTGGCGAAGTGCGTTCGACGGAGAACACCATTGAGGGAGACCATGGTAAGTCGCTCGCAAGTGCCGCCTGCAAGCCGAGACAACCGCCTTATTTGCATCCAGGAAGTCTACTGAACCAAAGGACGCGTAAATGTACTAGTACTACACATTAGCGTCGTCCGTCCAGCTTAGTGCGGTGAGGTGGTTTCCTGAAGAAGATGATGGAGAAGCGGAGTCAGCGAAGAGTGAAATGATGGTTGCTTCGTCTGTGCTTTGTGATTTGACGCCTCACTGCTTTGTGATTTGTGATAGAAGGGACAGGGGAGTAGACTTTGTGCTCTATACTGTATATGCATCCAAGCATGGCAGAAAGAGGAGAGACGTTGCATTTTTCTATTCCTTCAATCAATCAATTAGGGAGCTTCGGTTCCATCTTTTTGGCTTTGGCAGCACCGTCCATAATGGTTCCCATCGATGCCAAGAGCTATTTTCACATTTGACTACACAATGTGGATGCCCTTACCCGTACCACATGGTTTTGCTCCTGTGTGCTATCTATACAAAGCTCAATTATATTGATATAAAAAATTATAGTATCAAGATTAGTAAAAAGGAGGTGATTTTGACGCGCGGATGGCGCGGGAGGTTTCTTATTTTTAGAGGACGTTGGCATGGCGGTTTGATAACATGCGGTCCCCCATGTCAGTGCTTTACCAAGCCGATCTGTGTGCCACATGAGGTAGAACAACGGCAGAAGCAACACGTGGTTAACTTGAAGAAGATGAGGGAGAAGTGGATTCAGCAACGAGTGAAAGGATGGTTGCTTTGTCCCTCCAACTTATTTTTTTAGCATTATTACTTCGTCCCTCCAACTTAACTACGGGAAAGGTGCAGCTTTGTGATTTGACGCCTCATTGCTCATTACTACGTGATACGTCTCCAACGTATCTATAATTTTTGATTATTCCATGCTATTATATTATCCATCTAGGATGTTTTATATGCATTTATATGCTATTTTATATGATTTTTGGGACTAACCTATTAACCTAGAGCCTAGTGCTAGTTTCTGTTTTTCCTTGTTTTTGAGTTTTATAGAAAAGGAATACCAAACGGAGTCCAATTGACATGCCAATTTTTGATGATTTTTTATGGACCAAAAGAAGCCCCGGAGTAAAAGAGTTGGGCCAGAAGAGTCCCGGGCTGTCCACGAGGGTGTTGGGCGCGCCCTACCCCCTGGGCGTGGGCCACTATCTCGTGGACGACTTGGAGACCCCCCTGACATGAGACCTACGCCAAAAATTCCTATAAATACAGAAACCTCCAGAAAATAACCTAGACCGGGAGTTCACTGTGCAAGCCTCTCAGAGCCACCATAAACCAATCGGGACCCTGTTCAAGGCACCCTACAGAGGGGGATCCTCACCGGTGGCCATATTCATCATCCGGTGCTCTCCATGACGAGGAGGGAGTAGTTCACCCTTGGGGCTAAGGGTATGTACCAAGAGCTATGTGTTTGATCTCTCTCTCTCTCTCGTGTTCTTGAGTTGGCACGATCTTGATGTATCGCGAGCTTTGCTATTATAGTTGGATCTTATGATGTTTCTCCCCCTCTACCTTCTTGTAATGGATTGAGTTTTCCCTTTGAAGTTATCATATCAGATTGAGTCTTCAAGGATTTGAGAACACTTGATGTATGTCTTGCATGTGCTTATCTGTGGTGACAATGGGATATTCACGTGATCCACTTGATGTATGTTTTGGTGATCAACTTGCGAGTTCCGTGACCTCGTGAACTTATGCATAGGGGTTGGCACACGCCACGCCTTGACTCTCCGGTAGAAACTTTGGGGCACTCTTTGAAGTTCTTTGTGTTGGTTGAATAGATGAATCTGAGATTGTGTGATGCATATCGTATAATCATACCCGCGGATACTTGTGGTGACATTGGAGTATCTAGGTGACATTAGGGTTTTGGTTGATTTGTGTCTTAAGGTGTTATTCTAGTACGAACTCTAGGATAGATCGAACGGAAATAATAGCTTCGTGTTATTTTACTATAGACTCTTGAATAGATCGATCAGAAAGGATAACTTTGAGGTGGTTTCGTACCCTACAATAATCTCTTCGTTTGTTCTCCGCTATGAGTGACTTTGGAGTGACTCTTTGTTACATGTTGAGGGATTGTTATATGATCCAATTATGTTATTATTATTCAGAGAACTTGCACTAGTGAAAGTATGAACCCTAGGCCTTGTTTCAACGCATTGCAATACCGTTTACGCTCACTTTTATCATTAGTTACCTTGCTGTTTTTATAATTTCAGATTACAAAAACCTATATCTGCCATCCATACTGCACTTGTATCACCATCTCTTCGCCGAACTAATGCACCTATACAGTTTACCATTGTACTGGGTGTGTTGGGGACACAAGAGACTCTTTGTTATTTGGTTGCAGGGTTGTTTGAGAGAGACCATCTTCATCCTACGCCTCCCATGGATTCATAAACCTTAGGTCATCCACTTGAGGGAAATTTGCTACTGTCCTACAAACCTCTGCATTTGGAGCCCAACAACGTCTACAAGAAGAAGGTTGCGTAGTATACATCACTACGCCGGTGCCATGACTGGGGTGCTTCACCACTACTGCTCAAGTATCAGACATGGTATGGCACATGGACCCGTAGCTTGATGTCCCACATGTCGCATTTAAAGGGACTAGAACATTTATGAAAGTGAGCGCCCACTCTTCTGACGGAGGAGTACACAACACGCGGCCCCAAAGGAACTGTTACTTGTACTGTAGTACTACTATAGTTTTGTTGTTTCGCACGATCCATCGATACAAACCCGATTAAACAGGAAAGGGCGGGATTTTTCCCGCACGGTAGATGATACTGGCCATACATTTCAAAGGCAATTTTAATGTATGCAAACTGAATAATTAAGTAACAATATGAGATCTAGTAAAACTAAAAACACATATGATTTATTGTGTTAGAGTGTAGTAGTAGTGCTGTATTGCATAGTTGTTAGATGTAACATGCGAGAACGTGTAGAGATGTAGTTTTGGAGGGCCTGCAGAGAGAAAAGCGTAATGCGGCCACCGGACTTCAAAATACGCTCATTGCGGTCAGTATATACGTTTTGCGGTGATTATACGGTCACTTGCTCACCGTTCAGCATCGGATTGCACTATGTTGACCAACCAAATAGTCTGCATGGCACTATGTTGACCAATTAAATTAACCACGTTCCTTGTGGGTCCCACCTATCAGTTCGCATAGGAAAAAGATCAGATAAACACAAAATTTACGCAGGCGCGACAAGACTCCAACCCATGCGCGGGAACCACCTGGTTGTGTATGTGTCCTGCTGTATTCGGCGTGTGCGCATGCACGTGTAGGTTGAGCACTTAAGCGTGAGAGTGTGTGTTGGTCGTGTGGTGTGTGCATGCATGCGTGCGCGTGTGCATGGGAGTGTTCTGTGCGTGCGTGGCTGCGTGTGTACGTGTGAGTGTTGCGTGCGTGCGTGGCTGCGTGTGTTCGTGTGAGTGTTGCGTGCATGCAGTTCGTGTGCATGCGTGCGTGTGAGTGTTGCATGCATGCAGTTCATGTGCATGCATGCGTGTGTGTATAATCACCACACCAGCTCCTGTGTGTTAAAACAGACGGCTCAGCATACCAATACAAGGCCACCTTGTCCGTTGTGCCCGCGGTCATGACTTCGAACCACCGTCCAATATTTCTTTATCGTTTGTTTTCATTCTTACTAGCAAGATGCCCGTGCGTTGCATGTAACATCAAGATGCATTTGTATGAGTAGTTTATCTTGTGAGATAAAATGATGAAAGAGGAAAGGCCTTATTTGCAAATGTGGGGAGGTGTGTGGGTACCTTTTTGCAAAATTGCCATAGTTTCCTTCCTATCCGCCAGATATAAATTGGACGGCCTATATTGTAGGATGGCAGGCACACCATCATCACCAACTCTGTTTTTCACAAGAGTATAGAGTAGATACATGCCGACGGGTGGGCCCAATGGTAGTGAGATAATGTGATGCAACACTAGAGGTGCCACGTGGAGCGTTTAACTGGTCAACTAGTCGTGTCTTGAGCAAATACAGAGTTGTACGGTGAGCCAGTGACTGTATAATAACCACAAAACATAAATGGTGAGCGTAATGAGTGGATTCTGAAGTCCAATGTACGTATCGTGCTTTCGCTTCAAATACAATGATCGTCACTATATATATCGCGAGAGAAAGATGAAACATGCGTGAATGTGTTGGGGGCGTACTTTTAGAGGACCTAGAGATAGTTTGTGTGCGTACGTGAAAGGGGCGTAGAGGGGGTGTATGCGATGGAGAGAGAGAGATGCTCTTCTTTTCTCTTTATTATGACTAATTTTATATATAGTATAAAAATATAAAAATTCACAGTGCGTAATAAATATAATTGTGGGCACCATGCAATGCAAATTAATGTTCATACTCCTCCATATAACTTTGTAATGTTGTATATATGTAGAGTGGCAACACTTTATTTAAAAGGAATGTTGTATGCGAAATAAACGTGAAGAGAGGGCTTTTTAGATCAGTGGGGTACATGATGTAACATGTGTGAATGTGTAGTTGATGTATTTGGCAAGGCCTAGAGAGGTATGTGTGTGTATTACGTATTCGAGAGAGGCATGTATAGAGGGGCCGGCGGGGGGCGTGGGAGAGACGGCACGAGAAATGAGAGAGGTCTAGAGAGAGAGAGACGAATATGATGTGACGGCGAGAGATGCCCTTGAGTGTGTATATGCAAAGGGGGAGGGGATAGAGGCACGAGGAGAATTTTTTGTGTGTGGTGTCTGTGTTGGTCTGTGTGGGTGTGAGAAGATAACGAGACCTGGGGCAGAGGGTGTGTCACTGCGTGAGGTCCGGTGGGCCGAGGTGAGGCCCTTGGTTCGGTTCCTTCCTGCGTCACATTGGTCGGCCGGTGACGCATTTAGGGAGACCCATGGAGGACTAGTTGTACAAGACAAAGATAGCAGAGTCGTGAAGGACTCTGTGTCCACTCACAAAGCCGGTTAGGATTGGTAACCCTAGGTCCTCGGGCTAAGGTAACCCCTTATATATGATATTACTATTCATCCAACCTAACTTTAAGGGGCATTCTACAGAATGCTCTGCTAGAATCATACTCGCCGATTAGGAAGAGATGTGGAGACAACGCATGAGAGATAGGCCTAAAGATAATGTGCGTATGGGAGACACGTAGGCAGGTCTATGTATATAGAAAGGGTCGATGGGGATTGTGCGTGTGTATGCTTGTGAGAAGAAGAGTGCTTGTGATAAAGGTTAGTGAAAACAGTCGTAAATGGTTATGAGAGGGAGGGAGGGTTATATCGAGAGCATGTCTACGAGAAAGACACCTCGAGAGAGAGTGTGTGAGCATGTGTGAGGGACCACCGATGGAGAGTGAAACTACACGTAAAAGACTGATGTAGACATTGATTAAAAATATAAATTGTATCCAAATATTAGGATGGGATCATGATATTTGCAATTCAAGTAAGGAACGGTCATTGGTCCATCAGACATCTATATTCTATCGAATTTGAGCATTTCTATGTTATTATTCGACATAATTGATCCACATAGTTAGTATTTTGAACTCAAGACAATGCATCGCTTTAGCAATCGAATATAAACGTGAGTATAGTTCATGTTGTGTGTGTAAAGCACATTATACATACAAAAGTTGCACAATGAACATTATAAATAGCTAGCTATGAACTAGCATACATTTGAATTCAACTTAAGGTGGTCTAAAAAATTTGAATTCAACATGAAGTCCATTCAATTATTTGAATTCGATATCATGGCATTTGTAAATCATACCTAAATTATGGGGGCACCAATCTTTGCTCTGCTTTTGTACATAATAGCATATATAGTCGTGTACAAAATAGATTCAAATTTACCTCCTCCATTCAAAAATAATCGTAGTTATAGGATTTTCAAGTGTCAAAATTTCAAAAAGAAGCGCATGATTTAATGAGGTTTTCAAACATACAAGGTCAAATTTAACGTTGTCTATTTAGGTCAATCCTCAAAGTTCAAGAATACTCTAAACGTGAATGCTTATATTTCAAAATTTCGAACGAAGCGCCAAAAGAGCCTCTACTCGCCCGAAACCGCGTGAGACCAATGTTTGGTAGAAGGAAATTACTTTTCTAACTCCAAACCGTGAAACCTACCAGCCCGACGTCCAAAGGTCTAAACCGGGGTAGGTTTGTGGCTTCATCTAGATGACACGCAACCGCCTCCGAAAAACATTCATACACAGTGGCCGCCTAAGCACACATGCGCGCGGCCGAAATTGCTTCTGCCCACTATTTGGGACACCTGGGTTTACCATCCTACCCCCAACCCACAGTAGGTCCGAAATTTAAGAGGGGGGCAAAGTTTGTACTTTCCCCAATTTTCAAACAAGCGTGTCCCATCTGTTCAAAAAAACCAAAAACAAGCATGTCCCATCTGTTAAAAAAAACAAAAACAAGCATGTGCCAGACCGAAACATGGTTCTTCTCCCTTAGCTCCCCCCCCCCCCGGTCCGATTACCCATTCGTACTCCGTGGGCGCCAATACTACCTCTCCACCAACCGCGAAACCCTGGCATCCTCCGTCCGCCACCCCATCCCACCCATCAACCGCCGCCCTCCTCCATCACGCCGGAGCCAATACCCTGACATCATCGTCCACCGCAACCGCAACTGCAACACCCTCCATGGCTAGTAGTTGAAGCCGAGGCCAAGCTGTCCGTACCCTAGCCAGTTCAACCACGCCATCCTGCGCCTCACCGCTGCCGCTCCAACTTCGCCACCATCCACCGCACCAGATTTGTTCCCGCTACACCGTCCTTCGCCGCCTCAGATCTGCTTCCCATCCTCGATAGACGGCCACCGCAAGACAGTCAACAATTTGTCCATGGTTCATCCAAGGCTCGACCCTACTCCGAAACATCGGTTCCCCGTGTAAAACCAAGAAAATTGCCGCGACATCCGGAGGACCCAGCACTGGCAACCGGAAATGGTACTCATCTTCCCTTATTCGTGCAAATCTTACGTGTCTGCTTGCAAGTTATTCATCCCACAGAAGACACTAGTTGATCGCTTCTTCTTGATACTAGATGTTCCGAGTAACTCGTGGTGCACAAGGTTTCTCCTCATATACTATTTCACCTTAGCTAGAGGTCCGTCGCCCCCGTAGATTTCAATTCCTGGTCAATTGATTCCCAGTTAAAGGAAGCATTCCCTGGTGTAATAGGCGCTAGTCTGCCTATTATGCCGGGAAGTGATGGCGAACGTAGCATGCAATTTCAAAAAAAATCCTACGATCATGAAAGATCTATCTAGGAGATGCATAGCAACGAGAGGGGAAGAGTGTGTCCACGTACCCTCGTAGACCGAAAGCGGAAGCGCTAGTTTAACGCGGTTGATGTAGTTGAATGTCTTCACGATCCAACCGATCAAGCGTCGAACGTACGACACCTATGAGTTCAGCACACGTTCAGCTCGATGACATCCTCGCCTTCTTGATCCAGCAAGACGGGCAAAGTAGTAGATGAGTTCCGCAGCACGACGGCGTGGTGACAGTGTTGGTAATGAACAATTTCCGGAGGGCTTTGCCTAAGCACTATGGAAACTATGACAGAGGATAAACTAGAGGGGACGGGGTTGCTGGCACACGACTTGGTGTTTCTTGATGTGTCTTGGGTGCTAGCCCTGCCCCTCTATTTATATGTTGAGCCCTGGGGTCGAAACTAGGAGTAGAAGCCTCCTCAAAGTCGGTTTTTCCCGAAAGGCAAGAGTCCTTCTCGGACTCCAGGGCTAGACGCCAGGGTTCCCGGCGTCTACCGCCTAGACACCAGTTATTCTCCGCAAAACTTCCTTTTGCACTTTCCAAAAGCCTCATGGGCTTTCCCCTTTGGCCCAAGTAAAGTGTTCTCGTACCCAAACATTTCGGGAGACATCCGGAACCCCTTCCGTAGATCAAACACTACTATCCCATATATCAATCTTTACCTCCAGACCATTTCGGAGCTCCTAGTCATGTCCATGATCTCATCAGGGACTCCGAACAACATTCGGTTACCAACATACATAACTCATATAATACTATATCATCAACAAACGTTAAGTGTGCGGACCCTACGGGTTCGAGAACTATGTAGGCATGACCGAGACACCTCTCTGGTCAATAACCAATACCGGAACCTAGATGCCCATATTGGTTCCTACATATTCTACGAAGATCTTTATCGGTCGAACCTTATGACAACATACGTTATTCCCTTTGTCATCGGTATGTTACTTGCCCGAGATTTGATCGTCGGTATCCTTATACCCAGTTCTATCTCGTTACCGGCAAGTCTCTTTACTCGTTTCGTAATGCATCATCCCGTAACTAACTCATTAGTTACATTGCTTGCAAGGCTTATAGTGATGTGCATTACCGAGAGGGCCCAGAGATACCTCTCCGATACTCGGAGTGACAAATCCTAATCTTGATCTATGCCAACCCTGCAAACACCTTAGGAGACACCTGTAAAGCATCTTTATAATCACCTAGTTACATTGTGACATTTGATAGCACACAAGGTGTTCCTCCGGTATCAGGGAGTCGCATAATCTCATAGTCAGAGGAATATGTATAAGTCATGAAGGAAGCAATACAAATAAAACTTAACGATCATTATGCTAAGCTAACAGATGGGTCTTGTCCATCACATCATTCTCTAATGATGTGATCCCGTTCATCAAATGTCAACACATGTCCATGGTCAGGAAACTTAACCATCTTTGATTAACGAGCTAGTCAAGTAGAGGCATACTAGGGACACTCTGCTTTGTCTATGTATCCACACATGTATCAAGTTTCCGGTTAATACAATTCTAGCATGAATAATAAACATTTATCATGATATAAGGAAATAACATAATAACTTTATTATTGCCTCTAGGGCATATTTCCTTCAGGAAGCAGTACCTCGGTGTGTATCTTAGGGGTGTAAGGGGCCTAGGAGTTGCTGGCGCCCAATCTGGAGGTCGGCCCGGATTAAAGGGTTGGCCAGGGGGCGCTGCCAATCACGGCGGTGGTGTGAGGTCGAGGGGAGGGCGGGCGGCAGAGGCAGGGGTCTAGGCCGGTGGTTGCTGGGGGTTCGAGAAAGATCGTACTCTGGTTGACCTACGAGGTTTGGTAGTAACTTGATCTGAAGTTTCATGATCATTATCATTAGCTTCCTGTGTTGTTGGTGTAGGCATCACGGGAACAGATTTATCTAATGTGCTACTTTCCAAATTGAGAGAAGGTACAATTACCTAATCAAGTTCTACTTTCCTCCCACTCACTTCTTTTGGGAGAAACTCCTTCTCTAGAAAGGATCCATTCTTAGCAACAAAGATTTTTGCCTTCGAATCTGTGATAGAAGGTGTACCCAACAGTTTCTTTTGGGTATTCTATGAAGACGCACTTCTTCGATTTGGGTTCAAGCTTATCAGGCTGAAGCTTTTTCACATAAGCATCGTAACCCCAAACTTTAAGAAACAACAGCTTAGGTTTTCTTGCCAAACCACAGTTCATACGGTTTCGTCTCAACGGATTTTAGATGGTGCCCTATTTAACATGAATGCAGTTGTCCCTAATGCATAACCCCAAAACGATAGTGGTAAATCGGTAAGAGACATCATAGATCGCACCATATCTAATAAAGTACGTTACGATGTTCGGCCACACAATTACGATGTGGTGTTCTAGGTGGCGTGAGTTGTGAAACTATTCCTCGTTGTTTTAAATGAAAGCCAGACTCGTAACTCAAATATTCGCCTCCGTGATCAGATCATACAAACTTTATTTTCTTGTTACGATGATTCTCCACTTCACTATGAAATTCTTTGAACTTTTCAAATGTTTCAGACTTGTGTTTCATTAAGTAGATATACCCATATGTGCTCAAATCATCTGTGAAGGTCAGAAAATAACGATACCCGCCGCGAGCCTCAACACTCATCGGACCGCATACATCGGTATGTATTATTTCCGATAAGTCATTGGCTCACTCCATTGTTCCGAAGAACGGAGTTTTAGTCATCTTGCCCATGAGGCATGGTTCGCAAGTATCAAATGATTCATAATCAAGTGATTCCAAAAATCCATCCATATGGAGTTTCTTCATGCGCTTTACACCAATATGACCTAAACGGCAGTGCCACATATATGTTGCACTATCATTATCAACTTTGCATCTTTTGGCATCAATATTATGAATATGTGTATGACTAGGATCGAGATTTAATAAACCATTTGCATTGGGTGTATGACCATAGAAGGTTTTATTCATGTAAACAGAACAACAATTAATTTAAATGAATAACCGTATCGCAATAAACATGATCCAATCATATTCATGCTCACCGCAAACACCAAATAACATTTATTTAGGTCCAACACTAATCCCGAAGGTAGAGGGAGTGTGCGATGGTGATCTTATCAACCTTGGAATCACTTCCAACACACATCGTCACCCCTCCCTTAACTAGTCTCTGTTCATTTTGCAACTCCTGTTTCGAGTTACTAATCATAGCAACTGAACCGGTATCAAATACCCTGGGTTACTGTGAACACTAGTAAAGTACACATCAATAACATGTATATCAAATACACATTTGTACACTTCGCCATCCTTCTTATCCGCCAATTATTTGGGGTAGTTCCGCTTCCAGTGATTATTCCCTTTGCAGTAGAAGCACTTAGTTTCAGGCTTAGGTCTAGCTTTGTGCTTCATCACGGGAGTGACAACTTGCTTGTTATTCTTCTCGAAGTTTGTCGGTGTTCTGGGAACAAGGGTACCCAGACTTGCCTGCCTGCGGCCTACGGCGTGGCTCAAGGGGCGGCCCATCAAGGCCCATCTTCATCAGTACAAGCTCAAGACCCTCGCGAGGGGCCAAGCCTCGCGGGGCGGACGACAGGGAGTTTCCTCAGGCACGGCCTCGTCAGGCTGGCTCGCGAGGAGGCGGAGAGATCAAGGCGGGGTACCTCACGAGGTGCCCATGACGCAAGCCATGACGACCAAGGGCGCCAGTGAGCGCCCACAGCAGTTGTCCTCCTTTCCTCTTTGGTGCAAAGGGGCAAGCGCAGCAAGAGTATCAAGCAAAGGCATCCATTTCGGTGCAACAAGACCAAGACCATCGTGAACGGCAGGAAGGAAGTCATTGTGGAGCCCAAGCCAAGGCGTCACCACCGTGAGCCTTTGGCGGTGCGAGGACCAACTTTAATCAGGATAAGTGTACTAGATGTTCCCCTTCAAAATGGCCAATTGTTGGCGCCCTTCCCGCTCAATATTTGGGAAGAGGCCCAGGGCCTTCGCCTATAAATAGGACTAGCCACCCACAGGGTAGAGGCATGATCTAGAAATCTTGGAGATCAGAGAGAGAGGAAGCGGCTGAACTCCCCCTAGCAGTTCATCGCACCAGTCAAGAACAGACCCTCGCGAGGCTGTTCTTCCTTGTATTGTTCATCATCAGCCCAAGAGGCAATCCACCACACCACAAACTAGAGTAGGGTATTACACCATAATGGTGGCCCGAGCTAGTATAAACCCTGTGTCTCTTGTGTTGTTCCTTTCATAGTTTAGATCCTACCGAGGCGGCGAGGTGCAGGTAGGTAGAGGGCGAGATCTCCGCGCGCACCCCAGTGTTCGAACCTAGAGGGTCTGCGGAACCCGAAATCCGACATTTGGCGCTGTAGGGGTGCGCCGAATTCCGCCGCCGCTGTTCTTTGCCGACCACCGCATCCATGTCGACGCTGTCGGCTGAGCGCCGAGCCGCTTCGCGCGTCGCCAGACAGCCCGCCGGGCGCCGCCGCTTCGCTGCTCTCGCCGCCGTCAACGCCGCCACCGGCCCGGCGGGGAACGAAAGCAAGCATCGTCCCAAAGATCCGTCCGTGAGGCGAGACGGCCGCACCGCCACTCCTTCACTCGCCCCAGCTGGTTCTTCGTCCCGCGCGCTCCGCGCGCCCATGGAGGCTCGAGCTGCGCTCATCGCGGAAAACGAGCTCCTGTGCTACCGCCCTGTCGACGACGTCTATGAAAATTGGCTCGACCGCATCGCCGAGCTCTTCCGCCCACAGGCGGCTCCCCCGCGCCGTCCTTCTCGCTGCACCGCACCCCGCCATGCGCGGGCAATGAAGCTCCGGGGGCGCCTCAGCCGCCTCCCCCTCAAGAAGGCGCCTTGGCCCCAAGGCGCGTGGCCCCGGGGCGGAACCCACTCCGTCCGGCGCCAGCACAGCAAGAGCAGAGCTGTCAAGAGGTCCCTCGCCCCCAAGAAGCTGCCCGAGTGCTCCCTGCACCGGCTCGTCACGACCACGCTCCTGCTCCAGCACGCCAAGACCCCACGCTGCTCCCAGCTGCAGCGCATGGGGACCCGCAAGACCAGGCTCTTCGTCACCAAAGGCCTCCCGTGGCCACAGCAGGCTGCCGCGCCTTCACCACCGAGCTGCGCAGCATCGCGTGGCCCGGCAAGTTCAAGCCAGACCTGCCTCCTCGCTACGACGGCACGGCCGACCCTGCGGAGTTCCTCCAGCTCTACGAGCTGGGCATCGAAGCCGCCAACGGGGACGAGAAGGTCATGGTGAACTGGTTTCCCATGGCACTCAAGGACGGAGCCCGCACTGCTCCTGAATCGGCTCTGGCACGATCTCCTCCTGGAACGAGATGCGCACCCGCTTCATCGCCAACTTCCAAGGTACTCGCAACCGGCCTCCTGCCGTGAGCGACATGCGCCGCATCAAGCAGCAGCCAGGGGAGACCCTGCAGAAATACATCCAGCGCTTCAACAACGCACGCCTCAAGATTCCCAAGGTGACCGAGGAGGCCATCATCTCTGCCTTCTCCGACGGTGTGCGTGACGTCAAGATGAAGGAGGAGCTGGCGATGCATGAAGATCTGTGCACTTCCTTGGAGATGTTCAACTTGGAGACCAAGTGCGCCAGGGCTGAGGAAGGGCGCCTTTCCCTCCTCGAGCTGCCAGCCGCAGACCCAGAAGAGAAGAAATCCAAGGCCAAAGACGTGAAGCGCAAGGGGGCTGCCGTGCTCATGCGTAACCGCACACCAAGCGGGCGTAGATCAGCCAGAGTCTTCCAAGGGCAGCCGGTACTGTGTGTACCACGACCTCCACACCCACAACACCAACGAATGTCAAGAGCTCCGGGCCGTGCGAGAAGGGAGGATCGGCCGGCGCCCCGACCGCAACGATCGAGGCTACGGCCGAGGAGGAGGAAGGAACGCAGGACGCTGGGAAGACCGTGGCCCTCGCCAAGGGTGGCGCGACCGACCTCGCGAGGATCGCTGGCAGGATCAGCCTCGCGAGGGAGACTGGAGGGATCAGCCTCGCGAGGATCGCCCGCAAGGAAACGCAGGCCTCCCTCCTCTGCCGCCGCAGCCAAGGAGAAACGAGGAGCATCATCAGGACGAGGGGGTTGGGGGCTTCCAGGAGCCGCGCGCGATCGCTTGCATCCTGGGCGGAGTTCAAGCCCCAGCCTTCCAACGCATCTTCAAGCAGTTCGCCCGCGAAGTGAATGCAGTCCTCCCCAATCTCGAAGCCACGCGCCCTCTCAGGTGGTCAACGTGCGCCATCACGTTCAGCTCAGCGGATCAGCTCAAGTGCGCGGCCACAGCCGGAGTCCTCCCGATGCTTTGTTCCCCAATCATCAGCAACGTGCAAGTCACCAGGACCCTCATCGATGGCGGAGCAGGGCTCAACGTCCTGTCCGTAGAGATATTCAACAATCTCCAAGTGCCTTACAATCAGCTTCAGCCAACCAAGCCTTTCTCCGGAGTCACGGATGGCTCCACGGTTCCGATTGGGCAGGTCTGCCTCCCTGTCACCTTCGGGGCGCGCGACAACTACCGCACCGAGCTCATCAACTTCGATGTCGCCCACATTCGCCTGCCATACAATGCCATCCTCGGGTACCCAGCTCTGGCCAAGTTCATGGCCGTGACTCATCACGGCTACAACGTCCTCAAGATGCCAAGAAGCGGCGGAGTCATCACGGTGCCTTGTGAAGAGAGAGACGCAGTGTGCTCCCTGGAGCGAGCCTTTCAAGCCGCATCACTTGAAGACCCAGATCGCAGGAGCGTGAGGCTCCCCGAAACCGCTCTCAAGAAGAAGAATACATCGCCAGGCCCGACCCCTCGGGAGGCAGGCCCCTCGTGGTCCGCTTTGCTCAGGGGGCACCTCCTTCTGTCGCATAGGAAGGCGCGCCCGGCGCCCTCCTTGAGCAAGGCCCAGGGGCACTCTCCTGGAGGTCCACCGACCTTGCTAAGGTCACGAGGGAGGCGCTTGGGCACCACTTGGAGGCGTGTTTCAAAGAACGTTTCCCTCAGGAAGGAGCGAGGCAAGGAGGGCCAAACCCTCAGGAGTTCGTCAGTCAGATCACGCAGGAGTTGCAGGAGTCAAGAGTCATGAGTGGCAGCCGCCGCTTACCCGCTGCAGCTCCCCATCCAGGCGAGGATGGTGGGCTGCGCATCTGCATCGACATACCAGGGCTCAACCGAGCCGCCTCTCAGGAGCGCTTCTGGCCCTCACGCGTGGGGCGCTGCGAAGGTCCACCCCACAGCTACGTTCGCATGCCCTACGGCATGCCGAACGCGGCCGCCACGTACCAGCGCCTCATGAGGAGCATCCTGGAGGCTCAAGAGGCCAGGCGTTCTGCAGTCCTGGCAGAGATGGAGATGGTCCACGAGGAGCCACCAGCGCCTCCGGAGCCTCCTGAGGCTCCTGGGCTTGGGGGCTCGTGAAGATCGGCTTCCGCAGCCCACGACGTCCGCTACTTCAACATCCTTTCGTCTTCAACATTATCAGGTGACATCCTTCAAGTTCCATTTCCAGCTGGGAGCGCCCCCCAGGGCTGCATTATTCCCAGGCCGCGTGGGTCCATCCCTGCAGCGTGTATCCCCTTTACTTCATGTTCCTAGCTTACTTTGTTGGGGGCGCCCCTCGGCCTGCATCATCCCCAAGTCGATCGGGCCAGACCTAGCGGCATGTACCCCTCTTGCGTTTATTTCGGGTCATGCGTTCGACCCATCATGATTATTATTTGATGCATGTCCACGGCACTTCCTCTTCCTTCATGTCGGCCGCTTGCACGTTAAAAGGGGGGTACCTGAGCATCGCGACTCAGGGCTCCTACTGGCTCTCCAGCCCTCACCCTCTGGCCTTGTCCATGGCATCGCGACCTGGCATACCAACGACGGTTGAGACCAGCTCGACGGCCGGGACCCGAGGACGACGTAGAGCGTCGGTATCTAACCAAATCTGGAGGAACACATCACAAGCTAAGGCCCAGTGCCAGGCGCAACCCGCCTTGAGGTAGGGCTCCGTGAGTCCCGCGCTGGCTCACGGGTGCCCAGATACACCTCGTCAGGCCCTACCGTGCCAGCCACGTGTCAGGGCGGGGCTGTACATGCCCCGGGGGCTCCTCCCGGAGGGGAGCCCCCTCCCACGCACCAGTGGAAGCACCATGCTCCGTGCTGGCTGACGACACTGCCGAGGAGCGGCTATGCCCGTACACATACGGAAGCGCTATGCTGCTGGTGATAAATAATCGAGGGTGGCCCCGGCCACATCAACCTCGAGGAGCCCAGAGCTCGGTGTCGGCCTCATCGCAACGCCTCCCCTCGGGAGTGCAGCCTTGAGGGGCTGAGCACGAGGGCTACGCTGGTCACGCCAGACGCACGCCACCCAGCCAGGCCCCTCGGGCCTGGTTCTTCGCACGTATCGCCCCGAGTGGAGCCAAGGTACGAAGGCCGTTTGAGCGTCAAGGGGGACTCCTGAGCATCGCGACTCGGGAGCCTAACTGGTCACGTAGCCCCTCACTCCTTAGTTCCGAAAGGCTAACGGCGGTTGAGGTATGCGCGGGGCCGGGCTCTGCAGACGTAGAATGGTAAATTCACCCACACATCTCGCCTCCCTACTTGTTGTTCGTGGCGCTAACGGGGACTCTGAGCATCGCGACTCAGAGCCTAACTTGTCACGTAGCCCCTCACTCCTTGGTCCCGGCCCCGGTTTCCGGTCGGGGCTAACGGGCTGAGGTATCGTGAGGCCAGGCTCGCCGACGAGAACATGAGCAAGTAGGAAGGAGAAGCGCAAATCTCAAGGAATTTAAAAGCAAACATTACAGTCCATAACTGTTATCACAACACCAAACGCAAGTTTAAACGCCTCCCCGAGGCATGATGCATGTTGCAGGAAGCAGAACAGGAGCCACAACGGAGTCACTTGTCGACGACGGAGCTGCGCCGAGCGGGTTCGCCTCGTGAAGCCTCAGGACCGGCAGCGCCTCGCTTCCGCTTGGTGCTGAAGGCCTGGAACTTTGACAGCAGAGCTTCCACTCGACCCTTCACGGCCTCAGCAGCGGCAGCGGCAAGCTCGCCGCTCGCTGGCTCCAGCAGGCTGTCGAGTCGACGTTGGGATCGCGAAGGTAGACGTGGGTAAGGAACCGCGTCAGCGCTGCAGAAGACAGGACACGCGCCTCGGCCTCAGCCGTAGGGCCAAGGCCAAGGGTGACATCTTCAAGAGCACGGATCAGGAAGGGAAGCAGCTTGGCGGGGCCGTCCTTGGCGCCGGCCAGCGGGCTTTCCAGGCCGCTATCGTAAAGCGACCTCAGCAAGGTGCGAGCCTTCACCTCCATCTCCATGAAGGCCTCGCGGTCCTCGGCAAGAACCTGCGCCTTGCCGTCCAGCTCGACCTTCTTCGCCTCCAACTCCTGCTCCAGTGCACCCAGGCGGTCACGGCGCCTGTTAAGCTTGGCGTCCCGGTCCTTGACGGCCGCCTCACGAGCCTTCATGTCTTCCTCCTTCTCTTGGCGAATGCGGGCCTCCTTGGCAAGCCGGACCCGCAGGCCCTGCAGCTCGCTCTCCAGCGCCTTGCAGCGACCTCGGACATCGGCTACCTCCCCCAAGGCGGCATGAGCAGCCTTCTCCCAAGGATCGGCCTGCTTCTCCTCGTCGCAAGCCGCCGAGGCTCGAACCAGCGCGCTCGAATCGGCGTCGAGCGAATCCAGCCAGAGGCCAGCTCCAAGCGCCCGACCACCAAGCGAGGGTTGGCGCCCAGAAGATCTTGTCACAGCCGGTCCAATTCAGCAGCAGCACGATCCAGGACAGTGGGAGGAGTAGGAGAGACAGCAGTTGGTGGAGTAGGAGGAGAGGACGGCAGCGTAACCACAGTATCCTGAGGCGGAACCTGCTGCGCCCCAACAACTGTGGCGGGGGAATCAGACAAGGATACCTCAGGAGTCGCTTGGGCCATGGGGGCTGATCTCGCCCCAGCCAGCTCCGCCAGGCCTCGCGAGGATGACCGGGCAGGAGAGGCCCGTGTCTTGTCGTCGCCTTCCTTCGCGGGCAGAGGCGTTGCCCCAGACGGAGCCTCAGGAGCTCCCTTCAGCTTCTTCTCCGCAGGAGCCAGCGTAGCCAAGAGATACATATATCAAGCCTCAGCGAAAAAGCAAGGAATAAAACAAGAATCAAGCACTTACTGGTCATCGCTCGCGAGCTCGAGCAACCTCCGGCCATACTTGAAGCCCGAGAGCCGGCTGCAGGGATCAGCCTCAAGAGGCCCGGGAGCAGGGGGCACGTCTGCGGATCGCCTCGGAGCCAGGGCAGACCCGCGGGGGACTAGCCTAGTCCTGTCCTTTTTCGGGATCGGGGGCAAGCTCTCGCTGCCCCGCTTGTCGCCATCCTCGTCGTCGTTGCTCGGCAAGAGGCGGAGAGCGCGGGACCTGCGCCGAGGGAGGGGCGCTCTCGACTCCCCATCGGTCGCCTCGGAGTCAGGCCCCGCTTCCCGCTCCTCTTCTTCCTCCTCTTTGCTGGAGTCGCCGGAGGACACGTTCACCGTCGCCAGGGCTGCCGGGTCCTCGGGAACCTCCGCGGGCATGGGCCCGTCCCCATTGAAGACGAGCATGGCTTCCACCGCCTGCTCCCAATCATCTCGAAGGGAAAGGGGTACATGAGCGCCCTCTAGCCTCGCCACGTCTCCCCCGACCAAAGATTTGAGGATCGAGGCCAGATCTTCGTCGGCCAAGACTGCGGGGCTCGGGCGGGGCCTCCACAGTGGGCAATCTTGGCGAAGTGGGGCCACTGATGCTCCAGAACTCCCTCAGAGCGACGCACCATTCAGCCGCGCCGCCATGTTGCTCGGCCACAGATCCGCGCCCATCTTCTCTAGCACCGGCTTGGCGGGGATCCACGAAGTTCAAGGCGAGACCAATCGTCGGAGGTCGTGGGGTGCTCTGTGGGCAGAATCAGCCGAGGGTGTATGCGCCCAGCGTCTACCATGACCCACTTGCTCATAAAGCCCTCAATCCTCTTCCCGGGCTTCGAGATGGCGTTGGAGTTGCCATACGCGACAAAGCTCGCGCACGCGGAGATGGGACCGCGAGACATCCGGAGGGAGAAGTAGTGGCGCAGCAAGGCCACTGAGGGCTGCACCCCAACGTGAGCCTCGCAATAGTAGGCGAAGATCGCCAGAAGAAGAACAGAGTTGGGGTGGAGGTGCAGAGCTTGCAGTTTGTAGTGGCGGAGGATGAGAAGAAGAACTCGAAAAGGGAGGCACCAGACCGGCAGCAATGGCGCTCACGAAGAGCGGATAGAAGGTGCTTCCTTGGCCCTCGGAAAGGGCGGAGCCAGCCTTGAACACCTCTGCCCCGTCGATGCCTTGCGCCACCACCATCCGGCGCACCCGGGCAAGGCCCTCCTCCGACACATTCGGTGAGTCCAAGGCGGCTGAGTACCAAGCTCCGGCCGGGGTCTGGCGAGGCGCCATGTCTTGCTAGGGCACGCGATCGAAGTAGATCTGGGGATTTCAGAGGCAAGAAGGAAAGGCGCAAGAAAGGGGATCTAGGCAATGACCGGAGGAGACGAGGGAAGCAAAGCCTAGACAGACGCCGCTCTTTTGTCGATTCGTGCGGTTGCTAAGGCGCCCACGTCCAACCAACCGCCACGCTGCGCCCGAGGCCGCAGGCTGTTAGGGCCCGCGACGCTTCGCACTTGCCCCTTCGCTTCTCTGCTCAGCCAAGTCCGGGCGCGCCTTGGGCCCGGGGGCTACTGTCGGCGTTCTGGGAACGGGGTACCAGACTTGCTCGCTGCGGCCTGCGGCGTAGCTTCGGGGGTGGCCCAAAGACGGCCCATCTTCATCAAGACAAGCTCAAGACCTCGCGAGGGGCCAGATTGCTGGGCGGACAACAGTGAAGCTTCCTCGTGCACGGCCTCGTCGGCTGGCTCGCGAGGCGGAGAGATCAAGGCAGGGTACCTCACAAGGTGCCCATGACGTAAGCCGTGACGACCACGGGCGCCAGGCGGGCGCCAGCCCGTGCAGTGTCCTCCTTTCCTCTTTGGTGCAAAGGGGCAAGTTACCGCAAGAGCATCAAGCAAAGGCATCCGCTTCGTGCAACAAGACCAAGACCGTCATGAACGGCAGGAAGGAAGTCATCATGGAGCCCAAGCCAAGGCGTCACCACGAGCCTTTGACAGGCGAGGACCAACTTTAGTTAGGATAAGTGTACTAGATGTTCCCCTTAAAAATGGCCAATTGTTGGCGCCCTTCCCGCTCAATATTTGGGAAGAGGCCCAGGGCCTTTGCCTATAAATAGGACTAGCCTCCCACAGGGTAGAGGGGGGGGGATTCAGAGAGGATCCAGCACCTTGAATCAACAGAGAGAGAGCGACTAAACTCCCCCTAGCAGTTCATCGCACCAGCCAAGAACAGACCCTCGCGAGGCTGTTCTTCCTTGTATTGTTCATCATCAGCCCAAGAGGCAATCCGCCACACCACACACTGGAGTAGGGTGTTACACCACAATGGTGGCCCGAACCAGTATAAACCTTGTGTCTCTTGTGTTGTTCCTTTGATAGTTTAGATCCTAGCGAGGCGGCGAGGTGCAGGTAGGTAGAGGGCGAGATCTCCGCGCTCACCCCAGTGTTCGAACCTAGAGGGTCTGCCGGAACCCGAAAACCGACACACGCATGCTCCGGGATTCAGGGGTGGCAGGCTTCACTATAGCCACGCCCCATCTCATCGCTGTTATGTGGGTGCAGGGTTTGAGGGTACAATCTTGGCCGCCTGCTGGGGGCCGGCTTCTTGGAGTCGGCCTTCTCGTGGCCGGCTTCTTGGAGTCGGCCCTCTTGTGGCTTTCTTCATGAGGTTTTCGGGGCCGGGCCGCCTCCCGGTAGTCGGCCTGAGAGACAGTCGGCCAGGGGAAGGCGGCCCTATGCCTAAGGTGCTTGAAGGCTTGATCGGCCTGTAATTTTTCTGAAGAGCCAGGGGGAGCCGGCTAGGCTACCCGTGGTCATTTACTCCGAAAACTGAGATTTGTCACTCCATATGACGGAGAGGTATCTTCGGGCCCACTCGGTAATGCATCATCATAATGAGCTCAATGTGAGTAAGTAGTTGGTCACGGGATCATTCATTATAGAACGAGTAAAGTGACTTGCCGGTAACGAGATTGAACGAGGTATTGGGATACCGACGATCGAATCTCGGGCAAGTAACGTACCGACTGACAAAGGGAATTGTATACGGGATTACTTGAATCCTCGACATTGTGGTTCATCTGATGAGATCATCGTGGAACCTGTGGGAGCCAACATGGGTATCCAGATCCCGTTGTTGGTTATTGGCCTGAGAGTTGTCTCGGTCATGTCTGCATGATTCCCGAACCCGTAGGGTCTACACACTTAAGGTTCGATGACGCTAGGGTTATAAGGAAGATTTGTATGTGATTACCGAATGTTGTTCGGAGTCCCGGATGAGATCCCGGACGTCACGAGGAGTTCCGGAATGATCCGGAGGTGAAAAAGATTTATATATGGGAAGTCATAGAAATATTCGGGGGTATACCGGTATTGTACCGGGACCACCGAAGGGATTCCGGGGGTCCACCGGGAGGGTCCACCTGCCCCGGAGGGCCTTATAGGCTGTAGGTGGAAGGGAACCAGCCCCAAGTGGGCTGGGGCGCCAAACCTCCCTAGGGCCCATGCGCCTAGGGTTGGGGGGAACCCTAAAGGGGGCGCCCCCCTTGGCTTGGGGGGCAAGCCCCCTTCCCCCTTGGCTGCCCCCCCCCTCTAGATCCCATCTAGAGGGGTTGGCCCCCTTCCCCCTTCTCCCTATAAATAGAGGGGCAAGGGGAGGGCTGCAGCACCACATCCAAGGCGCAGCCCCTCCCCTCGCCAACACCTCTCCTCCTCCGCAAGATCTTGGCGAAGCCCCCGAAGAACTGCCACTCCATCACCACCACGCCGTCGTGCTGCTGTTGGAGCCCTCTTCCACAACCTCTCCCTCCTCCTTGCTGGATCAAGCCGCGGGAGACGTCACCGGGCTGCACGTGTGTTGAACACTGAGGCACCGTTGTTTGGTGCTAAGATCGGATTCGACCGCGATCTGAATCGCTACGTGTACGACTCCTCCAACCGCATTCTTGCAATGCTTCCAACTCGCGATCTTCAAGGGTATAAAGATGCACTCCCCTCTCTCTCGTTGCTAGTTACTCCATAGATTGATCTTGGTGATGCGTAGAATGTTTTTTAATTTTTGCAACGATCCCCAACAGTGGCATCATGAGCTAGGTCTATGCGTAGTTTCTATGCACGAGTAGAACACAAGTTGTTGTGGGCGTCGATTTTGTCAATTTACTTACCGTTACTAGTCTTATCTTGATTTGGCGGCATCATGGGATGAAGCGGCCCGGACCGACCTTACACGTACGCTTACGTGAGACAGGTTCCACCGACTGACATGCACTAGTTGCATAAGGTGGCTAGCGGGTGTCTGTCTCTCCCACTTTAATCGGATCGGATTCGATGAAAAGGGTCCTTATGAAGGGTAAATAGTAATTAGCATATCACGTTGTGGTTTTGGCGTAGGAAAGAAACGTTCTTGCTAGAAACCTATAGCAGCCACGTAAAAATTTGCAACAACAATTAGAGGACGTCTAACTTGTTTTTGCAGCATATGCCGTGTGATGTGATATGGCCAAAAGGATGTGATGAATGATATATGTGATGTATGAGATTGATCATGTTCTTGTAATAGGAATCACGACTTGTATGTCGATGAGTATGACAACCGGCAGGAGCCATAGGAGTTGTCTTAATTTATTTATGACCTGCGTGTCAACATAAACGTCATGTAATTACTTTACTTTATTGCTAAACCGTTAGCCATAGTAGTAGAAGTAATAGTTGACGAGACAACTTCATGAAGACACGATGATGGAGATCATGATGATGGAGATCATGGTGTCATGCCGGTTTCGATGATGATCATGGCGCCCCGAAGATGGAGATCAAAAGGAGGAAAATGATATTGGCCATATCATGTCACTATTTGATTGCATGTTATGTTTATCATGTTTTACATCTTATTTGCTTAGAACGAAGGTAGCTTAAATAAGATGATCCCTCACAATAATTTCAAGAAAGTGTTCCCCTAAGCGTACCTTTATTGCGAAGGTTCGTTGTTTCAAGCACCACGTAATGATCGGGTGTGATAGATTCTAACGTTTGAATACAACGGGTGTAAGCCAGATTTACACACGCAATACACTTAGGTTGACTTGACAAGCCTAGCATGTACAGACATGGCCTCGGTACACGGAAGACCGAAAGGTCGAACACGAGTCGTATAGAAGATACGATCAACATGAAGATGTTCACCGATGATGACTAGTCTGTCTCACGTGATATCGGACACGGCCTAGTTGACTCGGATCATGTATCACTTAGATGACTAGAGGGATGTCTATCTGAGTGGGAGTTCATTAAATAATTTGATTAGATGAACTTAATTATCATGAACATAGTCTAAAACTTTGCAGTATGTCTTGTAGATCAAATGGCCCACGCTAATGTTGTCCTCAACTTCAACGCGTTCCTAGAGAAAACCAAGCTGAAAGACGATGGTAGCAACTATACGGACTGGGCCCGGAACTTGAGGATCATCCTCATAGCTGCCCAGAAAGCATATGTCCTTGAAGCACCTCTAGATGAAACACCAATCCCAGCAAACCAAGACATTATGAACGCTTGGCAGTCGCCTGTTGATGATTACTCCCTGGTTCAGTGCAGCATGCTTTACAGCTTAGAACCGGGGCTCCAAAAGCGTTTTGAGCAGCACAGAGCATATGAGATGTTCCAAGAGCTGAAAATGGTTTTCCAAGCTCATGCCCGGGTCGAGAGATATGAAGTCTCCGACAAGTTCTACAGTTGTAAGATGGAGGAGCATAGTTCCGTCAGCGAGCACATACTCAAAATGTCTGGGTTGCACAACCGCTTGTCTTAGCTGGGAGTTAATCTCCCGGATGACGCGGTCATTGACAGAATCCTTCAGTCACTTCCACCGAGCTACAAGAGCTTTGTGATGAACTTCAATATGCAGGGGATGGAGAAAACCATTCCTGAGGTATATTCGATGTTGAAATCAGCGGAGGTGGAAATCAAAAAGGAACATCAAGTGTTGATGGTGAATAAAACCACTAAGTTCAAGAAAGGCAAGGGTAAAAAGGGTTTCAAGAAAGACGACAAGGGAGTTGCCGCGCCCGGCAAGCAAGCTGCCAGGAAGAAGCCAAAGAATGGACCCAAGCCTGGGATTGAGTGTTTTTATTGCACGGGAAGTGGTCACTGGAAGCGGAACTGCCCCAAGTACTTAGCAGACAAGAAGGCCGGCAACACCAAAGGTATATGTGATATACATGTTATTGATGTGTACCTTATCAGTACTCGTAGTAGCTCCTGGGTATTTGATACCGGTGCGGTTGCTCATATTTGTAACTCAAAACAGGAGCTGCGGAATAAGCGGAGACTGGTGAAGGACAAGGTGACGATGCGCGTCGGGAATGGTTCCAAGGTCAATGTGATCGCCGTCGGCACGCTACCTCTACATTTACCTACAGGGTTAGTTTTAAACCTCAATAATTGTTATTTAGTACCAGCTTTGAGCATGAACATTGTATCTGTATCTCGTTTAATAAGAGATAGCTACTCATTTAAATCCGAGAATAATGGTTGTTCTATTTATATGAGAGATATGTTTTATGGTCATGCCCCGTTGGTCAATGATTTATTCTTAATGAATCTCGAACGTGATGTTACACATATTCATAGTGTGAATACCAAAAGATGTAAGGTTGATAATGATAGTCCCACATACTTGTGGCACTGTCGCCTTGGTCACATTGGTGTCAAACGCAAGAAGAAGCTCCATGCAGATGGACTTTTGGAGTCTCTTGATTACGAATCATTTGACACGTGTGAACCATGCCTCATGGGTAAATGACCAAGACTCCGTTCTCCGGAACAATGGAGCGAGCAACCAACTTATTGGAAATCATACATACTGATGTGTGCGGTCCAATGAGCGTTGAGGCTCGTGGTGGCTATCATTATGTTCTCACCCTCACTGATGACTTAAGTAGATATGGGTATGTCTACTTAATGAAACACAAGTCTGAAACCTTTGAAAAGTTCAAGGAATTTCAGAGTGAGGTTGAAAATCAACGTGACAGGAAAATAAAGTTCTTACGATCAGATCGTGGAGGGGAATATTTGAGTCACGAATTTGGCACACACTTAAGGAAATGTGGAATCGTTTCACAACTCATGCCGCCTGGAACACCTCAGCGTAATGGTGTGTCTGAACGTCATAATCGCACTCTATTGGATATGGTGCGATCTATGATGTCTCTTACCGATCTACCGCTCTCATTTTGGGGTTATGCTTTAGAGACTGCCGCATTCACTTTAAATAGGGCTCCGTCGAAATCCGTTGAGATGACACCGTATGAATTATGGTTTGGGAAGAAACCTAAGTTGTCGTTTCTCAAAGTTTGGGGATGTGATGCTTATGTCAATAAACTTCAACCTGAAAAGCTCGAACCCAAGTCGGAAAAACGCGTCTTCATAGGATACCCTAAGGAAACCATTGGGTATACCTTCTACCTCAGATCCGAAGGCAAGATCTTTGTTGCCAAGAACGGATCCTTTCTGGAGAAAGAGTTTCTCTCGAAAGAAGTAAGTGGGAGGAAAGTAGAACTTGATGAAGTACTGCCTCTTGAAGCGGAAATTAGCGCAGCTCAGGAAGATGTTCATGTGGTGCCTGCATGGACTAGAAAGGAAGTTAATGATGATGATCAAGGTACTTTGGATCAAGTTGCTACTAAACTTCGTAGGTCCACGAGGACATGTTCCACACCAGAATGGTATGGCAACCCTGTCCTGGAAATCATGTTGTTAGACAACGGTGAACCTTCGAACTATGAAGAAGCGATGGCGGGCCCAGATTCCAACAAATGGCTTGAAGCCATGCAATCCGAGATAGGTTCCATGTATGGAAACAAAGTATGGACTTTGACAGACTTGCCCAATGATCGGCGAGCGATAGAAAATAAATGGATCTTTAAGAAGAAGACGGACGCGGATGGTAATGTTACCATCTATAAAGCTCGACTTGTCGCTACGGGTTATCGACAAGTTCAAGGGATTGACTACGATGAGACCTTCTCACCTGTAGCAAAGCTGAAGTCCTTCTGAATCATGTTAGCAATTGTCGCATTCTATGATTATGAGATATGGAAAATGGACGTCAAAACAGTATTCCTTAACGACTTCCTTAATGAAGAATTGCATATGATGCAGCCGGGAAGGTTTTGTCGATCCTAAGAATGCTAACAAGGTATGCAAGCTCCAGCGCTCCATCTATGGGCTGGTGCAAGCATCTCGGAGTTGGAACATTCGCTTTAATGAAATGATCAAAGCGTTTGGGGTTTATGCAGACTTATGGAGAAGCCTGCGTTTACAAGAAAGTGAGTGGGAGCTCTGTAGCATTTCTCATATTATATGTGGATGACATACTGTTGATGGGAAATGATATAGAACTCTTGGAGATCATAAAGGCCTACTTGAATAAGTGTTTTTCAATGAAGGACCTTGGAGAAGCAGCTTATATATTAGGCATCAAGATTTATAGAGATAGATCGAGACGCCTCATAGGTATTTCACAAAGCACATACCTTGATAAGATATTGAAGAAGTTCAATATGGATCAGTCCAAGAAGGGGTTCTTGCCTGTATTGAAAGGTGTGAAATTGAGCTCGGCTCAAAGCCCGACCATGGCAGAAGATAGAGAAAAGATGAGTGTCATCCCCTATGCCTCAGCCATAGGGTCTATTATTATGTATGCCATGTTGTGTACCAGACCTGATGTAAACCTTGCCGTAAGTTTGGTAGGAAGGTACCAAAGTAATCCCAGCATGGAACACTGGACAGCGGTCAAGAATATCCTGAAGTACCTAAAAAGTACTAAGGATATGTTTCTCGTTTATGGAGGTGACGAAGAGCTCGTCGTAAAGGGTTACGTCGATGCTAGCTTCGACACAGATCTGGATGACTCCAAGTCACAAACCGGATACGTGTATATTTTGAATGGTGGGGCGATGGCTGGTGCGATTTGCAAGCAAAGCATCGTGGCGGGATCTACATGTGAAGCAGAGTACATGGCACCCTCGGAGGAAGCACATGAAGCAATCTGGATGAAGGAGTTCATTACCGACCTAGGAGTTATTCCCAATGTGTCGGGCCCGATGACTCTTCTGTGACAACACTGGAGCTATTGCCCTTGCCAAGGAGCCCGGGTTTCACAAGAAGACCAGGCATATCAAGCGTCGCTTCAACTCCATTCGTGAAAATGTTCAAGATGGAGACATAGATATTTGTAGAGTGCATATGGACCTGAATGTCGCAGATCCGTTGACTAAACCTCTTCCACGAGCAAAACATGATCAACCCCAGAACTCTATGGGTGTTCGATTCATCACAATGTAACTAGATTATTGACTCTAGTGCAAGTGGGAGACTGTTGGAAATATGACCTAGAGGCAATAATAAAATGTTTATTATTATATTTCCTTGTTCATGATTATTGTCTATTGTTCATGCTATAATTGTGTTATCCGGAAATCGTACTACATGTGTGAATACATAGACCACAACATGTCCCTAGTGAGCCTCTAGTTGACTAGCTCGTTGATCAATGGATGGTCATGGTTTCCTGAATATGGACATTGGATGTCATTGATAACGGGATCACATCATTAGGAGAATGATGTGATGGACAAGACCCAATCCTAAGCATAGCACAAGATCGTGTAGTTCGTTTGCTAGAGATTTTCTAATGTCAAGTATCATTTCCTTAGACCATGACATTGCGCAACTCCCGGATACTGTAGGAATGCTTTGGGTGTACCAAACGTCACAACGTAACTGGGTGGCTATAAAGGTGCACTACATGTATCTCCAAAAGTGTCTGTTGGGTTGGCATGAATCGAGACTGGGATTTGTCACTCCGTATGACGGAGAGGTATCTCTGGGCCCACTCGGTAATGCATCATCATAATGAGTTCAATGTGACTAAGTAGTTGGTCATGGGATCATGTATTACGGAACGAGTAAAGTGACTTGCCGGTAACGAGATTGAACGAGGTATTGGGATACCGACGATCGAATCTCGGGCAAGTAACGTACCGATTGACAAAGGGAATTCTATACGGGATTGCTTGAATCCTCGACATCGTGGTTCATCCGATGAGATCATCGTGGAACATGCGGGAGCCAACATGGGTATCCAGATCCCGCTGTTGGTTATTGGTCGGAGAGTTGTCTCGGTCATGTCTGCATGGTTCCCGAACCCGTAGGGTCTACACACTTAAGGTTCGATGACGCTAGGGTTATAAGGAAGATTTGTATGTGATTATCGAATGTTGTTCGGAGTCCCGGATGAGATCCCGGACATCACGAGGAGTTCCAGAATGGTCCGGAGGTGAAGATTTATATATGGGAAGTCATCATACGATCGCCGGGAATATTCGGGGGTATACCGGTATTGTACCAGGACCACCGGAGGGGTTCCGGGGGTCCACCGGGAGGGTCCACCTGCCCCGGAGGGCCTTATGGGCTGTAGGTGGAAGGGAACCAGCCCCAAGTGTGCTGGGGCGCCAAACCCCCCTAGGGCCCATGCGCCTAGGGTTGGGGGAACCTAAAGGGGCGCCCCCTTGGCTTGGGGCAAGCCCCTTCCCCCGTCCGCCATACGATCGTCTCCAACGTATCTATAATTTTTATTGCTCCATGCTACTTTATCTATTGTTTTGGACTATAATGGGCTTTATTTTCCACTTTTATATTACTTTTGGGACTAACCTATTAACCGGAGGCCCAGCCAAGAATTGCTGTTTTTTGCCTATTTCAGTGTTTCGAAGAAACGGAATATCAAACGGAGTCCAAACGGAATGAAACCTTCGGGAACGTGATCTTCTCACCGAACGTGGTCCAGGAGACTTAGACCCTACTCCAAGAAGTGCCAGAGGCGGTCACGAGGGTGGGGGGCGCGCCCTCCCGGCGCGCCCTGCCTCGTGGGCCCCGGCCTCGAGCGGCGTACTCCTTCCTCCTATATATACTGCGTACCCTTCAACAGATCAGGACGGATCCAAAACCTAATTCCACCGCCGCAACTTCCTGTATCCACGAGATCCCATCTTGGGGCTTGTTAGGAGCTCACGGGAGGGCATCCACCACGGAGGGCTTCTACATCATCACCATAGCCCCTCCGATGAAGTGTGAGTAGTTTACTTCAGACCTTGGTCCATAGTTAGTAGCTAGATGGCTTCTTCTCTCTTTTGGATCTCAATACAATGTTCTCGCCCTCTCTCGTGGAGATCTATTCGATGTAATCTTCTTTTTGCGGTGTGTTTGTTGAGACCGATGAATTGTGGGTTTATGATCCAGCTTATCTATGGAAAATATTTGATTCTTCTCTCAATTCTTTTATGTATGATTGAGTTATCTTTGCAAGTCTCTTGAATTATCCGCTTGGTTTGGCCAATTAGATTGGTAGTTCTTGCAATGGGAGAAGTGCTTAGCTTTGGGTTCAATCTTGCGGTGTCCTTACCTAGTGATGTAAGGGGTTGCAAGGCACGTATTGTATTGTTTCCATCGAGGATAACAAGATGGGGTATTTATCATATTGCATGAATTTATTCCTCTACCTCATGTCATCTTGCTTAAGGCGTTACTCTATTTCTAACTTAATACTCTAGATGCATCTGGATAGCGGTCGATGAGTGGAGTAATAGTAGTAGATGCAGAATCGTTTCGGTCTACTTGTCTCGGACGTGATGCCTATATACATGATCATTGCCTAGATATACTCATAACTATGCTCAATTATGTCAATTGCTCAACAGTAATTTGTTCACCCACCGTAGAATACTTATGCTCTTGAGAGAAGCCACTAGTGAAACCTATGGCCCCCGGGTCTATTCTCATCATATCAATCTCCATCACTTTATTTACTTGCTTTGCTTTTACTTTTCACTTTGCATCTTTATACCAAAAATACCAAAAATATTATCTCTATCAGATCTCACTCTCGTAAGTGGCCGTGAAGGGATTGACAACCCCTAATCGCGTTGGTTGCGACTAGCTATCGTTTTGTGCAGGTACAAGGGACTTGCGCGTGGCCTCTTACTGGATTGATACCTTGGTTCTCAAAAACTGAGGGAAATACTTACGCTACTGTGCTGCATCATCCTCTCCTCTTCGGGGAAAACCAACGCAAGCTCAAGACGTAGCAAGATGGATTTCTGGCGCCGTTGTCGGGGAGGCTCACGCAAGCAAGTCAACATACCAAGTACCCATCACAATCCCTATCTCTCGCATTACATTATTTGCCATTTGCCTCTCGTTTAACTCTCCCCCACTTCACCTTTGCCATTTTATTCGCCCTTTCTTCGCCTTCTTCCCGTATGTATTTTTGTTATGTTTCCATGTGCCTTCTATTTGCTTGCATCTTTGCTTGCTAAAAATCTATTGATATGGATCCACTTAAAGTGTTCTACTTGGATCATCTTCGATCCTTATCTTTCGTCTTTGAAACCCCAACTAGCCTAGTTGATGGGAAATCTTTAGATGAGCATGCTCATTATAAAAGGCCGCCATTTGTGCGAAAAAGGGAGACTCTTATGGAGTCAAATAAACAGATTGCTGTGTTATGCTTGGAATCTTTGTGAAATTTATGATTTTACTTGTTGCTCTAAGAACCCTAAAAAACACCTTCCTTACCTATGTGAGTCTAATGAAAATGAAATATTATCTTCTTATGCAAAGGGTGTTTATAGTTACTATGATATCGAACAAATTGAAGAATTTGTTGCTTTTAAGGGTGCGTATGAAGTTGCTTCATTGATTGAAAAGTATGATATTACTCTCTATGAATCTGAAAATTTTGACATACTTAAATATTGCTATGAAAACTATGCTCATAATGTCTATGTCAAAGAATTTATTGAGAGAACGACCGTTGCTTTGGAAGGAAATAATGATATGCATGAATCTATAGATAATGATGATTCCGATGATTTGATTGAAATATCCCTTGATGAACATGATGCTTGCTATTCTTGTGGCCATGATGCCAATATTTATGAAGATGAATTTGCTATAGTGCCTTATGTTAAACATGAGATCGTTGCTATTGCACCATACTTGGTAGTTCCTTCGATGAAAAGCATGATTGCAATGATTTTACTATAAATTCTCTTGATGTCAATCATGCTAATAATATGCAGAACCCTAAGCTTGGGGATGCTAGTTTTGCTATGTCTATTACTTGTTGCAATGATCATGATTGGGGTGATTCTTCTTTTGATCTTGAAAATTTATTTAAGCCCCGTGATGAATATGAGATTGATAATAGTTTTTTCAATAATATTGAAAGTGGGTTTGGAAGAGTTTCAACTTTAGATCCCACATATTTGGATAATGTTCATTCTTATGAAGTTTTTGATAAAAGTGGGTTTAGAGAGGTCATGACTTTAGTTAATATTAATCCCACTGTTTCGGAAGAGTGTCAACTTCGCATGCATGTGGATCGTGTTGAGAATATGTTATGTGATAGCTATATTGTTGAATTTTCTTATGATCCCACATGTAATTATTATTATGAGAGAGGAAAATATGGTTATAGAAATTTTCATGTTACTAAATTACCTCTCGTTATGTTAAGATTGCTATTGTTCCTTTCTGCTTCCTTGCATATGCTAGTTTTTGCTTGTTACGATAATTTGTTTGCCTATAATAAGCCTCTGCATAGGAAGTATGTTAGACTTAAGTGCGTTTGTCACATGTTTTATGATGCTCTCTTTGTGCCTCAATTCTTGTCTTTCTTGTGAGCATCATTGAAATCTCAATGCGTAGCTAAAAAGGCTTTAAACGATAGCGTTTGTTGGGAGGCAACCCAATTTTATTTTTTTGTTTTTGTTTTTGCTTCTGTTTAGGAATAAATAATCCATCTAGCCTCTGTTTAGATGTGGTTTTATGTTTTAATTAGTGTTTGTGCCAAGTTGGACCTATTGGATCTTCTTGGATGATAGTCATTTGATCCTGCTGTAATTTCCAGAATCTTTGTGCTCAGTGCCCGAATTGTTAAAAATCACCAGAACGTGATAAAATACTGATTCCAATTTCTTATGATCAATAAACAAATTTTCCAGGTCGTCTAATTTTGGTAGAATTTTTTGGATTCCAGAAGTTTGCGTTAGTTACAGATTACTACAGACTGTTCTGTTTTTGACAGATTCTGTTTTGCGTGTGTTGTTTGCTTATTTTGATAAATCTATGGCTAGTAAAATAATTTATGATGCATAGAGAAGTTGTAATACAGTAGGTTTAACACCAATATAAATAAATAATGAGTTCATTACAGTACCTTAAAGTAGTCTTTTGTTTTCTTTCTCTAACGGAGCTCACGAGATTTCTATTGAGTTTTGTGTTGTGAAGTTTTCAAGTTTTGGGTGAATTCTTTTGATGGATTATGGAACAAGGAGTGTCAAAGCCTAAGCTTGGGGATGCCCATGGCACCCCCAAGATAATCCAAGGACACCAAAATTGAAAGCTTGGGGATGCCGGAAGGCATCCCTCTTTAAATCTACTTCCATCGGTAATTTACTTGGAGCTATATTTTTATTCACCAACATGATATGTGTTTTGCTTGGAGCGTCTTGTATTATTTGAGTCTTTGCTTGTTAGTTACCACAATCATCCTTTCTGTACACACCTTTTGAGAGAGCCATATATGAACTGAAATTTGATAGAATACTCTATGTGCTTCACTTATATCTTTTGAGCTTGATAGTTTTGCTCATAGTGCTTCACTTATATCTTTTTGAGCGTGACAATTTTTGCTCTAGTGCTTCACTTAGATATTTTAGAGCACGGTGGTGGATTTGTTTTAAAGAAACTTGATCTCTAATGCTTCACTTAGATTATTTTGAGAGTCGTTAATAGCATGGTAATTTGCTTAATGTTAATATACTTGGTATTCAAGATATGTGAAACTTTCTTTTGAGTGCGTTGAATACTAAGATAAGTTTGATGCTTGATAATTGTTTTGAGATATGGAGGTGATAATATCAAAGTTGTGCTAGTTGAGTAGTTGTGAATTTGAGAAATGCTTGTGTTGAAGTTAGTAAATCCCGTAGCATATGCATTATGGTTAAAGTTGTGTAACAAATTTGAAGCATGAAGTGTACCTGGCTTGTGCATCCTTATGAGTGGCGGCCGGGGACGAGCGATGGTATTTTCCTACCAATATATCCCCCTAGGATCATGCGCGTAGTACTTGATTTTTGATGACTTCTAAATTTTTGCAATAAGTATATGAGTTCTTTTGACTAATGTTGAGTCCATGGATTATACACACTTTTAACTTTCCACCATTGCTAGCCTCTTCGGTACCGTGCATTGCCCTTTCTCACATTGAGAGTTGGCGCAAACTTCACGGTGCATCCAAACCCGTGATATGATACGCTCTATCACACATAAACCTCCCTATATCTTCCTCAAAACAGCCACCATACCTACCTATTATGGCATTTCCCTAGCCATTCCGAGCTATAGTGCCCTGCAACTTTCCACCGTTCCGTTCACCATTATTATGACATACATTACTTTTGTCATATTGCCATTGCATGATCATGTAGTTGACATCATATTTGTGGCAAAGCCACCATGCATTATTTTCATACATGTCACTCTTGATTCATTGCACCATCCCGGTACACCGCCGGAGGCATTCATATAGAGTCATACCTTGTTCTAGTTTCGAGTTGTAATCTTTATGTTGTAATCAATAGAAGTGTGATGATCATAATTATTAGAGCATTTCCCAAATAAAAAAAAGAGAAAGGCAAAAAAAATCCCCCAAAAAAAGAAAAGAAAAGGGCAATGCTACTATCTCTTTTTCCACACTTGTGCTTCAAAGTAGCACCATGTTCTTCATGTAGTGAGTCTCATATATTGTGCTTCAAAGTAGCACCATGTTCTTCATGTAGTGAGTCTCATATATTGTGCTTCAAAGTAGCACCATGTTTTTCATATAGTGAGTCTCATAAGTTGTCTTTCTCATACTAGTGGGAATTTTTCATTATAGAACTTGGCTTGTATATTCCTACGATGGGCTTCCTCAAATGCCCTAGGTCTTCATGAGCAAGCAAGTTGGATGCACACCCACTAGTTTTCTTTTGTTGAGCATTCATAGCTCTAGTTCATCCGTTGCATGGCAATCCCTACTCCTCATGTTGACATCAATTGATAGGCATCTCCATAGCCCGTTGATTATCCTCGTCAATGTGAGACTTTCTCCTTTTTTGTCTTCTCCACACAATCCCCATCATCATATTCTATTCCACCCATAGTTCTATATCTATGGCTCACGCTCATGTATTGCGTGAAGGTTGAAAAAGTTTGAGATTATTTAAGTATGAAACAATTGCTTGGCTTGTCATCGGGGGTATAGAAGTTGGGAACATCTTTGTGTGATGAAATGAAGCATAGCCTAACTATATGATTTTGTAGGGATGAACTTTCTTTGGCCATGTTATTTTGAGATGACATAATTATTTTGATTAGTATGCTTGAAGTATTATTATTTTTATGTCAATATGAACTTTTGTCTTGAATCTTTTGGACCTGAATATTCATATCACAATTAAGAAGATTTACATTGAAATTATGCCAAAGTATCACTCCGCATCAAAAATTCTTTTTTTTATCATTTACCTACTCGAGGACGAGCAGGAATTAAGCTTGGGGATGCCTGATACGTCTCCAACGTATCTATAATTTTTTATTGATCCATGCTACTTTATCTATTGTTTTGGACTATAATGGGCTTTATTTTCCACTTTTATATTACTTTTGGGACTAACCTATTAACCGGAGGCCCAGCCCAGAATTGTTGCTTTTTGCCTATTTCAGTATTTCGAAGAAACGGAATATCAAACGGAGTCCAAACGGAATGAAACCTTCGGAACGTGATCTTCTCACCGAACGTGATCCAGGAGACTTGGACCCTACTCCAAGAAGTGCCAGAGGCGGTCACGAGGGTGGGGCGCGCCCTCCCACAGGCGCGCCCGCCTCGTGGGCCCCTGACGCTCCGCCGACGTACTCCTTCCTCCTATATATCCCGACGGACCCCCAACAGATCGGGGACGGAGCCAAAAACCTACTTCCACCGCCGCAACTTTCTGTATCCACGAGATCCCATCTTGGGGCACATTAGGAGCTCCGCCGGAGGGGGGCATCCACCACGGAGAGCTTCTACATCATCACCATAGCCCCTCCGATGAAGTGTGAGTAGTTTACTTCAGACCTTCGGGTCCATAGCTAGTAGCTAGATGGCTTCTTCTCTCTTTTTGGATCTCAATACAATGTTCCCTCCTCTCTCGTGGAGATCTATTCGATGTAATCTTCTTTTTGCGGTGTGTTTGTTGAGACCGATGAATTGTGGGTCTTTGATCCAGCTTATCTATGGAAAATATTTGATTCTTCTCTGAATTCTTTTATGTATGATTGAGTTATCTTTGCAAGTCTCTTCGAATTATCCGTTTGGTTTGGCCAACTAGATTGGTAGTTCTTGCAATGGGAGAAGTGCTTAGCTTTGGGTTCAATCTTGCGGTGTCCTTACCTAGTGATGAAGGGGTTGCAAGGCACGTATTGTATTGTTGCCATCGAGGATAACAAGATGGGGTATTTATCATATTGCATGAATTTATTCCTCTACATCATGTCATCTTGCTTAAGGCGTTACTCTGTTTTAACTTAATACTCTAGATGCATCTTTGGATAGCGGTCGATGAGTGGAGTAATAGTAGTAGATGCATAATTGTTTCGGTCTACTTGTCTCGGACGTGATGCCTATATACATGATCATTGCCTAGATATACTCATAACTATGCTCAATTCTGTCAATTGCTCAACAGTAATTTGTTCACCCACCGTAGAATACTTATGCTCTTGAGAGAAGCCACTAGTGAAACCTATGGCCCCCGGGTCTATTCTCATCATATCAATCTCCATCACTTTATTTACTTGCTTTGGTTTTACTTTTCACTTTGCATCTTTATACCAAAAAATACCAAAAATATTATCTCATGGGATCTCACTCTCGTAAGTGACCGTGAAGGGATTGACAACCCCTAATCGCGTTGGTTGCGAGTAGCTATCGCTTTGTGCAGTGTACGAGGGACTTGCGCGTGGCCTCCTACTGGATTGATACCTTGGTTCACAAAAACTGAAGGAAATACTTACGCTACTGTGCTGCATCATCCTCTCCTCTTCGGGGAAAACCAACGCAAGCTCAAGACGTAACACGCCCCCCCCCCCTCTAGATCCCATCTAGAGGGGCCGGCCCCCTTCCCCCTTCTCCCTATAAATAGAGGGGCGAGGGGATGGCTGCAGCACCACATCCAAGGCGCAGCCCCTCCCCTCCCCAACACCTCTCCTCCTCCGCAAGGGCTTGGCGAAGCCCTGCCGGAGAATTGCCACTCCATCACCACCACGCCGGCGTGCTGCTGTTGGAGCCCTCTTCCTCAACCTCTCCCTCCTCCTTGCTGGACCAAGGCGCGGGAGACGTCACCGGGCTGCACGTGTGTTGAACGCGGAGGCACCGTTGTTCGGTACTAAGATCGGATTCGGCCGCGATCTGAATCTCTACGTGTACAACTCCTCCAACCGCGTTCTTGCAACGCTTCCGACTCGCATTCTTCAAGGGTATGAAGATGCACTCCCCTCTCTCTCGTTGCTAGTTACTCCATAGATTGATCTTGGTGATGCGTAGAATTTTTTTTAATTTCTGCAACGATCCCCAACAGCAAGATGGTGCTCAATCACCTCCCTGGGAATGCCGGGGATAACGCAAAAACATCGACATTCGCCCGTAGGAAAGTGATGAGCGCGCCTTCCTATTTGCTGTCGAGGGTGGAACTTATGGTAAAAGCCCCTCCCGTGCCATCCTCCTTGACGGACACCTTCCTGGTCTCTCGTGGTGTAGCTCTGGATTTCTTGCTCTTGCCGGTGGAGCTCTTTGGCACGTCCTCGACGGGAGCACTACACTACGAAGAGGTGCGCTTGCCGGAGTGGATGCGAGAGGTCCTGTCGATCTTCTTCCCTCCCGGGGCTTCGGCGGCAGGAGCAAGTGCCTTGGCGGCAGTCGCTGCAACCGCCTCCCAGTAGAGTTGGTCAGCGTAGATCAGCGCATCCTTCTTGTCGGAGGGCACAGTGATGATGGTCATTGGCCCAGGCTTCTTCAACATGTTGTAGGCGTCATGTGAGGCCGCCATAAACTTGGCTAGTGCTGGGCGGCCGAGGATCCCATTGTAGGGCAAGGGGATCTCGGCTACATCGAAAACAATCCTCTCTGTCCTATAGTTTAACTCGCCTCCAAACATCACGGGCAGTGTGACCTTAACCTTCAGCTGACTCCTCCCCGGGTTGACCCCTTGAAACGTGTCCGTCTCTTCGAGGCCTCCATCCGGAATCTGTAGCCTTTTGATCACAACAGGTGAGATCAAGTTCAGACCGGCCCCGCCGTCAACTAGCATTTTTGTCACCTTGAGGTTGCGTATTGTTGGCGATACCAACAATGGCAAACACCCGACCGAAGTTGTGCAATCAGGGTGGTCCTCGGCCAAAAATGATAGGCGTGCTGGACGACTTCAGTGACTTCTGAGCATCGAATGATGGTTCCGCTGCTGTGATCTCGCGCGCCCACTGCTTGAGCTGGCGGTGAGAGGTGTGCAGCGAGGCGCCATCGTCGACGCACTTGGCCTCCGTAGCTTTTTGGAACTCATGCTCGCCGGACTCGTCGTCCTTGTCATGATCTTTGTCTTCTTGCTTCTTGTCGCGGCCCGAGCGGGCCTCTCTTGCTGGTTATCCTTGCCGCGGCGACCTCCTTGGCCGCCACGCTTCTTGTCGGATCCCTCGGTACCATCTTGACTGTTCTCCTTGCCCCGCCTCTCATACTCTGCTTTTTGCTTCTTAGCAAGCAACTCAACTTGACGGCAGTTCTGGAGGTCGTGGCCCTTGGTGCGGTGGATCTTGCAGTATTGCTTGTCGGAGCCTCCTGGTTTGTCGGCACCCGGCAAGCGGCGCACGTGGAAATTTCCTTGTCGGGGTCATCTGCCTTGGCCTTCTTGGCGGCGCCGGTGTCCTCGGATCCCTCGATGGCAAGCACAGTCTTGCCCTTGCGCTTCCTATTGCGGCACCGGCCCTTCTTCATCGGGGAGGCTGTGTCTTCGTCTGTGTAGTCGGTTTCCACACCGGCGTCCTCGCCGGGGTACTTCCGCCCTTCCTCAGCCCGAGCGCACCTATCGGCCAGAACATAAAGTTCGGCCACATCTTTGACCTTGTTCATCGCCAGCTCTTCACGCATCTTGCGATTGCGCACA
The DNA here is from genome assembly GCA_021605145.1 of Aegilops bicornis. Taxonomy (NCBI): domain Eukaryota; kingdom Viridiplantae; phylum Streptophyta; class Magnoliopsida; order Poales; family Poaceae; genus Aegilops; species Aegilops bicornis. The sequence continues at coordinate 552,193,057 of CM038671.1, read as the reverse complement.
TTCTGATGGAAGGCGTTGATCACGGTGGCGGGATGAACATGTGGGATGTTGTACTGCACCCTACTGAACCTCTGTATGTACTTGCGCAAGGTTTCACCTTCCTTCTGGGGGATGATATGCAAATCGCTTGCCTGGCCATGAGCTTGGTGGCCTCTGGTGAAGGCGCCAACGAACTCATGGCACAAATCCGACCAAGAAGAAATGGAATCCGCCGGCAAGTGCATCAACCATGACATGAGATTGGGTTTAAGCGCCAACAGGAAGTAATTGGCAAGCACCTTGTCGTCGCGAGCTCCAGCAGCTTGCATCGCGATGGTGTAGATATTGAGGAACTCCGGGGGGTGGGTCTTGCCGTTGTACTTCTCGCCAACGTCGGGCTTGAACGTCCGGTGGGAGGGCCACTGGAACTGCCACAGCTCATGGGTAAAGGCTGGGCAACCTACCTCGTAGGGTAGGCCACCAGAGCCTCCCGATGCTGGGTGGTCCGCAGTGGGCCCCGCCCGCCTATCTGACTAGTGGTGTGCTTCGCGCCGGCGCTCGATGGTGGTTCGAGCGTCTTCATGGGCTCGCTGCCGAAGAACTTGGCGCTGATCATGGTGGGTCCGTGGGTCGGACGACGCTATGGAAATACTATCACAAGCGCCATCACGACGGACTGACACCCGCTGTGGCTAGCGTGGGGGAGGAGAGTGCACCGTGGCCACAGCACCTCCGGTCTTTCCACCACTGACATGCAGTGGCTCGACGGAGCGCCGGCCTGAGGGCCCCGCTGGTCACGACTCATCTTTGTTGGCAACGCCGACGAGGCTCCGGATGGTGGCTTTCCACTCATCAAGATTTTCTGCAGTAGGAGGGAAGTCGAGGAGCAACTGTGCGCGCGTCAAAGCTTCTGTTGGTGTGGGTGGCGGCGACAACTGCGTGGACCGTGACGCGCTCCGACTTCTAACCATGTTAGAAGGAGCTCTATCACGGCCTTGCGGCTGTGCACCATTTTTGCCAGCACCTCGGCGTGCATGCTGGTCCTCTACGTCCCGCAAATGAGGCACATGACTCTTCCCACGGCGGCGCCCGGGGTCACCAGCGTGGTGCGCTGCTCGTCGCGCACAACCTGGGAAGAGCATGTCGTTGGCGCCGGCGTAGGTGTCTTGGAAGTCGCCGCGCCGCCCATGGGTGGCATGACGCCACCCTTGGAGGGCCCCGCGCCGCCTGCGGGGAGCCAGCTGAAGGAAATATGCCCTAGAGGCAATAATAAAGTTATTATGTATTTCCTCATATCATGATAAATGTTTATTATTCATGCTAGAATTGTATTAACCGGAAACATGATACATGTGTGAATACATAGACAAACTTAATGTCACTAGTATGCCTCTACTTGACTAGCTCATTAATCAAAGATGGTTATGTTTCCTAACCATAGACATGTGTTGTCATTTGATTAACGAGATCACTTCATTAGGAGAATGATGTGATTGACTTGACCCATTCCGTTAGCTTAGCACTTGATCGTTTAGTATGTTGCTATTGCTTTATTCATGACTTATACAAGTTCCTATAACTATGAGATTATGCAACTCCCGTTTACTGGAGGAACACTTTGTGTGCTACCAAATGTCACAACATAACTGGGTGATTATAAAGGAGCTCTACAGGTGTCTCCAAAGGTACATGTTGAGTTGGCGTATTTCGAGATTAGGTTTTGTCACTCCGATTGTCGGAGAGGTATCTCTGGGCCCTCTCGGTAATGCACATCACTATAAGCCTTGCAAGCAATGTAGCTAATGAGTTGGTTACGGAATGATGCATTACGTAACGAGTAAAGAGACTTGCCGGTAATGAGATTAAACTAGGTATTGAGATACCGACGATCGAATCTCGGGCAAGTAACATACCGATGACAAAGGGAACAACGTATGTTGTTATGCGGTTTGACCGATAAAGATCTTCGTAGAATATGTAGGAGCCAATATGATCATCCAGGTTCTGCTATTGGTTATTGACCCGGAATGGTTCTCGGTCATGTCTACATAGTTCTCGAACCCGTAGGGTCCGCACGCTTAAGGTTTCGATGACATTTATATTATGAGTTTATGAGTTTTGATGTACCGAAGTTTGTTCGGAGTCCCGGATGTGATCACGGACATGACGAGGAGTCTCGAAATGGTCGAGACATGAAGATTGATATATTGGACGACTATATTCGGACACCGGAAGTGTTCCGGAGAAGTTTCGGATAAAACCGGAGTGCCGGAGGGTTATCGGAAACCCCGGGGGAACTAATGGGCCTCGATGGGCCTTAGTGGAGAGAGAGAGGCGGCCAGGGCAGGCCGCGCGTCCCCTCCGGTCCGAATTGGACTAGGAGAGGGGCGGCGCCCCTTTCCTTCTCCCTCTCCCTCTCATTCCTTCCCCCTCTCTCCCTTTAGGTGGAAACCTACTAGGACTTGGAGTCCTAGTAGGATTCCCCTCTTGGGGGCGCGCCATAGAGGGCCGGCCGGCCTCCCCCTTGCTCCTTAAAATATGGGGGCAGGGGGGCACCCCAAATACAACAATTGATCTCTTGATCTCTTAGCCGTGTGCGGTGACCCCCTCCACCATAGTCCTCGATAATATTGTAGCGGTGCTTAGGAGAAGCCCTGCGACGGTAGAACATCAAGATCGTCACCACGCCGTCAGGTCGACGTGAAACTCTTCCCGACATTCTGCTGGATCGGAGTCCGGGATCGTCATCGAGCTGAACGTGTGCTAGAACTCGGAGGTGCCGTAGTTTCAGTGCTCGATCGGTCGAGCCGTGAAGACGTATGACTACATCAACCGCGTTGTTCTAACGCTTCCGCTTTCGGTCTACGAGGGTACATGGACAACACTCTCCCCTCTCGTTGCTATGCATCACCATGATCTTGCGTGTGCATAGGAATTTTTTTTAAATTACTACATTCCCCAACACCACCTCCGTCTTTGGATTTGGCGGCGTGCGGCCCGTTGTCTCGCGCATGAACGACGCCGCTCGCTAGGCTTTGACTGCCAGAGCGATGTGGGTGTTCGCGGGCCGTGCCTCGGCTTCTGTCCGCAACCGCCCCACCACTCACCCGCACTGGTACAGGCCGTTCGGCCACCGATGAACCGATCGCTGTGATCGTCTTCTTCTTGGGAGCCATGGTGATGAAGAACTACTAAACTAACTGCTAGACCGGATTTTCACAATGGCGCCTGCCCCTACCTGGCATGCCAAAGATGTCGGTGGAAATGACACCTATGGGATCACTGGGACACCTATGGGATCACTGGGACACCTATGGGATCACTGGGACACCTATGCCAAAGATCGTTGTGGTTTTGATGCGTAGGTAAGAACGGTTCTTGCTCAGCCCGTAGCAGCCACGTAAAATTTGCAACAACAAAGTAGAGGACGTCTAACTTGTTTTTGCAGGGCATGTTGTGATGTGATATGGTCAAGACGTGATGCTATATTTTATTGTATGAGATGATCATGTTTTGTAACCGAAGTTATCGGCAACTGGCAGGAGCCATATGTTTGTCGCTTTATTGTATGAAATGCAAATGCCATGTAATTGCTTTACTTTATCACTAAGCGGTAGCGATAGTCGTAGAAGCAATAGATGGCGTAAACGACAATGATGCTACGATGGAGATCAAGGTGTCGCGCCGGTGATGATGGTGATCACGACGGTGCTTCGAAGATGGAGATCACAAGCACAAGATGATGATGGCCATGTCATATCACTTATATTGATTGCATGTGATGTTTATCCTTTATGCATCTTATCTTGCTTTGATTGACGGTAGCATTTTAAGATGATCTCTCACTAATTATCAAGAAGTGTTCTCCCTGAGTATGCACCGTTGAGAAAGTTCTTCGTCTTTGAGACACCACGTGATGATCGGGTGTGATAGGCTCTACGTTAAAATACAACGGGTGCAAAACAGTTGCACACGCAGAATACTCAGGTTAAACTTGACGAGCCTAGCATATACAGATATGGCCTCGGAACACGGAGACTGGAAGGTCGGACATGAATCATATAGTAGATATGATCAACATACTTATGTTCACCATTGAAACTACTCCATCTCACGTGATGATCGGACATGGTTTAGTTGATTTGGATCACGTGATCACTTAGATGACTAGAGATATGTCTGTCTAAGTGGGAGTTCTTAAGTAATATGATTAATTGAACTTAAATTTACCATGAACTTAGTACCTGATAGTATTTTGCTTGTCTATGTTTGTTGTAGATAGATGGCTCGTGCTATTGTTCCATTGAATATTAAATCGTTCCTTGAGAAAGCTAAGTTGAAAGATGATGGTAGCAAATACACGGACTGGGTCCGTAACTTGAGGATTATCCTCATTGCTGCACAGAAGAATTACGTCCTGGAAGCACCGCTGGGTGCCAGGCCTGCTGCAGATGCAACTGACGACATAAGAAGATATGGGTATATCTACTTGATGAAACATAAGTCTGAAACTTTTGAGAAGTTCAAAAATTTTCAGAGTGAAGTTGAAAATCATCGTAACAAGAAAATAAAGTTTCTACGATCTGATCATGGAGGAGAATATTTGAGTTACGAGTTTGGTCTACATTTGAAACAATGCGGAATAGTTTCAAGAATCACGCCACCGGAACACCACAACGTAATGGTGTGTCCGAACGTCGTAATCGTACTTTACTAGATATGGTGCGATCTATGATGTCTCTTACTGATTTACCGCTATCGTTTTGGGGTTATGCTTTAGAGACGGCCGCATTCACATTAAATAGGGCACCATCAAAATCCGTTGAGACGACTGTCGGTGTCAAAACCGGCGGATCTCGGGTAGGGGGTCCCGATCTGTGCGTCTTAGGCTGATGGTAACAGGAAGCAAGGGACACAGATGTTTACCCAGGTTCGGGCCCTCTCGGTGGAGGTAAAACCCTACTTCCTGCTTGATTAATATGGAAGATATGGGTAGTACAAGAGTAGATCTACCACGAGATCGTAGAGGCTAAACCCTAGAAGCTAGCCTATGATGGCATGATTGTAAATGTGATCGGCCTTCTAAGGACCAACCTCTCCGGTTTATATAGGCACCGGAGAGGACTAGGGTTTACATGGAGTCGGTTACAAGGAAGGAAATACAATATCCCGATCGCCAAGCTTGCCTTCCACGCCAAGGAAAGTCCTATCCGGACACGGGTCGAAGTCTTGAGTCTTGTATCTTCACGCTTCCATAGTCCGGACGATGTATACAGTCCGGCTGTCCGGATACCCCCTAATCCAGGACTCCCTCAGTAGCCCCTGAACCAGGCTTCAATGACGATGAGTCCGGCGCGCAGTCTTGTCTTCGGCATTGCAGGGCGGGTTCCTTCTCCGAGTACTCCAAAGTAGTTATCAAACACTTGAACCGTGTCCGGATCCACAAAATGATCTTCACATGCCACCGTAGAGAGAATGGTATTTCACAAATGCAATCTGCAGACAACTTTTTAGGCAACGCGTCGTGTCATTACGGTCGGGTCATTATTCGAACCGTTTTCTCACAACCAGCCATAGCGCATATTGCGAGGCGGTTTCCTTCGCACGTCTTGTCAAAGCAGAGATCGCGTCCCGTTATCACGGGATTCTCATCAATACGGGTATGGGTAATCCAACCACACCTCTAATCGCGGCGAGCGGGAGGCAAACGGGTTCCACCATGCAAGTGGGGAGGCGCAAAAAGCACTTACCGCCCCTATAGAGAGACAAGGCCTCTTTCTTTTTACCCACGCCTTTCTCCTTCCGCTAGCTCATTCCCCTCTTTTCGAGCCCTAACGCCCAAGCACTCTTTTTTTCCACCAAAGAGAGGTTTTCCAAAGATGTCTGGATCCGGAGCAGGAGGCAGATGGATGGCCTCTACTATCCGGGAGAAGGATATCAAGAAGCTCCGGGACACCGGGTATCTGGCCCAGAAGATCGGCCACCGTATCCCACCGGCAGGACAGGTCGTCCCCACTCTGGAACCTCACGAGAGAGTCGTGTTCCTTCCCCATTTTTTCCGCGGGCTTGGGTTTCCCCTGCACCCATTTGTTCGCGGAGTCATGTATTACTACGGGATTGATTTTCATGATCTTTCCCCCAACTCCTTCCTCAATATCTCAATGTTCATCATCGTGTGCGAGGCTTTTCTTCGGATCTCACCTCACTTCGGCCTGTGGCTGAAGATTTTTAATGTGAAGCCCAAGGTGGTGAGCGGCGAACACGCCGAAAAGTCTTGGCGCGCCATGGTGAGCAAGATGCCCAAGGCCGTTTGGCCGAAGGGCGCTTTCAACGACTCCGTCAAGGAGTGGCAGCAGCAGTGGTTTTATATCACCAAACCATGCGGCAAAAAGTGGGCTGCAGCTCCTGAGTTCAGATCCGGAGCTCCACTGCGGCTCACGTCCTGGCCCAAGAAGGGCCCGAACTGGTCCTCGTCCGATGAGCTGTCATTGCTCCAGACGCGCGTCCGGAGTTTGGTTGACAGGGATGTCAAACTCGTCGACGTGGTCCAGGTGATGCTAGTTCGCCTGGTTCTCCCTTGTCCCTGCACTCTGTGGGAGTTCGACCCAACCGAGCACTAAACCCTTCAGGAGCTCTATGACTCCTCCCACAAGGATATCTGGAAGGTGCTCTTCAAGTCCGTCAAATCGTGGCCGGGCTCCGCCGAGGACCGTGGGTATCAATTATCCCATGCTGCAAGCCTGGTAAGTTACAAGCACGCTTTGTCCATCCACGCTTCAGTTGGCATGTCATGAGGGAGACATCTTAATCGTGTTTCGTCGTGACCTCAGGGATGGATAAAGAAGGTGGAGTGGATTCATTGTCCGGCCCCGCTGCCGGAGGAACTGCCGGACCTCTTCTCGACGAAGATGTTGGTCCCCGCGCCTTTACGAGGCGCCAAAGAAGAAGGCCTCCAAGAAGGTCAAGAAGACCGGAGTGGCCTCCGTCACCTTGAGGCTTCGGACGCAAAATCCAAGACTCAAGCGACGCCTTCTTCGGAAGACGAAGAGGAAGAAGCGAGAGGAGGACGAGCCTCACTCAAGGTGGGAAGAAGCATGTAGCTTCCTCGGCCCCTCGAGGCCGAATCGCCCAAGAGGAGAAAAGGTTCCCTCCCAGAGGCATCCACCACGGCTGCCGATAGCAGCCCGGAGTGGGATCCCAGGGCCCAGCCCCTGGAGAAGTCGTAAGTATACAAAATCCGAACACGCATATGCATCCGGGATTGTTTTTGGGTATAGTAGTTTTAATCGTTGCTATATTTTGCACAGAAGCAAGGTCTCGCGCCGGACAGTCCTCATTTGAGGATTCGCTGAGCTCGGACGCCTTGGCGAGCGAGACGCCTCCAGAGGCCCCTTCCCCAAAGTCCCGGTGTGACAGTGAGGTGTCGTCTCAACGGGGCTCGGACCAGGGGGGCATATCACTGGAGCCGGACACACGGGAGCGATGGCCCCTGAGTGTGCCGTCGTGAAGCGATCTTGGGTTCGGCCCATAGCCGGACAAGGTCCAGGAGACCTCTAAGGCTCCCGGATCGGGCGAGCAGCCACCTTCAACTGTGCGAGGACTGCCTACTCTGCCGGCAACCTCTGTTCAAGCAGAGTTGCCAGGCGGTCTATCGACAGCGTTAAAGAACGCGTCTATCATCGAACCCTTATGGGTGCGGTGGTTGAAAAGATTCAGTCCGCCGAGAGCAGGCTGAACGAGTCCTGCCTTGGCCTTATAGAGGCCTTTGAGGTATGTTTCCTAAGAAACCTTTGAGGAATCGTCATAATATGAGTAGTAGCCCCTGATACACTGTCCGGCGAAAGAGAGGGAGCAGGGCAGGGGATCAAATCCTCTCCTGTCGTGGGAACTTATGTTAATGACGTGTACCTCTTTGTTTGAACACAAAGGCGTCATGGAGAAGACGGCCTCTCATAATGCGGAAGTGTCCGAACTGAAGCGGAGCCTGGAACGGGCCGAGGAAGAACTTGGCCGCGTGAGGAAGCAATTAGATGATAAACAAGGTATGTTGAAACATTGTCTTGCATTAGGCACGAATAAGTAATTGTGCTTATTGAAAAGTATTTGTGTTGTATGCCCTAGGAGCGAGTGCCGAATATGAGGCACTGAAGAAGGCTGTGGATGATGCCAACGAGAAGGCTGCCGCCGAACAGGCACTTCGTGAAAAACACGAGGCCAGGGTTGTCATAGCTGAGCGGGAGCTCCAGGAGGCTGTGAAGAAAAGCGAGGGCTTGGAGCAGAGTCTAATAGGGAAAGAATCCGAACTCGCCCAAGCGTTCCAAGCCACGGAAGATGCTCGGGAAGAAGCCCGAGGTGCTGTACGGGACATTCAAGAGGCCCGGAAAGTTGTGGCTGGTAAGGCCTTCTGTATTCTTAGCCATTTGTTCATGATAATGGGAAGATTTCGAAGCAGCAAGCTGAATTCTTATTTTCCAGGCGTATGCTATGGATCTTCCTCGCAGCATATCGGATGCCGCCCAATTCTACCGAACCGAGGAGAAGAAGTCTGCGGAGAGGATTTCGGTCGCAGATTTGGCATCGAACTATCCGGTGCCCTTTATCGATCAAAGCAGCTGGTCGAATCGCACTGTGCGGGCGAACTAGCCATGAAGGACTTGGTTGTCCGGCTGTGGCCGGTGGAGCCAATTCCGAGCAGTTACTTCGGGCTTGTGAAGCGGATTGTGGGTGCCTGTCCTCAGCTTGATGTTGTTAAGTGATCGGTCTACATAGAGGGTGCGCGTATGGCGTTTGCCCGTGCAAAAGTTCATTGGGGGAAGCTTGACGCGGAGAAGCTAATGACTGAGGGGCCGCTAGAGGGTAAGGAGCACCGCAAGCCCGAACTGTACTATGAAGGTGTACTGAAGGGAGCCCGCCTTGCAAATTTTTGTAATATGGGATTATGGCATTTATATATTGCATGTTTTGTTTGAACATATGTTCTTCCTGTGCGGCTGTTTATTGTATGTAAATCCTGAGAGTTGGCCAGTCGTCGGCTTCTGCCCCCATGCAAAAAGAATACGGGGGTGTTCGGGATATATCTGAACGCTCTTTATCCCATAGTTGGGTCCTTTTATGGAGGCGTTTCTCACCACGAACCAGGCAATCGGACTACAAGGCTTTATTACTCTCACTTAGCCATAGGAATTCGAGTATGGTCGCAGTAGCCCCTAGTGTTGGAAGGCGAACTAGGGGCTCTATTGGCGCCGATCGAAGATCGATCCGCCGCGACTCTGCATTTATAATGGCGCAGCGGAATAAATCTTTAAGGATTTTACAACCTCTCGAACAGCTGACCATCTCTCGTTGTATCATGACAGTCGGTTTTCGGCTTTCTCTACTGAGGTGCTCATCTGGCAGATCCGGGACACAATTGCAGTTGTTCTCCCTACGCTACCTTAGCCGATATAACGGAACGTAAGGTACCGAAACGAGGGAGCCGGGCAAACCCAACCAATGACCCAAGACATGATTCGGAGCTGATGCATATAGTGCTATAAGTTCGGGGTGCCGAGCGAACTAGAAGGTGGTCGGACTTTATTGCCGTACTTGAAGCCCCTGGCATAATCGGGCGTAACACGGGGTGTCGATGAAAAGTGACGGCCGGTAAGTGTTATTTAAGTCTACGCATTGTAGTAAGATGATATGTCTATGCATATGGGTATGATGTATGATTATGAAAAGAGGTGTTTTTTGGCGGAACCTGTGATGGCCGGACTGGAGGGAGTTGTGAGTGGATCAAGAGTGAATCTGGACTGCCTTCTTTTAGGGGGGGCTCCTTGTGTGTCCTAGCCGATTCCACGTCACCAATCCTATTCTGCGCCAAAGTTAGTTTGTAAGGCAAATACTCGGAGGTAGCCGAGCATCCTCTTGTGGTTGGTCCGAGGGCTCCTGATCGAACCCTGGTAAACCAAGCCGTTATACCGTTGGGTAGCGCGGACTCCTCAGTTGGGGTCCGGATAGTTGGCTGTCATATCAAAATTTTGATAGGCATGCGTGACTCGCTACTCCGGGCGGGTCAGATGATTTCACCGAGGGCGGGGTTCGCCTTGCCCATAGGTGTGATTGCATCACATAGTGTTGGCTCGAGTGATTTACCACGTGGAATCTAGTCAACGTGGTTCGTCTCTGCTAGCATACGGTAAATTACCGCATGGTGGGAAGGTGCCGAAGATTTATTCTTTGGCGTAGCATTTTTTGGTGATCCGAAGACAACCATTTAGAGTGATGGGCCAGAAAAACTTGGCCTTTGCCCCTAGCATCTTTTAGGAGATGTTGTTTGTGATTTCACACCTCCGGGGGTTTTATGTGTTATGGAGCCCCCGGTTTGCTATGTCCAGAGGTACTGCAATTGAGTTGTTGTGGTTAATGCGGTCGGGGGCGATCGGCCGTACTTTTATGCTATGGGGGGCCTCTTGACCAGACGCCTCCCTTCATTGTTTCTGGCACGCGACCAACCGCTTTGTTTTGAGGATCCGGCATTCTCTATTGGTATGCTTTGCCGTCCTTCTAGGAGTACCATGAATGTCACATGGTTGATCGAGTGTGTGGCTCGGGCCGGATAGGTCTGAGCTGTTCTTTGTCCGCTGACCGGACTAGGAGTTGCTGGAATTAGCACCAGCTTTCCTGACTTGATGCTTATGACCATTGCGCCTAGGCTTGAGGATGCTTCTTCTTGTGTCCTTCGTATTGTTTTGGACTATAGTGGTCTGTTGACGTCGGGGCATGTGCCTTGGGTTCTCCTGCTTAGGTTGGGGTGGCCGGTTGTGCCCTGTGTGCCCTTTGTCAGGGCGGTCGGGTCCGTATCTTTCGGTGGCCAGGACCTTGGTCCATCTGTCCGCCAGCAAATCTTGAGCTGCTGTTGCTTCCTTTGCAGGCTCTTTGCCGTGGCCATGAGCCATCGCTCGGAGCGAGCTTGTTCCACTGGATCTTCAGGCACGCCGATTCGTCATTGCCGAGGCTTGCCTCATCCTGGGAGGGGGCGTATAGTTGTCCCTCTCCAAGTATCCCACAGTGGCCAGTCCGGCCTTCTGGAAGGCAAGCCGACTAGGGTTATATTCATCTTCGGCGCCATCCGAATTGTTTTCGTCTTCTGGGCCGGTATTGCTGTGGCGGGGCTTGGAGTGGCGCCAACGACGCCCATTCTTTGCTTTTTTCCCCGAGGTTTTGTCAGGGCCCCGATTCTAAGTCACACCTATCTAGCCTGTAACACCTCATATCACTTTGCGGCCTCACGCACGGTATTCCCACGGGTGTCGCCTTACCATGGCCCGGGACCGTTTGCGCCTTTTGGCTCACGTATATGATAGTGTCGCTAGCATCCATATGACAGAGAACCCGGGCCGACATGACTAGTCGTGAACCCAAAGTGGCACTAACTTACGGGGACATGCATACATGAATCAACATCGAGCATGTCGGTGCCAGCTGCGAATCCGGCTGTAGCACTGGTCTAACAGGACTCCGGAACCCGGCTGTAGCAGCTAGGCAGGACTCGGATGTCACCGCGTGACATTTCCCGAAGGAGACGGAACCACGAGGCAGAAGTGAATCACATGCCGGCCAGTCAAGTGTTCCGGAGCAAAGAGTAATCTTGGGCTAGCAGGACTCCGGTGAACTGGGTCAGAAGCGGACTACTATGGCTCATGGAAGCACAAGACTACATTTCCCCATAAGAGAGGCTACCAAGGATAAACAACTAGGTTGTCGGATCCCACACATACCAAGCATTTCAATCATACACACAATTTGCTCGATATGTGTAAATACAACATGGCATCACAACATAACTCTACAACTCAAGTATTTATTCATTAGGCTTCGAGGAGCCAAGTATTACAAACATGGGTCTCATGACCCAACATTCAGAGCATACAAGTCAAAGCACAAGCGGAAGCTTAACATGTCTGAGTACAAACATCTACAAATGGAAAAGGCTGAGAAGCCTGACTATCTACCAGATCTCGCCAAGGCACAAGATCTTAGCTGAGGTAACAAGCTAAACGTCGAAGTCCACACGGAACTACTAGCGAGACTGAAGTCTCTCTGCAAAAACATAAATTAAGCAAACGTGAGTACAAATGTACCCAGCAAAACTTACATAAGAACTAGCTACATATGCATCGTCAAAGGGGGTGGTGGAGTTTGGCTGCAGCAAGCCAGCTTTGACTCGGTGGCTATCCTGAACTATGATTGCAAGTAACTCTTTGAGGTGGCGCACACGAGTCCACATATTCACCATATCAATACACCACTATGGATCCGCTCCCTGCCTCCCTCACGGAAGGCCATCCATAGCACTCACGCTATCTTGCGAAGTTTTAGAGTATCCACTTTCACTTGTCTATGAACTGTTATAGGCAACCCGTAAGTCCTTTACCGTGGACACGACTATTTGAATAGATGATGTTAACCTCGCAGGGTGTACTTCTTCACACACGCTCACCACTTATCGCCGCGTTTACCGACATGTACTCGGCAACCTTCAAGCGGAAGCCCAGCGAGGGTGTCGGCCACGACCGACTAACCACACAAGTCTCTCGTCCGTGTTTATCGCCTATTCGGGTTCCATCCGCAAGGAGATCCGCCGGGTGTCGCTCACGCCCCCAAACGATGTGTGTAGGGTTCCCAAGCCCACCATCCGGTGCCACTTGGTACATCGGCCATCAGGTTTAGTCTGTCCCAAGCCCAATTGCACTGGTGCCACTTGGTAGACTACTAACACAACCTACAAACACCGTAAACTAGTTGCAACTCCCCGGACAGAGATCAAGTTGATTAATAAGCCGAGAGGGCCGAGTTACCGGAACCCAATGTGTGGTAGTAACTGCTCATGGATCACAAACACGTAACTCCCGCCTCGAGGATTGCTTCAATGAGACAACCCACCATGTACTCCTACATGGCCTCTCACCGCTACCTTTACCAAATCATGTTCACACACTTAGCTCTCAACAGTAGGACATGTTCACACACCTCCGATTCATCCCCGATGAATCAGACCTGGCACAACTCTAAGCAATAGTAGGCACGACAAACAAGCATGAATGAGTAGGCACATCAGGGCTTGAACAATTCCTACTCATGCTAGTGGGTTTCATCTATTTACTGTGGCAATGACAGGTCATGCAGAGGATAAAGGGGTTCAACTACCGCAGCAAGTAACAGATGAATTGTTGTCCTAATGCAGTAAAGGAGAGCAGGAGCGAGAGAGTGGGATTATATCAGAATGAACAAGGGGGTTTTTCTTGCCTGGCACTTCTGAAGATAGTATATCTCTTCATCCGTGTCATCGATCTCATCGTCAGAACCACGTCTATCGAGAGGGGACAAACACCGGCAAACAAGGAAGAACACAATCAATGCAATGCACAATATGATGCATGATCATGACATGGAAATATTCTGTGATTTGAGCTAATGCAACTAGCAACACATTAAATGAAGTTGGTTTGAATACAAGATTCAAATTCTAACTCCATATGTGATTATTCAAATGCCATTTAATTGATTTGACCTAAACAGTGAACAAAAGTTGTTCTAACATGCATGAAAATGGTACAGATGGATAGATTGGATTTTACTGATCATTTTTCATATATGATTTATTTCATTTGGAGTTACGGTTGAATTTCTATGATTTTTAGAAGTTTCGGACAATTTCAGGAATTTTCAGAATTAAATTAAATCCAAAAAATGACTTATTGTGTCAGCACTATGTCACTGTGACGCCAGCGTCAACCGAGACGGTCCAGTCAACCCCGACCTGTGGGTCCCGCTTGTCGTTGTCAATTAAACTAACTAAGTTTAGTTAGCGTTAAACTAATACTAACCTAGTTTAGTTAGTGGCCTGGGGCCCACACGTCAGTGACCCAGAGGGTCAAACTGGGTCCACCAAAGGTCAACGATCAGCGGGGGGTCAAACTCGCTGGCGGCTCGACGCTGGCGGCTCGACGCTGGCGACGACAGGCGTGGCGGAAGGGCTCGAAAATGAGCCACAGGGCATCATTTTGGCCGCGGTCTGTTACGTTCGCACGCACGCAGCGGCGCACATCAAGTGGTGGCAGCGGTAGGTGCTTGGGTGGCGTGTAGCGGCGGTGGCGGCGAGCCGGGCGGCGGCCGGAGTATGGGCGCATGCGGGCACGGGGCTACGAGGCGCTAGGGGGCCATCTGGTGGCTGCTTTGGCCTCCTGAAGGCACCAGGAGCATGTTTAGGTGCACGACCACGAGCGGTTCGAGCTCAGCCCACGGCGGTGATGAGGTATGGCGGCGGCGAGCTTCAGAGCTCATGGATACGGCGGCTACCGCACGGTCGTGAGCAGGGGAGGAGGGGGAAAAGATGCGGGGCTCACAGAGAACACACAGGGACGGTCAGTGGGCTCGGGGGCGGTCCGGTGCGGGCGAAACGGCAAAGCCGATCTCCGGCGTCCGAAGGAAGAAGACGACGGCGAGGGCGTCACTGCAGGGCTCCCGGCGTCGCTTGGCGCGGTGAGGGGGAGGAGTGGGTTGAGGCGGTTCTTCTGGACAACTCAGGGGAGAGATGCGACGTCGGTGGGTGCGGTGGTGGTGAGCGGCGTCGACGGTAGCGCTCGGTTGCGAGAGGGAGAGAGAGCAGAGGAGGGGAGAAGGCACGGGAGAGAGTGAGAGGGCCTGGGGGGGCGCGTGGTGATGCCAGAGAAGGCCAGGGCGAAGCGGCAGGCAGGAGGTGGCCGTGGCGTCTGGCCGGGCTGGCCATGGCACACGCCTCGCCCTTCCGGGCGCTAGGAGGAGGACGACTGGCAGCGCCAGGTGGGCTGGGCCGGCTGGCCTACGGTTAGGTTGCTAGGTAAGTGGCCCAGGTGCTGGTCTCTCTCTCTCTCTCTCTGTTAGTTCTGTTATTGTTTTCTATTTTTTATTCCTCTATTTTGAATTAGTAAAAATACTAATTCATTTTGTAAAATCCTGAAAATAATTGTGGGCACTTTTGAAAATATTTCCAACAGCCCTCAAATGCTTTCAAGATTATTTGGACACTTAAAATAATTTATAGAATTTAAATGTCCAAATTCAAATACTTACGATTTAATTCAAAAAAATCCAGAATGACCTAGAAAAATGTGCACCATTTTTGGTAGAGGTTCTGGACCAAGGCAAAGATGACGAACATTTTAGAAGGGCATTTCAGGTTCATTGAAGATAATTTTAGTAAACCCTAGTTGGTGTGAGGGGGTGCTGGGGGTTCTGTCATCCCCATTTCAACTTTTTGTGAAAAGTAAACATGATGCAACACCAGATGCTAGCACTAAGCATTGTCAGAACTAGGGATGTGACAACTCACCCCCACTACACAAGAATCTCGTCCCGAGATTCAAGACGTGAGGTAAGAAGACACTGGGGACACAAGCTAACACGATCTTCACGATCCAACTGTCCTTCTCGAAGATGTTGATTCATTGCTTCAAATTGATCTTGACATCCTTGCTTTCGAAAACTTCATCCAACACGACGACAACATAAGAAACTCTACAGGAATCGATCTCTTCAAAGGTCGAGCACTCAGGATCACTCATGGAGTGAGACGTTGAAACATCTCATGAGTTGGGACACAAAACATACATCAAGACGGGTGGATAGCAACGGATGGTGCAGTTTGATTTGGTAGGCAACTATTCCACACTTGAGAAGATGGCGGATGGTTTCAAAGTAGTGAGGAGATAATTACCACGATTCCATAACGGGGCACCCTAGAGGAGGTGACTCAAAGGACTATTCCCTTAAGTGACAAAAAGAATTACTTTTGATACAAAGATCATTGAAATTCTTTATACCAGCCTAAGGCAATCACAAACGATCGTGTGAACTAATTCGAAAGAATGGCATACTCATACCAGAATGGATGATGTGGACTACCTTGTTGAGGACAACACAATGGATGATTTTGCTTATCATCGAAGATGGATGGGACCCATGGTAAGTCCACTTTTGAAGATGATCCTGGACAACAACTACTGAGGTGCAAGCTGGGAACAAAAATGCAAATGTTGGGAATGATTCTGGTAACTGGGGAAAAACTCAACAGTCGAGAGTGTTTCCAACGTTTCAATGGTTCTAGAATCATCGAAGAAACTGAGAGCACAAGGATCCCTAAGGAACAACTTCTAGAATAAGTCGCACGAAAACCTCATGGAAAGATGGTCAAAGATACTACAATGACAGATCTTCCGGCTAGGTGTATCGGCCAGAACATCAACCCTATCGGGACCTACATCATAGATCCTGGAAAAGTTCCAACCATCATATCTGCCTGAGATTCAGATCTGGTTGGTAACAGGATATTTCAGACAGCATGTCTGGAAAAGAAAATTTGCAACACAAACCGACGAGATGACGTTGCGAGATTATCGGGAAATGAACTACGATAGCAAGCTCCAAAACATGAGTTGGTTCTGCTACAAACCTGTGAACACGTTGTCCAAGACAAGCATGACCACGTAGTAGTCTTATAATAAAACACTACCGAGTCCAGGTGGGGAACCATCATCGAGGATATCGAAGTCCTTGCGCAAGTCTAGCTCTTAAGAAGAAACTTCTTCTCCTTGAACAAATCAATCAGTGGCTTGGTGTGCTAGGAAACACATATAGAATGAAGGTAGCTAATCTCACAAACCAAAGTATACTTCGCACATGCATGACTAACTTGGGATGATTCGAGAGGAAGCAAAAACAATCTGTCTCGAATTCATGGCGGCAACTTACATCAAATGCACGTGAATTCGAGGAAGTCACTTCTTCCATCCAAGCATAAGCTTCATGAACGGAACACGAAGGCATTGCTTACAAAATTTTCAAAACTATGTGTAACACCCTCGATGCGGCTATATCTCCCACGTGTCGAAGCACGACTTAGAGGCATAACCGCATTGAAAGCAATGTCGCAAGTGAGGTAATCTTCACACAACCCATGTAATACATAACGGAAAGAGATACATAGTTGGCTTACAGTCGCCACTTCACACAATACATAAATAAACATCCATCATTCAGTTTACACTCAAGGTCCGACTATGGAACCAAAATAAAAGAAGATACCCCAAATGCTACACAGATCCCCGATCGTCCCAACTGGGCTCCACTATCGATCATCGTGAAAAGACACATAGTAACGACCATGTTCCTCATCGAACTCCCACTTGAGCTCGGTTCGTCACCTACACCGGCACCGTCGGCACTGCAACTGTTTTGGTAGAACCTGTGAGTCACGGGACTCAGCAATCTCACACCCATGAGATCAAGACTATTTAAGCTTATAGGAAGGACAGATGTGAGGTGGAGCTGCAGCAGCGACTAGCATATATGGTGGCTACATTCGCAAAAGAGAGCGAGAAGAGAAGCAAGGCACGGTCGTGGAAGCTACTAGCGATCAAGAAGTGATCTGAACTACTTACGCCAAACATAACTCCAACACCGTGTTCACTTCCGGACTCCGAGAAGAGACCATCACGGTTACACACGCGTTGATGTGTATTAATTAAGGTCAACTTCGGGTTTTCTACAACCGGACATTAACAAATTCCCATCTGCCTCATAACCATGCACGGCTTTCAAAAGATAATACCTGCAGGGTGTCCCAACTTAGCCCATTATAAGCTCTCACGGTCAACGAAGGATATTCCTTCTACCGAAGACCCGATCAGTCTCGGAATCCCGGACTACAAGGCATTTCGACAAAGAATAAAACAAGACCAGCAAAGTCACCGAATGTGCCGACAAATCCCGATAGGAGCTGCACATATCTCGTTCTCGTGGCACACCGGATTGTCCAAGCTTCCGATAGGCCATCTCAGAGTTGCCCTCGATGGCCACCGGCGGTCGATAAGTTGGACCAACACTCAGAGGAGGACTGCCCGGGGTTAAAATAAAGATGACCCTCGGGCTCGCGAAACCCGGGGGAAAAAGGCTTAGGTGGCAAATGGTAAAACCAAAGTTGGGCCTTGCTGAAGGAGTCTTATTCAAAGCAAACTGTCAAGGGGGTCCCATAAATCACCCAACCGTGTAAGGAACGCGAAATCAAGGAACATAACACCGGTATGACGGAAACTAGGGCGGCAAGAGTGGAACAAAACACCAGGCATAAGGCCGAGTCTTCCAGCCTTTACCAAGTATATAGATGCATTAATTATAGCAGATATATTGTGATATCCCCAACAAGTAAACATGTTCCAACAAGGAACAACATCTCCATGTTCCAACAAGGAACAAACTTCATCTTCACCGCAACTAGCAACGCTATAAGAGGGGCTGAGCAAAGCGGTAACATAGCCAAACAACGGTTTGCTAGGAAAGGATGGTTAGGGCTGACATGGCAATATGGGAGGCATGATAAGCAAGTGATAGGCATCGTATCATAGGCATAGCAAAAGAGCGAGCAACTAGCAAGCAAAGATAGAAGTGATTTCGAGGGTATGGTCATCTTGCCTGCAAAGTTCTCAGAGTTGTCGAAAGCTTGATCCTCGTAAGCGTTCTCAACAGGTTCCTCGTTCACGCACTCGCCTCCGGCTCTACCCAAAGCAAGAACACAAACAAAGGAACCACAATAAATCACGGTGCAATGCACAAGCAACATGATGCAATATATGTCATGATATGCGGGATGTGATATGCAATGCGTATGCGTGCTCCGGAAGGAAAATGATGAACCAGGCATCAACTTGGCAAACCAAGTATTCCTCTGGAAAGATGAGATGATTTCGGTTGAAATCGATATAAAGATCACCGGAATCGGATGCACGGTTTGCAAATGACAAGCAAAACAAGAATGGCACAAATCTGCCATTAACAGCATGATGCCACGTAGCAAGCAACAAGAAATTAAGCTACTGCACCCAAACATACCATAAAAGCATATGGCAGTGATCTACTCAAGATGCTTGACAAAAGATGAACACTGAGCTACGGCTAAATCGCACCATAACAGGTCCAAACAAGCATGGCAAAAGTGCAACATATATCAGCTTCACAGACTTAGTGAAATTACTGAACATGGCAAAATCAGCATCAGGAAGCAATGTTCAGAGCAATGAAACAGCATGCTACAGGAACTTATAATAGAAAAACAAGGCACGTCATGAATCTACTCAAAGCATAGAACAAAAGTCCCTTACTGACCATAAGCCAAAAGGGATCAGAAAATACAATAACACCCATGTCAATATAGCAAGTTTCGTTAACAGATTCAGCAACAGGGCATGGCAAAAACAGATAACAAGTAGGCATGTTTAAGAGCTCTATTCACTCACTACAGAGCATCTCATGATATACTAAGCATACATCCATCAAGAAGACATGGCATATAAGATATACATGGCAAGAACAACATTATAGCATACACGGATCAACTACAACAACCTTGGCAAAATTGAATAACATGTAAACAATCTGCCAGGAAACATTTTATAGCAAACGTAGAGCTCGATTGACTCAAGCTATGGCACTCCATAATTGCAAACAAAGGCATGTATGGATAGAGCATAACCATATGTTCAAAACATCCTTACTGAAGTATCTCAAAATATGCATGGATCTCTCGGTAGCATCAAGTTAACATGGCATAAAAATATCAGCAAAACAGGGGCTGAAATCAGCAACATCAGAAAGCCTAGTTTGCATGCTTGTGCTAGTCACCACAGGGATCACAAAAATACATGGAATACACCCCTGGAAAGATTGCATGGCATATTACAAAACACATGTAGGACTCAAGATCATAGGGTGCACACATCAATCATGGCAAAAATGACAAAAGTGCATGTTCTGTTAAGAAACAGAAACTAACATCACATAGCCCTCTTCTAACAGCATTTCGGGCATCAAGATGAGCTCAAATGAAAATGATGCAATGAGATGAAATGATCTACTCTTCGAGTCGAACATTCCACTACGCTATACGCCCCAAACGGAGCCACAGGTGCAGAGTTATGGCATGAAGAAAATGCAACAAATTACTGACAGAATAAAAACTTAGAGGAAAATCGGGGCTCGGGGGAAAGTCAACCCTCGTCGGATCCGGATCGGATCCGGCGGGCGCGCGGATCGAGGACGGCGGAACCTCGCCGGAGGAGGGAGGAAGGAGGACCGGGGCGGAGGAGGACGAGGTCGGGCGGGGCCGGGCGGGCGAGGCGGCCATGGAGCTCACGGCCGCTCGGACGGCCATGGCGGATCCGGCCACCGGCGGGCCAGGCGCGGGCGGGCGGAGGCGCTGGAGCGGGCGCTTGGACGGCGCTGGGTGTGGCAGCCGGAGGGCTCGGCCCGGGTGGCGGCGGCGTGGGCGGCGGGCCACGTGGCGGCTTCCGGTTCGTCCAGGCGTGGCGGACGTGTCCGGCTGTTCGGATTTCGCCCGCGCGTGAGGGGAAAATGCTAGGGTTTCGCCCGGATTTGGAGGGGGAGATGCATATTTATAGGTAGAAGGAGCTAGGAAGCTCCAAATGAGGTGTAGTTTTCGCCCACACGATCGTTATCGAACGACGGAGAGCATGGAAGTGACTTAGATGGGTTATTGAGCTGTTTTGAAAGGGTGTTGGGCTGCAACTTAAAAGAGGCTTTTGCGAGAGTGCGGTAAACCGTTGGAGTACCAAACGAGCTCCAAATGAACCGAAACTTGACAGGTGGTCTACCGGTGGTATACCAAGGCCACTTGGCAAGGCTCGGTCCATTCCGAGAAAGTTTAGTACCCGCTCACGGAAAAACGTAAAAGGGGACGCCGGGGAACATAGGAGTGCCGGATTGCAAAACGGACAACGGGGAAAATGCTCGGAATCATGAGACGAACACGTATGCAAATGAGATGCACATGATGACATGATATGAAATGCATGACATGGACAAAATGCAAAAAGAAGAAAAACCCAACCACGGAGGGAATATCATATCACAAAGTCGAAAATGGCAAGAGTTGGAGTTACAAATATGGAAAGTTACATCCGGGTGTTACAACACTCCACCACTACAAGAGGATCTCGCCCCGAGATCTAGGACTGAAAGAACTCCGGATATTCGAACGGAGGTGATCCTCGCGCCCCTGTGTGGCTTCTCGGTCGGAATGGTGTGACCACTTCACTTTCAGGAATTTGATTGACTTGTTGCGAGTCTTGCGCTCGGTTTCTTCAAGAATAGCAATGGGGTGCTCACGATAAGAGAGATCTTCTTGAAGGTCAATTTCTTCGAAGTTGATAGTGTGTTCAGGAGTCTTGAAGCACTTGCGAAGCTGTGACACATGAAACACATCGTGCACGTTCGCGAAGTTGGACGGAAGCTCAAGTTGATAGGCGAGATCGCCTCTTTTGCCAATGATCTTGAAAGGACCCACGTATCTAGGGGCAAGCTTCCCTTTGATACCGGGCGACGAGTGCCGTTCATTGGAGAGACGCGGAGGTAGACATGGTCTCCGATTTCAAAAGCCACATCACGGTGCTTGTCATCATAATAGCTCTTCCGCGCGATTGCGGCTTTGAGATTCTCACGAATGACTTTGCACATTTCTTCGCTTCACGTGATCAAGTCGTTGCCAAGAAGTTGGCGTTCACCTGTCTCGCACCAATTGAGAGGAGTACGGCACTTTCGCCATAGAGAATTTCGAATGGGGCCTTGCCCGAACTCGCTTGGAAGCTGTTGTTGTAGGAGAACTTCGGCATATGGAAGACAATCTTCCCACTTCATACCGAAGGAAATGACACAAGCCCTGAGCATATCTTCAAGGATTTGATTGACTCGCTCGACTTGGCCACTTGTTTGAGGGTGGAAAGCTGTGCTGAAACGAATGTTGGTGCCCATGGCCTTCTGAAAAGAATCCCAGAACTTGGAGGTGAAAATGCTGCCACGGTCTGAAGAGATCAATTGTGGAATGCCGTGCAAGGAGACAATCCTGGAGGTGTATAGCTCTGCCAACTGAGCTGCTGTGATGGATTCTTTGATAGGAAGAAAATGAGCCACTTTAGTAAGCTTGTCAATGACAACGAAGGTAGCATCATTTCCACGCTTGGACTTAGGAAAACCAGTCACGAAGTCCATTTCGATATGATCAAACTTCCATTCTGGAATAGCAAGAGGTTGGAGGAGACCAGCTGGTCTTTGGTGTTCTGCTTTCACTCTTCTGCAGACATCACACTCATTCACGAATTGAGAAATTTCTCGCTTCATTAGTCCACCAATATGACTGCTTGAGGTCGTGGTACATCTTCGCATTTCCGTGATGAATGGATAGAAGGGAATTGTGTGCCTCGCTCATAATGACTTTACGTAGATCACCCTTAGGAACCACAATCCGGTCCTCGAAGAAAAGAGTATCTTTGTCATCAATGTGGAAGCACTTGTACTTGGAAATGCCCTTGTCGATACCACGTTTCACCTTTTTCACCATGGTATCCAGGAGTTGAGCCTCACGAATCTGATCTTCCAAAGTAGGAGAGACTAAGAGGTTGGCAAGAAAGCCTTGAGGAACAACTTGAAGATTCAGCTTGCGGAAAGCTTCACAGAGATCCGGTTGGAAAGGCTTGAGGATTAAACTGCAAAGAAGCCTTCCTGCTCAAAGCATCTGCAATCACATTGGCCTTGCTCGGAGTATATTCAATACTTGGGTTGTACTCTTGAATCATTTCGACCCATCGAGTTTGCACGAGGTTGAGGTTGGGTTGAGTGAAGATATACTTGAGGCTCTTGTGATCGGTGAAAATGTCCACTTTCCTTCCCAACAAGAGATGTCTCCATGTTATCAATGCATGGACAACTGCCGCCAACTCAAGATCGTGAGTGGGGTAGTTCTTTTCATTGGGCTTCAACTGACGAGAGGTATAGGCCACAACCCTCTTCTCTTGCATTAACACAACACCGAGACCTTGAAGAGAAGCATCACGTAAAACTTCAAATGGCTTGGATTCATCAGAGGAGTCAAGACAGAGCTGTGACGAGTTTATCTTTGAGAGTATTGAAAGCAACGTCACACTCGGGAGACCAGACATACTTCACATGCTTACGGAGGAGGTTGGAAAGAGGCTTTGCAATCTTAGAAAATTCTCAACGAATCTTCGGCAATAGCTTGCAAGACCAAGAAAGCGAAGTCGCTTGACATTCTCGAGGAGGTTCCCAATTCACAACCGCAGACACCTTCTCGGGATTAACAATGATGCCCTTGGCGGAGATGATGTGACCAAGATAAAGCACTTCATCAAGCCAAAATTCACATTTGGAAAACTTCAGCATAGAATTGATGCTCTTCGAGCTTGTCTAGCACCAATCACAAATGTTTGGCATGATCCTTCTTATTCTTGGAGAAGACCAAAATATCATCAAGATAGACCAAGACGAATTCATTGGTGTAGGGGTTGAAGATGAAGTTCATCATTCGAGAGAATGTTGGAGGAGCATTGACAAGGCCGAAAGACATGATAGTATATTCATAAGAACCAAAGCTTGTTCGAATGTCGTCTTGGGAATATCTTGTTCACGAATGCGAATCTGATGATAACCCATACGAAGGTCAAGCTTGGAGAACACTTTAGCACCTTTGAGTTGCTCGAAAAGCTCATTGATGTTGGGAAGTGGATACTTGTTCTTGATTGTCTTCTTGTTCAATGGACGGTAATCGACGCAAAGTCGGTCCGCGCCATCCTTCTTCCGGACAAAAGAACACCACAACCCCAAGAAGATGAACTCGGTCCGATCAAACCCAGACGCTCTTGTTCATCGAGCTGCTTCTTCAATTCCTTCAGCTCATTAGGTCCAAGCTTGTATGGACGCTTGCAAACGGGTTGATGCCGTGCTCAAGATCAATAACGAACTCCACCGGCCGGTGAGGAGGCATTCTGGAAGCTCTTCCGGAAAGACATCTTGGTACTCACAAACGACCGAATCGAGAGATAGCATCCAATTCGCCTTCTCATTGAGAGAAAACAACCGAATGGTTTCATCACGAAGCGGCATAGATGATCACATCATTAGAAGAGTGAGTCAATTGAATTTCCCTGGCAGCACAATCAAGCCGAGCTTTGTGCTGAGAAAGCCATCCCATCCCGAGAATTAGATCAATATCCGAGTCACCAAGGACAATTGGTTTAGCCGTAAATCTATAATCGCCCATCTTGATAGAAACATCCGGAACCATGTAGCTTATGCTCATGCATTTACCCGGAGAGACAACTGCTAATGGTCTAGGCAAATCTTGGAAAGACAACTCATGCTTAGATGCAAATGGTTTTGAGATGAAACTAAGCGATGCACCGTGTCAAAAAGAACTTTTGCAGAATATCATTAATCGGAAGATTACCCATTATCACATCGGAAGAATCCTCCTGCCGCGCTGCATTCATCATGTTGACCTTTGCAAACTTGGAATTATGCTTGACCACCGCATTGCTTGAAGATTTCACAGAGGAGGAGGCGGAAGGCGCCTTTGGTTGAAACACTTGTTCGCATAGTGACCTTTCCACGACATTTGTTGCAAGTCACCTCACGAGAGTGGACGGTGATAAGGAGCATTTGACCTTGGAGCTTGAGAATTTGACTTGTTCTGATAGCCTGGGTTGGGTGGGTGGGAAGATCCACGACCACCTGAGTTCTTTTGCTGATAAGGCTGACGGAACGGAGGAGGAGGAAGGTAGAACTGGCCGCTTAGCTTCCACTTGAGAGGAAGAAGAAGACTGAATCGCATCCTGATTCTCTTCTTAGAAGCCTCACATTTGAGCTGGGCAGCTTCTTGCTTCAAAGTGCCATGTTGTAGAATTCATCATACTTATCTCGCTCAAAAAGCACAAGAGCTAATTGCACATCTTCTCCGAGACCACCTCTGAATTGATAGATCATACTCTTTTCATCGTGGACGCCTTGCTTAGCGAAGCGAGCGAGTTTCGAACTGGATATTGTATTGATACATAGACATGTTGCCTTGCTTGAGATTGCGGAACTCCTCACGCTTGCTCTCAACAACACTTTTCGGAATGTGGTGAGCTCGAAGTCTCGGCGGAACTCATCCCGTGAAATGGCACGACCTCCTCTCGAATCTTTGTATTCTTGGAACCACTCGGCAGCTTGGTCCTTGAGTTGAAACGAAGCAAACTTGACAAAGTCCTCGTGTCCGACATTGCTACATTCAAAATGTTTGCAGATGTCCACAAGCCAATCGTCGGCGTCTGTGGCCTCGACACGTAAACCGAAAGACTTGGCTGATTAGCGAGGAACTGATTGAGGGTAGCAAAGTGCGGCTGGTTGTTGCCTTGACCTTGATTGCCTTGATTGCCTTGCCCTTGAGTATGCTCTTGCAAGAGTTGCAAAATCATCTGAGCATTGGCATTGGTGGCTGCCATGATAGCTTGCCATGCCTCCGGAGGCGGAGGTGGAGGGTTCGACTGACTCTCATCATTGCAATCCGGATTCAGACGCGTTGGCGGAGCCATCCTGAAGAGGGTGACATCTGTTAGCACTTGATAGACAGATAGACAAGTTGAATCAACGGATAGAAATTGCAACATATAGTCTTCACAATAAACATTCGAACAAGGATGAACGAATGAATTCCAAAAGCTAACATCACACGCCCATTAAGGTGAGAAGCCACTTAGATAAAGGTATGGAATCATCATCCGCCTTTGAAACAACTCGAATAGCACAACCGAAAACAAAACAAAAGATTGGCTTCTAGAATAAGCGGAACAAACACATGATAGAGATTTACGCCCAAAGTGTTCGTGGTGGGGCCCACACGGGCACGACGCATACCGGACGCCACGAATGACAAACAAGACGCCCCGAATCAGCATAGCCAAGGATTCTTTAAGACGCCTCGCGACCACCGTGAATCGACCGTGGATGGGCGGACCACTAGACGTTGGACCCCAATCTCAAATCATACATCCGTCGGAAAGATATCCTATAAGCTACTAGAATTCCCACCTATAAACTCCGAAACTTTCTGGTTATGCAATCTGGTGTTGGGGATACAGGGACACAAAATATATCACCCAAACTAACAATACCTAGATCCAGCTATATCCATCCGTCAACACATAACCAAGAAACCTTCGAAATCGTGGTACCTCGACCTTCAAAAGCATCCGTTATACGAGTCATGGCAATACTCCCGAGCTCGCCTCAAAGATCGGGTTATCGGGGTTATCTCACCAACAACTGCATAAAAGAGATTTCGATGTCGGCAAAACTCGTATTCTAGAATCAAGAACGATAAAATTGTGACGACAACACCTCGGAGCCCAACTCCCCGGGACACTGCCACAACCCCTAAATGTCAGGAGGCACCAAGAACAATGTTCTCGTCACAAAACCATCGGAACGATTCCAAGATACCCGCGTGATCCTAAAAAAAAATTTTAGTGAAAATTGAGGAGAGGAGAGTCAAAACTTCTAAGTCAGGAGACCTCACCAGAGCGACGAAGGGACTGGGGAGTAAAAAGAATCATACTCTCCGATATATATAATCCTAAGACTCGAAACATTTTTCCGTTCTAGACTCAACAACGCCAGCAAACAATCAAGCAGGGGGCTCCTAAGTCGGGGAAGGCTCTGATTACCAACTTGTAACGCCCTCGATGCGGCTATATCTCCCACGTGTCGAAGCACGACTTAGAGGCATAACCGCATTGAAAGCAATGTCGCAAGTGAGGTAATCTTCACACAACCCATGTAATACATAAGGGAAAGAGATACATAGTTGGCTTACAAATGCCACTTCACACAATACATAAATAAACATCCATCATTCAGCTTTACACTCAAGGTCCGACTACGGAACCAAAATAAAATAAGATACCCCAAATGCTACACAGATCCCCGATCGTCCCAACTGGGCTCCACTCATCGATCATCGTGAAAAGACACATAGTAACGACCACGTTCCTCATCGAACTCCCACTTGAGCTCGGTTATGTCACCAGACTGCACCGCCGGCACTGCAAGAATCGTTTTGGTAGAACCCGTGAGTCACGGGGACTCGGCAATCTCACACCCGCGAGATCAAGACTATTTAAGCTTATAGGAAGGACAGAGATGTGAGGTGGAGCTGCAGCAGTTTACTAGCATATATGGTGGCTACATTCGCAAAAGAGAGCGAGAAGAGAAGCAAGGCACGGTCGTGAAGCTAGTAGCGATCAAGAAGTGATCTGAACTACTTACGCCAAACATAACTCCAACATCAGTGTTCACTTCCCGGACTCACGAGAAGAGACCATCACGGTTACACACGCCGATTGATGTGTATTAATTAAGGTCAACTTCGGTTTTCTACAACCGACATTAACAAATTCCCATCTGCCTCATAACCATGGCACGGCTTTCGAAAGATAATACCTGCAGGGGTGTCCCAACTTAGCCCATTATAAGCTCTCACGGTCAACGAAGGATATTCCTTCTACCGGAAGACCCGATCGATCTCGGAATCCCGGACTACAAGGCATTTCGACAAAGAATAAAACAAGACCAAAGAAGCCACCCGAATGTGCCGAAAAATCCCGATAGGAGCTGCACATATCTCGTTCTCGTGGCACACCGGATTGTCCAAGCTTCCGATAGGCCATCTCAGAGTTGCCCCGATGGCCACCGGCGGTCGATAAAGTTGGACCAGCACTCGAGAGGAGGACTGCCCGGGGTTAAAATAAAGATGACCCTCGGGCTCGCGAAAACCCGGGGAAAAAGGCTTAGGTGGCAAATGGTAAAACCAAAGTTGGGCCTTCTTTGGAGGAGTCTTATTCAAAGCAAACCGTCAAGGGGGTCCCATAAATCACCCAACCGTGCAAGGAACGCGAAATCAAGGAACATAACACCGGTATGACGGAAACTAGGGCGGCAAGAGTGGAACAAAACACCGTGCATAAGGCCGAAGTCTTCCACCCTTTACCAAGTATATAGATGCATTAATTATAGCAGATATATTGTGATATCCCCAACAAGTAAACATGTTCCAACAAGGAACAACATCTCCATGTTCCAACAAGGAACAAACTTCATCTTCACCGCAACTAGCAACGCTATAAGAGGGCCGAGCAAAGCGGTAACATAGCCAAACAACGGTTTGCTAGGAAAGGATGGTTAGGGGCTGACATGGCAATATGGGAGGCATGATAAGCAAGTGATAGGCATCAGAGCATAGGCATAGCAAAAGAGCGAGCAACTAGCAAGCAAAGATAGAAGTGATTTCGAGGGTATGGTCATCTTGCTCGCAAAGTTTTCGAGTTGTCGAAAGCTTGATCCTCGTAAGCGTTCTCAACAGGTTCCTCGTTCACGCATTCGCCTCCGGCTCTACCCAAAGCAAGAACACAAACAAAGGAACCACAATAAATCACGGTGCAATGCACAAGCAACATGATGCAATATATGTCATGATATGCGGGATGTGATATGCAATGCGTATGCGTGCTCGGAAGGAAAATGATGAACCAGGCATCAACTTGGCAAACCAAGTATGCTGCTGGAAAGATGAGATGATTTCGGTTGAAATCGATATAAAGATCACCGGAATCGGATGCACGGTTTGCAAATGACAAGCAAAACAAGAATGGCACAAATCTGCCATTAACAGCATGATGCCACGTAGCAAGCAACAAGAAATTAAGCTACTGCACCCAAACATACCATAAAAGCATATGGCAGTGATCTACTCAAGATGCTTGACAAAAGATGAACACTGAGCTACGGCTAAATCACACCATAACAGGTCTAAACAAGCATGGCAAAAGTGCAACATATATCAGCTTCACAGACTTAGTGAAATTACTGAACATGGCAAAATCAGCATCAGAAAGCAATGTTCAGAGCAATGAAACAGCATGCTACAGGAACTTATAATAGCAAAACAAGGCACGGCATGATTCTACTCAAAGCATAGAACAGAAGTCCCTTACTGACCATAAGCCAAAATGGATCAGAAAATACAATAACACCCATGTCAATATAACAAATTTTGTTAACAGATTCAGCAACAGGGCATGGCAAAAACAGATAACAAGTAGGCATGTTTAAGAGCTCGATGCACTCACTACAGAGCATCTCATGATAAACTAAGCATACATCCATCAAGAAGACATGGCATATAAGATATACATGGCAAGAACAACATTATAGCATACACGGATCAACTACAACAACCTTGGCAAAATTGAATAACATGTAAACAATCTGCCAGGAAACATTTTATAGCAAACGTAGAGCTCGATTGACTCAAGCTATGGCACTCCATAATTGCAAACAAAGGCATGTATGGATAGATCATAACCATATGTTCAAAACATCCTTACTGAAGTATCTCAAAATATGCATGGATCTCTCGGTAGCATCAAGTTAACATGGCATAAAAATATCAGCAAAACAGGGGCTGAAATCAGCAACATCAGAAAGCCTAGTTTGCATGCTTGTGCTAGTCACCACAGGGATCACAAAAATACATGGAATACACCCCTGGAAAGACGGCATGGCATATTACAAAACACATGTAGGACTCAAGATCATAGGATGCACACATCAATCATGGCAAAATGACAAAGTGCATGTTCTGTTAAGAAACAGAAACTAACATCACATAGCCCTCTTCTAACAGCATTTCGGGCATCAAGATGAGCTCAAATGAAAATGATGCAATGAGATGAAATGATCTACTCTTCGAGTCGAACATTTCAGTATGCTATACGCCCCAAACGGGGCCACAGGTGCAGAGTTATGGCATGAAGAAAATGCAACAAATTACTGACAGAATAAAAACTTAGAGGAAAATCGGGGCTCGGGGGAAAGTCAACCCTCGTCGGATCCGGATAGGATCCGGCGGGCGCGCGGATCGAGGACGGCGGAACCTCGCCGGAGGAGGGAGGAAGGAGGACCGGGGCGGAGGAGGACGAGGCGGGCGGGCGGCGGGCGAGGCGGCTGCTGGAGCTCGCCGGCCTCGGACGGCGCATGGCGGATCCGCCACCGGCTGGCGGGCGGATCCGCCACGGCGGCGGCCGGGCGCGGCGGCCGAGGCGCTGGAGCGGGCGCCGGACGGCGCGGGTGGCTGTATGCTGGTCGCCGAGGGCCTCGCTTGATGGGCGGCGGCGGCGGCTGGCGGGCACGGGCCACGTGGCGGCTTCCGGTTCCCGGGCGCCGGCAAGGATTTGTTCGCCGCCTGGATTTCGTCCGCGGCGCGAGGAGGGAAAAATGCTAGGGTTTCGCCCGGATTTGGAGGAGATGCATATTTATAGGTAGAAGGAGCTAGGAAGCTCCAAATGAGGTGTAGTTTTTACCACACGATCGTGATCGAACGACGGAGAGCATGGAAGTGACTTAGATGGGTTATTGGGCTGTTTTGAAAGGGTGTTGGGCTGCAACTTAAAAGAGGCTTTTGCGAGAGTGCGGTTAACCGTTGGAGTACCAAACGAGCTCCAAATGACCCGAAACTTGACAGGTGGTCTACCGGTGGTATACCAAGGCCACTTGGCAAGGCTCGGTCCATTCCGAGAAAGTTTAGCACCGCTCACGGAAAAACGTAAAAGGGGACGCCGGGGAACATAGGAGTGCCGGATTGCAAAAGCGGACAACGGGAAAAATGCTCGGAATCATGAGACGAACACGTATGCAAATGAGATGCACATGATGACATGATATGAAATGCATGACATGGACAAAATGCAAAAAAGAAGAAAAACCCAACCACGGAGGGAATATCATATCACAATGCCGAAAATGGCAAGAGTTGGAGTTACAAATATGGAAAGTTACATCCGGGGTGTTACACTATGTTGATGTTCAACATGAATCATGGGGGAGACAAAATCCTGCCGATGGGCCCAACAGCAACTCATCAGAATTTCCATATCACTGGACTTCCACCATCATGTGAACACGGTGATAGCATTGGTCAGACCAAAAGATGTAATGGTGTATGCTCGAGGGATCAACCACGAGTAAGACAACATTACGAACATCGATGGTACTGATTTGATTTGGTGATAGCCCATACTCGAATCAAAGTTTTTATAAGACAATAGGTTCAACAACTGATCACAGGGACCAATCGATGAAGATATCATCTTTCTTCAACAAACACACAAACACAAGGATATCCCTTCAAAACAAACTAAGTGGGACAAGCTTTCATCTTCCAACTGTCCAAGTTGTTGTTTAGCTCAACCAACTAGCCTAGGGGTATCCAACACGGATTCTTGGAGAAAGGGTGGTTTGCAAGAAACCATCTTGATCACGAGCTCAACATAACGGTCAGGGGACAACCTGGTAATACTTCCGAGAGGATATTCAGAAAATCATGAACCACCGATATGTTACTAAGCTCGAGAACAACCTTGCTTTTCAGGGCAAGATGATATGATCAAGGGAGCGAGGGATTGACACAATCCTGACTCATTGATCGAAGAGTGCACCAGAAATAAGGACTAGGTAGCACAATCTATCTTAGAATGATGATTCAAGAACCAACACGCTAAGAATGAAATTATTGTCCATTAACTACCAAGCAACGGAGTTGCTAGGAGTATTGATTTCGCACATCACAGTAGACTTGTCGGCATTCCGGTTACAATAACACGGGAACCAAGGAATGAACAATGATGGCAAGAAGTATCACTGCGTCAAAAATTCATAAGAGATGGTGCAATTCGTATGATATTCTTGACATAAATAGGGTAATACTCCAAGGTAGAACAGAACAAAAGCTGGTTTGGCATTTGATCTGCGGAATACAACTACTTTGACCCAATCCTGGATATGGATGAGGTGCTGGAGTCTGTTTCTCCTAGTCATTCCGAGATAGAATGGCTTGACGGAACGCAAGAGTAAAGGCAACGATGAACGAATGCACGCATACTCTTGACTATCAATTGATAGACGGAGGTCAGAAACAACTAAAGAGGCACAACTCAAAAGGAACATATATCTTTCTGAGTTGTGGATGCATATATTAGTATGTCGAGCAAAGCTCAACATTTCTTCCGGATAACCCATGCAGAAAGGTAGAACCGCGTAATCACAATGTAGAATGGAAAACCCATTAAGAGCACTCTGGTTGTGATCTTTTGGTTCAGAAGAACTTCTGCCATAAGCAGTTCATGATATTTGGAAGAAGGAAATACCACGGACCTCGAGGACTATCGCAAAGGTTACTAATATCATAAAGGTACGAGCAACACTATCAACACGAGGTAAGTAGAGTGAATCTTGGGTCAAGAACCCAGGAGTAGAATACCTACTACTAAATGGCATCACGGGATGCTTTCGAGAATGATGGCCAGAATCATCACACCGGGAACACAAAACATGGCTAAATTACTAGGTGACTCCCTAAAACACCTAGGATCATAATATTAGCTCCAACATATATGTCGAGGAAACAGAGTACCTCAACTTACCGGTTAGTGTGCTTATTCTGACCAAAAGGACATCAGGAACGGAAAGAAAGGATTTGCAAATGCATCAGACTACTTAGAAACCTGTGAAGACTCGGACATCATAACGGTTGTAAATGCTCGAAAAGATTTGAGACATCCTACAAAAAGGTGGCATAACCACTTAACATCATGATATCAAGGTTCCGAGATCAACTGTCAACATACTGAAGTAGTAGAAACTGAACTGAGGCTTGGGACGAACAATCCTATAAGAGTCTACGGATTAGTAACACGTGATCCTGATAGAAAGAATAGAAAGCCTAGTTCCTTAACCTCGTAGGAGAGACAAGATGACTCGGATCAGAAGGCGTAAGGTATAAGGAGTAAAAAGAGCCTTACGTTCCATCCCACAATCAATTCCCTTATATAAATAAAGAATTTCTAGACTCAACTTTGACCAGTTGGGCTTGGTAATCCTACAGGCAGTCAGGCTCTGATACCAAAGCTGTCAGGACCCCGATTAGCCTGACACCAAAGCTGTCAGGACCCCGATTCTAAGTCACACCGATCTAGCATGTAACACCTCATATCACTTTGCGGCCTCACGCACGGTATTCCCACGGGTGTCGCCTTACCATGGCACGGGACCGCTTATGCCTTTTGGCTCACGTATATGATAGTGTCGCTAGCATCCATATGACAGAGAACCCGGCCGACATGACTAGTCGTGGAACCCAAAGTGGCACTAACTTATGGGGACAGGCATACATGAATCAACATCGAGCATGTCGGCCGCCAGCGTGCGAATCCGGCTGTAGCACTGGCTAACAGGACTCCGGAACCCGGGTCAGAAAGGTGCTAGGCAGGACACCGGATGTCACCGTGTGACATCTCCCGAAGGGACATATACAGAACGAAGTGAATCACATGCCGGCCGATCAAGTGTTCCGGAGGCGGTAGTCCGGGCTAGCAGGACTCGATGAACCGGGTCATGTGCAGACTACTATGGCTCATGGAAGCACAAGACTACATTTCCCCATAAGAGAGGTTACCAAGGATAAACAACTAGGTTGTCGGATCCCACACATACCAAGCATTTCAATCATACACACAAGATGCTCGATATGTGTAAATACAACATGGCATCACAACATAACTCTATGACTCAAGTATTTATTCATTAGGCTCCGAGGAGCCAAGTATTACAAACATGGGTCTCATGACCCAACATTCAGAGCATACAAGTCAAAGCACAAGCGGAAGCTTAACATGTCTGAGTACAGACATCTACAAATGGAAAAGGATGAGAAGCCTGACTATCTACCAGATCCTGCCGCGGGCACAAGATCGTAGCTGAGGTAACAAGCTAAACGTCGAAGTCCACACGGAACTACTAGCGAGACTGAAGTCTCTCTGCAAAAACATAAATTAAGCAAACGTGAGTACAAATGTACCCATCAAGACTTACATTAGAACTAGCTACATATGCATCGGTATCAACAAAAGGGTGGAGTTTGACTGCAACAAGCCAGCTTTGACTCGGTGGCTATCCTGAACTACGATTGCAAGTAACTCTTTGAGGTGGCGCACATGAGTCCACATATTCACCATATCAATACACCACTATGGATCCGCTCCCGTCTCCCTACGGGAAGGCCATCCATAGCACTCACGCTTATCTTGCGAGTTTTAGAGTATCCACTTTCACTTGTCTATGAACTGTTATAGGCAACCCAGAAGTCCTTTACCGTGGACACGGCTATTTGAATAGATGATGTTAATCCTGCAGGGGTGTACTTCTTCACACACGCTCTCACCACTTATCGTCGTTTACACGACATGTACTCGGAAACCATCAATCGGAAGCCCAATGAGGGTGTCGGCCACGACCGACTAACCACACAAGTCTCTCGTCCCGTGTTTATCGCCTATTCGGGTTCCATCCGCAAGGAGATCCGCCGGGTGTCGCCACGGCCCCAAACGATGTGTGCAGGTTCCCAAGCCCACCATCCGGTGCCACTTGGTACACCGGCCATCAGGTTTAGTCTGTCCCAAGCCCACCTGCATCGGTGCCACTTGGTAGACTACTAACACAACCTACAAACACCGTAAACTAGCTGCAACTCCCCGGACAGAGATCAAGTTGATTAATAAGCCGAGAGGGGCCGAGTTACGAACCCAATGTGTGGTAGTAACTGCTCATGGATCACAAACACGTAACTTCGGCCTCGAGGACGGCTTCAATGAGACAACCCACCATGTACTCCTACATGGCCTCTCACCGCTACCTTTACCAAATCATGTTCACACACTTAGCTCTCAACAGTAGGACATGTTCACACACCTCCGATTCATCCCCGATGAATCAGACCTGACATAACTCTAAGCAATAGCAGGCACGACAAACAAGCATGAATCAGTAGGCACATCAGGGCTCAAACAACTCCTACTCATGCTAGTGGTTTTCATTTATTTACTTTGGCAATGACAGGTCATGCAGAGGATAAAGGGGTTCAGCTACCGCAGCAAGTAACAGATGAATCGTTGTTGTCCTAATGCAGTAAAGGAGAGCAGGAGCGAGAGAGTAGGATCGTATCGGAATGAACAAGGGGGTTTTGCTTGTCGGCACTTCGAAGATAGTATATCTCTTCATCGGTGTCATCGATCTCATCGCCGTAACCACGCCTATCGAGAGGGACAAACACCAAAGAAATAAGGAAGAACACAATCAATGCAATGCACAATATGATGCATGATCATGACATGGCAATATGCTGTGATTTGAGCTAATGCAACTAGCAACAGATTAAATGAAGTTGGTTTGAATACAAGATTCAAATTCTAACTCCATATGTGATTATTCAAATGCCATTTAATTGATTTGACCTAAACTGTGAATAAAGTTGTTCTAACATGCATTAAAATGGTATATATGAATAGATTGGATTTTTCTGATCATTTTTCATATATAAATTATTTCATTTGGAGTTACGGTTGAATTTCTATGATTTTTAGAAGTTTTGGACAATTTCTGGAATTTTCAGAATTAAATTAAATCCAGAAAATGACTTATTGCATCAGCACTACGTCACTGTGACGTCAGCGGTCAACTGAGACGGTCCAGGTCAACCCTGACCTGTGGGTCCCGTTTGTCAGTGTCAATTAAACTAAGTTTAGTTAGCGTTAAACTAATACTAACCTAGTTTAGTTAGTGGCCTGGGGCCCACACGTCAGTGACCCAGAGGGTCAAACCGGGTCCACCCGGGGTCAACGGTCATCGGGGGGTCAAACTCGCCGGCAGCTCGACGCCGGCGACGACAGGCGTGGCGGAAGGGCTCGGAAATGAGCCACAGGGCATCATTTTGGCCGCGGTCTATTGCGTTCGAACGCACGCAGCGGCGCACATCAAGTGGTGGCAGCGGTAGGTGTTGGGGTGGCGTGTAGCGGCGATGGTGGCGAGCCGGGCGGCGGCCGGAGTACGGGCGCATGCGGGCACGGGGCTACGAGGCGCTAGGGGGCCATCTGGTGGCTGCTTTGGCCTCCTGAAGGCACCAGGAGCATGTTTAGGTGCACGGCCGCGAGCGATTCGAGCTCAGCCCACGGCGGCGATGAGGTATGGCGGCGGCGAGCTTCGGAGCTCATGGAGACGGCGGCTACCGCACGGTCGTGAGCAGGGGAGGAGGGGGAAAAGATGTGGGGCTCATAGAGAACACGCAGGGATGGTCAGTGGGCTCGGGGGCGGTCCGGTGCGTGCGAGACGGCGAAGCCGATCTCCGGCGTCCGGAGGAGGAAGACGATGGCGAGGGCGTCACTGCAGGGCTCCCGGCGTCGCTTGGCACGGTGAGGGGGAGGAGTGGGTCGAGGCGGTTCTTCTGGACAACTCAGGGGAGAGATGCGACGGCGGTGGGCGCGGTGGTGGTGAGCGGCGTCGACGGCAGCGCTCGGTTGCGAGAGGGAGAGAGACCAGCGGAGGGGAGAAGGCACGGGAGAGAGTGAGAGGGCCTGGGGGGCGCGTGGCGATGCCAGAGAAGGCCAGAGCGAAGCGGCAAGCAGGAGGTGGTCGTGCGCGTCCGGCACGCCATGCACACACCTCGCCCTTCCGGGCGCAAGGAGGAGGACGA
Source organism: Aegilops bicornis (assembly GCA_021605145.1). Classification (NCBI taxonomy): domain Eukaryota; kingdom Viridiplantae; phylum Streptophyta; class Magnoliopsida; order Poales; family Poaceae; genus Aegilops; species Aegilops bicornis. The sequence continues at coordinate 552,156,582 of CM038671.1, read as the reverse complement.
TCGGCAGCGCCAGTGTGGACTGGCCGGGCTGGCGGTTAGGTTGCCAGGTAAGTGGCCCAGGTGCTGGTCTCTCTCTCTCTGTTAATTCTGTTATTGTTTTCTATTTTTTTATTCCTCTGTTTTGAATTAGTAAAAATACTAATTCATTTTGTAAAATCCTGAAAATAATTGTGGGCACTTTTGAAAATATTTCCAACAACCCTCAAATGCTTTCAAGATTATTTGGACACTTAAAATATTTTACATAATTTAAATGTCCAAATTCAAATACTTATGATTTAATTAAAAAATCCAGAATGACCTAGAAAAATGTGCACCATTTTTGGTAGAGGTTCTGGACCAAGGCAAAGATGACGAACATTTTAGAAGGGCATTTTGGGTTCATTGAAGATAATTTTAGTAAACCCTAGTTGGTTTCAGGGGGGTGCTGGGGGTTCTGTCATCCCCATTTCAACTTTCTGTGAAAAGTAAACATGATGCAACACCAGATACTAGCACTAAGCATTGTCAGAACTAGGGATGTGACAGGTTTTATTCTCCGTTGCCTCATCGCCATTTTTTTCCTTCGGAGTGTCCGCCATATATATATATATCATAAGAAGAGGTGGCTGTCCACCGCCCAGTGAGCGGTGGTTCATGTTCTTCTCCTGCATCGTCGTCCATACCGTCGATGTCTTCGGAGTCGAAGTCCAGTACCTCGGTTAAATCATCGAACGTGGCAATGAAGTGGGTGGTGGGTGGGCAACGAATTCCTTCATCGCTTTGCCTCCCACTCGAGCCGACATAGTTCGCCACGAGCCTCCTGACAAAGAGAGAGACTTTAATGAGTCCAGCATGTCGCCAAAGGGCGAGTGCTGGAAGATATCCGTAGTGGTGAACTCCATTACCGGAGCCCAACCTGGCTCGGCTGGCTCGGGAGTGCTCGGACTGGAACCCACGTCCGGATACGAATCCAGGGTCCGGAGTCACAGGTCACCATAGAGGTAAGACCCGTGTTCGGCTCCATCACCGATGAGTGCGCGACCTGCAGGGCAGGGTCCATCCTCCGATCCTTAGGCGTGGCAGCCTGCCCGGATTTAGGTCCGGCTACTGCGGGGTGATACCTGAGCTTTGTCTCGACAATAGGTCTAAGTCGTGCTCGTCGTGTTGTCCGGTGCTCTGGCATAGGCCCGAATCCGTCGAAGATCAAGTCTCCGCGAATGTCCGCTGTAGTTCAGGTTTCAACTCGACCGTGGCCAGGGGCGAGCTGCCGATCTGCTTCCAGATGGCTAAGCGAAGTTGATTCACAGGGCGGTTACCGAACACGAAGATCTGTCCGGGGAGAAAGGTCTCACCCAGGATCGTGTTGTTGACGATGACTGGAGGAGCCATCGAGCCCTGCATCGACGGCACAGAGGAACTCTCAATGAAAGCACCAATGTCGGTGTCAAAACTGGCGGATCTCGGGTAGGGGGTCCCGATCTGTGTGTCTTAGGCTGATGGTAACAAGAAACAAGGGACACAGATGTTTACCCAGGTTCGGGCCCTCTCGATGGAGGTAAAACCCTACTTCATGCTTGATTAATATTGAAGATATGGGTAGTACAAGACTAGATCTACCACGAGATCGTAGAGGCTAAACCCTAGAAGCTAGCCTATGATGGTATGATTGTAAATGTGGTCGACCTTCTAAGGACCAACCTCTCCGGTTTATATAGGCACCGGAGAGGACTAGGGTTTACATGGAGTCGGTTACAAGGAAGGAAGTGCAATATCCGGATTGCCAAGCTTGCCTTCTACGCCAAGGAAAGTCCTATCCGGACACGGGTCGAAGTCTTGAGTCTTGTATCTTCACGCTTCCATAGTCCGGACGATGTATACAGTCCGGTCGTCCGGATACCCCCTAATCCAGGACTCCCTCAACGACACCTTATGAATTGTGGTTTGGCAAGAAACCAAAGTTGTCGTTTCTTAAAGTTTGGGGCTGCGATGCTTATGTGAAGAAACTTCAACCACATAAGCTCGAACCCGAATCGGAGAAATGTGTCTTCATAGGATACCCAAAAGAGACCATTGGGTACACCTTCTATCACAGATCTGAGGGCAAGATTTTTGTTGCTAAATTCGGATCCTTTCTAGAGAAGGAGTTTCTCTCGAAAGAAGTGAGTGGGAGGAAAGTAGAACTTGATGAGGTAACTATACCTACTCCCTTATTGGAAAATAGTTCATCACAAGAACCGATTCCTGTGACGACTACACCAATCAGTGAGGAAGCTAATGATAATGATCATGAAACTTCAGATCAAGTTACTACCGAACTTCGTAGATCAACCAGAGTGAGATCCGCACTGAGTGGTACGGTAATCCTATTCTGGAAGTCATGTTACTTGACCATGGCGAACCTACGAACTATGAGGAAGCGATGATGAGCGCAGATTCCGCAAAATGGCTTGAGGCCATGAAATCTGAGATGGGATCCACGTATGAGAACAAAGTATGGACTTTGGTTGACTTGCCCGATGATCGGCAAGCCATCGAGAATAAATGGATCTTCAAGAAGAAGACTGACGGGGATGGTAATGTAACTGTCTACAAAGCTCGACTTGTTGCGAAAGGTTTTCGACAAGTTCAAGGGGTTGACTACGATGAGACTTTCTCACCAGAAGCGATGCTTAAGTCTGTCCGAATCATGTTAGCAATTGCCGCATTTTATGATTATGAAATATGGCAAATGGATGTCAAAACTGCATTCTCGAATGGATTTCTGGAAGAAGAGTTGTATATGATGCAACCAGAAGGTTTTGTCGATCCAAAAGGTGCTAACAAAGTGTGCAAGCTCCAGCGATCCATTTATGGACTAGTGTAAGCCTCTCGGAGTTGGAATAAACGATTTGATAGTGTGATCAAAGCATATGGTTTTATACAGACTTCTGGAGAAGCCTGTATTTACAAGAAAGTGAGTGGGAGCTCTGTAGCATTTCTGATATTATATGTAGATGACATATTATTAATTGGAAATGATATAGAATTTCTGGATAGCATAAAGGGATACTTGAATAAAAGTTTTTCAATGAAAAACCTCGGTGAAGCTGCTTACATATTAGGCATCAAGATCTATAGAGATAGATCAAGACGCTTAATTGGACTTTCACAAAGCACATACCTTGATAAAGTTTTGAAAACGTTCAAAATGGATCAGGCAAAGAAAGGGTTCTTGCCTTTATTACAAAGGTGTGAAGTTGAGTCAGACTCAATTCCCGACCACAGCAAAAGATAGAGAGAAAATGAAAGATGTTTCCTATGCTTCAGCCATAGGCTCTATCATGTATGCAATGCTATGTACCAGACCTGACGTATGCTTAGCAATAAGTTTGGCAGGGAGGTGGCACAGTGGCACAGTGGCACACAGGAGGTGGAAAGGTATACAGTGCACGAGCTTATCGCCTGTCACTACGGGACAAAGCGCATTAAATGCACCCCTTAGGTGTCCCGTTGCTTTATTGGGGACGGCAACGAGACCCGTCTCGTCCGTCGCCGCTCCGCCCTCGCTCCGATACGCGTCCAGGCCAACGAGGCATGCAGCACCACATAGGCTGGCAGGCTGCTGAGATGGCGTGGTGGTAGGATCTTCACGAAGATCTGCATGCCACCACGCAGGTGCTTGTTGAGTTGGCTTGGAGGCCGCACGTTGCCACGCAGGTGCATGCCCAGCTGGTTGGGCTGGCAGCTGCATGGGAACGGCGGTGGAGTCTTGGCAGACGTGGGCCTGGCTGTGGCCCCGCGGGTGTCTTTGGCAAGGGTCTTGCCGGGGCCCCGGCAAGGGTCTTGTCGTGGCATCGCGGTCATCCCCGGCAAGGATCTTGCCGAGGGTCATCGTCTTCTGGTCTTCATCTGATCTCGTGTGCTTATGATCTTCACAGAGATCTGCATGCCACCATGGAGGTGCCTCCCGAGCCTTGGTTCCAACGTGGTTGATGGCGTTGGGACCCTGGGCTCAAGAGTGGCGCGCTCTGCTGGCGTTTGGGCAAGTTGCCTCGGTAAGGCTCTTGCCGGGGCTGCGGAGGTCGCCCCGGCAAGGCTCTTGCCGGGGGAGTCCACCTCGCCCTCTTGCTCTTCGTGTCTCTGGTCTTGGCGTTGCTTTGCCCGTCTTGTGCTTTTGGCCGGAGCGCTGCTCTGGTATTTATTGTGCTTCTGCTTCCTTCCTTTGCCCTGCTAAGTGTGGCCACAGGTGCGGCTCTGACTGCCCATGCACAAGTAGAGGGGTCAAAAGGAGAGCCCCTACTTTTGTATATCGACAGAGCGGCTGCGAGAGCTAGGCCGGACGTCCAGACCTCCATCCGGATCATCCGGACTAAGCCGGATCATCCGGACCCTCTCCCGGATCGCCCGGCTACGAGACGACGAGGACAACACATACCCGGAGCATCCGGACCCCCACCCGGATCATCCGGATCCCCGACGCCCGGATCATCCGGATCCTCGTCCGGATCATCCGGCCTTGCCTACATGCAATATCTTGGGCTGAGGCCCGTGTACCCGTTTCGCTCCCTCACTTACCGCTTCGTGGCTTAGACTATAAATAGACCCCCCTGTTTTTAGGGATAGCAAATATGATAGCGCATTTCTAATTGAGCTTTGCTCCTACCTCTATTCTTGAGAGAGAGAGACACCACTCCATTGGAGGCCAAGACCTCCATCTAGGAGAAGATCCTGAGGGATTCAAGACCCCAATCATGGGAAGGATCATCTAGATCATCAAGCCCCCATCTCCTTTGGATTTGGGATGAACTCTACCTTGTATCTTTCTCTTTGTTGTTCATGTACCCTTGTGGATCTTGTGTGTTTGATTGTCTAGTGGATGTGTGATTGCACTTGTTCTTGAGTGTCCCTCTTGTGATTTCCCTCATGTTTCCCCTCGTGTTCTTCGTGGGATCCCCTCCATTTCGTGAAAGATCGGCCCCTAGGGTTCCACTCCACATCAATAACAGAAACGGATACGAAGAGGGGTACATGTATACCATATCTTTCATGTCGATGCCACTCACGGGACGTGCCTTGATGCTCTCAAGAGTGGCACAAACTTGTTGCACTCTTGTTGTATCACCCTCCATCGCTTCGAGAGGGGCAACCACCCACGCTTGCTTTGCATTTGACACGGCGCAAACTTCTTGCGTTCATGGTACTCACGATGGACATGAAGCCAAAAAGTTGATGCCTTTTGTTCAGCGTCGACCTTGGGGTCTTGCCCAATGTCCCTACAACACTCACAAAGGAGTTTGTCCTCTGACGACGTGTATGCCTTCGTCCGCTTGCTTTTGCGCTTCGGCTTCGCCCCGGCTTGGGTGGTGAGCTCATCCTCGAACAAAGGCTCCCTATCGATGTCCATTTCATCCTCTTCCTCTAGGCCGTGGTCCTTCGAGAACTCATGGTCAAGCGGGAAGCTGCCCAGGCCGACCAGATCTTGCATGAAGGTGTCGTCCATGTCAGCTTGATCATAGGTCGCCGGCGTGAATGGCGCTCGGCTGTCTTGGCTTTGGGTGTCCTCGGGATCGTAGGAAGCCGCGGTGGCACCGCCAGCGGAGGCAGCGGCCGTCGCACCACCTTCGAAGATGATGTTCTCGATGATGAAATGGTTGGCCGTTTCGTCGTCGATGGCCGCCGGCATTCTGTCGAACAGGTTGTGGGCGCCAGGGAGCATGTCGGCTGGCATCTCCCGCGGGTCACCCCTCTGGAGGATGATGCACCTGCCACCGGCGTGGCGTTGAGGTCGATGGCCACGGGTGCGGGCGCGGGCATGGATGGCACCACCATGCTCACCTCCGGCGACCATTCCCTGGAGAAGCGGGAGGCTTGCAGATAGACGTGGAAGCCAGGAATCGGGTGCGTGGCAGACGCACGCGGCGACTCTAGCAGCACCATCCGAGGAAGTGCCAACGAGCCCGTGCTGGCCAGGGTTTAACCCTAGGTAGATCAGGGCTTCCCTCGTTGCCGCGGCGACTCGGGCATTGGTTTCCTTTTGTTGTGCGGCTGCGGTGAGGGCGGCGACGGCCGCTGCTTCGTCCCTCGCATCCTGCGCATGCCTTCGGCCCTTCCTCTTGGCTGACTGCAAGGCCCGCTCCTCGGGCGTCAACTGCTTCTTCTTGGACGGTGCCACGGTCTTGCGGGCCGCGCGGGGCTTGCCTTTGGCGGAGGCAACAGAGGTGAGGCCAAACGAGACGAGGGAGGCGAGGCCGGCGGCGGCATCGATGGTCGGCGCGTCGTCCATGGCGAGCAACCGGGAGCGTGAGCGGGCGGGAGGTTTTGGGAAAGTGAAGGGAAATGATTGTCGCTGTGCCACTGACTGGCGGTCTAGGGAAGGAGTAGGAGCGCGTCGCGCGCGTCCGTTTCTTGTCCGCGCCGACGCAAACGAGACTCAAATTTGGGTCGGAAATGAGTCGGCAGGCGGACAAAGAACGGACGCGCGTCCGTTTGGGTCGGCGCGTTGGGCCGAATTTTCTATCTGCGACGATCCAAACTGACATGTGTTGACCAAATGGGTGGCGCGTTGGAGTTGCCCTTGGGAAACTCTTACAGTGGCCACGCCACTTCTCACGAACGGAATGGCTTGTTCTCTGTCCGTAGTGCTTACCGTATGTTGGTAGATACAAAACTGCGGCGAGAAGCGTGGCTGGAAGGCCAGCCAGACTCATCAAATAGTCAAGGGGAGAAGAAGGCGTGGACTAAATTGTGGAAAGTTGAGGTTCCCTCAAAGATAAAAATTTTCTTGTGGAGATCGGGCGCAATAGCCTTCTTCCAACTACCGACTTGAGGCACCATCGCAATATGTCGGTAACAAAATCTTGTGAGATATGCAGAGCAGATGATTCATGGCAACATTCTCTAATCCATTGCAACATGGCACTATGCTTGTGGGCTTTGGAAGACCCTGAACTTGTTGAAGTCGTGGAAAACAATACTGAGCCAGATACGAAGAGGTGGGTTTTTGCCATGTTGGATAGCTTACCTCATGGAGATTTCACTAAAGTGCTAGTTACCCTATGGGCGATTTGGCACGCGCGCCGCAAGGCCATTCACGAACAGAATTTTCACTCCCCACATGCTACGAACCATTTCATCAACACGTATTTACGTGAGCTTGATGAGTCCAGAGTAAAAAGAAACCGCCGGTTCTTCTACGGCCAAAGACGCACTTGAGGCGACGATGGATCCCGCCGTTGCGGTGCTGCTGCAAAATTCATGTTGATGGGGCTACTTCTCGTAAATCAAATGATGGGTCTATAAGTGCCGTTTGCAGGGATGACATGGGCAAGTATCTTGGTGCATCAGCAGTAAGATACACAGGTATTAACGACGCGGCGACACTCGAAGCCTTGGCGTGTAGAGAAGCTCTCTCCCTTGCCCTCGACCTCTCACTATCTTATGTGTTGGTAGCCTCAGATTGCAAGGAGGTTGTCGCGGACATACACAAGGGCACGGGCGGCCGTTACGCGAGCATTGTTAAAGAGATCATCTCCCGAGGTTCGCAGTTTTCAGCATGCTCCTTCATCTTTGAAGGGCGCGAGACAAACTTTGAGGCGCACAGCCTCGCCAAACACACTTGGGGACTCTCCGGGACGCCATCTCTGGCTACTTAATCCCCCGGATTTATCTTGTATTCCTATGTATTTGGGTATTGATCAATAAATGAGAGTGTGTTTGGACTCAAAAAAAAAAACTTCTCACCGTGTGATCTGAATCCTTTAACCCATCTGGCCCTCGACAGGCCCTCCGTCCCCTTCCGCTGGCGCCGACCCGCCGCCGCCCCATTCCGCGACGCCAGTGGCGCTCCCCCACAAGTTGGTCGTCGCCGCCGGACGAGGCTGTACGCCTCCGGCCATTCTCGTGCTGCTCCTCCGGCGAGAGCGGCTCCACCACCAACCGTCGGCCGTGCTCCACCCACGACCTGTCTCCTCCTCCTCCAATCCAGGTCACCGTCCGCTGGCCACTCCCTTCGGATCCTAGGCCCGCCTTCTACGGATCCAAAGGTACTAGTGAGCTTTCGCCATGTCGAGGCTGCGGGCGCTCTGGCAAGCTTCCGTGAACGCTACCAAGCGAGGTAGGTCCCTATCACACACCCCAATCTTGTTGATACGCTGTGCCTATTCGGTTCGTTTCCTCAACGAAAACCATAGTTGTCTTGCCTATGATAATCTTGAACTGTTTGTTGCGTGCGAACTGTTAACTGGAAGAGGTCAACCTAGGAATGATGCCTACTCGCACAAGTCCTTAGTGTGAAGAACTTAGCTTGCTTGCTAGGAGCCTGAGATTAGTGCGATGCACTGGACACAAGGCTATTTTCTACTGAAGAATTGGGATAGGAATTAGCATGGATATTAGTCCAATATAATAGACCACTAACCAGAGTATATATTCAGTATTTCAATTTCATTCCGAACATAAACTGATATATAAACCTTTAGTTGTTGCCTATGGCATCGTAAGCTGATTTTTAAGAACTCACTACTCGTTCATTTCGCTAACTGTATGGTATGGTAAATAAATTTATCATATTTCTATATAAAGGGGAAATGGTGCCAAATATTTTCTCCTCTAATTGGCAACATGTATCCAATGAATTTTCACACCTTCCCCTAAGTCATCTGAACAGCTCTTTTGGCATATTTGGCATTACGTTCGGATTTTATAACAGTAGTACATCACAATATACATATTATTTTGGGCCTATGCATTAATCTTGTACCTATATATACCAAATTGGCAGCTGTTGTATGGAATTCAGAAGATTTATTTCCACCAAGTGAAAGATTCATCTTCAATTTCAATTCAAAAGATGAGGTGAAGAAGTGGCACTTGTACTCGGATTCAGAGTATGGAGGTAATGCATCAAGTTGATGTTTTCTTCTTTAAATATAGTTGTCACAGTTTGTCTGAATAACTGATATGATAGAGTAAAGTTTTTTGTACTTTTTTTATTGTCAGATACTCATGAAAGATTTAAATTCCCAACATTTTTTCCTATCACCAAAAATGGTATTTTCATTTTATTCTTGGAATATGCAAAGAAGGTGACATGTTCAGTCGCTGAAGAATGTTGTCTTTAGATGAATATGTTACTGATTTAGGCGTCCATGGTACTTCCTTGTTTCGAACAAAAAATGAATAAAGTCAAGAAAAACTCTCATCTCCCAGAGAACATAAAATGATATGCTATTGAGTTCTGGTACTTAGATAGTGTAGTCCTTCCTAAGGTTATGTGCTGCAGTAGAGCATTACTGCCTGTCCTTTGCGCTCACCGCAGAGTATTATATCTAATACCACTGTATCTTCCTTGTTTCGAGCAAAAATGAATGAAGTCAAGAAAAGCTCTCTTCTTCCGGAGAACATCATAAAATGATTTGCTATTGAGTTCTGGTACTTAGAATTTTCCTGATGTATGGTCTAGTACTTCCAAGGATATGTGCTACAGTAGAGCATTACTGTCCATTTCCTTTGTGCATACTGTAGAGTATTATATCTGATACCAATGTATTTTACTAGTTTACTTTCTTTATAGATGAGTAAAACATCAAGACTGTGTAGTGCCTCATGGCTTACAATAATTTTCATGGGATTGCTTCTTACGTCTGATGGAAATTTATTAACCTGTTTTCTCCACCACAGATGATTACGTCTGATGATGGAAATTTAATAACCTGTTTTCTCCACCACAGAAGATTATCTCTCTGACATCTGTATTAAATTTAAATACCGTCCCTCTGACACCTTTTTGTAAAACAGAACTAATATCTAACTTGTATTTGCATCTATGAGATAATATGATTGCACGGTGTTGTTCTCCAGGTTTATCATCTGCATCACTGGAGATAACTGATAATGTTTCTGGTGGAGATACTTCATCAACTGGTACTATGTTTTTGACATGCTTAATTTTCCAGCTTGCCCAATCTTTTTAAGTATAGTTCGCATTATTTTCCAGTTTGTATGTGGTATGTAACTGCAGTCATGTAGAACCTATGAGAAGAAATAAGCTTAATCTCTGTCTAAAAAAGGGAATGCTTTGTAATACTGTTCATTGTCATTTGTCTGTACTAGTCTAGTTTAGCAGGGAATATCAGCTGCTATCTTTTCTATGTACTGGTTAATAACAGTTGAATATAATTATATGAAACATGAAATCCATTTATTCGCTGTCTAAAAAAGGGAATGCCTTGTAGTACTGTTCATTGTCATTTGTCTGTACTAGTCTAGTTTAGCAGGGAATACCAGCTGCTATCTTTTCTATGTACTGGTTAATAACAGTTGAATATAATTATATGAAACATGAAATCCATTTATTCATGACTTCCATAAACCGTATTCCTTACTAGCTCAGATTAATTTTTAGCTTGACAGTTTTTGCAACGATTTAACCAACATGTGCACTCGGGAAGGTGTCTTTTCTGGCAACCTCTCCTTGGATATGTCCGAGGGATCACCATGGAGGATCAGGCGGAGTGGTTTCTGTGGAATGCGATCAAAGAAGGTATATGTTCTGTCTGCACTGAGGGATGTAGCTGGTGAAGGGTGTCTATGGACTAGCTAATAACAATACTAGTAAAATGATGCTGTTGAATTGAAAATGATTGTCAGTTACTTAAAAAAAGTAGAAAGTATACGTATCTTTGAATAGACACCATAATGCTGTCCACGAAATAACAAGGATTTCTAATTTTGAGCAGTCTCAGTATGTAGATACTATTCTGCTGACTTCATGTGATTCCTTGTTTCAGTTTGATGGTTACATCGATCTTGATTCATATGATACAATAGCAATGAAGCTCAGAGGGGATGGAAGAACCTACATATCTACTGTACGTATCCGACTAGAAAAAATTATGAATAATTGATGTCCACTCAATATAATGTTCCATAATCTGAATTTGTATACAGATATACACAGAGAACTGGGTGAATTCACCTGGACAAGAGGAAGATAACTCGTGGCAGGCTTTTGTGTACGTGCCTCACGGTAGCTGGCGAATCCTGAAGGTAATTTTTCTGGTTGCAACTGGCAATTATGTGTTTGTTCATGATAAAACACCACTCTGTTTTTCCATCCAGATCCCTCTCGATAGCTACTTACCTACATGGAAAGGAAATGTGATCGAAGCGAACATGGAAATGAATCCTTCTCGCGTCGTGGGAATGTCTCTCTCGTTAAATGCAGAAGGCGGCGTTCCTGGTGCTAAGACTGGGCCAGGCGATTTTAGATTAGACGTTGATTGGATCAAGGCGATGAGGTCACTGTGATTTCCGCAGTTTGTCTTTCGGCTTTCACAGGATAGATATTTCTGGGCCTAAAATTCCAAGCGTTTTCCTTCCAGTTTGCTTGCCGACCTCCTTCACAAAAGAGAATCTCATCCTGTATGCAGCTATTTGTCCTACGGCGATAGATATAGACGAGTGTCATTAATAACGAAGAGTACTAACGGTAAAACCATCACACCGCAGATTGTCAAATCCTGCATCCGTTGTAGATGCATGAAATGCTTCACTTTGTATCAGAGCAGTAACCTTGGAAATAGTTGTCGGTTCAGCGCCATTGAATAAAGATTTTTCCTTCACGTCATGGACCTTTTCGTGCTACCGTCTAGATGCTCATTGTGTACAAACTGTTGCCCGTTTCCTGAAGCTTAGTTGATGTTTTCTTTAGCATTTTCGAATTGTCCACCTGCTAAGGCTGCGCTTGGTATAGATGTAATTTAATACACGTGTATGAAATTTCCGGGTGTAATTTACATGCCAAGAGTTATCTTCGCCTGGAAACCAAAACGACGGACAGATATCTGTAACTTTTACAGGTGTAAGTGGAGGAAAACGAGGATCCAAGCAGGCCCTAAATCGCACGTTTTTTGCTCGGTACTTCGACATATCAGGCTTGCTCTGTTTTGTCAAACAGTACATTTTTTCCACAGGATTGATCAAAAGCCCGTGCCGAGCAACGGGAACTTCTCCGGACAGGGATGAGAAAATGGACGGTTTAATCTGAAGAATCTCTAGTACAAACGCAGCTTATTCCATTCCGAAAAAAAATTCCTAGTCACTCACTACTGGCCGATTTGCATCAACCAAGGGAGACTAATTAATTTGATTGGCAACCACGGGGAAGATGAGCCGAACAAAATTGACTGGCCAACCTCGTCGGGAAGACGCGTGATGACCGACTACTTTTCTCGCACATATGCACAGATGACGGGCCCGCCTCGTCACCCTTCGATGAAGCCGGTCATCCGCAGCACGGAGTTGCGCAGGTGGTTGAGGTCCCGGTGCGCCCGCCCGGGCCCGGACCGCAGCGAGAACGCCGCCGCCGCCTTCCCCTCCGACCACCTGCGCGACACCATCAGGTGCGGCGGCACCATGGCGCCCTCCTCCTCCTCGTCGCCGTCCAGGCCAGCGCGCCCGCGGGGCAGGTGCGCGGCCCTGGGAATGTCCACCGGCGCGGAGCACTGCCGGTGGTCCCTGGAGGCCCTGGGAGCCGCCGTCGATGACCCCCACGCGCTCACCGGAGCGCCGTGGCGCGTCTCCGGCCACAGCACCTCGCACTCGGACAGCTCCTCCTCCACCGTCGACATATTTGTGCGGTTCTGTGCTCCGCACGTATTGCACTCGGGACTTGCCGACTTGGAATGGAAGCTCGATGATCTTTCTTTTCTGGTTTAGCGTCCTATCCTGTTCATATGACGGGTCGAAGAAGCGCGTATATATAGGCAGTGGGTGTGGCACCGCACCGTGCCGTGTAGCTTCCCACGTACGGCGGGCGGCAGCCGCGTGGAGGATGAGGCCGGGCCTACCGGGCCAGGTCAAACAAAGGCCGATCCAATCCACCGGGCCGCACACATAGAAATAAAGTGACCATATGCAATGTTCAAACTGTCGTCACTTGGGCATCAGAAAATGTAGGTTTTTCTCTCAAAATGTTGGTCGACATGAAGCTGCAATCTGTTTTTTGATATTTAAAAAGAAGAAGCTGGAATCTAAATTGGTCCTATACAAGCGCGAGCGATCGGTATCTCCCTTTATTTGCTTTCTTCCATTTGGTATTTAATGAACTATGTACTACTCTTTTCGTTTTTAAATACGGAGTATAAGTCTTTTTAGATATCTCAATGAGTGACTATGTATAAAGCAAAATGAGGAAATCTATACTTAAAGCATTTCTGCATACATCCATACGTTATATTTTGTTTGAAATGTCTAAAAGAGTTATAAGTATTTAGAAACGGAGGAAGTACTAATCATGAATCCGATCATTGGTGGCAGGTGACGAAGGCGCCACATACACCTTTAGATAGAGAATATAAGATTTACAAATAAGGTGGTGAAATCCTTTGAAAGTTATATCACTATATAAAGCACCGCGCGCAGCAGCTCTGACGAGACTCGCCGAATACACGAGCGCGAGATCCCATTTTTAAAGCATGTCAAGATTACGCCAGGCTTGATCCAGATTAATTAATCGTCGACCGCGTCACACGCGTCCCCTGCGCCCCTGCGATGCTCTCACGGACCTACTCGTGTAACGTTTGGTCCTCGGCTGGGAAGCAAACGGAATCCATGGGCCTGCGCTTTGCTAATCACTAGATCGGGTTCACGCCATGGCGCGAGGATGAACATTTAGACAAAACATGTAACAATTTGTCAGTAAGAGTTCAGGAATAGTATGTGTAGACAACCTTGTGTTAGAAGCAAAACATAATAGAACTGAAGATGAACATCAGGTTATAAGACATAATCAAGCTCGGTGCTTTCATACGACCAGAGGTAAAACACAGGATCATACATTACTTTTTACGATAAAGAGATAGGAATTAAAATCTGAAATCTATACATGCCTTGTTCAGAACAAAGTGAAAATAGCAACATATCACCAAGTGATACCTTCCACTACAAAGACAACAACGGGAATCTAAAGGCAGATATCGAGGTTGGAACAAGCAAACCATCAAACAATTGTAACGACGAATTAAAAGTAACTGTCACAGGAGACTTGTTGCCCAGACATGTCTTGTGATGGTATTGCAGGGGCAGCTTTTGAGCTTGCAACATGAGGGCAAAAAATGTGGAAATAGGGAATCACCATTAGATAGTCATCATCCTGTAGAGGAAAGTCAAGGATAAAATAATTGTTTTACAAAAGGATATGCAGGCAAGAGTACTGCTGCTGTAAAACTACTGAAACTATTCCATAGAATTAACAGAATTAAGATGATCTCCTGGAGTAGTTCAAGCAATATTGGAGTAGTTCAAGATACTAAATCTTGGTGCAGCACTAAGCATGAGATACAATACTCCACAAAATTAACACAATCAAGAAAGTATAAAAGCAAGTTAACAATCTAACAAGGCAAGTTTCAAAGACTGCATCAAGTCAAAATCTACTGCAATCTTTAAGCTACTGAATATTTCAAAACAGTGAAGTGAAGTTCCATTTTAAGCTACTGCAATCTTTCTCTTAAATCTACTCATGCATCTGTGGAACTTAGCAGTATTCATTTAAGAATGGAGTAAGTTGACTTGGCATTATATTGAAATTCCACTGCAGTCTTTAAACTACTGTAACCAGTCAGAAATCTACTGGAAACCCCCCAAAAAAGTTCATCTTTTGTACTGAGTACCTTGCGGATGGCGTCGCAGCCGGCGAGGACCTCCTCGATCTGCGTGCACTTCCTCGCCGGCTTATTCTTGTCATCCTCGCTGGCTTCCTCGAGCTTGGTCTTGGCCTTGCCAGCGGCACCGGGCTTGGACTTGGGCTCCCACTTCCACTTGTGATCAAAGCTGATGTCTTTCAGGGGAGGCGAACTCCGCCTCCCACTTAAGAGCCCGGTCCCGCCGTGCGGCTTCTCCTCGGCCGTCCACTTCACCTTGCAGCCCCCCGGGGAGGCGGCGGCGTAGGTGTACTTGCAAGCCGAGCCAGCGCCTTGGTGCGAAGGTGCCGGTCCAAACGTTGTAATTAAGCAGGTAATGGTGAAGTTAGTAGGAAGGTTTGAGAAACTATTTACATCTAAAAAATCAAAGTAACCATCCATGATAGGTGAATTTACCATATCACAAACAGCAAAATAAACCCAATGCAAGGTAATCAAGGCATAGTCAATCCACGGGATAATTGATTTGCATGGTCATGACAAAAGCAGTAAGAGAATTGGCAGTGAACTGGACACTAAAACTGAACATTTTTGTGATATTCTAAAAACCAATGGCTTCCTCTTCAGCCCCCTCTGGAACCTATAACAACACCAAAGCATAGGACTTTCTTTCAGACAGACGCCTTCACCTACTTCAAAAGATAGCATAGAAAACCCATATAAATTAGGGATTGGTTCATAGCAGGGCACTTCTGCTATGCCATAAAGAAACATATAAATCAGTGATCCATATAAATTAGGTGGCAAATGAGTAAGAGTTGTATCCCTCTGTTCAAAAGATAGCATGATACACCAAAAGCAAATCATAGCAGTAGTCCAAGATAACTTATTCATATGGTTCTTCAATGGCATACAATGGTGCAAACCATATAAATTAGGCGTCAAATGAGCAAGAATAGTAGACCTTTGTTCAAATGCAAACGATTAAGCAGAAGGATTTAGCAAGTGCAGCAAGGCATAAAGTTCGGTACAAAGCAAAAGCATTTAGCCTGATTATTAAGAGCAACAGAGCATATAGTTCTGTGCTAAAGAGTTTCAGAAGCAAGCATAGTGGCAGTGAGGTTAATATCGAGTAAGCAAACCACATACAGGGCCAACCCAAAATGGTCCAAGTACCCTATTTTCCATACATCTTAGATAGCAAACCACATAAAGCTTGATGCACTATTATCTTTGACTCAGTCAGACCCAAAATAGAGCATTGATTACATCTTAGATAGTAACTTGGGCATTGATCACATCTTAGATAATAACTTTGGTAAACAGCCTGTTTTTTTAAAAGCAATAGTGTAGGATGGTTTTTTAAATCTTTCGGCCATTGATTAGATGCAATAGTATAGAGTGGTTTTCTAAATCACCTTTGTTCCGTATTAAGTGTCGCTAATTTAGTACTAAATCAACGCCACTTAAGATGGAATGGAGGGAGTAGCTTTTATCACATCTTCACCAATTTCCTGGTGCCATTCTTATTCTATAGCACCAAGTCAAATGTTGATCCTTATTTGTATAATATGCCCATCCATATTAGAAGGGCTAAATTCTACTAATTCAGTTAGGCTCTAACCATCCAAATTTTAGTAATCAGTGTTATTGACTTTCTTATGTCCTGTCCTGTGCTCCTAAAAGACGACATGCAATCAGAGATGAGGACTGTGCATGTGAGGGCAACAATTTGACCATACGGGGCTACATCCATGTGCTAACTAAGTTATGCACTTCTTCACTTTCACCTAGACTACAGAAAAAATGGGCAGATCCACCTGGCACTATCGCTATTAGAATTAAAAGAAAGTTTCTCTGGTACCGTTGTTTTGCATGCCAAGTTTAGCAAAACTTATTTGTCTAATGGATACATAATAACATGTTTGTTTATCTAACTAATGCCATATGAATAACCGACAGTTTTAAAATCGACTTTGTATTTTAATTCATACAACATACAGTCAATCAGGCAACATCCTAAATTTATTTTGCACATAGGAAGATCGGAAGAGGAAGAGGAAAGAGGGAACGGAGAAATCAAAATTCAAGGAAATAAGAACCAGAAAGCAGCCACAGTAGCCTGAGAAAAAAATCCTCCTTTCAGCAAGAAGAAACAGAAGAAGGAACATGAGATCCACTTCCCATAAATATCCGGACCTCTTGGATTCTTTTTTTCTTGGCTTATCAAAATAGAGTATACTAATTCAGAAAGATTTGTATAACAGATAGTATTACACAATGCAACTGGCAAACCTTTCCTAAAAATTAGACATGCACAAACATGGGGTTTGAAAGAAACTGCAAGATTTGGGATTTGTGTGCAAACCCAAAAAAGGAAACTTGAGACCCACAGCAAGATTTTATTTTTATGTATATGCAAGGCTCGTCCTATCTATTAGTTTCTTCTCCTGAATCCCCAACTATCAAGTGATTTTTTTGAATAAAAAACACTATAGTGTTCTATGAATCATATTGTGCGATACTAATCAACCAATTAGCTAGAATTAACAATATAAAGATCCATTACCCTTTTAGTAAGGTAAATACCATCCCTATGACTATGGAAAATAGCATGCACCAAAGTGAACATCCATGATGAGAATTGTACACGTACTCCCTCCGTTCCGATTTACTCGTCGTGGTTTTAGTTCAAATTTGAATTAAAACCACAACGAGTAAATCGGAATGGAGAGAGTACTAAAGAAGGCATTGACTTCCTAATAAGGAAAACAAATTGCTAATACATAAATAAAAAACTGATCCGACCTCGATCTCTAATTACAACTGCAGCACACATTTCTACCTAGAGATATCTTTGTTTGCATATACTCCCTCTGTCCCAAAATAAGTGACTCAACTTTGGGACGAAGGGAATATAAATTAATTCATAGCCTTTATAGAACAACTTTAGAGTAATCAGCACCCTTGCTAATATACTAAAACAGGTACTTCATCACTTGTGACTTATTACTCCACTCCACATTTATATGGACCTGAAACATTCTAAGTAAAATGTCATGTTATAAGGTACTACCGATCTGTTGTTGAGATAATGGCCATTTTTATAAATTGTTCGACCATCATCACGACGTCGGTATAAGGCAAACTCATGTTCATCAATGATAGTTGAATCTTAACTATTTTGGAAAATATTTTGAGCAACAACATTTTTTCATGCAAATGCATTTATCATCCATCTCACTACACTGACCATGCATCATGAATTCAGAAACTGAAACATATCCTAGAGGATCACCTAGTGGATTAGGTATCTCAAAGGAAATAAATGACTTGATACTTTCAACACCGACCTCACCTTTGTCTCATTTATGCCAAACGAGTATATGCCTGTGTGGCAAGCCTCGTTTTTTGGAACTCGGCGGTATACAACACTGCAGAAAACATGTTGAAGTTCAGTTAGCTAGAACACCAACCGAAAGAAACATAACAACATAGAATAAAAAGAAACTGTGCATTTGATTTAAACTAAACAGAACATAGTACCAGCCTTAATTGGGCCAAAAGCTCGCCCAGACTTGATCTAATTTAAGCTTCACATGATAGATCCCAACAACAATATCCACCCGATCAGAAGGCCTCTGCCCTGGCTCCAATGCATCCTTAATCTCATGCCATTTGGGGTCAAGTAAAAGTGGTAAATATTTCTAGTGCACCATGCACCCGTAACAAAACAAACCCATCCTGGAAGTAACGACAACCACCGTTGTCACATCCAACCATCAAAGTGGGATCATCACTTAATGCAAAACACATATTAGGGCTATGGGGATCAAAATCAACTCCATTGATTCATACTTAATCTCAAGTTGTTTCTGAAATAGAATAAACAGGTTCTCATGAACACCCTTGGTAATAAACACCTTGCAATTGGTGCGACAGAGTGGAAAACACCCTTAAATCATAACATGCCTCTTATATCATTTTCGAGATCGATTTTCCCCCTAATATATCTGTGAAAGTGAGCATCATATGTGCAATGAGAAGAGCTGGAGTTGCAATTGAGGAAAATAAAACAATTTTTGTGGCACCATAAAAATGCAGTGATCTGACCTTCCGACATCGAATGCGGGCGTGCGGCACTCATCAAATGTTTGATTTACTCCCTAACGGCTCCTTGCCTGCTCCACGGTGCTCGGCAGAGCGAGCAAATATGGCACTGCAGATTTTCAAGTTACCATGGCCATGAGAAAGAGACATACATATGTGGTTGAATAATGCAAAATAACAAACAACGTTGCCATTGGGATCGAGCCGCGATCTGCTACTCCTCACCATGATACGCACAAGGCAATCAGCCCCGGCATGCACGCTAATAAAAGGAAAAGAAACAGTAACATCATTGCCCCCATTTATAAGTTGCTTCCTCTAAATTCCTATCTATCACCGACAATAACTTGAAAGAATACTGCACATGAACCTTACATGTAAGCACAAAACACGAGCATGCAACAATTTTTTAAGATAAAGGGTGAAAACAGATGTGCATCAATTACTAGGTCATTTAAGTTAAAATAACCATTAGCCAAACAATGAAGTTCACTATATGGAAACCATTTAACTTTAGACATTGCTACCTTTCAACTGGAAAATACCACATCTGTGTATGCAGTTGCATGGCACTAACAAAACTTCCAGTACTATAAGAAAAGATCTAGCTATTTTAATTACCTCCATGGTTATTGAACAAGAGCAATATTGACTTGATTTGCACACAAGCACTTACAGTTGCACAGGGGAATGAGAGGAGAGGAGAGGAGGGCACACCTCGGTCGGGTCGTTGTCGGGAGCGGTGGTCGGAGAAGCTGCAGGAGGCCGAGGCACCGGATCGACGACCAGCAGTCCGCCGGCCATGACGGTCCTCGTCGGCATCAGCGAGGGAGTAGGGGAGGAGGAGGCCGACCCCCCACGTCGCGTCCCATACGCCACCGCCTTTGCCTCGCCTCGCCATTCCTCCTTCCCTCCCGTGGGAGCCGGAGCCGGGGCCAGGCGTTAGGGTTTGGGAGGCGCCAGATCGGAGGGGTGGAAGGAGGAGGCTGTGAGGGGAGGAAGCCGGGCGGCGGCGGGGAAGGAGGAGAGGGAGGCGCTGGTGGGGACAGAGTGGTGGTATGTTTTTTTGCGCTTGTAACAGAGCGGTGGGCCTGTACAAGACAGTACAAGACAATTAAGAAGGAAATGAATGCGGGATGAAATAATTTGGCTAATATAGAACTTGTGGCAGAGGGTTACCATCAACATCATTGCTGGCATCAACTTGAGTTATATAGTTAGCATTAACATCAACACCAGCATCTAATTCCTCTTGTTTAACTGCGAGTCTTTGAAAAAGATAGTAGAAGCATCACATTGGTTTAATTGTTGGTGGTTTTAGCTAGGATGGCTAATTGAAAAATATGACTGTGTTCATTAATACAACTATCTAAAACTAATCACATAGATTTGTAATAGAACACAACTTCATAGTCTTTGTGGCTTCATATAAAGTGGGTGTTCACATGGTCATTTTACAGAATGAGTAAAAATTGTTGGTTGGTATAACCATAACTTGTGAGTGAGTGCCTTAAGAAGTTATTTTCATTACTGTAAAACAACATAATGTTTAGGGATACTCTTAGATGTGCTCCCAAAATATCAGTAAAAGTAGCAAATATTTTGTATTGCCTTTTAACCATGGCCTACCAGGAAAAAGTGACAATACTCACACGGTCACATGATGATAACTCTAAATTCCACACATATAATTAGCATGCTGATAGTGTTATTATCATGTGAAAAAGATCATAAATTGACATATACATTTGCTGCTAGCCATGGCCTGTCTACTTCTGTGCGAGTATTTATATATTCGAGTGTGGATTATTAGTAAGCTAGTTAAATACTTTCAGAGCATTAATCTGAATCACATACTTACACATGGACCGTGTAGGTTACTTTCCTAACATTTAGAATGTCGACAATTCGCCCGTTCAAAGTATAATAAAAATGCAGAGAAGCAAGTTTCCTTCCCCTCCTATTATTAATCCACATGCTGATATTCTTCATGACGAGCAGGCATTTGTCATCCCTCATCTTCTCATGTTAGAATCACTCCTTTCTCATTTGCTCATGTATGTCTGCTAAATTATCTGGTAAGAAAAAGTTCTAACGCATATTTTACTCAACAACAAAGTACGTGTTTCATGTTTGTGACTTGTGAGTACCTCAAAAATATGTGTATGTCTGTATGTGTGTGTGTGTGTGTGTGCGTGTGTGTGTGTGTTTGCTCAAAGAACCGTATGTGCTCATGTGTGCCGCTCATCAATTACTCCGCTATCTGAAACCTAACGCTAAATTGTATATCAAACAACGCACAGAAACTGAGAGCAAGACCAGACTAAACTTCATCTGATCTCAATAAAAGGGATTATAAAACAGCTAGACTATCAACCTACGCCATCTTCTTTTTCACGCCTCGGATAGTATATCTTTAAATAGCACTGTTCGTGCCAACTTAATGTATTGCAGTAATTCAAAGAATAAAATTTGTCTAGAAGATGAATATTAAGGAAAGAGAAAGATAGACCTGTGTCGAAGGAGCTTGGCGTGTGGGGCTTGAACTCCGGCAGCGGCCCACAGTTGAACGGGTGGCCTGAGCTTGGTGCGACCCAGCGCGCGCTACGTCATGAGCAAGTACCTCGACAGGCCATGCTGATGACCAGTGGACCGTAGTTGCCTCGCCATGGCCGACGCGGACCCTGGCGACGCTGCTTCCAAACCGCGACAGATTTTGTCAGGATCGTACTCCACGAACACGCTGCTTCCAAACGATCTCGAGGCGGACGACAGTGAGCTCACGGACCTAGGTCAGGGCCAAAGAGGGTGCCGTGGTAGACGATGTTGGGCGCCTTCTCGCCATGCTCGGAGACGATGTGGTCCATGGTGAAGCCGTTGGTGGCGGCGAGGAGCTTGTCGAGACTGTACACTATGAACACGGGCACGCCGATGCCGTCCTCTCCCCGACGGCGCCATTCTCTGCAGTGGCACGGAGACAAACAGATGAGCGCTGTGCACATGGGGATGAACAGCGGATTGAGCCCC
Source organism: Aegilops bicornis (assembly GCA_021605145.1). NCBI lineage: Eukaryota > Viridiplantae > Streptophyta > Magnoliopsida > Poales > Poaceae > Aegilops > Aegilops bicornis. The sequence goes on along the minus strand of CM038671.1, from coordinate 552,134,842 downwards.
CCACCCACCGAACAGGAGCAAACAAGGCGTTGCTTCTCGGAGGCGATGCTTGATAGGCGAAGGAGTCGACGGGCCGGCGGCGCGAGAGGAGGCGGGGAAGAGAGGATAGAGCGCGAGTCATGCACGCACCTGCTGTCGTGGTTCTGAGTCTGACAGTAGAATAGGGGGTAGGAATGTAGAGGCAAGATCTTAGCTATGGAGGAGTTGTACACGCTAGTTTTACGAGTTCAGGCCCTTCTCGGAGGAAGTAATAGCCCTACGTCTCGGAGCCCGGAGGCGGTCGACTGGATTATAAGCGTGTGTGTTACAGAGGATGCGAACCCTTGTCCCAGAGGAGGGGGGTGGCTTATATGGAGTGCTCCAGGACCCCAGCTCCCCTCCGTTACATAGGATTCAATGTACATAAAGAGGTGGCGTTACAGGTAATGCCTGTATTGAAGTGCTACAAATGATCATTAAATATCTGAGTAAATGTCCGACCGTTGCTGCGCGGAGCGGCTTTAGGTCTTCTTGTTGTCGAGTGGTTTGATGGTCGAGTGACCTGGATAAAGTGGGATCTCCGAGTGGATGGTAGGTCGAGTGGACTTCACTCGACGCCTTTGCTGGATCCCTTCTTCTGATTCTTGAACTTCTTTGTTCTTAGGACAAGGACCTTAGGCAGTATGTATAGGTCAGGCCTATTACCCAACCCTAGGTTTGTGTCCACATCATTAGCTCCCGAATGGATCGAGGTTTGAGTGAAAAAGAAGGATGGAGTTGACCTTGCTTTTACTCTTGATTGTCTTGTCTTTATCACCAAGTGGAGGCCAGTTGTTAGAACTTCAACTTCGTTTCAGTCGCCTTGATCGATTCAGAAATTGCCGACTGGTTTAAATCACTACATCCGTCGAATGATATCTCTGACATGAAATCTTTGGCGTGATCGGTTGTGATGGATCCCGGATTTCCCGGCATTCAAAATTTTGGTGGAAGCGCGCCAGGCGGAGCGCTCCGCGGTAAGTGGAGTAGATAAATAGGACTTCTCAATTTCTGCGCCACCTTTTTCTCCACGTATCCCGTGCGCAACTGTTGGGGGGATTTGACAGGATCGCTTTCGGGCCCACGTCGACCACTCGGAAGTAGGCCTTTAAAAGCGGGCGAGGTCAAGCGTTTGCAATAGGCGTGCCCATTCCCCTTCTTCTTCCTCTCGCAACTCCGCCTTGCCCAGACCAACCACTCTCGACGCCGTCGCTCCGCCACCATGGGGAAGGACAAAACGACGGCGCTAGAGCGTGCGAAGAAGGCGACGAGGGCGACCAAGAGCAAGAAAATGAATCGGGGGTCTTCGTCGCGCTCGGGTTGCCGCCGGGTTGGATCCAGGGAGACTAGATCCGATCTTCGCTCCGGCAAGAGGACTTGGACGATATGGCTGAGCTAGGGCTGATCGTTCATAAGTCTGCGCGCATGCCGAGGGGGGAAACGGAGCCACAGCCGCGGCCGGGTGAGTGTGTCCTGCTCGCCACCCACGTCGACCGTGGCTTTTCGCTTCCCCCGCATCCTTTCTTTCACGACTTCCTGAATTTCTTTGGTGCCCAACTCCACCATTTCACTCCCAACACTATCACATATCTTGTCGTTGCTCGTCTCCATGTGTGAGAATTTCTTGGGTGCCGATCAGACTGGGGTCTTTTCAAGCACATCTTTACCATCCGATCCCAAACTGTGAAAAAAGCAAACTCGAAAGACGAGAAAACCCATGTCATTCAGATGTGTGGGGGTCTGGGTATTCAGAAGAGGAAGAGGAGCTCTTTTCCTCCGATGACTCTTCCTGAGTCGGTCAGGGGCTGGCAGTCGACCTGGTTCTACTGCCAGGACATCGCGACCCCAGGCCAGTCGACCGGGCTTCCTCCTTTTTATTTTGACCGTGTTCAAACTCCATCTTCCTTGAAAGTGACTGCTCCGGAGGAGGCGGAGACAGGTGTGCTAGTTGAGAGAGTACTCCAGCTGATCAACCAAGGTGTCACTGGTATGGACCTGCTCGAGGTGTTCCTCAGTCGGCAGATCCAACCCCTCCAAGCTCGTGACCATTCCATGTGGATGTACTCTGGGGCTGGCGACACTGCTCGGGTTCATCCGGAGGAGGTGGAGGCCAAAACAATAGCCGATTGGTTGATGGGTATCACCGAACAAGGACAACCCTAGGGGCGCTTAGGAGAGTCGAATTTTCAAAGAACAAAGAACCTACCAGAGAAGGTCTGGTCGTCATGACTGAATTTTTGAACGTATTTTCCGACTGATTGTTGTTCTGACTGACTTATGATCGGTCTCTTGTTTTGCATATCTACACGGAGATGTATTCGATGCCCTATGGTGAACAAGCTCTCGAGCAAGACCAAGAGGGCGAGGAAAGTGCCGAGGAGAGCGGCGAGTGGGTGTCCCCAGCCGACGATGATGAAGATGAGAGCAACGAGTCGGACGATGAGGAGGTAGCCGACTCACCGCGCCGCTCCGAACGTCGATCTAAGCAGCGCCATGATCCCGCGAACAGGCGTGGCAAAGTTGTGGCGTCGAGTGCTGCACCTCACAAGCGCGCTCGGTCCCTAACTCCAGATTTGACTGAGAAGGTCACCAGGCAGCCCAAAGCTAATCCTTCGAAGGCTCGGAAGACCTTTCCTAGGATCAAGATGGACGTCCTTGTTGCTTCTGGGTAAACGCTCTTCTCATATCTTCTTATTCCGATCAATTTTTCTGTTCCGACCGGTTTTCTTCTTCTCACCGAGTGGACGATGAATTTGAGTAGCCCGACCTCAGCTGCAACCGACATGGATATTGACAAGACTCCAGCCGACGAGGAAGCTGACGACGCTGTCACCTCCAAAGCCGATGAAGTCCGGTCGATTCAATTCTTCCGTTGATCAATGATTTGTCGCTTATCCTTATGGCTTTCTCTGTTCCTTGCAGATCCACGAAATGTTGTTGTGCTTACGGACGGCGATGAAGAAGTGCCGCCGAGAGGGAGGAGGAAGAAGGACAAGGAAACGAGTGGAAAACGCCTGAAGCCTGTGTTCCCGGCCGATCGTGGACGCTTTGGGACGACGGTCGAGCGATCGACAGATCAAGCTCGAACCAACGTCACCTTCGCGGTTCCGCTGTCGACTGACTGTCCCTCAGGATCAGCTACTCAGACTTTTGTTACGCCAATACAACTCCCAGCTTCAGATCCGGTGACTGCTTCGATTGCTTTGCCTCCATCACTTTTCACTGCATATCAAACTCCAGACGATCTGCCGGCTGCTGCCAAGGAAGCTCTTCTTCAGGTTAATCTTGTGATGGGACAGATGAAAATGGTGCATGAGGCTAGTCAGGTAGCCTTCAACGCCGGAGCTACTCTGCAAGCCAATGTCCAGGTTAGTTGACTTTCCGATCGACCGTATTTCTTGTCTGGTCACCCACTGGGGTGTGGCTGTTTTGTTGTTGTATGTCTCTTTGTGTCGATTCAAACTGAATCTTTGCATTAGTGGGGGCACGCTGAGTGCACCCACTGGGTGTAGTCCCCGATACCATAGGTGATCGCAGCAAATGATCGTGGTCTAAAAATGGGAACCTCTCTTTTTTTTTGCCACTCTTTGGGCAGACCACGCCGAGTGGAATCGAAACCAGTGGGGCACGCTGAGTGCACCCATCGGGTGTAGTCCCCGAGACCATAGGTGATCTGGGCAGTCGATCGTGGTCCGAGAACCTTCTTTTTCTTTTTGCAAAATCGGTGGGGGCACGCTAAGTGCACCCACTAGGTGTAGTCCCCGAGACCGCCATTGAATGTTTGATTCGGTGGTAGTCTTAAAGTAGCTAGCATTGTGATGTCTTTTATATCCGTCAATCGATATGGCTTGTGACTGTAGAAATCTTGTGATCTTGGGGCTCAGCTCTCTGTAATGAACCAACAGCAAATCAGCCTCAACCTTGATCTGGAATTGGCCAAGAAGAATCTCCAGAGCGCTTGTGACGAAGTAGCTGCCATGGGAGGTAATCAATCGCCGACTGTTTATCCCACTGCTGGCACTTTTCCTTTCCATTTTTTGAACTGAGTGACTCCACTCGAGCAGATGTATATAGTGAAAACCGCCAACTCCAATCCCGTCTGAAGAATGTTATTTCTTTAGAGAAAATGAAGTGCTTTGGAGAAGAAGGATCCGGATCTAGCTGCAGCTCAGAAGGAGGCGCGCGAGAAGACAACGCTTGCTGACAAGAAGCTTGCTTCAGTCGGCAAGTTAGAAGAAGAAAACTCCAAATTGAAGGCTGTTGTTTCTGAGGCCAATCAAGAGGTCGAGCGACTGAAGAAGGACAAGGAGAAACTGATCGACGAACTTGGAAGTCTCAAGGTCAAGAATGGCGAGCTAGAGTCTTATCTGAGCCAACTTGCTGCGAAGCTGGTCTTGAAACTTGAAGGTATTGATTAATCTGTCTTAATTCTGTCGACTGACAATTCTAATTGCGCCATCGACTCATCATTCACTCGACTGTGCAGAATTTTTCCAAGACTTTGAAGCAGAAACTGGGCGGATCGAGACGGGTCTTGATCCCATCAACTGTCCAGTCAAGGATGATGTTGTGATGAACATGATGCGGTTGGAGTCTTGTATGGACAGCGCGGTTGCTTATCTGGCCCGTCTGAAAGCTGCAATGACCCGGGTTGATGCGGAACTTTGGCCTCAGGCGGAACTGTCTCAAGATCTCGAGTCCCTAATGGCTCGACTGAATCAAATCCCTGAGCGCGTGCAAGAATGGAAGAAGTCATCTGCTCGCTATGGTGCTGACATCGCTCTGTCTCTGGTCCGAGTGCACTGCAAGGATGCCAAAGAAGACAACCTGGCGGAGCTCAAGGTTGTTAACACGAAGAGGCACACTTTCCAGTATTTCATGGACACCTTCCTTGCCGCCGCCACTCGCATTGCAGACAGCATTGACCTTGACAGTTTCTGCGACCTAGCCAGTCCTTCTCCTGATGCGTGACCGAAAAAACATTAAGCTTCACCTTTATTTGCCTCGGAATGCCGAGTGATTGTGTAACCGTTAAACTTCTTCGGGCTTGATGCTCGAATACTTTTGATCTGTCGTCCGGAACTTTAGGATTTATCCGAACTTGGTTTATTTCCGAAGATGCTTGCGTTTGCCTTCGAGTGGATTTTGCCTTTCACTCGGAATAATCTTTGTGTTTGAGATGCAGCTTTGAGGTAGTGATTTCAACCGACCTGTGCTTCATCTTCCTTGCAGGTAGGGATGGGGCGCGCATTGCAGTCGACCTGCACCTCGTCGTCCTTGCGGATAGGGATGGAGCGAACGTTGTACTTGTGGTGTAGCTCCGAAGGAGAAGGTTGCAGTCGACCTGCACCTCGTCGTCCTTGCGGATAGGGATGGAGAGAACGTTGTACTTGTGGCATAGCTCCGAAGGAGAAGGTTGCAGTCGACCTGCACCTCGTCGTCCTTGCGGATAGGGATGGAGCGCACATTGTACTTGTGGCATAGCTCAGAAGGAGAAGGTTGCAGTCGACCTGCACCTCGTCGTCCTTGCGGATAGGGATGGGTTCCACACTTAGGCGAGTTCTGGACTGTAGCTAAGCCTCCGAGTGGGAGGGTTGCTCTCCACTCGGTAGGATTTTTCAAACTTAGGCGAGTATTGGACTGCAGCTAAGCCCCCGAGTGGGAGGGTTGCTCTCCACTCGGTAGGATTTTTCAAACTTAGGCGAGTACTTGGACTGCAGCTAAGCCTCCGAGTGAGAGGCTTGCTCACCACTCGGTAGGATTTTTTGAACTTAGGCGAAACGGATTCGCAGCTAAGCCCCCGAGTGAGAGGCTTGCTCACCACTCAAGAGGGATATTTCAACTTAGGCTAATCTTGGACTGCAGCTTAAGCCCCGAGTGGGATGGTTGCTCTCCACTCGGTAGGATTTTTCAAACTTAGGCGAGTACTTGGACTGCAGCTAAGCCCCCGAGTGAGAGGCTTGCTCACCACTCGGTAGGATTTTTTGAACTTAGGCGAAACGGATTCGCAGCTAAGCCCCCGAGTGAGAGGCTTGCTCACCACTCGGTAGGATTTTTCAAACTTAGGCGAGTACTTGGACTGCAGCTAAGCCTTCGAGTGAGAGGCTTGCTCACCACTCGGTAGGATTTTTTGAACTTAGGCGAAACGGATTCGCAGCTAAGCCCCCGAGTGAGAGGCTTGCTCACCACTCGGTAGGATTTTTTGAACTTAGGCAAAACGGATTCAGCTTAAGCTTCCGAAAGTGAGAGGCTTGCTCACCACTCGGTAGGATTTTCAGACTTGGGCTTAAACTCGAAGTCGCAGTAAGTCACCCAATCGGGGATTTCAAACGGAAACAAAAGCAACAACAATCGTTTAGGAAGATTATAAAGCTCTTGTCTTTGATAAATAAACTACAAAGGTATTTCTTATTACATCTCATCCGAGTGAGTACTTAAGTATAGAAGGGGCGGAGCAGCTCTGCATTCCCAGCTTGTGGCTCGTTTTTCTGATGCTGGACATTGTAAAGATGGTATGCTCCATTGTGGAGAACTCTGGTGATAATGAAGGGGCCTTCCCAAGCTGGGGCAAGCTTGTGTGGCTTCTGTTGATCCACTCGAAGAACCAAGTCCCCCTCTTGAAAGGCTCGACCCTTCACATTTCTGGCGTGGAATCGACGCAAATCTTGCTGATAGATGGTCGACCGGATCAATGCCATCTCTCTTTCCTCTTCTAAGAGGTCGAGTGAATCCTGCCGGGCCTGTTCCGCTTCCTCTTCAGAGAAGAGCTCGACTCGGGGTGCGTTGTGGAGCAGGTCACTTGGCAGAACTGCTTCGGCTCCATAGACAAAAAAGAAAGGAGTTCGTCCGGTCGACCGATTGGGAGTTGTCCTCAAACCCCAAAGAACTGATGGAAGTTCATCGACCAGCGCGCTTTGTGTGTTTGAGATCACGCATCAGGCGGGGTTTCAGTCCTTTGAGGATTAGACCATTTACCCTTTCTGCTTGTCCATTCGACTGCGGATGAGCGACTGAAGCATAGTCGACTCGTGTGCCTTGAGAAGCGCAGAAAGCTATAACTCATCAGAATCGAAGTTCGACCCGTTGTCAGTGATGATGCTGTGTGAAACTCCATATCTGAATGTCAATTCTCTGATGAAGCTGACAACAATGTTGGCTTCAAGATTCTTGATAGGTTTAGCTTCGATCCATTTGGTAAACTTGTCGACTGCTACAAGCACATGAGTAAATCCGCTCCTACCAGTTCGCAGTGGCCCAACCATATCCAATCCCCAAACAGCAAAGGGCCAGATGATGGGAATGGTCTTCAGGGCTGATGCAGGCTTGTGAGACATATCAGAGTAAAACTGGCAACCTTCACATCTGTCGACTATATCTTTCGCCATTTCATTTGCTTGTGGCCAATAAAATCCGGCTCAATATACTTTAGCCACAATGGCCCGAGAGGACGCATGGTGACCACAGGTCCCCGAGTGGATATCGTTGAGGATCATTCGACCTTCTTCTGGTGTTATGCATTTCGATCGACCCTACCACACTTTCCTTGAACAATTGTCCCTTATCACCGTAAAGGCCTTGGATCAATCTGGACGATCTGTCGAGCCTCTTCTTCATCCTCCGGGAGTTCCTTCCTAAGGATGTACGCGATGTAAGGCAATCGGCCCAATGAGAGTGATGACCAGAACCTCCATGATTAGGTCGACCACTACCGGGACCTCGACTTCACCGGATCTGTGGGCGCTCTTAGGTTGTGGGGCTCTTACGCAAAAGGATCTTCTTGAATCGACGGCAGCGAATGTGTTCGAAACACATTGCTGGGAATGGCTTCTCTCTTGGAACCTATCTTCGCCAAATCATCGGTACCGCTTGATTTTTCGATGGGGTATATGATGGAGCTCTAACCCCTCAAACTTCTTTTTCAACTTTCTCACCGCATTGTAGTAGCCATCATGGCTGGGCTTCTGACGTCCCACTCTTTCATCACTTGATTGACTACCAAATCTGAGTCGCCATAGACCATGAGGCAACGGACGCCGAGTGAAATGGCCATGCACAACCCATATAAGAGTGCTTCATACTCTGCTTCGTTATTGGAGGAATCAAAGTGAATCGAGTACGATTCGAGCTTGTCTCCTCGGGGATACTAATACCACCCGGCACCGTAACCATTCAGCATCTTGGAACCGTCTAAAGAACATGGTCCATTGCTCCGAAAGTGAACTTGAGTCGGCAGCTGTCGTTTCGATCCACTCGGCGAGGAAATCAGCTATTTCTTGGGACTTCATAGCTTTCTTTGCCTCAAACTGAATATCTAAGGGAAGGAGTTCAATCGCCCATTTTGCCACTCGACCAGTTGCATCTCTGTTGTGCAGAATCTCTGATAATGGAGCATCGCTGATGACTGTAACAGAGTGGTCAGAGAAATAGTGTGCAACCTTCTTCGTGGTCATATAAATCCCATAAACAAGTTTCTGATAGTGCGGATATCTCTGTTTCGACGGAGTCAGAACTTCAGAAACATAATAAACCGGGCGCTGAACTTTATATGCTTTTGCCTCTTCTTCTCGCTCAACCGTAAGTACTATACTGACGACTTGTCCAGTGGCTGCTATATAAAGCAGTAGAGGTTCTTTGCTGATTGGGGCATCAAGCACCGGCTGGGTGGAAAGCAGGGCTTTTAGCTCTGCAAACGCTGCATCGCCTTCGGAGTCCACTCGAACTTATCTCGACTTCTTCATCGCCGGTAGAGAGGCAGCGCTTCTCACCGAATCTGAAATGAATCGACTTAGTGCGGCCAAACAACCAGAAGCTTCGGACATCATGCACACGCACATGGCGCTTTCATTCGGAGTATGGCACCAACTTTCTCGGGTTAGCATCGATCCCTCGCTCGGAAACGAAAACCGAATAACTTTCCTCCTGGAACTCCGAACGTGCACTTTGATGGATTAAGCTTGATATCGTACCTTCTGAGGTTGGCAAAGGTTTCAGCAAGGTCAGCCAGTAGGTCGGAACCTTTACGTGACTTGACCATAATGTCATCCATGTACGCTTCCACATTCCGACTGATTTGAATGAGTAAACACTTCTGAATCATCCGCATAAATGTGGCTCCAGCGTTTTTCAGACCGAATGGCATAGTGACATAACAGAAGCACCCGAATGGGGTGATGAAAGCTGCTTTAATTTCATCGGGTCCATACAGACGGATCTGATGATACCCGGAATAGGCGTCCAAAAAGGACAAACGCTCACACCCGCAATCGAATCGACTATCCGATCGATGCGAGGAGAGGAAAGTGATCCTTCGGCAGGCCCGATTGATATTTTGAAGTCGATGCACATGCGAAGTGAATCGCCCTTCTTAGGAACCATGACAACATTAGCTAACCACTGGAGTGGTAAATCTCGAATAAACTCAGCTGCCAGAGCCGAGCCACTTCTTCACCGATTGCTTTTTCTCTTACAGACGGCGGACCGTTGAAGATGTTCCTTGACCGTTTTACCTTTGGGTCATCTCGCAAACGATGCTCACCACCCCCTCGGGAACACCCGACATGTCGAGAAGGTTTCCATGCAAAGATGTCCCAGCTTCTCACGGAGGAACCGGATGAGCGCTTCTTCCTATTTGGAGTCGAGAGTTGTTGAAATGTGGGTCGGAGCAGCATTGGGGTCACCGGGTGGATATGAATCGGTTTCGCTTTCACCGAACCATCGAAATGTCAATCCACAGGTGTGCTTCTTAGCTCGCAACAAATCACTCGGATCTGCATTTTTCCGATACTCCTGCAATTCCACTATCGCCATCTGCAAGATCAGCGATCTTCGAGCCCTTCCGGAAGCACTCTTACGCCTTCTTTCGATTGCCAGTGATAGTGATCACACCTTTGGGACCAGGCATCTTCAATTTGAGGTACACATAGCATGTTCGAGCCATAAAACGTGCATAAGCCGGCCTGCCCAGAATGGCGTTATAAGCACTCTGGAAATCCACAACTTCAAATGTCAACTTTTCTTTGCGGTAATTCTTGTAATCACCGAAAACCACGTCAAGAGCAATCTGGCCGAGTGATTCAGCCTTCTTTCCTGGAATGACTCCATGGAAACTCATATTGTTTTCACTGAGTTTGGACATCGGAATGCCCATCCCTTTCAACGCTTACGCATACGTAATGTTCGTGCCATCGCCACCATCCATCAGTAACTTTAGTCACCGAGTGCCTTCGACAACCGGATCGACCACCAAAGCTTGCCTCCTGTGGGTGGCTATGTGTGTCGTAATCGGACTGGTCGAATGTGATGGTAGTCTGAGACCATTTCAAATAACTAGGCGTCACCGGAGCGACCATATTCACTTCTCTGTTGATCACTTTCAGTCGACTCTTGCTCTCAACATCAGCAAAAATCATCAGAGTGGAATTGACGTGAGGGTAACCATCATCACTCTCCTCCTTGTCCTCAACCTTGTCTGACTCTTTTTCCTTGTCTTTGGGTTGTTTCTCTCGGAACTGCTGGATTAGGAGCCGACACTGCCGAGTGGTATGCTTCGGATAAATGATTTTACCCTCTTCATCTTTCTTTGTGTGGATGTGGCATGGCAAATCTAGCACATCATTTCCATCTTAATTTTTTATCTTCTTAGGGTTTCATGGCCCCTTGGGCTTCCCTTTGAATTTTCCTTGAGTCACGGCTAAGGTTCTCCAGGAGCAGCTGGCTCGGCTTTGCGCTTCTGCTTCCGACTGGAATTTCCTCCTCCGGTTTCATGGTCGACTGATTTGTGCTTGCCACTCCGGAGCCGATCCTCTTCTTCACCATTAGCATACTTGGTGGCAATCTCCATCATTCGACTCAGAGACATGTCTCCGGTCCGACCGAACTTCAAGTTCAATTCTCAATATTTGACGCCTTCCTTGAAGGCACAAACCGCTGGTGATCGGACACATTCTCCATCGTGTGATGCATTGTGATCCATCTCTGGATATAATCCTCAAAGTTTCATTTGTCTTACGCACAAGATTGCAGCTCTGTTAACTTCGCCGGTCGCTTTGCATGTCCCATCAAACGTTTCGACAAACACTCGGGCAAGATCTTCCCAAGTGTAAATGTCTTTGGGTGCTAATTGATTCAGCCATGCTCGCCGAACCCTCCAACATCGAGGCAAGCTGTTTCATGGCCACTTCATCGCTGCCGCCGCCAATCTGAACAGCCACTCGGTAATCCTCAAGCCAAGTATCGCTTGGACTCACCAAAGTGAACTTACGGACGGGCCGCCAACCTGAAGTTGGGAGGAATCACCGTGGCCTCGATGGCTCTGCCAAGCACTCTGGACACGAGACACGCACTCTGCTGCCGGTGGGTACATCTCTGCTATGGCCTTCTCGGTGAGCTCTATTCGCCGACCAAACCACGAACGAGAATAGATCTCGCATCAAAGCTGGCTCCTCGGGTCGATCGAATCCTTCGCCCAACACTATGAGGGCGTCTGTCATCCTGCTGTCGAGGCACGTATGATCCGCTCCTTGGGGGCGGTGTGGGCACTCGACGACGATCATCACAATCGAGTTGGTGATCATATTGCTCACAGTTTTTGTACTGATCACGTCGGTCACCATGTCCCTCACGCCTCGGGGGCGATCTTGGGTTGTGAGCCGACTGGACTGTATCTGCAACAACGGACCTGCTATGGATCCTATTCCGTGACTGTGACACGTCAGATTTCGCCTCCCGCTGCGGAGTAAAGCTCTAATCTGCATTAAACCTCCGCCAGCCGACCGGGAGGGCTGAATCGACTACGCTATTCGAGCTGCAATTTGTAAGATTTTGGATTGGAGTTTGATATACCTGAGTTGGAGGTGGAAAAAAGGCCGACCGGATTCTAGAACCCTTTGTCAGCAAGACGCTTCGTCAAGTACTCGCTGGAGATTTTCCAGTCGAGTGCGCTCAGCCAGATTGGCCAGGCGTGTGTCATCCAAGGCCCGGGCCTCGGGGGTTTCTCCAACGGTAGGAGTGTGAAGAGCATCCATGTTCCGGCGGCGAAGTTCTTCCCTCTGCTCCGAAGAGAGGGGCTCGGGGAGGTAATCCTCATGGGCATGCGACGGGTCGCCTCTGACGTCGCCACCGTCGGCGTGAGGGAAGCCGGGAGGACTGCGAGGTCCATCGACCATCAGGACCTCCGCCGCTGGATCACTGCTGTCGCACTCGGATGCGGTCTTTGCGGAGCCAGTCGATAGGTCGAACAGGCTGTAGAGAGATTCGTCAGGCTCGATCGCCGCGACTTGGGGGTGGCCGTCTGGCGAGCCACCACATGCCTCACCCACCGCTGAAGCCTTGACCGACCGGAGCGCTTGCGCCGGCGGGCGACGGGGCGGGAGGATGCCACACTGGGTCGACGGCTGCCTCAGGAGGACGTCGCGGACGCACGCGCGGAAGTGCGTTGCCCCGCGGACGGGGAGTGCGTCGACGTCGAGTGGAGCCTCCTGAAGCCAAGCGGAGTCGTCGGCGACGAATACGAGCGCGTCGAGACGGATCTCGCGGCCCTCAGCCAAACCTCCGCCTGAAACCTTGATGAAGGGGATCAAAAAGATTGCAACTTCTCCAACAAGTCGCTAAGACACCTGCCCCAAGGTGGGCGCCAACTGTCGTGGTTCTGAGTGCAGCGGAGAATAGGGGGGTAGGAATGTAGAGGCAAGATCTTAGCTATGGAGGAGTTATACACGCTAGTTTTACGAGTCCAGGCCCTTCTCGGAGGAAGTAATAGCCCTACGTCTCGGAGCCCGGAGGCGGTCGACTGGATTATAAGCGTGTGTGTTACATAGGATGCGAACCCTTGTCCCAGAGGAGGGGGTGGCTTATGTAGAGTGCGCCAGGACCCCAGCTCCCCTCCGTTACATAGGATTCAATGTACATAAAGAGGTGGCGTTACAGATAACGCCTGTATTGAAGTGCTACAAATGATCATTAAATATCTGAGTAAATGCCCGACCGTTGATGCGCGGAGCGGCTTTAGGTCTTCTTGTTGTCGAGTGGTTTGATGGTTGAGTGACCTGGATAAAGTGGGATCTCCGAGTGAATGGTAGGTCGAGTGAACTTCACTCGACGCCTTTGCTGGATCCCTTCTTCTGATTCTTGAACTTCTTTGTTCTTAGGACAAGAACCTTAGGCAGGATGTATAGGTCAGGCCTATTACCCTACCTTAGGTTTGTGTCCAAATCACCTGCACCCCTTGGCCGTGACACACACGAGCTCGTCGCCGGTAGGGTGCACGGCGACAGCGAGCGGCGCGTCGTGTGGGCCCTCCTCGAGCATAGTCCTCGCATGCAGCCCAAATACAAAGAGAAAGAGATACACCAAGACCCAGGTCAAACCACGATCGAATTTGAAGCCCAATAAAAAATCGAAGAAAAAAGGGGCCGGGCAGCGATGCACCAGGGGCTCCTCGGAAAGCCAGCAGCTCACTGAGTCGGCCGAGAACCACCAGGTGGCGGTAGGGCCACCAGACCACATTTAAGACGCTGGTGGCCTTGTCCTCCGGCACCGGATCCACGCCACAAGACGCCACCTTCTGCGCCGCTGCCGTGGGGTGCCAGTAGGGATCTCGATCCAACTCTGGCCGGCCCGCTCTGCCGCCCGTGGTGGCCGACGAGACCACCCGCCCAGTAGCGCCTACCTCCTCCTATCCTCCCTCCACATCTTCTCTTCGCAGGGACGAATCCATGGGGTCGCCCTCTGTGTAGGTTCCTCATCACGGAGGCAAGCTCTTCGCGTCCGTACCACAACCGGCCGCCTCGATGCTCACCGCCGCTGCCGATGATGGTGCGGTCATCGCCAAGGCGAAGCGGGACGGAGGGGCGGTGGGTGAGCGGCCGAAGGGAGAAGGACGCGATGGGAAGTGGGAGAGAAGCCCGACGGGAGTGGTGGAGCACAAAGGATGGGCCGCCTCCCCACCCCATAGCCAAGACGAAGCGAACCGCCGCACGCCACGCACGCCCCTGGAAGCGAAAAGACCAAAATACCCTCGGCATGGGCAGGATATAACGTGCGGTGGCACGGGATATTTTACCGCCGGTGCACGCGACGGGACGGACGCGCCGGAGCCACAACCACGGTCGCTAATACGTGCGGCCCACCCGCAATGGGACCCACACGTCAGCGACGCCCCGTCGATTAAACATAGTAAACAGGTAGCGCGGGAGGCATTAGAACCAGTTACTATTCATTCCAGCAGTGTTTACCTCAGATCCAACGGCCCAGCTTCATCCAGATCTTGATCCGACGCCCAGAAACGCATCAAGCAAACCGATGCAACGGCCGAGATTCGCTGATCTCTAAAAAGGCATGTAGGAGGTTTCATCTCTTATTTCTGGATTTCGAGGACGCGTGTGTAGGTATTGCTGCTGCCCCATCGGACCGGTTGCACTCGTACCATTTACGAGTGCGATCATTGGTTTCGTCATCATCATTGCCGTGTGCACTGCAGGCAAGTTAAAGGTGGGGAAGCATCCACGTACGTTCCGCTCGACGCGTGGCTGTACGGGGAAACAAAGGCAGAAACTGGGCACAACGCGTCGCAGGATTTGCTCGCGCAAGCCCGAATGTCCGATCCGCCCGTTATTTATCGTTGGACGTTGGTACGTACTTCGTGTATGGTTTGGAAGTCAATGACGACTTGCTACCAAATCTCTCCCCCCACACTAGCTAGGCAAACGTGTTGGGGCCTTGAGCGTTTCAACGGGTATTTCCGTGTTGTACAAGAACTATTGGCCTAGAACTCACATGAAATTGTTCAAATATCACAAGTAGCACTAGGTAAAAATTTTCCATAGCAAAAGAAGTCACATGAGAAGCGGGTTGCCTCCTCTTGAAGAAAAGTCTAGGGTTTCCTGCCTCCCGTCGGTCCTTCTCGTCTCCGGTGACATTAGGGCCATGTCAGCACAGTGGATCTTCGCCCTTGCCGGCATGAGGGCCCTGTTTTCAATTGTTTCTTTGCGTTTTGTTAGGATTTGGGTCCTGTTCAGAAAGACGAGACGACGGCGGTTCTCTGAAGATGGAATAAGGTTCTCTCTGCCTAGCCCCCGTCCTGATGGTGTGTCTAGCATCATCGGTGGGCGTGTGGAGGTGTGTCTCCGGCAGATCAGTCATTGGTGGATTTGCTCGGATCTGGTCGTAGTTCGTCCACGTTCATGTGTTTTCAGGTTGGATCCTTCTGATCTAGGCTACTCTTCCTCGGCGGCGGTTGCTGTTCTATTGTGCTGGTCCTATGGGGCCTTAGCACGACGAGTTCCGGACTGTCTACTACAACAAGTTTTGCCCAGCTCCGGCGAGGGAGGGGCAATGACGGCGGCACGCTTTCGGCACGCTCCGGCGAGGGATGTATTTTTTATTATCTCTGATGTTCGTTGTACTGCCATGATTGAAAATGAATATGTCGGAAGTTTTCTCACAAAAAAAGTCACATGAGGCGTTTTGGCTCTCGGCCTCCATGAAGGCTGTTTTTTTTTTTTTGAAAAATTCAAAATTCCAAATTTCCAGTTTCAAAAAAATCTGAAAAAATATGTACAAGTAAACAAGGATGTTATGAATACGTGTGTAAAATTTCAGGATGAAATACTTTAAAATACGATGTGCACAAAAAAGACAAATTCATGACCTGCGAGGATGAATACTATCATGTGTCAAGAAGCTTCAGATTTATCTTTTTTTACACAACCGTCATTTCAACGTATTTCTTTCTGAAGTTTTACACACTTCTGCATTATGCCTTCATGTATATCTATATCTTTTAAAAAAATTGACATGTAAAAACTTGATTTTTGATGATTTAAAAAAAAACCGACCTAATTGGAGCTGGACCTCCAAAAGGGATTTCCGCATCTTTATCTCTCTCTCATTTTTTTCTCTTTCGTAATAAAAGCCGACTAGTAGTATAGTACTGCCGGGAGGGCAAGTAATTACAAAATCTGTCATTCTGCCACGCAAGCCAATGGGCGTGTCATCTCGGATAGGGGAATTAATTAGACGCTTCTGGCAAGTCAATGATTGATTGCTGAGTTGTTTATACTGGCACGGTGGCTGTCGCACGAGAACATGAGGCCGTGAGAGCGAACAGGTGGGCTACAAACTGTGAGAAATATAAATGTCACGCAAGAAACCGGAGAAGAGTGCTCACATCTCCATTGGCCAGACCACCACAAGGTCAGCCACAGAATAGTGTCTTTCATCATTTCATGCAAGTGGTCACAGCTCGCAAGCCAGCTACCCAACAAAATCCAGAGAGGAACTCGTGCACTGCACCAACAATGGCATGCAGACACCTGTACTGACGTGCACATCCGGACGAGTAGGAGAGGTTGCTTGAGGGCATTTGCACTCGTAATCAAGGGAGAGAGGAGGAGGAAGAAGATAAGGTTATATAAGACGTGTCCAATTGTATGCTTCGGATCGGAGGAGATGAAATGATATATAGGGTTCGCCGTTGCTTGCGCTCATGTATATGCTTGCCCTCCAACAGCTGTAAATCTTGGGGAGAGGTTAGGTTTAATTGGAAATGTTCAACGCACATATATTCCTCCCTTCTTGAAGGATAAGTTTGCACTCTACTTGATTATTTCTCGCTGGGAGTGGGGGATTACTTTCCTTTTGCGTCCAAGCATGGTACTGCTCCTGTCCGGGGCATGCCCAGAGTTTTCCTTGGTCAGGAAGTAAGAGACACTGTGTTAAACTTGTGTGGATCAAGTTAATAACATGTATAATATTAACTTTTCATGGAGGTTAATCGGCTATTAAGAATGGTATTATTGACTGTCTGACAGATGGCTGCCATCTTCCTCTGTGCCCACACGTATGTCAAAATAAGATAATGATCCTAAAAAACCCGGATCGTGAACGGATAAGCAGAAGTGGAATACTCTTTCAAATAGACGTAGGTGTGACCATGTATACATGCATTTCTTCAGCCCTTCAGCTTTTTTCACGTCAATTCCACAAAAACCAAAATTATTTGAAATGAAGCGAACATTTCCGACGAAAACTTTCGGTAGGGTGGGAAAAAAAAACTTCCGATATTAGTCGAGCATCACCATCGCCCTCACTCTCCCGAGTCCCGACCTTGGGCGCGTCGAGGAGCATCAGCATCGCCGTGTCCCTCTTGGCCCTCCGATCCACGATGACGTGCGGCGGCACGAAGACCTGGCTGCCGATCATCACGCTGCCGGCGCCGGCGCCGGCAAGGCTCGCGCTGAACTTGCTGAACCCGGCCTGAGGAGCCAGAGCCTTTGCACCAGTAGCCCTACCGGTCTTTCCGGGGATGTCGATGGGGGAAGACGGTTTCTGTCGGTTTGGCGCCTTGGCCGGACGGGCGGGACGGCGGTACTCGCCGGAGTACTCGTCATGGCCTTCGTCGCCGTCGTCGTCGGAGTAGCCCGTCTGGGCTAGCTCCGGATCCTGGGCGGCATCTGGCCACAGTATGTCTGCTTCATGGAATTCTTCATCCTCCTGCCCTTCCCGTTGCATCGTCCTTTGCTTGACTTGATCCCCCTAGCTAGCTTTGGTGTGTATTTGGATAGGGTAAGTACGTATTAATAGTTGTATCATTACATGGTGGATGGGGTATATATCTAGGACTCTCTAAGCTGATTACCCAACTACCCATCGAGCCATATTTGTCCTATCCTAGTGTTATCTTACATGCGGATTTCCAGAAGTTACCCATGTATGTAATCCCACAGCTGATCCAGTAGTTGTTTGAATGAGTCCACTGTCCACATAGATGCTGGTGCAGTGTGCGCGCACCCGTCGCAGTTACTGAATCAGCAGCGAGTCAGCGATGTGTAGATGGAGCGTAGTATCAAGAAACCACATTGCATTTGCATTTGACCATATGTACTTATTATTTTTTACATATGGAGTAGTATATGTCACACACACACGCGCGCGCGCGTACAAACAGAATAAGTTTTACACCAACTGATTAAATTTCATCTCGCTCTTCCAATTCCAACCAATTCACAAATGAGACCGATTGAAGAAAATTCATCGACATTCGTCCTAGGCTCCGTAGCTACTATCTTATTTACTCTACACAAACTGGATCAACCCAAGAAGACCTTGAGCCCGGCCGCGCGCCGTTGGCGATGAACGAGACGGGCGGACGCGCGCGCGGCAAGGACGGGCTAGCTCTCGATGAAGCCGGTCATGCGGAGGACGGAGTCGCGCGTGCGCGTGAGGTCCCGGCCCTTGAGCGTCCGCCCCTGGCCGGAGCACACCGAGGAGGCCGCCCTGCGCCGCGCCATCAGCACGTGCGGCGGCTCCACCTCCCCGCCGTCCTCCTCCTCGCCGCGGCCCCTCCGCTCGTCCGCCGCGCCGGAGGCCGCCGGGATCTCGATCGGGTGCGTGAACGGCCGCCGCTCCTGCGCCCACGCCGCGCATTTCGCCGACAGGGCCGCGCTCTGCGTCGTCGACGACATGACCGGCCGGCCGGCTGTGCAAAGGACGAACTCGGGGCTAGCTAGCTGTGAATGAGGCAACCAATGACGAGAGCTTGTGAAACACGACGGACGGACAGACAGCTCGCCGAGATATTCCCTCCGCAGCTCGCCGCGGCGCGAGGGATTTATAGGGCCCGGCAGGCAGCGGCCTAGGTAGGCGAAGCTAAGCTAGGCACGTTCCGTGTGGAGCTGCACCGCCTTGCCCCCGTGTGACAGATAAGTATGCGGTTTTGAGCTTTGACGGGAAGGGAAAGGAATAATTCCATAATCCCGTCCGCGATCCAGCTCCGGTAGCTGGCCTGGGCGGCTGGGCTTGGCTTGCTACGCAACAAGATTAAGGCACTTCATATTCCCCCGTACGTTCACGTAATCGCGTTGCTCAATTAGGAGGATCGGTGTGGCCGGTTGGCTTTGCCTTTCAGGCTCGACCACTCCACCTCCTGATTTTGATTTTGATCTGATCACTCGTTTTGGCGCTTGCTTGAATGAACCCGGACGTGATTTGCGGCGATCATGCGTTTTGTCGCAGCGCCAAGGAAAGCCAACCGGCTGGACCGTTTCTTGATTGGCTGTGTTGCCCGTGTGGCATACCCCACGTGTTCTTGGTCTGTGTGTCTGCGTGCAGCGTGCACGTGCACGTTTGTAGATAACACTGACGTCCGGGGAAGGATTTGCACGCGTGGCACGCGCCGAGGACGCCATGCTGCTCTCGGCCAGATTCTGTGGGTGGACGCGCCGGCAGAAACTCTGCTTCACTTGGCAGTGGCACATGCTTCATGCATGCTAGGCCAACTCCACCTCGTGACCCATCCGTGACCCATCCGGTCCGCTTTTATTCATTTGGGATAAAACATGACCCAACGGTAATACTTAAACAGACAAAGTTGTCTTATTCACGCTTTTTTTGTCCGGCCAAATCACAAACCTGAAGCAAACTTGGTCCAAGAATGCTCTCGAACGGACAGAAAACAGACACTCTCCTCACCCTTCTTGTCCGCTCCTGTCCGCCCATGCCTTCCTTCTGGCCCACAAATCAGTGAGACCGAGAGGTTGGACGGGCCCCGCCGCCGCCGGGCTGCTGCCGCTGCTTGTTTCCGCTTCCCGCCGCTTACCGCCGCTTGCCTCTGCTACAAGACGCTGCCCGCTTGCTGCCGCGCTGCCGCCGGCGTCGCCGCTCATCCGCGCTTCACATCGCTTCCACGCTCCGCCGCCGCCACGCGCCGCCCACCCGATCGCCGCTTATCGCGCGCCGCTTCGCCCGCCGCTTCGCCTGGCGCGTGCTCGCCGCGCCACGCTGGGCGCCGCCACGGCTCGCCAGCGCGCGCCGCCTGCGCTCCACTGCGGTGCCGCGCAAAGATCCGCTTCCTGCCGCGCCGAAGTTCTCGCTTCAATGTGGCCCTCAACCGTCGCCTAACTCCGGTTGCACTCGCCGCCGCCGGTTCTTCGCGTCTCGCCGTCAGCCCTAACCCGGCGCTTCCAATCGCGCCGTCGCCAAGCGCGAAGCCAACCAACGCGTGGCGGGCGGGCGAGCGTGCTTGGGAGCTCTGGTTGCGCTCGACGGCGCAGCGGGAGCTTCGAGGCAAGGCGCTGGCCCAGGGCGGCCCGGAGCTCGGGTGGGTGTGCTCCGGCGAGCGCCGGGCGACGCAAAGACAGGCTGCCGGAAGTTTCGGGTTGTGGGCGCGCGCTCCAACAAGCGCGGGATAGCCCAAGAGCTCGGGGCGGCGCGCTCCAGCGAGGCAGGGCGCGATGGCAAGGCGGAGGAGCTCGGCACGGGCGGGGCATGTTCGTTTGCGGTCAGAATGCATCCTGCGTGTTGGGCACTGATATTTTCATCCGTCTGTCCGCCCCAGACATCCACCAAATCACACCCCAAGCAAATAGAAGCGGACATTCATTTGGGGTCAAAATAGCCAACATCAAAAGGACTGCTTTATCGGAAAATTGATCTTCACTCACTGCTATGCTTTGGTACGGTAGCATCAGTTAGGACGATGCTCACATGCAGCGGGAAACGGCGAGGAAGTAGACGTCCAGAGGGCTAGGTTCGATGAACTTGTGAATGGCTCGTCAAATGATTTTTCACATCACCATGTTTTCACTGTTTAAGAATTCATCCAATTAATCAGTTAACGGGCCAATTAATCATTACTTGTAGGATGACCGTATCAAATAACATTTATTCGTCGTGTTAACTTGTCAGGCCGATTAATTGGCCGATCAGACCGATTAATCGGTTGTTAGGCCGATTAATCGATGCTGGCTCATTAATTTGTAGGCAAACAAAGCTTGAAATTTTGGCCAGTAATCCCTCCCATCCCTCTCTCGCTCCTTAATAGCTATATTCGACCAAACAGTAGCATATTTTGCTATATTATATAGTTGAGAGCATAAGAGTATGGTATAATACGAAAACTAGATATATATTGACAAGTTCCTATTTAATGTATGGATTAATGGTCGACCGATTAATTTAGTTAATAGGTCGATTCATCGATTAATCGTTACTCCCAAGTAGACCAAGCAAGTACCAATTACTGATTTCTTGAACTACGTTTTTGGCAACTCCAACGGGCCGACCAATTTTGTCCGCACGCGTTCGTTTCTGTTCTCTCAAAAAATACTACGGCCCAGCGCGTTGACGCAAAATGGACTGTTGCCCGTTTTCATGTCCGCTTCGATCCGTTTCAGGGTTAAATTTTGGCTTGGTTTGCGTTCGCGTGGACATGCCGTGGATGCCTGCACAATCCTTTCATGGCTCGCCTCTCGGTCGCACACAGGCCAACCCACCCCAACACCCTCCGAGCTCGACCTTCCGTCCGCTTCGCCCTCACCGCCGCCACCCCAGCGCCCCCACCCAGGCCCAGCCACCGCGCGACACCGCACCACCGGCGTTGTTTCCACCTCTTTGCCGTCAACGGCGCAGCTCGTGTACCGCACCCTACTCAGGGGCCGCCACCGCCCCTTGGTACACCACCGCCGCAAGCCGTGGAGTTCGATGGCCCTGCTCCCGGAACCGGATAGGATGGGGTCTTCACCGACCAAGACTCGTCCATGCTCGTGGTCATCGACGCCTACTAGGTGTTCGGCCGTTTATCCGACCTGTTTGTAAGGTATGGATTCACCACTTCGAACGATCACAACGGATGCTCAGATGAGTTTTTCTTTACAATAACATCATATGTTAATCATCGTCCGAAGAATCGTCCAAAAATGAGAGTGATGTTGCGGGTCTGTGAGGCAACGCCATTGTTCAGGGGTCGATCGAGGGCCATGCACCTGCGTTGAATCGAGAACGGGGCCATGTCCTACTCTTTAACGATTATTTTCATCGCACAAATCCACCTTTGCAAGGATTGCCCTTTTGTGGTTGCCGTCTGGAATCATGTGTCTACCTGGACACATGAGGACTTACCGGCCTCGGTTACCTTCTGGAACCCGGCGATGTCTCGGGATGGTGGGACGAGCTGATTGCAAATCAGACGAAGCAAGACTGCAAGCGTTGCAGTGGAAGGCTTATCTAAGCGTTGTGGAATATCTGAAAGGAAAGAGATAGGCGCATTTTCACGGGGTCCCGCATGACGCACTATGAGGTTGCGATGCTAGCCTTCGATGACATCAAGCAATGGGAGGAGAGGGCGTTTTGTGTCGAAGTGCCCACTGTAGGTGTGGGCTAAGACTGGGTCACATATCTTCCTAGGGTTGGCCACGTTGCCTTCAAAACGTGTGCATCTCTGTAAATATGGGGCTTTCATCTTTCTTCTATATGAAAAGACAGTGCTTCTGTCGGTTCCTCGAAAAAAATAACATTGTGAAACCTGATGTCAACAAGACTCTCCTTCAAGATCATGTGTTGCGGGTACTCCACTGGCTGGATTTCTTGATTTTGCTCATATTTGACGAGAGCTATGGTTATGCAACAACTACAAATTCAGTTGTGCCTTTGGCAAGAATTTCTGGTCATATAGTCATAGTTGTTCATATTTGAGTCGTTTTTGTGTTCGTGGGTTCATTTACTCTGTATCTGGTTGTACGCAACATTATACTAATCTAAGATAAACTAGATTTGATTGAAAAACAGATCTAATACAAACTGATTTGAGTAATAATAAAACATGTGTCAGCAGGTCGGATTTGCACAGCTCTTCGTACAACATACCAAACACGCAACTTTCTGATGAACAGAGTGGTGATTATGACAGGAGCACTTGTTCTGCTGCACTTCACACGCCTGCCTAGCTGGAACGAACTTAAAGTATATCAAGTGTCAATCAACCAGCTAACAGGAAGTAAGGGCATGTACAATGCATAGCCTCAAGGTAATGCCTCGCATGCCATGTAGGATCGGGTATGATGTAAAGTAGGTTCGGATAAGGAAGCGAGATCCTCTCCCAGAGGCAGGTGCTTGAAAGAAAAAGTATGGTCCGGTGACAAAAGCTGAAAATGTTGGAGTGAAAAGTAAAGATACATGTGAGGTAGAGTTTTTATTTTCTATTTCTTAATGAGACCCATTAATTGTAGCTTGCATTGGGGAAAAAAAATAAATGTAAATATCTCAAATTACTTTTTGCTATGGGGCATATGTATCAATATGCCATTATTATGCATGCCCTGAGGGAAAGAGACACGTCAATATCCAAGGCCGAAAAACGAAAGCAAAAGGATCGCGTCACGCTGCTTGGCTTGACGTACGGACCTACCAAAACTGCAAGCCACTGGACGTTAGGCTTGCCCGGCGGGACATACGTGTGCTTTGTTTTGCTTAACTAGTTCAACAAAAGTTCCAAGTGCGGGCAAGCCTGTGTAAGCTTGTTGTTGACGGGTTCAGACACTAAGAACTGAGAAATCCCCACAACAAATTATCGCGCAGCTCTATATTTCTTGCAGAAATCACATTTAAAGGACCATGCCTGTTAGAGCTTCTCTAGCCGACCGCCTAACATGCTATAGAGGACTAAAATTTTGGTGTTACTCCTCTAACTAAGACCTAGCAGATGTAGTAAACCGTATAGAGAAGTAAAAAACTTACTCCCCCGCCCCGCGGCTGCCTATTTTAGCCGGCCTTCCACCGCTCGAGCAAAAAATCTTCTCCCCTTCTCTGCCGCACCCACCCCACCCCCGCGCTGCATATACTCCAGCGCCATCCTTCCCACCACCGCCGACCACTCCCCATCACCGCCGATGCTATGTATGAACCGCCACATTCCTCACTCACTCAGATTTGGGCCTCTCTCGCTGTCATCGGCGTAAATCGGCGGATTTAGGACCGTCGTTGCCGCCATCGTATTTGACGCATTCAGCCGCCGTTGCCGTCGCCTTTGTCATAGATTGGCCGGGTACCAAACCGCGCACCCCCGACAACGACTCTGCGTCGCATCTAGGTATCGTCTGCTCCTCTAGCCGCTTGAATTTCACTAGTCAACGGACCACCGGCAAAGCCACGCCCGGCAGTCGACCGGGCTCGGCACTAGCCCAGCTCGTCGGCTCCTCTGCCAGTCATCAAGTGTGACCACTTCCAGGGGCAAGTCCTGCGTCGAGTTTCGAGCACGCCAAAGCATCCCGGATGGGTGTTCTTCAAGTGCGGAAAGGATGGGCGAGTGTTTGTTCCTACGGTTGTTCTTCAGATTCGTTGTAATTTGTAGCTTATTGTTTGCTCAAAAATGTTTGTAGGATGGATGCAATTTTTGGTATTGAGAACAAAAGTACGTCGATCCATTGATAGCGAAAATTTTGACAGATATCCGTGCACTCCTTACTAGAGTAGAGACATGACACAAGCTCGAGAAGCCAATTGAGAGAATCAACAATGGTCAAAATGAAAACATAGATAAAATATTAATCCGACTACTAGGAGCAGTTATGGAAGTTGGATTTCTATTAAAATATCTAACTATGGTTCTTATTTTCTTTCGATTGATTCTCTTTGAGAAGAATTGGTGAATTATGTACTTGGTGTATCAAGATGCGTCCAATAAAATAAAAAACCAATGAAATTTATTTCAATGGCCGAAAATGAAATAAATTTGAAAAAAATACACCACTAAATTTAGGAGATCAACTCGGTTTGGCTAAAATTTAGTGGAGTAAAAATAGCCCACTAAGCTTTTCTCGGCGGGTTACTCCTCTACTTTTCAAGGGAACGATTAGAGATGTTCTTACTGCAGTACTTGGTATATAAACCAGGTAAAAATCTTGTGCAAATGAATACAAAGTGGGGCATCACCCTTGCCATCGTTTTCGTGAACATGTCGACAGCGAATATCAAGCATACTCTGAATTTTCAGCGCGCGTTGGAATGGAAAAAGACAAGCTACCAGTGCTCCGTACATGCGTGGGCTCGTGGTATATCCTGCGATCCTGGACTCTAGCGACGAGTCCCGCGTCGACGTCTTTCTACTGTGGCAGCATGCACGAAAGCACGCAGACTGTGTCGTGTTGGCGTGAACTACCGCTGCCGGTCACACACCTGTAAGGCCAACTTCACCGCGCGACCCCAAACGGACGTCCGGATTAGCCTGAATTTGTCCCTTGGGGGCGCCGATGGATATGCCCGTGTCCGACTGTGTCCGTTGGGTCGTGCGTGCGTCCATCGCGCGGTCGCACCCAAATCGTGTCCGGAGTGAACGTGAATAAAATAAAAATAAAAACTAGAATGAAATAACTAAAATTTAAAAAAAACATAAAACATATATAGGGGTCGGCCACAAAACGGCCCAGTTTTCACGTCCACTTAAAAGGCCCAGTTTCATAATTAACATAAAAACGCCTCGCGCTCCTCGCCGCACCTGTCGGCTGCCGTGGTTGCCGCCGCCATCGCCGCCGGTGTCGCTGCTGTCGCCGACGAGGTCGACGAGGCCGGCGGCGTCCTACAGGTGGGGCGGTGGTGCGTGGTAGACGGGCGGCCGGACGGCCGGAGGTGCTCGCACCACCTCCTCCTCATGGTGATGCCTCCCGCCCGGTGATCGCGGCGGAGTGGGCACGATTCACGCCCACGCCGGCGGCCATCTCCGGCAGGCAGACCAGCCCACCTCGCCCAGCTTCTCGAACGCCGGCGGTCCTCCTCCATCGCCTCCTCCGCGGACGGCCGCCACCGCAGCCCGGAAGGCGACGTCCCAGCGGCAGAGTAGGCCATGGCCTCCAGCCGCCCCATCGCTGCCGTCGTGCGTGTTCATGGAGTAGTCCATGACACACCGCAGAGACGGGCCTCCTCCGCCCATTGTCATGCGAGGTGGAGAAGCGGCGAGACGGGAAGGGACGGCGCGGCTGCGTGTCACAGACTACCAGACGCCGCGACGACTCAAGACGTGGCCTCCGCGGCCCCGACACGGTGCCGGCGGCAGGACGCGCCAGACGTCGTGCTCGCTCGAGCCACGTGTCCCAGGCGAAGTCGGGGGCATACCGTGGTCGTAGTACGGTCGTCGGGGAGGCGGCGGCGGCGGTTGATCTCATCGCTGCCGGCCGGACGCCGCAGATGGCGGGATGGGGACCCGTCGCGGAGAGGTGCCACTGCTTGGCGAGTGGGCGTCGCTTCCACGGACCGGCGTCCTCGTCTCCTAGTACCTCCGGAACACGTCCCGCAGATGATCTTGCCGGTCGCGGCCACGGAGGGCCTAGGGGCAATGGTGAAGGGTCCGGCGCGGGGCCTCGACGGAAGGAGCGCGGCGGTGACGTGGGGGCTCGACGGGAGGAGCGCGCGGTGACGCAGGCTCTTCCTTTTTCACGGATCCGCGGCGGCGGCCGAAGAAGGAGCCGGCCTCATGGTCGTGCTTCCCCTTGCGGTTCCACAGATCCATGGCTGCGGCCGGCCGGCAAGCTCGAGGGCGGGGAGTGGCTAGGGTTTGGGCGTGTCGACTTTCGAGGGGGCAGAGAGGGGCCGGCGTGGGGATGAAGACGACGACCGGTCCACGGGTCCCATTTAAGAAGGACGCCGACCCGTCATTGTCGCGGATGACAAAGGGCCGCCCGCCCTTGCGCATTTATGTTGGCGCAGGTAGGTGGCCGCCGCCACGCTGCCCGACGCTAACGTTCGATGCGTTCGTCATTGTCCGCCGCGACCAAAACCCGCGCAAGTTTGCGCTCGAAATGGCTTAAGACGGACACGAAAGCACCAGGATGAGTTCCGCCGTCAACCGAAATTGGCCTTTTATTTGTCCCTTTTATCCTAAACGGACGGGGCCGGATAAGATAGGATCGCGTGGTGGAGTTGGCCTAACGCCGCGCAGTTTGGACAATGGGTGTGGTTGGTCTGCTGGCCACGGGCGCCGGTGAAGACTGACGGTGGTGCACGCACGGTGTGGATAAGGATGCGGATGCACGCAGCCATTGGCATCCCGAGCCTCCAGAACGGGACACGAACCCACCATCCTTTTGGCGTATAGCACATGCACAACGACGGAGTAGTTTTCGACTCGTGACTTCGATAGATTTAACAATAGTTTTGTACGTGTTCATCTATTCTTCAATCCGCCCAGCAATGGCAAGAACGAACGATCACGCGACGAGAACAACGACGGGGCTCCTCACAGCATGGACTCCGTCGCTCCACGTGTACGAGCCTGCGAGATATTTCCTCCTCAGACGCCGACTTCTCTTCCCCGTCGGTGCGATCTTTATCGTGAAGGTCTTCTTCTCCCCGGTGCGTGCGAAGGCGAGGCTCGTCGGCGAGACCTTCACGGAGAAGGCCATGGGCTCAACCACGGCGACGCTGTAATGCGCCCCGTGCTCGCCGACGTTGGTCACCGTCCGGCGCACGGCGGTGGACCCGTTGAGGCCCTGGATGGCGACGGAAGGGTAGTTGAGCTCGTGCGGAAGCGGCGGGCTCGCCGGGCACGGGAACGAGCGGTCCAGCTGCGCGCCGCCGCTGGCGCAGGCGTAGAGGAGGTAGTCCTGGAAGGACGCGTCGTACACCAGGCCCGGGTCCAGCGCGTGCCTGGGCCTGATGTGGCCCGAGCCGTAGTCCATGGGCCCGGACACCGTTCCGTCCGCGTTCATTATTGGGCCGCCTTCCGCGTTGTCGGCTGTTGCTGTAAGAACGACACACACACAGCAGCACACAAGTTGCATTCTCAATCAAAGAAAAGAAAAGCAGAACCTGGCCCAATACAAATGGCGTTGCGTATTCGTGAAAAAAGAAACAGACATTACCGGTGGTCATGATGGCGGATCGGATTGCGGCGGCGCTCCAGTCCGGGTGGGCAGACTTGAGGAGAACGGCGGTGGCGGCGACGTGCGGGCACGACATGGATGTCCCGGAGATGATGTTGTACTTCACCACGCGATTGTCGCCGTCGAGCTTTGTGGGCGACGACGCCTCGCTCCAGGCCGCCAGGATGTTCAGCCCTGGCGCCGTAACGTCAGGCTGCACGCACACATTGCATGCAGATGCAGTTAGCACAGATACTCGACAAGAGTCATCTTGAGAAGATGCAAATGCAAATGGATGCCGTTTGCGCACGGGAGTACCTTGAGAATGCTGGGCTCGAGGACGTTGGGGCCACGCGACGAGAACTGCGCCATCACCGGAGACGGCTTCAGGTCCACGACTGTCCTCGAGCGGTCCAGGTAAGCGGTTGGGCTCGAGCTGGAGTTTATGTACTTGAGGATGGTGTTAACGTTGGTCATGGAGACTGCCGTTCCCGGGAGCACGTGCGCGTCGACGGGGACCTCGCTGCCGTACATCGGCGGGTTGCCGAGCACGATCGCCGCGCCGCCCGCCCGCTTCACCTCCAGGCCTTTGCCCACCCTCAGGCCGCTCCCCCTCAAGCACACCACGATTTTGCCTCGCACCTTCTGTGGCGAGAGTGAATTTGGCAGGCATTGGCTGCGCCCAAATACGAAATTTGAACCTTGTTCGATTAGCAAGTGTGACTCTTCAGTGATTGTTAATACTAGTGCTGTATATTTTTAAAGATGTTTTACTTGGTAACGTTGGCGGGAGTGCCAGGAACCACGGCGTGTGCTGCATAAACTATTGGATACGTCCTGTTCGCCGGCAGCTGATATGGTGTTACCGTTTGTCCCTGATATGAAAGAAGGGTAAATCTCGCGTCAGTCCATTTTTATTTAGAAGAAAAAACAAGAATAACGTACGTTACGTGACATGCAAATCCCTTAGGCGCTTACCATGATCACCATGCCATTGCCAAGCCTGATCGGGGAGTTGAAAGAGCGGTCGATGCTGCTGGCGCCCACCGTGAGTATCCACGGCGCAAGGTTGGACACCGTGGCCGGCGCGGGGCCAGAGTTCCCACCGCTGCACACGACGACCACGCCGCGCCTGGCCGCGTGCAGCGCGCCCACGGCGATGCCGTCGTCCGGTAGCCGGGGCGGCTTCCCGGTGGCCCCGATGGAGACGCTCATCACGTCGACGCCATCGCCGACGGCGTCGTCCATGGCCGCGAGCATGTCGGCGTCGAAGCAGGTGTTCTCGATGTTGGGGCTGGGCCCCGGTATGGGCCAGCACACCTTGTAGATGGCGAGGCGGGCGAGCGGCGCGCCGCCCGAGGCCGTGCCGGCCGCGAACCCGCCGAGCGCCGCCACGCCCGGCACGGTGCGGCCCGCGACGGTGGACGCGGTGTGGGTGCCGTGGCCGTCGTGGTCGCGCGGCGAGCGGTACGCGTTGGTGGTGTTCAGCCTGCCGTGGTGGGCCTCGTACGCCTTGAGGTAGTACCGCGCGCCGATGACCTTCCTGTGTACGTACGTACGTATGATTATCACTGCATCTCAAAAAAAGGTGTACGTACGTATGGACAAGCACAGTGTCAGTGACGCAAATCGGGGTTAACAATCATCTGATTTGGCCTATGCTTACAGCATGTGATTAAACAAGTTTGCACGATATCACGACGATTTTTCTGCAACTCTGGAGGGAGTAACATCTGACACTATCAGACTGACAGGGATCTTGTTTTACACGGACTGCGAGGAAGGCGTCACGGGGTTCTACCTAATCTGCCGCCGCAGTTGCATCAGAGGAATAAACTACTCTACGGCGGACTGTTTGTACGTCTGCTAAGCCATGCAGGCAGAGATTACAAAACAAGCTGTGTGCAGTGACTCGAGAGGCGCCAAGCTGGAGTCTTGCCCCCGAGCTGGCCCGCCATCTCGGGTTTTTGTTCGGACGTGCACAGTCTGGTCCCGGGTGAAGCGTGCAGGCACCCACGCCGGAGATTCTAGTTTGGATACATCGACATCGTGGACTGGCTATGTGTGTGTGTGTGGTGGTGGTGGTTCTCCTTTGGTCGTCAGTCGTCACTGTCTTGTCATCTCAATCATAGGTTGATGCACTGCATGTATGTCTGCCTTTCGTTTAACTTGTATTTGGTTCAGTGTTGTTATGATTTTTAGTTTGATGAAGTGGTCGATCGATATGGTCACCCGATGGAAGATGGCAAGACGCCATGGGATATGACCCCTATTTTCAGCAGCAGCAACACACCAAAAATACTAGCTTGAATAGACCGACTAATTATAGCCGTATGCATCGTTCTGATGCAGAGGCCGGAAAATCCCTTTTTCGGAAAAAAGAAAAAAAATAGACCGACTAACCGATGTTCCAGCAAGGCGTCCATGGACCTAGTATTAACTACTAATAAGAGCTGATTATACCCGAATAAACCCACAAGCAGCCGATTTAATTACCTATTGCAGGAGGAGGAATTGAAGGAATCTCCTCCTTGACACACTCCCTTCCACCGCGCGGGCACTGGTCCTAGCCCCTCGTCGCTGAAGCTCCTCGACTCCGGCCAGATCCCTGCAGTTTCAAACAGCCGCTTCTTGTCAAACGAAACGTCGACACGTGAAGTCTTTAGTTGATTGGCCGGAAGCACGCAAGTCAGTAGAGAGCCTTCTCACCGGAGTCCAGCATGCCTACGATGACATTATCGCCGGCGTGAGCGCCGGACGGCAGCCAGCCCTTGCTGAGCCCTTCCTCCAAGCCCACAAACTCCCAAGACCTCGTGGTATGCGGGGACCACCTCCCGTCGCTCCGAAAGGTAGACACTACCTCAGTCTTCTCTGCAGAGCATGCCACATGCATCAGCCAAATGCAACAGTGGTGGACAAATCACAGTATTATTTTGAGAAAATCCCTTGTGTCACTGTGAGTGCACATGTATTACCTGAAAGCTTTGTGGCTTCTTCCTCGGAGAGAAGAGCCGCGAAGCCATTCAGGCTGTGCTTGTAGCTGTACAGCAGCGACGCCCGTGCCTCCTCCTCGCTGGTGAACCACAGACACAGAGAGAGCGTCTGAATGATTAGCTGAGACTTTTACACCAAGCCAGAGTGACTCGCTAGTATCCATTTATCAGCAAGCATCACACAGCAAATGTAGAGGACGATAGGCGTCTGAGTAGTGCACGGCGGCGCCATGTATGATATGCACATCGATTAATTAATGGACGTGTACGTACCTGCCCTTGACGGAGAGGAGGAGGGCATGGTGATCATCAAGGATCGCCCCCTTCGACTTCGCTCCGGCGTCCTCGCCCAGATACACTATATAGACCTATATATCCACAACGGCGACATGAAAGTTCATGGAAAATCAAGCATATGAGGAAGCTATAAACAAAACAACAGCATCATGAAGGGTAGGACTGCCGGCCACGAAATAATAAAGTCAAACTAGACCCTTGAGAAATCTGTTGATTAACATCGAAAAATTGAATGATCGATCGAGATGATGACCTGGCCTTGCTTGGGAGAGGCAGAAGCGGTGAAGAAGGAGAAGAGACAGAGGAAGAGGAAGAAGGGAAGTCCGGACATGGGAACTCCTCCTGTCGTCTTCATGGGAACGCGGTACCTTGCTCTGTGCCTCGACGGCTTGGAGGCTGTTTATATATACACGATACAGATTCTGTGGCGAGGCGATGGATAGGGCGAAAGGGACACGGCGGAATAGTTTGACTGTCTCTAGCCCTCTGAGACGATACCATCTTTTGCTTCTTGTATTTTATTCTTTGTACGTCTAGATATATCTATTTCTACGATGAGTAATTCTAAACGGAGGGATTAATTTCGTGCTTTCTTTCCAGTATTCTTTTTCCCCTTTTGGCGAAAGAATCTTCCCGGTATTCGTCCTAGTGTCTAGCTTCAGCTATTGGATACATAAACTCTGCAACCTTGGCATTTTCACCACCAACAAAAATAGCTAGTCCGACGCTGATATCGCATCCACCAGTATCTTATTTTCAGACAAGAATAATGTCTTTCACCTCATGTCATGAAAAAATGCACTTTTTTCATGAATATGCAAATGTTACGTATCTTTTCATTAATAGAAGGAAAGTAAAAACATGAGATTACAAGCGCTCATGAGGCCATGTACACAAAGAGGCATGGTAGCCAGGGGTTGCTCAGCCCCGAACGGATAGAGGCCAACTATCGTGGATGATGTTTTTTATCCCGGTTGAGCCGGCCTTTGCCCAAAGGCGAGCCTCGTCTTTGATGGTGGTGGAGAGACAGGTAACCGATGGCCGCTCGTCGTTGAAGATGCAGTTGTTCCAGTGCTTCTAAAGCCACCAAGCAGTGAGGATGATGAGGGACGCTAGACCCCTACGAGCAGAAGCGGGTGTGTGGGCGCAAGATGTAGCCCACCACGTCTGGAAAGTTGTGTCGTCATGCGGTAGATCAGAAGATGATCTAGCCCAACAAAGAATGTCGTGCCAAACCTGCCGACAGAATGAGCAGCTCGCCAGCAGATGTTGCATGGTTTCCTCCTCTTGGTCGCAGAAGGCACAAGTGGACTTGTGGGGTAGACCGTGACAAGCAAGACGATTGGCCATCCAACAACGGTCCTGCATCGTCAGCCATATGAAGAACTTGATGCACAACAGCACCCACGGTTTCCAAGTCAGCTTCCAGTGGGGGTCTTCACAAGCACCAAGGAAGAGTGCCTCGTAGCATGAGCTAGCCGAGTAGGATGCCGATGAAGTCCGGGAAAATGCACTTATTAAGTTATTACTATCATATGCCCTGCATGTGTTGAACCGAGCATTTAAGCAAAAGGTGTTTAAAAAATACTAGAGAAAAGAAAATCAACTACATCATTCGTGTGATGGAGAAATAGTGATAGTAAATGTATAAATTATCTAAACAATGTGAGTGTAGTGTCAATTTAGTGTGAACACTTGGGTTACTCCAATTTTAAGTTAAAATGCTTCATTGTTCATATCAAACTTTTGATCTTGCAAAAGTTGCTATAATTTAATATGATAAAATGATCACTTGAATAAAGGCAAATGACATATTAAGATTATGAATAAAGATATTTTGGTGATGACTATGTATTTTTTTAATCACAAGAGCCATTTTAAAACCATTTTCGCTTCCTCCTGTTCCGTATAAAGGTTAAAGGGGAAAAACTGCCAAATGATAAATAAGCTGACCTAGCCATGCGAACGTCAATATAATGGTGTCTGTAAATCTGAAGTATAATCAACAGTTTGCAAATTTGAACATTATCTCGCGCCTTATATCTCTAATTTAGTCCAAATATTGCAGAAGATAAGAGAGACGTTAGCTGAGTTTGGGTCTTTGGCAAAAATAAATTATTGATGGAAATATGCCCTAGAGGCAATAATAAAATGTTTATTATTATATTTTCTTAATCATGATAAAGGTTTAATACTCATGCTAGAACTGTATTGACCGGAAACTTAAATACATGTGTGGATACATAAACAAATACCGTGTCCCTAGTGAGCCTCTACTAGACTAGCTTGTTGATCAAAGATGGTTAAGGTTTCTAACCATAGACATGAGTTGTCATTTGATAACGAGATCACATCATTAGGAGAATGATGTGATAGACGAGACCCATCTGTTAGCTTAGCATATGATCGTTCAGTTTATTGCTACTGCTTTCTTAATATCAAATACATGTTCCTTCTACCATGAGATCATGCAACTCCCAGATACCGGAGGAATACCTTGTGTGCTATCAAACGTCACAACGTAACTGGGTGATCACAAAGATGCTCTATAGGTATCTCCGAAGGTGTCTGTTGAGTTGGCGTGAATCGAGATTGGGATTTGTCACTCCGTGTATCGGAGAGGTATCTCTGGGCCCTCTCGGTAATGCACATCACAAGAAGCTTGCAAGTAAAGTGACTAAGGAGTTAGTTGCAAGATGATATATTACGGAACAAGTAAAGAGACTTGCCGGTAACGAGATTGAACTAGGTATAGAGATACCGAAGAACGAATCTCCGGCAAGTAACATACTGACATACAAAGGGAATTACGTATGTTGTCATAAAGGTTCAACCGATAAAAGATCTTCGTGGAATATGTAGGAATCAATATGGGTATCCAGGTCCTGCTATTGGTTATTGACCGAAGAGGTGTCTCGGTCATGACTACATAATTCCCGAACCCGCAGGGTCGCACGCTTAATGTTCGTTGACGCTAGAGTAGTATTGGGATATTTGATGAGTGGTATCCAAATGTTGTTTAGATTCCCGTATGAGATCCCGAACATCACGAGGGGTCTCGGAATGGTCGAGAGGTAAAGACTTATATATGGGAAGTCATATTTTGTGTTCCGGAAAAAGGTGCAGTTTTTTCGGTATTGTACCAGGAAGCTTCCAGAAGGTTCTGCAGGATTCCAGAGGGGTCCGGAAGTCCACAAGTGGGTTCACCATGACCCAAGGGCTAGCATGGGCTGCGGGGAGGTGCCCTGTCCTTATTGGGCTAGGCGCACCAAGTCTACGCATAAGAGAGTCCTACCTGGACACGGGGGAAGGTCTTCTGCCTTGTATCTTCACGGCCCATCAGTCTGGCCCATATCACACAGCCCGGACACCCGAGGACCCCCTAATTCAGGACTCCCTCAGTACCCCTGAACCAGTCGTCAATGACGATATGTTTGGCATGCGGGTTGTGTTCGGCATTGCAAGACAGGTTCCTCCTCCTGAATACTTCAAAGCAATCTTCTGAACAAAAGAACTGTATCCAGCTCTGTATAATAGTCACAACCCTCAGCCACGAAGGCAAAATACTTAATCAAAATAATGTCTGTCAACTGACAACTTTTTGACAAAAAGTCACGTCGGGCCTCTTTAACATTTCGAACCGTCTATTCGCCTCCCGCTTTGCGTTTCGAGGCACAACCTCTATTGACACGTCTTGTCAAAACAGAGATCGTGTACGCTTATCGCGGGATCCTCATCAATACGGTTTTGGGTAATCCAACCGTGCCATTCGCACGACCCCTCGGGAACAGGAGAGTTTTAAGGCTTGAGGGGGGGGGGGGCGTTTGATATTCACTGCCTATATAATAGGATAAAGATTCCTCTTTCTTCCCACGCCTTGCTTTCCCATCTTTGAGCTCCAGCGCCCAAAATTCAATCTTTCCCACCGCCGCAAACCTCTCCAGCATGTCCGGATCTAGTTCGAAGGGCAAGTGGGAGGCCTCCTCCGTCACGGAGAAGGACGTCAAGGAGCTCCGGGAGGCGGGATATTTGTCTGCAGACATCGCACACAGGCTCCCTGCCAAGGAGCAAGTCATCCCCACTCCGGAGCCCGACGAAAGTGTTGTATTCATCCCTCACTTCCTCCGCGGGATAGGATTTCCCCTCCACCCCTTCGTCCGCGGCCTCATGTTCTACTATGGGCTAGATTTCCATGATCTAGCCCCAAATTCTTTCCTCCACATCTTGGAGTTTATCGTGCAGGCGAGGGCGCTGCTCGCATCCCCCACACTTCGCCTATGGCTAAAAGTCTTCAATGTGAAGCCGAAGGTGGTCGACGGGCATCATGCGGACTGCGGCGGTGCCATTGTGAGCAAGCTCCGCAACACCGTTTGGCCTAAAGGGGCCTTCGTGGGGATCTTCAAAGTGTGGCAACAGGAGTGGTTCTACATCACCGAACCCCGCGACGCCAAGTGGGCGGCCACTCCCGAGTTCAGATCCGGACCCCTTATGCGGCTCGTGGCATGGACCAACAAGGGTCTGGATTGGGGTGAGGGAGTCCTGGATTAAGGGGTCCTCGGGCGGCCGGACTGTGTAACATGGCCCGGACTAATGGGCTATGAAGATACAAGATAGAAGACTTCTTCCCGTGTCCGGATGGGACTCTCCTTTGCATGGATGGCAAGCTTGGCGTCCGGATATGTAGATTCCTTCCTTTGTAAACCGACTCTGTACAACCCTAGGCCCCTCCGGTGTCTATATAAACCGGAGGGTTTAGTCCGTAGAGGCAATCACAATCATACAGGCTAGACATCTAGGGTTTAGCCATTACGATCTCGTGGTAGATCAACTCTTGTAATCCTCATATTCATCAAGGTCAATCAAGTAGGAAGTAGGGTATTACCTCCATCAAGAGGGCCCGAACATGGGTAAACATCGTGTCCCCCGTCTCCTGTTACCATTGACCCTAGACGCACAGTTCGGGACCCCTACCCGAGATCCGCCGGTTTTGACACCGACATTGGTGCTTTCATTGAGAGTTTCGCCGCGTTGTCACCAGAAGGTTTGATGGCTCCATCAATCATCTACAACAATGCTGCCCTTGGGGAGATTTTCCTCCCCGATCAGATCTTTGTGTTCGGCGGCTTTGCACTGCGGGCTAACTCGCTTGGCCATCTAGAGCAGATCGACAGCTACGCCCGAGGTGACCAGATTAGTTTTGGAAATCTGGACTATGTCACGAATATCCGAGGAGACTTGATCTTCCAAGGGTTCACGACTCCAACCTCCGCTCTGGCTTTAGATCCAGAGCGCGTCGCCATGTCCGAAGACGGGATCCCTGAGCCCGCCTGACTATATGCGGCCACTAAACCCAGTACGGGAGAACCGGAGGAAGTAGTGTCACTGGCAACCATCATGAAGCCGGACTCTCCTCCGGACAGTGGCTCCGAACCCTCGGAGTCAACATCGTATGGGCTAGGCCAAGAAGTTTCCTTCCCGCCGTACTCCACGGATTCTCTTCTCCCTGACAAAACCTCGCCTTTAAGCGAGGCTCTGGACTTGATGTGATCCCTTGTCATTACAGAGGAGCAATGTCCGAACTACACCCAGCCCGGACTAGGGGCTGAGAGCGGGGAATTATACGTCCCACCCACCACCCACTTCATAGACACTGTCGAGGACTTAACTGACATGCTCGACTACGACTCCGAAGACATCGACAGTATGGACGACGATGCCGGAGAGGAGCAGGCCGAAAACCCGCCGTTTATCGGACACTGGACGGCCACCTCTTCGTATGACGTGTACATGGTGGACACACCCAAAGAGGGTAAGGGCGATGATAAAGAAGATCCAGTCGAGGATAAACCACCCGTGACATAGCCTAAGCACCGACGTCAGCGGCACCGCTCTAAATCACGCCGTGGAAAAGACAGCAATACCGACACCAGAGTAAACAACACTACGGACGATGCCGAAGACCAAGAAGACCCTTCGAGCCAACCTTCGAACAGGACGATCGGGAAGATGGGCAAGTTAGCCCTGACGAACAGGCCATAAACGGAGACTCGAAGGATAGTAATTATCGCCCACTCTCCGAGGACGAGGTGAGTCTCGGTGACCAAGAATTTATCATCCTTGAGGAACCTTTCGAGCAGGACTGCAAGGAGCTTGAAAAAGAAGAAACAACAGCTTCAAGCTGATCAAGATTTACTCAACGACAGGTGGAATAACGTCCTGGCAGCCGAGGAATACGGCCTCGAGTGCCCAACCAAAAGTTACCCGAAGCGTAAACTTCTACCTCAATTTGACGATGAGGCCCTCGAGCCCGCACCTTTAGCACGTAATGCGGCTGACCGACCATCTCGTGGCCGGGACAAAACAACAATTCAGGCCGAACACCAGCCCATACCACCTCGCCGTAAAGGTAGATGTATAACAACTCGGGGATATACATATGACCTGCGGCAGGACCTGGACAGTAGACCAGGTCAGACCAGATCGATCTACGGATCGCGGGTGCATGCCCCGACGCGCGACGACGATTATCTAGCCGGACGTGACAAGCATAATCACGTCCGGGCCGAAAACTGTAGACAGACTCAATCCGAGCTACGTCGCGACTTGGCCCGATATAGAGGCGCCGCACACCCCCTCTGCTTCACTGATGAAGTAATGGAGCATGAATTTTCAGAAGGGTCTAACCCGTGAATATCGAATCATATGATGGAACAACAGATCCCGCTGTGTGGATCGAGGATTTTCTTCTCCATATTCATATGGCCCGTGGTGATGATCTTCATGCCATCAAATACCTCCTGCTAAAACTCAAGGGACCAACTTGGCACTGGTTGAACAGCCTGCCTGAAAAATCAATTGGCAGGGAGGACTTGGAAGACGCCTTCCGCGACAACTTCCAAGGTACATACGTCCGACCTCCGGATGCCGATGACTTAAGTCACATAGTTCAACAACCTGGAGAGTCAGCCAAGAAGCTCTGGACTAGGTTCTTAGTTAAAAAGAACCAAATTGTCGACTGTCCGGACGCCGAATCCCTAGCGGCCTTTAAACATAGCGTCCGGGATGAGTGGCTGGCCCATCTCCTCGGCCAAGAAAAACCAAAATCTATGGCAGCTCTTACCGCACTGATGAACCGCTTTTGCGCGGGAGAAGATAGCTGGCTGGCTCGACGAAACAATAGCACCAGCGATCCTAGTACCTCTGAGGTCAGGGACGGCAATGGCAAGCCTCGATGCAATAAAAACAAGCGTCGAAACAATAATGTAGGAACCCAAGACACGACGGTCAACGCCGGATTCAGTGGTTCCAAATCCGGTCAACGGAAGAAGCCATTCAAGGCAAACAAAGATGGCCCATCCAGTTTAGACAGGATACTGGATCCACCCTGTCAAATTCATGGCAGCCCTGACAAACCTGTTGGGGATATAACTATTGAGTATAAACCGCCCAGGAGGGGCCGGGTTATGCTCATAGTGATCTACCAGTATTGAAGCCCATGAAGACAGAAGATGCCGACTTACGAAGGAGACTTAGTAAGCAGGCCCAAAGCCCAGAGGCGGGTTAGGGCCCATAGATATAAACCGCAATAGGTGTATGACTTGTGTTGTAAGATAGGAAAGAGTAGATACCGAGCCGGACACGTTTATGAGCCGGCCGGGATCCTGTGAACCGCCGGGCGTCAACCTATGTATATAAAGGGACGACCCGGCGGCGGTTTAGGGACAAGAAACAACAGATCAAGAGCCAGGTTAAGCGTATTCGCCCCCTCGTCATCGAAACCCTAGCAATACCACCTCAAACTGGATTAGGCCTTTACCTTCACCGCAAGGGGCCGAACCAGTATAAACTCCTTGTGTCCTTTGTCCCGTTTAACCCCTTTAAGCTAATCTCGTTGTGATGGCTCCACGACTAAGTCCTTGCACTAGGACATCTGCCGTGACAATCCCATGACAGTTGGCGCCCACCGTGGGGCTATCGCACGATGGTTTCAAGTTCTTAGAGAGCAGATTCGAAGGGATCAAGGGATACACCATGGGCCGGATGACCAAGAGTCGTCGCGGCAACCTTTACATCGACGACGCAGGCTGGGGCCTGCTATGTCTTGAGCTTGCGTTAGTTTTCCCCGAAGAGGAGAGGATGATGCAGCAGAGTAGCGTAAGTATTTCCCTCAGTTTTTGAGAACCAAGGTATCAATCCAGTAGGAGGCCACGCACAAGTCCCTCGTACCTACACAAGCAAATAACTCCTCGCAACCAACGCGAATAGGGGTTGTCAATCCCTTCGCGGTCACTTATGAGAGTGAGATCTGATAGATAATATTTTTGGTATTTTTGGTATAAAGATGAAAAGTAAAATAAAAGGCAAAGTAAAAAAGCAAAGCAATAATAAAGCCTAGGAAGATTAATATGATGAAAATAGACCCGGGGGACATAGATTTCACTAGTGGCTTCTCTCAAGAGCATAAGTATTTTACGGTGGGTGAAAGAATTACTGTTGAGCAATTGACAGAATTGAGCATAGTTATGAGAGTATCTAGGTATGATCATGTATATAGGCATCACGTCCGAGACAATTAGACCGACTCACTGCTGCATCTACTACTATTACTCCACTCATCGACCGCTATCCAAAGATGCATCTAGAGTATTAAGTTAATGAAAACAGAGTAACGCCTTAAGCAAGATGACATGTTGTAGAGGAATAAATTCATGCAATATGATAAATACCCCATGTTGTTATCCTCGATGGCAACAATACAATACGTGCCTTGCAACCTTTTACATCCTTTGGGTAAGGACACCGCAAGATTGAACCCAAAGCTAAACACTTCTCCCATTGCAAGAACTACCAATCTAGTTGGCCAAACCAAATGGATAATTCGAAGAGACTTGCAAAGATAACCAATCATACATAAAAAAATTCAGATAAGATTCAAATATTGCTCATAGATAATCTTGATCATAAACCCACAATTCATGGTCTCAACAAACACACCGCAAAAGGAAGATTACATCGAATAGTTCTCCACGAGAGAGGGGGAGAACATTGTATTGAGATCCAAAAAGAGAGAAGAAGCCATCTAGCTACTAACTATGGACCCGAAGGTCTGAAGTAAACTACTCACACTTCATCGGAGAAGCTATGATGATGATGTAGAAGCCCTCCGTGGTGGATTCCTTCCCATGGAGCTCCGGAACAGGCCCCAAGATGGGATCTCGTGGATACAAGAAGTTGCGGCGGTGGAATTAGGTTTTTGGCTCCGTTTCTGATCTGTTGGGGGTACGTAGGTATATATAGGAGGAAGGAGTACGTAGGTGGAGCTTCGGGGGGCCCACGAGGCAGGGGCACGCCCTCCACCCTCGTGGCCGCCTCCCTCCTTTCTTGGCCGAGGGTCCAAGTCTCCTGGATCTTATCTGATGAGAAAATCACGTTCCCGAAGATTTCATTCCGTTTGGACTCCGTTTGATATTCCGTTTCTTCGAAATACTGAAATAGGCAAAAAACAACAATTCTGGGCTGGACCTCCAGTTAATAGGTTAGTCCCAAAAGTAATATAAGAGTGGAAAATAAAGCCCAGTATGGTCCAAAACAGTAGATAATATAGCATGTAGCAATAAAAAATTGTAGATACGTTGGAGACGTATCAGGGCCCCGAGGCCGGCTCGAATCGAGTACGGGTACCGGATCCCCTTCGGCGAAATTCACGTTTTCATCGGCAAGATCGGCGAATCGGGCCCTGAGCCGGACATCTGCACCGACATCATCGAGACGGCTCAGCGTGCGAGACCCGCCCGAGTTCAGCCCGCCCTGAATCGTGCCTTCGTGGGGTTTATTCATGGTGTGGAATTTGAGGATAAATCGACATCTGGTGGTGAGACGGTCGTTTACTTTGATGATGAGTCGTCCACGGGCGAGACCGAGTCATTGTATCAACTGCAAGACGGCTGGCTTGGGGGCTGTTCCGATGGCGAAATTATTCCAGACCCCTGCGAGCTGCCGAACCGGGTTGCAATCTTCATGGCCGGTACGCAGCCCGTGCAACATTCATCGACTGCAGCAGAGTTGATTTCCTGTCGCCAGCGGGCGATGGCTAGCGTGGCAGGAGGCCGTATACCGCCGCTTAAGTCTTAATCGACTTCTTTGGATAAGCTGACGACATTGTTAACAATTGTGGTTAACCCGGCGGATCAAGATCAGCATAATGCAGCGGTCGCAAAATTGCGTGATGAGATAGCACAGGCCAAGGAGGAACTGAACGCAGAAAACACACGGATGGCCAAGGAGCGGGCTGCTTTGGATGCTCAGGCACAACGGATTCAGTCGGAGTCTTACCGGCTCATGCTAGATCAGAATGCTACAAACGATGTCATGAGGATGTAAGTGCATCTAGTGCCCCTTAGTGATTTTGGTGTATTGAAGACTTATAGGTTAAGGGACTAATGTGTTTATGAGTGTACACATGTCTATAAGTCTATGAGGAGTTTGATATTTACAGAGAAAGTCGACCCTAAAAATGAAGTTCTTGTTGAAGACTTTGATATTCGAAGACTTTACAAGACTTTGAAAGTGAAGAAATTGGTGTGACCTTGAAGACTTGGTATTCATTTGAGGAACATGAAGCGTGAAGACTTCTGTTTCGTAGTTTCATTTTCTCTTTCTTTGAGTCATAGGAAACACTGCATCTTTATTAAAGGGGTCGAGGAAATACTAAGGAAAAATTTCCATGTGATGCTCAACTCAAAATCCTACACCTACCAATCCCTTTGAGTGAAGCCTTTGGAAATCTCATACTGATTCGATCAACTTCTTGATGTGAGACGAAGTTCTTCCGGTCATTTGAGAATTTGTTCTGACCGAGGAGTTAGGAATTCGCTAGTGCGGATTGCCTACAGTGAGGAACATGATAGCCCCGAGGAATTTGAGAGTCAAATTTCCGACCGTTCTTTATCTTCTTGGCATGACTGTCCCAAAATATCTTATCCACCTAACGGTCATATCACCGAAGGGCATTTATGTCTTATCATGTTAGGCTGCTCCCTAGGCTATAAATAGCCGCCCCCTACAACCACTAGCTGGTTGGCTGCTCCGAGAGAACTTGACACTTGTCATTTGAGAGCAACCCATCCTCCGAGGAC
The DNA here is from genome assembly GCA_021605145.1 of Aegilops bicornis. NCBI lineage: Eukaryota > Viridiplantae > Streptophyta > Magnoliopsida > Poales > Poaceae > Aegilops > Aegilops bicornis. Next base: position 552,092,776 of record CM038671.1, on the reverse strand, counting down.
TTTGAGCGAAAATCATCGAAAGTGAGGAAAACCCAAAACCAAACCCCTACAAACCCAAAGTGATTGAGCATCATCAAGAGATTGATCCTGCGTGGATCCGACGCTTGTTACCTTTGAAGAGTGTGCTTCTTCGACGGTTAGGCGTCATGGTCTAGAGCATCCAAGAGGAATTGTGGATCGCCGAGTGGCCAAGTCTGTGAAGGTTTGGAAGTCGCTCAAGACTTACCACGAGTGATTGGACGAGGTCAATGTGACCTTAGTTCAAGGAGAATACGGTGAGGACTTGGTTTCTGAGCTGCGTGCTCGATCGGGTGTCCGGACTGTGTGTCCTCGAGTTTAAATACTCAGACGCTCCAACCAGACGCATAACCGAGACAGCAGTTGGAACTGGTCTACCAAATCATTGTCTTCACCAACCTAACTGGTTCTATTTCCTCAACTCTTTCATTTCCTCATTACTGTGTTGAGTGATAGTTCATATCTGTGTTTGAAGACTTTGACTGAAGACTTTCTCAATTTCCTCAGTTCAATTTCTTCACCGCTTTGTCTTCATCTTGTGCTATCCTGTGTTTACGCTTTCTGTACTCTTTGATTGTCTTCATTTCATCATGATGACCATGTCCGCATTCTCTTATGCTTACTTCTAAGTACTTATTTCGCTGCAAGTAGTTCTTCACTTAGGAATTTCCTCATCGGCAAATTCCTCATTGAAGAATTCATAAAAATCGCCTATTCACCCCCTCTAGTCGATATAACGCACTTTCAATTGGTATCAGAGCAAGGTACTCCCTTGTTACGTGTGATTTTAGTTTAACCACCGAGTTTTAGTTATGTCGACCGGCGGGTATGAAGAAAGTGACATGACCTATCTTTGACGGTCATGATTATCCCAAGTGGAAGGCCATGATGAGGAAGCGCCTCATGGCAATGGACAGCTGTGGACCGTCATTGAAATTGGTCTTCTTGATCTATGCAAGACGACAAACGCAGATGATATTCGTAAGTACACTCGACTTGACATCATGGCGAAGGATATCATCTGTTCCTCGCCTATCTAGAGATGAATTCAAGCGCATTATGCATCTTTGCAATGCGAAGCTTATCTGGGACCGAATCTCCGACGTCTATGAAGGTCATCGAACCCGTCATGATCCTTGGTTTGAGGACTTCAAGGAATCTCTCAAAATGATAACTTTCGAACCAGAATCATCATATTCTGCATCATGTCTCATGGCAAAGGGTGACGAGGTAACCAAATGTTCCTCATCTGAGTTTAGTGACTATGAATCTGATGATGGATCTGATGATGATATTGAACCTAGTTATACCAAACTTGTTTGCATTGCCACTAAAAACAAACAGCCTTGGAAAAGGTTCAAAACATGCTAGACAAAAGTGATGATATGTTGGGTGAAGAAATGGATCGCACTAAAATACATTGAAAATCTTCAGAGACTTGGTCTAGGTTTGACAACCTTCAAGGTCATCATAACACTCTCTTGTCTGATCATGAGAAACTTTCTTATGAATTTCTTCAAAGAAAGCAAGATCTTGAGAAGCTAAGAGTGAGTTATGAAGGTCTTCAGAAGGAGCGTGACTCATTGCTAGCTCAACAAATCAGCGCTTCTCAGGAAGAATTTGTTCCTCCATGCTTAAAGTGCATTGAACATGAATCTGCTAATTCTTCACCTGAATGTTCAAATGCTTCAAGCTGTTACAAATTCTTCACCTGCCTCTGCTATCACTAATTCCTCATCCGAGGACATTGCTAGTATCACTTTGAAGATGCAGGTTGAAGGAATTGTACATGACAGGCATGTACAAAAGCCTCAAAGGGCATCGGACTCTTTGTGATGTGCTTAAAAGCAGATCCTCAACAGAACCCTAGGAAAGAGGGTATTGCCTTTGAGAGGAAACTCAATCTTGATGGAACATATTGGAAGCCCGAGCAAGACCCAAAAACCTCATGGGTTGCTGCAAAGGGACCTCTAGTTGATCCATCTAACTTATCTGGCTTTACATGTGAATCTCCTCATTCTTCTGATGAGTCATTTGAGTCCAACTATAAACTGTTCAAAAATCAGAACGGTGAAGTATTTGCTAGATATGTTGGCACTAACTACAGGAACAGTTCCCCTATGAAGAAAATCTGGGTTCCCAAGAAGTGCCTTGAAAGTCTTCAGGTGAATGTCCTCATGACACCACCTGTGAAGAAAAGGAACCCCAGATCAAACTCTTCATATGGACCAAATTCTTCATATGGATCCAAGTCCTCATACGGACCAAATTCCTCACGTGGATCAAATTCCTCAAAAGGATCAAAGTCCTCATATGATTATCATCGTGCTAACAACTCTGTTTCGCAGGGTAGAGCTAAGGGTTATGAATATGTGCATTATTCTTCAAACCATTATGTTCATAAGTCCTCGAAGAATTTCTCTGCTTATTCATATGCTTACCCTAACCCCTCTTATGTGAAACAAAATGGATTGGCTTCTATGCCACCATTCTCATATGGAGCTCGCAGAGTGATGAACTCTTTGCCACCCCTTTAGATGTGGTGGTGAAGAAAAAGAACTAATCTCTTCTGCACGGTCAGGCCTCCAGACGTGCTTTAACGTCTGAAGAATTTTCTAGGGGCCTGACAAAAATGCCTGAATGGACGCAGGCTAATCATGAAGAAATGAACTTTCATTTCACACGTCCTCTTACTGCTTATCTGTTATACTGCCTGATGAAATTCATCTGATGAAATTGATATCATATTCTTCACTGATGAAGTATATGAGATCGTAAGTTGCACTAATTCATCTGCAGGATGATCAACCCAAAGCCAATGAGTGGGTCCTCGATAGTGGATGTACAAATCACATGACCGTGACAAGAATCTATCGATGGATGCTCCCTTATCACCGTCACATCTGAAGCATATCATCTTTGCGACAAAGGCAAAAGTCGGTATTGGGTCTTGGTAAGGTTGCGATCTCTAAGGACATACACATGGACAAAGTCATGCTTGTTGAGTCCTTAGGATACAACCTCATGTCGATCTCAATGCTTTGTGATCTTGATATGGTTGTTGTCTTTGGCAAGTATCGTTGTGTTGTGATCATGGAAGCTGACAATTCCAAAGTCTTGAAGGCTTTAGGAGAGGAGACTCAGATATTGTTGATTTCTACAGTGACCACAACCAGCCGTGTGTCTACTTGCAAAAGCTTTAGAAGGCTGGCTATGGCATCGGCGACTTGGTCACGCAGGCATGAGGAATTTGCACACGCTTGCGAAGAAGAAGCATGTCATTGGCATTGAAAATGTCAAATTCCTCAAGGATCACTTGTGTGGAGCCTGTGAAGCTGGAAAAATGACCAAGGCCAAGCATCCAGCGAAGACTATCATTACCACTACTCGTCCATTGGAATTGCTTCACATGGACCTCTTTGGTCCAAATCATTACTCATCACTCACTAATGATGCATCTCTATATGGCTTTGTTATTGTTGATGATTACTCTTGTTACACATGGGTACACATTGTTACTTACAAAAATGAAGTGCAGGAAGTCTTCAGACGATTTTCCTCGAGGGCTTCAACTAACTTTGGTGTGAAGATCGACACATCAGAGTGACAATGGAACTGAGTTCAAGAATTCCGGTCTTGATGACTATCTTGATGAATTTGGTATTACTCATGAGTTATCTGCTCCCTATACTCCTCAAAGAAAATGGCGCCGTGGAGCGCAAGAACAGAACTCTTGTTGAGATGGCTCGCACTATGCTTGATGAATACAAAACACCTCGTCGTTTTGGATTGATGCAATTGATACCGCGTGCCACATCATCAATAGAGTATATCTTCACAAATTCTTGAAGAAGACTGCCTATGAACTCCTCACTGACAAGAAACCCAATGTGAGTTATTTCAAAGTCTTCGGTGCTAAATGCTGGATTAGAGATCCTCATCACAATTCTAAATTTGCACCGAAAGCACATGAAGGTTTTATGCTTGGTTACGGAAAGGACTCGCACACCTCTGTAGTCTTCAACATCGCTCTTCACAAGATTGTTGATACTGTAGATGTGCGGTTCGATGAAACTAATGGCTCGCAAAGAGAGCACCTACCTTCTGTGTTAGATGAACCAAAGACCGAGGAATCTATCAAGTTCAAGGCAACCGAGGATGTCATTCCCATCAAGAATCTGCTTTGAAGAATTCATTCCAGAACGAAGAACGTCGAGCTGATGCACTGAAGATAATGCTCAAGAAAATGGTGCTTTGAAGAAAATGCTGATCAAATTCCTCGACGACAACCAGCTCATCCTCGCATTGCAAAATAAGTGCAAGTTGACAAGATCATCAATGACATTGAAGCGCCAGGTCCTCTCACACGCTCAAAAGCTTCACAGTTATCTAACTTTTGTGGGCACTATGCTTTTGTCTCTATCACATAGCCTACTAAGGTAGATGAAGCATTTCTGGAGCCTGAGTGGATTCGGGCAATGCAAGAAGAATTACATCAGTTCGAGCTCAACAATGTCCGAACCGGTTAAACGTCCAGATCCTCGCAAGCATAATATCATTGGCACAAAGTGGATCTACCGCAACAAGCAAGATTAAAATGGCCTTGTGGTGAGGAATAAGGCACGGCTTGTAGCTCAAGGCTACACACAGGTTGAAGGAATTGATTTCGATGAAACTTTTGCACCTGTTGCTAGACTTGAGGCTATTCGCATATTACTTGCGCTAACCATCATAATATCACTTTATATTAAATGGATGTGAAAAGTGCATTCCTCAATGGTAAGTTTGAGGAAGAAGTATATGTTGCTCAACCCCCAGGTTTTGAAGATCCAAAGAATCCCGACAAAGTCTTCAGACTCAACAAGGCCCGCTATGGCCTCAAACAGTTCTACCAAGGCGTGGTATGATACATTGAAGGAATTCTTCGTGAAGAATGGCTTCACACCAGTTCACTCGACCCTACTCTCTTTACTAAATCATATGATGGTGAACTGTTTGTGTGTCAAATATATGTTGATGATATTATCTTTGGCTGTACTGACCAACATTATAGTGATGAATTTGCCTACATGATGAGTGAAGAATATCAAATTTCTATGATGGGAGAGTTGAAATTCTTCTTAGGTCTTCAAATTCGTGAACAACACAATGGCATATTCATATCTCAGGAGAAATACCTCAAAGATGTCCTGAAGAAATTCGGCATGCAAGATTGCAAAGGCGTCAAAATTCCTATGCCCACAAATGGCCATCTATGCAATCGATGAAAATGGTATTGACTTTGATCACAAGGTATACCGCTCCATGATTGGTTCTCTATTGTACTTATGTGCATCTAGGCCAGATATAATGCTTAGTGTTTGCATGTGTGCCCGATTTCAAGCTACACGAAGGAATCACACCATAAGGTCAGAAGCATATTCTTCGATATCTAGCTCACACACCAACACTAGGATTATGGTACCCCAAGGGCTCTACTTTTGATCTCATTGGATATTCGACTCGACTATCTTTGGTGATCGTGTGGACCACAAGTCAACATCTGGTACTTGTCATTTCCTCGGACGATCTTTGGTCCGTTGGTCCTCAAAGAAATGTAACTGCGTATCACCGCTTCATCGCGGAAGCTGAATACATTGCTTCTTGGCTCTTGTTGTGCTCAATTGCGTGGATGAAGCAAACTCTCAAGGACTACGGTATCAATGTGAAGAATGTGCCTCTCATCTGTGACAATGAGAGTGCCATCAAGATTGCTCACAACCCAGTTCAGCACTCGAAGACAAAGCACATTCAAATTCGTCATCATTTTCTTCGTGATCATATGTTGAAGGGCGACATCTCCATCGAGCATGTGAAGAAGAGCTTCACTGCCTCGACCTCGTCGCCGTCGTACTCGCGCCGACCACGGAAATCTTCACTCCACCGCTGCCGTAGCTGTCTTCCTCCGCCGAGTTAGGGCGTGGAAGATCTAACCTGACGAACTTTCCATCTGTTCTTCTCAGTTCGTCGTGTTCTTCAGTTCGGCGTTCCTCGAAGAAAAGTGGCATACTTCTTCAGAGAATTAGATTGTTCAAATTCCTCAGCTGAAGAATATGGCAGAAGGAAAGAAGCCATAGAAAGGAGGAAAGAGGCCTGAGGTCATGACTGCGTTTGAGATTCCTGAGGACATTTATGCTGATTATTGCACACCTAATGAAGCCGAGTTCGGCAAAGAAAACAAAAATAAGCGCAAGGTGCGCATTCAAAGGATTGAAAGGAGATGGGCAAGATAATGGAGGAAGTACAGATATGTTACTCCAAAGTACATGAAGAAATTCGCTCTCAATCCTCCATGCCCAAGAGCTCCATTGGCACCTGGTCAAGAAGCTGACCCCACCAAAGATCAAGCGTGGTGAGGACTTTCTGAAGAATGGGCCAAGCGCCAAGTCAAATTGGCAAGACAAGCCAACGAGGCGGTGAGGAAATTTAATGAGGACTCACATCTGCTGCGCCATCGAGGCCTCTGTCAGGCCAAGAAAATCTATGGCAAAGAAGCCCGCACACAAGCCAAGTGCTTCACCAACAGTGCCCTCACGGCCAAGTTCCTCAACAGTGCCCTCACGGCCAATTCCTCATGCTGCTACTGCTCCTCCAAAGTCCTCAGCAGCTCCTACAAAGTCCTCAGCAGTTCCGACAAAGTCCTCATCACCTGTGCGTCTGGCCACGTGCCAAAGGACTGCAGGCATCTCCATTGCCTCTGGTGTTTCAGAGACCGACAAGAAAGGGCTGCTAGAGCCAAAGGCATACCTGTGCCACTGCTGTTGGATCCAAGAGCGATCCTAGATTACATTGATCTCTGGCACAAGGACCCAAACACTCCTATGCCTGACTTCAAGTTGACACCTGGCCAAAGTCACATGCTGACTCATTTCATCCAAGAGGAGAAATGGAAATTTGATACGGCCAGAGAGATCAAGAAATCGTAGTACAAAAAAGAAAAACTACTGAAGAAAAATGTTGTCAAGATGACAACTGAAGAACTTATCAAGATGCAGGCTGACATCAAAGCCCTCAGCGACAAATTTGACTCATATTATGCTGATTGGCAAGGAGCCAAAGTCAGATTTGTCAATCTGACAAAGAAGTTCTCAAATGTTGCAGCCCCAACGCAACAAGAAATTCCTCGTTGGAGCCTCCGTCACCGATCAAGAACATGCCAAGATCACCGATGAAGTTCAGTCAAGACAATGCTAGTTCCAGTCGATGATTCCATTCCACCATTGAAGAAATTGCCAGGGCATCCACTAGTGGTGCGCCTGAAGAAACTGAAGAAGTCAGGGCAACTGCATCAGTTGCGCCTGAGGAAATTCAACCAGATTCCTCAGCTCCTCCTGCGCCTACACCAACACCAATCCTTCCATCTGCATCTGATGTGAAGAAGACCAAGGCTGCAGAACGAGCTGTAGTGAAGAAAAGGAAAGCATCCGCCGCTTCAAATTCTTCAGCTCAAGAAGATGAAGACAATGACCAGCTCATTTGAAAATCCCATTGATGCTGTTCCAATTTTCTCCATGCCATCAAAGGACCTTGTTCCTTTGGTGAAGATTATGAGATCCCAAGCGGATCGATGAAGAAAATCATTCTCGCTTCGTCACGAAAGATTGATGAAGAAATTGAAGTGGAAGCTATCCCTTTAACCCAAATCATTTCCTCGCCTATGCCCCAGTTCACAGCTGAAGAGGCCGGTGTTGAGGAGATTGAAGAAGATGTGGATATTGGAAGCACAACGCCAGTGATGAACGATGACTTTTGGAGAAGTCAGCATCCAAATTCTCCACTCTTCACCCCAATCCAACAGATTCCTCAGTCCCCTGCTCCAACAGTTCAAATGGGCTCTGAAGAAACTCATCCCACTTCATCTGTACATGAAGAAATTCCAGCCACTAGCGCGGATGAACCTGCTGGCCGATCCTCGATCGCACATGTAGAGGAACCAAATTCCTCACCAAGAACACGAGATTGCGATTCCAGAGGTCATGAGGCAACTCACTGACACTCCATTGCCAAAGCCAAAGAATCCATTCTCAACGAAACAAAAGTTCAAGGCTGAAGACTTCTTTGGCGAGCACGTTTTCTTCACCGATTACAATCCATATGATTCTGCTCGCATAAGGAAGAGGCGTTTCTGGTCTGCTAGTCAAGCCAACTTCTATTCCTCTGTGCTCTTCAACAAAGACAAAGTCTTCGATCATGCACATATTCCTCATGTGGACATGGAATCTCTGCCAGGCTTCGAGCTAGTCCTCAGTGTTCTTCACGATGCAGGACTTACGAATTTCCAGACCGACATCTGTGATTGGAATGAAGAACTCATTCTTCAATTCTATGCAATGCTGCACATCACCGGAGATGTCAAGATGTGAACTCATGGGTGTTAGATCGATGTCCGAAAATACTCACTACAAGGCACCAACAACTGAATTGCTTCGTGCCTTACCACTCGATCCTCCCTTGATGGTGCTCGTTGTATCTACAACGAACTCCGAAGCTTCAAATCACTACATGCAAGTGCTGATGAAGCCTTTGAAGCCCGGACAGGCACCTCGAACCAAATTCCTCGTTAAGGAATTACTATATGTGCCTAGGACTGTCTATCGGATTCTGACGAAGACAATGAGTCCTATCGAAGGCCACGACTCAAATGATGAAGAAGTCGTTGGCATCATGAAGAATATGCTTTTCAATATCATTCATGGCGTTCCCGTCAACTTCCATGATTTCTTCATGAGGACTCTGGCGAATATTGCTATGTCACCTTTTGAGTTGAAGCCTTATGCGCCATGGATTATGAGGTTCACTAGGACAAGGTCTTCACTCAATTACAAGGCTGATACTCTGAACCACTGCAGCTACTTGCCCCCGATTGAAGTCCTCAAACAAACATTTTCCTCAGCTGATGACAAGGGCAAGGCTACTGCTGTGATAGATGAAGGCATTCGTCCATTGGATGGTCAATTTCGCAAAGCTGCATACTACTCCACCAATGATGACTCTGCCACACATGACTCTGCCGCCAATACCTCAGCCAAGCAAAATCCTCAAGCCACAAAGACCTGGGGTGATGACTGATCGACGCGAGTTACTCCTCGCCTTCATCGGAAGGTTGATCGCAATCATAAATGGGTCAAGCGTCGGTTTGGTTCAATTCTTCACAACATGACCAGACACACAATGTAGTGAAGAAAAACCACTACTACCTCCATGAAACCTTCAAAAGCACTGGTTGTTCTTTCTAATGTCTACAAAGACGGAAGAATCAAGACAATGAGTCTCAAGGAAGACTTTGATTGGTCCGCACCTCCAATCAAGAAATACAAGAAGGTCAAAGTTCCTTCCTTGGTGGCCAGCTCCTATTCTTCATCGCGAGACACTGATGAAAATGAAGACTTGGACGACACCGCGGCAGGACCTACTACGACAACCGACCCCAACAACGCTGGCACTCCTTCATCAACTTGAAATTCTTCAGGGGCGTTAGTCCTCAGTTTCAATCCTTTTGGTCATTTGATGACAAAGGGGGAGAAATTTGAGTTAATCTTCAACCGGGTCTATTTTGACGCCCATATACAACGCAGTTTTTTTGCTAAGTTACAACTCTCGTTCTTCTGAAACTTTATTGGATCGAGTTGTAATCTTAAACCCGATGGTGATCTGATACTTTTGATGTGTTCCTCTGCATGCTTATTCCTCATTATATGTTAATACACGCATCTTTGAACTACATCGATCACCATATTTCATCATGCATTTCAAATTATTCATATTATATGTCAAATGCGTATGAATTACAAGATATAGGGGGAGATCTCCATGATTCAACTCTTCAAATGTGCAATGCCTCAAAAGCAAAATTCCTCACTATGCACATATTTAGGGGGAGTTCTTCTATATCTTGCAATCAAATTCCTCAATATCAGTATTTACACTTCATATGTTCATCCCCGTTGAGAACTTAACCTATATTGTCATCAATCACCAAAAAGGGGGAGATTGTAAGTGCATCTAGTGCCCCTTAGTGATTTTGGTGTATTGAAGACTTATAGGTTAAGGGACTAATGTGTTTATGAGTGTACACATGTCTACAAGTCTATGAGGAGTTTGATATTTACAGAGAAAGTCGACCCCTAAAAATGAAGTTCTTGATCAAGACTTTGATATTCAAGACTTTCTCAAGACTTTGAAAGTGAAGAAATTGGTGTGACCTTGAAGACTTGGTATTCATTTGAGGAACATGAAGCGTGAAGACTTACATTTTCGTAGTTTCATTTTCTCTTTCTTGAGTCATAGGAAACACTGCATCGTTAAAGGGGTCGAGGAAATACTAAGGAAAAATTTCCATGTGATGCTCAACTCAAAATCCTACACCTACCAATCCCTTCGAGTGAAGCCTTTGGAAATCTCATACAGTTCAGTCAATTTCTTGATGACCCGTAGACGAAGTTCTTCCGGTCGCCGAGGAATTTGTTCTGACCGAGGAGTTAGGAATTTGCCATGCGGATTGCCTACAGTGAGGAACATGATAGCCCGAGGAATTTGAGAGTCAAATTTCCGACCGTTCTTTGTCTTGGCGCTTGATTGTCCCAAAATATCTTATCCACCTAACGGTCATATCATTGAAGGGCATTTATGTCTTATCATGTCGGGCTGCTCCTAGGCTATAAATAGCCGCCCCCTACAACCACTAGCTGGTTGGCTGCTCCGAGAGAACTTGACACTTGTCATTTGAGAGCAACCCATCCTCCGAGGACTTTGAGCGAAAATCATCGAATGAGGAAAAACCCAAAAACCAAACCCCTACAAACCCAAAGTGATTGAGCCTCACTGAAGAGATTGATCCTGCATGGATCTGACACTTGTTACCTTTGAAGACTGTGCTTCTTCCAGACGGTTAGGCGTCATGGTCTAGAGCATCCAAGAGGAATTGTGGATCGCCGAGTGACCAAGTCTGTGAAGGTTTGGAAGTCGCTCAAGACTTACCACAGTGATTGGACGAGGTCTGTGTGACCTTAGTTCAAGGAGAACACGGTGAGGACTTGGTTTCTGAGCTGCGTGCTTTCCGATCGGGTGTCCGGACTGTGTCCTCGAGTTTAAATACTCGGCCGCTTCCAACCAGACGCATAACCGAGACAACAGTTGGAACTGGTCTACCAAATCATTGTCTTCACCAACCTAATCGGGTTCTATTTCCTCAACTCTTTCATTTCCTCATTCTTGTGTTGAGTGATCGTTCATATCTGTGTTTGAAGACTTTGATCAAGACTTTCTCAATTTCCTCAGTTCAATTTCTTCACCGCTTTGTCTTCATCTTGTGCTATCCTGTGTTTACGCTTTACATTTCTTTGATTATCTTCATTTCATCATGATGACCATGTCCGCATTCTCTTATGCTTACTTCGAGTACTTATTCATTGCAAGTAGTTCTTCACTTAGGAATTTCCTCACCGGCAAATTCCTCATTGAAGAATTCATAAAAATCGCCTATTCACCCCCCTCTAGTCGATATAACGCACTTTTAGAGGAGGAGGCATCAGAGTCGTCTGCCCCCGGTTTATGAGGCAAGAAATCTCTTCAACACGCCAGGAGCAGGAACCAGTAACCCGACAGTGGTAAACCGGGTCGAAGCACCTGGGACGGGTACGCCGGTTCAGCCACGCACAACGGACCCGCCTCGTCAGAACAATAACCCACCACAGCACGTGCCGATGCCACCAAATCATTACTCTAACCCTTTGGATAACATGATCGCTGCGGCGTCACGGTTGGCAGCTCTCCCGGTTAAAGGCGAGTCTCCGATGGCGGTTGAAACACGGAGTGCTAGAGAGCTCCTTCAGACAGCTTTGGTTCAGCAGCAGGCTTATTCTTACAGTCGTGACAGGATTCATTCCACCCCTCGCCCGAGCAGGAGTTACAGCAGGCATATCGATGAGCCGGCTGTGTCAAGCAGTGGACTGAACCATAACCCGCCCCGTGGACCTAACCCGGCGGGCGGTGGTGCTGATGCTCAGAATGTAGTGGATCAAGCTAGAGGACGTCGAGAGGCCGAACTAGCGGCGCAGTATGCGGCCCGTCAACCTACTCCGGTTCGTCCAACAACTTCAGTGGAGCCAGGTGTAACCTTTAGGAATTTGGGCATGCCATGTTTAGTGCCGACTCTACGTAATGAGCGTCTGCCCAAGGATTTCAGAGGTCCTTGCAAGGTGCCTAACTATACAGCCGATTACCTCCCGAGGCATGGATCGAGAGTTATGAGATGGCCATGGAATTGCTGGATGTTAGCGATGCTGCGTGTGCTAAATATTTCCCCTTGATGTTGGAGGGGACGACCCGCACTTGGTTAAAAGGGCTTCCCACCGACTCCATTGGGTCATGGGCCGAGTTAAAGACCCGGTTTATCCAGAATTTTAAAGATACATGCAAGCAGCCCATGCCAATTGTGGATCTAGCCGCCTGTGTCGAAGAAGAAGGTGAGTCGACAACTCATTGGGTGCGCCGGGTCTCAACAATCCTGCACTCGTCAGATCGCATCAATGCCGATTCAGCAGTCTTAATGCTGGAGAGCAATTGTCGTTTCACGCCTCTGAAGCAGAAATTAGGACGACTCAAACGCCACTGCAATGACATGGGAACACTCATGGCGGCTCTGGTTAAGTACGCTGACTCTGATGGTACCAAGGACCCCGAGTCTGATGATGAAAAGCCGGGAAAGGGAAAGAAGAGCGGCAGCACCAGAGGGCAGCAGCATAACCCGACGAATCAGGGAGGTAACGGTAAGCGCAAAGCTGTTAATAGTTTCGACTTTGTGGCTAACACCAACATGCAGAATAATGGCCAGCGTCGTAAGGGTAAACCGCCCCCACAGGCCGGAGGATCCGGCTTCAATCTTGAACAGATGCTAAATCAGCCCTGCCCAATACATGGTACACGAGAAAGACCGTCCGGGCACCTCTGGAAGGATTGTTACATTATGAAGGAGTACAAGAATTCCAATCTTTTTCAAGACAATCATGGGCTAGGTGGCGGTTCAGGATCTGGCTCTCACGAGCCGGGTTACGGTGGTGGCGGCTCTAACTCTGGATTCCAGGGAAATCAAGGTAATCACGGCAACCAGGGTGGTTACAATCAGCAGAGTAATTAGGGGAGTCAATAGCAGCAACAGTCTGGTTATCACAGCAACCCAAAGCAGTTGAATAGTGGGCAATACCATGTTTTCACTACAAGTTTATGCAAACGGGATCAGAAGCTTCATAAGAGGGCGGTGAACGCTGTTGAACCGGCAGTTCCCCGTTACTTGCACTAGTCTGAGCAGCCCATTGTGTGGAGTCGGGAAGATCACCCGCCCCGGGTTGATAATTCGGGTCACTTGTCATTGAGCTAGCAGTTTCTCTATCATACCCCAAGGAATTTCAAAGTAAACATTTTCAGTAGGTTCAGTAGGTTGAGGAGCAACTATTTGCTCTACTGGTCAGGGTGAAGATACCCCGAACAAGTCCCTCAAAGGATTACTTTCCATAGTAACAAGTGACAGTAAATTTCAGCACACTATATAAATTTTTCCTTACCAAATTCCACCTACCAAAGGCGCTTCACTCCCCGGCAACGACGCTTTAAAAGAGTCTTGATGACCCACAAGTATAGGGGATCTATCGTAGTCCTTTCGATAAGTAAGAGTGTCAAACCCAACTAGGAGCAGAAGGAAATGATAAGCGGTTTTCAGCAAGGTATTCTCTGCAAGCACTGAAATTGTCGGTAACAGATAGTTTTGTGATAAGGTAATTGGTAATGGGTAACAAGTAACAAGTGTAAATAAAGTGCAGCAAGGTGGCCCAATCCTTTTTGTAGCAAAGGACAAGCCTGGACAAACTCTTATATAGAGAAAAGTGCTCCCGAGGACACATGGGAATCATCGTCAAGCTAGTTTTCATCACGTTCATATGATTCGTGTTCGGTACTTTGATAATTTGATATGTGGGTGGACCGGTGCTTGGGTACTGTCCTTACTTGGACAAGCATCCCACTTATGATTAAATCCTATTGCAAGCATCCGCAACTACAAAATAAGTATTAAGGTAAACCTAACCACAACATGAAACATATGGATCCAAATCAGCCCCTTACGAAGCAACTCATAAACTAGGGTTTAAGCTTCTGTCACTCTAGCAACCTATCATCTACTTATTACTTCCCAATGCCTTCCTCTAGGCCCAAACAATGGTGAAGTGTCATGTAGTCGATGTTCACATAACACCACTAGAGGTGAGACAACATACATCTCATCAAAATATCGAACGAATACCAAATTCACATGACTACTAATAGCAAGACTTCTCCCATGTCCCCAGGAACAAACGTAACTACTCACAGATCATATTCATGTTCATAATCAGAGGGGTATTAATATGCATATAGGATCTGAACATATGATCTTCCACCAAATAAACCAACTAGCATCAACTACAAGGAGTAATCAACACTACTAGCAACCTACAGGTACCAATTTGAGGCTTTGGGACAAAGATTGGATAGAAGGGATGAACTAGGGTTTGAGAGGAGATGGTTCTGGTGAAGATGTTGATGGAGATTGACCCTCCTCCGATGAGAGGATCGTTGGTGATGATGATGGCGATGATTTCCCTCCCGAGGGAAGTTTCCCAGCAGAACAGCTCCGTGAGCCCAAGATTGGTTCCGCCAAGGTTCCGCCTCGTGGCGTGAGTTTCTTCCCAAAGCTTGCTTATGATTTTTCTCGGACGAAAGACTTCATATAGCGTAAGATGGGCACCGGAGGGCCACCAGGGGCCACGAGGCGGGGCGCGCCAGGGGGTAGGGTGCGCCTCCACCCTCGTGGCTGTGGTGGTGTGGCCCCCCTCTGGTATTTTCTTCGTCCAGTATTTTTTATTATTTCCAAAAATAACTTCCGTGGAGTTTCAGGACTTTTGGATTTGTGCAGAATAGGTCTCTAATATTTGCTCCTTTTCCAACCCAGAATTCCAGCTGCCGGCATTCTCCCTCTTCATGTAAACCTTATAAAATAAGAGAGGATAAGCATAAGTATTGTGACATAATGTGTAATAACAGCCCATAATGCAATAAATATCAATATAAAAGCATGATCTAAAATGGACGTATCAGTTGACAGATAAAAATCTTAAACCGTCGAACACTGTTTTCGATGGCGTGGTGCCTGGTAAATTGGCGTACCCGGTTGGTAAGATAGCTCTAGAAGTCGCTTTTGGAGATGATCATGACTCTAGGTCGGAGACGCTGACCTTTGAAGTGGTGAAAATCAAGAGCCCTTATCATGCTCTGTTTGGACGGCCGGCTTATGCTAAGTTCATGGCCAGGCCTTGTTATGTTTATCTACAGCTCAAGATGCCAGGTTACAAGGGGACCATCACAGTGCATGGGAGCTGAAAGATAGCTTTGGAATGCGAAGAAGGTTATGCGGCTTATGCTGAGTCGGTTTGTGCAACGGAGGAGTTAAAATTTTATAAGGACAATGTTGATCCGGCGGATATGACATCTTTGAAAAAACCAACTACAGAGCATGATCCGGTCCTGAAGTTTAAGTTGGCAGATGATACCAAGATGGTTGATTTCGCTCCTGGCGATTCATCCAAGCAGTTCAGCATTAGTGCTAATCTGGATCTGAAATAGGAAAGCATGCTCATCGAGTTCATCCGTGAGAACCGGGACATCTTTGCATGGAGACCGTCTGACATGCATGCCGGGTGCACCGAGGGAACTCGCTGAGCACACTCTTAATATTGATCCCAAGTTTAAACCGGTCAAGCAGTTTCTTTGTCACTTTAACGAAGAGAGGCGTAAGGCCATTGGTGAAGAGGTAGCCCGGCTCTTGGCGGCTGGGTTTATTGTTGAGGTTTTTCATCCTGTGTGGCTAGCTAACCCGGTGCTGGTACTTAAGAAGAATGGCACTTGGCGTATGTGTGTGTACTACACGGATTTAAATAAGACTTGTTCGGCTGATCCTTTTGCTCTCCCTCGTATTGGTCAGATTATTGATGCTACGGCGGGTTGTGAGCGTTTGAGTTTTTTGGATGCTTATTCTGGTTATCATCAAATCAAGATGGCAGTTAAGGACCAGGAGAAGACATCTTTCATAACTCCCTTTGGAGCCTTCTGCTATGTGTCTATGCCTTTTGGGCTCAAGAGTGCCCAGGCGACTTACCAGCGATGTGTACAGAATTGCCTTCATAATCAGATTGGGCGCAAGGTTCATGCCTATGTTGATGATATTGTGGTGAAATCCAGAAAGAAGGAAACATTGATAGACGATTTGAAGGAAACCTTTGATAATCTCTGGGTTTATAAGATGATGCTTAACCCGGCCAAGTGTGTTTTTGGTGTCTACGAGCAAGCTCTTGGGCTTTCTGGTGTCTAACAGGGGAATTGAAGCTAATCCGGAGAAGATCAAAGCCATTACTTCTCTGGCTAAACCGGCGTGTGTCAATGATGTGCAACATCTGGCGGGTCGTATTGCGGCGTTAAGCCGGTTCATAAGCCATCTAGGAGAGAAAGCTATTCCTCTTTATCAGATGATGAAGAATACGGATCACTTTGTTTGGAGTGATGCTGCTAATCAAGCATTTGAGGATCTGAAGAAACAGTTGGCTAAGCCGCCCGTTCTTGCTGCTCCCATTGATAAAGAGCCGTTGTTGTTATATGTGGCTGCTAATGCCCGGGCTATCAGCGTAGCCATTGTGGTGGAACGGAAGGAGGTAGGCAAAGAGTACCGATTTCGGAGGCCGGTTTACTACATTAGTGAGGTGTTAATCGATTCGAAGAAGAGGTATCCACATTGACAGAAGCTTGTATATGGGGTGTTTATGGCCAGTCGGAAGCTTAAGCAATACTTTTTGGGTCATCCTATCACTGTGGTTAGTTCTGCTCCCTTAGGGGATATTATTCAAAACAGAGAAGCCACAGGTCGAATAGCCAAGTGGGCCATTGAGCTTGGTACTCATGGTTTGAAATATATGCCTCGCACGGCAATCAAGTCTCATGCACTGGTGGATTTCATCAATGACTGGACAGAGCTGCAGATGCTTGAGGAAAAGCCAGATAACACGTATTGGACTATTCATTTTGATGGGTCCAGGCAATTGGAGGGATCGGGGGCTAGAGTTGTGCTCACTTCCCTTCGAGGTGATAAATTTTGTTATGTTCTCCGTTTGACGTTCCCTTGCACTATCAATGCAGCTGAATATGAGACTTTGCTCCATGGTCTTCGGATGGCTAAGGAGATGAACTTAAGCCGGGTAAGGTGCTTTGGTGACTCAGATTTTGTGGCTCAGCAAGTCTCTGGTACCTGGGATTCTAAGGATCCAGTCATGGCGGCTTATCAATGAGAGGTGGACGTTATTGTTGGTCACTTCAAGGGTTATCAAGTTGAGCATGTTGATCGGAGAAAAAATGAGGCGGCGGATGCCTTAAGCCGGTTGGGTTCTCAATGTAAACCGGTGCCGCCTAATGTCTTTCTTGACGTTTTGCATAACCCGTCGGTCAAGATACCTACAGAGGAGGATTTGGCTATTCCTGACCCGGAAGCTCAGTTGGTGGCAGCCATTCATGCTATTCCCAATTGGACAGTCCCTTATTTGGCTTATATGACCCGGGGCGATTTACCTGAGGATGAAACTTTAGCCAGGCAGATAACCCGTCGGTCTAAGTCAACGACAATTGTCAATGGAGAGCTGCATCATTGCAGTGTTACAGGGGCTTTCCAATGTTGTGTTTCTCCAGAAGAGGGCCGTAAGATTTTGCGTGAGATTCATGAAGGAGACTGTGGTCATCATGCCGGTTCAAAGTCTCTCGTGGCTAAAGCCTTTCTTCATGGATTTTATTGGCTGACAGCTCATGCTGATGCTGAAGATCTGGTCAGTAAATGCGACGGATATCAAAAAATTTCACAACGAGCTCATGTACCGGCTCAAGAATTGAGGATGATTCCAATTACTTGGCCGTTTGCAGTTTGGGGGCTTGATATGGTTGGACCTTTTAAGAGGTCCAAGGATAAGAAGACCCACCTTTTGGTGGCGGTTGATAAGTTCAGTAAGTGGGTAGAGGTAGAGCCGGTCAGCAAGTGTGATGCAGCAACGGTGGTTCAATTCATGAAGAAGGTGATATTCCGTTTTGGTTTTCCACACAACATTATAACAAACAATGGCACTAATCTCTCCAAGGGTGCTATGAGAGAATTTTTTCAACGTGAGCATATCCGACTTGATGTCTCATTAGTAGCTCACCCCCAATCTAATGGTCAAGCTGAGAGAGCCAATCAAGAGATCTTGAGAGGTATCAAGCCCCGGCTTATGGTTCCCCTGCAGAGAACGCCAGGTTGTTGGGTGAAGGAGTTACTTTCCGTGTTATGGAGCATTAATACCACCCCCAACAGGTCTATGGGTTACACGCCTTTCTTCATGGTTTACGGAGCAGAGGCGGTTCTCCCTAGTGACATCCGTCATGACTCGCCCCGTGTGGCGGCTTATGTTGAAGCTGACAATGAAAAAGCACGTCAGGAAGCACTTGACCTGTTAGATGAGGAGCGTGACATCGCAGCGGCTCGTTCGGAGATTTACCACCAAGATCCGCGCCATTACCACAGCCGCCGAGTTAAAACCAGAACTTTCCGAGAAGGCGATCTAGTGCTCCGGCTCATCCAGGATCAGACTGTGTGCACAAGTTATCCCTGCCTTGGGAAGGACCCTTTGTGGTCAGCAAGAATCTGAACAATGGGTCATACTACCTTATCGATGTTCGAGAGCACAAATACTCACGTAAGTCGGAGGAGGAGACCCATCGGCCCTGGAATATTGCTCGACCTTACTACACCTGAGCCACTGGCTCTTCTGATGTACATATTTTGACAATGTATATATTATGATCAATATAATAAACCGGCATCCCTGCTAAAGCAGGGCCTCTATCGTTTTTATCTTATTAAATAATGAGTCTTTGGTTACTCATGGGCTTCTGCTTTAGACAGCAAAGTTATGATTACCCTTTGATCCGGCTTATAGGCCACAAAAAAAACTTGGGGGCTTGCTACCCAGGTTAAAAGGGACCAAAGAGAGTATGTTACAAAAGCACAACTCAAACATAGGCGCCCTTTGAGCATAGCTAAAAAATATTGCTTGTGGGCTCTTTTGTTCTAAAGAACAAAGAGTTTTTATAACCCTTGTAATAGGCTTAAAAGCCAGGCTTGGAAGCCAGGTGTATTCACCTAAAACCCCGGGTTATCCTGCCTTTTTAAGTAAGCCACTCCGCCCAGGTAATCCTGGAATGACCCGCCGAACGTTTGACAAGTCAATCTTATGCAGACCCTGAACTTGTCAAAGTTAAAACGACGATTGGTTATGTGAGGACCATCTTATAAGAGTTTGTAAAATGGTTTAACTCAGTGGATGCGCAGCCCGTGAAAGCACTCGATTTTCGTCCTGGCAGCCCATGAAAAGCCTCATTTTCATGTGTTTTTATTCGACATATCTTTTGAGGTTTATTTGATAAGGCTTATACGGTTCTATTATCCCAATTTGCCGGTGTTTATTAACCCGGCCTGGCTTTTCACTGTAAGTCGCCAGTATGAGATAAGATAATGTCCGATGTTCATTAACCCGACCTGGCTTTGTTCATAAGCCGGCAATATATGATAATTACCAGTACTCAAATTTGGGTTATCACCTTTATTACACTGGATTGGTAAGCTAACAGTGTGATCAAATATCACAGGTATGATATATTTTCAATTATATATGGTTATCCTTAAGTCCATCCCTGGTTATAAACTATATTAGTTTCCCATGGTTTTATATTGGGCATTATAGCCCGTCTACTGGTAAACCGCCAGGACACTTTTAATCTGTTGTATGCAGGAACAGATTCAAAATTGATAAATATCTTGCGCATACATGGCATATCTTAACATGGCAGATTAGCAGTGTCATGCAAAGCAAAATATGCGCAATGGCATAGCAGATCAAGAGTTTAAGCTAGCCTATTACTAGGCGTTCGGTGCCCAAAAGAATAATTCTTTTCAACAAGTCTTGCAGAAAGCAGATGCTAAACCGGCCCCCCGTTTATGAATCTTGGCCGGGCTGACTTGAAGGTTGCGGATCATCCAGCGCCGGCTCATCTTCATCTTCTCTACCCAGTGGCTGGAAGTCAATGGTTGTCCAATCGATCCTAGTTAAGGCTTTGAATACAACTTCATCACTTATAAGTGTGGAGGGATCAACATCAGGGGCATAGGTATGCTTACGGATTGGAGGAATAAGATTTGGAGCATCATAAGTTGGCGCATTAACTCTCTTGTTGTTGGCATCATAAATCGACTGATAATGTGAAAGATCGGTCTCTTCAGCCAATTTGCTAGCCAATGGGCGCATTTCCCTCATCAAGGCTCTGAGGTCATCATTATCAAAGTCTGATCCGTCCTCTTTTATGCTTGGGTAGTCGTTCGCCAAATCAGTCGGATCAAGATCAGATATCCATGCTTTGGCCCGAGTTAGTGCGGCAAGAGCACCTGCCCTTGCAGCTGATTTCTTTAGTTCTTCAAACTGGGCAGGAATCATAGACAACCTCTCCAATGTATCTTTGATCAAAGTTGGGGGCGGCTTGTTATGGGAAGCTGTGCAGATGACCTATTATGTGCCGGTATATAATTGCTCTATAAGGGTATAAGCAGCTTTCAGTTTTTTCTGCATGTCCATGCCAAGATGAGCAATGCGGGGTCCTGCATTATCATAAACATCTGTAAACCGACAGTTTATTGGATAATACATGTTTAAAGCTTATGAAGAAGCTATTTTACAAAAATGGCAGCAGTCATAGCATTTATTTGCCACTTCAAGCCAGTCAGCTCTTCTGTCACTGGATTAAGGGCTGCTTCAGCATCCTCAGCCCTCTTCAGCAGAGTTGTCTTTTCTGTATCCCAACCCGCCCGTTCGTTTTTTAAGCTTTCCTTCAATTTTTCCATTGCTGCTAAGGTGCTGGTCAGTTCATCCTTGGCCTTGGAAGTCTCTGCTTGTTGCGACTTAACATTTTCTTGAAGGTCGGCGATTTGAGATCCCTTCTTGCTAAGCTCAGCCTGCAAGAGACAAGCAATTTATGAGATGACAGTGCACATTCCAAGTCCCAAGCACATAACAAGTATTATACTTGGCACTTGGGGGCTAATGTCCATTGCTTCTTATAAATTTTTTTATAAGTCCCAAGCTCAATACAAGTATTATTCTTGGCACTTGGGGGCTAATGCATGTTTGCTCCAGCCAAAAGCTATGAATTTTTTCTTCCACTATCAGCTTGGTAGTTAACTGGTTTACAAAGGTCCTAAAACACGCATTTTGAGCCTTACAACATAATTAGTCCCAACTTAACATATTTATTAAGTTGACCCTTGGGGGCTACACAGGCGAAATTGAAGAGGTATTATACTAAAGTCCCAGTTCATCTTGAAAGTATCAACCGACCCTTGGGGGCTACACAGGCAAAATTGAATAGTTGTTATTCTACGAGTCCCGGCTTATATTGACAGTATAAACTGGCCCTTGGGGGCTACTGGAGTTGATCTATATGGTTTTTGGAAGTTTACATAACATTCTATTATGTCCAATAAGCTTGGCGGCTAAGGGAAGAATATTAATGAAGAGTTAACATCATTTACCTCATATCGATCCTTCATCATATTCAGTAAACCGAATTCATAGTCACGATTTGTGTACAAATGGTTTAAAAACCCAGAATGAATATCTTGGGCGCTGAGGTGGGCATAGCTTTCCAAGTCTGCCTTCCACTTGCCCTTGTCAACAGCATAGATTTCCTCTTTGGCACTGTGTTTTGACAGAGCAATGGGGTTGCCAGGGGTTGTGTAACCAAAGCCAGTAACTACAACGTCGTCAGCTTTGTCATTAGCAGCTTTAGTTGGGCTTGGCGGTTTATCAGCATGAATCATCGGATCAACTTCCATATGTTCAGCTAAGATTTCATGATCTTGCGGTGGCGGATCATCAAGAATATCTTCAGTATTTGGATTAGACTGTTCCAGGGTCTGTTCCGGATCAGTTGGAATGCTGACTTCAGCCGGTTTATTCACTTTGGCCTATTTACTGGCTCTGGCTTGGGCCCTGAAAATAATAAGTATAGATAAGATCAGCATAAAAGATCAAGCAATATGAAGGGTCTGTCAAAAATGCTCACCCAGGAACCGTTTTGAGGGTTGGAATTTGCATTCCTGTTGACTCGCCAGTGGAAGAATGGGAAGTTCCCTGATAATTTGAATTAGACGGATTAAGAGGTTGTCGGAAATAACCCGCCTTGGGATAACATGTGTCAGAAGTATAAGAGACCTCTGGGTGGCGTTTACGAACCGGCTTGTTCGGTAAATCGGAGGAAGTTACCACCTGGCCGCTATGCCGGGTTGTGCGGTGAGCTTCGTGTTGCTGTTTCTTCAAAAGAAAGTTTGGATCCAAGTGAGCTAGAGGGTGAGAAAATCTTAATTTCCGGTTTGCTTGACGATTTTTCGGAGTTGGGAGAGGTTCTGAGCCGGAGGAAAGAATAATTACCTCTGCATCACCAGCATGGCTAGCCTCTGCATCATCCTGATAAAAGTCATTGTCAATGAGATGTATGAAAAAGGAGCCAAGCGAATCAAGCTCTACCTTTGACTCATGAATATCATCATCATCGTCAATGTTTAACTCGGTGGACTCGGTGGTTTTCTTCTTGGCAGACTTCTTGGTGACCTTGGTCTTGGGGCGAGTTGTTTTGGCCGGTTTATCCAGCGGTTTCCTCTTCCAGAACGGATCATCACCCTGATAAAAGTTGAGAAGATCATAAGGGAGTATTAAAAAATATGGATTAAGCAGGAGTTAGGCAATTCTTACAGCTGGCGGTTTATTTGAAGCGCAGAAAGGACTAAGTCCTGTTTTGCTGCACTCAGCCACCGGTATATCCAACATTTTCATGATGGCTTCAGTAACTTCAGCGTCAGTCAGCTGAATATTAATGTGGCGTTGAGGGTCTTTCACGTCCCCTGTTTATTCACACATTAAACCGGGGCGACGGCTTAAGGGTAAAATACTCCAAGACACCCAACAACGAACGAAATCGAGTCTGTTAAACCGTTTGCCACAAAGGCTCTAAGCTTTGAAAGCTGTGGGGCATATTTAGCCCATTCTTTTGCGCTAAGTCTTTGGGGGAGTGGATGTGTACTGCTAAGCCGGTGAGCACGATAACCCGGCAGAGGATTTTCATCAGCTGGAGATGTATCCCGGCAATAGAACCAAGTTCGATTCCAGTCCTTGGGATGGCTATGATGGTTAGCGTGAGGGAAGCTGACATTTTTTCTCTTTTGGATTGACACCCTGCTAAGTTCAGTATTGGGCCCGTCCACAAATTTTGTACTGCGGTTTGAGTAGTAGAAATCTCTGAACAGTTCAACCGTGGGCTCCTCTTGCAGGTAAGCTTCACAGAACACTTGTAAATTGCAAATATTGGCTACGGAGTTCGGTCCAATATCTTGAGGGCGAAGTTGAAGGAAATGAAGCACATCACGGAATTTTTTTGATCAAGGAGGGCTGAATCCTCGACTCAGGTGGTCAACAAAAACAACCACTTCCCCTTCCTTGGGTTCAGGAGGACATTCAGGACCAGGGACTCTGCAGTGGATGACTTCCTTTTTGGATAAAGCGCAAGTAACAACACACCCATTCAAGTTTTCTTCTTTAACCCGGGATTGAACCCAGTTGCAGTAATAAAAGGACTTGGCCATTTATTTGATAACCTGGAAGAAGGTTTGTGCTGGTTTAAGATTCATGTCTAATCTGTTAAAGGTTAAAGGGCAGAAAGTATTGAAGCATGCAAAAGTGTTAAACCGGAGATTGGCATTATCAAGTTGCAGAGATGAGCAATTGGTGGTTTAAGAGGGGACTAATGGTACCTAGATGGTTATTATTTTCTGCGTTAAACCACCTACACAGATATTGAAAGTATAGATCTGAAGTTGGAAAATGACTAAGTGATGAAAAACAGTTTTCACAGATTGATATCACAATTTCGGATCTACCGCGTGTCAGAAAAAGAAAATATTTTCATACCTAAATATTGGTACTTGAACAGTTTATGAAGTTCCAAATTGGGTTTTCTACATAATAGAGATGATCTGATGGAAAAAGAAGGACAATGGCTACTACCGCACAAGAAAATATCAAGTTTGAATCTGCCATTTATGCTACGGTGAAGAACAGGTGAAGAACAGCAGCGAAACTCCATGATCTCGTGCGAACCCTAATCAAATCTACGGAGGGGAGGAGGAAGAACTTACTGAGGGTGTTGAATGGTGGAGGCACACGAGTGGAATCTGGTCCGAACATGTCGATGCAGCGGCCAACGTTGAAGCAAAGGTGAAGCTTGATGGCGGCGGCTGAGCTCGAGCGCTAGGGCGTCACAAGGAAGACGACGAGACGAAGATGCACGGGGGGGGGGGGGGGGGGGTGAAAGGGACCACCGTTCCTATTTATAAGGCGAATGGATAAGCGACAAGCGCGGGAATTGAGGAGGTGACGTCATGGCGAGTTATCAGGATCTCTAAAGATGACGTCATGGCGAGTTACAAGTCTTCGCGAAGGTAATGAAGAAGGAATTTTTCTAAGTGTTGAAGATTGACATGAACAAGTTCATATCAACCTGGGGCCTAATGTTGGGGATATAACTATTGAGTATAAACCGCCCAGGAGGGTCCGGGTTATGTGCATAGTGATCTACTAGTATTGAAGCCCATGAAGACTGAAGATGGCGACTTACGAAGGAGACTTAGTAAGAAGGCCCAAATCCCAAAGGCGGGTTAGGGCCCATAGATATAAACCGCCATAGGTGTATGGCTTGTGTTGTAAGATAGGAAAGATTAGATACCGAACCGAACACGTTTATGAGCCGGCTGGGATCCTGTGAACCGACGGGCGTCAACCTGTGTATATGAAGGGATGACCCGGCGGCGGTTTAGGGACAAGAAACAACAGATCGAGAGCCAGGTTAAGCATATTCACTCCCTGGTCATCGAAACCCTAGCAATACCACCCCAAACTGGATTAGGCCTTTACCTTCACCGCAAGGGCCGAACCAGTATAAACTCCTCGTGTCCTTTGTCCCGTTTAACCCCTTTAAGCTAATCTCGTTGTGATGGCTCCACGACTAAGTCCTTGCACTAGGACATCTACCGTGAAAATCCCACGACAAAACCCGCCAATCATACCAACATAAATTGTTGGGTTTTCAAACAAGCAGGCAAGCTCAATGCCGAACACAAATGGAAGGGGCCACCTAATGACAGCGAAGACGAGGAGACTCGCCAGCCAAAGACCGGGGGACAAAAGCAATTTCCTCCTGAAGTAAAAACAGTAAACATGGTATCTGTGACGCATACCCCTTCGAGGGAGCACAAGCGCGTACCATGAGACGACTATGCCATAAAGCTGGTCGTACAAAAATTTAACCCATGGGCAGCCTGTTCGATCACTTTTGATCGCAATGATACCCAACAGATATTCGTCACAAAGGTTCGGCAGCTCTGGTCCTCGACCCAATCATTGATGGATTCCATCTCACACGAGTCCTTCTGGACAGCGGCAGTAGCCTTAATTTGCTCTATCAAGACATTGTTCGCAGAATGGGCATCGATCCCTCAAGGATCAAGCCCACCACAACTACCTTCAAAGGGATAATACCCGGCGAAGAAGCTCACTGTACGGGCTCAATCACACTGGAAGTTGTCTTCGGTTCATCGGACAACTTCCGAAGCGAAGCCTTGACCTTCGATATTATTCCGTTCTGCCGTGGATATCATGCACTGCTTGGGTGGACCACTTTTGCTCGTTTCAATGCGGTCCCACACTATGCCTATCTAAATCTTAATATGCCCGGTCCATGCGGCGTCATAATAATCAACAGAAACACGGAATACTCCCTCCGTTTCAAAGAGTCCGCGGCCATCACAGCCGAAAGTACAAAGCGGCCTCGTTAAACCGCATACCTCATCGGCCATTAAGCCACCAGACTCTACTACAGAAGAGCGGTCAATTTTAGAGTTGGATTAGTAGTTCTGCCTCCATCGTTTGCCGCATATGCCCGCGAAGTTCACATCGCGCATGCATAATTATGCACTTAACATACCTTGGTCGTCGGCTGAGGCACAATGCGGACAGGCCTACAACACGGTTCGTCCTCCTACAATTTTTTCTCCCTTCTTTTTAAACTATTTCTTATATTTTGTCGTAGATGAATCAAAACCTGTTCGTCCTACGGACCTGCAAGGACTCTTTCGAAGCCTAGTCTCGTCCAGGCAACCAAAGATTGCTCCTTTTAAGGAATCCTCTTCGCTAAGGCAAAGGAAGCGCAGACGTGCGACAGGAGGTCCAAAAGATTTTTTGTAGACCAAACACTCAATTTAAAACCTAGAATAGCCTTTTTCCTCAGCCTTCGACCCCTGGCATGTAAAATGACCTGGGTAGCGGTGTTATAATCTGTAAGATTGTGCTCGGCGTATCAATCATATTCCAGTGGACACAATCCGTCTTCAGTACTTACTTTTCCTCATAGAATTGTATTTTACCTTTTTGGTAGCTTCACATACACACCTCGGCGCTAATCGCCAGGGGCTCGATACGGCAACATATTAAATTGCCAACAAGCCCGAACATCTTTACATCATACTTCGGCGTCACGAGTATTGGCATTATATGCATCAGCTCCGAATCATGTCTTTGGTCAATAGTTGGGTTGCCCGGCTCCTGTACTTACTACATTACGTTCCGCTCTATCGGCTAGGGTAGTAAAGGGAGAACTACTGCGATTGTGTTTCTGGTTCACCTGGTTAAGCACCTCAGTAGAGAAAGCCGAAAACTGACTGTCATGATGCGGCGAGAGCTGGTCAACCACTCGGCGACTTGTTAAAACCTTTTGCGATTTCTTTCGTGTAACATGAAGGACCGTTTTCCGGTCACCTATGTAGCGCAGTCGTATTCGGATCACCGCGTACATACAAGGGGCTATATCGTAGGCCCACCGTCAAACTCCTATGGCTAAGTGAAGGTGTTAAAGCCCCATAGTCCGATTGCCTAGTTCGCCGAACTGACACCTCCTTCACGGACCAAGACGTTGGGTCACGTGTCGTCAGTTACTACTTCGAACACCCCCGCATTATATGCGAGGGGGCTGAAGCTGACGACTGGCAAACCTTCAGATTAAAAAAACGGCCACACAGGAGGAAATGCCTTTCAGGCAAAAGACATAAATATACACAACCTTAATATATCATAATATTGTTATCATAATTCCGATACAATCACTCGAACATGATATCTTTCGAGCACCGACCCTCTATCAAGCGGGCGCCCTCTAGGACATCCTCAAAATAATGCTCCGGCTTGCGATGGTCCTTGCCCTCGGGTGGACTGTTTGCTGCAACATCGGTGGCCTTCATTTTTGCCCAGTACGTATCGACGCGGGCAAAGGCCATCCGTGCACCTTCATGCACAACGACCGCTTAACGGCGTCGATACGCGGCACCGCATCAACAAGTCACTGCACCAAACCGAAATAACTGTTTGGAATTGGCTCAGTTGGCCATAGTCGGACCACGACTTCCTTCATGGCAGCTCTGGAGATCTTGTGGAGCTCGGCCCACTGGGCCATTTGTTCGTTCAGCAACGACGGACGCCTTGGCACGTTGAACTGTGACCAGAAAAGCTTCTCCGCTGCACGTCCGTCTTGCGCTTGGTGAAATTGCGCCGCATCGGCGACACTCTTTGGCAGGTCCAAGAATGAGTCTGGAGAACTCCACAATTGATTAAGCAGGGTATACTTCGGGTCACCGAATTTAGTCTGTAATAGAAAGGGCTTACAAGCCGCTATCTCCCCAGCTTGCCGGATCTCCTCCCGAGCCGCTCTAGACTCGAACCGTGCCTCTCGTGCCTCTTGTAAGGCCTTGCTGAGTTCGACTGCCTTGGCTTGTTTATCCTTCTAGAGTAATTCACATTGGCCAGTGGCATCCTTCATCTCTCGTGCCATGGTAGATATTCTCTCCTCGCACAGGCGCCGAGCGGCTTGTTCGACCTTTAGTTCAGCAGCTGCCTTCTTGACAGCCGCATGGCTCACTCTGGCTTGCTCCTTGGCCCGGGCAAGTTCAGCCCGAAGGGTCTCAACCGCACCAGCACCATCTGCAATTATGCATGTCCCAGTATATAATTCTCACCTTCGTTCTCATATTATTATACATGCATAAGCTGACTGCCTTAAAACATACCTTGTGCCACGTCGAGCCGCCTGTTAACAAGAGTAATGTTCTCATCCATGGACTAAAGTTTTTGCTTCAAATCTGCAACTTCCGCAGCGTGGGCAGTCGCCATTGACATAACAACCTGTTTTCCAATTAATCGTCATTTCCTAAGTATATCTTTTTGATCCTCTGATCGCCTCCCTGGGGAAGCCGACCAGAGTCTCAGGGGCAACTATCTATACACAGGCACATTCTGCATGGTTAAGATATTACATTGCATACCTCAAATCCTTTTAGTAGGCCCGTGAAGGCTTCATTCAGTCCGCTTCTTGCGAACAGAATCCTCTCAACTACCATACCCATTAAGGTACGATGTTCCTCTAAGATGGACGCATTTTGCAACATGCCCATTAATATATCAGGCGCCTCCGGATTACTGGAAGCGGCTGCGGAAGTACGAACTCCCTTCGAAGGGATATGTTTACTCGACCCTAGAGTCGTCTTCGGCTATAAACCAGATAGTTCGGGGCCTTTATTGTTGGTCCCCGTAGGGGCGGTACACCCCGGACCCTTGACAAACGAAGTAATATCTTTGGGCGCTGTCTTCACTGCCCCCCGCACCACTTGATGATCGGGGGAGACCCTCCGGGACGACACCTCGAAGTCGTCCGTCCTAAGGGGCGAGGAAGCCTGTGGAGGCATCTCGCTTTCCATCATCTCCGGAAGCAGGTCACCCGAGCAGGAGGACTGTTGAGGAAGACTGCATGCCGGGCTGCAAACATATATTTAAGATGTTACCCTTGTAACCTGAAAAGAACGAGATATGTCTAGAATACCCTTGTTCACTTACGATTCGGTGGAAGGCTTGTCCTTATGGAGGAATTGTGCGGCAACATCGTCCCCCGAATCCGAACTGCCTGACAGGGACATCTTCCCTCTCTTAGGAGCTTCCACCTCCAAATCTTCGGAGGCGGTCCTTTTCTTCCCATGGGGAGAAGGGATATTAGCTTCTTCTTCCCCTTCGTCTTCAGAAGAGGGAGTTCCGGTCTCCCCGGACATAGCGTCCGGTGTACCTTTAGAGTGGAGACCACCTTTGGCCTTCTTGCTCTCCTCCTTGATCTCCTTCGTCGGCACTTGATACGATGCCGGGGCCAGCATCCTTGTCAACACAGGATCAGCTGAGTCTTCCGGAAGTGGAGCCGAACACCTAATTCGTTCTGCCTTCTTTATCCATGCCTAGTCAAAGACATGTTTCTCAGTATATTGATACGTGATAATCAACTAAGCTCTGTTCGGGAGTCGAGTGCTTACCGAGGTATCCGTATGGTTGCAGTCGAGGTCGATGTGCTCGGTTGTATCCGGCCACTTCTTTCGGGTCCCGAAAGAATAACTTCCACATCCCTCTGTGCGTTGTGCTGAAGAAGTGCTGAAGGGTCCGTGGTCCTTCCGAATTGAACTCCCACACGCGGAGAGGCCGTCGTTGGCATGGCACGACCCAGCGGACTAGCATTACCTGGATCACGTTGATGAGGCCGGTGTCCTTTTCAAGGAGACTCCGTATACATCTTTGTAGCATCTGCACTTCATCAATTGATCCCCAGTCCAGCCCCATATTAATCCATGATGCGAGTCATAATGGAGGGCCAGATCGGAACGCAGGTGTAGTTGCCCACTTAGTACCGCAGGGTTCAGTGATGTAAAACCACTCCCGCTGCCATTGGTTGGAAGTTTCCGTGAAGGAGCCCTTTGGCTAAAGAGTATTGGCGAGCTTGCTCACCATAGCACTGCCACACTCCGCTTGCTCCCCGTCGACCACCTCCGGCTTCACATTATAGGTATTGAGCCATAAACCGAAGTGTGGGGGAATGCGGAGAAAGGCCTCGCACATGAGAATGAACGCCGAGATGTGAAGAAAGGAGTCCGGAGCCAGATCATGAAAATCTAGCCCGTAATAGAACATGAGAACACGAACGAAGGGGTGGAGAGCGAACCCTAGCCCCTAGAGGAAGTGGGAGATGAATAAGACCCTGTCGTCGGATCTGGGTGTAGGAATAACCTGCCCCTTAGCAGGGAGCCTGTGGGGGATTTCCGCGGTCAGGTACCTTGCCGCCCGGAGCTTCGCGATATCCTCCTCTATGACAGAGGAGGCCACCCACCGGCCTTGAGGGCTGGGTCTGGACATGACCGAGAGGCTTGGAGCAATTAAGTCAAAACCTAGGTGCTGGAGCTCGAGGTTGGAAAAGTTGGGGAAGAGGTAGGCGTAGAGGAGAAAGACGGGTCTGTGCCCCTTTATAAAGGCGATGAATATTGAACGCCTCCTCATGGGCCTTAAAACTTGCCTATTAACCACGCTCATATTGATGAGAATCCCGCAATTTGGGGGCACAATCTCTGCTTTGACAAGACGTGCCAATAAAATTGCATCTCAAAACATGGAGCAGGAGGCTAAAAAATGGTTCGAAATAATGACCGGGCAGCGATGTGATGTCACGCTACAAAAGTTGTCAGTAGATTGGACTCGTGAAATGTTATGCTCTCTGCGTGTGTGTGTGGTACTTGTTTTGTAGAGCCGGACACACTTTCTGTGTTCGAGGACTGTTTTGGTGTATTCGGAGGAGGAACCCGCCTTGCAATGCCGAAGACAATCTGCGCGCCGAACACATCGTCATTGAAGCCTGGTTCAGGGGCTACTGAGGGAGTCCTGGATTAAGGGGTCCTTGGGCGTCCGGACTGTGTAACATGGGCTGGACTAATGGGCTATGAAGATACAAGACAGAAGACTTCTTCCCGTGTCCAGATGAGACTCTCCTTTGTGTGGATGGCAAGCTTGGCATCCGGATATGTAGATTCCTTCCTTTGTAAACCGACTCTGTACAACCCTAGGCCCCTCTGGTGTCTATATAAACCGGAGGGTTTAGTCCGTAGAGGCAATCACAATCATACATGCTAGACATCTAGGGTTTAGCCATTACGATCTCGTGGTAGATCAACTCTTGTAATCCTCATATTCATCAAGATCAATCAAGTAGGAAGTAGGGTATTACCTCCATCAAGAGGGCCCGAACCTGGGTAAACATCGTGTCCCCTGTCTCCTGTTACCATCGACCCTAGACGCATAGTTCAGGGGCCCCTACCCGAGGTTTTGACACCGACATGGGGATCCACATCGGAAGTGTTGATGCTACAAAAGTGCATCTCAAACATGATAGGCAAGAACACCAGTCTCACCAACGTGATTCAGGTGATGCTCTTCCGCCGGATTCTTCCCTGTCAACTCCGGCCATCCCACATGTGGGAGTTCAATTCGGAAGATCCTCGGACCCTGAAGCACTTCTTCGGCACAATGCATGAAGATATCTGGAAGCTGCTCTTCAAGGCCCAGAAAGCGTGCCTGAAGAAGACTGAAGACATCGGTCTTGACAGCGAGAATCCGGCCACACCGGTAAGTGAGTTATTCCCGAATATATATTTGATTGAGTTTTCCGTCCCTTGTACGGGGCTGGATAGCAAAGTCGGAGCGGAACAAGTGTCCGGCCCCGTTGCCTGAAGAACTGGCCGAACTCGAGCTGACGACGATGCCGGTCCCGGCGCCCTATAGGCACCGGAGAAGAAGGCCAAGAAGAAGAAGGGCAAGGAGGCCAAGGGCGACCTCCGCCGCAAGGGTCCTTCGGATGCAGTGTCCGGAGAGATCAAAATCCATTCCTCCCATGAGGGAGATGAAGACGAGGAGGAGGAGGCAGAAAGCGACTGCCCTCTTAAGGGGATGAAGAAGCAGAGGGCAGCCTCCACAGACCCGGAGGAGGAGGCGCCCAAGAGGGGGAAGATTGCCCTCTCGGATGGTTCGGATTCGGAAGCCGAACCCATCCCCAAGAGGCTTCCCAGGGTGAAGCCCCTGGCTGAATCGTAAGCATCAAATTATTTATTACATGTATTCGGTCCTCTATGAAGCTTTCTCAGGCACGGCCTCGTCAGGCTGGCTCGCGAGGAGGCGGAGAGATCAAGGCGGGGTACCTCACGAGGTGCCCATGACGCAGGCCATGACGACCGAGGGCGCCAGGAGGGCGCCAGCTCGCGCAGTGTCCTCATTTCCTCTTTGGTGCAAAGGAGGCAAGCGAAGGCAAGAGCATCAAGCAAAGGCAACCATTTCGGTGCAACAAGACCAAGACCAACACAACGGCAAGAAGGAGGTCATCGTGGAGCCCAAGCTGGCATCATCGTCAGAGCCTTTGATAGGCGAGGACCAACTTTAGTCAGGATAAGTGTACTAGATGTTTCCCTTCAAAATGGCCAATTGTTGGCGCCCTTCCCGCTCAATATTTGGAAAGAGGCCCAGGGCCTCTGCCTATAAATAGGACTAGCCACCCACAAGGTAGGGGGGAGATCTGAGGTCAAGGATCTTGAATCTAGAGAGAGAGAGAGAGAAGCGACTGAACCCCCCTAGCAGTTCATCACACCGGCCAAGAACAGACCCTCGCGAGGCTGTTCTTCCTTGTATTGTTCATCATCAGCCCCTGAGGCAATCCACCACACCACACACTGGAGTAGGGTATTACACCACAATGGTGGCCCCAACCAGTATAAACATTGTGTCCCTTGTGTTGCTCTTTGTGTAGTTTAGATCCTTGCGAGGCGACGAGGTGCAGGTTGGTAGGGGGTGAGATCTCCGCGCGCACCCCAGAGTTCGAACCTAGAGGGTCTGCCGGAACCCGAAATCCGACATTTTGCATGCCAGGTAGGGGTGCGCCGGAATCCGCCTTCTGCCGCCTCGCGCCCTGTCGCATCGTCATCGTCATGTCCGGCGACCCAACGGGCAACCCTGATCCCTGGGCGGCCTGGCCCGCCCACGCGGAGCCGCTTGCCCCGGGCGACCTCAACCCCATGTTCAGTGCAGCCAGCGGTCCAGGGCGCGCGGGTCATGGCCGCGGCGACGCAGTCAGCAACGATAGCTCTCACACCGCGGTAGGGCGCGGTCGGCGTAGGGCCTCGAACCACACCGCTGCCACGGCGCCAGACACCCGACAGGAGCAAAGCGAACTCAAGGGCCGCGCCACGGTGGCCCGAGAGCTACTGCAATGCAAAGGCCGGAGGGCGGCCGCGACGTCAGGCCGAGCGGGTGGCAGAGCTCCTGGGCTTCGCCGCATCAGGGGCTCACCCCTTCAGCTCCCAACTGCCACCTCAGGTCTAGGGCGGGCCACGCGGAGGCCCCACGCACACCCGCGCAGCTCCAAGCAGACTCCAAGGCCACTCCATCGCCAACCAGGCCGTCAGCACCGGGCTAGCAGCGGCCCCAGTGGGCCACCGTGCTACCACCCCCAGGTGGGCACCTCAAGCAGGACTGCGTGGCGCACGGGGCACTACGGTGAAGCATTCGGGATGGCGGCCCCGGAAGAGTACGTGCCCCATATGATGGATCAATGGCACACGCAGTTGGACGAACATGGCTCGCTTCTCGGCCCAAGCTGGGGGACGAGGCACCCGAAGCTGAGCTCTTCCAGGAGCCCCGGGAAAGCCCCGTCGACCGCGCCGGAAGCAACGATTATCGGGTACCGCTAATTCCTCAGGAGCAGGCATACGCTAAGCATGGATTGCAGGAGGTACAGGTTGTCGCAGCGGATGGCTGCCCCAATCCCGCAGTTTCCTACCCCTCAGGAGGAGGGCACCGGGGGCTGCAGGAGAGGGGCCGAGATCCGGCATCACCACCGCAGCGTTCGGAGCAAGGCGTCCTCAGGAGGTAGGCCCTCTGCCGGGGAGGTGCCTCGTGGCCTACCCCGGCAGAGGACCCGTGGTCGTCGGGAACCGCTGGCGACCGCTCTACCCCATCGGGCGGCGTCCTCGGTCTCTGGCCGCTGCCAATGGCACTAGAGTATGGCACAAGGCGGGCCTCGTCTGGGCGATATGAAGCAAGGCCGGTACTGTGAAGAAGGCCCAAGGTTCGTGAAGCTCGCCGCCCCGTGACACTCTCACGTAATAATGAGTGGGGCTATACATGCCCCGGAGTCTCAGGAGCGCCGACCTCAGGCCCTGGGGCTCCCTCCCACGCCCAGTGGTAGCACTTAGCTCCACGCTGGTGAGAAGACGTCCAAGACCAGACTAGGTGCCGGACACGGCTTTTTCTGCTTTTCTTGCTTTTCCCCTTGGCTGTCACTTTTTCCCCCGTTTGGATTTAAGTTGGATTTGAGCTTGCGATTTGCGTGTGTTCGGGGAAGGGGTATTTAGTCTCGTTCGAGCAATCTCGCTCGTTACCACTTTGCCTCAGCTGCCTCCCCTCGTGAGCCCCTCGCGAGCCGGGCCAGGCCTAGCATGCGTGCAGCCCGGACCGCCATCACCGCGCCCTCTCAGGAGGTTCTCATCACAGGTTCAATGGGCTCGTTCAGGGAGCACTCGGAACACCACAGCCCTCCGCAAGCTATCTCGGGGCCCATGCGGGTCGAAGGTAAACAAGCCAGCCATTGCCGCATAAGGCCAGCCACTTGGCGCAGCGACGGTGATATCGCATCTACTAATACGCTTAATCGCAAGTTTTTACACGAGGGCTCCTGCCAAAATGCTCTTACAACCTTCAGGGCCAAGCCCGAACTCTATCTGCGCAGGATAAGAAAGCAGGAGCAGCACGCGGTCAATCGGATAAATCCCCCAATGCATCCTCAAGGTCACCTCCTGAATCGTCGCTGGCGTCGCTGGCCTCGCCATCGCCCTCCGCGTCGCCGTCAGCAGCGTCAGGGCCGTTCACCACGCCGCCTTCATCAGCGGCCACGACCACGCCGTCGTCGTCAGTAGCGAAGGCCCTGACGAGGGCATCCACGTTGTCTTCCACCCAATGCGCCAGGTCGTCTCGGACGGCCTGGGGTACTAGGTCAATGGCGGCATCAAAGTCGAAGTTGGGATCCATGTCCCGAAGATGGATGAAGACGCGAGAAAAGGCACGCCCGAGCAGGGCGCAACTCCTCTCCTCCTCCAACCTGTTGGCTCTGCCCGACCGCACCTCCAGCTGCGTCACCACATCAGTGAAGAACTGGAGGTTACCAGCATAGTTAACTGCATGAGGCTCGCCAACGGCCGCCTCGCGGATGTTGCCCAAGGCCGTGTTAGCTCTTTCCCGGAGCGTGTGGAGCATAGGGCCATGCTCGTGCTCCAGGATCTGCCGCTGGCGTATCTCGTCCTCGTTCCGCGGCATAGAACGGCCTCGGCCTCGTCCCACCACCGGCGAGAAGAAGCACCTCAAGACGGGAGGAAGTCAGCTCCTCTGCGCCACGCCGAGGGCGGCCCGGAAGCGCCAGCCGCGCGTCACTTCATCCAACTTGGCCCTCAGGGCGGCGGTCCTGCCTTCCGCTTCGGCCCTGATCAACCCCAGCCTCTCCTCGAACTCGTGCTCGAGGTTCAAGCGGGCCGCCGCCACCCGGAGATCAACCTATTCCACGACTCGGGCCTCCCGCGCAGCGACATCGTCCTCCGTCTGTGACACCAAGCGCTCCCTCGTCTCCAGCTGCTCAAGATCGCGGGCGCGCTCGGCAGCTTCCAGCGTTAGTGCCTCCTCACGTCTCTGGAGCTCCGCCTGGTCAATCGAAGCCCCCTTCATCGATGCAAGGGCCATCTCACGCAGCTCCACCTGCTGCTCTAGGGAATTGCTCCAGGCCTGGAGCTTCCGCGCCCGCTCCTCCGCCGCCTCATGCCGCCGGTCAGCCTCCCGGGCCTCCTCGACGGCCCGGGAACGGGCCTCCCGTGAAGCCGCCAGCGACACCTCAGCTTTCTCATTGTCGAGGTCACGCCGGTGGCGCGCAAGGGCAACGGCCACCTTCAGCTAGGCGCAGGCCCTCAGCTTCAAGGCGCGCGTCTTCGTCAGCGAGCTCTACACCAAGCTGGCTCACTGCGTCAGCCGCCCTCTGGAGAAACCCTTGGCGAAGGGCACGGCGCTCCCGGGGTGCTCGAGCACATCTTCCGCGTCGTCCTCCGCCCCAGGTGTGCACGGGGGGCCGTGAATCAGCACTCCCCTCACAGGCGGGGGCTGGGGGCTGGCGCCCTCGCGATGGCCGAGCACGCCTCGCCAGAAGCCCGACCTAGAGCCGGCTCATTTCCAAATGAAGAACGAAGGGCCGACCTCAGCCAATCACCGTCCACGACCAGTCGAGGAGCCCAAGGCAGGCTGGCTATACCCCGGGAAGGCTCACGAAGGAGGGTCGCGAGGTGCGCAGAACCATGATGCGCCACAGGATGGCTCACCTCTTCGACCGGCCTCACCACGAGGGCAGTGCTTGAGCTCGGAGCGCTTGGGGACGGTGGAGAGGGCGAGGCCTGGGGGGATGGCTCCTCAGCCATCTCCGTGAGCTCGGCAGGAAGGGCCCTGCAGAGCGAGGATCAGCCGAAGCAACGGGAAAATAAGGAACTAGGAAAGGAGAAGGCTTACTCATCAATGGCGAAATACTTCCTGCGCTTCAGCAGGCGGCAAGGGTAATCATCACCCAAGGCCTCCTTTCTCTTCCGGAGAGCCTCGAAGTCCACGCGGAAGCGGCCCAGGAGCTCGGCACAGGGGTCATCCTGCGACGAGGAAGAAGCACCAAGGTGACCAGCGTCAGGGGTGTCGTCCTGGCGCACGCCGCCAGTCGCCTCACCAAGAAGGGTAGCCGGGGCCTCAGGGGCCTCTGCCACGGGAGCCGCGGGCCGCGGCTCAACGCCTTCAGCCGCAGCAGTGCGGGCCTCAGGAGCTGCCACCTCAGGAGTGCCGCCTGGCGTCGTCATCCCGGCGGAGGCCCCCTCAGCCTCCGGTGGCCCTTGCCTCCCTGCTCCACCACTCGAGGAAGGACCGCCGTGGGCAACTGGAAGGGAAGTCACCACAACTAGGTTCTCACGAGGTCCCATGAGGCCTGCGGGGCGCAGGCCCCATTCGTTGAAGCTGGGCATCTGCTCCACGAAATCACCCATGTTCGAGCAAAGGTACAGTAGAGCACCCCCTTGCCGGATGCTACCAGGGGAAGGGTCCCGAGTGAGGATCATGAGAACCTTCCTCAGCACTTCAGGCATCAGGTCCTCCTCCTGGAGCCTCATGCGGTCCTCACGCCCGCCGAAGGCCCACATCCGGTGGGAATGGCGCTGGAGAGGGGCAATGCGGCATAGGAGGAACTCATTCACCACCTTGGGCGCCGTCACGCCGAGCGCCCTCAAGTACGCGAAGCGATGCCAGACGAAGACGAGCCGGGGGCTCGTGGAGCTGCCTCTCGCCCCAGCCCGAATTAGGGATAGCGGGTAATGTTGGCTCTGAAAGCAGGGGGCTGGGCACCCCGACATCCACATACAGCCACCGCTCGTGGAACCCAGGCGCGGGCGGAGGAAGGCTGAAATCAATCTCTGAAGCCGCTGCTTCTGGTGCGGCAATGAAGCTCACGCACCCCGAGCATTGGGTGGGGTCGCTGAGGCGCAAAGAGAAGAAGTGGCGCAGCAAGGCAACTGAAGGAGGGATGCCCATCATCGCCTCGTAGACAAAGGCGAAAACGGCAAGAAGAGTAATAGATTCGGGACCCAAATGCATCATATGGATCTGGTAATGGGAAAGCACAACGTTGAAGAAATTGGAAAATGGGGAAACCAGTCCCGCCCACAGGGCGTCGGCGAAGTACCGGACCTCGGTGACTATTCTGTCAATGGAGAAGTGAGACGTGGGCCAGACCGTCGTCCTCCCGCACTCGTTGAAGATAGTGGCGAGGGCAGAACTGACCTTGTCCAAGCCTTCTCGGTTGAGTATGATCGACCGATCGACAGCAGGAGCCGTCGGCGACGGCGAGCGGGACGGAGGCACTGGCTTTTTCCCTTTCCCCTTATTCGTCGGAGCCATGGCGACAGGAAGGGGGACGATTCGAGATTGGATTGGAAGCGGAGACTGGAGCTCGAGAGGAGGAAGAGCAGGAGACGCTCGAGCGGCGAGAAGAGGGATGACTGTGTGCAACCACGGGTCCGCCTAGCTGGGTGCAAATTAAGGAGGCGTGGGGGAACAGGGACGCCCACGTCCAATCAACCGCCATGCGGCGCCCGAGGCCGCAGGCTGTTACGCTCACATGGCGCCGCAGACTTGCCCCTTCGCTTCTCTGCTAAGCCAAGTCCAGGCGCGCCTTGGGCCCGGGGGCTACTGTCGGCGTTCTGGGAACGGGGGTACCAAGACTTGCCTGCCTGCGGCCTGCGGCGTGGCTCAAGGGGTGGCCCAGCACGGCCCATCTTCATCAGCACAAGCTCAAGACCCTCCGAGGGGCCAAGCCTCGTGGGGCTGACGACAGGAAGCTTCCTCAGGCAAGGCCTCGTCAGGCTGGCTCGCAATGAGGCGGAGAGATCAAGGCGGGGTACCTCACGAGGTGCCCATGACGCAAGCCATGACGACCGAGGGCGCCAGCCCGCAGAGTGTCCTCATTTCCTCTTTGGTGCAAAGGAGGCAAGCGCAGGCGAGAGCATCAAGCAAAGGCAACCATTTCGGTGCAACAAGACCAAGACCAACACAACGGCAGGAAGGAGGTCATTGTGGAGCCCAAGCCAAGGCCATCATCGTGAGCCTTTGACAAAGCGAGGACCAACTTTAGTCGTGATAAGTGTACTAGATGTTCCCCTTCAAAATGGCCAATTGTTGGCGCCCTTCCCGCTCAATATTTGGGAAGAGGCCCAGGGCCCCTGCCTATAAATAGGACTAGCCACCCACAAGGTAGGGGGGAGATCTGAGGTCAAGGATCTTGAATCTAGAGAGAGAGAGAGAAACGACTGACCCCCCCCCCTAGCAGTTCATCGCACCAGCCAAGAACAGACCCTCGCGAGGCTGTTCTTCCTTGTATTGTTCATCATCAGCCCCTGAGGCAATCCACCACACCACACCTTTGGAGTAGGGTATTACACCACAATGGTGGCCCAAACCAGTATAAACATTGTGTCCCTTGTGTTGCTCTTTGTGTAGTTTAGATCCTTGCGAGGCGACGAGGTGCAGGTTGGTAGGGGGTGAGATCTCCGCGTGCACCCCAGAGTTCGAACCTAGAGGGTCTGCCGGAATCCGAAATCCGACAGGGGCCCTGACCAGTCCGGCCCCCAGCCGGATATCATTTCGGAGACCCATGCGGCTCTAGAATCGGGCGAGCAGCCCCCTTTGAAGGAGGGGGAGCATCAGCTCCGACGGCGATCTCCACTAATACGGAGGTGCCAAGTGCTCTGGTGGAAGCACTACGACGTGCTTCCATCATGGAGGAGCACCGCACCCTGATGGGTTCGATGGTTGAGAAGGTTCAGTCTGCCAATAGCAGGCTGAACGAAGCCTTCACCGGCCTACTAACAGGCTTTGAGGTATGCGACGTAATGCTCTTAGACGCTTTTCATATAAAGTAAATATACCTGTATATAGATAGTAGCCCCTGAAACTCTGTCCGCTTTTTGAAAAAAGCTGAACAGAGGATCACATAGTATTCGGAAGAGGTGACGTACTTATGTATTTTATAATAGGCTTCCCTATTGGTGGCAACCGCCCAGGCCGCTGAAGTTTCCGACCTCAATTGGAGACTGAAGCTGGCTGATGATGAGATCGACCACGTTAACAAGCAGTTCGATGAGGCGCAAGATATGTGTGTACGTTTTAAAAGAGTTTGATCATACATGTGAAGTGATATGCAAATTCAGAGTGTAACTCATGTACTGCTGTAATTATGAGTGCAGGTAGCGCGGTCGAGGTTGAGACCCTCAAGAGCGACCTTGCGCAGGCCAAGGAGGAGGCGAGGGCAAATAAAGCAACCGCTAACAAAGCGGCTACGAAACTAAAGACTGAGCAGGCCGCCCACCGCCAACACGAGGAGAGGGTGGCCGAGGTGGAACAAGAGTTGAAGGACGCCATCGGCAAGTGCGAGGCCTTGGAGGGGAAGAGTACGATCCAAGCGGCCGAACTCGCCAAAGCCCTCCAAGAGGCCAAAGAGGCGCAGACCGAGTCCCGGAGTGCTCAGGAGGAGATCCGGCAGGCTGAACAGATAGCGGCTGGTAAGCCCTTTCTCTTGTAGAGTATATTTGGGGGTAAAAGATATGCCTTGCTCACTTGACTATGGATTTCTCCAGACGCTTTTGCGGATCTCCCGAGGAGTGCCGCCGACGCCGCGCAGTTCTTTTGAGCCCAGGAGGGAAACTCGACAGAGAGGCTGTTCTGGTGACAGTTCTTGGCGCTGGAGCACCCGGTGCTTTTGAACAACCAGATGAAGCAACTGTCGGAGCTGCACAGGATGCCCAGCTTAGCCATGAAGGACATCATAGTCCGTATTTGGCCAGCCAAACCCATTCCGAGCAGCTACTTCGGCCTGGTGAGGCGACTCATCGATGCGCTGCCCGGAGTTGAACCTGTGAAGCGCTCGGCGTGCATAGAGGGTGCACGGATGGCCTTTGCCCATGTCAAGATGCACTGGGCAAAGATGAAGGCCATCGTCGTGGCGCCGAAGGCCCACTTGAAGGCAAGGACCACCGCAAGCCGGAGAGGTACTTTGAAGACGTCCTGGCGGGTGCCCGAATAACAGAGGGCCAATGCTCAAACGACGTTATGTTTGAATGAATGTATCAGGGCTGTCCAGACTTTACTTTATGAACCAGGGCTTGTAATATATTTATGCTTTTATCTGAACTTATTTTCCTCCTGTGTGGCCATTTAAATTCCGAAAGTTTGCTAGTCGTCGGCTTCAGCCCCCACGTAGATGCTACAAGGGTGTTCGGTATAGCGCGATCACACTTGACCCAACGTCTTGGTCCATAAAGGAGGTGTCTGCACAGTGAACCAGGCAATCAGACTATGCGGCTTTACTAATTTCACTTAGCCATAGGAGTTTGACGGTGGGGCTAAGTACTAGCCCGTGGTGCGTATGCGGTCATCTGAACTAGGATGCCTTAGGCGCATGACTGAGAGAAGGACAACCTCTCATATAATACGGAGTAAAATGCAAAAGGAATTGTAGCAAGTCTCGAATCGCCGACCAGCTCTCGCCATATCATGACAGTCAGTTTTCGGCTTTCTCTACTGAGGTGTTTAACCGGACGAACCAAAAACACAAGCGCAACAGTTCTCCCTTTACTACCTTAGCCGAACGAGCAGAACGTAAGGTGGTAATCACAGGAGCCGGGCAACCCAACTATTGACCAAAGATATGATTTGGAGCTGATGCATATAATGCAATATTCGGGATGCCAAACTATACCCTAGATGTGTTCGGACTTTTGAAAATATGCATGGCCAAATAGAGCCCCCGACTTTCAGGCCGGGCCAAAGTATATATGACAATCTGAAGCAAGGAGAGAATACATGTGGTAAAATAAACCAATCCCGAACAGGGGCGATAAACAGTTTCCTTTATACTATGATTAATACGTTAAGACATGCTATTACAGATAATGCCATAAACATCAAGGCTGTTTTACATGCCGAGAATTTGTACACAAGGGGAAGCTGTAAACAGGGTGTAAAAGAAAAGGTAGTCTTGAAGATCCCATTGATGCCCTGCCGCACGTCTACGTCGTTTCTCCTTGGTAGAAAATCCTTTGAGAGGAGCAGTCAACCGTCGTTTATACGAAATGGGCCCGGAAAGAGCCCTTGCACGACCTTAGGATAGCTAGGTTTTAATGAACCTTGTCCGCAGTGTGCCTCCGTCGTTGCCCAAGAGTATTTTGAGTGTGCAATTACACACACGTGATACATATGCCGCGGTTGTGTGGGGCAATCGGCGGAGGCGAAACTGCTAGTCTAGCTCTGGATCCACCGAGCTGTCATTCTGCAGAGTAGGCCGGACTCGCTTAGCAGTGTCCGGGGTCTTGATGGCCGATAAAGTGTTCGGCTTTATGAGGCCGCTCTGCACCTCGGCAGCGAGGGCCGCGGTGTGCTCCTTAGTACGGAGGGAGCGCTCCATGTTCCCATTGACCGTGATAACGTGACGTGGTCCAGGCATTTTGAGCTTTAAGTAAGCATAGTGCAGGACTGCGTTGAAACGGGCGAAGACACTTCGCCCGAGCAGTGCCTGATAACCACTACGAAAGTGGACAATGTCGAAGATCAAGTCTTCGCTTTGGAAGTTATCCGGCGAGCCGAAGATTACTTCAGTGTTAATGAACCCGTGCAGCGGGCCTCTACGCCGGGTATCACCCCTTTAAAGGTGGTGTTACTAGGCTTGATTCTTGACGGGTCAATACCCATTTAACGAACTATGCCTTGATAGATCAGGTTAAGACTGATGCCGCCGTCCATAAGGACTCGAGTGAGATGGTATCCATCAATGATTGGATCGAGGACCAGGGCTACCGAACCTCCATGACGGATACTGGTCGGGTGGTCCCTGCGATCGAAGGTGATCGGAAAGCCAACCATGGGTTGAATTTTGGGGCGACAGGCTCTACGGTGTAGACGTCCCTTAGTGCGCACTTGCGCTCCCTTTTGGGGATATGCGTGACATATATCATATTCACTGTTTTCACCTCAGGGGGAAAATTCTCCTGTCCTCCTGTGTTCGGTGGGCGGGGCTCATCATCGTCCTTGCTTGGCGGCCCTTTTCCCTTATGTTCGATATTTAACTTACCGGCATGTTTAAAGACCCAACAGTTTCTGTTGGAATGATTTGCAGGCTTTTCAGGGGTGCCATGGATCCGGCAAGGCCGGTCGAGTATTTTGTCCAAATTAGATGGACCGTCCCTATTTCCTTTGAATGGCTTCTTCCGCTGACTGGGTTTAGAGCCATTGAATCCGGCGTTGAGTGATGTATCTTCAGTTTCTTCATTGTTGTTCCGATGCTTATGTTTGTTACGTCGTGGCCTTCCGTTGCCATCCCTGGCGTCGAAAGTGCCAGGGTCGCTGGTACTGTTGCTTCTACGAGATAACTAGCTATTTTCTCCCATGCAGAAGCGGGTCATGAGTGCGGTAAGAGCTGCCATATATTTGGCTTTTCTTGACCGAGGTGTCGGGCGAGCCATTCATCGCGGATGCTATGTTTAAAGGCCGCTAGGGCTTCGGCGCCCGGACAGTCGACGATTTGGTTCTTTTTAATTAAGAACCGAGTCCAGAGTTTGCGGGCTGACTCTCCGGGTTGCTGGACTATGTGACTAAGGTAATCGGCGTCCGGTGGCCGGACATAAGTACCTTGGAAGTTGTCTTGAAAGGCATCCTCCAAATCTTCCCAGCTGCTAATAGAGTTCTCTGGGAGGCTGTCTAGCCAGTGCCGTGCTGGTCCCTTTAGCTTTAGGGGGAGGTATTTGATGGCGTGGAGATCATCACCGCGAGCCATGTGAATGTTGAGAAGAAAGTCTTCAATCCATACAACGGGATTTGTCATTCCATTGTATGCTTCAATATTTACGGGTTTAAACCCTTCTGGAAACTGGTGCTGCATTACCTCATCGGTAAAGCACAAGGGGTGTGCGGCGCCTCTGTATCGGGCAACGTCATGACGGAGATCGGATGACATCCGTGTTCGGTTTTCAGCCTGAGTGTGGTTATACTTATCGCACCAAGCTTGATTGTCGTCATCTCGTGTTGAAGAACGCCCCCTTGATCCGTAGATTGATCTAGTCTCACCGGCTCTATTGTCCAGGTCCTGGCGTAAGTCGTAGGTGCAGCCCGGAGCCGCTACCTCTTTGCTTCGACAGCGAGGTGGCACAGGCTGGTGTTCGGCATAAGCAGCCGATTTGTCTCGTCCATGTGGTGGTCGGTCTGGTTCGTCAGCGTGATTATATCTTGACGGTATTGGCTCAAGGGCCTCGTCGTCAAATTGTGGTAATAGCCGACGCTTCGTATAACTCTTTGTTGGGCGCTCGAGGCCATATTCTTCGGTAGCCAGGACCTTGGTCCATCTGTCATTGAGCGTATCCTGTTCGGCTTGAAGCTGTTGCTGTTTCTTTTTAAGGCTCCTCGCGGTGGCGATTAGCTGTAACTTTGAAGCGCTCTTGCTCGAGGGGTTCCTCTGGCTGAGGCTGACATCCTCCTCGGAGACTGGTAGATAGTTACTATCTTCCGAATCCTCATTCCCGACAGGTTCGTCGGGGTTTACTTACCCCTCCTCCCACTCAACCTGCTCGGATGTAGGCTCGACGGGGTCTTCGGGGTGTTCGGCGTCATCTGGAGTGTTATTATCTCCGGTGCCAGTATTGCTCTCCTTTTCACGATGTCATTTTGAGCGGCGCCGCTGACGTCGGTGTTTGATGGTGCTTCGACAGGTTTGTCTTCAATCGAGTCTTGCCTGCCATCATCGTCGTCGTCCTTTTTAGGTGTATCTACCATATACATGTCATATGTGGAGGTGGCCGTCCGGCGCCCGGTGATAGGCGGATTGTGGCCTGAGTCGGCTCCGGCATCATCGTCCATACCGTCGATGTCTTCGGAGGCGTAGTCTAGCATGTCAGTTAAGTCCTCGACAGTGGCTACCAAGTGGGTGGTGGGTGGGACGCAAAATTCCCCGCACCCAGCCCCTAGTCCAGGCTGGGCGTAGTTCGGAGGTGATACTTCCGTAATGGCGAGAGATCGCATTAAGTCCAGTACCTCGTTTAGGAGCGAAGGATGGACATGAAACCAGGGACCTGCGGAGCTGGGCATGGTGAACGCCACCTGGCCGTGCTTAGTGCACGTAGACTTTGAGAGTTCAGAGTTAGCATCCATAGGTGAGTTCGACTCCTCAA
Source organism: Aegilops bicornis (assembly GCA_021605145.1). Classification (NCBI taxonomy): domain Eukaryota; kingdom Viridiplantae; phylum Streptophyta; class Magnoliopsida; order Poales; family Poaceae; genus Aegilops; species Aegilops bicornis. Next base: position 552,047,802 of record CM038671.1, on the reverse strand, counting down.
TGATAGGGAGAGTCCTGTTTGATTCCAGGATGGCCGATAATATAGTCGCCTCTGGGTCTCTAGGAGGGAGCTCCGTAGTAGGAGAGAGTCTGGTGGGGTTAATACTCCTGTCTTCGGACAAGATGGTCCGCTCTGGATCTAAGGCCAGGGCGGGAATGATAGTTGGTCCTTGAACGGTTCCTGATAGTTGATCCGACAAGTTTCCTTCTTGAAGATGAGGAATAGTGGTCGAGGCCGTGAGCCCTTCGAATATCAAGTCTCCTCGGATATCAGCGACATAGTTCAGGCTTCCGAACCTGATCTGATGACCAGGGGCGTAGCTATCGATCTGTTCAAGGTGACCAACTGAATTGACACGCAGAGCGAAGCCGCCAAACACAAAAAGTTGACCAAGGAGAAAACTTTCCCCGGAAACAGCATCGTTGTCGATGATCGAACGAGCCATCGAACCTTCTGCCGACGACATAGTGGAATTCTCAATGAAAGCACCAATGTCGGTGTCAAAACCGGCTGATCACGGGTAGGGGGTCCCAAACTGAGCGCCTGAGGATAGAAGGTAATATGAGACAAAGGGGACACGATGTTTACCCAGGTTGGGGCCCTATTAATGGAGGTGAAACCCTACTTCCTTCTTGATTGTCTTTGATGAGTATAGGGGTTACAAGAGTTGATCTACCTCGAGATCGTAATGGCTAGACCCAAGCTATCTAGCCTTTATGAATTCTGATAGCCTCTACGAACTAAACCTTTCGGTTTATATACACACCGGAGGGGCCTAGGGTTGTACAGAGTCGGTTACCAGAGGAAGGAAATTACATATCCGGACACCAATCTTGCCATCCATGCATAAGAGAGTCCTACCCGACACGGGGGAAGGTCTTCTGGCTTGTATCTTCACAGCCCATCAGTCCGGCCCATATCACACAGCCCAGGCACCCCGAAGACCCCCTAATCCAGGACTCCCTCACCATCTACTTCTCCTCTCCCGCTTGCTAGATCAAGAAGGAGGAGACGTCATCGAGCCGCATGTGTGCTAAACTCGGAGGTGCGGTCCATTCGACACTAGATCGGTTGGATCGAGATCGGATCGCGAAGAGTACGACTACATCAACCGCGTGATAAACGCTTCCGCTTAGCGATTTACAAGGGTACGTAGATGCTCTCTCCCTCTCATAGATATGCATCTCCATGGATAGATCTTGTGTGTGCGTAGAATTTTATTTGTTTTCCATGCAACGTTCCCCAACAATTATTATCAACATAAATGTAGGGAATCAAATATCAACACATAAAACCAGACTTCCTCTAGTTGTTATATGTGTCTCCATATTTTGTTTTCTTATGGTGCTCAAATATGTTAGTACAAATAAATAAGGAAAATAGGGAGTGCATACTTGGAGCCTTGTATAATATTTGTGAGCAATAACAAATGATCAACATATTTATCATGGCAGATGCTAGAGGAAGTATTCATGGCAAAGATAAGAAGCTTCTAAAAATATCTAGATTATAAGAGAGTGGCTACTTCTCATGAAAAATAGCTAATATCGGTCATCCTTCATGACAAGCTATATAAACTCCAGATATGAGATATATCAAGGTAGTTTCCAGTTGTGGTGCAGGGTCTGGATGGTTGCCACTTGGCGCTTATCAGGATGCCATCTCTCTCATGTAAGGTAAGCAAGATAAGGTAGCGATTATTGAAGTGAAATGAGTGAGCTACCAAGTTGAGAGGGGATGAATGACCTTAAAAACATATTGGTGTCCAGAGGGCGCCACCGGTAGAAGTGTACCAAGTTGAAGTATTATTATTGAACAAAGATTTGAGTTAACCCCTTCAGAGAGTATTGTCTTCATAAGTGTAAAGGCTCTCAGAAAAGAGTAGAAAACATAAAAAAGAACTGAATTTTGAATTGTTCAAAATTTGTGCTTCATGGAGCCCGGGATCCATTAGCAATTTTCACTAAAATAGTGCTTGAAAGGATAAAAAGAGTAGGTAACATGTGAGCCCCGTTTGGATACCACGAAGGAAAAATGCAGGAATATTGTCGATCAGCGGAAGAAAACATGTGATAAAACTCCATGCTTGTTTTCTTAAAAGCTATTGATGGACAACCTCATTTATTGGAATTTCATAGGATCTTGGTCAGCCATTCATTTGTTCAAAATTACATGTTGATGATGTATTGTGAGTGTTAATATTATTTTATAAACTTGATCAAACTTTACATAATTTCACTTTAGACAAACCTAATTCACGGAGTAAAAAGAAATGAAGAAAGTATGATAGGACACGACTAGTGATGCGCTGATATTCACAGATTGTCTACACCTACGAATAAAGAGAGAAACATTTATGCCCATACGCCTGTCTTTTTACAAAAGAAGCTAGCTTTTCTTGAAATCACTCGTGATCTTGTTTAACGATTATAGACAAACGTTTTGTGTTTTGCAGAAATCTCCCTCCTCTTTTGGTAAATCAACACGTAGTCATGTTTTAAGTGAGTCCAAAAAGTGTTTTGCTTTTTTAGAAAAGCCCCTAGTATTCCGATTAATAAACTCGCAGTCCATCTAGATAATAACATAATTTTTGGGGCAGATTCAAGTGTTTTTAAAAATATCCATACATTTTAAACCCTAAGTCCAATTTTGACCTGTTATATATGAAAGTTGATTAGAAAAATGTGTAGAATCTATATACGATGTTCTTTTATTTGTTAAATATTTTCAAAATACTATTTAGGGTGCAACCTTATTAAATCCTAACTCCAATTTGACATGTTATGTATGAAAATTGATTAGAAAAATATGTAGAATCTAAATATGATGCTCTTTTACCTGTTATAAACATTTTTAAAATGTTATTTAGGGTGCAATCTTAATTAATAGTGCATGATTTGTCTTTCTTTCGTATCGGTGGAGATTCGGATTAAAAATCAACACCTCAACTATACCACATTGGAGACGAAAGAAATCATATATATGCAATAACCACATGGACCATAGTTTGACTGGCATCATCCGGTGCCTTCCTCAAAACAGAGTTGATCGATGTTGCGAGGGTGCATCGATCGGCGCAGAGAAGAATTGGACGGTTCTACGCTAGCTATGCACATTTCTCTTCTGGACATCCACATCCACATGCAGCTGCATCTACAAAGCTATCAGCCTATATATATATACATATAATATATATATATATATATATATATATATATATATATATCATCTTTTTCTCCTTCATCAAGCACGCTTGATTATGACTATGAAGAATAGTGTGTTGGATGTAAGCTGACGACCGGTACGTCTAAGCTACACCACGTCTTTGTCTGGTATGCAGTGCGTACATCAAAATATGAAAATGAAAGATTAACTTGATCATAGAAAGAGATACGACAGCTAATGGGGCTCGGGCGACCCCTCGCTGGCACAATGGTGTGCCAGTAGTGGATGTGTCCGCTCCCCCATCTCTCCCTTTCCCCACCTGTGTGCGGGCGGTTGCCGCTCCGGCGCTGTTTTGAGGCAGGACAAATGTTGCGGTTTCGTCGATTGAGTGTGTCCCCTTTTGACCAAAGACGGCCTCTTTGGGATGGCCTTGGGGGTGTCTAAATGTTGGGAAACGCCCTTGGTGGCGGGAGGCATGGCGTTTCTTGGCGAAGCGTGCATCTCAGGTGCGGGCGGGCAGCCATGGCCACGCGGGTGGCTTGGTTGCGGGTGGTTGGCGGAGTTAGGGCCGGACGGAGGAGTGTGCGTGCTGTTAGTATAAATCCGAGGCAACCGATGATCATCGAGGACCAAGCAATCACACGAGCATGGCACCGAGATTTATTTCATGAGGTTCACCGATATGGCTACATTCCCGGGGCTTGACTATGGGCGCTCCTCCCCATGTGACCACTATAATACCTCACCCGATCGCCCTGGATGCCGGCACATATGCCGCCGACTTCCCCTGCGTTCCTGTCTATTATGTTGGCATAGGTTACATCATGTGTCTACTTTCTCATTATATAAGAGGACTAGGATATAAGTGTCCTAGTTAGCCACGAGTCCATATCCTATCTAAACACAATACAACTCAGAGTCCAACTGTGACCTACCTTGTACACTATATTCGACACAACTCTAACAAACTCCACCTTGACGAATATTCTCCACCACCTTGAATTCGTCCATGCGTCAAACTTCCATGTACATTGGACTTGAGCTTACCCGATGAGTACCTGAAAGCGCATGTTTACTCCCAGAGGGGGGTGAATGGGAGATTTAGAAATTCGTCAAACTCTGAGGAATTTGACGAAGATCAGAGTGAAGAAATAGAAATGCGAGGGAACTAAGTTATCACAAAAATGAAAAACATACATACAGGATACATATAGATGAAGAACATGCAATCATATAGTCATACAAGCATGAGGAAAATGAACTGAAGAAATAGAATATAGCTTGATGAAAGTCTTCAGTTCAAGTTCTTTAGAAAGTAGATCACAAATTCTTCAGCGGTAGAACAAAGTAAAGAGAGGGTGATGAATTTGAAACTAGGTTTCCTCGGTGAATACACAGTGATTTGGTAGATAGTTCCAGTTGCTGTATCAACTGTACGTTTGGTTGAGGCGGCTGAGATGAACTCAGAGGACACACAGTCCTCACCGTATTCCTCTTGAGCTAAGGTCACTTAGAACTCGTCCAATCACTTGTGGTAAGTCTTCAAGGTAGACTTCCAAAACCTTCATGGACTTGTTCACCGGCACACCACAATAACTCTACTCAGAACATGACGCCTAACCATCTCGAAGAATGATAGTCTTCAAAGGTAATAAGCGTCAGAGCACACATATCAATCTCTTCAGTGATGCCCAATCACTTCGTATTAATTGCAACAATGACCATAACTATGTTTGTCAACTCTCAAAAAAATTTATTCATCATACTCTTTATATGTGAAGTCATTACTCTCCATAAGATAAATAAATGATCTTTTTATTTCTTTTTATTCTGTCTTTTATTCCCTCAAGATCATAGCAAAATAACAAAGCCCTCAACTCAAAACTACTCTTTATTATATATAACTCAAGGACTCGATTACATAGATAGAGATCGAAATAAAACTCAAAGCTAGATCATACTAAAACTTTATTCCACTAGATCAAGATATAACCAAAAGGATCAAACTAAAAAAAACGATAAAGATAAAGGTGTGGCGGTGATACGATACCGGGGCACCTCCCCCAAGCTTGGCAGTTGCCAAGGGGAGTGCCCATACCCATGTATTTATGTCTCTTTCTTCAAAGGTGGTGATGATGGAGTTGTTGATGTAGTAGGCTTGGCATCCATCTTCCAAGGCATAGGCTCACCATCATAGAAAGATGAACGAGTATCTGGAATCCTCAAATCTGCAGCCAAACTCATCCTCTTAAATCTATATTCATACTCACTGTTTTGGTTTTGCAGGTCATAGATATGGGCTTGGAGATGTTCGATTTTCTCATGAAGCTTGAAGATGGCTTCCTCGGTGTTCTTGGCATCCAGCTTGTGATTGTTGGCGAACTCCGCGATTATCATGTGATTGGCGTTGAGTCCATGTTCCACCATCCCTTGGCACTTGAAAACTTGCTGGTCCATAGCTTCGAGTCTTGTCTCCATGCTTCCGGTCTTCTTCGGCCCCTCAACATCGTGGATGTGCAGCACCCCCTCACACATCTCAATGGCTTGAGGGTGTCGCAGAACCTCCGCAAGGTAGGGGTTGATGACCTTCTTGAAAAACTTTTCCCTGGGGGCGCTTGGAGACGTCATGATGATCTAGATCTGTCAGAAAAACTGCTCGAAACAAGAACAGAAGATTTTGTCGTGGTACGGTGGTCAAAACTTTCGAGAGATTATATAATGTATTTTTACCGAATAAAAGAAGTATTATGCAAGAAAATGGAGTCCAGAGGGCACATGAGGTGGCCACAAGGCAAGGGGCACGCCCAGGGGGGTAGGGCGCGCCCTCCACCCTTGTGGTCGCCTTGTGTCTCTTTCGGACTACTTTAATTTTCCTAATTTATTTAAATATTCCAAAATGGAGAAAAATTGCTATTAGAACAGTTTTGGAGTCGATTTACTTACCGTACCACATACCTATCCCTTTTCGGAGTCTGATACATTCTGAAAAGTGCCCCTTACGTACTCCCTCGGTGTTACGGTGTCAATTATATTGGTCTCAACATTTATGGGATTACCTGAGATATAATGTTTGATTCTTTGACCGTTCACCACCTTCGGATTTGTACCTTCGGTGTTGTTGATTTTGATGGCAACGGAATGATAGACCTCCTCGATAATGTAAGGGCCTTCCCATTTAGAGAGAAGTTTTCCTGCAAAAAATCTTAAACAAGAGTTGTATAGCAAAACATGATCACCTACATTAAACTCACGCTTTTGTATCCTCTTGTCATTCCATCTTTTAACCTTTTCTTTAAAGAACTTGGCATTCTCATAGGCTTGGGGTCTCCATTCATCAAGCGAGCTAATGTCAAATAACCTCTTCTTACCGGCAAGTTTGAAGCCATAATTGAGCTCTTTAATAGCCCAATATGCTTTATGTTCTAGTTCAAGAGGTAAGTGACATGCTTTTCCGTAAACCATTTTATATGGAGACATACCCATAGGATTCTTATAAGCAGTTCTATAAGCCATAATGCATCGTCAAGTTTCTTAGACCAATTCTTTCTAGATTTATTAACAGTCTTTTGCAAAATCAAATTAATCTCTCTATTGCTCAATTCTACTTGACCACTAGACTGAGGATGATATGGAGATGCAATTCTATGGTTAACATCATACTTAGAAAGCACTTTATGGAAAGCACCATGAATATAATGTGAACCACCATCAGTCATTAAATATCTAGGGACTCAGAACCTCGGAAAAACTACTTATTTAAGCATCTTAAAAGAAGTGTTATGATCAGCACTACTAGTTGGAATAGCTTCTACTCACTTAGTAACTTAATCAACAGCAACTAAAATATGTGTATACCCATTAGAGGTAGGAAAATGTCCTATATAATCAAAGCCCCAAACATCAAATGGTTCGATAACAAGTGAATAATTCATAGGCATTTCCAGACGTCTACTAATATTACCAATTCTCTGGCATTCAGCACAAGACAAGACAAACTTACTGGCATCCTTAAAGAGAGTAGGCCAATAAAACTGGATTGTAATACCTTGTGTGCGGTTCTATCTCCAGCATGGTGTCCTCCGTAAGCCTCGGAGTGGCACTTGCGTAGGATTTGTTCCTATTCATTCTCAGGTACACAAGGTCTAATAACACCATCTACTCCTTTATAAAGGTGTGGATCATCTCAAAAGTAATGCCTTAAATCATAGAAAAACTTTTTCTTTTGCTGGTATGTGAAACTAGGTGGTATAAATTTAGCAACAATGTAATTACCATAATCAGCATACCATGGAGTATTACGAGAAGCATTTATGACAGCTAATTGTTCATCAGGGAAGCTATCATCAATAGGAAGTGGGTCATCAAGAACATTTTCTAACCTAGACAAGTTGTCTGGAACGGGGTTCTCAGCTCCCTTTCTATCAATAATATACAAATAAAATTCTTGTAGCAAGAGAACCCATCTAATAAGTCTAGGCTTAGCATCTTTATTTTCCATAAGATATTTAATAGCAACATGATCAGTGTGAACAGTTACTTTGGAATCAACAATATAAGATCTAAACTTATCACAAGCAAATACAACTGCTAAAAATTCTTTTTCAGTAGTAGCATAATTTATTTGGGCACTGTCTAGAGTTTTACTAGCATAATGAATAACATTCAATTTCTTATCAACTCTTTGCCCTAGAACAGCACCAACTGCATAATCAGTAGCATCACACATAATTTCAAAGGGTAAATTCCATTCAGGCGGTTGACCAATAGGTGCAGAAATCAAGGTTTCTTAAGTATTTCAAATGCTTCTACACAATCATCGTCAAAAACAAACGGAACATATTTTTGCAAGATATTAGTGAGAGGCCTAGAAATTTTAGAGAAGTCTTTAATAAACCTCCTATAGAAACCAGCATGACCAAGGAAACTTCTTATACCTTTGATATCTTTAGGACACAACATCTTTTCTATAGCATCTACTTTGGCTTTATCAATTTCAATACTTCTTTCAGAAATTTTATGCCCCAAGACAATACCTTCATTAACCATAAAGTGGCACTTATCCTAATTCAAGACAAGATCAGTTTCTTCACAACTCTGCAAAACTCGATCAAGGTTTCTTAAGCACTCATCAAAAGAAGTTCCGTAAACGGAGAAATCATCCATGAATACCTCAAAAATCTTTTCACAAAAGTCAGAGAATATAGCAGTCATACATCTTTGAAAGGTAGTAGGTGCATTGCATAAACCAAAAGGCATACCTTTATAAGCAAAGGTACCGAAAGGGCAAGTAAAAGTGGTCTTCTCCTGATCATCTTTTGACACAGGTATTTGAGAAAAACCAGAATAACCATCTAGAAAGCAGAAATGTGTATGTTTGGATAGTCTTTCTAGTATTTGATCAATAAAAGGTAGAGGGTAATGATCTTTTCTAGTGGCTTTATTCAATTTGCGAAAATCAGTTCCCATTCTATAACCTGTAATGATTCTTTATGGAATCAATTCATTCTTATCATTAGGAACAACAGTAATACCTCCCTTCTTAGGGACACAATGAACATGACTTACCCATTTACTATCAGCAATAGGATAAATTATACCTGCCTCCAGAAGATTTAGTATTTCATTTCTTACCACTTCTTTCATCATAGGATTTAACTGTCGTTGATGATCAACAACTAGCTTAGCATCATGTTCCAAATTAATTTTTTGCTGACATAGAGTGGGACTAGTGCCCTTAAGATCATCAAGAGTATATCCAGTAGCTGCACGGTGCTACTTTAGAGCTTTCAATAATTTCTTTTCTTCATGCTCTGAAAGGTTAGCACTAATAATAACATGATATATCTTCTTTTCATCAAGATAAGCATATTTCAAAGTATCAGATAATTGTTTAAGCTCAAACACGGGATTACCCTTGGGTGGAGGAGGATCCCCAAGGATTTCAACAGGCAAATTATGTTTCAAAACATGCCCTTGATTAAACAATATTTCATCTATTTACCTTCTTTCATTCATAAACATATCACCTTCATGGTCTAGCAAATATTGTTCTAAAGGATCAGTAGGAGGCACGACAATGGAAGCAAAACCAATAATTTCATCCTTACTAGGCAATTCTTTATCATGGGGTTGTCTACGAAATTTAGAGAAACTAAAATCACGAGACATATCCCCTTGTCGGGGAAAACGACACCTATGGGACCATATGGAATCCCTACTACGGTTGGCGAGGCGCGGTGTTGTGCAAAGAGCGGGTCTAAAAGATCAACGCGGGGGAATTTTTACCCAGGTTCGGGCCGCAAACGATGCGTAATACCCTAGTCCTGCTTTCGGTGTGTATGTGGTGTTCTTGAGCTCTTGAACTAGCTGCAATGCATGCTTAGTCCAAAAAGTCCAAATCCTTCTCTAGTACACCTCAGGCCTCCTTTTATATGTCAAAGGGGTCACCACAGTGGCACACAAGAGGTGGAAAGCATGTACTATATACAATTCTATCTCTGACATCATGGGACAAAAGCATTTAATGCACCGCTGACGTGTCCTCTTGCTTTATTGGGGATGACAAAGGAGCTCGTCCTGTCCATCGCCGCCTCGCTCCATTCCGACACGCATCCAAGTTGACGAGGCATGCAGCGCCATGTTGGCTGGCTGGCTGCTGAGCTGGTGCGGTGGCAGGGTCTTCACGAAGATCTGCATGCCACCATGCAGGTGCTTGGTTAGTTGGCCTAGAAGCTGCATGCTGCCACGCAAGCGCTTGCCTAGTTGGCGGGCTGACCGCCACGTCGGGACGGGTGCGGGGCAGCGAAACTCTGGCAAGTACGGGCCTGGTTGCGGCCCTGCAGATGTCTCCGGCAAGGGTCTTGCCGGGTTCTTGTGGGCGTCCCCGGCAAGGGTCTTGCCAGGGGTCTTCGTCTTCTGGTCCTTATCTAGTCTTGCGGGCCTTCGGTCTTCACAAAGATCTTCATGCCGCCATGCAAGCGCTCCCGAGCCTTGGTCCTGACATTGTCGATGGTGTCAGAACTCTCAGGCTCAAGGGTGGCGGTCTTGCTGGTGTTGGGCAAGTTGCCCCGGCAAGGCTCTTGCCGGGGCCCCGTAGGCCGCCCCAGCAAGGCTCTTGCCGGGGGAAGCCCACCTTGTCCCTTCGCTCTTCGCGCCTCAGGCTTGAGCACTGCCCTGGTAGTCTTGTATCTTTGCTTCCTCTGCCCCACCAAGCATGGCCACAAGCGTGGCTACAACTGCTCGTGCACAAGTAAAGGGGTACAGAAGGGCCCCTACTTTTGTACACGACAGGAGCCCCTGGGCCTGGGCCACACATAAGCGTGAAGCGTTGTTGGGCCAGGCCCAGAATGGTGCGCGGGCACGCGTGGCAGAGTTTTAACCATGGTAACTCCTTCGTCAGTTGCACTTCCCCACGACCCGCATTGAGTGCGTGACGTGGGGGCCGTGCGTGGGACAGTTGCAGTACGCTTGCGTCACCTCGCGGTGAATAGTAAAGAGGCGGTCCGTGTCTTCCCCATAAAAAAGAGGAAACCGCAGGGGCGCTGCTCATTTACCCTCTGCGCCCTTTCCAATCTTGGAACCGCTGTTCCCTTCTCCTTACTCAAGCGCAAATCTAAGCTCTCGCCTCTGCTTGCCGCCGCCGCGCCCCCATTGCCCTCGATCCTTCATTCCCTCCCAGTCGCCATGGCGCCCAAGACAAGCAAGGGCAAGGGAGCGACCAAAGACGACGGAGGGAAGGAGGCGCCGGAGAGCGAGTTGGTGGAGCTTCGGGCGCAGTGCATCCTCTTCACCTCGATGATCGATGCGCTCACCCTTAGGGACATGTTCAGGCCCCTGTGGGGAAGGGAGACATCGAGGCACCCTACCACGCGCACCATCCCCGCCTCCTACGCCGAGGCCGATCCAAATCGGTACCCCTTCTTTGTCGACTATTTCTCCTGTGGGCTCTGTCCCCCTTTCTCAGATTTCTTCAACTACATCATGCACACCTACGGCTTCCACCTTCTGGATTTCACGCCGAATGCTGTGGCGTGCATGGCCTTCTTTTCCCATCATTGCGAGGGCTTTGCCGGAGTGCATCCCAGCACGACGCTCTACCGCCATTACTTCACCCCTCGCATCCAGCCAGGGGGCGCCATCTCCGGCTGTATTACTTGGATCCCCGAGGACCCAGAGCAGGGGCACGTACCCGGAGGGTGCCCAGAAGGAGAGGTGGGAGGAGTGGCGGGGCTGGTGATGCTGGATTGAGGAGACAGATCCGCAGGAGTTCTGCCGGGTCCGTTGGAGGCCGCCGGTCCGCAGCAAGGACTGGAGCGATCTCGACGCCGATGACAAGAAGCTCACGATCGACCACCAGAACTGGAGCGATCTCGACCACCAGGATCCGTCGCCTCACTTCGGCTGGGCTCACCCTCGAGATGATTGGGGCTGACTTCATCTGCCGTTGGATTGCCCCACTGCACAACAAGGGGAGGCCGGCCTGGGAGTTCAGTAATGCGACCGACATCATGAGGCTCCGCCCCGGCCTAAAGCATAATTTCACGGTGCTGCAGCATGCTCATCTTTGCCAGAGGCTTTTTCAGCTCAAGGTTGACGAGGCATGCAGGGTCGAGAGGACCGGCAAGGCCACCAAGGCTGGTGGGTCTCTGTTTGGGTTGCCAGCGGGAGTGGTCCCGTTGAGCAACAACTCTTGCCAGACCGCCATCTTCGCCATGATGCCGGACTTCAACGCGCACGGCCTCGATCCAACCTGGGCTGAGCCGGAAGCGGAGCGGGTGCAGGCATTCTTCGACAACCTGTCAGAGAGGCATGTTCGTGACGAGCCACTGCTTGTCCGCAACACCACTAAGGAAGAGCTGGCGTACATTGCCGCCAGGGCGGAGGAGGTAGCACTTGCTAAGGAGGCTGGTAGCGTCGGCACGATGGAGGACGGGGCCGACACGACCGCAGAAGAGAAAGAGCTCGCCGAGTGGGCGGGGTCTGCCGGGGAAGCCAGCGGCACTGGTGCCAGGGCCCCCCTTGTTGAGGAAGCGGTCGGGGAGTTGGCTGAAGGGGAGATCGAGGCGGATGACTCCTCGGCCCCGTGGAGGAAACGCGTCCTGCGGCGGGCTAGCTCCGGCGAGCCGGCCCGGCAGGACCACGCAGCGGCAACAGGCCCAGGCGCAGCCTGTGCGTCAGACGAGGGTCGCGGCAGTGGCTGCCGCCTCTTCCTCATCCAAGCGGCGCAGGACTCCATCCCCTTCTCCTCCTCCTTCGGACGGCACCCCGGAGGCCTACTTCGACCTCGGGTCCTTCAGCCCGAAGAGGAAGAGGAGGCCAGAGGAGGAGAACGAGTAAGCACCTTGCCCTTTATCATCTTCTGGTTCCCCATCGCCCACATTATCCTTCCCTAACTTGATCTTGTTTTCTCAGGGACATGGGACGCTGGCCCAGAGGGCGGCGAAGAGGGCCAAGGCTTCGACATGCGACAAGCCCCCAACAAGCACTCCACGCACGCCCGTGGTGGTGGAGATCATCCCGGACAACAACCCTTGATGCAGTCCCCGCTTCAGCCCCCAGCGTAAGTTCATTACTCACTCCTCATCGATGGGCGTAGGGGCATGAATCCTTGGTACTGACCTTGCCAGGTTTGCAGGAGGAGAGCGGCAATAGGAGGAGCCGCTGAGGGCCGCCCCTGACATGCCGCTCGGAGGGGCATCCCCGGCAAGGGCATCTACCGCCGAGCCCGCGCGCACGGAGGAAGAGGAGGCAGGGTTGGGTGCTGGCGGCTCCATCCCGGCCATGAATGTTGGCAGGGAGGGAACCACTTCTTCTCAGCTTGGCACAGGTAAGCGGCCTGCCTCCCGTCCCTGTTTTTTCCTTTTCTTCTGAACCTTGATTTTGGCCTCGTTTCATTCTCCTTTCTAGTTTCTAGACCCTCCCTCGACTGACCAGGAAGATATCGACATCGTCACCAAGGAGTTCGCCAAGGATGCCAAAGCCGAGGCCGCCAAGATCGCGGCTAGGGAAGCCACCAAGTCTGCCGCTGAGGAGGCCGCCAAGGGGACCGCCGGGGAGACCGGCGAGGCCGCCGCCGGGGATGCTGTCAAGGGGCCTGCCGGGGAGTCCAGCGAGGCCGCTGCCGAGGAGACCGCCAAGGAGCCCACCGATGAGGAGGTGGCCAACGACCAACCTTCCTCCCCCGCAGCTCCCGCCCCGGGCAAGTACCTGAGGGAGGGCGACGACCTATTCGTCCGCCTCCCAGGGATGGTGAGCACCAGAGCGCCAGCCGAAGGGGAGGTGTTTGATGACAAGGCGCGCGCCACTTCCGGGCTCCAGGTTGTCGATGAACCGAGGGCCGGCAGCGGCGGTTCCCAAGAGGAGCAGCTTCTCCGAGCCATGAGCGCCAACTTCCAGAAGTTCGAGGTGCTCCGCCGTGCCCGCAAGAGACAAGTCAAAATCTAGGATGGCGGCGGTGGACAAGGCGGAGGCAGATTTTGAGGAGCGCGTCGCTCAGACGCAGGTTTGGTTCGGCGAGGCCCGGGAGGAACTGAGGATTGCCCAGGGTGAGCTGGATGAGCGCAAGCGAGAGCTCATCCTAAAGCAGGCCGATGTCAAGAAGGCCCAGGAGGCGGCAAAGGAACATGCCTCCAAGGATGAAGCCGCCCGGCTACAGGAGCAGGCTCTGCTAGACACCCAGGAGGAAGACCTCGTTGACCGTGAGCATGCTCTTGCCACCATGCTTCACGGCAAGGACGAGGAGGTCGAGAGGCTCATCTTGCAGCGGACCCAGGAGCTAGAGCAGAAGCACAAGGACACACTTGATGCTCTGTCCCTGGACCGCGCCGGCAAGGTGGTGAAGCTGGAGCGGGAGCAACTGAAAAAGGAGATCTTGGAGCTGACAGAGGAGAGGGACATGGCCAACCGCACTCTGGCAGATTCGCAGGTCACCATCTCTGACGAGGCCAAGCTGCTCTCCGAGGCCAACGACTCCATCAGCAATCTGAAGTTGAAACTAGACAGCTTGGAGGGGACGCTTTCAGAGGCCAGGGCCCGTGAGGAGACCCTGAACAAGGCCCTGGAGGACGAGAGGCAGCTGTGGAGCGATGACGCCGCCGCCCACAAGGACTACGTGAAGAGCGTAAACCTCTGGATTGGCCGCCTCGTTGTCATCGCGGAGAAGCTCAACACCCAGCTAGCCGACATGTGCATGTCGTACATCAGGTTCTCCTAGGAGACGAATGTGAGCCCCAACGCCAGGCTGACCTTGTTCTTCGAGCACATCCTCGACGCCGTGGAGCATCTCCGCTCCAATCGAGCAGCTTATCTGGCCAAAGAGGCCCGGAGGCTCTGCCGGGGCGCCCTGACCAAGGTGCTCACCAAGGTGGCGTTCTGGAACCCCACCATCGACTTTGCCGACGCGCTGGAGAGCTTGCTGGAGGATGCGGACCTCATGGCGCTCGAAGAGCGTATCAAGCCCATCATTAGCTGCGTCGACGGAGTCAAGAGGGTGGAGGGTTAGCGTCGGGACTAGTCACCCCGTTTCTCATCGCCGCTGCGAGTTCATGACCAAGACAATTTTATCTTAAGTTAGAACTGCAGCAACTATTGATGTAATATAACTCTACAATATTCCGAAATGGAGCATGTTATCTTCATGTTCGATCTTTCCCTGTATGTATACACCCTACGCCTAGTTGGATAGGCTTGCCGACGTCTAAACCCATGCTGTGGCGCTTTGAGGATGGATCCTTAGTAGCCTGCTGGGGGGCGCTTGCTGCCGGGCAAGCCACCTTAGCGTTCTCGACGCAGCCGCTCGAACTGTTGAGCGGACTCGAAACAGAACAAGGGTGTTTCCAATAGCGGAAGGGTACCCTTGCGTGCAGGTTTTCCATACAAGTTGAAAGATCTTTCGAGGAAAATAACCTTATAAAAAGGAAATTGCTCAAAGTTTTGCGTGACTTAGCTTTTCCGTCGCCACGCGGATGGTTATTGCGGCTGCGGACGACACTGCCTTGCCTAGCTGATGGCACTAGAGTGCGGCTGATCGATGTCGCCTTCTTCTCTCGAGCCATCCCGATGAAGGCGTCGATAAGTTGACTTCAAAACCGGATTTTCACAGCTTGCAGCCCCTACCTGGCGCGCCAAAGATATTGGGGGAAACGACACCTATGGGATCACAGAGAATTCCTGCTATGGTTGGCGGGGAGCGGGGCTGTGCAAAGAGCGGGTATAAAAGATCAACACGGGGGAATTTTTACCCAGGTTCAGGCCGCAAACGATGCGTAATACCCTAGTCCTGCTTTCGGTGTGTATTTGGTTTGCTTGAGTTCTTGAACTAGTTGCAATGCATGCTTAGTCCAAAAAGTCCGAATCCTTCTCCAGTACGCCTCGGGCCTCCTTTTATATGTCAAAGGGGTCTGAGGTGGAAAGTATGTACAGTGTACAAGTCTATCTCTGACATCGTGGGACAAACACATTTAATGCGCAGCCGACGTGTCCTCTTGCTTTATTGGGGACGGCAGAGGAGCTCGTCCCGTCCATCGCCGCGTCGCCCCGCTCCGACGCGCGTCCAAGCTGACAAGGCGTGCAGCGCCATGCTGGCTGGCTGGCTGCTGAGCTGGTGCGGTGGTAGGGTCTTCACGAAGATCTGCATGCCACCACATAGGTGCTTGGTTAGTTGGCCTAGAAGCTGCATGTTGCCACGCAAGTGCTCGCCTATTTGGCAGGCTGGCCGCCACGTCGGGACGGGCGCGGGACAGCGAAACTCTAGCAAGTGCGGGCCTGGTTGCGGCCCTGCAGATGTCTCCGGCAAGGGTCTTGCCGGGGTCTCATGGGCGTCCCCGGCAAGGGCCTTGCCAGGAGTCTTTGTCTTCTGGTCCTTATCTAGTCTTGCAGGCTTTCAGTCTTCACAAAGATCTGCATGCCACCACGCAGGTGCTCCCGAGCCTTGGTCCTGACATTGTCGATGGTGTCAGAACTCTCAGGCTCAAGGGTGGCGGTCTTGCTGGTTTTGGGAAAGTTTCCCCGGCAAGGCTCTTGCCGGGGGAAGCCCACCTTGTCCCTTCGCTCTTCACGCCTCTGGCTTGAGCACTGCTCCGGTAGTCTTGTATCTTTGCTTCCTCTGCCCCGCCAAGCTTGGCCACACACATGGCTACAATTGCCCGTGCACAAGTAAAGGGTTACAGAAGGGACCCTACTTTTGTATACCGACACCCCTAAACCAACAGTAACAATATCTTTCTTGCTGTCTATCTTAGCATTAACATTATTAAAGAAAGGTCTACCAAATATAATGGGACAAAAATCATCTTGTGGGGAAGCAAGAACAAGAAAATCAGCAGGGTATTTTATTTTCCCACACAAGACTTCAACATCTCTAACAATCCCAATTGGTGATATAGTATCTATATTGGCAAGCTTAATAGTAACATCAATATCTTCTATCTCAGCAGGTGCAATATCATTCATAATTTCTTTATATGAAGTAAAAGGAATTGCACTCACACTAGCACCCACATCACATAAGCCATGATAACAATGATCTCCTATTTTAACAGAAACAACAGGCATGCCAACAACAGGTCTAATTTCATGTTTAATATCAGGTTTAGCAATTCTAGCAGCTTCATCATAGAAATAAATAACATGCCCATCAATATTATCGACCAAGAGATCTTTAACCATAGCAATAATAGGTTCAATTTTAATTTGTTCAGGGGGTGTAGGTGTTCTAGTATAACTCTTACGAACCACAGTTGAAGCTTTAGCATGATCCTTTTTCTAACAGGGAAAGGTGGTTTCTCAATATAAGCAGTAGGAACAATAGGATCAACATTATAAGTAATAGTTTCTTCTTCAAATTTAATAGGTTCTACTACTTTAACTTCAATGGGAGGATGATATTTAAACCACTTCTCCTTAGGGAGATCAGCATGAGTAATAAAAGATTCACAGAAAGAAGCTACTATCTCAGAGTGAAGTCCATATTAGTGCTAAAATCACGAAAAGCATCGGTATCCATAAAAGATTTAACACAATCAAACTTAAGGTTTATAACTAACTCCTTACCTTCGTCGAGTTCCCAATCTTCAGAATTGCGTTTAATTATTTCCAATAAATCCCATTTGAATTCAATATCCTTCTTCATAAGAGAACCAATACAAGAAGTATCGAGCATGGATCGATCATTATGAGAAAGCCGAGCATAAATTTTTTGAATAATAATTTCTCTTGAGAGATCATGATTAGGGCATGAATATAACATTGACTTAAGCCTCCCCCAAGCTTGAGTGATACTTTATTCTTCACGAGGCCAAAAATTATATAATCCCGATCACGATGAACCAGATGCATAGGATAAAACTTCTGATGAAATTCCAATTTCAATCGGTTGTAGTTCCATGATCCAATATCATCACATAGCCTATACCATTTCAATGCATTTACCTTCAAAGATAAAGGGAAGACCTTCTTCTTGAAAACATCCTCGGGCATACCTGCAAGCTTAAATAATCCACAAACTTCATCCACATAGATTAGGTGCATATCGGGATGTAATGTTCCATCTCCTGTATAAGGATTAGCTAGTAGTTTCTCTATCATACCCGAAGTAATTTCATAATAAATGTTTTTAGTAGGTGCAGTAGGTTGAGGAGAAACTCTTTGCTCTTCCGGTCGAGGTGACGATACCCCGAACAAGCCCCTCAAAAGATTATTTTCCATAGTAACAAGTGACAGTAAATTTCAGCACACTATATAAATGTTTCCTTACCAAAGGCGATGCACTCCCCGGCAACGGCGCCATAAAAGAGTCTTGATGATCCAGAAGTATAGGGGATTCATCGTACTCCTTTCGATAAGTAAGAGTGTCAAACCCAATGAGGAGCAGAAGGAAATGACAAGCGGTTTTCAGCAAGGTATTCTCTCAGAAGCACTAAATTATCAAGAATGTATAGTTGTGTGATAAGATAATTTGTAACGGGTAACAAGTAACAAAAGTAAATAAAGTGCAGCAAGGTGGCCCAATCCTTTTTGTAACAAAGGACAAGCCTGGACGAACTCTTATATAAAGCAAAGCGCTCCCGAGGACACATGGGAATTACTGTCAAGCTAGTTTTCATCATGCTCATATGATTCACGTTCATTACTTTGATAATTTGATATGTGGGTGGACCAGTGCTTGGGTGTTGTCCTTCCTTGGACAAGCCTCCCACTTATGATTAACCCCTCTCGCAAGCATCCGTGTCGGTGTACTAGAGTAGGGGTAACCTAGTATCCCGAACTTGTGCACGGGCAGCCATAAAGACTTCGCTGCAAGGCTTGCTCGGTCGCCGCTAAGGTCCTTCGTGGTTCCTTTGGAGCCACTCAAGAACAAAGTATTTAACCAAGAAGGCCCCGCAAGAGGAGCTTGCCGGAAGGCCACTCAAGGCACGCAGAAGACAAGACCCGGCAAGAGGAGCTTGCCGGAAGGCTCGAGAGCGACAAGCCTCCTGGACGCGACAAGGATTCAGCAGCTGCAAGGCACTTGCCGCTGCAGTAACCTCTCTTCATCTCCGCTCCAGCTCATCCATCAACGTGTCGCCATGGGACCATTCCATGCGCGCGTGTCAAGAGGCTGTGCAGCCAGCGGGGAGCAGCGATAAGCGGCACTGACAAGCCTACCATTGGCAAACGGTGGCGCACCTGACGGTCCCTCACAGATCATGTTTAGGGCGACAGGATCGGCATTTAATGCTTTGTCCCTTGCCGCCGAGGTTAGGTATATTGCATCGCATACATCGTACAAGTAGGTGTACCAACTACTGTTTTTCCATTTGTACCCTCATCTACGTTGTCACCGTCGGAGACCCCTTTGAGCATATAAAAGGAGGCCCATGCGCAACGAGAGGGGTTCGGTCCGCTCGACTCATTCGAGACCGTAGACATTCGCGCTTAGGTTTTGTAGCTCTCTGCGCCCCTAGCAAGAACATAATACAATCGGACCAGCAGCAGTAGGAGTATTATCTCTCCGGAGAGCTCCGAAGCTGGGTAAAACTGCTCGTGTGCTTCGCCTCGATCCGCTCTTCGTGCGATCTCCGCCCCCCTCCGAACCAAAAGGGGCCTGGTTCGCCGGCCCCCTAGGTGTTCGTGGGTTCGATCAGCCTCCCCGACATCTTTGGCGTCTGCGCGATCTCCGCCCCCCTCCGAACCAAAAGGGGCCTGGTCCACCGGCCCCATAGGTGTTCGTGGGTCTGATCAGCCTCCCCGACATCTTTGGCGCGCCATGTAGGGGGCGTCGAGGCTGTGTGAACCTGATCCGGCATTCGCACGAGCAACATCTTCATCATCTTCAACATCTTCATCAACATGCCACCGAAGAAGAAGGCTTCGGCGGCAGAAGCCCCGTCCGCGTCGAACCCACCGCCACCGGAGCAAACAGGTGGTGGGGTATACGCCGGCGGGAGAACGGACGACGACGGGGGCGCTCACGCCGCTGCCAAGTCCAAGGACAAGGCCGCGCCCATCTCAGGAGCAACGGGACCAACAGTGCCATGGTATTCACAATACCATACGCTCGTTGGATCAAGACCGAGCTGGAGGATCTCGAGACCCTCAAGATCAGCGTGCACGCCAACATGCTGGCACGAGCGAGATACGGTCGCTGGATGGGATGTCGCTCCTTCTAAAATAGTTAGAAGTCCGAGCATATCCCGCCTCGCACTGCATACACCATTGCCACCCACCACTCCAGCAGGTTATGGCGAGAGCTCAATCGCTCCTCGACTACCCTCCAACAGCCGATAAGGTCGACGAGTGGAGGGCCACCATCTGAAGTCTCATCACCGCTTAACGGCGACGCCCGCTGCAAACTGGCGCGTCGCTGCCAAGGGCAGGAACGCCAAGCGCGAGCCGGTGGCGACGAGACCGGTGGGGGTGCAACCACCATGCACTCTCCGCCCCGAAGGCCAAGATCGCCGACTCGCCGGATCCACCTCGACAGCGACTCCACTGCGTCATCGGATCCACGAGCTCATCGCGATCAGCGCCAAGTGCTACATGATTGACAGCAAGAGGACGCTCGAACTCACATCGAGCGCCGAAGAGAAGCGCGCCGTCAATCCGACAAGCGCGCTGGGCCCTCTGTCGACATGCACGCGCCAGAGGAACCAGGCGACTTGCCGTACGCGGTAGGTTGCCCTGCGTTCACTCGTGAGCTGTGGCAAGTCCAAAGGGCCCAAGAAGAAGAACTTCAAGCCGGACGCATCGGAGAAGTACGACGGCAAGACGATCCGTCGGAGTTCCTCAGCATCTACACCATCGGTGCAGGCTGCCGGGGCGAGACGACAAGATCCTTGCCAACTACTTCCCGCTGGTGCTCAAGCCCAACGTCAGGTCCTGGCTCATGCACTTGCCGGACAACTCCATATCTTCTTGGGCAGACCTATGCCATCAGTTTGTTGGCGCCTTCACAGGCGGCCACAAGCCTCATGGCCAAGAAAGTGACCTTCATCTGCTTGCCCAGAAGGAAGGAGAGCCCCTGCACAAGTATATCCAGAGATTCAGCCGTGTACAGCACAACATCCCAGATGTCCACCCTGCCGCGATGATCAGCGCGTTCCATTAGAACATGCGGAACCGCAGGATGCGGGAGGAGATGGCGATGTGCAAAATCAGAGACGTCAGTGAGCTATACGCCCTGGCCGATAAGTGCGCACGTGCTGAGGAGGGGAGGAGACTCCCCGGAGAGAATGCGTAAGGTGGATCTCGACAAGGAGGAGACCGCGCCGGCAAAGAAGAGCCGGCGGTGGGGCAACAGGAAAAAGAAAGGCAGAGACGTGCTAGTCGTCGAGCAGTTCGGCAACGGAGGTGGCGACAAGAACGCCCAGGCTGGTAGCTCCGGCAAGGAGGTTGCCGCTGGCACCAACCACCAGCCTGTGGCGGCCGCCGACAAGGTGACGGCTCCGGCAAGCAAGATTGCAAGATCCACCGCACCAAGGGCCATGACCTCGAGCTGCAAGAAGGTCGAGCAGCTTGTTGAACAGCCAGAAGGCTGAGTACGAGCGGGCGCGACAAGGAGAAGGCTCAGAAGGTGCCGGAGGAGCCAAGAAGAAGCGCCCCGGCCGGGAGGGCGCCGCAAGGCAAAGAGCAGCGCAAGGAGACAGACCTCCCCGCGGCCGCGACAAAGATGAAGACGACGACGACGATGAAGACATGGATGATGACGACGCCGATGAGCAGGAGTTTCAGAAAGCCACGGAGGTCCTCTGTGTTGACGGAGGTGCTTCCCTGCATACTTCCCACCGCCAACTCAAGCAGTGGATGCGGAAGGTCAATGCAGCGGAACCATCCGTAGAGTCACGCAAGCCTCTGAAGTGGTCCAAAGACGCCTATCATCTTTGACATTGAGGACCACCCTGATCGCATAACTGCGGTCGGGTGCTTGCCGATGTTGGTCTCACCAACTATCCGCAACCTCAAGGTCACCAAGATGCTAGTTGACGGCGGGGCCGGCTTAAACCTGATCTCCTCCACGGTGCTCCAGAAGCTTCAGATCCCTGACAATGAGCTCAAGAGACTGCACATTCCAAGGAATCAATCCGGGAAGGAGCAAGTCAAGGGAAGATCACGTTGCCGGTAACATTTGGCAGCGAGCTGAACTTTAGGACCGAGAGGGTCACATTCGACGTTGGTGATTTCCATTGCCTTACAATGGGATACTTGGCCAGCCCAAAGACTCGCCAAGTTCATGGCAGCCTCTCATCATGCATACAACCTACTAAGATGCCAGCCCGATAAGCATCGCTCTGTCCATGGCGACAAGAAGGATGCTCTTATCTCGCCGATAAAATCTACCGGAAGCAGCAGCTGCAATGTAAAGCAAAACACTTGCCGCCAAGCTCCCGGGGAAGAAGAAGACCAAGTCCGCAAGAGCTCGATGCCCACTCCGGCAAGCGCATTTCTTCGAGTGCTGCGCTACCGCCGAGGACGCACCATCGAGCTCCACCGCAAGTGCAAGAAGACGATGGCAGCTCCGCCAAAGACCAAGAAGGTGTCCGCCAAGGAGGACGGCACCGGTGGTACCTTCACCATTAGTGCCTCTCTTGACCCTAAATAGGAAGGCGGCGCCGCTTTCCTCGGGCGTAACGCCGGCGTGTTTGCATGGCAACCGTCGACATCCCCGGTGTTCCTGTGAGTAATTGAGCACCGCCTTGCCGCTTTGTCCTCACGCTGCCCGTCAAGCGTAAAGTCAGGAAGCAAGCAGTGGAGCGTCAAGAGTTCATCGCAGAAGAGATCAAGAAACTGGAAGCAGCAGGCCTTGTCAGAGGAGTGCTCCATCCTATGTGGTTGGCCAATCCTGTAGTTGTGCGCAAGGCTAACGGAAAATGGAGGCTTTGTATCGACTTCACCGATGTCAATAAAGCTTGTATCCAAAGATCCATTTCCCTTGCCGCGCATCGACCAGATTGTTGACTCCACGGCTGGATGTGATTTGCTTTCGTTTCTTGATGTATTCAGGGTATCATCAGATCTTCATGGCAGAAGAGGATGAAGAGAAGACCGCATTCATCACCCCATGTGGCACATATTGCTTTGTGCGGATGCCTTTCGGTTTGAAGAATGCTGGTTCAACGTTTGCAAGAGTAGTCCATGACGCTTTTGAGCCGCAAATGCATAGAAATGTAGAAGCCTACATGGATGACATAGTGGTCAAGAGCAAGGACAAAGCAACTCTGGTCCAAGATTGGATGAGACCTTTGCAAATCTGCGCATAGATCAACCTCAAGCTCAACCCCGAGAAGTGCGTGTTTGGAGTCCCTTCCGCAAGCTTCTCGGGTTCTTCGTGTCTCAGCGGGGAATTGAAGCCAATCCCGACAAGATCAAGGCCATTGAGCAGATTGAAGCACCAAAGCGCGTCAAGGATGTACGAAGACTTGCCGGTTGCATAGCTGCTCTCAGCAGGTTTATCTCTAGATCTGCTGAACGCGCCCTGCCATTTTTCAAGGTTTAGAAAAAGGCAGGTCCAATGCAATGGACTCCCGAAGCGGAAGCTACGCTGCAGGACTTAAAGAGGTACTGCCCTCCACTCCAATACTTGTCGCACCTAAGTCATAAGAGAAGTTGTTGCTATATATAGCGGCAACCAATCAAGTGGTTAGTGCTGCGTTAGTAGCGGAGAGGGAGGCGGACGATGAGCCGCAACCATGGCAGACACATCCAACGACAAGCGTGGGGCTTCGCGGGCAAGCTCGTCCCGACAAGGACGAAATCTGCAGACGCAAGAGCAGATACATAAAAGGATGGTGCAGCGCCCCATTTACTTTGTCGGGCCCTTCTGCAGGGGGGGCTAGGTCAAGGTACTGCGTGTGCAGAAATTGCTTCTCGGCCTCCTCATGGCCTCGAGAAAGCTGCGCCATTACTTCCAAGCACATGAGATAACAGTTGTCACTCGCTTCCGAAGAGGATACTGCAGAATCCGTGTTTACGTGCAGGATTGTCGAGTGGGCACTGGAATTATCAAGCTTTGGCCTCAAGTTTCAAAGCACTTCAACTATCCAAAGCAGAGCATTGGCAGAGTTCATAGCGGAATGGACCCCAACGCAAGATGAAGAAATTCCAGAGACGAGCATTCTGGCCAAGGAAGCAAGCAAAGAGTGGCTGATGTACTTTGATGGTGTCTTCGCCGCAAGGCGCCGGTGCCGCGTGCGTCGCTTGTCGCACCCAATCGGAGAGCACCTCAAGTACGTAGTCCAGATGCACTTTCCCAAGGAGCAAGCAACAAACAATACTGCAGAGTATGAAGGTTTGCTTGCCGGTCACAGGATCGCAGTAGACCTTGGGATCAAGAAGCTCATTGTCAGGGGTGACTCGCAACTTGTCATCCGCCAAGTGAACAAAGATTATCAGAGTCCATTGATGGAAGCCTACGTTGATGAAGTGAGAAAGCTAGAAGAACACTTTGACGGCCTACAAATGGAACATGTTCCAAGAACTCAGAATGATATTGCTGATGGCCTGTCAAAGTGCACTGCACTTAAGTTGCCTGTGGAACCAGGGATTTTTGTGCTCAAACTAACTCAACCAACCGTAACACCATCAACTAGACAGAACAAGAAGAGGAAGTTGATTTCTGGTGACTATTTTCCGCAGAGCTTCTGCCGCCGCCACGAAGGTCCCCAAGATCGACACCATCAGAGCTAAGGAGCAGTCTGCTCCAACAAGACCTGTGGTTTGTTTCGCTGAAGCGACGCCCCGACAAGTTTTGCTCCGCAAGCTTGCTGGAACGTCAAGCTCGGGCCGAGCCACGTGTTCTTGCCGTGGAAGCCGATGTTCCCGCAGGCAGCACAGATGTGCCTTTAGTCCTTGTTGTCGAGCCGCAAGCTCCAAAGATGGGCGCAGCAGATTGTCCATTTCCTTGAGACAGAGAACTTCCCAAGAGCAAGAAGAAGCGGAAAGAGTAGCCCGGCGGTCAAGTATGTACCAGTTTGTCGGCAAAGACACTGCATGATGAAGGAGACTCAACGGTGTGAAATTGAAGTGTATTCAACGGGAAGACGGACAAAAGTTGTTGGCAGAGATACATGGAGGCATATGTGGTCACCACATTGGCGCCAGAGCACTTGCTTAAGAAAGCTTCCGCAAGAAGGTTTCTTTTGGCCGACAGCCCTCCGTGATGCAACCGCACAAGTAACCAAGTGTGAAGCGTGCTGGCCCATTCCAAGCAGATACATCAGCCCGACTCAAGCTCTCCAGACGATCCCTTTATCCCGCCATTTTTGGTCCGGGGCTCGACATCCTCGGCCCCTTCCCCGAAGCTGTCGGGGCTTTGAGTACTTGTACGTCGCAATCGACAAGTTCACAAAGTGGCCGGAAGTGGAAGCGGTGAGGAAGGTGACAAAGACAACAAGAAATCAAGTTCTTCGGTCGATTGTTTGCCGCTTTTGGAATCCCTAACAGGATCATCACCGACAACGGCACACAATTTACGAAGTCGCACCTTCATGCAAGACGTCCAGATCTTGGCGCCAAGGTCTGCTTTTGCTTCATTGCTCATCCGAGAAGCAACGGTCAAGCAGAGGACAATGCTTTGAAGTGCTGCGGCTCAAGACCGTAACTTTCGACAGGCTGCACAAGTGCGGAAGAAATCGGATCGAGGAGCTGCCGGTGGTTCTTTGGTCGATCAGACGACGCCAAATCGAGCCACCGCCGACACCTTTTGCTCTAGTCTATGGAGCAGCAGGCAGTTCTCCCCACGGAACTCAGATACGGATCGCCTCGAGTGCTCGCTATGATGAGCTCGAGCAAGAGCAGCTGCGACAAGATGACGCGCTGCCTTGAGGAAGATCGCCTTCAGTCCGCCAGACGAGCTGCTCGTTATCAAAGAAGCTTTGCGCCGCTACCATAGCCGCAGTTAGTGCCGAAGCCTCGAGGAAGGCGACCTTGTTCTTCGCGTTCAGTCCGCCAAGAATTCAAACAAGTTGACGCCGAAGTGGAAGGCCCTTGTCGGGTGAAACGAGTCACTAGGCTCGGCGCTGTCCGCCTTGAGACCGAAGATGGCATTCCGGTGAGCAACTCCTGGAACATTGAGCATCTTCGTAAGTTTTACTCAGAAGCGCTGTTGTCGGAACCTGTTCCGCAACCACCTTTTGTACAAGTCTTGCCGCTGTTGCATGTAATCCTTTGTACAAAGCCGGGCGCAGACCTGCATCAAGAAAGCTCATGTGTTGCGCACAACTTGTCAAATTCATGCTTTCATCATTTTATTGCATGTTTTGGCTAACACTTTGTGCAGCACCCACACCCGGTAAGCAATATCGAGCCGCTGGGCTCCATAACTTTATTTTCTTCTTTCTCTTTTCTCAAAGAAAGGAAGGCCCTCGCACAAGTTATCCAGGGGGAAGGAGAAGATAATACTATGGACCAAGCGTTGCTCGAGGAAGTTTCGCTTTATCGGGAAGCAAACGATGTAAAAGCTAAGTTGCCAAAGTTTGAGCAATCAGTTCTTAAATTTTTAAGTTATCTTCCTCGAACGATAATACTTTGTATGGAAAACCTGCGGCGGAGGAACCAACTCATGGCTAGTCGCGCCTTTACTTTGTTTCGAGTCCGCTCAACAACTTAAGTGAGCTGCAGCTAGTCGCGACAAGGTTGCTTGTCGGAGGCGGCATCGCCAAAGAAGGCTGCCGACGTTCGCACTCAGCCATTGTGGCAAAGGTGCCTGCACCGACAAGTTCCCTAAAAGCGAGGGGTAAAACGCATAAAGGAAGGAATCAAGTAAAGGAAATAACATTGCAATCATCGCCTAAGATACAGTTATATTACAAAATAAGCTTGTCGCAGATCTAATAAATTGTTCTAAACATGATCAGCAGACAAGGGAAAGATAAAATTGGCGGCCTAGTTCACGCGGGTCGCCATCAACCCGCTTGATCTTGCTCACCTTGTCCACAATGGGTGCGACAAGGGCTTTGAGCGCCTCCACATCGGCATCTGGCGGCAAGGATCTCGAGGACGCCTGCTGAGGTTGAGGCACGGATTGCGGAAGGCCACCTTCATCAACACCTTCCGGAGGGCTCCTACACAGATCCGGCGTGATTCTCGGCTAGCTGCTTTGGGACCTCTTCCCGAGTCGCTGGAGGCCCGCCACCACGCCTTGAAGAATAAGCTAAGCTTGGCGCTGGGTTGGAGGTGCTTGCCTGAGGAGTACCGAGATCCACCATCCCCAGCTCCATCACTCGTTGTGGATGGCGGCAAAGATATCCACAAGACCTTCGGTCTAGTGCTCCACATTCTCCCTCAAGGCGCCTGGGCGGCAACGGCCGCCACAGCTCCTCGTTGGCCTTGATCTGCTCCAACAGCGCACCTCCCGCCTCCTTGGCGCCTGGCCCAAATCCTCAAGGCTGTGAGTGGTCAGCTTCAGCTCAAGATCAGCCTTGGAATCCTTGGCAGCGTCGAGCTCCTTGCTTCTATCGGCGAGACGGCCCTGCAGCTCGCCAAGAGTGTAGGCGTCCTTCTCGCGCTCGTGCTTGAGCGCAGCAAGCTCCTCGCCGCTCTTATGGAGACTGGCCTCTAGTTGCGTCACCTTCGTCTCCAAATCTTTCTTGGCGGCCTCGGCGGCAGCAGCAGCATCCTTCGCTTCCTTAAGCGCCCCACCAAGTGACTACTCGCGCGCGGCAAGCTCTTCCTCGTGGCTGTCCAGGTTGACCTTCCGCTGCGCCAACTCGCTTTCTTGCGCAGATAGCTTCTCGGCAGCGAGCCTTTGCTGCTCCTCGACCTCAGCCTTCTCAAGGATGAAGGCTGTGCGCTCTTCAAAGAAAGTCGCCCCGCCTCCTCCGCTACGCTCCGGAGAGTTTCTTGGTTGGCGCCCGAGCTCTTCTGGCGCTTCTCCATGTTCCGCTCCCGCCTCGCGACAAGTGCTTCCGGACTCCAACTTGGCTTGTCGGGCGGTAGAGCGACAACAGCTTCTTCAAAGAGCTGCTCCTCCTCAGACTTCGCTGTTCCGCTGCTTGGCGCGTCCACAGCGTCGGCCAGCGGAGGCGAGCAGCTCTCGTCGAAGGTCCGTCGCCGACCGGCGCCTGAGCTCGACTCCCACGGGAGCTTGATGAAGACGCCGTCGCCCGGCCTTCGTGTAGGCGCCGGGCTGGGGCTCTTCGAACTGGCAGCTTAGGCGGGGGGAATCGGCGGTCGGTGTAGCGCTGGCGCCTCCTGCGGCCCTGTGGCCGCTGGCGATCGCCAGACCCCTCGCCAGCTTCTGCGGCGGCAGCCTCGGTGGCCTCTTCGCCGGCAGGCTCGTCAGCGCCGGTTTCTTCTTCCACGACGGCGGCTTACAATCGGTGTTGTTGCTGGCGTCCTCCTCGCCGGCGACCTCAGTCTCCATCGGCTCTGTGGCGGACAAAGAAAGAACGGTCAAACAAATGTTCAAAAAGAAAACAAGCCCAAGGGAAATTTTCGTGCAAGAGGATTACCTGCAATGGGATCTGCAGCCATGGTCTCGACCACTGGAGGATCACTGGTGCTGTCCCTTGCCGGAGTAGTCTCCCTTGTCGGGGACGCCTCCTTGTCGGAGAATCCTCCCTTGGCGGCGTAGTCAAGCAGATAGAATTTCGGGGTGGCCTCCGGCCCTCCCGATGAGGCTGCTCGCTTCCTACACAAACCAACGGTCGATATCAATGAAGAAGGAGCACCCATGCACACCTAACAAAGAAGGAGAAACCGCATACTTACTCTGGGGGCTATGCTGGGGGCTGCTCTGAGGAAGGGTTGCCGGGTCCGGCAAGGGGGTCTCAGACGCGCCTCCTGTTGCCACAGGTGGATCGTCCTCAACGATGACCACTGGGGTCTTGGCTCTCTTCGACGCTCTCTGGGCCAGCGTCCTGAAAAGGAAAGAGTTCAGAACGAAGCAAATCAGATTCAAGATGAAGCAACAAAATTGAAGAAATACAAGCACAATATTGAAGCTTACTCTTCTTCTTCCTCCTCGGAGCTGAGCGGAGAAATCAAACTCGGCTCGCCTCCGGGCGACGAGGCGGAGGAGTGGGCTCTCTTGGCCGCTTGGAGGCGCCGGCGGTGGCCTGGGAGGATCCCGCCCAGCTTGTCGCAGCAGAAGGTGCTTGCTGCAACATCGCTGTCATGCAGAGCTGGCTGCGCGGGCGCTGCGGGGTCAGGGGCCCGCTCGCCTTCGCCTCGCTCTCCGCCTTGCGAGACGCTTTGGCGGAGCCGGGTTCCGTTGCGGCACAAGCCGCTGGATGGTGGGGAAGCAGCGCCCTCGGCTGGTTCGCCTGGCTCGGCTCGGTTCGCAAGCTCTTCCTAACCGCGAACTCCTTCGCTGGCAAGGCTTGCCGCCTCGCTGCATCTGCCTCCTCCACGGTGTACCGAAGACACCAGCGGCGGCAGCTGCCGCCTCCTCCAACCATGTGGCAATGCGCACCATCTCTTCGCCGGTGGTGTCGCGGTGAGCTTCTTCGCTCGTCGGGCGGATCGGCATCTCTTCCAAGCTGTCGAAGAACCGCCAGACGATGTCGCCGGAAGGCTCTTGCCAGTTGGAACGATCCCATGGGAATCGCACAACGGCATCATGGCGCGGATGCGGTCGAGCGCAGAAGTTGTTGCACAATGGGACGACCCCCTCGGCAACCTAAACCACTCGGGTGATCGGGTCGTTCTTGAACAGCTCTAGCAAAGATCGCATCCAACTCCAAGACGGTGAAATTCCATTAAGGCCCGGGCGCAGCCTCATGATGTCCGCCATGCTTTGGAACTCCCAAGCAGGCCTCCTCCTCTCCCGCAAGGGAGCGCGGCGTGAAGCGAAATCTGCGCCAACCGCGCCTTACGGTGAGTCCGCAAGCCCGAGGCGCCAAACTGGTCACAGCTATCTTCAACCTAGCATCCTCCGGCGCCAAGTTGCTCCAATCGTTGCCACGCACTATTGGGGCTTGGCGACGGCAAAGGAAGGGCTGCGGTTCTCCTCACGATCCAACACCAATTGGCTCTCCACTCCTCCCACTTGCTGCGGAACTCTCCTTCCAGATAGGCCTCCTTCTTGCCGACTCGAGACCCAAGCAATCCCTCCGAAGCGGCTCCCTCTCTCAACGCTGGGCATGAAGAAGTGGCGGAAGAGGGCTACGTTGGGGTGGATCCCGACAAATTTTTCAAGAAGGTGTGCGAAAACTGCCATGGTCGTAACGGCGTTGGGGGTGAAATCAAGGAGGCGGAACCCGTAGGTGTTCATAATGTCGCAGAAGAATTAGAAAAGGCGGGCGAGCCCGCAATAGAAGAAAAGGGCAAAGAAAGGATACCCCTTGGGGCTAATTCAAGCGGTGGCGGGAGTACCTTCGGCGCGGATGCGCACGCTGCTCCGCCGACCGTAAGAGGTAGAAGCCCTCCTCATCTCCTTTGCGCCGAAATGGGGGAGAAGATGGCCCGCTCCTTCCAAAAGACAAATGAGCAGCTGCGCCTCGGCTGATTTCACGCCTTTCCCCTTGTCGGCTTTCGGAGCCATGGCGGAGGCGGTGGAGGAGACCGACGACATTGATGGCGTTGTGGCGGAAGGGGGCGGAGCGCTGCTCTCTTCGCACTGGAGAAGAAGGGGGGAGCGGCGGTGGTTTTCAAGACAAGACAGCAATGGCGAGATGGGCGACCTGCCCCTGTTTCCCCTGTTTATAAGGAGGGAGAGGGGGCGGACGTTCCGCTTTTCCTAATAAAGAAACCCCCACGACCTCGCCCACGATCTCTCACACGACGCCATGTTCGGTGCGTGCCGTTAGTGGGGGACGTGGTGGGTCCGGGGTGAGTTACTGGCGTGATCAAGGCCAAGGCAGACTGCAGCACTGCTTTTGGGCCCGGCCCGACAGAGCTCGGCACTGCAGCGTGCCCAAAGCCCGGGGCTCCTGTCGGTGTACTAGAGTAGGGGTACCCTAGTATCCCGAACTTGTGCACGGGCAGTTGCAGCACCCCGCGGCAAGGCTTGCCTGGTCGCCGCCAAGGTCCTTCGTGGTTCCTTTGGAGCCACTCAAGAACAAAGTATTTAACCAAGAAGGCCCCGGCAAGAGGAGCTTGCCGGGAAGGCCACTCAAGGCACGCAGAAGACAAGACCCCGGCAAGAGGAGCTTGCCGGGAAGGCTCGGAGAGCGACAAGCCTCCGGACGCGACAAGGATTCAGCCGGCAAAGGCACTTGCCGCGGCAGTAACCTTCTCTTCATCTCCGCTCCAGCTCATCCACTAACATGTCGCCATGGGACCATTCCATGCTGTGGCGTGTCAAGAAGAGGCTGTGCAGCCGGGAGCAGCGATAAGCGGGCGCCGACAAGCCTACCATCGTGGCAAACGGTGGCGCCCTGACGGTCCTCACAGACTTTGTTTAGGGCGCATGTGGACGGGCATTTAATGCTTTTGTCCCTTGCCGTCAGGGTTAGGTATATTGCACTATACACTGTACAAGTAGGTGTACCAACTACTGTTTTTCCATTTGTACCCTCATCTACGTTGCCACCTGTCGGAGACCCCTTGAGCATATAAAAGGAGGCCCATGCACAATGTAGAGGGGGTTCGGTCCGTTCGACTCATTCGAGACCAGAGACATTCGCGCTAGGTTTTGTAGCTCTCTGCGCTCCCTAGCAAGAACACAATACAATCGCATAAGCAAAGAGGAGTATTATCTCTCCGGAGAGCTCCGAAGCTGGGTAAAACTGCTCGTGTGCTTTGCCTCGATCCGCTCTTCGTGCGATCTCCGCCCCCCTCTGAACCAAAAGGGGCCTGGTCCGCCGACCCCATAGGTGTTCGTGGGTCCGATCAGCCTCCCCGACATCTTTGGCGTCTGCGCAATCTCCGCCCCCCTCCGAACCAAAAGGGGCCTGGTCCGCCGGCCCCATAGGTGTTCGTGGGTCCGATCAGCCTCCCCGACAATCCGCAACTATGAAAGAAGAATTAAGATAAATCTAACCATAGCATGAAACATATGGATCCAAATCAGCCCCTTATGAAGCAACGCATAAACTAGGGTTTAAGCTTCTGTCACTCTAGCAACCCATGCATCATCTACTTATTACTACCCAATGCCTTCTCCAAGGCCAAAATCATGGTGAAGTGTCATGTAGTTGATGTTCACATAACACCACTAGAGGAGAGACAACATACATCTCATCAAAATATCGAATGAATACCAAATTCACATGATTACTTATAACAAGACTTCTCCCATGTCCTCAGGAACAAACGTTCATAATCAGAGGATTATTAATTATCATTAAGGATCCAAACATATGATCTTCCTCCGAATAAACCAACTAGGATCAACTATAAGGAGTAATCAACACTTCTAGCAACCTACATGTATCTGAAGTTTTGAGACAAATATCGGATACAAGAGATGAACTAGGGCTTGAGAGGAGATGGTGCTGGTGAAGATGTTGATGGATATTGACCCCCTCTCGGTGAGAGGATCATTGATGATGAGGATGGCTTTGATTTCCCCCTCCCGGAGGGATGTTTCCCCGGCAGAACAGCTCCGCCGGAGCCCTAGATTGGTTCTTCCCAGGTTCCGCCTCGAGAAGGCGGCGCTTCGTCCCGAAATCTTCCTTCTTATTTTTTCAGGTCAAAACACACCATATAGCAGAAGATGGGCATCGGAGGCCTGCCAGGGGGCCCACAAGACTGAAGGGCGCGCTCTTGATGTCTACTATGCAAGTTTATTCTTGTAGACACGTGTTGGGCCTCCAAGCGCAGAGTTCTGTAGGATAGTAGCAATTTTCCCTCAAGTGGATGGCCTAAGGTTTATCAATCCATGAGAGGTGTAGGATGAAGATGGTCTCTCTGAAACGAGCCTGCAACCAAATACAAGAAATCTCTTGTGTCCCCAACACACCCAATACAATGGCAAATTGTATAGGTGCACTAGTTCGGCGAAGAGATGGTGATAAAAATGTAATATGGATGGTAGAAATATATTTTTATAATCTGAATAAATAAAAACAGCAAGGTAACAAATAGTAAACAGGCACAAAACGGTATTCCAATGCTTGAAAATGAGGCCTAGGGTCCGTACTTTCACTAGCGCAACCTCTCAACAATGCTAATATAATTGGATCATATAACCATCCCTCAGAGTGCAACGAAGAATCACTCCAAAGTTCCTATCTGGCGGAGAACATAAGAATAAATTGTTTGTAGGGTACGAAACCACCTCAAAGCTATTCTTTCCGTTCAATCTATTCAAGAGTCCGTACTGAAATAACACAAAGCTATTCTTTCCGTTCGATCTATCCTAGAGTTCATACTAAAATAACACCAAAGCAAATTCATATTCATAATACTCAATCCAACACAAAGAACTTCAAAGAGTGCCCCAAGATTTCTACCTAAGAAACAAAGACAAGAACGTGCATAAACCCCTATGCATAGGTTACCCCAATGTCACCTCGGGAATCCGCAAGTTGAGTGCCAAAACATATATCAAGTGAATCAATACGACACCCCATTGTCACCACGAGTATTCAATTGCAAGACATATATCAAGTGTTCTCAAATCCATAAAAGTATTCAATCTGATAACAACGAAATCTCAAAGGTAAAACTCAATTTCATCATAAGATAGAGAGGGGAAAACACCATATGATCTGACTATATTAATAAAGCCCGCGATACATCAAGATCATGACATCTCAAGAACACGAGAGAGATAGAGATTAAACACATAGCTACTAGTACAAACCCTCAGCCCCGAGGGTGGACTACTCCCTCCTCATTGTGGTGGTCGCCGGGATGATGAAGATGGCCATCGGTGATGATTCCCCCCTCCGGCAGGGTACCGGAATGGGTCTAGATTGGTTTTCGGTGGCTACAGAGCCTTGCGGCGGCAGAACTTTTGATCTAGGTTAGCCCCGAAGGGTTTTGGAATATTTGTGAATTTATAGGGTAAAGAGGGGGTGCAGGAGGCCACCGAGGTGGGCACAACCCACCTGGGCACGCCTGGACCTCAAGGCGCCTGGTGGGTTGTGCCTCTGGGCACCCCTGTGTGCTGCTCGGCCCATCTTGGGTGTTGGTCCATAAAAATCTCCGGCAAGTTTCATGGTGTTTGGAATCTGTTTGATATTGATTTCCGCATGATGTAAAAAAACAAGCAAAAACAACAAGCTGCACCTTTGGGCCTTTGGGTCAATAGGTTAGTCCCAAAAATGATATAAAGTTGCTATAAAATGATTGTAAAACATCCAAGAATGATAAAATAACATCATGAATACTTCATAAATTATAGATACGTTGGAGACGACAAGCATCTAAGCTTAATTCCTACTCGTCCTCGAGTAGGTAAATGATAAAAGAAATAATTTATGAAGTGTGAATGCTAGCAAAGTGCACATAACAACAATTCTTTCTTATAAAACTTCTCATATTATAGTAGAAGCCAATTCACATGTTAAGGTTCAAACAATAAACTCTCTTGAAACTCAACAACCTATGTTCTTAGTCACCAAGAAATTGTAGTTCAACTTATTCAACAGAGTTTAAGTAGGAGCTCCACATACTCAACCATCATATAGTCTTCTATGATTGCTAACACTCACCGCATACACATGAGCAAAACGTTTCAGCCAGACACATAGAAAGATAGGGGCTTATTGTTTTGCCTCCCAACGTATTCACCTCAAGGGTGATGTTAACAATAATAACTCATGCTACCCAGATTCAAGTGGACATATGTGCCTAGATCTTTTCTCACCACATGATGCTTGCCAAAAGAGAAAAATAAAAAGATATAGAGAGAAATACTTTGACTCTTTGCATAAAAGTTAATACTGAAAATTAAAAGATAGGCCCTTCGCAGAGGGAAGCAGAGGTTGCCATGCGCTTAATTGTTTGTATGCTCAACCCCTTAGTGCAAAAGAATGTCACGTTATATTGCCCCTTATGATAGCAACCTTTATTATGCAGTCCATCGCTTTTATTGCTTTGCCATCACAAGTTCGTACAATGTCAATTTTCTCTTACACTAAATGATCTAACAATTTTAGAAGCAATTTTTATTGCCTTATTGCACCAATGACAACTTACTTGAAGGATCTTGCTCAATCCTTAGGTAGGTATGGTGGAATCTAGAAGATAATATTTGGGTTTAAGGGTTTTTGGATGCACAAGTAGTATCTCTACTTAGTGCGGAATTTTTGGCTAGAAAAGATGTGGGGCAAGCACCATATGTTGAAGGATCTATGACAATATAACTTCTATGTGAATATGAACAAACATAAATCATTACGTTGTCTTCCTTGTCCAATGTCAACAATGTTGGCATATAATATTTTTATGGGGGCTCACAATCACAAAATATTTTCATCATAGTGTATTTGCATGTGAAAGTTCTCTTCCTTATACTAATTATTCGTGAATTGCTTGTATGACCAAAATTGTGATTGTCAAGCCTCAAAAGATTTCACTTTCTAAACCCAATGTGAAGCTACCACTAGGCATGATAAGATATCAACTTCATGACATTCAATTTATTCCACAATTTACTCATAGGATATATGTGAAGCACAAGAGCAATTCCAAAGAAAAGAGCTTTGTTGACGGGATGTGAATGCCACTTACTTAGCCTCCTTGGCAACTATTTGAGGACTCTATTTTATTTAAAAACTTTCAGATCTAAGTATTTTATTAAAACAGAAAGTAAAACAAAAATAACATGACATTCTAAGAATAGCACAACTCATGTGAAGAAGCAAAAACTTAGGCTCAACCGATACTAACCGATAATTGTTGAAGAAGAAAGGTGGGATGCCTACCGGGGCATCCCCAAGCTTAGAGGCTTGAGAGTTCTTGAAATATTATCTTCGGATGCCTTGGGCATCCCCAAACTTGAGCTTTGGTGTCTCCTTAATTCTTCTCATATCACAGTTTTCCTAAATCTCAAAAGCTTCATCCACACAAAACTCAACAAGAACTCGTGAGATAAGTTAGTATAAACTAATGCAAAAACCTTATCAATATCTACTGTAGAGAATCACTAGAATTATTATTCAACATTGCATACTAAATGCCTCTGCATATTTAATACTCCTATCCTCAAATAGATTCATTAAACAAGCAAGCATATGCAAACAATGCTAACATAATAGCAATCTGCAAAACAGTACAGTCTGTAAAGAATGCAAGAGTATCAATACTTATTCAACTCCAAAAATTATGAAATTCTACCACACTGTAGAAAATTTATCAGGTCTTATTATGCAAAAAGTGTCAACATTTTATCACATTCTGACTTTCCTCGGGAATTTTTGCAACATCAATAAACTTTCTGTTTTCAATCAGCAACATGTATACTTGCAAGATAAGCATGGCAAAGGCTATCAATGCCACTTTTATTGAAATAAAAGATGCAAAACATTATTCTAAATAATAGCAAGCAAATTCTTAACAAAATAAATTGACGCTCCAAGCAAAACACATATCATGTGACGAATGGAAACATAGCTCCAAGTGAGGTTACCGATAATGTTGGAGACGAAAGAGGGGATGCCTTCCGGGGCCTCCCCAAGCTTAGTTGTTTGGATCTTCCTTGGATATTAACTTGGGGTGCCTTGGGCATCCCCAAGCTTAGGGTCTTGTCACTCCTTATTCTCCTCATATCGATATCTCACCCAAAACTTGAAAACTTCAATCACACAAAACTTAACGGAACTTCGTGAGATAGGTTAGTATGATAAAGAGCAAACCATTTCACTTTGGTACTGTCAAAGACAAGATTCATAATTGTTTCCACACAATGCCTACTGTAGCATATCATTTCCACAATTTATATTGAGCAATATAAGCCATAGAAACTAGAAAGCCAAGCAAACTATGCATTGAAAACAGAATCTGCCGAAAACAGAACAGTCTGTAATGATCTGTACTCAAAACATACTTCTGCTACTCAAGAAATTATGAAAAAATTAGGACCACATGAGCAATTTGTACATTAAAATTCTGCAAAAGAATCAACTCAAAAGCACTATTCTGTTAAAAATGAGACTTATTTTCGTGAGCGTAGAAGTTTCTGTTTTCAGGAGGGTCAAATCAACTATCACCCAACATGATCCCAAAGGCTTTACTTGGCACTTTATTGAAACAAAAGAAATAAAACATGATTACTACAGTAGCTTAATCATGTTAACACATAAAAACAGTAGGTAAAAGTGTTGGGTTGTCTCCCAACAGGCGCTTCTCTTTAATGCCTTTTAAGCTAGGCATGATGATTTTAATGATGCTCACATAAAAGATAAGAATTGAAACACAAAGAGAGCATCATGAAGCATATGACAAGCACATTTAAGTCTAACCCACTTCCTATGCATAGGTATTTTGTGAGCAAACAACTTATGGGAACAAGAATCAACTAGCATAGGAAGGCAAAACAAGCAAAACATCAAGATTTTCAACACATAGAGAGGAAACTTGATATTATTGCAATACCTACAAGCATATATATGTTCCTTTCTCATAATAATTTTTAGTAGCATCATTAATGAATTCAACAATATAACTATCACTTAAAGCATTCTTTTCGTGCTTCACAAGCATAGAAATTTTATTACTCTCCACATAAGCAAATTTATTCTCATCAATAATTGGGAGCAAACTCAACAAAATAACTCTCTTGTGATTGGAAATTAAAATCATGATGACAAGTTTCATGTTTATAATTATTCAATATAGCATACATGTCATCACCATAATCATCATATATAGGAACTTTGTTGTTATAATCAATTGCAACCTCCTCCAAAATAGTGGATTCATCATTAAATAAAGTCACGACCTCTCCTAATACACTTTCATCAATATAATCATCATAAATAGGGGGCATGCAATCATCATAATAAATTTTATCATCAAAACTTGGGGGACTAAAGATATCATCTTCATCAAACATAGCATCCCGAAGCTTATGGCTTTGCATATCATTAGCATCATGGATATTCAAAGAATTCATG
Organism: Aegilops bicornis; assembly: GCA_021605145.1. Lineage (NCBI taxonomy): Eukaryota > Viridiplantae > Streptophyta > Magnoliopsida > Poales > Poaceae > Aegilops > Aegilops bicornis. The sequence continues at coordinate 552,010,216 of CM038671.1, read as the reverse complement.
CTCATCATTCAAATATTTTGTGCCAAACATTTTATTGACTTCTTCTTCTAAGAATTGAGCACAATTTTCTGAACCATCATTTTCAAGAAAGATATTATAAAGATGATCAATAATATGATGCAACCTCAATTCCATTTTTATGTAGTTTCCTTTTATAAACCAAACTAGTGATAAGAAAAGAAACTAAAAGATTCAATTGCAAGATCTAAATATGTACCTTCATCCACTTACCTCCCCGACAATAGCGCCAGAAAAGAGCTTGATGTCTACTACGCAACTTTATTCTTGTAGACAGGTGTTGGGCCTCCAAGCGCATAGTTTTGTAGGACAGTAGAAATTTTCCCTCAAGTGGATGACCTAAGGTTTATCAATCCATGAGAGGTGTAGGATGAAGATGGTCTCTCTCAAACGAGCCTACAACCACATACAAGAAATCTCTTGTGTCCCCAACACACCCAATACAATGGCAAATTGTATAGGTGCACTAGTTCGGCGAAGAGATGGTGATAAAAGTGTAATATGGATGGTAGAAATATATTTTATAATCTGAATAAATAAAAACAGCAAGGTAACAAATAGTAAACGGGCACAAAAATAGTATTGCAATGTGTCGTGGTTTTGTCACGGCAGATGTCCTAGTGAAAGGACTTTGTCGTGGAGCCATCACGACGGGTTAGCTTAAAGGGGTTAAAGCGGACAAAGGACGCAGAGAGTTTATACTGGTTCGGCCCCTTATGGTGAAGGTAAAAGCCTACAATCCAGTTGTTGTGGAATTGCTGGGGTTTCGATGACCAGGGAGCGAATCCGCTTTGCCTAGTTCTCGAGTTGTTGTTTGTTGTCCCTAAACCGCCGCCGGGTCGTCCCCTTATATACGTGGGTTGACGCCCGTTGGTTTACAGGATCCTGAGGCCGGCTCATAAACGTGTCCAGTCCGGTCTATGCTCTTTCTATCTTACAACACAAGTTACACATTATTGTCGGTTTACGTCTACAGGCCTTAACCCGCCTTTGGGCCATGGGCCTCCATAAAGCGCCATCGTCTTCATCTCCTTGGGCTTCAAATACAGATAACTTGTCATGGGGGTAACCCGGCCTCTCCTGGCCGGTTTACGCCCAGTAGTAATATCCCCAACATTAGGCCCCGGATTGATTTGAACTGGTTCATGTCAATCTTCAATAATTAAGAGAATTTCTTCTTCAGCACTTTCGCATAAATCTTGTAAACCACCCTGACGTCATCTTCCAGTATCATGATAAACCACCATGACGTCATCTGTTATTAATAATTGCATAAAAATCACCTTCATTAATGTGCATCCAACAATCGAGGCGACAGCTCCGCCACATATCCAGCTTTTGGGCTCCTCGATTTCCGCGCCTGTCACTTATCCATTCACCTTATAAATAAAGCAGAGGGGTCCTCTTCTTTTTTTTCCTTCGTGCCCCTTCACTTTGTCCTCTTCCTCGCAACGCCCGACCATTGGAGCTCCGCTGCCACCGTCGACCTTCGCTTTCGCCCCAACGTTGGCCGCTACATCAACCTGACCGTACCAGAGAAATGCGGCGCTCCTCCGCTGCTCCGTCAGCTTCAGTAAGTTCCTCCTTTCCTTGCTTTAGATCCACCATTAGGGTTTCGGTGTTCATCAGAGTTCATCAGAGCTTCAGCGTCGTTCTTCCCTGTTCTTCTTAGTAGCATCATTAGCTAGTTTGGATCTGATTACTTCTTGTGCGGCGTAGCCATAGTCCCATTTTTCCTCATTAGAACATCTCCGTTATAGAGGAAAACTCATCTAAAATTGATGAACTGCTTAAGCACCTGAAGTTTAGGTCTGAATATACTCTAGCTTTCGGTCATACTACAGATCTGAAATTATCATGCCAACTTGTGAAACTTGTTTTTCCCCCACTTAAGTATTTTTAGATCTGTACCTTTCATACCAATATAGGCGGTTTATCTTTTTGAAAAATGATAATCCGGTAGGTACCATTAGTCCCCTCTTAAACCGCCAATTCATTTATATCTGCACCTTCTCCATTGTTAGACTCCGGTTTAGTAATATGAAACTCCGGTTTAACAATATGCATATACCTCTGTGTCTGCTTATCTTGCATTGCTATATGCTTGTCCCTTATAAATCTTAAACCGGAAATAACTATGTTTCAGCTTTCCATTGAAATGGCCAAACAAGTTTATGAGTGCAACTGGGTTCCTTCCCGGGTTACGGAAGCACATCTAGAGGGATGTGTCGCCACTGGCGCTTTAGCGAAGAAAGAAGTTATCCAGTGGAGGGTTCCTGGTCCGGAGAATCCTCCTGAACCTAAGGACGGAGAAGTAGTCATTTTTGTTGACCATCTGGGTCGAGGCTTTAGTCCTCCCAGTTCAAAAAATTTCCGAGACATGCTTGCCAACTTCCAACTCCACCCTCAGGACATCGGCCCAAATTCTGTATCCAACATCTGCCATTTCCAAGTCTTTTGTGAGGCTTATCTTCAAGAGGAACCCACAGTTGAATGTTTTAGGGGTTTCTTCTATTTAAACCGTCCCACAGAGTTCACAGATGGACCCAATACTGAACTCGGTGGAATGGCGATTCAAAAGAGGAAGGATGTCAGCTTTCCTCACGCAAGCTTCACAGTCACCCCAAGGAGTGGAACCAGACTTGGTTTTATTGCAAAGGCACATCTCCAAGTGATGAAAAATCCTTTGCCGGGTTACCGCCCTCACCGTCTTAGCAATACACATCCCTTTCCTCAGAGGTTAACTGCAAAGGAAAGGTCCAACTATGCTCCACAACTATCAAAGCTCAGAGCCTTTATGGCGAACAATTTGAGAGGTGTTGATTTTGCTCACTGTTGGATAACTTGGAGCATTTTTCCCTTAAGCCGACGCCCCGGTTTAATGTGTGAATACACCGGGAGTTTGAAAGACCCTCAATGACATGTTGATATTCAGCTAACAGAGGCTAAAGTTACTGAGGCTATGAAGAAAATACTGAATGAACCGGAGGCTGTCTGTAGCCAGACCGGATTAAGTCTTTCTGCGCTTCCAACAAACCGCCAACTGTAAGGATCACATAACATTTTGCTCTAACTTGCTTCTTTCAAATATTCTCAAAATTTTTGTCCATTTTTAACAGGGCGATGATCCGTTCTGGAAGAAAAAACCACATGATAAACCGGCCAAGACACCTCATCCCAAGACCAAGGTTGTTAAAAAAACCTGCCAAGAAAAGGACCACTGCATCTTCCGAGCCAAATGCTGATGCTGTCTTGGCTAATCCGGAATCAGAGGTAGAACTTGATTCTCTTGGTTCATTTTTCATACACCTCATTGACTATGACTATTATCAGGACGACGCTGAAGGCAGCCAAGCTGAGGATGTAGAGGTAATTATTCTTTCCTCCGGTTCAGATCCTCTGCCAACCCACAGACAATCCGTCAAGCAAACCGGAAAGTAAAATTTTCTCACCCCTTGCTCACTTGGACCCCAACTTTCTTTTGAAGAAGCAAGAACACTAAGCCCGTCAGACAACTCCCAAGACAACAAGCTGTAGTTACCTCAGCCGGTTTACCAAACACTCTAGTTCAGAAACATCGATCAGAGGTCTCTTATACTCTTGACACTTCTTGCCCCAAGGCGAGTTGTTTCCGGTAGCCTCTTAATCCGTCTGATTCGAATTATCAGGGAACACCTCTCTCATCCTCTGGCGAGTCAACAACCACACAGCTTCCAACCCTCAAGACAGTTCCTGGGTGAGTCATACCTTTACATTTAGTTTCAATGCTTTACGCTTTACACAATGTATTGACCTTTATATTTGTTCTTCTCAGTGCCAAACCGAGACCCAGCAAGAAAGCTCGATTAAACAAACTATCAGACAATAATGTGGTTATTGAAACGGAGAAAACCCCAGATCCAGTAGAGACCAATGCTGACGCTCTGCTTGATGATCCGCCTCCACAAGATTATGACTTCGTTGTTGAACAAGTAGAAGTAGACACCAAAGGTCACACTGACAAGCCGACTAGTACGGCTCGCACGGATGATAAAGCGGCTAGTCCAGCTAAGGTTGCTGATAAACTGTCCACTCCAGTGAAGGCTACTAATGATAAAGAAGACGACATTATGATTACTGGCGTCAGCCACACCGCTCCTGGTAACCCGGACGCTTTATCCAAGCATAGCACCAAGGATGAGCTTTCCGCTATGGGCAAGGGTAAATGGAACACTAATTTGTCCAGCTACGCCCATCTTAAAGCCCAAGACATTCACTCTGGCTTCTTGAACCGTCTGTATACTACTAGCCGCGACTATGAAGCCGGTTTAGTAAATCTGATGAAGGAGTGATATGAGGTAACCACACAACTGTTTCTCTTATGTCCACTTTCCAATGTCAACTTCAGTAGCCCCCAAGGGCCGGTTTATGATGTTAATCTAAACCGGGACTTTGTACTATTTTAACTTTGCATGATTAGCCTCCAGGGACCGGGTTATCTCTTTAAGATGAACCAGTACTTTAGAATTGTCATATTGTATCTTTCGCTGGTATAGTCCCCAAGGGCCAGTTTAACTTATGAAGATGAACCGGGACTTTAGAAGAATACCCATACCTTTTACTTTGAGCAAACATACATTAGCTTCCAAGTGCCAAGTGTAATACTTGTATTGCGCCTGGGACTTGTAGAAATTTCTGACAACAAGCAAATAGGCGTTAGCCCCCAAGTATCATGTGCATAACTTGTTATGTGCTTGATACTTCAAATATGTACTGGGAACTCATGATATGTCTGTCTTTATAGGCTGAGCTGAGCAAGAAGGAAACTCAAATCTCTGATCCGCAAGAAAACATCAAGTCCCATCAAGCTAAAACCTCTAAGGCAAAAGATGAGCTGACCAGTGCCCTAGCCACCATGGAAAAACTGAAGGAGAGTTTCAACAAGGAACGAGTGGATTGGGACACAGAAAAATCCGCATTGCAAAAAAGAGCCGAAGACGCAGTAACAACTCTTAAACCGGTGGTAGAAGAGTCGATCGGTGTGTAAAGCGGCAAGTCCATGCCATATTTGCCTTTGTGCTTTCGGTAAATATCTTTGCTGTAAATTTTATCATATCATCCCAAGTATTGCCGGTTTACTGATGTTTGTAATGATACAGGAACTCGCATTAGCCATCTGGGCTCTGATGTGCAGAAGAAGTTGAAGGCTGCCTATAATCTGATAGAGCAATTATATACCGGTGCACAACGGATCATTTGTGCTGCTTCTCACAACAAGCCACAACCAACCTTAATCAAGGAGACTTTAGAGAGGTTGTCAATTCTACCTACCCGGGTAGAAGAACTGAAAAGATCTGCTGCGAGAGCTGGTGCTCTGACCACGCTAACCCGGGCAAAAGCGTGGGTGCCCGATCTTGATCCGGAAGATGTCAGTAAAGGCTATCCGAGCTTAAAAGAAGACGGATCAGAATTTGGCAATGATGACCTCCAAGCCATAAACCGGGAAGTACGTCCACTGGCTTGCCAATTAGCTGAAGAAGCTGATCTTTCACATTATCAGGCGAGTTATGACGTCAACAACAAACGGGTTGCTGCACCAACTCCTGAGGTTCAAAATCTCATACCACCAATTTGAAAGCACACCTATGCCCCAACATTGAACCGTCCACCCTTATAAGCAATGAAGCTGTGTTCCAAGCCCTAACTGAGATCGACTGGGCAACTGTTGACTTCCTGCCGCTGGGTAGAGATGAGGAAGATGAACCGGTGCAAGATGATCCGCAATCATAATCTGGCGGCCGGGTTAGCCTTCTGCGAATCGCAATACTTGCTGAAAAAACAATTATTCTTTTGGGCACTGAAACGCCTTGTAATAGGCTAGCTCAAACACTTGGTCTGTTATGCCTTCGTGCATATTTATTTTGCCAAATACTTGTTAATTTTCCATGCTTAAGATATATAACACTCATAATCCATAGCTGCTCCTGCATACAAGAAGTTGAAAGTGTCCTGGCGGTTTACCGCCGGACGGGTCATGATGCCCAAGTATATAGCCACGGTTTATAACCAAGGCTGTAATAAGATGATCAAATATGAAAATAAATGATACCCGTGAGGGTGATAACCCCCATCTTGAGTAATGATAACTCCTTTCATATTGTGCCGGTTTATGGTAAAACCGTATCGGGTTGTGACAAACACCAGATTAACCATTCATAATACTAGCGACTTATAGTCAAAACCAGACCGGGTTAAGAAACACCGGTTATAAGTAATCACGTACTAACAACTTGTAGTTGATAGTCGGTCCGGGTTAATGATCGCCCGTTTACCGAAAACATCATAAATCTCATCAAAGGAGAAAAACTTTGGCAAATAAAATCATAAAAACTTGCAGTCGAGGCTTTTCATGGGATGCCAGGCCCCAAATTCGAGGCTTTTCAAGGGCTGCCAGGCCACTGAGTTAAACCATTTTACAAAGCCTTTTAAGATGGACCTATATCTTTAACCAATCGTCGTTTTAACTTGACAAGTTCAGGGTCTTATGAGATTGACTTGTCAAAGTTCAACGGGTCATACCAGGTTTACCTGGACGGAGTGACTTACTTAAAAAGGCAGGCTAACCTGGGGTTTTAGGTGTATACACTAGGCTTCCAAGCCATGGCTTGATAGCCTATTACAAGTGTAGATTCTTTGTTCATTGCGATAGCAAAGAATCCCCAAGCAATTTTTTGAGCTATGCTCAGTGGGTGCCTATGTTTGTGTTGTTCTTTTGCAACACTCTCTTTGGCCCCTAAATAGTTTTCTGGCGTAGCTATGGTTCGAACATGACCAAGCCCCCAAGTGATTTTTATGGTGGCCTTGCGCTGATCAAGAGGTGTAGCTATGGTTCGAGTACGACCAAGCCCCCAAGTGATTTTTCTTTATATAAAGCTTTATAAGCTGAATCAAGGGGTAAACCGGACGCTGCTTTATAAACAGAAGCCCCCATGTAACCACACATGATGTAAAAAACAACAGATACTCCGCTTTAGCTGAGGCTCCGGTTTATTATATTGATCATAATATATACATTGTCATAACTATGTACATGAGCAAAGCCTGTGGCTTAAGTATAGTAAGGCTGAAGATGAGCGATATTCCAGGGCCTGTGGGTCTCCTCCTCTGATTTACGTGAGTCTTTGTGCTCTCGAACATCTATAAGGTAGTATGATTCATTATGCAGATTCTTGCTGACCACAAAGGGTCCTTCCCATGGTGGGGATAACTTGTGCATATCCATCTGATCCTGTATGAGTCAGAGCACCATATCGCCTTCTTGAAAAGTTCTGGTTCTAACCCGACGGCTATGATAACGAGACAGATCTTGCTGATAAATCGCCGAATGGGCTGCTGCAATGTCATGCTCCTCATCTAACAGGTCAAGTGCTTCTTGTCGTGCCTTCTCATTGTCAGCTTGAACATACGCCGCCACACGAGGTGAGTCATGACGGATGTCACTAGGGAGAACCGCCTCCGCTCCATAAACCATGAAAAAAGGCGTGTAACCCGTCGATCTGTTGGGTGTGGTATTGATGCTCCATAACACAGAAGGTAGCTCCTCTACCCAACAACCCGGCGTCTGTTGCAAAGGAACCATAAGCCGGGGCTTGATGCCTCTCAAGATCTCTTGATTGGCCCTCTCCGCTTGATCATTGGACTGGGGGTGAGCCACTGATGATATGTCAAGTCGGATGTGCTCACGTTGACAGAACTCCTTCATAACACCTTTTGACAGATTGGTGCCATTATCTGTTATAATGCTGTGTGGAAAACCAAACCGGAAAATCACCTTCTTGATGAATTGAACCGCCGTAGCTGCATCACACTTACTGACTGGCTCTGCCTCCACCCACTTTGTGAACTTATCAACCGCCACCAAAGGTGGGTCTTCTTGTCCTTGGATCTCTTAAAGGGCCCAACCATATCCAGCCCCCAAGTTGAAAACGGCCAAGTGATTGGAATCATCCTCAATTCTTGGGCCAAAACATGGGCTCGACGTGAAAATTTCTGACAACCGTCGCACTTTTTCACCAAGTCTTCTGCATCAGCATGAGCCGTCAGCCAATAGAAGCCATGATGAAAAGCTTTAGCCACCAGGGATTTTGAACCGGTGTGATGACCACAATCTCCTTCATGAATCTCCCGCAGAATCTCGCGGCCTTCCTCAGGAGATACGCACCGCTGAAACGCCCCTGTCACACTGCAATGATGTAACTCTCCATTGACAATAGTCATGGACTTGGACCGCCGGATTATCTACCTGGCCAAGGTTTCATCCTCCGGTAACTCGCCCCGATTCATATATGCCAAGTACGGGACCGTCCAATCTGGGATGATGTGAAGTGCCGCCACCAACTGAGCCTCCGGGTCGGGAACAGCCAAATCCTCTTCTGTTGGGAGCTTGACCGACAGTTTATGTAGCACATCGAGAAAGACGTTGGGTGGAACCAGTTTACGTTGAGAACCCAGGCGACTTAAAGCGTCCGCCGCTTCATTCTTCCGCCGGTCCACATGATCGACCTGATAACCTTTGAAGTGACCTGCAACAATATCCACCTCTCGACGATATGCTGCCATGAGTGGGTCCTTGGAATCCCAAGTACCAGACACTTGTTGAGCCACCAGGTCCGAGTCATCGAAGCACTTAACTGGGCTTAAATTCATCTCCTTAGCCATCCGAAGACCGTGGAGTAAAACCTCATATTTCAGCTGCATTGTTAGTGCAAGGGAACATTAAACGGAGAACATAACAAAACTTATCACCTCATGGGGAAGTTAATACGACTCCAGCCCCCGAGCCCTCCAATTGCCTGGACACATCAAAGTGAATAGTCCAATAAGTATTATCCTGCTTCTCTTCTGGTGCATGTAACTCTGTCCAGTCATTGATGAAATCCACCAATGCTTGGGACTTGATCGCCGTCCGAGGCATATACTTTAACCCGTGAGGCCCAAGCTCAATAGCCCACTTGGAAATTCGGCCAGTCGCTTCCCTATTCTGGATTATATCCCCCAAAGGAGGAGAGCTGACCACAGTGATTGGGTGACCCTGGAAATATTGCTTAAGCTTCCGAATCACCATAAAAACTCCATACACCAGCTTCTGCCAATGCGGGTACCTTTGCTTGGACTCAATAAGTACCTGACGGATGTAATAAACCGACCGTTGAACCGGATACTTCTTTCCAGCCTCCTTGCGCTCCACCACAATAGCCACGCTAACAGCCCGGGCATTAGCAGCCACATATAACAACAAGGGCTCTTTATCGACAGCAGCAGCAAGGACCGGCGGATTAGCCAGCTGCCGCTTTAGATCCTCAAATGCTTCGTTGGCAGCGTCGCTCCAGACGAAGTTATCTGTCTTTTTCAGCATCTAGTACAGAGGAATGGCCTTCTCCCCAAGGCGACTGATAAACCGGCATAAAGCTGTAATCCGGCCTGCCAGGCGTTGGACATCATTGATACACTTCGGTTTGGCCAAGGAAGTAATAGCCTTGATCTTCTCCGGATTAGCTTCAATGCCCCTATTAGATACTAGAAAGCCCAAGAGTTTGCCAGCCGGTACACCAAAGACACACTTGGCCGGATTAAGCATAATTTTATAAATCCGGAGGTTATCAAAGGTCTCCTTCAAGTCATCTATCAGTGTCCCCCCCTTTCCGGATTTCACCACAATATCATCCACATAGGCATGAACATTCCGGCCGATCTGATTATGAAGACAATTCTACACACAGTGCTATTAAGTCACCTGGGCACTTTTGAGACCGAAAGGCATAGATACATAGCAGAAGGCTCCAAAACGAGTTATAAACGCTATCTTCTCCTGGTCCTTCACTGCCATATTGATCTGATGGTAACCAGAATATGCATCCAAAAAGCTCAAATGCTCACAACCCGCCGTAGCAACAATGATTTGATCAATACGAGGGACATCAAAAGGATCTGTCGGACAAGCCTTCAAATCTGTGTAACCCACACACATACGCCAAATGCCGTTCTTTTTTAGCACCAGCACCGGATTCGCCAACCATTCAGGATGAAATACTTCAACGATGAACCCAGCCGCCAAGAGCCTGGCCACCTCCTCACCAATCGCCTTACACCTTTCTTCATTGAACCGGTGAAGGAACTGCTTGACCGGTTTATACTTGGGATCAACATTAAGAGTGTGCTCAACGAGTTCTCTCGGTACACCTGGCATGTCAGAAGGCTTCTTCCATGCGAAGATGTCCCGATTCTCACGGATGGACTCGATGAGTGCGCTTTCCTATTTCGGATCCAAGTTAGCGCTGATGATAAACTGCTTGGATGAATCTCCAGGAACAAAATCAACAAGCTTGGTCTCATCGGCCGATTTAAACTTCAACGCCGGATCGTTCTCTATAGTTGGCTCTTCAACAAAGTCATATCTGCCGGATCAACATTGTCCTTGTAGAACTTCAACTCTTCTGCTGCACAAACCGACTCAGCATAAGCCGCATTACCCTCTTCACATTCCAAAGCGATCTTACGGCTTCCGTGTACTGTGATGGTTCCCTTGTGACCCGGCATCTTGAGCTGTAGATAAACATAACAGGGCCTTGCCATGAACTTAGCATAAGCCGGCCGTCCAAACAGATCATGATATGGGCTCTTGATTTTCACCACCTCAAAGGTCAATGTTTCTGATCTTGAATCATGCTCATCACCAAAAGCAACCTCCAGAGCTATCTTATCAACTGGATACGCCGATTTACCAGGTACCACACCATGGAAGACCGTGTTGGACGGTTTAAGATTTTTATATGTTAATCCCATGTGATGGAAGGTTTCATAATAAAGGATATTGATACTACTCCCCCCATCCATGAGTACCTTGGTGAACTTATAACCTCCAACCTGAGGTGCCGCCACCAATGCCAGATGACCCGGATTATCAACCCGAGGTGGATGATCCTCTCGACTCCACACAATGGGCTGTTCAGACCAGCGTAAGTAACGGGGCACCGCCGGTTCAACAGAGTTCACTGCCCTTTTGTGCAGCTTTTGATCACGCTTGCACATGCTCGTGGTGAAGACATGGTACTGTCCACTATTCAACAGCTTCGGGTTGCTCTGATAACCCGACTGCTGCTGTTGCTGCTGACTCCCCTGAGGATTATAACCACCTTGGTTGCCTTGATTGCCTTGATTGCCATGTCCGCCTTGATTACCATGAAATCCTAAACCGGAACTGCCTCCACCGTAACCCAGCCCATGAGATCCGGGGCCTGAACCGCCGCCCTGTCCATGATCATACCGAAAAAATCTGAATTTTTGAACTCCTGCATAATATAACAATCCTTCCAGAGGTGCGTGGCCGGCATATCCCGCGACCCGTGTTTCGGGCAAGGCTGGTTTAACAGGTGAGACATGCGCTCTGGATTGGGACTTGGTATTCCACCATGCTGGGACAGTTTACCCTTACGACAGTGGCCCTTGTCCTGCGCGTTGGTGTTAGCCACAAAATCTAAAATGTTATCCGCTTTACGCTTACCGCTGTTTCCATGACCCGCCGGGTTATGTTGCTGCCCTTTGGTGCTGCCGCTCTTCTTTCCCTTCCCTGTCTTGTCATCATCAGATTCGGGATCCTTGGTACTATCAGAATCGGCATACTTCACCAAGGCTGCCATAAGCGTCCCCATGTCGTTGCAGTGACGTTTGAGCCGTCCTAATTTCAACTTCAGAGGTGTAAACCGGCAATTGCCTTCCAATGTTAAAACTGCGGTATCAGCGTTGATGCGGTCTGGTGAATGCAAAATTTCCGAAACCTAGTGCACCCAATGGGTCCTTGATTCTCCTTCCTCCTGGACATGGGCAGCTAGGTCCACAATTGGCATGGGCTGCTTGCACGTGTCTTTGAAATTTTGAATAAACCGGGCCCTCAACTCGGCCCATGACTCAATGGAGTTAGCTAGCAAGTTTCTCAACCAAGTGCGAGTTGTTCCTTCCAATATCATGGTGAAGTACTTGGCGCACGCCACATCATCCACATCCAGCATCTCCAGCGCCATCTCATAACTTTCGACCCATGACTCGGGGGCTAAATCGGCAGTATAATTAGGCACCTTACGTGGGCCCTTGAAATCCTTAGGCAGCCGCACATTGCGCAGCGCTGGGACAAGACATGGCACCCCCAAAGAGCTGGAAGTAACCCCTGGTTCCAATGATGTGGTTGGACAAACCGGATTAAGTAGGCGGGCTTCATGTTGCGCCGCTAACTCGACCTCTCGACATGCCCTAGCATGATCTACCACATCCTGAGCATCACCACCGCCACCCGCTGGGTTATGGCCACGGGGTGGATTACGGTCTCGCGCACTGCTGGATATGGCCGGTTCATCCATATGCCTGCTGTAACTCCAACTCGGGCATGGAGTAGAATGGATCCTTTTGCGACTATACGCATAAGCCTACTGCTGAGTCAAAGCTGTCTGAAGGAGCTCCCTAGCCCATCGCGTCTCGACCGCTACTGGGGACTCGCCTTCGACCGGGAGAGCCGCCAGTCGTGAAGCGGTAGCGACAATGTTATCCATCGGGTTAGAGTAATGACCCGGTGGTGTTGGGACGTGCTGTGATGGAACATTGTTCTGACGTGGCGGATCGGGCTTGACGCTTGGTGAGCCGGGCGCCCCGTTGTGTGCTTCCACTACAAAAAATACACTTCCGTGATGATACGTGTTTGTCACAAAGAGGTCGCGTTTTTGTCATGCATGTACATCCATGACGATTTTATGATAGAATCAAGATAGTCATACATGTGCGTCAGAGAAGTGTTCCATGACATTACCAAAATTATCATCACGGAAGTGTCCACTTCCATGATGATAAATCGCCCAGCGTCCGCGAAGTGCTTTCGTCAAGGGTGACCGACACGTGGCATCCACCGTAACATAACGCCGTTAAGCTATTGGGTCGGGTTTTGGATCCGATAACCCGTTAACAGCCCCGACCAATGGGGATTTTCCACGTGTAAAATCATCATTGGCTGGAGGAAACACGTGTTGGCTCATCGTTGGGACAGGATGTCATCCACTCATTGGACGGAAGGCGCATATGATACGTCGACACGTGGCATGGCCCAACAGAGGCGCATTCCTGTGAAAAGGCCGGCCCGTTTGACTTGGTCAAAAGGTGGCGGGCCGGCCCATGGAAGCCTGTTAACGGCCTGTTCACATATAGCCCATTTACAGCCCGCTAACCCAAGGCCCGTTACGCCCTATCGAATTAGGCCCAAGAGCGTCATCCGGGCCATCCAATACGATTCCAGCCATTTTCACTTCGGCATATGTGTGGCCCATGACGTCTTTTCGCCCATATGAGGCCCTATGTAACTCTTGGCCTATTAATCGCCTGGTGAACCGGCCCGTAATGAACAGTGTATTACTTTACACCCATTAAAGGTCCATGGTGTAACTGGCCCGTAATGAACAGTGTATCACTTTATACCCATTAACGGCCCGTTATTCGTTGGGCCATTTCCAGCCCATGTTATCTTTTGGCCTTCTCAGAGCCCATTTATTCTTGGGCTCATTTCCAGCATTCGTTTACTTACGGCCCGTTATCGCTATTTTACGCCAGGGCCAAATTCAGCCCGTGGTTACAGTCAGCCCGTTTGTGGTCCGTTAATATGTTGGGACGTTTTCATAGCGTCATCAAATACGGCCTATTAACGATGGCCCGTTATGGTCGGCCCATGAATGGACGATTCCAACTCTAGCCCGTTTACGGCCATAATGTGGTCTGTTTCGCCCATGTTTGGCCAATCGATCATACGGCACGTATAAGGATCATTGATGATACGGCCCGCAGAAGGCCCATTGTTTCTACGGCCCATAGAAGGCCCATTGTTTCTATGGCCTGTAGAAGGCCCACTGTTTCTACGACCAGTAGGAGGCCCAGTGTCACTACATTAAATATTAGCCCATGGTTATTGTGGCCTAGTTTTAAAAAAATAGGTTATTGCAGCCACTAGCTAACCGCGGAAAAAGAACTGCAATGACTATAAGAAAACAAATAAACAAGACAACAAGCAAATAAATAAGCAAGCAACTAACGCTAGGCTATCACGGCTATTACACATATTACATCCACTGGGCATCAAGGTTCGCCACCAGTGCAAATATAGGGAACAAAGCAGCATATCATATACACTGGTTGTCAAAGTTGGCGACCAGTGCAAATAAACGACATAGCAATACAAATCTAGAACTAAAACCACTTCAGAAGATCTCATGAAATAATATCCTGGGTACCCATAATGCTGGCAAGATGCTTAGCAAGCTTATTAACTTTCTCTAGTTTGGCGCTTAAATCCTCCAGCGCTTGTTGTTGCACTAGAAAATATGCATCTGAATTCTGCAGGGACTTCCTCAGTCCTTCACCTTCCTGTCGCAACACATCTGATCGATGTCTTTCAACTTGAAGTTGAGACTCAAGAAGACGAACTGATTCAGGCAGCGAGTTCAAAGAGCTTGTGCCAGCAGTAGTGGCTGAACTTTCGAACACTACATCAAGACAGGACTTTTGGGTTCCCTCACCGTCGCCAAGATAGTTTTATCAGCTTTCTTGGAGACCAACAGGGATGTCTCACTATCTTGAACCTTATCGGCATTACTTCCTTTACCATTGGATAACGCGGCATCGTTTCTCCAATATTTTGTCCGCATTCTAAAAGAGAAACAAGCAGACACGCCACATGTTTACTATGTTGTATATGAAACTCATTTTGGTAAATGAGTTCAGTAGTAAAGTGGATAGGATAACAGCATGAAACAAACATATATCTATGTACCATGGTCACTTTATGGTCTATATCATTCTAGTTTTTGTTGCCAAATCAAGATAGAGACACAGTTCAAATAATATTCGTTCAAGACAAAGCAGAATAGATAGAATATAAGTGTGGGTAACTATAGGGCAATAAAAACACTTGTAATGTGCATGACATGAGAACATAACTGTTTATTCAATTGAAACTGAAATCAACATAGAGCAGGTTACAACAAAGAAACCAGTTAAAGAAACAGGTTTAAAACATACCTGCTATGCCATTGGAGTTTCAATTCCATCCTTCAAATTTGAAAATAGTTGGTATGAGTAAATACAATAATGCAAGAGCAAAGGAGTATGAACCATAGCTACAGAACCTAACCTGAGAACAAATCTTCTTCTCCTTCAAGCGTTGAGTTGGGATTCGGAGTGGTGGTCCTCGTGCTTTGGGCAATGCAGTTCCCTTACTAACTGCTCGTGTTTGGGTGCTCTGTGGTGGAGACGGTCTTTGTGTCAACTGGAACTGGGTTACTATCTGCCGGGGTTGGGGTTAGAAGGGGTGTAGCTGGTTCTCTGTCCCACTGGGTAGGGGTACAATCTCCGAGAGTCTGGGTTATGTGTGGTGGATATGGTCCTTAGGCAAGTACAACTGTGGTTCTATCTGCATCAACGGGTAGCACTATCTTTTCTGAAGACCGTGTTGTTACTCCCTTAGATACTGCCATCACACTCTCTAATTCAAATGGCTGATAAACAAGAAAAGTAATTGAAAGTATAGACATTGTATGATAGACAGGTGCAATGGATAGTGGGGAATAAAAGAGGGCATGAAATAATTCATATTTATGTTGTCTAACCAAACAGGATAGCATGACACAATTTCACATATATGATGGCTAACTAAACAGGATAGCATGACACAATTTCACATTATGATGGCTAACTAAAAAAGATGGAAAGACATAGTTCAAAATATGAGACTATGTAAACAAGATGACATGACATAACTATATAATGTGTTTATTAAATAGGTTGGCATGCCATAATTCACATACATTCACAGATAGAATGCCATAATTCAAAATATGATGATGTAAACACTAAACAGGATGAGATGATATAACTATATGATGTCATTATTAAATGGGTTGCCATGCCATAATTCAGATAGATGATGTGTATGTACTATGTAAACATGATGGCATGATATAATTCAAATATATGATTTATATAGTAAGCAAGTAAGCAGATGGCAATCCATATATGATGTAAAAACTAAGCAATGCAAGACAACATGCATGACATGGGTAACCCTGCCAAGTTTGAGCATAGACCTCAGGGGGGAATAGAACTGGTCATCAGTCTCTGAATCCTCCTCTGATGAGCTCTCTATAACCAGCAAGATGTTTGCTTCAGCAGGTAGCATTGTCTGCTCTGAATACCTTGTTTTCACTCTAGATACTTCCATCACCGCTTGAAATGGCTGATGCACAGGAAGAGTAGTTGAATATACAAACGTTGTTGACAAATGGAACACGTAATACAAAAAAATGATAGCATGATATAATTCACATACATGATGATTGGCTAAACATCATGGCATTGCATAATTCACATATATAATGCCTTCGCAACAAGATAGCATTGTATAATTCACATATATGATGTCTTGCAACAAGATGGCAATGCATAATTCATATATATGGTAATTAGACACTAAACATGTGTCATTCACACAAAGCATGTCTAAACTAATCAAATGACATAGCAATGCGAGACACCATACACACGATATGAGCAACATAACCCTGCCAAGTTAGAGCTTACACCTGGGGGGGGATAGGACTGGTCATCTGTCTCTGAATCCTCCTCTGAGGAGCTATCTATAACCAGCAAGATATGCGCTTCGTCAGATAGCATAGTCTGCTCTGAAGACCTTGTTTTCACTCTAGAATTTGCCATCACCGTGTCAAATGGATGATGCACACGAAGAGCAGTTGAATGTACTAACATTGTTGACAAATGTAATATGTAACAAAAAAGGATGGCCTGATATAATTTACATATAAGATGACTGGCTAAGGTGATGGCATTGCAAAATTCACATATATGATGCCTGGCTAAACAAGATGGCGTTGCATAATTCACATAAACGATGAATAAACTAAACAGATGGCATTCGCACAAAGGATGTCTAAACTAAGTAGATGACATATTTGATGTATAAAGTAAGCAATGCAAGACACCATATGCATGATATAACCAACATCAAGATGCCAAGTTAGAGCGAAGACCTCGTGGGGTAAATAGGAGTTGTCTTCTCCTTCGAATCCCCTCGTAATGTATATGTTCCTCTCGACACAATCCAAAATGCGTGGAGGGGGCTGCCTTTGTGCCTACCATGGAGCTTATCGTCAGATGAAATTTTATTGCCACACAAGGCCTGCTCTCTTTGCTCTACATGTTCAGTTCCATTGTTTACAATAACTGTCATGCATAGGAATAAAACATAGTGAGATTATGTAAGGAGTGCATGCAGAAATCCAGAGTGATGGTAGCAACTCGTGGATAGACCCAAAACCAATAATAGGTGCGGATAATGGCTTCAGTTAAAAAATACAGATAATGGCTTCTTTACTGTTTGGTTCCCACCCAACATGAAACTCATAGTAGACACCGGAGATTAACCAGATAGTAGATAGATATTATTGATAACGGCCCCGATATGTACCCCACAACCATTTAAAAACTCAAGTTTGACCATTAGTTCGGAGTCGACTCGTAGTCTAATCGGTGAATGTGACGATAAAGTAGCATGTAATATTAAGCGATGCATAACGAAGCGGACACGAAGAGTGCGACCTCTCTTGCGGACCCGTAGTCCTCGAGGTCATTTGCTCGGTTGATGATGGTAATGCAGTTTTAATGGCTGCCGGCTGGGAAGAAGATCTCGAGGCGGCGAAAAGATCTGGAGGCCGGATCCTGTGTCTTGGACCCTTCTGTTGTTGGAGCAGCTGAGCTGGGGTGGACGATGGAGCAGCAGGAGCGGGACAAACCACTCAAGGTTTTGTTTGACAACTATCTATAAGAGAAGTAATTCTGTATGGGATCGTTTGAATTGGAGGATTCCAACAATGCAGGGATAGGAAATAGACAGGAATAGGATAGGAATGCACGTGCAAAACAAGGAATTTAAAAACACAGGATTTACGCTAACTGGGTGTTTGATTCACAACAATTGGAAGATCACGGGATGCAAAGAAGCATGGTGAGATTAAGTCAAACCACAAGAAAATGTACGGTTATAATGCTATTATGCTACTATCTCTTAGTCTTGTGCTTCATGAATAGGAATTTGAAAAGGAGGACAAGTGAAAATTAAAATTCCTACATTTTTTCTTTCAAGCAGACACTAAAGGAACAAATTCGTGTGCTCAGTGGACAATATACATAACATGTAGAGTAAAAAAGAGATGCAATAAGTGTACAACCTCTTTGGCGAAGCCATGTCGATCTCAGCGTGATTGGGTTGGCCGGTGAGGATGCTCCGGCTGACTTTTGCTTGTCGGAGGAGGGGAAGAAGATCTTAGGCGCCCGGACATGGAGCCCGAGGTACTGCTTCCGCCGTGATGGAGGGTTTTGTCGTTGGAGCAGCTCCGGTGAGTTGTACGACGCCAAGGCTGAAGCAGGACAAGAGAGACAACGAACAACGTTAACCTGAGTGGAATTCTAATAGCATCTCCAATACATGACGTAAAATACATAACCACAAAGTGCTAGATGTAAAATACATCATCCGCCCATCTCTGAACTTAATCGTTAAACTGAACTTAATCGTCGAAAAGTGAACTTAATCGTCAAACTGAACTTAACTGTCAAACTGAATTTTGCCGTCGAACCGAACGCACTAGCAAGGTGAGGCTACACGTCGGTCGACTGACTTTTTCATCTCTGGTCAGTCGATTTTGCAGCCGTTGGATACGAAATCAAGGGCCTGCGGTTCATCTTCAACCTCCACTCCCCTGAGCCGCCAACCACCACCGGCCAAACAGCAGCCCCCCGCCGCCCGCGACCGGCGGTGCGCCGCCCCGCCCGCCCTGAAAACACTCCCCACCGCCGGTCCACCGCCGCCCCGACCATCCCTCTAGGCCACCCCCGTGCCGAGCTTTTTCTCCGGCGATTCCCACGCCACCGCCCCGCCAACGCCCCGCCACTGCCGGCAACCACCGCCCCCATCCTGATCCCTAAGATAGATAGTGGGGTACCTCTCCGGCGAGCCCCCCTCCCCGCTGCAGCTGGTTCTTCCTTCACCCCGGCGAGCCCCCCCCCCCCACCCCTTGAAAATCGACTGACCCAAAAGTCGATTCAGTCGACTGAAGTGTAGCTAAATCGGAGCAGCATCGCAAGCAAGATCAAGAGCGAGAGCAGCAGCGCGAGAAAGAGCAAGAGCAGACCAGGCAGGGGACCGAGAGCAAGAGCAGAGCAGCAGCGCGAGCGAGAGCTAAAGCAGCAGCAGCTCCTACTGATGTGGACGTCGCCGTCGAGGGAGCGACGCCGTGGAGGAAGTGGCCGGCGACGCCGCCGTGGATGTTACCGCGTCGTGTCGGCTCGGGACCGAGCGCCAGCAGCACCGTGAGATCGAATCAAGAAGAAAATGCGGCGATTAGTGTACAACCTCTTTGGTGGCGCTGATTAGGCCGCAGCTTCACCCGAGGAAACAGTGATGATGATGCTCTTCCGATGGTGCAGGTGAAGACGGCGGTGTGGGAATGGAGGTGGCGCGAAAGACGAGGGGAATGTCAGGGAAGCTCCTTGGAGGTGGAGGACGGGGTGGCTGAACCGGCGGGACGATGAGATCGACAACGGACCCTCATCCGGTACGGTGGATGGGGGACGTCGAGGTGTTCTTGTGGACGATGTCGTCGGGAAGAGGCTCCGGCTGGGTGGCGGACGGAGCAGGGTGTGGGGTTTCGTCGCGGGTTTTCGCGGCCTCGTTGTTTGAATGGGTGGGCGGATGGGATGGCAGTGGGGAACCATGGCTTAGAGACGCGCTTGTCCGAAATGTGGGGTAAGTTACGAAAGTACCCCCACCGATTTGAGGCGGTTCTTTCGGTTCAGGGGTACCACGGGCATTTCGCGTGTCGGGATTTCACAGGAGGTGGGAGTTTTCGCGCGCGTTGTAATTTCGGAATAGCAAGGCGCGGGTTGAGATGGAGGGAGTTGTCGGAGCACAACGAGACAAAGATATATCTTAAATATTTCGGGCTAACAAGGCGCGGGTTGAAATTTCCGGACAAGCCTAACGTGTACTGTACCAAATCAATGCGCACTACAAATGTCATTCAAAACTTAAAATTCATGTTATGTTCAATTAAAATATTTCGCTACGTGTATAATGCATGCAACATACTACTCAAATGAACATTTTAGTGCATTCCAAACGTATATACTACCGCTTCAATATGAACTAAATTTGAATTCTTTCTCTATTTGAATAAGATCTACAGTAATGATTGTTGGGAAGTCAAAGCATTTTAATTCCTTTCTCTGTTTTAATAAGATCTACAATCATCATTATTGTCAAGTTAAACCATCGTTTGTGTATTATCTTCACAACGCACCACATGATTAATCTCGAGTTACATATGAACTATGTGTACTATATGAACTCGAACTAGATTTTTTGAATCCACTTTATTTTGATTTCAAATCACATTACATTTCTAGCTCTAGATAGATCTTCATAATCTAAACCATGTCTCATATGTATAATGTGTTTATCAGATTATGTATGGTGCCCCGCCCCCTACGCCTACAAGTATTTAGATGTGAGTTGCAAACACCACACATTACCACAAATTCAAATAAAATGTGAGAATGTTCGATATATAGTATTGTTTAGATTGTTCGATATTTAGTTGTAAGCTGCAAACGCCACACATTATAACAAATTCAAATAAAATGTGAGATTGTTTTATATATAGTATGGTTTAGATTGTTCGACATTTAGCTGTGAGTTGCAAACGCCATGCATTATCACATTATGGTAAAACATGTGCACAACACGTGTATCACCTCTATATTCATGCATGCAATGTTTAAAACACTATGATCTCCTATTCAAATATATGAATCCGCTTTCATATCAAATTATGATCTTTGTTAGTCTCTTACACCCACACAGTCCTCTAACCTTCGTAGCTACCACTAACTTTCTCTCGTGCATGCACACGCCCTCCTCGCCCTCCCCCTCCCTCGGCATTCTATCCACCGGGCACATTTATTTTTTTCTTTAGGTCGTTCTCCCAGAGTCTCCACAACTCCTTTCCAACACACACCGATCGATAAACCTCTCCAGCGATGCCTGCCTACAACATACACACAAACCTTCAATCTCCTCCTTTATGTGTCCTTGCCTCGTGTCTCTCATACGGCCTGTAAACTCTCGCCCCTCTTTTCGTCGATCTCACAACCGCACACTCCTCTCCCTATCTAGCTAGTAGTTGGGCCTCTCGCACCACCTCGTAGCTCCATTCTCTCTGTCTATCCGTCTTGTTGGGCCTTATTTGCCTCTAACAAATGGACGTACACCGACCGATCTCTCGCTATACATATAGCTAGCTAGGTCCTTATAACTCGTTTTTAACCACACGTCAATCGATCTACCTCATTAGTTGTGTCTCTCCCTTCCTCCGACAAACAACAATTGATCTACCGATCTAGTTAGGTTTTCTTACCAAACACATGGTTCCCCTTCATCATCCATGGATGCGTCCCACAGATCTATCACGCATGAGCACACACATAAACACATCCCCACTCTTATTGATAACATTGCAGTTCCACCCTCAGTTTGTCTAGTAGGCCTCTCCCACCATCTTCAAGAAGCAACTCCATCACCCATCTAGCACTCTACCCCTCTCCCTCCCTCTCCCTCCCTGTCTCTCTCTCCTCTCTCTCTCTCTCTCTCTCTGTCCCATCATATTTCCCGTCCTTCAGTTATGTATGGGTGTCGACCGATCTCCCTCAAGACATAGCTAGGTCTCTCCTTCTCAACACATATACGAGTCGTTCTACCTCTATAGTTAGGCCTCTGCCTATCCCTCCCCCCACCCCTCCCCCCCACACACACCGATACATCGAGCGCTCTAGTCATGTCTCCCTGTCACACACAAACTTGACATGTGCCCTCTAACATTCCGGTAGGCCAGTCGCCCTATATCTTTGACTTGCACACACACACACACACAATTTCGATGGCTCTCTTCATCGATCTCGCACCCACCCACTTGATCCTCGCTTCGACTCTATCGATATCTATGACCCCTCCCTCTCTTCTCGTGGATTGTCCGACCCTCTATGTATGATATGGATAGGCCTCCATTTCACACACATTGCATGCAAAATTTTGTTTGAGATGTCATCGACACATATTCCCACAAAAATTCACAAAATCAACCCCCACCCCACCCCCACCCCAAAACAAAAAAACACTCACGAACGCAGTTTGTATCTCTCACACACACCCACGTAGGTGGGGGACGTGCACAAAGAGAAGAGGTGCATGCACGGTGCACGATTCTGCCTCTTTCCCAACCACACCTGCGGGTACACGGTGGAGCTCATTTCTGTCTGAAAAAAGGCAGCCCACGTGGTAATTTGGCACGTGTCTTGGTTGTCCACTTGGTGGAGGGAGGATCGTCTACCACGGGTGAACAAACAAATTGCGACTTGACGTGTTATGTTAAAAAAAGAGGCAAACCATGTGGGGCCTACCTTAGAGGCAAGGCTCTATACGCTGGAGTACTTTTGATGTGTCCCGTCAACTCGCAGAATGAGGAGAAGCTTCCTTAGTACGACGTCTCCCCCGCCCACGGGCGCGGTGGCTCGCAGGATGAGGTGAAGCTTGCTCCGCCTTGCGCCCGCTCCCTCGCCCATGCGTGCGGTGGCTGACAGGACGAGGAGAAAAATTTACTACTCCCTCCCTTTACTCCTCGTCCCTACTACCTTGGTTATAGAGATTATATCATATTATTTGGAATATATATGTCCTTTAGTAGATTTCAATATGAACTACTAGTACATACTCCAAACACTGATGTATATAGACGTATTTTAGAGTGTAGATTCACTCATTTTGCTCTGTATGTAGCACTCTCCCTCGCCTCGACCTCGCCCATGTGGTGGACGTGCATCAATTCATTCGGTCTCATATAGCCGTAACGATATATATTGCACTACCATTATTGCTCGACTTCCCGAAGAGGCGTAGAGCTAATCGCAAGGTTAATATTTTGGAGATGCCAAGCGCAAGGTTATAGGAGAACGAGTAGTAGGTGCCGCGTCATTTATAAATAAAGTTTTTTTCTTCAGTGGCACGTACGCAATATGATAGGTTCATATGGAGAGAAAAGGAAACCGCTCCACTATATATGTAGTCAGGACGGGCCAGCCTACACGGTTGCTTGCTAGGGTTGCTCTCTTCACACTCTCTCGCACAAAACGACTATGGCCACATCTCTAACATTCCAACGGATCACGTCCAATTGGGGAAGGGGTGGATGCTTAGTGTAGATGCGGTGGCCGTCGCCGACGGCGAAAACCCACTGTCGGCACGTCCCGATCAGGGGTCCCCGCTGTTCTCTCTCACAAAGCAGGTGAGGTTGCCTTCGTCCCTTGCTCACTGCCGCGACGTGGGCAGTTGCCGCCTCCCACCGCCCTCCTCAAGGTTGAGCTACGCCCCTCAGGTACAACTCCCTTTACAACCAGCTTGCACCATCGCTCGGCTGCCCACATCACTCCCTGTGGATATTTCTCTACTTCTTTGCCCCGCATATACCTCTACTGGCTTCTATGTACTATATCTGTGATGAGTTTATGTCTCATCAACTAGTCCCAGTAATCTTATTCTAATCACGCTTCTTCAATTTCTTTGCCACAGGGATGCTCATCTCGATTTTGGTGAAACTGTATAAAATGATCCGATGGTCAAAAGGTTGCAAACTTCATTTATTAGGAAGCTCGAACGTTGCCAGAAAATTGGAGCCTGGTCAGGGTTCACGGTTCAAGGGCTAGGGACCGCATGGATCGTTTTTTTCTTTAGCTGCCTCTGTTCCAAAATAAGTGTCAACTTTAGTAGTAGTACAACTTTGTACTAAAGTTTGCACAAAGTTGAGACACTTATTTTTGAACGGAGGAGTACATATTTGCTATGATCTGTCAATCATTGAGATGCAATAGCATGCATGTTAGTCTCCTTTGTATTTGATGAAATGTTGCAACAGGTAACCTTGGACGCAAGATACATGTAATGTAAGTGGAAGCCTCATAGCATTGTACACATTTATCTCATTGATAAATTACAAAGACGTACTATACTAGTACTTCCTCCGTTCCTAAATATAAGTCTTTGTAGAGATTTCACCATGAACCACATGCGGATGTATATAGGTGCATTTTAAGTGTAGATTCATTCATTTTGTTCCGTATGTAGTGGAATCTCTACAAAGACTTATCTACGAGTAATAGCTAGCCCCCACTAGTAGGAATTCTCTATCCTCTCCTTGAGCCACATCATCAAAATTGATGTAGCCGTTAGATGAAGTAAATCAGTCCATAATAGCCGTCTGATCTAGACGTTGAGAGGCTCCGCACTAAGCCACGTGCAAGCATGCAGAAATACCGTGGCACATGCATGTGAGTGGGTTTTAAATCACATAAACATGTCTGCATGCAAGCATGAACCGGTAGCATGCATGTAAGTGCGCTTTTAAGTCCCATTAACATGTCAAAAAGAAAAATATAATCCCATTATGCAGTAGGAGTTGGCTGATCTTTTTTCCTTACATGGGATGATCTAAATGATGATGGGAGTTTATTTAGTTTGGCTACCACATTTGTCATGCGGTTATAAAGTTTTTTTTAGTTCTATGAAATCGATAATTTTGCGCAGAGAGATATACCGCTGTTCCGCGACAACGTTGGGGGACTCAGCTAGTTATATTTAGGAACGGAGGGAGTACTATGTAAAGAGTTAGGTGTCGCACGGTGATAGTGTGAGGTGGGCCATGTAATCACTGAGCCTGCGTGTTTTCACTGCTCTTGCACGCCTCCGCTGTAAGAATGGAGAAAATTGTAATCTAGTAGTAGTACCTCCTTTCACCGAAAGCGTGGGACATCCAGCAGTCCTACCACCTTAGTAATAAAGACCAATGAGCCATCAAATCGCATAGACCCAGCAGTAAGTTGGACGGACGAAGCAACCATCACTCTTGCGCTAGTGAGAGGTCGCGTCCGCTCTGCCCGGGCATGAATGCGGCACCGATTCTTTGGAGCGGCGCTGACCGTTTCGGGCGGGAAGCGCGTGCGGGCGATGGAGGGGCTTTGGGTGGGCCAGGCTGGTCAGGAGCGGGCGTGGCAGCTGTCCGCATGTCCCTGCCGGACACACCCGGAAACGAGAGGATGCACCGACTCTCGCGGCTAAAATCGTACACTACACAACATCTCTCTGTAGGAGTAGGTCGATCTGTCGCTCTCTCTAACACACACATGCTGTTAAACACACACACACACACACACGCACGCACGCACCTTGGTCCCGTTGCACCTTCTAACGTGACTTATTACACCTAGACAGAGGGAGTAGTAAGTATACGTGATATGGTGGCACACTGACTTAAGTCGAATACAAGTGCCCAAAATTTGTGTGCATGTTATAATAAGTATTCACTTAAAATAGTACGTGAGCGAACAGAGGGATCAATTGGACAGTGTTCCCGAGTAGTAGCGAGATGTGTGAGGTAAGATACACCGCTGGCGCTTTTAATTTTTCTTATTAATTTGTTTGTTTCACCCTCTGACTGGTGGGACCCAACGTACTACATGGAAAGAGGTAAGATGACTAAGGCTGCATTATTTCTGCACCACTGTGGATAGTCTTACCACCAAAGCCACATGACACGATTATGATTGAAATCCCAATGACTCCCACACACACACACAAAACACGACATGCTTGTCACACGAACGCAGGAATGTATAAAAGGTTATTGCCCTCTCGTTGAACATAACGGAAGTGTTGTGTAGCTGGTTAGCCTGTTCGCTCATCAAACTTGAGGTCTCGGGTTCGATAACTACACTTGAGCATAATTTGTGCCAGGAGGATTCTTTAACTGGTCAAAATGTTTTCTAGGGTTTGCACGCTTCACACACTCTCTCCAGTATATATATACACGATGGAGCCTCAACGCTTGTAGTTGCTCTCTTCACACTCTCTCGCCCTCTCCCGCTGGAGCCTCAGCGCTTGTAGTTGCTCTCTTCACACTCTCTCGCCCTCTCCGGGTCTAAACAAGAATTTGTTGGCCTCTCTCTCCCCTCACTGCTGCTCAAAGAGTCGGCAGGATCCGTCCGTCGGGAAGGGACGGAGGCTTAACGCTGTCTCCATCGGCGAGGGACTACCGGCGCAGCTGTTCACTTTCCACCCAGCGGCGGCGCGGGAGGGCCTCCGACCCCTTCTTCTTCGCCATTGTCACGTCGCCCACCGAACCACGCCCCAATAACCTTAAGGTATAATTTACTTACTCCACATGCATTGCTATAGCTGCATGTATACCATGAATCTAGGACGTGGTTCAAAGAGGAAAGGAGTAGGGGAAAGTAGTGGGAAAAGTTGTATATAGCATGAATCTAGGACGTGGTTCAAAGAGGAAATGAAGGGGGTAAGTTGTATAGCATGAATCTAAGATGTGGTTCAAAGAGGAAAGGAATGGGGGAAAGTAGTGGGGAAGTTGTATCACATAAATCTAGGACGTGGTTCAAAGAGGAAAGGAAGGGGCAAAAGTACTAGTTCAAAAAGGAAAGGAAGGGACAAAGAAATTTGTAGAGTTTGAGCAGGACTAGATTTGTTGCGCTCACATAGGGAAAGGTGTCTAAAGATAACAAAACTGGGACCAACACAAATATGCTCCTTGGTTGTTTGTTCTTTGTTGCAACAGACTGTGCATGACCACAGTACATCGATAGATGCACATGGTGCTGGTGCGTCCACTGTCCCGTGCAACTCATTAGCTGTTGTTAATCTAAGGCCCTGTTTGGTTAAAAACTCCCTAGTCCCTACCTGCTTGGTTCCAGGGACTAAACATGGACTAGAGGTTATTAAATGACATGGTAAAAGACCATGTTACCTCTAGTAATGAACTAATAGAGACAAGGTGCGATGCGTGGCAGGGGCAACTGTTGGAAAAAGTCCCAAAAAGACTCCCTCGGGGTCTTCTTTCTTTAGTCCCAAATGCCCACTTTTAGTCCCTAAAAGTCCCTCCTGTTTGGTTTAGATGGGACTGACACGGAGTTTTTTTAGTCCCTACACTAAAATGTCCCTGTAAACAAACACCCTCTAATAATGCCGCTGGAAAATTGATGCAATGCCACAATTAAAAGCAAATTACATGTTTAACGAATTTTATTGTTTATATAATCTCTATGTTAATATTAATCAATGCCACCGTTTGAGAAATGCTACTGTCTTGCTTTCTTTCCCATTTAGATAAGGTAGATGCTTCTTTTTGTTGGCTTCTGTGTCATCCACCGTTATTGACCACTAATTGTTTCCTTTGCACCTTTGTGTAAACAGGTTATCTACTTCACCTCGTTGCCATTGTGACCTTTTGTTGCACTGCACAAAACACTTTTGTTTTAAGAGTGTTTTGTGCAGTTCAACAAAAATGTCACACCGACAACGTTGCTTGATTACTTGATCTAAGTGGAACTGCACAAGAGGAGATCTTACTTCCTATCCGTTAAGGCGAATTTGGTTCAGATCTTCTTCTTGTGAGTTGTTTGAATTCCGCATCATGGGAGGTCAGTACTAGCCTTCTTTCACATGATTCTGCAGTGTGCTTTCATATGTTGTGCTACTAGTACAATAATGTTGCTTAATTTTAGTGAACTGCACAAATGGAGACAAGACTTCCAATTTGTATGTGCACCGTAATATCCCTTGAGGTAAGATTAGGATATTTCACAACTGCTGGCCTGTATTTTGCCACTTTCATCAGAAAATTAAGTTTAGTACTATACTTGTGCTCCCTAATTGACATGCCAAATCTTACATTGAAGGTGAAGCTTGTCTGTTATTGAACCAAGTGATGAAGGGGAAGAATAAGCGGAAGAAAAACAAAAATCAACTCCCGGTGCTGTAATGAAGCATCTTAATTTATTGCTATGGCTGGAACGAGCAATTGTTTTGCCACTGATTTGATGCCACTATTAATTTAATATGTAATTATCTCTACTTGTGTAAACAGGGATCTTCTTTGAAGATACCATATATTTTAGTGGAACTGCACAAGAAGATGTTGGAAACATTAAACTAATCGAGGAGTATATAGTAAGCATGGCCACCACCGTAGATAGCAACAGATGGTTCCTGAAGTGCTTCATCTGTATGCTCTACACAATAAGCCTCGACAAAGGTTGGTACTCGCCCACTGATTTCATCCATATGATTGAGCTTTGTCATCTCTATTGGTGTTGTGCTACTGTTTAGATAATGTCATAAAAAAGTGGTATTGTCCTTGAGAAGTGCTTCATCTATGCTATTTTAAATATTTCCTTTCCTTTTTTTCGAGCAAACAGGGATGCTAGCATTTAGTAGTCCTCTTGTCTTTGCACAACAAGATCATCTTCCTCTGAAGAAGAATATGGAGTACGTGAAGTGACTAGTTCCGATTATGCTGTGATGAAGAAGCCCTGTCTATCTTCTCATCAGAAGGAGCAGTTGAAGGATGGTTACATTACTCCCCACAAGACCAAACTAACTTCAGCTCAGAAGGACTGACAAATCTCCATTTTTGTGCTGTGATGCGTAAGTACAATGTTGTTCTAGGATTCTTTCTGGTGAGTTCCACTTTTCTAAAAGTGTGCTCTACATGGACCATGTATGTGCCTGTTGAAACTGTCAATTCATAGTACAGTTTTCTTTATACTAATCACTTTTTTGTATTTGTGCAAACAGGGGTGCTCAGCTTGATTTCAATTGGAACTACACAAAATGTTCATGAATACATCGAATCATTCATTTCCACCACAAGAAAGGAGGTGCCGATAAGTTCAAGGCGTTGCAACATATCAGGGCGAAATCATACAAGCTACGCGCGAATTTGGTTTATTTTGGTGGAACTGCACAAAAAGAACAATTGGTTTATTTAGCACGAGGTGCCATGTCAATGTTTGAACTAATGGCAAATCCTGCCCATTCCACAATCGTAGGCATTTGATATTTTGGAATGGGACAACCTTGTCAAATTTTGCTCATTGATTTTAGCAAGACATGCGTTTGATATTTTCAAATGGGACGCCCTTTGTTGTCAGCAGCGTCAATCAATTTTTTCTTTATTCTTTAGTTGTGAAGTAAATATTGCCTCTGACATGTGAGTCAGTGAGATGCATAATCATCGATTGTTTTGAATGTTCTCTATGAATTGCCAGGCCTGTGTGTTTGATTGCAATGTATAGAAACGCTAAAAAGCTACTCAAACTCTTTTTACTCCTTCTGTTCCTTTTTACTTCGCACATTGTGAAAGTGCATACTATTTTGTATAAGATTGGTCAATGTAGAGATACTTTGATCAGAGATGTAACTTGTATGCGTACTAGAAAGGACCGAGGAGTACATGTGAAATCGCTGCAAACAAGGTGATCACCACAGGAATAATGATAGTACGTATTGTTTTGCATGTTCATCCAATGCCAGTGATACAGGAATTCGAACTAATCAAAATAAATTCATTCATACATGGTCGGATTTCATATAAACATGCCGGATTTCATTACATTTCATACATTCTTCAACTAAAAAGGGGTGCGCTGGAGGTATAATTAATTAACCGAAGCTACCCACCTGTGTCCCGCTGAGCCGAACAGAAGCTTCCGTGACTTAACTACAGGTGCAGTTATGTGAATCGACATGTGGTCTGTTGGGCCCACGTGTCGCCACCAATCGCATCAGCAGTTAAGTAGAAGCAGCGTTCTTCTCCAGCGCAGCTCTCCGACTCCACGTCGCAGCCAAGAAGCTAACCGGCCGTCAATGGTCAACCCGTCTAGCTTGGCTACAACTAGAGGGTAGCAGCGGTGGCCTTACTTGGACCCGAGCGGCGGCGACCTACCGTGTTCTACTCTTCCTTGTTTTCTGTGTGGCGCAGCCTCGTTGGCAGTGGGGCGGGGCCTCGGCGGAGCCGGCGATGTCCTCTGTCTCATTGCCGGCGGGCGGCACCTCAGCGGAGCGGTGGAAATCCTCCCCCACATTGCCGGCAGGGTGGGGCCTCGGCTGAGCCGGCGATGTCCTCTGCCTCGTTGTTGGCGGGGCAGGGCCTCGGCGGAGCCGGCGGTGTCCTCTGCCTTGTTGTGGCGCCACGGGGCCTCGGCGGAGCAAGGTCTCGTCGACGCCAGCGGAGCGGGGACTCGTCGGAGCCGGCATTCTCCTCTGCCTCATCCTCGGTCTCGCCAAACAGCGCCTCACCCGCTTCATCGCCCTCTTTGCTAGCCTCTTTGTAGGCGGCCGCAGCCTCTGCCACCCGCATGCGGTACCGCCAGCGCTCGAGGCGGCCCTTGCGGGAGGAGCGGTACGAGTCGAGCAGCGCATCCTGCTCCGCCCGCGCGGTGATCTGCTCCTCCGCCTGCTGGTGCTCCTGGAGGAGATGGTGATTGTAGGCGGCGTCGGCCTGCGCCTCCCGGAACTGCTCCTCACGCATCTGCCTCACCCTGTCCATATATTGGGCATGGGCCTCGCCGATGTTCATGGTGCAATGCACCGGTGAGGATGGCACGGAGGAGGCGGTCGGCGCCGGATCGTCGACTACCATGTTCTCCATTGGGATGTCGTCGTCGTCCGGCTACCTGCCGGTCAGCCGGTCGGCAGCAATGGCTGCCATCTCCTTATGGTCCGTCGTCCGCCCGCTTCGGCGCCTTGGAGCGAGGGAAGCCATGGTGGGCGAGTGGTATGGACAGGAGAAAGGGAACGGATGTGGATGATCGCGGCTATGGCGGCGCAGTTTATATATAGCAATGGTGGGCGGGCGGAGGGACGGACGTGGTGGCGCCGAGTAGCCGCCTCGGCAACCGCGTACCATTAATGTGGGCGGCAGATGGATGGACGGACGACACTTGTGTCGTTTGAAGTGAGCAATCGCTGCCGGGAAGCGGGCGGGCGGCGCACTGATCGCTTTGGGCGGAAGCAGGCGAGAGAGATGACTTTACTTGGAGAGGATGACAATGGGGACCCACCAGTCCATAGCCTCACGTCACGCAAGTGCCTCGTTATATATATATATATATATATATATATATATATATATATATATATATATATATATATATATATATATATATATATATATATATATATATATATACGGTCTATTCTGCTAATATTAGCAGAATAACTATTCTCGCACACCACTTCAAGATCGCACGCTGAACGCAAGTGCACTTTGCATCTTCTTGACGCATTTGTTAATCGCAATATAGACTAGTGAACTTCTCGTCGAAAAAAACTGCACGCGTTATTTTTTCGTTACTGTTTTCACTCTAATTTTTTAACCGTTTATCGGAATGAGGCGTGTAATATGCCGTTGAAAAGCTATGGATTAGGCGCAACTTCGACATGTTGAACACTTTTCGAGATTCCATACGGTTTAAGAGCAGTTTTGAAATTGGCGCGTCCCATGACAAGTGGCAGCGAGCGTTTTTTGGCGATTTCTTCTAAACCGCTCGACGGAATGAAGCAAACGATACGCCGTTGGATAGATATCGTCGAGGCGCGTCTTTTTCATATATAAATGTTTCTCTAATTCGTTACGGTTTAAGAGCAGTTTCAAATTTACTAAATCGCGGAACTCTATTTTTCAATTTTTTTGAAATTTTCGGTACTGTTTTTGCTCCAGTTTTCTAACCGTTTGTCGGAACGAGACGTATGATACGCAGTTGGAAAGCTACGGACAAGGCACAACTTTCATATGTTGAAATGGTTTTGACATTCCTTACGGTTTTTAGTTAATTTTGAAAATCGTGCGGCTGACTTCGAGAGGCAATGGGTTGCTTTTCGCGGAAATTTTTACGAACGGCTGGCCAGAATAATTCAAATCATACGCCGTTGGAAAAATATCAATGAGACGCAACTTTTACATGTAGAACACTCTCTCTAATGCCTTACGGTTTAAGATCAGTTTTAAAAATACGAAAATGCGGACATCCTGTTTTTCGCGACACCAAAATCGACGAGTGAACCGCATTAGACACATGGACGCACTGCTTCAAACTGAAAACCGTACTGCATCGGACCGGCAAGCGAGCTGCATGGTTCTTATACTCTTTTTTCTATTTTATTTTTATTAGTGAGTTCTTTTTTTATGAATGAGAGTGAACCGCAGAGATGAGGCCAAGTGAACCACATCAAGAGGGAAGTGAAACGCAACACGAGTCTAAGTGAAAGGATGAACCATATCATCCTTTTGCCCTTTTTAAACTTTTTTTATAAATGCATCTGAGCTGCATGGTGAGAGCTAGTGAGCTTCATTGGACGGGGAAGCGAGCTGCATTGCTCCTAAATGCAATTTTTATTTTTAAATGGATTGTGTGAAAAGTCCTTCGTAATGGACTTTTTCAAGACCAAAGCGCCTTTGCATTTGCATAATATTCTTGATGCAAAAAGGTAAAAAGTAATGAATCTGTAGGCAAACATACAGTCATACATACATCTCTACATAGCAGAATTAGCTCTCAAGCACCACCAGCAACTAACTGAACCACATGGGCTACCTTTTGCTGCATTGCCCACTGCAAACACACGCCTAGAATATTATGTGCAGTGCACTTTTTCTTTCACTGTTTGCCTTTTCATAATACACATTAACTGCATGATTTAATTAGCAAACGATCGTCAAATTTTTTTTAGTGAGTGTGCAGTGCACTTCTTTTCTCTTTGTTTGCTTCTTGGCTTCTCTCCTACGAAAGAAATTAATCTGAAACCGCAACAATTAACAATAGCGGACTCAAGTGTCGGGCATCAAGACCGCCGTCGGGCCCAATCTTTGCAACGCTGCAGAAGCCGGATCAAGACGCCGATGCCGGGCGAATCAAGACGTCAAGGTGAGCTGCAGGCAACCCAATTTTGCATCGCCCACAAACCGCGGCCGGGCTGCATTCACCCATTAGCGTAATCCGCCGAGTACACGGCGTGCATCGCAAAAAACCCGGCATGGATGTGCAAACCTCTCGATGGCTGTGCTCACTACATAGACGCGTGTGTTCGTGGGATTCCCATGGTGGCTCTGGCGACGACCCGATTTGGCAGGCTCGTTGGCTCTGGATCCCTCTCGTGGGGAATGCAGACGATGAGGGAAGGGTGGCCCATCTCAAAGGTCGTCGGTGGCCATCTATGCGCCCGCACCTCGAGAGAGGAGGATGCAGCTCGCCTCACGACTTCGCAACACACGTGTGGGACTCAGAATTTGAACGAGCAGCCAGCTGCCTTGACGCCTCGACAGCTTAGCTCCTCTGTTGTGACAGTGGACTGCATGGAGAGGAGGAAGTGGGGCGCGTCTCTGTGCGGTGTGGACTGCAGTGCCGTATACACTCGGTCGGAGCTGCTTCGTTGGGACACCGCGACGCCCGGGGCTGCGGTAGGGGGCGGTGGAGGCACTCCAAATCGAGGCCGCGTCCGTGTTGGCTGCGTGGCCAGCCATGGATCCGGAGATAGCGGCTCGGCGAAGCCTGTGGATGGCTGGATCCACGAGCCCGTGGCTGGCCAGATCCGGTGATGGCTCATTGTGGGGAGGCCGTCGGCGCGCGGGATGAAGGGGGGGGCGACGCCGGCTGGGAGGAGAAGAAGGCGGGGCGGCACCGGTCGGGAGGAGAAGGAGGCGGGGCGGCGCCGACCGGAAGGAGGAGGAGGTGGGGTGGCGCCGGTTGGGAGGAGGAGGGGCGGTCCCTACCGGGAGGAGAAGGAGGCGGGGGGCTGTGGGTTGGGGAAGGGAGGCGCGCCGGTCGGGAGTGAGAGAAGGCGGTGGGGTGGGGCGCCGCGGTGGTCGGGCCATCCCCGTGGTCGCCGGCCGCCAGGCAGGTGGTGGGCGACGGCGGTGCGGGAGGCGGGTGGTGGTGTGGTGGGGTACCGTGGAGGGAGGTTGGTGGAGTAGTGGGGTTCGAGGGAGAGTGGTGGGCGGCCGTGGGAGGAGGGGTGGGTTTTTCTGTTGGTGGTGTGCAGAATAAGGTTTGGGTGTGCAGAATAAGGTCTTAAGGGGTGTTATCATAATAGACCCACCCTATATATATATATATATATATATATATATATATATATATATATGGGCTATATATACTTGAAATATGGGCTATATATATACATGTGGGCTATTCTGTTATGAGTAATAGAATATTATTCATTACCTGTTTGAACCGACGGTTTGTGTGGTTGTACTTATGTTTTTGAAGCGGTTGAACTGATGCTTTCAGTTGTGTTTAAAAGATCGTCTTCTTTAGTTCAAAAACTTTTTTTAATTTTTTTGTCGGAACGGGGCATGTAATATATCGTTGGAAAGCTCTTACCAACCAAATGATATTGAACGTTTTTGCAAAATCATTATGGTTTAAGAGCAGTTTTGAAAAAACCGTTTTTGTCAAAACCAAAAATGTGAATCATATTTTGGACTCAATTTTCAAACGGTTTGTCGGAATTGAGCAAATAAGATGGCGTTGGAAAGCTGGTGAAAATCCGCATCTTCCATATATGTATTGTTTTTTCTAATTCTATGTGATTTAAAAATAATTTGAAAAACGGTGAAATTCTGGATGAAACGTATTTTCGCGATTTTTTTGCAAACGGTTTGTCGGATTGTCGCAAATGATACGGCGTTGGAAAGCTATAGAAAATGCGCAACTTTTTCATATAGAAATGTTTTTCTAATTTCTTACGGTTTAAAAACGAATTCAAATACAGTCAAATTTGATTTTGAGCGCGATTTTTTTTGAAAGTTTGTCGAAATATGGAAAATAGTATACCGTTGGATAGCTATCGAAAATTCGGAACTTATTCATGTTGAACGTTTTCTCTAATTCGCAACCGTTTAAGAGTAATTTTGAATACGGCATGACGGATCCTGCTGTTTTCTTGTTTGAAAAACAGTAGTCGTCTTGATATATGTGTATGTTTGTACTGAGCTATTTTTTGTAGAGTAATTTTGAATGGTTCTGAAAAATGGTACTTGTACTGATGCTTGCATGGGTTTGTACTAAGCGTGTTTTCACTAACTAGACTTTCCTATGTTTTTTTGGGTAATTTTTTCCTCGTAAGTTTTCAACGGTTTACTGTATCATCGCCCCTGTACTTGTATGGTTTGTATCATCGAACTGAATGATATTTCATTCAAAAAGAAAATGTGTTTATTTGAACTCCACATTTTTTTGACAACGATGTTCTGAACTTCTCTCATTTTACGACTTGTACTGAGGTACTTACTAAGCAGGATTTTCATGGGGTTTCTTTTTTTGCTTGAATTTTTACAATTTGAATTTCTGCCATTTCTTTTATTCCCAACGGACCACCGTTTTTAATTCGTACTGAGGTACTTACTACGCCCGAACTGGGGTGGCTGTCGCGTGTCTCGGCGAGGAAGAAGACGAAGCTCGGGGGCGAGACTGGATTCGGCCGGCGGCTGGTCCGGTCGGTAGGATGTTGCGCAAGGTGGGGGGTGACAGGCGCAGGGCGGCGGGGCTCAGAGTGGCGGCTCACGGCGGAGGGGCTCGGGGTGGCGGCGCGGGGCGGAGATGGCGGTGCGCGGCGGCGGAGGGAGGCTGGGATTGCGCGCGACAGCGGGAGGCGGGACGGGCCGCGCCACCGCCGGAGGTCGGGACGGGCCGGGCGAGCTCGTCGCATGGGAGGCTTGAGGAGGATCCGGCACCCGGCCGACGGGAGGTGATGAGGAGGGGCCGGCGCCTGTCGGAGGGAAGGCGCGGGAGGGGGCCGGCGAGCCCGTCGGGAGGCATGCGGACGACCGCCGGGCGGCAGCTGCTGGGTCGGAGGAGCGACCTCCACGGGCGCCGCTGGCCTCGCTCGGCTGCCACTGCCGCCGCTCAGGCTGCCTCCGTGGTTGGAGGCGGGCTAGGTTGGGGACGGGTCGGGGAGTTGCTCCTGTGGCCTGCGCGTCACGCCCTTATAGGGACCGAGGGTAACAGAATAATGTTCTGTTACCGGTAACAGAATAGTCCAACCATATATATATATATATATATATATATATATATAACTATAATTTATTTTGCTTCCTCCTGGTTTCCTGACATCACGGTCCCACACCATTATCAACCTATGTAGTAGTCAATAAATGAGAGAATTGCACAAGAAGCGGCCGACAGCTGAGACCAAGCAGCTTGAGCAGTATTTGTGTTTTTGAGGTATGAGTACTGCAGAGTTTTTTGATGTTTAGCCCAGATATTAATTTTTCTCCTCTAAACAACAACGAAAACATCGCTGCAGATATTAATGTATGGCTGTGTCTGCGTCTAGCCTGTGCCGGATATCCAGCCCAGATATTAATTTTTTCAAGCTGAAAATGGATAGCCCACTATACTTTTTTTAGGAATAACCGTGCAAGGTCAAGTTGTTATTCTCCGCCCCGCTGGGCTGCAAATCTTTCCTAGGAGGGATGCATTAGGCTTAACAAGGAAATGGGCTTTAAGAAATAACAAATGGGATGTAATTATAAAAACTGGGCAGTAACTATAAAAAATGCACGAAACACGTGATTACTTTATAAAATATTATTTTTGGATATTGAAAATTTTAATTTCATTAATTTTTGCGAGCGCAATGTTTCGTTGGATTTTTACGTAATATAAATTTATATTGAAATTGTATTTAATCTGACCAGAAATTTCGGGATAAAAATATTTCGGATCCCATCAAAATGTGGGAAATTTTATTGAATTCTTTTTTGAACGGTTGGTTGAAATGGGTTGTACTTTTAACAAACTGTAAATGGGTTGTAGTAAATTCAATTAGAATTCAAAAATGGGCTACACATTCTTACAAATCTCAAATGGGCTATAAGTTCTCTGCCACATACTTCTGGCCTTACTAAGTTGACATGTCCCCTAAAAAAACTAGAGTTGACGCGTATGCAAGGCTTTGTCAACTTATAGTCATTCTAGCAGCAGTGGTCGTTGGATTTCCATCCAACGGATGTCGTGCTTCTTCTTCAATCTCGGATATTCTAGCTTCACCCGCCCAAAAAATGATTCCTCCCACGACATCCGGGCGCACCATTTCGAAGTCGACCAGGGCCTACTAAGTTGACGTACCAAGGGCTTTGTCAACTTAGTCAATATAAATGATTCTAGCTGCAGTGACCGTACGATGTCCATCCAACGGCCGTCGTGCTTCTTCAACCTCTGGTCTTCTTGCTCCAGCCGCCCAAAGCAGCGCGCCAACAAGGCCACCGCTTCCTCGCCTCTCGTGGGTCGGGTCAGGCCGCCATGGAGGCCTCACCGCCCCCTACTACTCCCACCGCTGGCCAGGCCATCCCTCCACTCACCCATACCCCCTGTTATTCTGCGGCGACGGCATCGCAGCCGAACCAGTGAACCCTCGTACTCCTCTCCGCGTGTGCATCCGCTGCCGTGTCTTCCCTGGCTCCGTGTCGTCCCCTTCCTAGGCCTCGCCGTCGTCCACCGCCCTGGTGCTCTCGGTGCGGCGTGGTCAACGTGGTCAAGGAACGACTTCCATCGCACGAGGACTGTACGTGGAGAGGCTGACAGCTGGATCCACGGCAGCCGCAAGGAAGTGCCTCCTTATTATGAGCAAAATAATTATTCCTCCACCTGACAGCGGGGACCCATCGGACGGGCCACCGTATTTCACGAAAAAAATGATTCGCCCCCAGACTGCTGGGACCCACGAGCTACATCTTCGCACGCAAGGAAGTGCGTCCGAAAAAAACGATTCGCCCCCTGACTACTAGGACCCACCAGCTACATCTTCGCACGCAAGGAAGTGGATCCGAAAAAATACGATTCGCCCCCCGACTGCTGGGACCCACCAGCTACACCTTCGCACGCAAGGAAGTGCATCCGGGCAAAAAAATGATTCGCCCCCCTGACTGCTGGGACCCAACAGCTACACCATCGCAGGCAAGGAAGTGCGTCCGGGCAAAAAAAATGATTCGCCCCCCTAACTGCTGGGATCCACCAGCTACATCTTTGTAGGCAAGGAAGTGCCTGACAGTCGGGACCCACCTGGTCGAAGCGTACATAGCGTTGTCATTCTGGTCGCGAACGTGTACGTACATACTGGTCGATGTAGAGGCGCGCACGTGTCATAGTAGAGGCATGCACGTGTCGTAGTAGAGGCGCACACGTAGCATGTACACGTACGTACAACGGCCAGGGTGCAAGAAACAAAATACGGCCACGTATGTGTACATACGGGCGGGGTCTCGAACGCCTACTCGTGCATATGTACGGCGAGGGCTCGTTGACATGGCTGGGTCGGAACGGAGAAAGCAGGTCGCCGTGTTCATGGGGAGGCAACGGAATGCGTCGTGTTCATGGGGAGGCAACGGAATGCGTCGTGTTCATCGGGAGGCAACGGAACGCGTGGGAGCCAACCGGCTGGGTCGGAACGGAATGCGTGGTCGTGTTCATCGGGAGGGCTTGACAGAACAGGCGATGGAAACAAGGCCTGGCGTACCGCATAACGGAGGAAACGGCCTTGTGTTCGACCGGCCACGTTCGAAACGGGGTCCTGTTCATCGGGAGGGGTCTGGCGTACCGCAAAACGGATGAAACGAACCTCCTACGATCGAAACGGGGGTCCTGTTGATCGGTAGGGGTGTGGCGTACCGCAAAACGGACGAAACGGACTTGTGTTGGAGCGCTACGGTCGAAACGGGGGTCCTGTTCATCGGGAGGGGTGTGGCGTACCGCAAAACGGGACTCCACGGATACTGTTCATCTCCACCGTCGACCTCCTCCAGCCTCCACGGGCTACCGTCGACCTCCTCCAGCCTCCACGGGCTCCTATTCATCCAGCCTCCACAACACACTACTCCACCGGCTACTATTCAACCACCCCTCCACGGGCACCCTCCACCGTCTACTGTTCATCCAGCCCTCCACACCACGGGGTCCTATTCAACCACCCCTCCACGGGCACCCCTCCACCGCTTCATGTTCATCCAACCCTCCGCACCACGGGTCCTGTTCATCCGCAGGCAACGCCACCGCTCACTTTTCATCCAACCCCCGCAACGCCATCGCTCATCCCAGAGGCAACATCGATCGGCTTGATTAGCAGCAAGATGGCGAATCGCCGATCGGGTTCATTACCATCGATCGATCGCTCGGGTTCAAGAACGCGTAGCTCGCAGCAGTAATCGCCGGGTTCGATTAGAGCCCAACGCCTCGCCGGCTTCGATTAAAAGCCAACGCCGCACACACGCTGCAGCGTACATGTACGAGAAACGCGCATCGCCGCCCCGACCTCCCACCGTAACCGGAACTCCCGAAATTTTCCTCGCCTCGCTTCTACCACGGTTTTTCCGTCATGGATGGCCCAAAGAATGTCATGCAGCTGCGTCTCCGGCCTGCCTGTGACGAAAAGCCCATTTTCTGTCATGATTTTTGTCATAGAAGTAGGAGCCCACCACATCTATGATGTTACCGGGTTTTGTCACAATTATCGTCATAGAAGTGTCATATGTATGACATAATTTTTTTCGTTCGGCCCAAAATGTCACGGATGTGTCTTTTTTGTAGTGTTCGGCCCGGTTTACCACTGGTGGATTACTGGTCCCTGCTCCTGGGTATTAAAGAGGTTCCTGGCGTCATAAACAGGCGGTACGTGAGACCGGTATCTTCTCCTCATGACATCGTTTGACGCGCTCTGATCCAATATAAGCCGGTAAGCTTGTGCATCCAATGCGGCTTGTTCCGCAACCATCCTGGTATCCTCAGCTGCCAGGTCAGCCTTGGCCTGAGTTATCTGATCCTTCACCTTTGCGATTTCCGCATTATGCGTCTCCTGATTCGCCAGATTAACTTCTGCTAGCAACGTTGCCAATGCGTCAAACAGGTCGGA
The DNA here is from genome assembly GCA_021605145.1 of Aegilops bicornis. Classification (NCBI taxonomy): domain Eukaryota; kingdom Viridiplantae; phylum Streptophyta; class Magnoliopsida; order Poales; family Poaceae; genus Aegilops; species Aegilops bicornis. The sequence continues at coordinate 551,970,261 of CM038671.1, read as the reverse complement.
CAAAACCTGAGCCGGCGGTCGCACAAGGCCTCCTGCCCCGGCTGCCGTCACCGCTACTGATCCGGAAATCATCGCTGCTGTTGTCGAGGAGTGCAGTGCAGGCTGTGTCCCGGCCATGAAGATTGCATCCCGATTTGGCGGATCAAAGGGGTCCGGAATACTGTCGCCATCGGAACAGCCCCCAATCCGGCCATCTTGTAGCTGGTACAACGACTCGGTCTCTCCGGTTGATGACTCGTCACCGGAATAAACGAGGGTCTCATCACCAGACGCTGATCTGTCCTCAGATTCCGCTCCATGGATGACTCTCACGAAGGCATGCTTCACGGCAGGCCGAATCCGGGCGGGTCTCGCATGCTGAGCCGTCTCGATGATGTTGGTGCAGTTGTCCGGCTCAGGGCCTGGTTCGCCGATCTTGCCAATGAAAACATGGATGCCGCTGAAGGGGACCCGGTTCCCGTACTCGATTGAGCCGGCCTCGGGGCCCCAGCCCGCGTCATCGATGTAGAGCTTGCCACGAAGACTCTTAGTCATCCGGCCAGCCCTTCGAAGCTGCCCTCTAAGAACTCGAAACCATCGTGCGATAGCCCCACGGTGGGCGCCAACTGTCGTGGTTTTGTCACGGCAGATGTCCTAGTGAAAGGACTTAGTCGTGGAGCCATCGCGACGGGTTAGCTTAAAGGGGTTAAAGCGGACAAAGGACACAGAGAGTTTATACTGGTTCGGCCCATTACGGTGAAGGTAAAAGCCTACGATCCAGTTGTTGTGGAATTGTTGGGGTTTCGATGACCAGGGAGCGAATCCGCTTTGCCTTGTTCTCGAGTTGTTGTTTGTTGTCCCTAAACCGCCGCCGGGTCGTCCCCTTATATACATGGGTTGACGCCCGTCGGTTTACAGGATCCTGAGGCCGGCTGATAAACGTGTCCGGCCCGGTCTCCGCTCTTTCTATCTTACAACACAAGTTACACATTATTGCCGGTTTACGTCTACAGGCCTTAACCCGCCTTTGGGCTATGGGCCTCCATAAAGCGCCATCGTCTTCATCTCCTTGGGCTTCAAATACAGATAACTTGTCATGGGGGTAACCCGGCCTCTCTTGGCCGGTTTACACCCAGTAGTAATATCCCCAACACAATGCTTGAAAATGAGGCCTAGGGTCCGTACTTTCACTAGCACAACCTCTGAACAATGATAATATAATTGGATCATATAACCATCCCTCAAAGTGCAACGAAGAATCACTCCAAAGTTCCTATCTAGCGGAGAACATAAGAATAAATTGTTTGTAGGGTACGAAACCACCTCAAAGCTATTCTTTCCATTCGATCTATTCAAGAGTCCGTACTAAAATAACACAAAGCTATTCTTCCCGTTTGATCTATCCTAAAGTTCGTACTAAAATAACACCAAAGCAAATTCATATTCATAATACTCAATCCTACACAAAGAACTTCAAAGAGTGCCCCAAGATTTCTACCTAAGAAAGAAAAACAAGAACACGCATCAACCCCTATGCATATATTACCCCAATGTCACCTCGGGAATCTGCAGGTTGAGTGCCAAAACATATATCAAGTGAATCAATACGATACCCGTTGTCACCACGAGTATTCAATTGCAAGACATATATCAAGTGTTCTCAAATCCATAAAAGTATTCAATAACAACGAAATCTCAAGGAGAAAACTCAATTCATCATAAGATAGAGAGGGGAAAACACCATATGATCCGACTATATTAACAAAGCCCACGATACATCAAGATCGTGACATCTCAAGAACACGAGAGAGAGATTAAGCACATAGCTATTGGTACAAACCCTCAGCCCCGAGGGTGGACTACTCCCTCCTCATCGTGGGGGATGATGAAGATGGCCACTGGTGATGATTCCCCCCTCCCGTGAAGTGTCTTTGGAGCAGGTCTAGATTGGTTTCGGTGGCTATAGAGCCTTGCGGCAATGAACTTCTGATCTAGGTTAACCCCGAAGGGTTTTGGAATATTTGTGAATTTATAGGGTAAAGTGGGGGTGCGGGAGGCCACCGAGGTGGGAACAACCCACCTGGGCGCGCCTGGGCCCCCAGGCGCACCCAGGTGGGTTGTGCCCACCTCGGGGCACCCCCAGGTGCTGTTCTGACCCATCTTGGGTGTTGTGGTCCATAAAAAATCTCCAGCAAGTTTCGCGGTGTTTGGACTCGTTTCGTATTGATTTCCTGTGATGTAAAAAACAAGCAAAAAACAGCAACTGTCACTGAGCACAGGGTCAATAGGTTAGTCCCAAAAAATGATATAAAGTTGATATAAAATGATTGTAAAACATCCAAGAATGATAAAATAACAACATGAATAATTCATAAATTATAGATACGTTGGAGATGTATCAGCCCTCCATCCTTGTAGATGGCAGGTGGCCCCCCTCTGGTGCTTTCTTCGCCCAATATTTTTATATATTCCAAAAATATTCTCCGTGAAGTTTCAGGTCTTTTGGTGTAGTGCAGCATAGGTCTCTAATATTTGCTCCTTTTCCAGTCCAGAATTCTGGCTGCCGGCATTCTCCGTCTTCATGTAATCCTTATAAAATAAGAGAGAATAGGCATAAGTATTGTGATATAATGTGTAATAACAGCCCATAATGCAGTAAATATCAATATAAAAGCATGATGCAAAATTACCGTATAACCGCCCAGACTAGAGGAGCCCCACGCCGCGAATGGGCGGACCCCATCTGCCGAAAGAGCTGCTTGGCGTGCCGGCTTGAAGCGGGTGCCTGTGACCTGGCGAGGATAGCCGTGATAACCCACAGGTATAGGGGATCGCAACAATTTTCGAGGGTAGAGTATTCAACCCAAATTTATATATTCGACACAAGGGGAGCCAAAGAATATTTGTAAGTATTAGTAGCTGAGTTGTCAATTCAACCACACCTGGAGATTAATTATCTGCAGCAAAGTGATCACTAGCAAAGTAGTATGATAGTTTTGATAATAGTAGAAGTAGCAATAGTAACGGTAACAGTGATAGCAATGATTTTGTAGCACGTATATCAGTAACAATGGTAATATTCACTTCGCAACAACAATGTAAGATAAATTCATAGGCATTCAATCGGTAATTTGTTGGATGATATTCATCATGTGACAGTCATAACCTAGGGCGATACGACACTAGCTCCAGTTCATAAGTATAATGTAGGCATGTATTCCGTAAATAGTCATACGTGCTTATGGAAAGAACTTGCATGACATCTTTTATCCTACCCTCCCATGGCAGAGGGGTCCTATTGGAAACTAAGGGATATTAAGGCCTCCTTTTAATAGAGAACTGGAACAAAGCATTAACACATGGTGAATACATGAACTCCTCAAACTACGGTCATCACCGGGAGTGGTCCCGACTATTGTCACTCCGGGGTTGTCGGATCATAACACGTAGTAGGTGACTATGACTTGCAAGATTGGATCTAGAACATGGATATAATGGTGATAACATAAACGGTTCAGATCTGAAATCATGGCACCCGGGCCCAAAGTGACAAACATTTAGCATTTTAAAGTCATAGCAACAACAATCTCATAACATACTGGACACTAGGGATCAAGCCCTAACAAAACTAACTCGATTACTTGATGAATATCATCCAACTCCTCACCGACCAGCGAGCCTATGAAGGAATTACTCACTACCAGTGGGGAGCATCATGGATTTGCGGATGGAGAAGGGTTGGTGATGACGAAGAACGAAGACCCCATTCTCCGGAGGCCCAAACAGACTCCAGATCTGGCCTCCCGATGAAGAACAGGAGGTGACGGCGGCTCCGTCTCGTGGAACGCGATAATTCTTTCTCCTTGATTTTTTCTCCAAACATAGGATATTATAGCGTAGGTTTCAGGGTCTGCGGGGCCACCAGGTGGGGACAACCCACCTCGGCGCGCCTTGAGTTGGGGCGCCCTCGTGGTTTGTGCCCACCCAGGTGCCCGCCTCCAGTGGTTCTTGGCTCCAGAAATTCTCTTTATTGATATAAAAAATCCTCGCAAAGTTTCGTTCCATTCCGAGAACTTTTATTTCTGCACAAAAAAACACCATGGTAGTTCTACTGAAAATAGCGTCAGTCCGGGGTTAGTTTCATTCAAATCATGCAAATTAGAGTCCAAAACAAGAGGAAAAGCATTACGAAAAGTAGATACGTTGGAGACGTATCAACTCCCCCAAGCTTAAAGCTTTGCTTGTCCTCAAGCAATTCAGTTGATAAACCGTTTCTCTCTGCCACGGACAGTTCATCGAATATCGTCATTGTTGCCTTTCACTTGCACGACCGAACGATGTGAAAGTAATAATAGTGCAAGAGTGCCATGGACTAAGCTGGATTCTGCAAACATTTTATTCAACAGGAGAAGACTAGGTAAACTGGGCTCTTTGTTAGATGAACAAAAATCCATATAAGAGCCACTCAACATTTTCATCGTGGTCTTCTCCTTGGTATGACTCAATAAAAAGAAAAGAAATTTAGAGAAACATACTGAAATATTTTTGGAGTTTTTGGTTTCTAGAACAAGAAAATAAAAGGGAAGAGCAAAAACGAGAAAAACTATTTACACGGGAAAGCTCCCAACAAGCAAAAGAAGAACAAGGAAATATTTTTGGATTTTCTTAAGGTTTTTCAAACACACAAGAAGAAAGCAAGAAAATAAATCTAACATGGATGATACAATGAAAAACGGTGAACACCGACAACTAAAATTTGTGAACATGAATGTAAAGTTGGTGAGAAACACGTACTCCCCCAAGCTTAGGCTTTTGGTTTAGCTCGGTAATCAATCAATAGCCTGCGTAATGGTCGGAGTGGTAGCTCACGGAGGCTCTTGGCGCGGATGTCTCAGCCTGCCGTGCTGCCACAACCGCCGCGTTCTGGGCTCGGGCCTCGCTCTCAAGAACAAAATATCTTCCCCTGCTATGATAATCAAAGAGAGCAGGCGCATGCAAATATGTGTATACGACGAACTCTTGATTAAATAACAATTTGTAGGTGAAATTATCAGGTTTACCCATAAGAATCTTATGACGCTTCATAACATCAAAGTCTAAATACTGCGTGGGTAAAATAGGGTCATATGGCAAAGGTGAAACACCCAGCTCGCTTGCTAAGCGTGTAGCATAAATTCCACCATAAAAATAACCACTATTAGCATTGTGTTGCTACATGCAACAATCGCTCCAATATTATAGCTTTTATCACCGGTGAGAGCGGCGCGTATGAGGCTCAAGTCTAGAGCACAAAGTGTACTACAATCTTGTTTACCTTGCGTCACTCCCCTATTCTCACCATAGCAAAGGCTAGACAAAAATGTTTCGAACTCAGCTCTTGGTGGTTCGTCAAGCGAACCCCAAAATGGAATTTTGCAGTGGTGAGCAAACCTTTCTAGTGATATGGTAAATGAATTTTCATACATTTTAAATGACACCCTAGACTGACGGGGATGGAATTTAAATCCTTTGACAAATGATCCAGTTAGAGTGTGGTGTTGATTGCACTTATCTGAAATGTAGGGACCGAGATCGGCATTGTTGAACATGTTGTTCGAATTCCTCCTTAATGCCCACACTCATCATATAATCGTCGCACGGCCATAAACACGTCTTGGTGGTGGCATCTCATATAGAACCCTCACATAAGACCGACGAACGGAACTGTCACTAGAAGATGCCTCCGAGGATCTCCTCTCCGAAGACCTTCTCCCAAAAGAGCTTCGTCATGTTCACATACAATTTTCTGAAAATTGTAGCATGACAAAAATTTATCAACAAAACTTTACAAGATTGATAGCAACTACTCATAGGGATGCCTAGAGGCCGTAGCAAGCATTCAAACCGAAGAACATTCGTAAATCACTATGTTACCTAAACATGGATATGAATATCCCCAACAATAAGCATTTCACATTTCTTTTTGGTAGTAGGTAGAGGTAGTTGAAAACTTCCAATAGTGATTGTCGGAGATTTTTCAATAACATTGATACCATTCACTTGGAATTGTTTCTTCGAAAAGTGCACCGTATGCTCATTACCATTGATATGAAAAGTGACCTTGCTTTTGTTGCAATCAATAACAGCCCCTGCAGTATTCAAGAAAGGTCTACCAATGATAATCGACATGTTGTCGTCCTCGGGCATCTCAAGTATAACAAAATCAGTCAAAATAGTAACATTAACAACAACAACGGGCACATCCTCACAGATACCGATAGGTATGGCAGTTGATTTGTTAGCCATTTTCAAAGATATTTCAGTAGGTGTGAGTCTATTCAAATCAAGTCTTTTATATAAAGAGAAAGTCATAACACTAACAGGGCTCCTAAATCACATAAAGCAATTTTCATATAGTTTCTTTTATGGAGCAAGGTATAGTTGGTATTCCCAGATCTCCAAGTTTTTTAGGTACTCCATCTTTAAAAGTATAATTAGCGAGCATGGTGGAGATTTCAGCTTCCAGTGTTTTTCTCTCATTGGTGATGATGTCTTTCACGTACTTTGCATAAGGAGGCATTTTAAGGATATCAGTCATGCGAGTACGCAAAAAGACTAGCCTCAGCATTTTAGCAAAGCGTTCAAATTCTTCATTATCTTTCTTTTTAGTTGACTTAGGTGGAAAGGGCATAGGTTTTTGAACCCACGGTTCTCTTTCTTTACCGTGTTTTCTAGCAATAAAGTCTTTTTTATCATACTGTGTATTCTTGGGTTGTGGGTTATCAAGATCAACTGCAGGTTCTATGTCGACATCATTGTCTGGTTCTTTACTATTTGTTTGAGTATCCTCATGAACCTCATCATTATCTATTTCATTATCAGAAGGTGATTGTTCACTACCAGCTTGAGTTTCAGCATCAGAGATAGAAACTTCATTATCATTATCAGGAGGTTTTTCTATTTCAGGTTCACTAGAGGCATGCATAGTCCTACATTTTTCTTCTTCTTTTTCTTTTTAGAAGGACTAGGTGCAGTGGTCTTGTTACTTTGTGAATCTTGTTCAATTCTTTTTGGGTGTCCCTCGGGATAAAGTGGTTCCCGAGTCATTTTATCTCCTCTAGTTGCTACTCTAACAACAAAGTCATGTATGTTATTGTTCATTTCATCTAGCAACTCTCTTTGAGATTTAGCAACTTGTTCTAGCTGTGTTTGAACCATAGAAGCATTATTTCCCACACCTCTAACATCGTTTGAGATTCTAAACAACAAGTCACTCAAGCGGGCAATCATATCAGAATTGTATTTCAATTGTTTCATAACATTTGCATTGAAGTGATCTTGCTTTCTAATATAATTCACAAACTCATAAAGGCATTGACTAGGGTGCATATTGTGAGGATTGTCATTATCATTGAATTATATTAGAGAATTTACCTCTGCCGCCTTAGGAAGTGGTGGTGTTTCAAGCCCATGTATTTCTTCCATAGAAGGTAAATTTTTAACATCCTCAGCTTTAATACATTTTTCCTTCATAGATTTATTTGCCTCTTGCATATCTTCAGGACTGAGATATAATATACCCCTCTTCTTCAGAGTGGGTTTAGGTGGTGGTTCAGGAAGAGTCCAATCATCATAATTTTTCAATATGTTATTCAATAATTCTTCAGCTTGTCCAATAGTTCATTCCCTGAAAACACAACCGGCACAACTATCTAGGAAATCCCTAGAAGCATCGGTTAGTCCATTATAGAAGATATCAAGTATTTCATTTTTCTTAAGAGGATGATCAGGCAAAGCATTAAGCAATTGGAGAAGCCTCCCCCAAGCTTGTGGGAGTCTCATTTTTTCAATTTGCGCAAAGTTAAATATTTCCCGCAAGGCAGCTTGTTTCTTATGAACAGGAAAATATTTTTCAGATAAGTAATAAATCATATCCTGGGGACTACGCACACAACCAGGAGCAAGGGTGTTGTACCAAGCTTTAGCACCACTAATGAGAACGGAAATAATTTGAGAACATAGTAATAGCGAGATTTCTCATCATGAGTAAAAAGGGTGGCTATGTCATTCAACTTAGTAAGATGTCCCACAACAGTTTTCGTTTCATATCCATGGAAAGGATCAGATTCAACCGAAGTAATTAACTCTGGGTTGACAGAGATTTCATAATCCTTATCATCAATAAAGATAGGTGAGGTAGCAAACTTAGGATCATATTTGCATTCTAGCATTAAGATATTTTCCTTTAGACTTGCATAATAATTTCTCTAGATCATCTCTATCCTTACAAGCAAGAATATCTCTAGTTGTCTCCTCATTCATAACATAACCTTCCGGTACCTTAGGCATTTCATATCTAGGAGGGCTAGTTCTAGTAGGTGTTTCAAGATTTTCAGTTTCAAGCTCATCATCAGTTTCAACAATATCATGTTGTCTTACTCTAGCAATTTGTTCGTCAAGAAATTCACCTAGAGGCACATCATCATCATGTAAGGTACTAGCATCATCATAAGCATCATTCTTAGAAGAAGTAGCATCATCAATAACTTGCGACATATCAGGATTGATAGCATGTGGTGGTGTAGCAAGTTTACTATAACAGAAGGTGAATCTGAAAAGCAGAGCTAGATGGCCGTTCCTTACCTCCCCTCGTCTTAAAGGAAAAAATAGTAGTCTTAGCATCCTTCAGATTCTTCATAGCGATAAATTGATAATCATCCCAAGTGACCCGACAAATATAGCTATGCTCCCCGGCAACGGCCCCAGAAAAAGGTCTTGATAACCCACAAGTATAGGGGATCGCAACTGTTTTCGAGGGTAGAGTATTCAACCCAAATTTATAGATTTGACACAAGGGGAGGCAAAGAATATTTGTAAGTATTAGCAGCTGAGTTTTCAATTCAACCACTCCTGGAGATTAATTATCTACAGCAAAGTGATCAGTAGCAAAGTAGTATGATAGTTTTGATAATAGTAGCAGTAGCAATAGTAACGGTAACAGTGATAGCAGTGATTTTGTAGCAAGTATAATAGTAGCAATGGTAATAGTAACTTAGCAAGAACTGTCGGATGTGGGGTTCCGGCAAACCCTTAAGGTTCGAACATTGGGGTGCGCATGAAGTCTTTTCCTCCTACCGATCTACGCTCTAGCTCGCTAAGATCTCACGGACGAACTCGCAACACAGAAAGACACGGGGTTTATAATGGTTCGGGCCACCGTTGTGGTGTAATACCCTACTCCAGTGTGGTGGTGGTGGATTGCCTCTTGGGCTGATGATGAACAGTACAAGGGAAGAACAGCCTCCTGAGGTTGAGGTGTTCTTGTGAGTAGGCTCTCGATCGGGTTGGATCAAGCTAAGATGAGATGCATCTACTATGGTGGCTAGCTCTACCTATATAGGAGCTGGTCCTCTTCCCAAATATCGAGCGGGAAGGGAGCCAACAACGGCGGGCAAATTTGAAGGGGGACAGCTAGTACAAGCTATCCTGACAAAAGTGGTCTTCGCCTACGAAAAGCTCCGGTGGTGACGCCGTCTTGGGCTCCACAATGACCTCCGTCTTGCCGTCCTCCTGGTCTTGGTCTCGTTGCACCAATATAGCAACCTTTGTCTGATGCCTCGGTACTCTTCGCTGTCTTGGCCTCCTTAGCACCAAAGAGGAAATAAGGGCGCTGGCCGCCGGCTCGCTTGGCACCCGCCTGGTGCCGTTCGTCATGGCTCACGTCACGAGAGCCTCGTGAGGTTTTTCCCCGCCTTGATATCTCCGCTCCTCGTGAGCCTGCCTGGCTAGGCTACTCCAGAGGAGGTCTTGCATCGTCTGACTCGCGAGGGTCTTGGATGCCTTTTTGATGAAGATGGGCCATATGGCCCACTTGCTTAGCCACGCCGTGGGCCACAGGCAGGCAAGTCTGGGGACCCCTGTTCCCAGAATGCCGACAGTAGCCCCGGGCCCAAGGTGCACTCGGGCTTGGCTTCGCGGCGACGCCAAGGGTCAAGTTCGGAGCACCGCGGGCTCCAAAAGCCTGCGGCCTTGGTTGACGCATGGAGGTTGATTGGGTGTGGGCGTCTCCGCTTCCCCACGCTGCCTCGCCTACTGCACGACTTGACAAGTCCCTGCGACATGCAAGGAAAACCATCATTACCTGCGATCATGGGAGACGCCGGTTGGCCTTCTTTTGCTATAAATGGGGAGGGGGCGGAGCCCCCGTCGCCCATCTCTTCCTCGCTTGCTTGCTTTTTCTTTGCTCCATTGCTTGCAGTGCCACCGACGACGCCACGAAGGAAGTTCTCTGCCGCCGAGAAGGGGAAGGTCCTTTGCGAGGGCCCCGGTTCCCCAGCGCCCAAGCGCGGCCGCGGCCGTCCGCGCAAGCACGCCGCGACCCCCGCCGTGACCCACCGTCGAGGCGAGCCACGGCACGCAGAGGGGATCGTCCCAACCATGGTGGCACAGCTGATGAGGGGAGGTGCACAATGGTGGCGCGGCCTCCCCGCCAGTGCTTCCATTCAACGGAGGTGTCGCCGGAGTTCGTTGTCTGGTCGGAGAACCCGGCCGGCAACTTGCTCCAGCTTTCGCGCTTCTTCGTCGATGAACTGCCGGCCCCTGCTCCAGGCGGGCTCTGGTTGCAGGCGGATGGTTGCTGCAGCAAGGCCTCTTGGGTCGCGGTCGAGACTTCTGCCGCGGGCAACATAGCCCTGGCCCACGGCTTGCAGACGTTCGCCCGCGCGCGCGGCCTGGGCAGGCGGTGCACGCTCCACTTCAAGTATGATGGTGGGTCGACCCTCCATGTGAGGGTGTTTGGGGAAGATGGTCGACGCGCCGGGTGCTGCCCCGAGGCGAACGACGGTGAGGAAGTGCTCGGCCTTGGTGACGGTCACGACGTGGATGAGGGCGAGCCCGCCCTCGACGACCGCGTCTCTTCCAGCTACGGAGGCTCTTCCTCCGGCGACAGCTCCATCAGCGGTGGCTACGACCAGCCGCCACACCACCACGCCCGCTTCGAAGCAGGCAGTGGGTCGTCTCGTCGCCGCGCCTCCATGAAGCACAAGGAGGAGTCTGGCTAGGCTCGGGGCGCCGCTAAGGGCCTGCCTCCGCGGATTGCAGCAACGCCGCCTTGTTTAGCTCTCTTTTTCCCGCATCAAAAACTAAACCAGTATGGGCCCAGAGGGGCATGTATCGAACTGTGATTCCTTTTGGTTATTGCACTGTGCATGTTATTCCTATGCCGTGTTGTTATTTTGCGCAAAGATAACTTAACCTGGTGCATTCGGGACGCCCTTTCCTTCACGAGGTGTCTATGTGTGCTCCGAAACTGCAAAGAAACTCGTTAGGGGGTGCACTAGAGGATTTTCCATCCACCCAAGCCTTGACTTCACGCTTTGTTTTGCGGTACCCGAGGGGCACAGACTAGGAGAGGTGCGCCAGCTTTTGGGCTCGAACGACGGTGGCTCGCGAGAAGGCAGAAAGGAGAAAAAATGCTCGCGAGGGCACCTGCCTAGCCCCCTCGTGAGTCATGTGAAAGAGAGAACACGACAAAATTCGAGCCAGAAAAAATGCAGTGAGAGGCGAGGGGATCAAATCAGCAAGGAACGCCAAAGGCAAACTTTGATTAAGGAAAAGCGAGCCAACTACGGAAAGCAAATGAAAAGCCGCGTCCGGCACCTAATCTAGTCTTCAAGTCTTCTCACCAGCGCGGAGCTAAGTGCTGTCCACTAGGTGTGGGAGGGAGCCCAGGGCCTGAGGCCGGGCGCCTCGAGACTCCGGGCGTGTACAGCCCCACTCATTATTATGTGAGAGTGTCACGGCGGCGATTCTTCACACGCACCGGGCCTTCTTCATGTGCTCGGGCCTTTCTTCTTAGGCTCGGCCTTGCTTCTCGTGCTCGGCCTTGCTTCATGGATAGAACTTCGGAGGTGCTGTATGTTCCGTGTGCTCGGATGGGTATCCCGTCCTGCATCTCCAGGCGCACTGCACCCGGCCTGGAGACATGGACGACCCTGAACGGGCCCTCCCACATGGGCGAAAGCTTGTGCAGCCCTTCTCTGGAGAGGACCCACCTTAGGACGAGGTGGCCCACCTCGAGCGTCCTTGAGCAGATGTTGCGGCAGTGGTATCGCCGCACCGCTTGTTGGTACCTTGCCGCCCTCAATGCAACTTCGCGACGGTGTTCCTCCCCCAACACGAGATCCATCCCCCGCATGGCGTCCTGCTGCGTTTCGTCGAACGCCAGGACCCGTGCGGAGCGATGCTTGACCTCGTGAGGAAGGACTGCTTCAGCTCCGTAGACGAGGAAGAATGGAGTCTCGCCCGTTGGCCTGGTGGCGGTGGTTCGGATGGACCACAGCATGGACTGGAGCTCATCGTGCCAGCTCCTGCCGCAGGCCTCCAGCTTCTTCTTGAAGGTCCTGGTCTTGAGGCCCCTCAGGACCTCCGCGTTAGCGTGTTCGGCCTGATCGTTACTCCTGGGGTGGGCCACCGAAGCGTAGCAAATCTGTGTTCCAAGGTTAGCACAGTAGGTTTTGAAGAGGTTGCTAGTAAACTGCGAACCGTTATCCGTGATGATGCGGTTGGGGACCCCGAAGCGGCTCACGAGGCCCTTGATGAACTTGGCAGCAGAGCCGGCTGGAATGGTACGGACGGCCTCCACTTCCGCCCACTTGGTAAACTTGTCGATGGTGATGTAGAGATAGCGGTAGCCCCCTGGCGCTCGAGGGAACGGGCCTAAGATGTCCAGCCCCAGACCACAAACGGCCAGTGAGCGGGATGGTTTGGAGGCCCTGAGGAGGCTGATGGATCTGCTTGGCATGGAATTGGCAAGCTTCACACGACTTCACCAGCTCGGCCGCGTCGTTGAGTGTTGTAGGCCAATAGAACCCACTGCGGAACACCTTGCCGACGAGGGTCCGTGACGACGAGTGGTGTCCGCAGTCATCGCCGTGTATGTCAATCAGCAACCCCCTTCCTTGATCGCTGGAGATGCAGCGCAGCGTGACATCGTTCGGTCGTTTCCTGTATAACTTGCCGTCTTGGATACAATATGTCGTGGCTTGCCGGGCCATGCGCTCCGCATCCTCTTCCTTCTCCGGCAGCGTCCCGTGCATCAGGTACTCGTTGAATTCCTGGGTCCAGCACTCCTCTTGGGGCTCGAGCGCCAAGAGCAGCCGAGCTCCTGAGGTCGGGCCACAGGCTGGGGCTCCCGTAGCGGGGGGCTGTGGGAGCTCCTCCCGAGGTTGAGTCGTGCTTGAAAGAGGTGGCGTAGCTGATGCCTTGAAGAGCCGCTCTTCAAAGACGCCGGGCCCTTGCGGTTGCCGCTTGGATGCTCTCCTGGCAATGTCGTCGGCTTCCTTGTTGGTGCCCCGGGGCACGTGCTGCAGCTCCAGGCCCGAGAACCGCTTTTCCATCTTGCGCACCTCCATGAGGTAGGCCTCCATGTGCTCGTCCTTCCGCTCATACACCTTGTTGGAGAAGTTGATGAGGAGTTGCGAGTCGCCTTTGACGGTGATGCGCCTCACCCCTAGAGCCGCCGCATCCTTCAGGCCAGCTATGAGGTCTTCGTATTCTGCGATGTTGTTGGAGACCTTCTCGCCGTGCTGAAAACAGAGTTGCACGGCGTAGTAGAGCTTGTCCTGAGTGGGCGAGATGAGCACTGCTCCAGCCCCCGCGCCCTGGTGCGCGAAGGCGCCATCAAAATACATGACCCAGCCGTCTGGTGCCTCACTTCCTGGGGAGGTGGACCGGTCTTCTCCTTCCTCAAGAGCCGGGGCATCTGTCCATTCTGCCACAAAATCGGCGAGCGCGGCTCCCTTGATGACCCTGGTAGTGCTGAACTCTAACTGGAATGCTTGCAACTCGAAGTTCCACTCAGCGACCCTTCCGGCTGAGTTAGGGCTCCTGAGTACCCTCTCTAATGGGTAGGCTGAGACGACCTTGATGGGGTGGCCCTGGAAGTAGTGCCGCAGCTTGCACGAGGGCACCAAGAGTGCGAGCAGGAGCTTTTGTGGCATGGGGTAGCGTGCCCTCGTCCCCGCAAGATGGTGCCGATGGCGACATCGGTGCTCGACGAGGGTCGGGCGTGACTGTCGAGGCCCGGGTCCTGCGGAGATTGGAGCATATCAGGAGGTGGTTGGTTTCCTAAGACCTGACCGTCCTCAGGAGCTTCTGCGGTGTTTCCCTGCTGAGCTTGGTCTTCCGCCGCTGACGGCTTTGCTGCGCCTTCGACCTCAAGGCATCAGATCTTTCGCTTGATGCAAAGACACCCTTGTCTTGGCGCTCCTCCCGAACCGCCACCAGAGTCGCGCTGGCGAAGTACGGGGTGGCAGCAAGGTAGAGTACCAGAGGCTTGAGAGGCCGCGGTGCCACCATCACCGGGGGGCTGGTGAGGTATTTCTTGAGGTCTTGGAAGGCCCGGCCGGCCTCCGGGGTCCACTGGAACGAGCCCTTCTTCTTCATGAGCTTAAAGAAGGGCAAGGCGCGCTCGCCTAGCTTTGAGATGAAACGCCCTAACGCGGTCACCCACCCCGCTAGCTTCTGCATCTCCTTGAGGGTCTGTGGTGGACTCATGTCTTCGATGGCCTTGATGTTCTCCAGGTTCGCCTCGATCCCTCTGTGGGATACGAGGAACCCCAGTAGCTTGCCGGAGGGGACGCCAAACACGCACTTCTCCGGGTTAAGCCTCAAGTTCACTTGGCGCAAGCTCTCGAAGGTCTCCTCCAAGTCTTGAATCAATGTCCTCGCCTCGCGAGATTTGACCACTATGTCATCGACGTAGGCCTCTGTGTTCCTGCCGAGCTGCCGCCCCAAGGCGTTGTGCATCAACCGCTGAAAGGTTGCACCTGCGTTGCGCAGTTCAAGGGCATGCAGGTGTAGCAGTACACCCCGCATGGTGTCAGGAAGGCTGTCTTCTCCACATCCTCCACCGCCATCTTGATTTGGTGGTATCCTGAGAATGCATCCAGGAAAAACAGCAAGTCGCTCTCGGCGGTGGAGTCGACGATCTGGTCGATGCGCGGGAGCGGGAATGGATCTCGGGGGCACGCTTTGTTAAGGTTGGTGAAGTCGACGCACATCCGTTCCTTCTTGCCTTTCTTCGGTACTACGACGTGGTTCGCCAGCCATTCGGGGTATCAAACTTCTCGGATGGTACCTACCGCCTCCAGCTTGCGTGTCTCTTGGACGATGAAGGCCTGCTTCTCCATGGACTGCCGTCTTGCTCGCTGCTTCACGGGGCGTACATTGGGGCACACCCTTAGATGATGCTGGATCACCTCTCTCGGGACCCCTACCAGCTAATTGGGCTCCCACGTGAATATATCCTTATTCGCGTGCAAAAACCTTACCAAAGCTTCTTCTTGTCCCGGGTCAAGGCCGGTTCCTATGGTGAAGGTGGCTCTTGAATACCCGTCCTCATTGACCGACACCTGCTTGGTTTCCGCCTTGTCTTGGGTGAACAGTTGCTTCTTCTTGGTGGGTGCGGTCCCCTTGGCCATGGGGGTACCGGAGCCGGCTGGCAGTGCTGCTGCCGCGGTCTTGAAAGCAAGCCTGAGCGCTGTCACGGTCTCCTTAGTGTCCCCCTTGATGGTGAGGACACCCTTGCTCCCTGGCATCTTCATGAGGTTGTAGGCCGGGTTAGTCGCCGCCATGAACTGAGCGAGATCTGGGTACCCGAGGATTGTGTTGTACGGGAGGCCGATGCAGGTGATGTCAAAGTCCACCAGCTCGGTGTGGTAGTTGTCGCGCATGCCGAAGGTGACAGGGAGTCAGATCTGCCCCAGGGAGTGGGCAGCTTCACCACCCACTTCCGAGAAGGGCTTGCTGAGGCCGAGCCGCTCGAGCGGCACGTGCAGAAGGTTGAAGGCTTCTACGGAGAGCAAGTTGAGGCTGGCACCACCGTCGATGATGGTCTTCGTAACGACCACATTGCAGATGGTGGGCGTGCAGAGCATTGGGAGCATTCCGGAGCCGGCGGTGGAGCCGGGGTAGTGTTCTGAGCTGAAGGTGAGGTCGGCCTCTGGCGCAGCCCAACCCGGAGGAGCCCCCGGGCGATTGGAGGCGGCCCCAATCTGACGGAGGAACGGGTTGACATGGCGATCTGAAGGAGGTGCTTGGGAGCCGCCCAGTAGAGTTGCGACTGCATGGTGCGCCGGCACCACGTAGCGACCGGTGAAGAGGTCGAGGAGTTCCCTCCAGGATGCCACCGCGGATCCCGGGAGGTTGAGCAGCCAGCGAGGGCCATGGGGAACCAGTTGGCCATGATCTTGTCGTCGCCTCCGGCCTCGAGGACGGCCTCCTCGTACGCTAGCAGGAACGGTGTCGGGTCTGCCACGCCGTCCTAACGCGGCGGAATCTCCGGCCTGAACTTGGTTGGCCACTGCACTCGCCGCAGGGCGGGGGCCAGGGCTCGGTACCCAGATGCCTCGATGCCGACGTCGGTCGCAGTGGTGGACAGCGAGACTCCAGCCATTGGAGCGTAGTGCGGTGATACGGGGCGTAGGTTGGCGGAGAGGAGCTCCGGCGCACCCCTACCTGGCGCGCCAAATGTCGGATGTGGGGTTCCGGCAAACCCTAGGATTCAAACTCTGGGGTGCGCGCGAAGTCTTTTCCTCCTACCGATCTACGCCCTAGCTCACTAAGATCTCACGGACGAACTCGACGAACTCGTAACACAGAAAGACACGGGGTTTATAATGGTTCGGGCCACCGTTGTGGTGTAATACCCTACTCAAGTGTGGTGGTGGTGGATTGCCTCTTGGGCTGATGATGAATAATACAAGGGAAGAATAGCCTCCTGAGGTTGAGGTGTTCTTGTGAGTAGGCTCTCAATCGGGTTGGATCAAGCTAAGATGAGATGCCTCTACTATGGTGGCTAGCTCTACTTATATAGGCACTGTTCCTCTTCCCAAATATCGAGCAGGAAGGGAGCCAACAACGGCGGGCAAATTTGAAGGGGGACAGCTAGTACAAGCTATCCTGACAAAAATGGTCTTCGCCTGCGAAAAGCTCTGGTGGTGATGCTGTCTTGGGCTCCACCATGACCTCCGTCTTGCCGTCCTCCTGGTCTTGGTCTTGTTGCACCAATATCGCAACCTTTGCCTGATGCCTCGGTACTCTTCGCCTGTGCTGGCCTCCTTAGCACCAAAGAGGAAATAAGGACGTTGCGCGTGCTGGCGCCCGCCTGGTGCCGTTCGTTATGGCTCATGTCACGAGAGCCTCATGAGGTTTTGCCCCGCCTTGATATCTCCGCTCCTCATGAGCCTGCCTGGCTAGGCTACTCTAGTGGAGGTCTTGCATCCTCCGCCTCGCGAGGCTTGGACCCACGCGAGGGTCTTGGATGCCTTGTTGATGAAGATGGGCCGCACGGCCCACTTGCTTAGCCATGCCTGTTGGGTAACGTAGCAGAAATTCAAAATTTTCTACGCATCACCAAGATAAATCTATGGAGTAATCTAGCAATGAGGGGAAGGGGAGTGCATCTACATACCCTTGTAGATCACTAAGCGAAAGCATTCAAGTGAACGGGGTTGATGGAGTCGTACTCATCGTAATCCAAATCATCGATGATCCTAGCACCGAACGGACGGCACCTCCGCGTTCAACACACATACGGTTGGGAGAGACATATCCTCCTTCTTGATCCAGCAAGGGAAGGAGAGGTTGATGGAGATCCAGCAAGACGACGGGCGTGGTGGTGGAAGTAGCGGATCCCGGCAGGCTTCGCCAAGCGCAAGCTGGGAGGAAGAGGTGTCACGGGAGGGAGGGAGGGAGGCGCCTGGGACTCAGGTGCGGCTGCCCTCCCTCCCCTCCACTATATATAGGGGCCTAGGGGGGGTGCCGGCCCCTTGTAGATTCCATCTAGGGAGGCGGCTGCCCTAGGGGTGGCTTGGCCTCCAAGCCAAGTGGAGGCGCCCCCACCCCTTAGGGTTTCCAACCCTATGCGCATGGGAGGCCCAAGGGGGGCGCACCAGCCCACCAGGGGCTGGTTCCCACGCCTCTTCAGCCCATGGGGCCCTCCGGGATAGGTGGACCCCGGTACCCTTCCGGTGGTCCCGGTACAATACCGATGACCCCCGAAACTTTCCCGATGGCCGAAACTGGACTTCCTATATATAAATCTTTACCTTGGACCATTCCGAACTCCTCATGACATCCGAGATCTCATCCGGACTCAACAACTTTCGGGTTACCGTGATACTAATATCTCTACAACCCTAGCATCAGCGAACCTTAAGTGTGTAGACCCTACGGGTTTGGGAACCATGCAGACATGAGCGAGACAACTCTCCGGCCAATAACCAACAGCAGGATCTGGATACCCATGTTGGCTCCCACATGTTCCACGATGATCTCATCGGATGAACCACGATGTCGAGGATTCAATCAATCCTGTATTCAATTCCCTTTGTCTACCGGTATAGTACTTGCCCGAGATTCGATCGTCGGTATCCCGATACCTTGTTCAATCTCATTACCGGCAAGTCTCTTTACTCGTTCCGTAACACATCATCATCCTGTGATCAACTCTTTGGTCACATTGTGCACATTATGATGATGTCCTATCGAGTGGGCCCAGAGATACCTCTCCGTCACACGGAGTGACAAATCCCAGTCTTGATTCGTGCCAACCCAACAGACACTTTCGGAGATACCCGTAGTGCACCTTTATAGCCACCCAGTTACGTTGTGACGCTTGGTACACCCAAAGCATTCCTACGGTATCCAGGAGTTGCACAATCTCATGGTCTAAGGAAATGATACTTGACATTAGAAAAGCTTTAGCATACGAACTACACGATGTTTGTGCTAGGCTTAGGATTGGGTCTTGTCCATCACATCATTCTCCTAATGGTGTGATCTCGTTATCAACGACATCCAATGTCCATGGTCAGGAAACCGTAACCATCTATTGATCCACGAGCTAGTCAACTAGAGGCTTACTAGGGACATGGTGTTGTCTATGTACCCACACATGTATCTCGAAGTTTCCTATCAATACAATTATAGCATGGATAATAAATGATTATCATGAACAAGGAAATATAATAATAATAACTAATTTATTATTGCCTCTAGAGCATATTTCCAACAGTCTCCCACTTGCACTAGAGTCAATAATCTAGTTCACATCGCCATGTGATTAACACTCACGTGTCACATCGCCATGTGACCAACATCCAAAGAGTTTACTAGTGTCAATAAACTAGTTCACATCATCATGTGATTAAGACTCAATGAGTTACGGGGTTTGATCATGTTTTGCTTGTGAGAGAGGTTTTAGTCAACGGGTCTGCAACATTCAGATCCGTATGTACTTCGCAAATCTTTAGGTCATATTGTAAATGCTGCTTCCACACTCCACTTGGAGCTATTCCAAATGGTTGATCCACTATACGTATCCGGTTTGCTATTCAGAGTCACTCGGATAGGTGTTAAATCTTGCATCGACGTAACCCTTTACGCCGAACTCTTTATCACCTCCATAACCGAAAAACATGTCCTTATTACTCCAAGGACAATTTTGACCGCTGTCCAATGATCCATTCCTGGATCACTCTTGTACCCCCTCGCCAGACACGTGGCAAGGCACATATCAGGTGCGGTACAAAGCATGACATACTATATAGAGCCTATGGCTAAGGCATAGGGGACGACATTCGTCCTTTCTCTTTCTTCTGCCGTGGTCGAGCTTTAAGTCTTAACTTCATACCTTACAACTCAGGTAAGAACTCCTTCTTTTACTGATCCATCTTGAACACCTTCAAGATCATGTCAAGGTATGTGCTCATTTGAAAGTACCATTAAGCGTTTTTGATCTATCCTTATAGATCTTGATGCTCAATGTTCAAGCATCTTAATCCAGGTTTTCTATTGAAAAACACTTTTCAAATAATCCTATATGCTTTCCAGAAACTCTACATCATTTCTGATCAACAATAGTCAACAACATATACTCATCAGAAATGATATAGTGCTCCCACTCACTCCTTTGTAAATATAATTTTCTCATAAACTTTGTACAAACCCAAAATCTTTAATCATCTCATCAAAGCGTACATTCCAACTTCGAGATGCTTACTCCAGTCCTTATAAGGATTGCTGGAGCTTTGCATACTTGTTAGCATCTTTTAGGATTGACAAAAACTTCTGGTTGTATCACATACAAACTTTCCTCAAGAAAATCGCCGAGGAAACAATGTTTTGACATCCTATATGCAAGATTTCATAAATAATGCAGTAACTGCTAATAATTCCAACACTCTTAGCATCGCTACGAGTGAAAAAGTCTCATCGTAGTCAACTCCTTGAACTTGTCGGAAAACATCTTATCAACAAGTCGAGCTTTCTCAATGGTGACACTTACCATCATTGTCTGTCTTCCTTTTAAAATCCATCTATACTCAACAGCCTTACGACCATCGAGTAGTTCTTCCAAAGTCTATACTTTGTTTTTACACATGGATCCTCTCGGATTTTATGGCCTCGAGCCATTTTTGGAATCCGGGCCCACCATCGCTTCTCCATAGCTCGTAGGTTCATTGCTTTCGGATCTGAGGCAGGAGGTATACCCAACTATTTTGGGTGTCCTATGAAGATGCATTTATCCGCTTTGGGTTCGAGCTTATCAGCCTGAAACTTTTTCGCATAGGCGTCGCAGCCCAAACCTTTTAAGAAATGACACTTAGGTTTCTCTGAACCACGGTGTCGACTCAAACGGAATTGTGTGGTGCCCTATTTAAAGTGAGTGTGGTTGTCTCTAATGACTAACCCATAAACTATAGTGGTAATTCGATAAGAGACATCATGGTATGCACCATATCCAATAGGGTGCGATTGTGATGTTCGGACACACCATCACACTATGGTGTTCCAAAGTGTATTAGTTGTGAAACAATTTCCACAATGTCTTAATTGCGTGCCAAAACTCGCAACTCAGATATTCATCTCTATGATCATATCATAGACATTTTATCCTGTTGTCACGACGATCTTCAACTTCACTCTAAAATTACTTGAACCATTCAATAATTCAGACTTGTGTTTCATCAAGTAAATATACTCAGTATCTACTCAAATCATCGGTGAAGTAAGAACATAACAATATCCATTGCGTGCCTCAGCACTCATTGGACTGCACACATCAAAATGTATTACTTCCAACAAGTAGCTTTCTTGTTCCATTTTACTGAAAATGAGGCTTTCAGTCATCTTGCCCATGTGGTATGATTTGCATGTCTCAAGTGATTCAAAATCAAGTGAATCCAAACGGTCCATCTGCATGGAGTTTCTTCATGCGTATATACCAATAGACATGGTTCACATGTCTCAATCTTTTCAAAGGCGAGTGAGTCCAAAGATCCATCAACATGGAGCTTCTTCATGCGTTTTATACCATTGTGACTCAAATTGCGATTGCCACAAGTAGGTGGCACTATATCATTACTATCTTATATCTTTTGGCATGAACATGTGTATCACTACGATCGAGATTCAATAAACCATTCATTTTAGGTGCAAGACCATTGAAGGTATTATTCAAATAAACAGAGTAACCATTATTCTCCTTAAATGAATAACCGTGTTGAGATAAACATAATCCAATCATGTCTATGCTCAACGCAAACACCAAATAACAATTATTTAGGTTTAACATCAATCTCGATGGTAGAGGGAGCATGCGATGCTTGATCACATCAACCTTGGAAACACTTCCAACACATATCGTCAGCTCACCTTTAGCTAGTCTCCGTTTATTCCGTAGCTTTTATTTTGAGTTACTAACACTTAGCAATCGAACCGGTATCCAATACTCTGGTGCTACTAGGAGTACTAGTAAAGTACACATTAACATAATGTATATCCAATATACTTCTATCGACCTTGCCAGCCTTCTCATCTACCAAGTATCTAGGGTAGTTCCGCTTCAGTGACCGTTCCCCTTATTTCAGAAGCACTTAGTCTCGGGTTTGGGTTCAACCTTGGGTTTCTTCACTAGAGCAGCAATTGATTTGTCGTTTCATGAAGTATCCCTTCTTGCCCTTGCCCTTCTTGAAACTAGTGGTTTCACTAACCATCAACAATTGATGCTCCTTCTTGATTTCTACTTTCGCGGTGTCAAACATCGCGAATATTTCAAGGATCATCATATCTATCCCCGATATGTTACAGTTCATCACGAAGCTCTAGTAGCTTGGTGGCAATGACTTTGGAGAAACATCACTATCTCATCTGGAAGATTAACTCCCACTCGATTCAAGTGATTGTGGTACCTCAGACAATCTGAGCACAAGCTCAACGATTGAGCGTTTCTCCCTTAGTTTCCAGGCTAAGAAACTCGTCGGAGGTCTTATACCTCTTGACGTGGGCACGATCCTGAAATCCCAATTTCAGCCCTCGAAACATCTCATATGTTTCGCGATGTTTCGAAATAGTCTTCGGTGCCTCAATTCTAAACCGTTTAACATTACTGAACTATCGCGTAGTTATCAAAATGTGTATGTCAGATGTTCGCAACATCCACAGACGACGTTCGAGGTTCAGCACACCGAGCGGTGCATTAAGGACATAAGCTTTCTACGCAGCAATGAGGACACTCCTCAGTTTTTCGGACCCAGTCCGCATAATTGCTACTATCAACTTTCAACTAAATTTTCTCTAGGAACATATCTAAACAGTGGAACTAAAGCGCGAGCTTACGACATAATTTGTAAAGACCTTTTGACTATGTTCAGGATAATTAATTTCATCTTTTGAACTCCCACTCAGATAGACATCCCTCTAGTCATCTAAGTGATTACATGATCCGAGTCAACTAGGTCGTGTCTGATCATCACGTGAGACGGACTAGTCATCATCGGTGAACATCTTCATGTTGATCGTATCTACCGACTCATGCTCGACCTTTCGGTCTCTTGTGTTCCGAGGCCATGTCTGTACATGCTAGGCTCGTCAAGTCAACCTAAGTGTTTCGCGTGTGTAAATCTGGCTTACACACATTGTATGTGAACGTTAGAATCTATCACACCCGATCATCATGTGGTGCTTCGAAACAACGAACTTTCGCAGCGGTGCACAGTTAGGGGGAACACTTTTCTTGAAATTATTATGAGGGATCATCTTATTTACTACTGCCATTCTAAGCAAATAAGATGCAAAAACATGATAAACATCACATGCAATCAAAAAGTGACATGATATAGCCAATATCATTTTGCTCCTTTTGATCTCCATCTTTGGGGCTCCATGATCATCATCGTCATCGGCATGACACCATGATCTCCATCATCATGATCTCCATCATCGTGTCTCCATGAAGTTGTCTCGCCAACTATTACTTGTACTACTATGGCTAACGATTTAGCAATAAAGTAATGTAATTACATGGCATTGTTCATTGACACGCAGGTCATACAATAAATTAAGACAACTCCTATGGCTCCTGCCAGTTGTCATACTCATCGACATGCAAGTCGTGATTCCTATTACAAGAACATGATCAATCTCATACATCACATATCATTCATCACATTCCTTTGGCCATATCACATCACATAGCATACCCTGCAAAAACAAGTTAGACGTCCTCTAATTGTTGTTTGCATGTTTTACGTGGCTGCTATGGGTTTCTAGCAAGAACGCTTTCTTACCTACGCAAAAAGCCACAACGTGATATGTCAATTGCTATTTACCCTTCATAAGGACCCTTTTCATCGAATCCGATCCGACTAAAGTGGCAGAGACTGGCAACCGCTAGCCACCTTATGCAACAAGTGCATGTCAGTCGATGGAATCTGTCTCACGTAAGCGTACGTGGAAGGTCGGTCCGGGCCGCTTCATCCCACGATGCCGCCGAATCAAGATAAGACTAGTAACGGCAAGTAAATTTACAAAATCGACGCCCACAACTACTTTGTGTTCTACTCGCGCATAGAAACTACGCATAAACCTGGCTCATGATGCCACTGTTGGGTAACGTAGCAGAAATTCAAAATCTTCTATGCATCACCAAGATCAATCTATGGAGTAATCTAGCAACGAGGGGAAGGGGAGTGCATCTACATACCCTTGTAGATCGCTAAGCGGAAGCGTTCAAGTGAACGGGGTTGATGGAGTCGTACTCGTCGTGATCCAAATCACCGATGATCCTAGCGCGGATGGCACCTCCGCGTTCAACACACATACGGTTGGGAGAGACATCTCCTCCTTCTTGATCCAGCAAGGGAAGGAGAGGTTGATGGAGATCCAAAGAGCACGACGGCGTGGTGGTGGAAGTAGCGGATCCCAGCAGGCTTCGCCAAGCGCAAGCGGGAGGAAGAGGTGTCACAGAGGGAGGGAGGCGCCAGGACTCAGTGCGGCTGCCCTCCTCCCTCTACTATATAAAGGGTCCTAGGGGGGCGCCGGCCCCTTGTAGATCCCATCTAGGGAGGGGGCGGCTGCCCTAGGGGTGGCTTGGCCTCCAAGCCAAGTGGAGGCGCCCCCACCCCTTAGGGTTTCCAACCCTAGGCGCATGGGAGGCCCAAGGGGGGGCGCACCAGCCCACCAGGGGCTGGTTCCCACGCCCCTTCAGCCCATGGGGCCCTCCAGGATAGGTGGCCCCACCCGGTGGAACCCTGGGACCCTTCGGTGGTCCCGGTACAATACCGATGACCCCCGAAACTTTCCCGGTGGCCGAAACTGGACTTCCTATATATAAATCTTTACCTCCGGACCACTACAGAACTCCTCGTGACATCCGGGATCTCATCCGGGACTCCGAACAACTTTCGGGTTACCGCATACTAATATCTCTACAACCCTAGCGTCACTGAACCTTAAGTGTGTAGACCCTACGGGTTCGGGAACCATGCAGACATGACCGAGACAACTCTCCGGCCAATAACCAACAGCGGGATCTGGATACCCATGTTGGCTCCCACATGTTCCACGATGATCTCATCGGATGAACCACGATGTCTAGGATTCAATCAATCCCGTATTCAATTCCCTTTGTCTACCGGTATAGTACTTGCCCGAGATTCGATCGTCGGTATCCCGATACCTTGTTCAAATCTCGTTACCGACAAGTCTCTTTACTCCTTCCATAACACATCACCCCATGATCAAATCTTTGGTCACATTGTGCACATTATGATGATGTCCTACTGAGTGGGCCCAGAGATACCTCTCCGTCACACGGAGTGACAAATCCCAGTCTTGATTCGTGCCAACCCAACAGACACTTTCAGAGATACCCGTAGTGCACCTTTATAGCCACCCAGTTATGTTGTGACGTTTGGTACACCCAAAGCATTCCTACGGTATCCGGGAGTTGCACAATCTCATGGTCTATGGAAATGATACTTGACATTAGAAAAGCTTTAGCATACGAACTTCACGATCTTTGTGCTAGGCTTAGGATTGGGTCTTGTCCATCACATCATTCTCCTAATGATGTGATCCCGTTATCAACGACATTCAATGTCCATGGTCAGGAAACCATAACCATCTATTGATCAACGAGCTAGTCAACTAGAGGCTTACTAGGTACATGGTGTTGTCCATGTACCCACACATGTATCTGAGTTTCCTATCAATACAATTATAGCATGGATAATAAACGATTATCATGAACAAGGAAATATAATAATAATAACTAATTTATTATTGCCTCTAGAGCATATTTCCAACAACGCCGTGGGCCGCAGGCAGGCAAGTCTAGGGACCCCCGTTCCGAGAACCCCGACAAGAACAATATAAGATAAATTTGTAGGCATTGGATCAGAAATTTGTTGGATGATATTCATCATGTGACAGTCATAACCTAGGGTTATACGGCACTAGCTCTAGTTCGTAAATATAATTTAGGCATGTATTCCGTAAATAGTCATACATGCTTATGGAAAGAACTTGCATGACATCTTTTGTCCTACCCTCCCGTGGCAGCATGGTCCTCTTGGAAACTAAGCGATATTAAGGCATCCTTTTAATAGAGAACCAGAACAAAGCATTAACACATGGTGAATACATGAACTCCTCAAACTACGGTCATCACTGGGAGTGGTCTCGACTATTGTCATTCCGGGGTTGCTAGATCATAACGTATAGTAGGTGACTATGACTTGCAAGATCGGATCTAGAACATGGATATAATGGTGATAAAATAAATGGTTCAGATCTGAAATCATGGCACCCGAGCCCAAAGTGACAAGCATTAAGCATGACAAAGTCATAGCAACATCAATCTCAGAACATAGTGGACACTAGGGATCAAGCCCTAACAAAACTAACTCGATTACATGATGAATCTTATCCAACTCCCCACCGACCAGAAAGCCTACAAAGAAATTACCCACTCCCAGTGGGGAGCATCGTGGAATTGGTGATGGAGAAGGGTTGGTGATGACGAAGAACGAAGATCCCCTTCTCCGGAGCCCCAAACGGACTCCATATCTGGTCTCCTGATGAAGAACACGAGGTGACGGCGGCTCCGTCTCATGGAACGCGATAATTCTTTCTCCCTAGTTTTTTCTCCAAAATAGGATTTTATAGCATAGGTTTCAGGGTTTGCGGGGCCACCAGGTGGGGACAACCCACCTGGGCGCGAATGGAGGGGGCGCGCCCTGGTGGGTTATGCCCACCCAGGTGCCCCCTCTGGTGGTTCTTGGCTCCTGAAATTCTCTTTATTGATATAAAAAATCCTCGCAAAGTTTTGTTCCATTCTGAGAGCTTTTATTTCTGCACAAAAACAACATCATGGTAGTTCTGCTGAAAACAGCGCCAGTCTGGGTTAGTTTCATTCAAATAATGCAAATTAGAGTCCAAAACAAGAGGAAAAGTGTTAGGAAAGTAGATACGTCGGAGACGTACCAAGCCACGATGGCGTGGGGTGCTGTCGGTGTTCTGGGAACGGGGTTCCCCAGACTTGCCTGCCTGCGGCCCATGGCGTGGCTAAGCAGCAGGCCGTACGGCCCATCTTCATCAACAAGGCACCCAAGACCCTCGCGAGGGTCCAAGCCTCGCGAGGCGGGCGACGCAAGACCTCCTCTGGAGTGGCCTAGCCAGGCAGGCTCATGAGGAGCGGAGATATCAAGGCGGGGCAAACCACACGTGGCTCTCGTGACGTGAGCCATGATGAACGGTGCCAGGCGGGTGCCAGGCGGGCGCCGGTGCGCGCAACGTCATTATTTCCTCTTTGGTGCTAAGGGAGCCAATGCAGGCGAAGAGTACCGAGGCATCAGGCAAAGGTTGCCATATTGGTGCAACGAGACCAAGACCAGGAGGACGGCAAGGCGGAGGTCATCATGGAGCCCAAGACGGTGTCACCCCAGAGCTTTTTTCAGGCGAAGACCACTTTTGTCAGGATAGCTTGTACTATCTGTCCCCCTTCAAATTTGCCCGCCGTTGTTGGCTCCCTTCCCGCTCGATATTTGGGAAGAGGACCAGGGCCTCTATAAATAGGACTAGCCACCACAGTAGGAGGCAACTCATCCAAAACAGAGGGATTCACGCCACAAGTTCATACACACAAGAACACCTCAACCTCAGGATGTTGTTCTTCCATTGTACTATTCATCATCAGTCCGAGAGGCAATCCACAACCACCACACTGGAGTAGGGTATTACACCACATCGGTGGCCCAAACCAGTATAAACCCTGTGGCTCTCTGTGTTGTGAGTTCATCAAGTTCGTCCGCAAGATCGTAGCGAGCTCGAGTGTAGATCGGTAGGAGGGAAAGACTTCGCGCGCACCCCAGTGTTCGAACCTTAAGGGTTTGCCGGAACCCCACATCCGACATTTGGCGTGCCAGGTAGGGGTGCGCCATAGTTCTCCCTTTCATCAGTTCGTTGCTCCATTGCTCCGTCATTTCCATGGCGGACGCTTGCCATGCTCGAGCTGAGCGTCGGGCTGCCCTCTCCGCCCGTGTCGCTCAGACGGCTCCTGTAGGCGGGCCACCTCATCGTTCTCCATCTCCTGTCGCCAACGCTGCCACCGGCCCGACGGGGAACAAGCAGCAGGCGTCCTCGCTCCTTCCTTCGGTGCGGCAGGATGGCCGCACTGCTACTCCATCACTCACCCCTGCTGGTTCGTCGTCTCAAGCGCACCATGCTCCCATAGAGGCACGTGCCGCACTCCTCGCGGTGAACGAGCTCCTACGTTACCGCCCAGTCGACAACCTCTATGAGGAGTGGCTTGACCGTGTCACAGAGCTCGTCCGCGCTGAAGGGGGCTCTCCGGCGCCGTCCCACTCTCTGCCTCCCCCTCAACCAGCCGCGGGCGACGGGGCTCATGGCATGCCTCGACTGCCTCAACCCCAAGAGGGTGCCTTGGCACCAAGGCACGCGCCTCCGCAGCGTGATCCACCGCGCCCGGCGCCCGCGCATGAAGAAAGAAGCTGCCAAGAAATCCCGCGGCCGCGAGAAGCTGCACCGGCGCTCCCCGCACCACCTCGTCAAGACCGCCTGCCGCCTGCAGTTGCGCAGCGCGGACCTCGCCAAGATCAAGCTCTACCTTAGAAGCGGGTCCCGGCAACCACGACCGGCTGCCGCGCCTTCACCCATGAGTTGCGTAGTGTTGCCTGGCCAGGCAAGTTCAAGCCAGACCTGCCTCCTCGCTATGATGACACCGCCGACCCCGTGGACTTCTTGCAGCTCTATGAGCTGAGCATCGAAGCGGCCAACGGCGATGAAAAAGTCATGGCGAACTGGTTTCCCATGGCTCTCAAGGATGGGGCCGCTCACGGCTCCACGAACTCGCAGCCGCGGCTCGATGTCCTCCTGGGACGAGTTGCGCGACCGCTTCATCGCCAACTTCCAGGGCACTCGCGATTGCCCGCCGGCCGCGGTCGACCTTCGCCGCATCAAGCAATAGCTAGGAGAAACCCTCCAGAAGTACATCCAGCGCTTCAACAACACCGCCTCAAGATCCCCAAGGTCACGGATGAAGCTATCATCTCCGCGTTCTCAGACGGCGTCCGTGACGTCAAGATGAAGGAAGAGCTCGCTATCCATGAGGAGCTTTGCAAATCTCAGGAGCTGTTCAACCTGGCAACCAAGTGCGCAAGAGCTGAGGAGGGGTGCCTCTCTCTCCTTGAGCTGCCAGCTGTGGGAGCAGAGGAGAAGAAGGCCAAGGCCAAGGACGTGAAGCGCAAACAAGCAGTAGTGCTCGCAGCGGAGCCCGACACCAAGCGAGGCAGAGATCAACCTAAGTCGTCCAAGAACGGCCGACCATTCTGCGCCTTCCACAACCTGAACACCCACAACACCAGCGACTGCCAAGAACTCAGAGCCATACGAGAAGGACGCTACGGTCGACGCCTCGAGCGCAACGACCGGGGCTACGGCCACGGAGGAGGACGAGGAGGCGGACGCTGGGAAGACCGTGGCCCGCGCCAGGAGTGGCGCGACCGGCCTCGTGAGGATCGCTGGTAGGACCAACCTCGCGAGGGCGCCTGGAGGGACCCACCTCGTGAGGAACGCCCCCAGGGCAACGCTGGTCTTCCCCCGCTACCGCCACCAAGAAGGAACGATGACCGCCACCAGGACGAGGGGGTTGGGGGCTTCCAGGAGCTGCGTGCGATCGCTTGCATCTTGGGCGGCACACAGGCCCCAGCCTCTCAGCGCATCTTCAAACAGTTTGCTCGCGAGGTGAACGTGGTGCTCCCCAAGCTCGAGGCCACGCGCCCGCTCAAGTGGTCCCAATGAGCAATCACCTTCAACTCGGCAGACCAGCTCAAGTGCGCAGCCACCGCTGGCGCACTCCCTATGTTGTGCTCCCCAGTCATCAGCAATGTGCAAGTCACCAAGACTCTCATCGACGGTGGCGCAGGGCTCAACGTCCTATCCGTCGGCACGTTCGACAATCTTCAAGTGCCCTATGAGCAGCTCCAGCCAACCAAGCCTTTCTCAGGAGTGACCAATGGTTCCACCACACAGATAGGGCAAGTCCGCCTGCCTGTCACCTTCGGGGAGCGCAAGAACTACCGCACCGAGCTCATCGACTTCGACGTCGCGCACATCCACCTGCCGTACAATGCCATCCTCGGGTATCCAGCCCTGGCCAAGTTCATGGCAGTCACTCACCACGGCTACAACGTTCTCAAGATGCCAGGAAGCGGGGGAATCATCACGGTTCCATGTGAAGAGAGGGATGCGGTGTGCTCCCTTGAGCGCGCCTTCCAAGCCGCAGCGATCGACGACCCCGACAGCAGAACTGAAGGCCCTCCGGAGACCATCCCCAAGAAGAAGTTGCCACGCCGTGCAAGACCCCAAGAAGATGGCGTCGCGTCAGGAGCCTCGTCAGGCTCAGTGCCCGCTCCAGGGGCGCCTCCCTCCACCGCATAGGAAAGCGTGCCCGGGCAGGGCTCGGGGGCTCTCTCCTGGAGAGCCTCAGACCTTGCCAACCTCACGAGCGAGGCGCTTGGGCACCACTTGGAAGCATGCTTCACGGCACACCTTCCTCAGGAGAGCATAGGGCAAGGAGTGCCCAACACCCAGGAGTTCATCACCAAGACCACTCAGGAACTGCAAGAAGCAAGAGCCATGCGCGGCCACAGCCGCTCACAAGGCGCAGCTCCCCATCCAGCGAGGATCTTTGGGCTGCAGCGTGCATCGATGTCCCAGGGCTCAATAGGGCCGCATCTCAGGAGCGCTTCTGGCCATCACGTGTGGGCCACTGTGAGGGCCCACCACACAGCTGCGTTCGCATGCCCTTCGGCTTGCCGAGCATGGCGTCGGCCTATGAGCGCAGCATGCGGCAGGTCCTGGCGGCTCAAGAGGCTAGGATCCACGCCGTTCTGGAGGAGATGGAGGTCCCAGAGCCTCCCGAGGCTCAGGGTCCCGGTGGCTCATGAGGAGCCATTCCTTCAGCGCGTGGCTTCAGCTGCACCAACTCTACTTCGTCTACAGAACCAGGTGACATCTTTCAAGTTCGTTTAAGCTGGGAGCGCCCCTCAGGCTTCATTATTCCCAGGTCACATGGGTCCGTCCCTGTGGCATGTATCCCTTTTGCTTAAGTCTTTAGCTTATATTGCTGGGGGCGCCCCTCGGGCTGCATCATCCTCGAGCCGCTTGGGCCAAACCCAGTGGCATGTATCTTCCTGCATTTATCCAAGTCGATCTGCTCTTTATGCTTAACACCTTAACGGCTATCGCTGCCTTTCGATTGCCTCCCGACGTGGGCCTGTTCACCTTATGCAATCCGCTTGCACGTTAAAAGGGGGGCTCCTGAGCATCGCGACTCAAGAGTTTCCATCGCTCTCTAGCCCTCACCCCCTGGCCTTGACCACGACATCGCGACCTGGCATACGAGCGGCGGCTGAACTCGCTCGAGGGCCAGGACCTGAGGACGTAGAGTGCTTGCATCTAACCGCCTTGCAGGAACATACATTCACCAAGACTCAAGACCAGGTGCAACCCGCCTTGAGGTAGGGCCTCGTGAGCCCCGCCCTGGCTCACGAGTGCCCGGATACACCTCGCAGCCCTGCCGTGCAAGCCACGTGTCGGTCGCGGGTCAGACACGCCTGGGGCTCCTCCCAGAGGGGAGCCACCATCCCACGCCCAAGTGGAAGCACCAGGCTCCGCGCTGGCTGACGACACTGCCGAGGAGCGGCTATGCCCATGCAGAAGCGGAAGCACTATGCTCCGCGCTGGTGATAACCAACTGAGGGCAACCCCACGGCTCAGGGAGCCCAGAGCTCAGCGCCCAGCCTTACCGCAATGCCTCCCCTCGGGAAAGCCGCGCATGGGGGCTGGGCACGGGGGCTGTGCATGGGTCACGCCCAAGCGCACGCCACCCAGGCAGGTCCCCCGGACCTAGGCATCGCGCGCCCCTCCCGAGGCCTCGGCGAGGGCAGGTACGAGATTGTTTGCACGTCAAGGGGGACTCCTGAGCATCGCGACTCAGGAGCCTAACTGGTCACGTAGCCCCTCACTCCTTGGTCCGTCCTGGTCTCCGGTCGGCCCAATGGTGGTTGAGGTATGCGCGGGGCTGGGCTCTGCCGACGTAGAACAATAATCTATCCCCGTGAACTGTCCCTATATGCTGTTTGCGCGTCAAGGGGGACTCCTGAGCATCGCGACTCAGGAGCCTAACTGGTCATGTAGCCCCTCACTCCTTGGTCCGTCCTGGTCTCTGGTCGGCCCAATGGCGTTTGAGGTATGCACGGGGCCGGGCTCTGCTGACGCAGAACGCAAAGCAAATAGGAAGAAAACCGCAAAATCTTGAAGCAAATATTACAAGCATATTGTCCTCACAATACCAAATAAAAATCTAAACGCCTCCACGAGGCCTGTTACATGTCGCAGGAATGGAACGGGAATAATGGCGGCGGGTCACCTCTAGACGTCGCCAACGCCTGCGGAAGGCGCTCACTTGTGATCGGCTTTGTTGTCACCACCAGCCGCAAGGTCGACGCCGCCAGACAGAGGAGCGGAGACAAAACCACGGAACCTCCTTAGCAAGGCCCCCACTTGATCCCGCACAGCCGCGGCAGCCGCCCCGTATTGATCTTCAGCCACAGGCTCTAGCAGCTCGTCAAGGCGAGCGTTGGGGTCGCGGAGGTACAGATGGCTGAAGACCCGAGTCAGTGCAGCTGAAGACAGAACGCGAGCTTCTGCCTCAGCCATGGGAGCGAGGCCGTTGACGACCTCCTCAAGCGCCTTCACCGCGACAGGAAGCAGTTGGGCGGGGCCGTCCTTGTCGGTGTCCAGAGGCTTCTCCAGGCCATGCTCGTAGAGCGTCTTCAGCGCCATGCGAGACCTCTTCTCGAGATCAGCGAAGGCCGCGTGGTCTTCGGCCAGGACTCGCGCCTTGGCCTCAAGATCGGCCTCCCTCGTCCCCGTCTTCCGCTCCAACTCTTCCAACCGGTTGCGCTCGACAGCCTACTTCTTCCCCAGCTCCGCCAGCTCAGCATCACGGTTCTTGACGGCTTCCTCTGGGGCCTTCATCTCCTCCTCCTTCGCCTGACGGCAGCGCACCTCTTCAGCGTGCTTGTAGCACAGGCTCTGCAGCTTGCCCTCTAGCTCTTGGCAACGATCATGGGCGGCCTTGGCGTCTTTCAGTGCCGCCTCATGATCGGCTGCAATGCTGGCGGCGCCTTGTTTCTCCTTCTCGGAAGCCACAGCAGCCTGGCCCAGCGCCGCGCGAACTGCCAGATCAGAGTGAAGCCAGCCAGAGGCTAGCCCCAGACGCCCGGACACCAGGCGTGGGTCCGCGCTCCGGTGATCCGCCTGCAGCTGGGTCATCTCCGAAAGGGCACGCTCCAAGACGGTAGCGGGAGCAGAAGGATCAGGAAGTGGAGATGCAGCAGTAGGATGAAGCGACATCATCACCAGGGCTTGGGAGACTGCGGGTTCTGGAGTAGCTGGGACCTCGTCAGCCGCGCCAAGTACCGGCGCCTCCGGGGCGAGCGGGGCCATGGGGGCTGACTCCACATGACAGTGCTCTTCTTGGCCTCGCGAGGACGATCGGGCCGGGGAGATGCGGGAGCTGTTGCCTCCTTTCTCCGCGGGAGGCACGACCGCTACGTCTTCTTTCCTCTTCTTCGCCGATGATGTCAGCCTGATCAACCAAGGGCAAGCATCAGGAAGCGACGAGTACAAGCAAGGACAAAGAAAAGCTTAAGACACTTACCGATCCACAGCGACGTATTCCACTGATCGTTTGAGAGGCTTGAAGCCTGACAGCTTTGGGACCTGAGGGGCAGGCGTTCGGACATCGGCGGCGCCGGGCAGAGCGGAAGCAGAACTGGATCCAGCCCCAGGAGGTATCGGATGGAGGCGACACCTCGGGCCACTAGCGACGACCTGCTCCTCGTTGGGACGGGAGGTTGCTCCCTCTCCCCTTCGTGGGCGTCGGCATCGGCATCATCAGGAAGGGCGCGGAGAATCTCGGCCTTGCTCACAGGGTAGGTATCCCCCACCTCTTCTAGGGTCTTCTCCGAGTCCTCCTCCTCTTCTCCCTCTCCGTGGGACTCACCAGAAGACACCTCCACCGGGTTCTACGCCATAGGGGCTTCCGGAAGCACCGGCGGCACCAGCCCGCGCACATCAAAAGTCGGCCTTGAGGTGACGAATTCCTCCCAGTCCCTGCGCTTGAACAGGGGAAGGTGCTAGCCGGGTACTCCTGGTTGTCCCCGACTATGAGGTGCAGGACGGCGTCCAATTCATCGCCAGGCAGGTCCCTCGGCCTCAGGCGGGTCTTGGTTTCCTTTTTGTCAAGCTCCCAGAGGGGGCGCGCACGCGCCTGGAGTGGGGCAACCCGCAACATCAAGAACTCCCTCAGGAGCATCGCCCCCGTTACCTTGGACGTCCTCACGTTGCCCGGCCTCAGGCCGGTCATCATCTGCCCCAACACCAGCGATGCCCGCTCGTCGACAAGCTCTACCTTGGGCCACCCTCCATTAGGAGGGGGCACCGCTGTTGGCAACGCTAGACGCGGGTCGGCGCACTGAGCATCTATCATGACCCATCTGGATCGGATGTTGTCGGCCCTCTTCCCAGTGCTCGGGACCGAATTGTCCTTGCTGCAGGCGACGAAATTAGTGCATCTGGTGATGTGCTCACTGCTGACGCGGAGGAAGAAGAAATGGTGCAAGAGCGCCACGGACGACCTGACGCCCAGGTACACCTCGCAGTAGTAGGCGAAAATGGATAGGAGGAGGACAGAGTTGGGATGGAGATGCAACGCCTGCAGCCCGTAGTGGTCAAGGACTTCATAAAAGAAATCAGAGAAGGGAGGAACCAACCCGACGGCAACGCTGCTCGAGAAGAAGGGGAAGAAGGTGCTCCTCTCAGGCTCCGGCTTGTCGGAGGCGAGCCGAAGCTCCGTCTTCCCCCACTCATTGCCCTCGCCCGCTGTCAGCAGGCGCATGGAGGCGAGGCTCTTCTCCGTGACGGTGGGCGCTTCGAGGGCCGGCTCATACCAAGCCGGTGACGAGTAAGACTTGACCTTGCGCGGCGCCATGGGCAGCAGAAGCAGAGCAAGGGTGGAGCAGATCTGGGTCAAGGCAATGAAGAAGCAATGAAGGCGAGAACTACCCGCGCCAGCCTTTTGTCAGGTCAAGCAGTTGCCGAGGCAGCATGGAGAAGCGGAGACGCCCACGTCCAATCAACCTCCATGCGTTGACCGAGGCCGCAGGCTTTTAGGGCCCGCGGTGCTCCGAACTTGACCCTTGGCTTCGCCGCGAAGCCAAGCCCGAGCGCACCTTGGGCCCGGGGGCTACTATCGGCATTCTGGGAATGGGGATCCTAGACTTGCCTGCCTGCGGCCCACGGCGTGGCTAAGCAGCAGGCCTTCCAGCCCATCTTCATCAACAAGGCACCCAAGACCCTCGCGAGAGTCCAAGCCTCGCTAGGCGGACGATGCAAGACCTCCTCTGGAGTGGCCTAGCCAGGAAAGCTCACGAGGAGCGGAGATATCAAGTCGGGGCAAACCTCATGAGGCTCTCGTGACGTGAGCCATGACGAACCGTGCCAGGCGGGCGCCGGTGCGCGCAGCGTCCTTATTTCCTCTTTCATGCTAAGGGATCCAGCGCAGGCGAAGAGTACCGATGCATCAGGCAAAGGTTGCCATATTGGTGCAACGAGACCAAGACCAGGAGTACGGCAAGGCGGAGGTCATCGTGGAGCCCAAGACGGCGTCACCCCAGAGCTTTTCGCAGGCAAAGACCGCTTTTGTCAGGATAGCTTGTACTAGCTGTCCCCCTTCAAATTTGCCCGCCATTGTTGGCTCCCTTCCCGCTCGATATTTGGGAAGAGGACTAGGGCATCTATAAATAGGACTAGCCACCACAGTAGGAGGCAACTCATCCAAAACAGAGGGATTCACGCCACAAGTTCATACGCACAAGAACACCTCAACCTCAGGAGGCTGTTCTTCCCTTGTACTGTTCATCATCAGCCCGAGAGGCAATCCACCACCACCACACTAGAGTAGGGTTTTACACCACATCGGTGGCCTGAACCATTATAAACCCCGTGTCTCTCTGTGTTGTGAGTTCGTCCGCAAGATCCTAGCGAGCTCGAGCGTAGATCGGTAGGAGGGAAAGACTTCTCGCGCACCCCAGTGTTTGAACCTTTGCCGGAACCCCACATCCGACAGGTGACGGAGCCGTGAAGCGCGTGACAAACAAATCGCGCAGCTCCTCCCTGGAGGCTACCGAGGACTCCGGTAGGTTGAGCAACCAGGGGCGAGGCACGCCTATGAGAGCCATAGGGAGACAGTTTGCCATGACCTTATCATCGCCGCCCGCTGTCCAGACGGCCTCCGCGTACACTGGAGGAACTCTGTAGGGTCCTCCGCGCCATTGTACCGCGGTGGCAACTCCGGCCTGAACTTCGGCGGCCACTGCACCTGTCGCAAGGCGGGGGAGAAAGCTTGAAGGCCCCCGATGCCTCCAAACGCGCTCGGTGGACCTGTGGGTGGGACGACGCCTACCATGGCAACCAAGTGGCGAGGGCAAAGCGCGGCTAATGAAGAGGCAGACCTCCGACACGCCCTTACCTGACGCGCCAAATGTTGCATTCAGGGCTCCGTGGACCCAAGGAAGGTTCGAACTCTGGGGTGTGTGCGAAGAACTCAACCTCTCTAGCCAAACAGTTCGTCATCCCACGACCTAGCTCGATGAACAAGGAAGAAGATGGACACAACAGTTTACCTAGGCTCGGGCCACCTTGTGGTGTAAGACCCTACTCCTGCTTTGGGGTGGATTAGCCTCAAGAGGGGCAGAGGATGAACTAGTACAGAGGAAGAACAACCTCGCGAGGTCTGCCCTGGTGAGGGAATGAGTTGAGGATTGGATCGAATCCCCTTCTATGGTGGTGGCAAACCCATATTTATAGTGGCCTTGGTCCTCTTCCCCGAAAAGTGTAGGCGGGAAGGGATCGCACAGTGGCCAGTTTGAAAGGGGATAAGTAGTACATCTTATCCTGATAAAAGGTGGTCTTCTCCTGCAAAGCTCCTGGTCGTGACGCCGTGGTGGGCTCGGCGACGACATCCATCCTGCCGTCCTGGCGGTCTTGGTCTCGTTGCACAGGAACGGAAACCTTAGGGTGATTCATCAGGACCCCGCTCTTGCGCTTGCCTCCTTAGCACCAAAGAGGAAACATGTTGTTGTGTGCCCCCGCTGGCACCCGCCTGACCTTGGTCCTCATGGCTTGTGTCACCTCAACCTCATGAGGTGGGTGCGTGCATAGAAATCTCCGCTCCTCGGGAGCCAGCCTGGGGAGGCCGCTCCCTCTGGAGGTCTTGATGTCGCCCGCCTCGCGAGGCTTGGCCCCTCGCGAGGGTGTTGTCTTGAAGGTGATGTAGATGGGCTGTTCCAAGCCGTCGATGGAGCCATGTCGTGGGCTGCAGGCAGGCAAGTCTGGGTACCCTGGTTCCCAGAACGCCGACAGTAGCCCCCGGGGCCAAGGCGCGCTCGGACTTGGAATCGAGGCGAAGCCAAAGGGCAAGGGCGAAGCGCCGCGGGCCCCAATCGCCTGCGGACCGAGTCGACGTGTGGTGCTTGATGGGACATGGGCGTCTCCACTCCCCCACGCTGCCTCGGCAACTGCCCGACTTGACAATTGCCTGATGCATGCAGAAAAACCATCATTACTTGGAATCGTGAGAGGTTGGCGGTTGGCCTCCCTCCAGCTTATGAATGGGAGAGGGGGTGGAGCCCACAGCCCATCTTCATCTTCTTGCCGATCGCTCCTTATTCTTCCTCTTTGCCGCCGTCTTGCTAGAGTGTCCATGGCGCCAGTGAGGAGGCTCTCTGCCGCCGAGAAAGGAAAGGCTCCTCAGGAAGGGCCGGGCTCGCCGCCACACAGGAGAGGCCGCGGTCGCCCCCGCAAGTATGTCGTGACGCCAGCGGTGGCTCCTCGAGGGCGCGGGCGCACCCCTTCGAAGGCTGGCGCCGCCTCTGGTGGCCGTGGAGGCGCGTCTTCCCGCGGCGGGAGTTGCCGCGGTCGAGGCGGCCCTAGCAACGGGGGGAGCATGTGGCAGCCGTTCGCCCGCCGCGTCCGCGCTCCCACTCTGCCGATGCGCCCCCCGGAGTTCATGGTGTGGACAAAGAGGCCTGCTGGCATTTGGTTCCAGCTCCCGTGCTTCTTCGGGGGCGCACTAATACGTCTCCAACGTATCTACTTTTCCAAACCCTTTTGCCCTTGTTTTGGACTCTAACTTGCATGATTTCAATGGAACTAACCCGGACTGACGCTGTTTTCAGCAGAATTGCCATGGTGTTATTTTTGTGCTGAATAAAAAGTTCTTGGAATGACCTGAAAAATCAATGGAGATTATTTTTGGAATTAATAAAAATATTGGCGAAAGAATCAGCATCAGGGGGCCCACACCCTAGCCACAAGGGTGGGGGTCGCACCCACCCCCCTAGGGCGCGCCCTCCGACCTTGTGGGCCCCCTGGACCTCCACCAACCTCAACTCCAACTCCATATATTCACCTTCGTGGAGAAAAAATCAGAAAGAAGGATTCATCATGTTTTACGATACAGAGCCGCCGCCAAGCCCTGTTCTTCCTCGGGAGGGCAGATCTGGAGTCCATTCGGAGCTGCGGATAGGGGAATCCCTCGCCATCATCATCATCAACCATCCTCCATCACCTATTTCATGATGCTCACCGTCATTCGTGTGTAATTCCATCGTAGGCTTGCTGGACCGTGATGGGTTGGATGAGATTTACCATGTAATCGAGTTAGTTTTGTTAGGGTTTGATCCCTAGTATCCACTATGTTCTAAGATTGATGTTGCTATGACTTTGCTATGCTTAATGCTTGTCATAGGGCCCGAGTGCCGTGAACTCAGATCTGAACCCTTTATGTTTTCATCAATATATTTGTGTTCTTGATCTGATATTGCAAGTTATATCACCTACTACGTGTTATGATCCGGCAACCCCGGAGTGAAAATAGTCGGGACCACTCCCGGTGATGACCGTAGTTTGAGGAGTCCATGTATTCACTAAGTGCTAATGCTTTGGTCTAGTACTCCATTAAAAGGAGGCCTCAATATCCCTTAGTTTCCATTAGGACCCCGCTGCAATGGGAGGGTAGGACAAAAGATGTCATGCAAGTTCTTTTCCACAAGCACGTATGACTATATTTGGAATACATGCCTACATTACATTGATGAACTGGAGTTAGTTATGTGTCACCCTATGTTATAACTGTTGCATGATGAATGCCATCCGACATAATCATCCATCATGGATCCATTGCCTACGAGCTTTTCACATATTGATCTTTGGTTTGTTACTTTTTCGTTGCCACTGTTACGATTGCTACAAAACCGTTATCGCAACTTCCATACTACTTTGCTACTAAATACTTTGCTGCACATGTTAGGTGTTTCGGTTGTGGTTGAATTGACAACTCAGCTGCTAATACTCGAGAATATTCTTTGCCTCCCCTTGTGTCGAATCAATAAATTTGGGTTGAATACTCTACCCTCGAAAACTGTTGCGATCCCCTATACTTGTGGGTTATCAAGAAATTTTTCTGGCGCCGTTTTTGAGGAGCATAGCTCTATTCTCTGAGTCACTTGGGATTTATATCTGTTGATCACTATGAGGAATCTGAAAGATCAAAGAACCAAGATTTTTCCCTCAACTACGAGGGGAGGTAAGGAACTGCCATCTAGCTCAGCACTTGATTCTCCTTCTGTTTTGAGTAAACTTGCGACACCTACACCTGCTATTGATTCCAATATGTCGCATGTTATTGATGATGCCACTTCTACTACGAATGATGCTTATGATACTACTTCTGTGCTTGATGATACAGTGCCATTGGGTGAATTCCTTGATGAACAACTTGCTAGGGTTAGAGAGAATGAAATTACTGGAACTGATGATATTATTGAAGATTATGATTATGATTCTCCCCCTAGATATGAATTGTCTGTTGTGCCTGAGGGTTATGGTATGGATGAAGAAGCTGCTAGAGTCTTCTTTGCTTGCAATGATAGAGAGGATCTTAAGAAATTCATAGTTAAGCTGAAAGAAAAATCCTTGAATGCTAGAATCAAATATGATCCTGCTTTTGCTACTTCACATATCTTTGTTACTGATAAGGATTATGAATTCTCTATCGATCCTGAGTTAATTACTTTGGTTGAATCTGATCCTTTTCAAGGGTATGAATCTGAAAATGTTGTGGCACATCTTACTAAATTGAATGATATAGCCACCCTATTTGCTCATGAGGAAAAAAATTCATTATTACTATATCCTTAAATTGTTTCCTTTCTCATTAAAGGGTGACACTAAGAA
The DNA here is from genome assembly GCA_021605145.1 of Aegilops bicornis. Taxonomy (NCBI): domain Eukaryota; kingdom Viridiplantae; phylum Streptophyta; class Magnoliopsida; order Poales; family Poaceae; genus Aegilops; species Aegilops bicornis. Next base: position 551,930,070 of record CM038671.1, on the reverse strand, counting down.
ATGGTTTAATTCTCTTGCTCCTGGTTGTGTGCGTAGTCCCCAGGATATGATATATTACTTCTCAGCAAAATATTTCCCCGCTCATAAGAAACAAGCTAACTTAAGGAAATATATAATTTTGTGCAAACTGAAGAAGAGAGTCTCTCGCAAGCTTGGGGGAGGCTTCTCCAATTACTTAATGCTTTGCCTGACCATCCTCTCAAGAAAAATGAAATACTTGATATCTTTTTGAATGGACTAACCGATGCTTCCAGAGAACACCTGGATAGTTGTGCTGGTTGTGTTTTCAGGGAAGAACTGTTAAGCAAGCTGAATTGCTATTGAATAATATATTGAGTAATGAAAATGATTGGACACTTCCTGAACCAAATCCTAAGCCAACTCCGAAGAAAAGGGGTATTCTATTTCTCAGTCCTGAAGATATGCAAGAGGCAAAGAAATCTATGAAAGAAAAAGGTATTAAAGCTGAAGATGTTATAAATCTACCACCTATTGAAGAAATACATGGTCTTGATAACTCGACACAGGTAGTAGAGGTAAACTCTCTCTGAAAATTTGATGAAGGAGATATTCCTCATAATAAGTCTGTTAGACAATGCTTTGATGAGTTTGATAATTTTATTGTTAAACAAGAAAACTTCAATGCTTATGTTAGTAGACAGTTGAAACGTAATGCTTACATGCTTGACCACTTGAGTAATTATATGAATAGTACTGTTAATGATCTTAAGCTTATTAGTAAACATGCTTCCATGGTTACGACTCAAGTAGAACAAGTACTTAAAGCTCAAGATGATTTGCTTAATGAATTGAATAGTAAGAATAATGATAATGCTATTTGGGTTATGACTAGAGGTGGTAAAATGACCCAGGAACCTTTCTATCCTGAGGGCCATCCTAAGAGAGTTGAGCAGGATTCTCAGAGAATTAATACTAATACACCTAGTCCTCGTATTAAAAATAAAAAGAAAACTGATAAAAATTTGCATGCTAGTGAACCTGTTGTTGTCGCACCTGAGAATCCCAATGATATTTCTATTTCTGATGCTGAGATACAATCTCGCGATGAACATGGACCTAGTGATAATGTTAATAATGATGTTCATGTTCATGCTCAACCTAGTAATGATAATGATGTAGATATTGAACCTGGTGTTGATCTTGATAACCCACAATCAAAGAATCAATGTTATGATAAGAGAGACTTCGTTGCTAAGAAACATGGTAAGGAAAGAGAACCATGGGTTCAGAAAGCCATGGCAATTCCTCCTAAGCCATCCAAGAAAAAGGATGATGAGGATTTTGAGCGCTTTGCTGAAATGATTAGACCTATGTTTTTGCGTATGCATTTGACTGATATGCTTAAAATGCCTCCTTATGCTAAATACATGAAAGATATTGTCACTAATAAAAGAAAGACACTGGAAGCTGAAATTTCCACCATGCTTGCTAATTATTCTTTTAAGGGCAGAATACCAAAGAAACATGGAGATCCAGGAGTACCAACTATACCATGCTCCATTAAAAGAAACTATGTTAAAACTGCTTTATGTGATCTTGGAGCGGGTGTTAGTGTTATGCCTTTCTCTTTGTATCGTAGACTTGAATTGAATAAGTTGACACCTACTGAAATTTCTTTGCAAATGGCTGATAAGTTAACTGTTATACCCATCGGTATTTGTGAGGATGTCCCTGTTGTGGTTGCAAACGTTACTATCTTAACAGACTTCGTTATTCTTGATATTCCCGAGGATGATTTTATGTCGATTATCCTTGGTAGACCTTTCTTGAATACTGCAGGGGCTGTTATTGATTGCAACAAAAGCAATGTCACTTTTCATATTAATGGCAATGATCATACGGTGCACTTTCCGAAGAAACAACCTCAAGTCCATAGTATCAATTCAATTGGAAATTTTTCAACTATTACTATTGGAGGTTTTGAATTTCCTCTTCCTACTGCCAAAAAGAAATATGATATTAGTATTGTTGGGGAGAGGCATATCCCCATTGAAGTAACCTAGTGTTATTCAAAAATTCTCCGATTTCATGTCACTTTGAAGAAGTTTGATAATAAGACTCGATCAACCTTGTTAATGGATTCCTTTTGATGAGCATGAGATGGATGAATTTAGAAGGCACAACTCTCTGTACCCATATTTTACTTTTTGTTAATTAGTTTAAATAAAGTAAAAATAGTATTTTCTGTCTGTTTTCTGAATTATCCATGCAATAAAAAAATGTCCCGAAAATAAAAGTTCTCCAAATGCCCTGGAAATTGGATATGATTTTTTTAGAATATTTCAGAATTTCTAGTGCAAAGAACACACCAGGGGGCCTCACCAGCTGGCCACAAGGGTGGGGGGGGGGGCGCTCCCAGCCCCCTGACCTTATGGGGCCCACATGGCCCCCCTCCACTTATTCCAGCACCCATCCTCTCCTTCTTCCTCCAAAAAATCACTGCATTGCTCAAACTCGTGTTCTTGCTCATCTTGCTGCCATTTTCGATCTCCTTGCTCAAAGCCCCATTCACAAAATAGCTTTGGGGGATTGTTCTTCGATATGTGACTCCTCCAATGGTCCAATTAGTTTTTGTTCTAGTGCTTGTCATTGCAAATTTTTGCTGCGGTGGTGACCATGTTCTTGAGCTTGCATGTCAAATTTATATGGTCCAAAGTTGTTTTGATGCATGATATAGCTTCTAGACACTTGTAGGAGTAGTTAATATCAATTTTGTTGAGTTTGATTCACTTTTATTTTGAGTCACTATTTTTTTTAGAAAATGTCTAGGAAAATGTACCAAGGTGGTTCCTCAAGGAAGCAAGCACCAAGGCGTGCCATACGCGAAGCGGACCATGAACTTTCAAGGGAAGCACAAGTGAGGCCGTGTGAATGGCCGTCAGATGAATTTATGGATCGTGCAAGTTTCAAGGATGAATTCTATGCGTACGTAGAAAATGCCGGCCTCGAGGATTTCTTATCTGACAAGTGCTTGCAATATTATCATCTCACCAATTCCTTTGTTTGGAGGTTTGAGTTTTCATCCAAGCGCAATACTCATACTGTCCTGTTTGATCTTTATGATGAATCTTATACCATGGACCTAGAAGATTTTTGTGAAGCATGCAAAATTCCGCAATGGAGTAGTCTTAGTGAGCCTCACAAATCTGAATATAATGATTTCCTTGCTAGCATCACTGTTGGAGAAACTACAAACATTACACAAGCAACCATAGGGAGCATTCATTTTCCTGCCATACATTATTTTGCTCTGTTTATCGGTAGATGTATTAATGGTAAAGATGAACAATGCCATATTTGCGTACCAAATCTTATTGTCCTCAAGTGTGCGGTGTTAGGTGATAAATGATATAATTTGGGGGCCATTATTGCTAGATGGTTACATCTTAATGCTAAAGATGGAGATTTATTTGGTGGGATCTATGCAACTCGTTTAGCTAAATATTTGAATGTACCCATTAGAAGATATGATATTGAGTTGCCACCTGCTTTTCTGGATTATGAGGATACGGTACGCCACTAGTTTCTTAAGAGGAATGAACAGATCCTCCATTACTGACTGATCTTTGTTAGATGGCGTGCCGTCCCTGTTACCCTTCCTGCGCCTGCTCTCTTTAACTTCCAGGAAAATGGGCGATATTTTATAACTAGAGAGGAGGTAGGCGAGTGTGAGAGGACAGCTGAGGTTGCTCGTCTGCAGGAGGCAGCTCGCCAAGCAGTAGCTGCCGCAACACAGTATGACCCCAACTTCAACTTTGGATATCCACCAGGCCACCCATGGGCGTAGACCAACTTAGGCCAAAAGCCTAAGCTTGGGAGAGTACATATTTCTCACCGACATTACATTCATGTTCACACACTCATTCCAGTTGTCAGTGCTCACACTCTTTCATTGTAATATCCATGCTAGTTTATTTGTTTTTCCGTTCTTCTTGTGTGTTTGAAAAACTGTCGGTGTACAAAAAGAGGGGTACACTTATTGTACCCCTATAACTGTGCACGGGCAGTCTGAGCCGTGGGCACCACCAAGACCGAAAGCAAGGCAAGGGAGGTGAGCCAAGGTAAGGCCAAAGCTCGAAAGGAGCAGAACGACGCCAAGACCAAGACCACAAAGAGCAAAGGGGACGAAGCGGACCCCCCCCCCCCCCGGCAAGATCCTTGCCGGGAGGCGGTTTTAGCAAACCCGGCAAGACCCTTGTCGTGGCAGCTCGCCCCACACCTACGGAGCGAATCACCCTTGAGTCCACTGCCCCCATGGGGCAAGGATTCGGGAGACATCCCCGTGGTGGCATGCAGATCTTTGTGAAGACATTCAAGATCAGATACACACTATAGAAGATGACGACCCTTGGCGGGATCCCAGCCAAGGAGGACCACAAGGCCCCGGGCAAGAGCCTTGCCGGGGATGACAGCAGGCGCCACGGCAAGACCCTTGTCGGGGCCCCGGCAAGACCCTTGTCGGGGCTACGGCGAGGCCCTTGCCATGAACACCTGAGGGGCCACCATCGGACCCACGCCAATCAAACCTCCACCACCGTTCGCATGCAGCTGCCGACCCAACCAGTTGGGCGAGGCACTGCGTGGCAGCGAGCGGATCTTCGTGGAGACCCACCATCGCGCCACCTCGGCTGCCTGCTGCCTACATGGCACCACGGGCATCGCTGGCTGTAGCGATGTCGACCTAAAAGGGGAGCGGCGACGGACGAGACATGGCTCTCCCCCGTCCCCGATAAAGCAAGGACACCAAAGCAATACGCACTAAAGGCGCCTTGTCATGTAATGCGAGGGATAAACTCGCATCACTGTACCCTTTCCACCTCCTGTGTGCCACTGTGGCAACCCCTTTCCCTATAAAAGGTGGCCCAAGGCGACCAGGGGGAGGATTCGGCTTTTTGGAGCTCCTCACGCCCCATTGCTAGCCCAAGAACACAGATAAACAAACCACCAAAGCAGGAGTAGGGTTTTACGCAACCTCGCGGCCCGAACCTGGATAAGGAAACCGTGTGCTATCTGTTTGATCCGCTCTTCTCACGACCCTGCGCCCCGCGACCGTAGTAGGGATTCTTGTGATCCCATAGGTGTCGTTCCACACCGAAAAAAACCTTAAGAAAAACCAAAAAAATTAGTTGTGGTTAATTTACTTTCTATGCATTCTTAGTAGTAATATTAATAGAAAATCCAAAAATATTTCTCGTTCTTCTTTTACTTGTTGGGAGCTTTCCCATGTAAATAATTTTTCTAGTTCTTGTTCTTCCTTCCTTAGAAAACAAAAACTCCAAAAATATTTCAGTGTGTTTCTCTGAATTTCTTTTCTTTTCTTTGGGGGTCGAGAGGACAAGACCACGATGAAAATGTTGAGTGGCTCTCATATGCATTATTGTTGATCTAACAAAGAGCCTGTATTACCTTGTCTTCTCCTTTGAATAAATGTTTGCAGATTCCAGCTTAGTCCAATGCACGTGCACTGTTATTATTATCCACACCGTTCGGTCATGCAAGTGGAAGGCAATAATGACGATATATGATGAAATGATTGAGATGAGGAAAAGCTGGTATGAACTCGACCTATCTTGTTTTTGTAAATATGATTAGTTCATCATTCCTGATTCAGCCTATTATGAATGAAACATGTTTGCAATGACAATTAGAGATTATAGTTACTCATGCCATGCTTAATTAGCTAGGAGTTTATAATGGTTTACCTTATGTGCCAACATGGAAATTAAAATGGTTGTGATGTAGTATGATAGGATGGTATCCTCCTTTGAATGATTCGAGTGGCTTGACTTGGCACATGTTCACGCATGTAGTTGAAACAAAATTAACATAGCATCTATGATATTTATGTTCATGGTGATTTATATCCTACTCATGCTTGCACTCAATGTTGGTTAATCTCAATGCATGTTTATGGATGTTGTAGCTCTCTAGTTGGTCGCTTCCCAATCTTTTTCTAGCCTTCACTTGTACTAAGCATGAATATTGCTTGTGCATCCACTTCCATAAACCCCAAAGTTCTTCCATATGAGTCCACCATACCTTCCTATATGTAGTATTTACCTGCCGTTCCAAGTAAATTTGCAAGTGCCAACCTCTAAACCTTCAAATGATAATCTGTTTTGTATGCTCGAATAGCTCATGTACCAACTAGGGCTGTCAATATCTTCCATGCTAGGTGGGTTATTCTCACAATGAGTGGACTCTGCTCATCATTCATGAGAAAATGGCTGGTAACCGGGATGCCCAGTCCCATGCTTAAAGCAAATCAAATCAAAATATTTGCAAATAAAACTCCCCCAGGACTGTTGTTAGTTGGACGGTACCCGTGGTTTCAGACCAGCCACGGTGTGTGCTTGTTAGTGGTGGGGGAGTATAAACTTTTCCATTCTGTTTGGGAACCACCTATAATGTATGTAGCATGGAAGATACAGAGATCTCTTAGTTGTTATGTTGACAATGAAAGCATACCGCTCAAAATATTATTCAATCTCTATTTGAAAACTTGAACTCTAGCACCTCTGCAAATCCATTCTTCTCTCTGCGAAGGGCCTATCTATTTACTTTTATTGCTGAGTCATCATCCTCTTATAAAAAGCACTAGTTAGAGAGCACCCCTGTCATTTGTATGCATTGTTATTAATTTATATTGAGTATGACTGTGACTTGATCTCTTTTGCCATGAAGTACAATGTCTAATCAGTCCTCGATCTTCAGAGGTGCTCTGTATTTATCTTTTGTGGTCTCAGAAAGGGCTAGCGAGATACCGTCTTGTTATATCATATCAAGATTGTTTTGAGAAAAGTATTGTCATCCGAGATTTATTATTATTTCTCACCAGTTGATTATGACATTGATATGAGTAAATGTTAGACCTAAATTTTATTGTGAATATGGTTAGTTCATAATATTTGCTGAAAAGTTGAATGTTGGCTTTACATATTTTTAATAACAAGATCAAACAGAGTTTGTAAAAGTTTTTCTTTATCACTTTCAGTTTATCAACTGAATTTCTTGAGGACAAGCAAAGGTTTAAGCTTGGGGGAGTTGATATGTCTCCAACGTTATCTACTTTTCCAAACTCTTTTGCCCTTGTCTTGGACTCTAACTTGCATGATTTGAATGGAACTAACCCGGACCAACGCTGTTTTTAGAAGAATTGCCATGGTGTTATTTTTGTGCAGAATAAAAAGTTCTCGGAATGACCTGAAAATCAACGGAGGTTAGCTTTGGAATTACTAAAAATATTGGCAAAAGAATTAGCATCAGGGGGCCCACACCCTAGCCACAAGGGTGGGGGTCACGCCCACCCCCCTAGGGCGCGCCCTCCGACCTTGTGGGCCCCCTGGACCTCCACCGACCTCAACTCCAACTCCATATATTCACCTTCGGGGAGGAAAAAATCAGAGAGAAGGATTCATCATGTTTTACGATAAGGAGCCGCCGCCAAGCCCTATTCTTCCTCGGGAGGGCAGATCTGAAGTCCGTTCGGGGCTCCGGAGAGGGGAATCCGTCGCCATCGTCATCATCAACCATCCTCCATCACCAATTTCATCATGCTCACTGCCGCTCGTGAGTAATTCCATCGTAGGCTTGCTGGACCGTGATGGGTTGGATGAGATTTACCATGTAATCGAGTTAGTTTTGTTAGGGTTTGATCCCTAGTATCCACTATGTTCTAAGATTGATGTTTCTATGACTTTGCTATGCTTAATGCTTGTCACTAGGGCCCGAGTGCCATGAATCAGATCTGAACCCTTTATGTTTTCATCAGTATATGTGTGGTCTTGATCCGATATTGCAAGTTATAGTCACCTACTACGTGTTATTATCTGGCAACCCTGGAGTGACAATAGTCGGGACCACTCCCGGTGATGACCATAGTTTGAGGAGTCCATGTATTCACTAAGTGCTAATGCTTTGGTCCAGTACTCTATTAAAAGGAGGCCTTAATATCCCTTAGTTTCCATTAGGACCCAGCTGCCACGAGAGGGTAGGACAAAATATGTAATGCAAGTTCTTTTTCGTAAGCACGTATGACTATATTCGGAATACATGCCTACATTACATTGATGAACTGGAGCTAGTTCTGTGTCACCCTATGTTATAACCATTGCATGATGAATGCCATCCGACATAATCATCCATCATGGATCCATTACTTACGATCTTTTCACATATTGATCTTTGCTTCCTTACTTTTCTGTTGCCACTGTTACGATTGCTACAAAACTGTTACCGTTACTTCCATAGTACTTTGCTACTAAATGCTTTGCTGCAGATATTAAGTCTTTCAGGTGTGGTTGAATTGAAAACGCAGCTGCTAATACTCGAGAATATTCTTTGGCTCCCCTTGTGTCGAATCAATAAATTTGGGTTGAATACTCTACCCTCGAAAACTGTTGCGATCCCCCATACTTGTGGGTTATCACGCACTGCCGACCGGGGGACTCGGTGGCCTCTGGCTGCAGGCCAACGGCTGCTGCAGCAAGGCCTCATGGGTGGAGGTCGAGGTCACCTTTGCTGGCAACGTGTTCCTAAACCGCGGATGGCAGTTGTTTGCCCGCGCGGGCGACCTGCATGGGAGGTGCACCCTCACCTTCAGGTATGATGGTGCCGCGACCCTCTATGTCAGGGTCTTCAGGGAAGACGGCCGACACCTGGGGTGCTGCCCGGAGAGCGACAACAACGACGACGACGACCGGAGGGGCGGCACAGTCGCTGGCGGTGAGCTTGCCCTTGGCGACGGTCGCGCCGCCTCCAACAGTGGCGGCTCCCCTTCTAGGGAGAGCACAAGCGATGGCGACTACGACGAGCCGCCACGCTGCTGGGCTCGGACCAGGGAGGGTGACGAGCCGCCTCGCCGCCGTGCCCCAGTGAAGCGAGAGGAGTACTCCGACTGAGCGTGAGCGTTACGGAGCCGGGTCCCGGGAGCCGCTGTAGTCATGCGTCTGCTTTTGCTTCTTTCTTCCTCCTGCATAAAAAAGTAGAAGGCCCTATCGGGGCGTGTGATGAACCGTGACGCTTGTGCAATTATGTTGTGTATCGTTTTTATATTGCCTCGTGATATGCATGTCGTTGCTTAGTGTGATTGGGACGACTTAGCTTGTTGTGCTTGCGGTAGACTCCTGTGCCGCGAGAGCGTGCTTCTCTAGGGCTTGGATTTCCTGCATGCGCCTTATTCCGGGGAAGTTCTCTAGGGGTTTCCTTCTTGAAGATCCGAAAGTCATCAAGCCTCAGGAGGCACCCTGTGGCCGCAGGGTTAGTAAACCTCCGTAGGTGCCACACGTCGCGCGAGCCCCCGAGCATGGGTTGGCGCCGCCAGTATGTCATGTTGTGATGCCCGGAGGCACGGACTCAAGAGGGCGTATGTGCCCTTATGCTCATTTGAGGGTGTTGTGCGAGGATTAAGACGTCAAAAGGCTGGGGCACCAAGGCTTTGGCGAGGTGTCTTTGTGGGTCGTCCCGGCGCACACACCGTGCCCAGCCCCCACACACGCGATGCGCGTGGAAGAGCAATGGGCAATTGTCACTCTCCCTAAGTCAGGACCTGAAAGAGCGAACGTTGCGAGAAGAAAAATTTCCCAACCCTTTCAAATAAAAGACGCGAAAGCTCCAAATTTCATTTCAAGAAGTTGCAAACCAGCTACAGAAAGCAAGCAAAAGAACAGCCTCGTCCGGCACCTACACTAGTCTTCTTTTCTTCCCACCAACGCGGGGCATGGGGCCTCCACTAGGACGTGGGTGGGAGCCTCCGTGAGGCCCAAGGGCGGAACTTAGGAGACCCCAGAGCGTGTACAGCCCCAACTCATTATTACGTGAGAGTGTCACGAGCGGAGACTTGAGAGGTGTATGGCCTTGATCATGGATAGAACTCCGGAGGTGCTGGATGTTCCAGGTATTCTTGATGGGGACCCCATGTTCGCACACTGTGTACCCTTGACGCCGGGGGTGATGCACCGCAGCCCACGTCGAAGGAGACCCGGCCGGAAGCACACTACGCACGCAATCCGACGGGTGCTTTTGAGGACCCGAAACCCTACACGCCCGGGAGGGACCCCGTCAGGGCGCGCGGCGGCTATGGTCTGCCCTAGGTCGATCTGACCGCCCCTAGGGCCTCGAGGTTCGCCGCCCTGCAACAAGCAGAACGAACAAAGAACGAGAAAGAAGAAGAACTAGGGTTAAGGAGAAAAGATAAAAGATAAAAAGTGGTAGATGATTTGTTCGATTGTGTGTTGTTCAATTGGCCGTCACCTCTCATCTATTTATGAGGCAGCTGGACTTCTCGTACAAGAAAAGGACTCCAAATAACGTCCAAATATTTCCAAAATTAACCGAACTTGGATTTAGGTAAGTCTGGGACAGCAGTTCGGTTTTAGGTCCCACAGGCCACAAACAACCTCGGATGAACATGAGCCCAAAAGAAAATTTGACCGTTTTGACGAGACGAACAACTTTCATGTTGAACTTTTTTTTATCAAAGGCCATCTTGAGGGGGTTTTCGGTTGTTTTCCGAAGTCTGCAGTAGAAAAATCCAAAACCCGGACAAACATCCCCGGAGTGTCCGGCCATCCTCGGAGAAATCCAATACCCGGATGATCATTCCTGGAGTGTCTGGCCATCCTGATGCAGCCGCGCATTCTCAGCTCTAAGTTTTGCATATGAACTTCGATTGAGAGGTTTTTAATATCAAAATCAACCGCTTCGACGAGACGCATAACTTTCATGCTGAAACTTTCCCCATTTGAATCCATCTTAATTGGGTTTCAAGCCATTCTTTAATCTGGTGTCACCATGAGCATCTCTGAACTTGTCACAACTTTTGCATCCGAGCTCTGTTTTAGACCACCTTCATATCCATCTTGATCTTCTTGAAGAAGTCCATCCCATAGTGACTTCCAATAATAAGTTTGAATTAATCTTGACATAGCTTAAAGCAACTTTTACGGTTGTGCCACTTTTGAGCGTCAACACCCCGTCCTGTGTCTCCAGGCGCGCGGCGCCAGGCCTGGAGACACGGGCAATCCTGAAAGGGCCCTCCCACATAGGAGAGAGCTTGTGAAGCCCCTCCCTGGAGAGCACCCGCCTTAGGATGAGGTCACCCACCTCGAGGGTCCTGGAGCGGACGCTACAACAGTGATACCGCCACAGCGCCTGCTGGTACTTCGCTGCACGGAGCGAGGCTTGGCGGCGGCTCTCCTGCCCCAGCATGAGGTCCATCCCCCGTGAGGCGTCCTGGCGTGCCTCGTCAAACGCCAGACCCGCGGGGAGATGTTTGACCTCATGAGGGAGGGCCGCCTCAGCCCGGTAGACGAGGAAGAACGGCCCGTGGGCTTGGTCGTGGTGGTGCGGATGGACCACATCACGGACTGGAGCTCATCGAGCCAGCCCCTGCCGTAGGCCTCGAGTTTCTTCTTGAAGCTCCTCACCTTGACACCCCTCAGGACCTCCGTGTTGGCGCGCTCGGCTTGGCCATTGCTCCGTGGGTGTGCCACCGAAGTGTAGCATATCTGCATTCCAAGGTTAGCACAATATGTTTTGAAAAGGTTGCTCGTGAACTGAGAGCCATTGTCAGTGATGATACGTTTGGAGACCCCAAAGCGGCTCAGGAGGCCCTTGATGAACTTGATGGCCAAGCCCGCCGGGATGGCGCGCATGGGCTCTACCTCTGCCCACTTGGTGAACTTGCCGATGGCGACGTAGAGGTAACGGTAGCCCCCGGCCGCTCGAGGGAATGGGCCCAGGATATCCAGCTCCTAGAATGCAAACGGCCACGAGAGCAGGATAGTCTGGAGGCCCTGAGCAGGCTAGTGGATCTGCTTGTCATGGAACTGACATGCCTCGCAAGATCTCACTAGTTCGGTGGCGTTGTTGAGTGTCATGGGCCAGTAGAACCTGCTGCGGAACGCCTTGCCTATGAGGGTACACGACGAGGAGTGATGCCTACAGTCCCTGTTGTGGATGTCGGCCAACAGTTCACACCCCTGCTCCTTGGAGATTCACCGTAGAGAGACGTCGTTTGGGCACCTTCGGTAGAGCTCGCCGTCCTGGATATAGTACACAGTGCCCTGACGGGCCACACGTTCTGTGTCTTCCTCCTTCTCTGGCAAGGTGCCTCGGAGAAGGTATGCCTTGAACTCCTCGGTCCAGTATCCCTCCCGAGGTTCGTGCGCGAGAAGCAGTCGGGCCCCCGAGGTTGGGCTGCAAGCTAGGGAGCCCGAGGAGGCTTCCATGGGCGGCTCCTCCCGGGGCAGCGCTGGTTCTGCAGTGGGGGGTGCCGCTGATGGCTTCAAGAGCCGTTCCTCGAAGACGCCAGGCTTCTGAGGGTCACATCGGGACGCCCTCTTGGTGATGTCGTCCGCCTCCTTGTTCGTGCCACACGGTAGTTGCTGCTATTCCAATCCCAAGAATCGTTTCTCAATTTTGCGTACCTCTTCAAGGTATGCCTCCATGTGCTCGTCTTTTGGCTTGTACGCCTTGTTAGAGAAGTTGACAAGGAGCTGGGAGTCGCCCTTGATGGTGAGGCACCTGACCCCCAGGGCCACTGCGGCCTTGAGGACGGCGATCAGGCCCTCGTACTCAGCTATGTTGTTAGAGACCTTCTCGCCATGCTAGAAGTAGAGTTGTACGGCGTAGCAGAGCCTGTCCTGGGTAGGTGAGATGAGCACGGTCCCAGATCCCGCGCCCTGGCGTGCGAACGCGCCGTCGAAGTACATGACCCAACCATCTGGTGCCTCGTCTCCGGGCATGAGGGAACGGTCCTCGCCCACCCCTCGGTCAGGGGCGTCACTACATTTTGCCACAAAGTCAGTGAGGGTCGCGCCCTTGATGACTCTGGTGGTGCTGAACTCCAACTGGAATGCCTGCATCTCGATGTTCCACTCAGCAACACTTCCCGCGGTGTTGGGGCTCCGGAGCATTTTCTCCAGAGGGTATGCAGAGACAACCTTTATGGGTGGCCTTGGAAGTAGTGGCGCAGCTTCCTGGAGACGATGAGGAGCGTGAATAGGATCTTCTATGGCATAGGGTAGCCTGCGCGCACGTCACGCAACACCGTGCTGACGAAGTACACGGGATGCTCGATGAAGGAGGGGACGTTGATGGCGTCATGCCCCTCTTGAGACGAGGGGCCTCGGGGGCCTTGCCGTCTGGTGGGGGAGCCGGGGCCTAAGGGGCGTCGTCCTAAGGCTGCAGCGTCGTGGTCGGCGCAGGGCGCTATGCCGCACACCCGCATCTGCACGCTCTTCCCGGACTGCCACAAGTGCCACGCTGGCTGAGTGGGGCATGGCGGCCAGGTAAAGCACCAGGGGCTCAAGAGGACGAGGTGCTACCATCATTGGCGGGCTGGTGAGGTACCTCTTGAGGTCTTAGAAGGCTGCCTCGGCCTCCGGAGTCCATTTGAATGGGCCGTTCTTCTTCATCAGCTTGAAGAATGGGAGGGCACGCTCGCCTAGCTTGGAGATGAAGCTCCCCAATGAAGTCACACAGCCCGCGAGCTTCTGCATCTCCTTGAGGGTCTGCGACGACTCATCCTCTCTATTGCCTTGATCTTCTCCGGTTAGCCTCGATCCCTTTGTGTGACACCAGAAAACCTAGTAGCTTGCCGGACGGGACGCCGAACACGCACTTCTCCGGATTGAGCCGCATGTTCACCTTGCGCAGGTTGGTGAACATTTCTTCCAAATCTTCAACGAGGGTCCTCGCCGCCTGCGACTTGACCACTATGTCGTCTACGTACGCCTCGGCATTTCTCCCGAGCTACCGTCCCAGGGCAATGTGCATCAGTCGCTGGAAGTTTGCGCCGGCATTGCGCAGCCCGAACGGCATGCAGGTGTAGCAGTACACCCCGCATGGGTTCAGGAAAGTGGTATTCTCAACATCATGAACCACCATCTTGATTTGGTGGTAGCCCGAGAAAGCGTCCAGGAAGCACAGCTAGTCGCACTCGGCTGTGCAATCGATGATCTGGTCGATGCGTGGAAAAGGGAAAGGGTCCTGAGGGCAAATCCTTGTTGAGGCTCGTGAAGTCGACGCACATGCACTCCTTCCCGCCATTCTTGGGGACAATGACCGGATTGGCCAGCCAATCTGGATGCCACACCTCTCGAATGACGCTGGCCTCTTGCAGCTTGTGAACCTCCTGGACGATGAACGATTGCTTCTCTGGGGCTTGCCGCCCTTCTCCTTCACTGAGCGTGCGCCGGGGCATACCATCAAGTGGTGCTCGATCACTCCCTGCGGGACACCGACCAAGTCCATTGCCTCCCATGCAAACACGTCCTTGTTCGCATGGAGGAAGCTGACCAATGCCTCTTCCTGGTTCGAGGGGAGACCGGCACCTATGGTGAATGTGAGGCCTAATCCCCCGCCGTCGTCGACTGGCACCTTCTTCGTCTCAGCTCGGTGTTGGGAGGACAATTCCTTCTTCTTTGCTGGTGCGGCTTCCGGGATCTCTGGAGCTCCCTCCGTGTGCGGTCGCGTGGCCGCCGTGGCCTTGAAAGCAAGCTTGAGGGCCATGAGCACGTCTTGGTGTCCCCCACCACAGTGAGGATGCCGCTGCACCCCGGCATCTTCATGACGTTGTAGCCGGGGTGAGTCACTGCCATGACCTTGGCGAGGGCCGGATACCCGAGAATGGCATTATACGAGAGGCCGATGCGGGCGACATCGAAGTCGACGAGCTCAGTGCGGTAGTTATTGCGCGTACCAAAGGTGACGGGGAGGAGGATCTGCCCCAGAGGAAAGGTGGATCCATCGGTGACCCCCCGAGTAAGGCTTGGTGGGGAGGAGCCGGTGGTAAGGCACATTAAGCAGGTCGAAGGCCTCCACGGAGAGGACGTTGAGATCAGCGCCACCGTCGACGAGGGTCCTGGTGACTGCAACATTGCAAATGGTGGGGGTGCAGAGCATGGGGAGCACGCCGACGCCGACCGTGGTCTCGGGGTGGTCCCTGGAGTCGAGGACGACGTCGGCCTCGGGTACCGCCCAGCCTGGAGGAGCCCCCCGCCGCGACTGTGCGGCCCCCATCTGCCGGAAGAGCTGCTTGGCATGGCGGCTTGAAGTGGGCGCCTGCGACCTGCTGAGGATAGTCGTGACGGCGTAGGGTGCTAGAGCCGCGAAGCGCGCGACAAATAAATCATGTAGCTCCTCCTAGGAGGCTACCGAGGACTCCGGTAGGTTGAGCAACCAGGGGTGAGGCACGCCTGTGAGAGTCATAGGGAGTGATACGTCTCCAACGTATCTATAATTTTTGATCTTTCCATGCTATTATATTATCTATTTTGGATGTTTAATGGGCTTTAATATGCTCTTTTATATTATTTTTGGGACTAACCTATTAACTGGAGGCCCAGTGCGAGTTGTTGTTTTTTGCCTATTTCAGTGTTTCACAGAAAAGGAATATCAAACGGAATCCAAACGGAACGAAACCTTCACGAGGATCTTTCTTGGAACAAACACAATCCAGGAGAGTTGGAGTGGAAGTCAGAGATGCAACAAGGCGGCCACGAGGCAGGAGGGTGCGCCCAGGGGGGTAGGCGCGCTCCCCACCCTCGTGGGCCCCTTGTAGCTCCACCGACCTACTTCTTTCGCCTATATATACTCTTACACCCTGAAAACATCCAGGGGAGCCACGAAACCACTTTTCCACCGC